>OY728149.1:58862037-60227453 GCA_963277665.1 Viscum album
ATAATGTTTTTTCAAATTCTTTTACTTTTGATTCAACCTCTATGACTGATTAAAATCTCATTACCTCATGTTTAATACTCAAACTTATCCTAAAAGAAATAAAAATAAATAAATCACAACACACCAAGCTTTTAAAGGTTCAATACAAAGACCTTCTCCTTTCTATGTTGGTTAGACTCCCTAACATAGATTCTACACTATATCAGAAGGTGACTAAAACAATAATTCATTACACCAAACAATCACAATATTTAGAAACTGGTTAAACCCCCCATCTACAACCAACTTATTCAGATTTCTTGATCCACTATAGAAATATCAATTGAAGATACACCTCCACAAGCTTGTTGGATGACACTAGATTGTGTAAAATTTCAAGTACCTTTACACTGATTATGGTCCTGCTCAAATAAACTCTAATCACAATACATAATTAGTTAGGTCAGTGCAACACTGCTCAGACAAGAATTATTTCATTTTATAAAGACTTAACCTTACTAATAATTGAAAAACCCAAATACAAAAGTCTTCTAAAATAATACTCCAAATTTAGTCTCAAATCACTACACCCAATTTATGAAAAAAAATTCATGTACACCGATCTTCAAACTTAATACATGTTTTTAATACATCTCATGGTCTTCTAATTTTATGCAAGCATTAATTATTATGTATACAAATTGCCTTATGTATTTTTACAAGGATCTTACACTTCATTCATGAAATAAAATCACACACTTCCTATTCACTATTGTATAATGCACAATACTCTCTATGAAAAGTATAACACCCACTACCTCATTTTCCTTTTCATAGTTGCGTAATATATATACTTACAAAGCACATACACACACTAACTATAATTATAGTTAATAGTTTACTTTCACATTCATTGATTCTTCACAAAACAGAATACCGCATAGATATTCCACTCAGTATGGACACCCTCTCCACTGCGTGAACACGAATGGGTATAGATTATCCTTTTTGTATGTCTCACTATGTATTCTTGTGAATGGAACTGATCCTCTTCACTATTTCTTCACACACCATACATGAACCCACTGTATCTTTGCACAACTCAAATAAGAACCCGTAAGACCTTCACGTGAATCCCCCTTCATGCATGGAGATAATTTCATGTATTATTCTCATAATCATCACATAACTGAACATGAGGGACTATTGAATACCACTTTGCATAATAGTTTACATGAGTTATCTTTATCCATCTCAAAATAGGTTCGTAAAAACTCAAACAATCATCTTGTGATCACATATGTGGAAATCTAATGCATAGAACTTCCTTCGCAAATACATAGATCATGAACTGTTATGTTTTTCTCTCATCTCTCTGAAATTCTATCTCTATGATGTGTGATAAAAACATACTAAAATGATCCCCTTAGGTGGTATTTATATCCTATATTCTACCTATGTAGGTAGAAATTTGAAAATCATGGAGATATGTCCATTTTAATAGCTCATTCATTTGTTGTCTTAGGTGATGCACTCGTTGCAAGAAACTGCCATAATCGAAAACCATTTTAGATTCATTTCAATTTTTCTTCAATTTGATATTAATTTACACATGAAAATGAAGTTTCATTTTATTTTGATCACATTGAAATAATTAGGACACTCAAATAGATCTCATAAGCTTTGATTTCATTGACTGTAAATGTTTCATGGAGATCTCGACACACTATATTCTTAGACAAAGGCAGGAGGAAGAAGATGAGCTCACTTGGGTGATCGAATAGTTGGGATAAAATCATCAGAAGGAATATGTTCTTTATGTGTTTTTTAAAAAGTATGAATATTACAATGTACTCAACGATCCCACAATGAAATGAACTTAGAAATCATGAGCCTTTTTAACATAACTCACATCCTCAACCAGCTAGAAATTAGTTATTGATCGCTCCTCTATTCACTGAAACCACCCCATGATGAAAATCTCATCCACTTCTATTCCACCTCACATGGTGGATCACCGCTACTCCCCTATGCCTTCATGCACACTATGCCTACTCTCATCCAAGATGTTGGCCAGTCGAGGTTTCACTTTCCCAGATAAGTAGTGGTGCGGGTCCCTCATCTAGTTGGTGTGTATTGGCCAATTATTAGTATTAGGCCAACATAAAATGTTATCCAAAAATAAATACCACACCATTCAAAGAAATTCCACTTTGAAACTCAAATTCCTTATACAAAACAAATAATATTTTTCATGGATCTTCTTCTTCAAATCATTGTTGTAAATAATGCGCATCCCTATTTTCATAAGTCTTGGAACTTAAGACTTTGTAATTTTCATATTTAAAAACCTAGAAACAAATTAAAATCATCTTCCAAATTATTATTGGAAATAAATGAAATTCACTGGACACTTCACATTTATATCTAGACATATCTCAGACCTCATAATGGATCCCACCATGTCCTACACTCCTATTCCTAAGAATAGGTCCAAAATTTTGAATACACTAAGTGTGTGACCCTCTAGGAAATTATATAGATATTAGTATACTATTCATAGACCAGGAGTGGAGTCTAGTAACCCATCAAAGACTATAAGGATATAAGGAATGGTCATAACGAATACAACCTCCTTTGAAGGAACATCATGTAATATAATCTCTTTGTCTCATGATATCACATAAAGAAGGGCGTATACTTTGTGTCATGATCCTTTCTTGATTTATAATCCATTTACATTACTAGATAGCCTTATATCTTTCTAACATGGCCATGGATTTAGTGAAGGTAAAACAATCCTAATCAACTGGGCTTGAGATATGACTTCTTTTTAGAAGATACAAATTCTATCTTGATCATTCAATCAATGTCATACCACCAATGGAACACCCAAAACAAGATAACTCTCCATGAAATAAATGTCATGGTTTTTATCTTGCATCAAAGTATGTAATAAAATATTATAATATGATAATAATATCAAGTCAGGAAATCATTACACATGTTTGTAGATAGGAACTACCGATGACACCTGAAACATGTGGTGTTCCTATTAGCAGATCAATCCTCATGATACCATTTAATCGAGAAAATTAAGTGTGAAATTCATGATAATAAGTCTCAATACTTATGAGATCCCAACACTTGATAGTTACACATCATCTAATTCCTATGATCACAATGTATCTGGACCATAGGATATAATTTTAAGATTGTTTTCATGGTATCTCTAGGTCCTCATTATAGACTGAGAACTTATATAACCTTTTGATATGATATTTAATCAATGGAAAATACCATAAATATAATGGAAACATAAGTATGAACACTATTATGGTAAGATAAACACTTTTATATATCAAACCATATACTTGTAATGGTAATTAAGGTATTCATAGGAGTTGGGTTTAGGTAACCAACTCACAACAAATAGGACCTTAAAAACACCCACTAACTTCCTCACAAACCTCCTCCATGATTCAATAAATACAGTCAACATAATAAATAATTCATGGGATTCTATCTCCTCTTGCAACATGAATTAATTCACTAATTAACCCACCATCATTAATGCTATAAATAACCATAGGTCTTGGATTAGATCATGTTATAAAATCAAGACACATGATGTATGAAATATTAAGCATCCAACTCACACATATCCTAAGTCATTTCACTCGAGATCTATGTGTCATGCATCTTAATGCATTTCATCATGGAATGGTGTAACACCCTTGTCTATTTTTCATACAAAATGCCAACAAACATGGGTTTGGTCTCATAGAACTAGCCATTTTGGCCTGATACTCCACCTATCGACCACGAACTCCTTCATAATGGGTATGGTCCATCCCGTGCTGGCCTCCTTCAAATTTAATCTTGACCATGACTTCTTTACCATGGCCTGGTAGAAATACATTGCCCGTTTTCACCTGACAAGTCTAACACCATGCACATGGTACTCTTGATCTTACTGTTTTGGCTTGCTACTTCACCTGTCAACCACGACCACCTCCACTATTGTCATGGTCTCCTACCCATTCTCATTTTATAAAGGTGTATAGAAATTAAAAAAAGGGACTAAAATGGGTGTGGTCCTTTCTTATTTTTATATTTTGCTAAATTCTATCTCAACATTCCCAAGGCTATGGGTATTTTTGCACCTGGAATTATTCTCCGTCATCACCATAGAAACCACTAGGGTGTGGTATTTCTTGTGTTGGGATATCATATCAACACAACCTCCACCATGGTATTAGACTTCTTGGATTCTCCAACACACCCTCCACCATGAGAATGGTCTCATATGGATTTACCATTTTTCACTCTTTTAAAGTAGAACCCATGATACATCACTTTTATCTTGCTTCTGAACTTCTTTCACTTATCAAATCGTCTCTTTTTCAACCAATCAATCATGAATAATAGTTGATCTTGAAGTCAACAACATGAATTTTTCAAAACCAATGGGATAAAACTCTCTCCCAAGAATCACTTTAATACTTTTTCCAGCATCAACATGTGTTGTAAACAATGTTATTTTCAATAAATCCATATTGATTCATTGAGATGCAAGAAAATATCTTACGATCAACCATGGCCATACTTATTGTCAAGAATTAATTCCTTATTTTTAAAAAATCCAACTTAATATAAACTTAATCAATTGGTATTACTAACACATATCTTTCATATAAGTAATATATTCACTATTTTTTAGGTAATAAATTTTGGATTTGATTCCCTATAGAACTAACTAACTTTTTACTTTTGATTACTAGTATATTAGTACACATATTATCACATAATTATTATTCTTATATATAATAATAATGTTAATATTTCATTATAGTGTTTGTTTCATAGAAAGGTTATAACGGTTCTCCAATATAATGATAACCTAGAGATGCTATTAAAATATTATTAATATATGTTATATGGTCTATAAAACTTTTATTTTATGAGAAACATATAATTTTTGACTATCAGGCATTGGAGGATCATATGACATTATGACTTCTTCTCATGAAGTTTTCACTTAGTGATCTCTATGATGGAATATAGAGACCCAGGCCTCTCATACATGGATATTATATCTTTTTAGATGAATATTAATTACATTACACAAATATATGCTTGAGGACCATAATAATTTAGTGCCTTCGGAAACATGGAATACAATCTTATTAATTTATAAAATATCTTCATTTTCTTCCAAAAAGATCTTCCCCTTTTGTACTCCTACTTAAAACCTTTCTTCATAACATGGGGAAACAAAACATAATAAAGAGTGAGATCAAATGCTCAGTAAGGGTAAACAAGGGAGATTAATGGGCATAAGGGTATGATAAAATGATCATAACATTTTAAAACCATACCCCTCATATCAAATATCTGACTAAAAATTAAATTTTTATTTGAAAATCAATTTTATAGAAAAAGTGATAAAGCTTACAAATTCAATCCAAAAAATCATAAGACACCAAAATAAATCACAAAATCATTGAAAGTGAGTTTTAGGTTTTTAGAAACATTTACCCTATTTAATTAATAGTGAAGTGAAGTTACCTTTTTACCTAGATCATCCTTGATGAGGTCTTTAAAATGATAGGCTATCTTTTCCCAAGTATGAATGAACTCCTCTACATTTATCATCATTTTTTGATGACTATTATAAAAATAAGATCTTTATTATTGATCCATGAACAATTATCTTTATTTTTATCTATAAGAATAATTATCTTAGTTATCATATTAGTATCCACTTGATAAGAATTAATCTGGAGAGCCTCCTCTAGCATTTCTTCCTCGGAGTGAATGATAAGATCCAATGATTTTTCCTTTTTCAGGTCCTCCTTACCTACCTCCGAATGCGGTACAATCAACACATCCTTATTGGGGTCGGCTAGATCTCTGATGGAATCACTGATAATATCATCCACACTCTCCCAATAATTGAGAATCCACCATACCACCGGCTTAATTATGTTCCTTAGAATATCTACCTTTAGCCATATGGTTTTCACTATGAAGATTAAAACTCTTCTTTAGGGTCTAAACATTATTATTGAGCTCAAAATCCAGCACCTTCAACCTATTATTTTTGGAAAACCTTGTCTCCATTAGTTTAGGTAAATTAGTGTAATCCTTACACTCTTTAAATTTCCCCTTGATCACAATGAAACTCCATAAATCTCTATCTCCCTTCCGCCCCTTCTTTCTACTTGGGTTTTTAAGTCCTCTACAATGCCTTTCATCTACAATGAAAACTAAAAAATGTATAGAAATACCATATTATGACTTTTCCCCATCTAAGCCTTACCCTTAAGTGGGGTTTTATGATATTTTTGGATCCCTTTGATCCTAAACCATGACTTTAGTTTCTAGTGCTTCAAATCGATGTTCCTTATTAGACTTGGCATGTTCATTGCTTTCACCCAACCCACCTATACAGATGGTGTGATATATATTAAATTTTCATGATCCATAAAACCTGATGGACATACTTCAATTTACACCTATATCCCCACATCATGTGTTAGTTATCCACCAAGCCAAACTGCCTCATTATAGGATGAAGGTTTAGTTACGTTGATGTTTGGTTCTAAAGAATCTGTCTCACACACCCCCTCAATCCAATCTAACCTAGGAAGGACCTACATTGTCAACTTGTAGTTTACCAAATTAGGTTTTAAATGGCTAAATATTTCCACAAACTTCATATTAGAATTTGGCGGTCTTGCCTCTTTCAGGATGGAATCGACATGTGTTGAATCCTTTTTACCCAACCGATACACTATGGGGGCATATAAAGCATCTGTCCATCAATTTATCGAGTTAAGAACCTCATGATAATCCCTTCCAACACAACAACATGTTGAGAACAGATGACCCAGACATTTGTAAGATGAGCAATAGTCTATCCAAGACTCAAAGAACATGATCTATGAGAGAATAACATTGAAATAAGACATAGATTTAGGGCATACATATATGAATATAAAATATTATGTCAAGTATACCCACTAAGACATTAATAACATGTTTGGATTTGGATAACCAATCATTTACCTGCTTCGGGCTTGGGATGACCTCCTGTGTACCCTCTTTCTGGCTTGGGATAACCTCCCGTATACCCTATTTTGAGCTTGGGATGACCCCCCGATCACCCTTTGAGGTTATATAACATTAATAATTACCCAATTAATTGGAGGGAGATATAGGTACCACCAATCACATAATAAAAATCATACATATGTGTGCCATAAGATCACAAAATATTCATCCTATCATAAACCAAGAAATGAAAATGAGTTTCATAATCATTTCTTCATATATTAAACTATGTAAAGGAGAAAGGTTTCATAATAATTTCATCACAGTATAACTCGTGAAAAGAAGTAGGATTCATAATCATTTCAATATCAGAATCATAAAAATAAACAATCCCGATAAGCGATGATATTGTATCATAAAACAATTACCACTTTGGTAACTTTTGAACCGTAAACCCCATGAAAGGGAGATACTAAAATGGATATATAAATCCTAATAATTTTCCTGAGAATAATAATAAAATAAATTCATGGGAAGTATATACATCACATAAAAGAAACATGTGGTGAATATGATATTTATATCATAGAAAATAAAAGCGAGCCATAAATCCCTTACCGCTTTAATAACATTTTGAATCATAATCCCCAATAAATAATAACATCAAATGAAACTTTAAATATAATTAAAATAAAGTTATTCATGATATAACATGTCAAAAGGGTAGTATATACACCATTAAAAATAAATTACTGGTGAATTTTCATATGTCTCCCCGAAATAAAAGAGAGACTAGAAATCCACTACCTTAAGTCTTGAATTCATTCATTAAAAATTGAACCTCATATATAATAAATATAATTTTATTGTACACATATTATAGAACCATAATAATATATATCATATCATATTTTATTTATTTATGACCATTCATGATCATTTACAAATAATTCCTTGCTAAAATCACGTTTTGGGTATTGACCGCTTTGTTTTTTGTATATGTTTTGATTTGTTATTTTCAGCCCTCTTACTCAGATAATGGTTCCATAATATTAAGAATAATATTCATGAGATAATTATCATAATTATATATCAATTATAATTTTAATAACAATCATTAATGATGGTTTTTATAAATTAAGTACGTTACAATCATGGAGATGGTAGGCCGTACGCACGCATGAGTAACATTTCCATTTTTCAAAGATCATTAAAGAAAGGAGGTAAGTAATATTTTATCTTAAAATAATGTTAATAATATTATAAATACCATATTATTTCTTTAAATATACTTATAAATATAATCCATATTGTATGGTGATGAAAAGAGAGAGTAACATTACTTCATGAAGGAAGTAGTCCACACATACACGAACAATGTTATCATATTTTTGTGAGTGAAAATGTAAGAAATAAAATGATATATTATATTTTTAGAATGATAAATATTTCATGAATATAATAAATATTTCATGTATATCATGTATATTCATTAACCGTATCCTTATTATTTTTCATGTAAAGCTTTAGTGAAAACAAATCACATCGCTTCGTGTGGCGGTAGTCCGCCGTACAAACGAGCGACGTTATCGTAGCCCCTAAAGAATAGAAAGTAAAAAATTTATATTTTATACAATAAATATAGAGGTATAATTATTTTATAAAAATAATATATATACTTTATATACATCATCATACACAACCATTTTAGGTGGTAATAGAAAAACGAATGACATCGGTTCATGAGACGACAATCCTCTGTACACATGAATGATGATTTTTAACCCATTTTATGGAAGTGGGGATAGTTTTAGGTCATGAATTTAACATAAAAACATATAAATATATAAAATATAATAATTATATTATATAATCATGGTTTAATAATAATTTAATTAGGCGAAGGAATAAATAAAATAAAAATTTGCGTTGAAGAACGTGACCTCTTCTTCGGGTATCCTCCACAGGTTTTCACCAAAATCTATTATAGGTTGGATTTATGCACAAAATAAGGATTATAGGATGATATGAACGAATTTGGGAATGTATTTTGGTAGTTATTGATCGAACCAAAATGGTTTGAAGGTGTGAATAGGAGAGGAGAGGGGGTGACCTTTTATAACTGAGGTGAATGACACACTTGTAAGTTTTTGAAAATAAAAAGGCGTACCCACATTTTTCACACGATAAAAGGGTAAAAATTGAGTATTATAAAGACTCATAAATTATAGGGCCGAAATATGTCCATAAAATATATTTTAGACAAGTTTTTAGGTCATTTTAATCCTTATCTTTTTAGTTTAACCCCCAAAAAACCCATTTTTACATCAACCACGATAATTAATTTTTACTATTCACATTAATAAAAAATTAAGTTAAAATTATTATATAAGATAAATTATTATAATTTCAAAAATAAAATCCATTTTACCAAATTCAATCTATATAAGTGAAAAAAGTTTATTTAAAATTAATCCTACAAATGCGATGAGAAAGCATGTTTTCAAAGAGAACATGTTCAAAAGCTTACAAAGTCTTTACATCCAATTTCAATATGAAATTGATTAAAATGACCTAAATTGGATTAATAGGTATATAATTGAACCAATTTTAATCTAAAATCAATTTAAAATATAATTTAACTTCATAAATAATTTAAACGAAAAGACAGTTTTCAATTAAAATTCAGTATTTTTCACTATTCATTAGAAAATTAATCTTTTAAGAAAATTCTCAAAAATTCATCATAAGATAATTTTGACATAATGATTTATAAAATTAAGTTTATTTTATCTAATTAATTTTTTAAAAGTGTCAAAAATTAATTTTAGTATCATTCAAAAAAAAAATAACATTTTTTTGAGAAAACAATATTTTGAAACATGTAAAGACTTTATCGAAAAATTAAGTACATTTTTATCAATATATTTTATTTATGTAAAACCATTATACTTAATATTTTAAAAGTAGTTATTAATATTCATATATCTATGTTTAATAACTAGGTTATAACAGTTTCATTTGAATAATATTAATAATATACCGTAGTTTTGTTAAAACTCAGTGCCATGTGTAGCGCAAGCTTACCCAGTGATGTGTGTAACAAAAACTTAACTTGTTGTTGTGTGTAATGAAAATTGTTCATCAAAATTAATTTATTCAAAAAATAATAATACATAAAAACTCTGGGTGTTACATTACACCCCCCTTTAAAATGAATTTCTCCCTCAAAATTCATCACTTTGATACAAACAAATGAGGATAATTCTGCCTCATCATTTCCTTAGGTTCCCATGTAGCTTCCTCAAACTAGTGGTTTCACTAAAAAAAACTTTGGCCAAGTAAGTGGTCTTATTTCATATATCATTTCCTTAGGTTCCCATGTAGCTTCCTCAAACTAGTGGTTTCACTAAAAAAACTTTGGCCAAGTAAGTGGTCTTATTTCATATAACTTTATATGTATGATCCAAATTATCCACCGGTTGTTACTCAAAAGAATAATCTTACACCAACAGTATGACCTCTAAGTTTAGTACATGTGAAAGGCCGGTTATGTACTTCATTAGGAGAGATACATGGAACATGTCATGGACTTGGGAGAGGTTTGGTGGAAGCTCTAACCTATAATCTAAGATCCCAATATGATCAATAATTTCAATGAGACCAATATAACTAGGTATTAGTTTCCATTTCTTCTTGAATATCATAACCATATTCTATGGGTAATTCTTAGAAACACCTAATCATCAACTTCAAATTCTAGATCATGTAGGAATTTTTTAGCAAAAATTTTATTCAAACTCTAAACTAAATTGATGTGTTGCTGAATGGATCTAACATTCTATTCCATTTATTCAGCTATCTCATGTCACATTAGCTTTATTTCTCCAACTTCATTCCATCACATTGGAGCTCTATATTTCCTTCAATAGTAGTCTTTATATGGATCCATATGAATGCTTGAGTGAAAGATATTATTGTAACAAAACTCAACTAGAGGTAGGTGTTGATACTAAAAACCATTTAAAGACAAATAAAAAGATATCAACATATCCTATATGGGTTTAATTGTTATCTCATAATGACTGCCTGTCTAAGGATGACACACAATACTGAAACTCAACCCCATATTAAGAGTTTTCGAAAGACTTTTCTAGAACTTTGAGGTAAACCTCAGACCCCAATCATAAATAATGGAATGTTTTACTCCATGAAACCTTTTCACTTGCTTAATGTATATCTTGGAAAGATTATCCCTAGATAAGTCTTATATGATAGCGATAAAGTGTGTTGAATTAGTAAGGTGATCGATTGTAACCCATATAACATTTTACCCTTTAGATGTTTTAGGGAGTTAAACTACAAAATACATGGTGATGTTTTCCCATTTCCATTCTGGTATGGGAAATGGATGTAATTTACCCTTAGACTTTTGTCTCTTATCCTTAACTTACTAACATACCAAGCACCATGATACAAAATCTATGAAATCTCTCTTCATTCCATCCCACTAGGAGTACTTTTTCAAATATTTATATATCTTTTTACTTCATAGATGAATATATAATGAAAACCTATGATCTTCCTATAACAAATACTTCTTCAAATTTGATATGTACAGAACATATATATAGTTCCTGAACCTTATCATTCCATAATGATCAAGGTTGAAATCAAAAACATTTATAACCTTCTTTTGCATCTCTATATATTCCATTTTCACCTCTTTAATCTTAACTTGGATATATGGTTGAACATAAAATTGACCAAGATAATATTTCTCCCCTTACTTCAAGATTTCTAGATCTATCCTTTGCAATTTTAGAAATATTGGATCTATTGTGATCCTAATGATGGATTTTAATGTCTCAGAATTACATGTAATTTTTTTCAAATTATATGGGATTATTTTGAGACCAAGAACTGAGACTGGGTGCGATTCTGAGGCCTGGTGTGCCTGTAATGGTCCATTAAAAAATGCTAAGTTTTGAATATCACATATGAGAGGGTTTTCTAAAAAAGTGGAATAAATCTTAAATGGGTGACCGAATCAGAAATAAGAGGGCACCATTACATTCAGGGTGGTGGGTTCACCCTAGGTGCGACTTAAGTTTAGTCGGTGTGGGCCTCTAGTGAGAAACCTCGAAAATGGCATAACCGTAAATAAAATAATTAAATAAGAATTATTTTATTTTTTCAAATCCATATAACTCACGAATGGTGACTCGAATTGAAAATATGATACCACCATTGAGCTCATGAGGGTGTTATTTCCTTAATAAGATCTTGACATTGGCTGGCATGGACCAACAATGGAAAGTAGTTTTTGGCTGTAAATAAAATAATTGAACAAAGATTATTTTATTTTCAAATTCTTATAACTCATAAACAGTAACTCATATTTGAAATCCGAGAGTACCATTGAGCTTATGAGTGTGTGATTCCCTTAGGCAAAGTCAAACATCAGCCGATGCGGGCCTGCTGCAAAAGTTGGTTTTTGGGACATAACCATAAATAAAATAATTTAAATAAAAATTATTTTATTTTCAAATCCTCACAACTCACAAACGGTAACTCAGATTAGAAATATGAGGCCATTGTTGAGTTCATAATGAGATGTTCTCTTTAAGAAGGAATTAACCTCAACCAGCGTGGGTCGAGGGAAAAAGTTAATTTTCAGGCATTTTAAAGGAAAATAAAATAAACTTAAAATAGTTTCACTATAACGCAACGATGAGTCAACTGTTTCATTACATAAATGAATCTGTCTAAAGATGTTGCAATGTAAAATAATAGAAATATTGTTTCATAAATGAAACAGCATAACGACGGTGACTCAACGTAACATAAACACTATAACACGTTTTCTCCATTTAATGGAATTAAAGAAATTGGAGATGGGATCTGGATCTTACAAATTACTCTGAATATCTGGAGGATCATTATTGACGAATGATAAACGAAGATCACCAGCAACTTTGAGCACTACCCCTCTTCTTATTTGATATCTCTCCCTCAACAAAGGATCGATGACTTTCATAGATGGATCGCCTTCAGCGAGGAAGACTTCCTCTAATCGAACCTATTCTCCAGGTAGGGGTTTGATGCTTTTATATATGAATTTCTTTTCCCTGTTCTTTCTTTTAAATGATGAACATGAGTTAACTCAAGAACAAGTTAACCCACGGGTCAATCATTCATGCGAGATGGTTAATGATGTGAGATAAAGGGGATATATATCTTAGTGATTATTCAGAATTATTTTGGTTCTTTGTGATCCAGCTAACAAGAACACATTCAGGTCAATATGAATAAATACCTGGATCATTCTTTGGATGTTCTTATGTGTGAAAGCTTCCCCTCTACTCTTCTTGTGTTCTTATCGTTCTTCGTGATCAATGACGCAGAAGTTGGGGAAGGGTAGTTCTAGTGGGTTGGGCCTATGGGTCATTTAATGGGCATGGTATGCCTTTAGGCCTTTAGGTCATGTATTGTGGGTCAGTCGGGCCTTGTGCCTTGGGCCTACGGGTCATGTACAGGTTCCCCTTCAACCCTTAAAAGGGGGATTATCCATAATAAAATAAAATAAAAATCTATCTGCTCATTCTTCGTGGCACAATAAATTTGGTGGGGACGGTATTCACGATCTAGACGGGACCGCAGCGGCGCATCGACCTACAGCATGAGGCCGTGGAAGATGGAAAAATTGGGTGGGAAGGGCTGCGACTAGGTGAGCTGTGACATCAACAAGAGGTCGCGGTGCAAGGACGTGACATCGGCAGGAGACCATAACATGAATCCGCGGTGGCGGCACCCAACTACGGGGCGACGACAATATAGGTCTGCGACACCCAGGCCACGACGGCAGCAGGAGCCTCCGACACCAAGTCCGATTGCAGGCGGTGTGTCGGCAGTGCACCATAGTGGTAACAGGCTGCAACACGAAGCCGTGACAGAGGGGTGACGCGCAACATCTCCATGGGTCAATTCTGGCCATACGGGTTGGCCACATGGCATGTTGGTCGGTAGCATTCGTCTGGCGAGCGAACCCCCATGGTAGCCTGCTGTAGGGAGAAGGTCAATGTGGCTTTAAGCCATGTTGACTTGGAAGGGAGATGCTATCATCAACCATGTCCACCCGATTGGAGAAGAGCCAGCTGCTCAAGCAGCTAGCTGGAATGATCAAACTGACCCGCCCAGCAGGCCAGACTGGAGTGCCTGGCTGGACCTGACATCGAGTTGGGCTGGTAGTTTAGACCGGGCTGCTGAGCGGCCTGGTAGGCTGGACCCACGACTGAACTAGGATGGGTCCATCAATGTCCAACGAGCCTGGCCAATGGGGAAGGCCATACCAAGTTGGCCCAGACCCAATTGGGTTGGGTCAGGTCAGACAAACTGAGTTGGGTCATGCAGGACCCCCAGGTCGGGTTGGTCGGGTCGGTCTAACCAAGTCAGACCGGGCTTGGATGCAACCGACCCCTGTTTACTAAAACGCCAATATCTTTCAGACCAAGGGTCCAATTGACACACCATCTATGATTTTGGGACCCTTGAGACGAGAAGGTCCTTTGGATATACTTTAAGTGAGACTTTGTGGTAGTTGAGACGCGACCGATACTTGAGGAGTAGAACCACTTGGAGTCAAGAGAACTAGAGAGTGGGAATCCTATAGCTAGCTGTGACATGAAGGATATGATGAGAGGACCTCAGTGGTCCAACAACGAAGTAGAACTCAATGGTCCAAAAGATGATCGGACCTCAGTGGTCCAACAGACGAGCAGAACTCAGTGTTCCAAGAGATGAGCGGACCTCAATGGACCAACAGATGAGCAGACCTCAATGGTCTAGCAGACGAGTGGACCTCAGTGGTCCAATAGAGGAGAAGACCTCAATGGTGCAGTAGTCAAGCGTGCCTCATTGGTCCAGCAGCTAAGCTGGCTTGAGTGGTCCAGTAGCTAATCAGACCTCAGTGGTCCAGCAGCTGAGCAGACCTTAATGGTCCAGCAGCCGAGCAGACCTGAGTTGTCTAGTAGCCGAGTGGAACTCACTGGTCCAGCAGCCAAGTGGATCTTTGTGGTCCAGCAGTTGAGTGTACCTTAGTGGTCTAGTAGTTGAGCATACCTGAGTGGTCCAGCAGCTGACCTGACCTGAGTAGTCCAGCAGCCCAGCAGACCCCAGTGGTCCAACATATGAACGGACCAGAGTGGTCCAACAGCTGAGCAGACCTGAGTGGTCCAATAGCTAAGAAGAACTGAGTGGTCCAACAACCGAACAAACCCCAGTGGTATAACATCTAAGAAGACCCCAGTGGTCCAGCATCCGAGTAGACCTGAGTGGTCCAGCAGCCGAGCAAACCTGAGTGGTCCAGCAGCTGATCATACCTGAGTGGCCCAACAGTCGAGCGGACCTCAGTGGTCCACCAGTTGATCAGACCTCAGTGGTCCAACAGCCGAGCAGACCTCTGTGGTCTAGCAGTCGAGCATACCTCAATGGTTCAATAGCTGAGAAAACCTCAGTGGCTCATCAGGGATGAGTCCCTTAGCAGTACAAGATGATTCAACTTTATGACTGAAAATCTTACTTTATATATTTTGAGTTATACCTGGTGTGATATGTCTTTTTTTTGTGGTCTTATTGTGTGGTCTTGCTTTATGGTCTTTCCTTTGTGGTTTGGGTTCCCTACTAAGTATTATGTTACTCACTCCTGAACGGGCTTCACTCGCACGTGTTGTGTCTTGTGCAATTGATCAACGCTCCGATGGATACCTTGGTGGTCCAAGACTAGGTGGTGCCCAGTGAGACAGGACAGATGAGACATAATTCTACAGCTATAGACATATACCCTCTACCCACCCTTTAGGTAGGGTTTGAGCAAATGGACCTTAGCAGTTGTACTTTCCTTTGTGGTTTTGGTCTTGTATTCTGGCCCCTTTTTACTTTTCAGTTTGTACTATACTTTTAGTAGTTTTCTCAGTGTCTGTTGTGGTTTAATTAGTGTTTACCTTTCCATATTTTGTGTTGTGTGTTTGTATACAGGTTTAAAGGCAATTCCTTACTTTTTTTGGGATATTCATTCTCGGTGCTAGTGACCAGCCCCTGGCCTATGGAAGTCAGGCTTGGGGTAGTCACGGTAGGGCCTTGGGGGACCGGTCGTGACGAACTGGTATCAAAGGAGGTCAGTTCTACCAGAAGAACTAAGAGTTTAATTTTTTTGATGGGGTAATAGTTTCAAGTGTCTTGAGTTCATCTTTCAGGATGTGGAGTCTAGTGTTGGTTGTGGAGGCCAACATATCCATACATCAGGATGTTGGATTCTGCTTTCTGACTTGGTACATGAAAAAATTGGTTGCATGCATCTTGGAATGTTTTCTCATAATCTTTCTAAGTCAGATTCAACTCACCAGGTATAATCTATTAATCATGATTCATCTTGATACCCTTTAGGATGCCTTCACATAGACAGCCAACCGGGATTCCAGTGTGCGACCATGAGGATGGTCTATAGAGTGATGGGGATTTGGTATATGGACCGTTGCTCGAGATGGTACCTTCGGGTGGTGTCCCAGTGATACCACTACCCATTAGTCAATAGTTACTACTGGAGCTACCAATAGAGGATGCATGAAGGTTTAGTTCCTTACATGAGTTTCAATGATAGAGACCCCTTAGGTTCTAAGGTGATCCCGACTCATAGGCTGCTAAGGACTGCCTTGAGGTGGTGACTGAGTTTTCCATCCAGTCAGGGCACCATTAGATCAGATGACGATCCTAGTAGTGAGCCTTCTACATGGATCATTAGGGTGATAACTGGGTTTAGATTTCTCGTTCTTACAATGAGGTGACTTTTCTGTGGTTAGATCTTGAGAACCTCTCTCAGATAAGTGGATTTTCCGTAAAATCTAAGGGCTATGAATGCCCAAGATCTTCTACAGCTTCAGCCGAATGACATGTCGGTAGCTAAGTATTCATCAAGGTGTACCGACCTTTCCAAGTACTCAATAAATACAATACAACCAATTATTTAGGGCTCAGACCTCTGAGCGAGTTGTGTTTAGGGACATCCGAGGAAACACTATTTATTTGTGCATTACTACTTATAATAGGGTGATAGAGAGAGCCTTTGTGGTTTAAAGTCCTTTGGTTGAGAAAATATAGCCAGTGGATGTCATCCATGGGAAAACAGGAAGCCGACGTCAGTATCAAAGACTTGTACGTGTGAGACGTTCTGAGAAGAGGTCCCAAGACAGGGGATCTACAACTCAAGGATCATAGGGTGAGTCCAATAGGCCTAAAAAGTGGTAATGATTTTCAAGAGACAACATGGGACATCTTGATAGAGATTTTCCAACCCGTTGTACTGACAGTGAAATAGTGGATGGGCCACCAGGGCAGAGAAAATGACAGGAAAAAATTAATCTGCAGGGTGGAAAATGTGGAAGAGGAGCTCAGAGAGCAGCATGAGGCGGTGGTATACATTTTGACATGTTACAACCGGCACCCCAATGTATTCCACACAAGAATGAGGGAGATGGAGGACAGGGGAAGGGGGTAGCTACATGGGTCCATCCTTACCCACGTGGCGGTGGATGTTTTGAGTTTTCAGTTCCTATTAGTAGGGGATGAGTATGGGGACGTATTTCCAGAAGATGTTTCCAGGATTACCTCCCCATATGGAGATGGACTTATGCATCATTCTACAAACCTATATGGAACCAATATCATCATCATTATATGAGATGAATTTTGTGGATCTTCATGAGATGAGGATGTGGGTGGAAAACTTATAGAGGAATTTCTTAGTAAGACCTAATGTTTGAGGTTATGTGTGGATTACCGGCCCCTTTAAACAAGAGGCCAAAGAGAATAAGTACCCACTACCAAAGGGATGATGAACGCGTCATTAAGTTGAAAGGGATGACCTTTCACATGGATGGAAAGGTGTTAGTTGGCTTTTCAGCAGTTAAGACAGAGTTTGATGAGCGCCCCAATATCGAGTTAGCAGTGGCAGTCTTCGCACTAAAGATGTGGTGACACTACCTTTTGGGAGAATGATTTATCATCTACTATGACCACAAGAGTATCAAGTATATATTTTCTCATAAGTATTTTAATATGATACAATGTGGTTAGAGTTCCTCCAGGACTATGCCTTTGAGATAATCTATACTCTTGGGAAGGGGAATGTGGTGGAAGATTCTCTCAGTTAGAGATTGAGTTCTCAACTACTAAACAAGGCCTCAGAATAGTTTGCCTTGCTTCAAATATCCTTTGTGTATAGAGAGGATACATATTTTCTTTAGTCTATGGTAGTTTCCCCTCTACTCTTATAGTGAGTTAGGGAGGTGCAACTCAAATATGCCAACTGCGAGACTACATGTGCTCAGATGTCCACAGGGCATGCCCCTGATGGATATTCAAAAGGTGGGGAAAACGCCATCATTTTTAGGGGACGCACTGTAGTACCAGTGGCATTCTGGGAGGAGGTGTTAAGGGAGTTACATAAATCCCCATTGGTAGAACATCCAGGTGCGGTGAAGATGTACCAGGACCTCCAACATCAGTATTGGTGGCAGGGGATGAAGAAGGTAGTGGCAAAGTTTTTCTCGAGATGCCTCACTTTTCAACAAGTGAGGGATGAGCACCGGGTTCCAACAGGTTTGACACAACCCCTCAAGGTACCAGAGTGGAAGTGGTATGTGATATCAATGGAATTCATGACGATCTTACCACATATGTGCAGGTGGTACGATACTATCTGGGTGATCATAGACCGACACACCAAGTCGGCACACTTCTTACCCATTCAAGAGCAGGGTTCAGTAAAGATCTTGAGATTCCTATACGAGCAGGAGATAATTCGACCCCATGGAGTCCCATATACGATAGTCTCAGATCATGATGCACGCTTTACATCTCAGTTGTGTAAGGTATTGTAGGAGGTGTTTGGGACTCAGCTATGCTTGATCACAACCTTTCACCCACAAACGAATAGTCATATGGAGTGGACCATACAGACCTTAGAGGACATGCTTCATACTTGCATTCTTGATTTTGGTCACAGTTGGGAGGACCACCTACCATTGGTAGAGTTTTCATATAACAACAATAACTACCACTCCACCATCAGTATGGCACCGTTCAAGGCACTGTAAGGATGACCATAAAGGTCACCGTTATGCTGGACAGACCCATGGGAGTCAGAACACATGGGTCCAGAGATGGTATAAGCTACCACTGAGAAGGTTTAGGTTATCCAAGAGCAAATGAAGGCTGCACAGAGCTGACAGAAGTCCTACATTGATAATAGATGGAGACCCTTGGAGTTCGAAGAGGGAGACCACATATTTCTACATGTCTCTCCTCAATGAGAGATACAAAGATTTGGATAGAGTGCCAAGTTATCTCCAAGGTTCATCGGACCTTTCCTAATAATGCATAGAGTGGTCAAGGTGTCATACCACTTGGATCTCCTACTGCCATTAGAGAAGATGCATGATGTCTCCCATGTATCCCAACTGAGGAGATACTTGCACGAACCTTCTCACATCATCAACCATAATGAGTTGAAGATTGAAGAAGTGGAAAAATTCATGGAGTACATGGTAGAAATAGATGATTGACATGAGATGATCATTCATGGATGGTCGATTCCTTTGGTGCATGTTCATTGGAAGCACAGGAATCTCTGAGAGAGCATGTGAGAGTGGGAGGCTAAGACTCGTGCTTAGTATCCCCATTTGTTGGATTAGCCATTATTTTGGATTACAAGGATGTAAATCCCTAAAGGTGGGGGTAATGTAATGTCCTAGAATTATATTTATTTTTTTAAATTATATGGTATTATTTTGAGATTAGAAATTGAGACGACATGTGATTCTGATGTCCAGTGTTCCCATAATGGTCTGTCAAAAAATGTTAAGTTTTGAATAGCACACGTGAGGGGTTTTCCTAAAAAAGTGGAATAACAGTTAAACGGGTTCCCATATCAGAAATCTAAGGGTATCGTTGCATTTAGGATGGTGAGTTTACCCTAGGTGTGACTTCAGTTTAGTCAGCATGAATCTCTAGCAAGAAAAACTAAAAATGGCATAACCTTAAATAAAATAATTAAATAAGAATTATTTTATTTTTCAAATCCTTATAACTAACTAACGGTGATTTGGATTAAAAATATAAGACCACCTTTCAGCTCGTGAGGGTGTACTTTCCTTAGGCAGAGCCTAACATTGGACGGTGCATTCCAATTGTGTAAAATAGTTTTTGGCTATAAATAAAATAATTGAATAAAGATTATTTTATTTTCAAATCCTTATAACTCATAAATGGTAGCTCAAATTGTAAATCCAAGAGTACCGTTGAGCTTATGAGGGTGTTCTTCCATTAGATGAAGTCTAATATCGGCTGGTGTGGGCCAACTGTGAATGTTGGTTTTTGGTATGTAAATATAAATAAAATAATATAAATAAAAATTACTTTATTTTCAAATCTTCATAACTCACAAATTGTAACTTGGATTATAAATCTTATATCACCATTGAGTTTTTAATAATATTTTCTCCTTAATAAGGACTTAACCTCGACCGACATGGGTCGAGGGAAAATGTTAATTTTCAGGCGTTTTAAGGAAACATAAAATAAACTTAAAAACGTTTATTACATTCAAAATTGTTTTTCTGTAACATAGTGACAAGCCAGTTATTTATTTCCATAAATGAAGCTGTGTAATGATGCTGCAACACAAAATAATAGAAACATTATTTTATAAATAAAATAGTGTAATGATGGTGACTCAGCATAACACAAAAGCTGCAATGTGTTTCTCCATTTAATAGAATAATAAGAATTGGAGATGGGAGATGGATCTTGCAAATCACTCTAAATATATGGAGGATCACTATTGAAAAACGATGAACGAATATTTCCAGCAACTTTGATCACTCCCCCTCCTCTTTGAGAGATCTCGTCCTCAATGATAGATCGAGGAATTTCACAGATGGATCACCTTCAACGATGAATCCTTCCTCCAATTGAACCTATTCTCTAGGTAGGGGTTTGATGATTCTCTATGTGAATTTATTTTCCCCATTATTTCTTTTAAATGATGAACATAGGTTAACTCACGAACATGTTAACCCATAGGTCAATTTTTCATGTGGGATGGTTAATGATGCGGGATAAAGGGGATATCTATCTTAGTGATTATTCTGCCTTATTTTGGTTTTTTGTGATCCTACTAAAAAGAATGCATCTAAGTCAACATAAACAAAGACCTGGATCATTATTTGGGTGTTATTATGTATGAATCCTTCCCCTATCCACTTTTTTAGATCTTCCTGTTATTTGTGGCACAATGAATTTGACGGTGATGGTATCCATGGTGCAGACGAGACCGTAGCGGTGCATCGGCCCGCGACAGGAGGCCACGGGAGATGGAAACATTAGAAAAGAAGGGCTATGTCCAGGCGAACAATGCCATCAGAAAGTGGACATGGCGCAAGGCCATGAATATAGCATGAGACCGTGGAACAAATCCATGATGGCGGTATAAGGGTGATGACAACACAGGGTCGCGGTGGCAGTAGGATCCGCCGACACCAAGGCCGATGAGAGGCAGTGCACTGGCAATGCACCATGGCGGCGATGGGCCATGGCATGAAGCCACAGAAGACGGGGAACCGCAGTAGTGCCGCGGGTCAGTGCCGGCCACACAGACTGGACATGTTCATTCGATGGGTGAACCCCCATGATAGCCGACCGTGGGGAGTGGGTCATCGCAGTCATTAACCATGTCTGCCTGGTTGGAGAAGATTTGGCCGGTCAAGCAGCCAGCTAGAGCGATCAGACCAGCCCACCCAGCGGGCTGGGCTAGAGGGATAGGTCGGACCTGACATTGAGCCAGGCTGGCAGTTCAGGCCGGGCCGTTGAGCAGCCCGATGGGGTGGACCCACGACCGAACCGGGCCGAGTCCAGCAAGGCCCAATGGGCATGACCAATGGGCCAGGCCAAACAAGGTTAGCTCAGAACCAACTGGGTCAGGTCGGGTTGGCCAAAATGGGTTGGTTCATGCAGGACCCCCTAGATGGGTTGGTCAAGTCGGTCTGACCAAGTCGGACCGGGCCCAAACGCAACCATCCCCTATTTACTAAAATGCCAATATATTTCAGATCGAGCATCTGATTGAAGTTCCATTTGCGGCGTTGATACCTTTGCGACGAGATGGTCCTTTGGGTATACTCTATGTGAGAATTTGTGGTAGTTGAGATGTGGACAATGGATTGAGGGTTATAACCCCTCCGAGTCAAGCACACTAGAGAGTGGGAATCCTACAGCTAGTTGTGACATGAAGGATCTGACGAGCAGACCTCAGTGGTCCAGTAGTAGAGAAGATATCAGTGGTCTAGCATGCAATCAGAACTTAGTGGTCCATGAAACGAGCATGCCTCAGTGGTACAGTAGAGGAGCAACCCTTAGTGGTCTAACAGACAAGCAGACCTCTATGGTCCAGCAGACGTGGGGACCTCATTGGTCCAATAGACGAGAAGAACTCAGTGGTGCAGCAACTGAGTGGACCTCTGTGGTCTTGTAACCGAGCAGACCTTAGTGGTCCAGCAGCCGAGGGGACCTCAGTGGTCTAGTAGCTGAGCGGACCTCAGTGGTCCATCAGTTGAGCATAACTCAGTGGTCCATCAGCTGAGTAGACCTCAGTAGTCCAGCAGCTGAGCCGACCTCAATGGTCCAACAGCCGAGAAGACCTCAGTGGTTCAATAGCCGAGCAGACCTCAGTGGTCCAGTAGCCAAGCATACCTTAGTGGTCCAGAAGCCAAGTGGACCTCAGTGGTTCATCAGCCGATAGGACCTCAGTGGTCCGTCATCCGAGCGAACCTCAGTGGTCCATCATCCAAGGGGACCTAAGTGGTCCATCATCTGATAGGACCTCATTGGTCCAGCACCCAAGTCAATCTGAGTGGTATAACACCCGAACAGACCTCAATGGTCCAACATCCAAATAGACCTCAACGGTCTAGTAGCCTATCAGACCTCAATGAATCATTAGGGATGAGTCCCTCAACAGTACAAGATGATTCAACATTACGACTGGAAATCTTACTTTCTATATTTTGAGTTATACCCGGTCTGAGCTATATTTGTTTTGTGGTCTTGCTGTGTGATCTTGCTTTGTGGTCTTTCCTTTTTGGTTTGGGCTCCCTACTGAGTACTATTTTACTCACCCCTGAATGGGCTTCAGCGGCACATGTCGTGTCTCGTGCAGGTGATCGACACTTTGATGGAGACATTGGTGGTCTAGGACCAAGTAGTTCCCAATGATACGGGATAAACATGATGTACTTATATGGATATAGATATCTACCCTCCTCATATCCTTCAGGTAGGGTTTGAGAAGACAAACATTCACATATATACTTTCCTTTGTAGTTTTGGGCTTGTATTATGGCCCTTTTTACTTTTCAGTTTGTACTATACTTTCAGTAGTTGTCTCAGTGACAGTTGTGGTTTACTTATTGTTTTCCTTTCCGTAGTTTTTGTTGTGTGAATGTGTACAAGTTTGAAGGTATTACCTTCCCTTTTTGGGATATGCCTTCTTGGTGCTAGTCGCCAGCCCCTGGCCTATAGAAGGTGGGTTTGGGGTAGTCACAGAACTATCCCTCGGGGATGGGTCATGACATGGATAAGTTAGCATGAACCTTTTGACTCAAGGCATCATCCACCTTTTTCTCTTTCAATGGGTGGTAATTTATTTAGAAATTATAATATTTAATAAACTTTGACCATCTTCTTTAGAAGACATTCAACTCCTTCTATGTTAATATATAATTCAAAATTTTATTATTGATATATATATATATATATATATATATCACACTTTTCTCCATAATGATAATACATATATATATTTAATGCAAAAATTACCATAGCTAACTCAAAATAAAGAGTTGGGTAAATTTTCTCATGAATATTCAATTCTCATGAGGAATAAGCAATAGACATGTCATTATTCATAAGAGAACATCCCATTCCATTCTTGGATTCATTAATATAGATTAAAAACCCTTCTCCATTATAAGTTAATGTAAGCACTTGTGCGTTGACTAATATTCTATTCAGTTCCTTGAAAATTTCCTCACATTCATCTATTTAGAGGAACTTGTATCCCTTCTGAGTTAACTTGAAGAATAGATTATATAGTCCTGAGAACGTATCAAAAAAATCTTTGATAATATCTAGATAATCCAAGAAAACTATAGATATTAGTCACCATGGATGGTCTGATCCAATACCCAACAACCTTCATCTTTTATGGATCTACTAATATACCCTCTCTTGAGTTTATATAAACCAAAAGTGAAACCTTTTGCTGCCAAAATTCACACTTCATAATTTTTCATAAAATTTATCCTTCCTTAGGGTCTTTAGAAAAATTCTAAAGTGATCTTCATTCTCTTCCTTTATATTTTAATAGATAAATATATCATCTATAAATACTACCACAAATTGATCAAAGTAATCTCTAAATACTCTATTCATTAAATCCATGAAGATAGTGGGGTAAATAGTAAGACTGAATGATATCACTATATATTCATAGTGTCTATACCTTTTATGAAATATTTTCTTGGGTATATCCTCCTTCTTGAACCTCAATTGATGATATCTATAATGAAGTTCAATCTTGGAAAAGTATTAATCTCTACATTGTTGATCAAACAAGTCATCAATATAGGGAAGAAAATACTTGTTCTTAATTGTGATCTTGTTCTAATCTCTATAATCAATACAAAGTCGCATTTATCCATCTTTATTTTTAACAAAAATAATAGGTGCACCCCAAGGTGACACACTTGGCTGAATGAATCCCTTTTCAAGGTTTTACTGGAGTTTCTTCTTCAATTCCTACAACTCAATCGGGTTTATTCTGCAAGGAATCTTTAAAATTGGTGTGGCACCAGGTATAAGTTCTATTGAGAACTGAAATTCACATTTTTTTTGGAAATTTAGACAAATCTTTCAGAAATATGTCAACAAATTCCCACACAATAGGCATATCACCAATGTTGAGTTTTATCTAACAATCTGAGATAAACACCCCTCTTGAATAGGAATCAAAACCCATACAATGGATGTGATTTCCATTGGATGTTCATATTTATCATCGCACTCTTAAAATATCATAGGTTATTTTGGAATATAAAATGATAATTCCATTCCTCATCAATTGATGTGAGATTTATATAGAGAAATCCAATTCATGCCTATGATAACATCAAATTCAACAAGAGGAAGAATGAAAAATTTTGAAGGAAGAAAATTCTCAAAAAATTCAACCAGATAAGAATCATAGACTTGGTATGTGATCATCTTACCATTATAGGTTTTCACTACTAATTATATATCTAATAATTTGGGTGGTATATTTATACACTTAGAAAATTATTCAGATATGAAATAATGGGTAGATCCAGAATCAAATAAGACATTAGAGGTTCTAGAGTGGATGGTAAGTGTACCTTTAACCATGTCATTATCACACTCCTCATCAGAAATAGTGATCGCTAGATATTTAACTTCATCTCTCATCTGAAGAGGTTACTGGTGTTGATCACCATTATTAACCCTCAGATTTGGGCACTTATTATCATAATACTCAAACTCCTTGAAATTAAAAAAATTAATTGTTGGAGGTGAATCCTATAGAGATTTCTCATTATTAATATCATTAACTAACTTCTTCACATCACTTCAGCATTCGACCACTTGATGAACTTAATTTCTAAAATTAAAACATTTATTAGTCCCCTTACTAAAATTTCCTCCATGCTTCTTCCCACACATTAAACATAGAGGAAAGCTTATATTCTTCTCTACATGGTTCTTATATTTTTCTTTGTATTCCATTTTTCTTTTCTTATCAAAACCATGAGATTGATAAGTAACTCCAAACACCATTTCCACCTTGACAACACATCAAATAATCTCTCCATAGCTACTGAAGTCTCTTATGGATAGCACCCTTTATAGACTTTGTTTTAAGCCACTAAAGAAATGAAAAAACTTACTTTTAGGTTAGATGATAATACCAGAAGTGTACCTTACAAGTCCTATAAAAGTTTCCTCATAGGTACCAATGGATTCATCATCCCATTTATTTATCTCAAGGAACTACTTATTTATATTCATATGGAGAATATGAAGAAAGTACTTATTGAAAAATAATTTCTTGAACTCATCCCAATCCATGGAGTCAATTTCATCCTATTTCCTCGTACTCTTGATAAGTGTCCACCATTGATCCACTTCACCTTCCAAATGTTAGACAACAAAAAATGAAATTTTCATGTCTCAAACACTAGATAATAGAAAATATATTTTCAGTGGTGCTAATTCATTATTCAGCAACTAGTGGATCAGAAGACCCACTAAAAGAATTTGGAAATTTCCGTATGAAAGAATCAATATAATGTTATTCCCTCCTTTGTTAGTTTGGAATTATAACATGATTCGTAGTTTGATAAAGTTGTGTGATTATAACAATGATATTTTTCATTCTAAATCCCACAAAGTTCAGATTCTCAGGAGAAAAATCATTGAATTATTCACCACACTTAGCATTGACATAATTTCTTCAGGTTATAGTCATTAAATAAAACAAAAAAAAATAGTGTAAGAAAAAATAATCATAATGGTGAATCATATAATAATGAAAGTTTACTTATAGGATGTTTAAATACTGACTCATTTTTTAAATCCATGACACATTAAGTTTATCCTAGGCCATTAAAAGTCATAATCTATTTAAATCTTTCATGATGGTTTATAAATATTATGTGAATTTCCAAATCATATCCCCTAGGAGAATAAAACTAGGTGCGCAACAAGGCCTGTTGTCTTACATCAGGTGATGATCAAGTGAAACTCAATGTTCCATTTTCAGAGTTATTACCCCTAGGTACCTCTGTACTAGAGCCACATCCACTTGTAGTATCCAGACAAGGACGTAATTTCATGGAAACCACTCACTCTATCCATTACCAAAATTCCAAGACATTTTCCTATACTTTGAATCATCATTACACTTATCCTTATACATGTCCTTAGATTTATCACTAAACATTTCTCATCCTAGTTTACAAAGTTTAACTAAAAATTTCCTATGATACCAACTATAGTGAAACATGATTCTCATACATGGATATTGCATCTTTTTAGATGAATATTCATTACATTACACAAACACACTCCTGGGTACCATAATAGTTTAGTGCATTTGGAAACTTGGAACACAATCTTCTTAATTCATAAAAGATCTTCAATGTTACCCATAAAGATATTCCCCTTTTTTACTCCTAATTAAAAATTTTCTTCATAACCTAGGGAAAGTAAACATAAGAAAGGGTGAGATCAGATGCTCAGTAAGGGTAAATAAGGGAGATATGTAATCATAATATTAGTATAATGGTATGATAACATGATCATAACATTTTAAAACCATACCCTACATGTCAAAGATCATAATCTTGAGTCATGGATTAAAGATGGGCAGTTCATAAGAAACAAATCATAAGGGAATTAAATAAAATGAAACATGATAGAATAACATTTATATAATACATTTATTTGTGGCATACACATGATCATATAAAATCTTATGTCAAGGATACCCACCAAGACATTCTTAACATGTTAGTCTTGGGATAACCACCTGCGTACCTACTTTGACCTTGGGATGACCTCCCATTTACCCTCTTTCGAGCTTGGGATAACCTCCTATGTATCCTCTTTTAGGCTTGGGATAACCTCCCCTGTACCCTTAGAGCTCACATAATGTTAATCATTACCCAATTCACTAGAGGGTGATATAGGTCCCACCCATCACATAGAAAAAATAAAATATATATGTGCCACAAGATCATAAAACATTCATCATAGAATAACCCATGAAATGAAAATGGGTTTCATAAAAATTTTATCATATTTTAACCTATTTAAAAGAGACAATTTTCATAATCATTTAATCATATCATAAATTGCGAAAAGAAGTGGGATTCATAAGCATTTCATCATTGGAATCATAAACATAAACAATCCTGATAAACGATGAGATTACATCGTAAAACCATTATCACTTTGAAAAATTTTGAATACTAGACCCCATGAAAGGTAGATCCTAAATTGGATATATAAATACTAATGATGTTCAAGAGAATCACCATAAAGAAACATGTGGTGAATATGACATGTGTCTCATATAAAATAAAAGTGAGATGAAAATCCCTTAATGGTTTAGTAATATTTTGAATCATAATCCATAATAAATTATAACATAAAATTAAACTTAAAATATCATGAAAAGAATGGTATTAAAGATATAAAATGTCAAAGGGTAATTATATACATCTTATAAAAGAAACAAGTGGTTAATTTTCATATGTCTCTCAGAAATAAAAGAGAGACTAGAAATCCCATACCTAAAGTCTCGAATTCCTTCATACATGTTAGAAACCAATGTATAATAAATATCAGTTTATTATACACCTATTAAAGAAAAATAATAATATATATCTTACAATATATTATTTACTTATAACCATTTATTACCTTCTTATTAACAATTCCTTATTAGAATCACACTTTGGGTAATAATCATTTTGTTTTTTATATATGTTTTGATTTGTTATTTTCAGTCCTATTACTTTGATCATGGTTCCATGATATATATAATAATAATAATGAAATAATATTCATACTTATAAATCAATTATACTTTTAACACCAATCATTTATGATGGTTTTGAGAAATGAACTACCCTACGATCATGGAGATGGTCGACCACACGTACACATGAATAACATCTCCCTTTTTCAATGATCATTATAGAAAGGATGTAAGTAGTATTTTATATTTATATAATTATAATAATATCATAAATTCCACATTATATATTTAATTTCACTTATACATATCATCAATTTGGTTTGGTGATAAAAAGAGAGAGTCACATCGCTTCGTGAATGCGGTAGTCTGCACGTACACGAACAACGTTATCATCTTTCAGTGAGTGGAATGGTAAGAAAGAAAAAGATATATTATATTTTTAAAATAATAAATATGTCATGAAAATAATAATTATTTCATTTATATCACATATATTCATTAAATTTATCCTTATTATTTTCCATGTAAAGTGCTAGTGAAAACAAATCACATCACTTCGTAAGGCGGTAATTCACTGTACACACGAGCGATGTTATCATATCCCATAAAAAATGGGATTTAAATATGTATATATTATATAATGAATAAAAAGATATAATTATATTTTAAATATCATATATATACTTCATATACATCATCATACCCAATTGTGAGTGGAGGTAATAGAAAAAATGGCATCGGTTCACGTGGCGGTAGTCCTCCGTACACATGAATAGTGATTCCATAACCCATTTGATGGAAGTGGGGATAATTTTAGGTCTTAAAATTAACCTAAAAACATCTTAATTTTTTTAATATACTTCTTTTATTATATAATCATGGTTTAATAGTAATTTAAAGATATTTATGAAGAAATAAAATAAAAACACTCATTGAAGAACACCGCCTATTCTTCGAGTATCCTCCTTAGGGTTGCAACAAAAGCCTTCCTAAGTTGAATTTATTACAAAAATAAGGATCCTAGGATGATATGAGGGAATTTGAGAAGTTATTTTGGTATTTATTGAAAAAAAAGTGTTTTAATGTGTGAAGAGGAGAGGAGAGGGGGTGACCTTTTATAAATGAGGTGAGTGGCACACTTATAATTTTTTGAAAAGAAAAAGGTGTACCCACGTTTTTAACTTGCCAAAAGGGTAAAAAAATTGATTAATATAGATATTTTTACATTATAGGGTCTAAATATAACCATAAAAATAGATTTTAGATAAGTTTTTAGGTCATTTTAACCCTTATCCTTTTAGTTTAACCCCCTCTAAACCCATTTTTACCTTAATCGCGGTAATTAATTTTTACTCATTTAACTATTCATTTTGGTCAAAAAATAAATTGAACTTATTAGATAATATAAATTATCCTGATTCCAAATATGGAATCTATTTTTATATATTTAATTCATACAATTGGTAAAATTCTATTTAAAATTAATCCAGCAGACGTGATGAGAAAACATGTTTACAAAGAGAAAATGTTCAAAAGTATAAAAAGTTTTTATAACCATTTTCAATATATAATTGATTAAAATTACATAAATTGTATTAATAGGTATATAATTGAACTAATTTTACTTTAAAATATATTTAAAATATAATTTTAATTTATAAATTACTTAAACAAAAAGGCAGTTTTCAATTAAAATTCAATATTTTTCACTATTGATTAAAAAATTAATCTTTTTTGAAAATTCTCAAAACTTCACCCTAAAATAATTTTGACATGCTAATTTAAAAAATTATTTTTATTTTATCAAATTAATTTTTTAAATTTTTCAAAAAATAATTTTATTATTGTTTACAAAAATAAATAAAAACATTTTTTTTGAGAAAATAATACTTTCAAAACATATTAAGAATTTATAAAAAACTTAATTACTTTTTTATCAATATTTTTTCTTTATATGAAACCATTATACTTAATACTTAGAAATTATTTATTAATATTCATATTTATATGTTTAATGGCTAGGTTACAATGGTCATGTTTGAATAATATTAATAATATATCATGATTTTGTTAAAACTTAATGTCGTGTGTATCGAAAGCTAACCCAGTGTTGCATGTAACGCCAGATCAACTTGGTGTTGTGTGTAATGAAATATTTCCAATAAATTTAATTTATTATAAACAAATAATACATAAAAACTCAGGTTGTTACATTCTACCCACCTTAAAATAAATTTTTCCCTCAAAATTCATCGCTCTAATACAAACAAATGAGGATACTTATACCTCATAATTTACTAAGGTTCCCGTATAGATTCCTCAAAATGGTGGTTTCACCACAAAAATTTAACAAGGTGAGTGCTCTTGTTTTTTACAACTTTCTCTTTATGATCCAAAATCTCTATTGGTTGTTCCTCATAAGAAATATCTTGCTCCAACAGTATGACCTCTGAGTTCAGTACATGTGAAGGGTTGAGTGTGTACTTCCTCATGAGAGATACATGGAACACATCATGGACTTGAGGAGAGGTTTGGTGTAAGTTCCAACCAATAAAATTTAGTCCTAATATGATCAATAATTTCAAATGGAATGATATACCTAGGGATTAGTTTCCTTTTCTTCCCCGAATCTCATAACCTTCTTCCATGGAGAAATTATTAGAAACACCTTATCACCGAATTCAAATTTTATATCACATCAGATATTTTTAGTATAATATTTTTTCTAACTCTGAGCTACCTTTATTTTTTTGTTGATTGGATCTAACCTTCTATTCTATTTCTTCATCTATCTCAGGCCCCAATAGCTATCTTTCTCCAACTTCATTCCAACAAGTTGGAGCTCTATATTTCCTTTCATAGAGGTATTCATAAGGATCTATATAAATGATTTAGAGAAATATATTATTGTTATAAAAATAAACTAGTGGAAGGTGTTGATCCCAACCACATTTTAAATCCAAATAACAAGATATGAACATATCCTCTAGGGTTTGAATTGTTCTATTAGAATGACCATCTATCTGAGGATGATACACAATGTTGAAACTCTACTCCACATCAAAAACTTGCTAAAGAATTATCCATAACATTAAGGTAAACATCAGATCCCAATCTGACATAATGGAATGTGGTATTACATGAAACTTTATCAGTTATTTAATGTATATCTTGCAAATATGATCCAGATAGAAGTCTTCACTAATAGCGATGAAGTGTGCTGACTTAGTAAGGTGATCGACTATAACCCATATAATATTATTTCCTTTAGATGTTTTGGGGAGTCCAACTATAAAATCCATGGTGATGTTTTCCCATTTACATTCTGGTATAGGTAATGGATGTAATGTCCCCTTATAATTTTGTCTCTCAACCTTAAATTACTAGTATACCAAGCACCGAGATATAAACTCTATGATATCTCTCTTCTTACCATCCCACCAAAAGTACTCTTCCAAATATCAATACATCTTCATACTCCAATATGAATAGAGAATAAAGAACTATGAGCTTCCTATAAAAAATACTTCTTCAAATATAATATGGATGATACATATACATAATTCTTGAACCTTATCATTCCATCATGATTAAGGTTAAACTCATGATCATTTCTAACCTTATTTTTCTATTTTACATCTTTCTTATGCACCTCTTTAACAAGCACTTGGATAGATGGTTGAACATTAAATTGAGAAAGATAATATTTCTACCCTTCCTTTATGATTTCTAGATTCATCTTTTACAAATCTATAAATAATATATCTCTTGTGATCCTCATCATGGATAAGTTAGCATGATTCTTTCAACTCAAGGAATCAGATACCTTATTTTCTTTCCCTAAGTGGTAATGTATTGAGAAGTCATAATCTTTAATCATATCAAACCATCTTATTTAGGACATATTCAACTCTTTTTTTGTGAATATATACTTCAAAATTTAGTGATCAGTATTTATATCACACTTTTCTCTATAAATTTAATGACTCGATATCTTTAATGTAAAACTTACCACAGCTAACTCTAAATCATGAGTTGGATAATTTTTCTCATGAATCTTCAATTGTCACAAGTCATAAGATATAACCATACCATTTTTCATAATAAAATATCCCAATACCTTCTTGGATTCATCAATATATATTAAAAACTCATATCCACTACAAGGTAATTTAATCACAGGTGCGCTGACTAATCTTCTCTTCAGTTCCTTGAAATTTTACTCACATTCATCTATCTAGAGGAACTTGGATCCCTTTCAGGTTAACATAGTGAGTGGATTAGTTAGTCATGAGAAATTATCCACAAAACATAAATAATATCCATCTAAACCAAGAAAACTATGAATCTAAGTCACCATGGATGGTCTAGCCTAACACCTAATAGCCTCTGTCTGTGATGGATCTACTGATATACCCTCTATTGAGATTATATGACCCAAAAATGAAACCTTTTGTATCCAAAATTCACACTTTTTAAAATTTTCAGATATTTTCTCCTTCATTAGGGTATTTAGTAAAACTATCAAGTGATATTCATGCTCTTACTTTATCTTTCAATAGATAACAATATCATTTATAAAGACTACCACAAACTGATCAAGGTAATCTCTAAAGACTCTATTAATTAAATCCATGAATATAGAGGGGGAATTAGTAAGAAAAATTGAAATTGATATATATTCATAGTGTTTCTAAATTGTATGGAATTCTGTCTTGGGAATATCCTCCTTATATACCCTCAATTTATGATATAAAAAACAAAGGTCAATCTTGGAAAAGTATTGAGCTCCATGCAGTTGATCAAATAAGTCATCAATATGGGGAAGAGGATACTTGTTCTTAATTCTGATCTTGTTCATATCCTAATAATCAAGACATAGTCATATTGATCCATCATTATTTTTAACAAAAAGAACAGGGCACCCTGAGGTGACACACTTTTCAAATGAATCCCTTTTCAAGGTTTTCCTGGAGTTTCCTCTTCAATTACTACAACTCAATCGGGGTCATTCTATAGGGATTATTTGATATTAGTGTAGCATCGAGTATTAGTTCTATTTAGAACTCAACTTCACGTTTTAGTGGAAGTATAGAAAACTCTTCTTAAAATATGTCAAAAAATTCACAGATAATAGGAATATCATCGATGTTGAGTTTCCCCCCAACCATCTGAGATAATTTCCCTTTTTTAATAGGAATGAAAACCCATACAATAGATTCAATTTTCATCCGATGTTAATATTTATTACTGCACTGATAAATGATCATAGGTTGGTTTGGAATATCAAATGTCACTTCCCTTACTCATAACTTTATGTGGGATTTATGTAATGAAATCCAATCCATGCCTAAGATAACATAAAATTCAACTAGAGGAATAATGATAAGGTTTGTAGGAAGCACATTCTCAAAAACTTCAACCAGAGAAGAATTATAGACTTGGGATGTGATCATTGTACCATTATGGGTTTTCACTACTAATTCTATATCTAATAATTTGAATGGAATCTTGATACCCTTCAAAAATTCTTTAGATATTAATGAATTGGTAGATCCAAAGTCAAACAAGGCATTAAAAGTTACAGAGTGGATAGTAAGTATACCTTTCACCACATCATTATCACACTCCTTTTCAGAAATAGGGATCATATGAGATTTCCCTTTGTCTCTCATCTTAAGTGGTTACTAGAATTGATCACTGATATTAACCCTCGGATTTGGGAACTTGTTAGAATATGTTGTTTTAATTTTATTATTCAAAAGGTAATTGATTACAGAAATGAAATCATAATATATTCAAGTTTAGAATACATGAGTTGAATGTTATCTTTTATTTATTATTCACAAGGTAATATATAAATATTTATTTTTACACCACTTTAGTGAATAAATTAATATAAATATTTATTATATTACAATAATATTAAAATAAATATTTATTTTTGAGTTTAGTTACTATAATATTTATTTATTTATTGAAAAAATAATATCTTTTTAAATAAATTTTTTATTGTTAAATTCTTGGTAAATTCCATTGAGGATTATTGAGTCAAATTAATGGTTTACTGAAATTGATATATTAATATCATTTAAATAAATTTTAATTTTTTTATTTAAGAAATTACATTTAAATAAACTTATGTCATGGAAATAATAATAATTATAATAATAAAAATAATAATAATATTTGACATGGGGATTACATATAATAAATAAATTGATAAATGATCAGTGTTCAATTATCAAATGTTTTAACCTTAAGTACAAATTCCAAGTTATATCATTTTAATGGTGGGAGAATTGTAGTGATTAATAGAAATATCTCTAGAATTATTTTAATAATAGAGAGAATAATAATATCATACTCTATATAAAGAATATAGATATAATAATTGATATTATTTTGCTCAATGATGAATGGTTTAAATAACTATATTCTACCATGCTAGCACCTAGAGTTTCAAGAACGTCATCCAGAGATTTGTGGAGCACATGTGGATACGTTTAGAGGAACCCTTTCTTGGATTCTACACCACAAAAAACAAAACAATAATACCAGAAATAAAATAATGATCAAAAGGATTATCGTGTTCGAGGTAATACTAGATTTAAATTAATTACAAATTAAATGTGAAATATTCTTTTTAAAAGACTTTATGGCGTGTTAATCAAGTTATTCAGGGTTTATGCATCAATATTGATGAAAAAATAAAAAATGGGCACCCATCCAACTCTTATGTTGTTACCTAAAACCTTCATGTGGTACCAAAGCATCCACCTTATAATATATAATTATTTATAATTCAATTGATCAATTTCATGAATTTGTTTATCAGTTTTCATATTCAATTTTTTTAGGTCCTATGGTCAAAATAACACATGCATTAAAGTTTTTATGGACAAGAATGGTCAAAAAACACATGAAGAACACTCGCATATATCATCCAAGAGTGTCAAGGTCACTGGATATATGACACTGTTACACAATATAAAATAGTAAATTACATTCTGTGTACCAATGGTCAACTCACACAAGGAGAGATATAAGTAATTCTTAGATCTCCATGTGAATTAGTACATGGCATCATTGCATGTTGCGTATTGACTGCCAGTAAAAAAAGTGGTTTGAAAAGGAATACACGATGTGTAGCTAGTGCAAATGTTGCGTAATTCATAGTGAGTAATGTGGTTAGTACACAACATCATTACACATCATATATTGACTGTCTTCCAAGAAACACAACAAGATGTGGGCTATATAGTGTGTAAATGTAATATACATGCTGTTTAACACATGTCAACCCATGCAAGGTACACATTGTGTGATTTTCAATGTGTTGTGTGGGTCAACATGAAATGTTTTAAATGTCATGTAAATTCTATAACTACACTACGTGTTATGGATATCATACATGTCATGTACTTCATGCACATTTCCAGTGGTACATGACATATATTTATAACATGTAGTGTGATCATACAAGCCTTAAATAATAGTTGGTCTGACCCATGTAACTAAATGCCATTTATATCAAGACATGTCATGTAAGTAAACAATATGTGATAAGGAATGTATACAGTGTGTGTTAAATGACACGTTGAGTTATAGTATACATCATGTAAGTATTAAAGTTCCAAAAATGAAAATATAATATTATGTAGAAGATACATGTCATGTGGCCTCAATAGTACATGTCATGTACATAAATATTTTAAAAATAAATAAAATATATTTAATATATTTAAAATTATAAAGGATGGGATTATTATGTCTCAAGGACTGTTAGGATATAATATCAAGATAAATAATTTATTTATTTTTTAATTCAAGTTAATTTATCTTAATTAGAATGTATTGAAATGAATATTAACAATATTAAACGTGTTTGTCATTTAATATAGTGATTGATCCTGAGTTTGATTGACCTATGCATGGGTTGGATTTATTTATTACTTGTTTTTATGTGATAATTATTTATTGAATTAAATATGATGTTCTACACATCATCTATCCCTCCTTTATTTTTCATGAGTTTGTATGTCTATTGATTATTTTAAACAACTCTAAACCCTTAACACTCCTCAACCACATGTGAGTAAACATTTGAAAATGATATAATTCCCAGTAAGAGGGGATAATTTATAACCTGAGTTCAGGTGAATCCAACCAAGGAAACACATTGGAGAATGGAGAAATGCTGCAACTTTAACTATACATAGGATCAAAGATTTATCTCCTTTAGGGTAAATATTGGTTAATCACCACTCAATAAACAAACTTGTAGATAAAATATCATGATCATATCACATATTTATTTTATTTATGCATGGTTATATATTTATTTACATGACACATTCTCTATTTATTTATTTACTTAAATATGATCACATAAAGTAAATAAATTAGCCATCACATTAAGATAAAATAAAATAAAAAGGTATGAGATATATTTTTATCATTATGAGTCAATTCATTATGTAAGATCCTATATAAAGTAATTAACCAGTATAAAAAGTTAAAATAATAAATATAATACTAGTATGTTTAAAAATTATTTTATTAGACATGGTTAATTAATTATGTAAGATCCACATAATATTAACAAGCATGTGAAGAATAAAATAAAAAAATAGATATGAATAAGTTTAAAAAAGTCCCCCTATTAGAATATTAAGTCAAACAACACTTTAAATCACTTGAGTTAGAATATAACCATTTTTAAAGTATTGTTCAGACCGTCATCATGTTACTTTAAATTATCGAAGTGTTCTAATGAAAGCCTTGGGCTGACATAACCAAGTTTTTATCAAGATTAGTTTCCCTTGAAATTATTGGGGTAATATGGAAGCAAGATTTAAAAAAATATGAGTTTATTATTTCATGACTGGGGAGTCTATTAAAAATATCAAGAAACTTTTACTTAATGTAGTTGGTAAAAAAATTCTACCAAAATACCTTTAAGTAATTTGTCAAGGCCTCTGCCTGGATTATTTGAAGGGAAATTTGGATCCTTTATACTGGAATATTTGAGTGACTAGATATTATAAATCAAATGGTGATAACCATTAAGATTTAGTAAAATTTTTAGTGTATTAATTAAATTATTAATTATGTCATAATTAATAATTATGATAATTTACTAAAATATTATTTTCTTTGTTGCAGAAAAAGGGAAATAAAAACTACATAATCACTATGATATTTTCTGAAAAAATAAAATATATTCACCACAAAAATTTCTAATATTGGTGTAAGAACTTGTAAATTAAACTACTATAGAAAAATATGTTATATGTGTTGGAGTCCCCAATTTCTGATCAACCACCTTATGTAACAAGTTAAGGTGAGAAGGATTCCTATAGGAGGCACATTGATGATGCATCAGATTTTTGTTTTATCTTGTCATCAGGTACGTTCAGATAGCTGAAGATGAAACATAAAGAAATTTATATATACTCCATAATAAATAATCACAATGAAATTGAAAAGGAGAAATATTCCCAAAATATAAACGATGTTTTCACAACACTCTACAAGTGTAAACTGGAAGATGAATACCTAGCTAGTGATCTCGTACTCATGATAATGAATTATGGCGATTGGTTAGTGAAGTTGGGTTTCTATAGAGATAAGAATTATATATTAATCTCATTATATCATCCTAACTAATTAGATTCTCTATATTCATTAAAAACTAATAAATGAATGATATAGAGAAGTCACTCAAGTTGACTATGGTCTGAAAAGTTGAAAATGATTGGTGGGAATATGGTTCCTTTACTATTATGCTAAATGAAGTGAGAGACATGGTTGAAAATACTATTACAAGTTCAATGTCAATGGTGACTTTTTAATTACCATTAAATAAATAAATGATTCATTGGGAGATAAATGAATAGAAGTCCATCTACTTCACATATAGTAAGATAGGTCATTATAATTAAAATTTTAATGAATTAAATAGAAATAAAGTGAAATAATTTACTTTTGTTATATTCACCATTTCATTTTATATTTCTATTTCTATTATTTGGTACTAAATACAATATGTGGCTCACAATTTGTATCCAAATATAGAAACCAAAGAATATCATAATGATTAAAATAAATAAGGTGAACTTTCAAGTAACTGACATAGTTTGAATCCTAAGTCAAATAAGTGAAGATCAAAACTTCATATTGAAATGTGTAAGGATTATTATAAAACTATTTTTTTATTAAGTGTCACCAAAATATTTATCTCAGTGTCTATTTTTAGACATATTGATACATTATTTCATGTATGAAATGAATGTAATTATGGTATTCCATAATTAATTAATAGATTAATTATACATGAATAATTGATGTCCAATATCGACAATCAATGATGAATATAATATATATGACTCAAATAATATGTCGTTATGGAAAGATAATTATTTTTCATGTAAAATTAAACGTAAATTTCAAGTGTATTCTCATAAAGGTGTTTAGACTCTTAGTAGATACAACCCTTAGGTATTGTATATGTTTACTAATAATATTTCAAGATAACAAAACCTTCTAAAATTATAAGGGATAAATCCAAAAATATTAAAAAATTAGTTCATAAAGATACACATGAACTATTCTAAGTAAAATCTGGAGGTAAATTAATATACTTAAAGGGATTACTTTAAGACATTTTAGGAATATAATGTAAAGTAGAGAATATTATTGGTATGGAAAAGATCCACATTGGGTGAGTTAATTAGATAACATAATCAGCAAGCATCCATAAATCATTAAATATATAGTGGATTTATTCTTAAAATGACATTACCTTGTTCCCACCATAGTGATAGTATTTGTAAAATGAGTATTAATGATGAGTCTTAAAAGTATTTCAAGTCTTTTGTTACTCATATTAAGAGATGCTTCATAGACAATGGAGTTAACACTTAACCATATACCAACTATAATGAAATATTGATATCATATAAATTATAATATTAAATAATTATCTTATGTTACAAACTCATGTGTTTTTTAGATGAAAACCATTCATTAAAAAATTATTTAGCTACAGAACTTACATCAAGAAAAAACATAGTGTATCACAATTTATTAACCTAAGTATTAATAAATTTAGTGATTTTATTTATATAAGAGGGAATCAAATATCTATTATATATAATGGTATAAATATATGCTTCAATGAAGTTATGGCTCTAGATGCACATGAGTTGGAATGGGAACATAAAATCCACTAAAAATAGAGGGATGAATCATTCCAAAGACACACACTGTGTAGGAAAGATAAAAACAAATAGAAGTGGTTATATAATCACTAAGTTAGGTGATATATTATTCATTTATAATGATAAATATTTATCCTATAATGAAGTAGTGAATGTAAATAGGGTAAAATTTTCAAGCTCGTATGAAGTCCAAAATGGATTCTATATAAAAAAATCATAGTTTATTATTTTGGTAATTCTTCTAGTTTATTTAATGTCTATTGATGGGTATTCAATAAGAAACTAGATGTGAATTTTAAATTTAGTACCTTTAAATAATTTTTTGTTGTTAAAGGATTAGAACAATATTGATGCATTGATTTGATCAAAACCTTTTCACTGGTCATTATATTAAAATCAATTGGATTTCTACTTGTTATAGAAAACTTATATGCTTATAAAATTTGGAAAATGGATGTCAAGTAAACTTTACTTAATGGAAAACTTATAGAAGAAATCTATATGACACAACTAATAGGTTTTTTTAACACCAAAGGAATATGATAAAGTGTGCATGTTGTAAAGATCCATTTATGGATCAAAGTAAGCATCAAGATCATATAATATTTAAAAAAACCATAACAAAAATTGGTTTTATTAAGTATGATTGTGGGATCTATGTATGAAAAAGGTTAGTGGGAACATCATAGTTTTCGAAGTAAAAAATATTAATAATATATAGAAAACAGATATCATACATGTAATTAGTTAAGGCTAAGTTGAAAATAAATTTCTCCAAGAATGACTTAAAGTAGAAACCAAAGTTTTAGAAAACAAGATCTACTGAGATATATTTATGAGGTTTCTTATATCAATTCATAATGCATATATTAAAAAAGTATTGAAAAATAAAATATAGAATATTTCAAAACTGAATTTTTATCTATGTCACATGGAATAAATTTATCCAAAATGATGTTTAAAGATAAAAGAGGAAATTAAGATCATAAATATAAATCCATATACTTCAGAAATGGGATATATCATAAAATATTTTATATATAATGAAATTTGAATATTTTTTATGGATATTTCATGGTGGTAAAATATCAAACAGAACTAAGATAACCTCATTATGTAGCAGTCAGAACTATTTAACGTACTTATAAACATACAAATGATATATGTATGGTCCTTGGAGAAGTGGGAATGATAATTATCAAGGGGATAAAAAAATAATTTTTTCTTTAGATAGATAAGATTATATATCACAATGAATATAAGGATATGAGAAAGGGAATCTTATTTAAGGCAGTGATTGTCATATCTTCAAATATCGAGTATATATCGGCTTCTGATGAAACTAAGAAGTAGTATAAAATATGCAATTTTTTTTTCCATATTTTGGAATTATACCAAGAAAGAAAAGTATTATCACAATATGTATTATGAAATTCTTATGATCATGGTACTATCCAAGATATTCAGTTTATGATTGAGGAAAAAAGGTAAGTACCTAGGATATTATCTCTTATGAGTTTAACTTAAAGTGGTGAAGTTATAGTAATAAGAGTTTACACATAAAATAACATGGCATGCCAAATGACTATATCCATGCATCACCATAACCATGAATATCATGTGAGAGCTAACAAGTTGTGAAATTTTAACAGTTGGCTCAAGTGAAAATGAGAGTCTATTGGATTTGGTTCTCTAGAACCAACTAAAATTTTTCATTTCAATTACTAATATATTAATACATATATTATCACATAATTTGTGTTCTTCTATGTAACATTAAGTGATAATATCCTTAGAGTATTTTTCATATTGAAGGGTTATAAAATTTCTCTACTATAATGATAAACTATAGATGTTATGAAAATATTCTTAATATATGTCATATGGTCTAGAAAACATCTTGATTACAGGAAAAAAAGATTTTTTACTATTCGGTGTTGGAGGCTCATAATACATTGAGAATTCTTATCACAAAGTTCTCACTTAGTGATCTACAAGATGATAAGTCATGAGGATAAACCCATTAATAGGAATTCCACATGATTTATGTGTAATTGGGCATTCCTATCTTCTAATGCGTATATCGGTCCTTAGACTTGAGATTAATGTTAATGTATATCATGAATCACACACTTTTATGTATAGATGAAAATATAATGATATATTCTCATGGATAGGTTTCAAACATTGGGTGCATCATAAGTGATATAACATTAATTGAATAAGACAAGAAAGGATTTGTCCCTTCCAAGTTAATGGAAGAATATATCTCTATTCCTTTGATAGAAATGGAACTATTTGGTTAAATCCATAACCATGGTAGGTTATAGATGAGTTAATTTATGAGATTTAAAGAAATATAAAATGATTATACATGGTGATAACACAAATATACATCCCTCTCAAAAAAATATCAAGAAAATGGGGTTATATTAAATAGTATCATTCATAGGAGGGTCGTTGTTATTGTGACATTAACTTATTTCTCTATGTCTTCCTTGACATGTTTCTAGACATTGATCTTATACTTTAGATAAGATCACCCAATGCCATTGAAAAAGAGGCCTAAAGGGTCAAACACTAATTTTATCCAGAATATCATTAAATTATAGTGAATTCAATACTAAGTGTAAATATTATTCAATATTTGTTGAATAATAATTATTCAAGTATTATTGATCATATAGATTCAATCATGATATATTCAATTTTAGAATATGTGAGTTAAATTTCATCCTTTGTTTTTTATTCACAGGGTAATAAATAAATATTTATTTATTCACTAGTTTAGTGAATATATTAATATAAATATTTATTTTTTTACTTGAATATTAAAATAAATATATATTAGTTATTTTAAGGAATATTATATTTACTTATTTTTTGAACTAATAATATTTATTTAAATGAATAATCTATTATTCAAGGTTCAATAAATTATATGGGAGGATTAATGAGTTGAATTAATGATTCTACAGAAATGAAATATTTTATTTAATATCATTTAAATATATATCAATTAATTTATTTAAGAAATGATATTTAAATAAACACATGTCATAGTAATAATAATAATAATATTATTATTATTTGAAATGGAGATTACTAATAATAAATAAATTGATAAAGAGTACTCATGTAATTATAAATTGTTTTAACATTAAGTATAAATTTCAAGTTATATCATTTTGGAGGTATGATACTTATTTTGCACAACTAAAGTCTCTATATAATTCTATCAAGCCTAGATAGAATAATCCTCCCATGACCCATCTCAAGAATATATAGAGAATAAGAGATATTATTATGACCAACGATGGACCACATAGAGAACTAAATTCTACCATGTTAGCACATGGAGTTCCAAGAACACCATCTAGAGATTCATGTATCATGAGTGGATATGTCTGGAGGAATCCTCACTTGGATTCTCCACCATATTGAACAATGTAACAAGAGTGGAAATGAAACATTTATCAAGAGGATTATCACATTCATGGTAATCCTAGTTTTAAATTGATGATAAATTAAGTGTATGAGATCCTATCTATAATATTTTAGGTTGTATTCATCAAGTTATTTGGATTTTTTCCATTAATATATATATAAAAATAAGAATTAGGCACCCGTACTATGCTTTCACTACGCCCTGGAACCTTCAACAAATGTCTCTCACAATCATCATTAAAATTCGAGTGAAATCATTTCATAAAGACACCAAATATTCTTCCTTTGGATTACATACTAATATTTAAATTTAAACCAAAAAACATCCAAACCATGGCATCACATATTCAGATAATAGTTAAACTATATGAACCATGACTAAGAAATCACCTCTAGATTATTCATCTCATTCCAAATTTTGGAATTTTTAAATGCTCACTAGAAAGAAGTGGTATTCTTCTTTCCAAAACATGGTTTCCTGGCATGATATATTTTTTAATCTATAATGGGAAAACAATCAGCTCCTTAATCATCTCCATTAGGTCTTTTTTGGAATTATATATCTTAATCAATTGGATAAAGTTAAACCAATTTCTAAAATCCCACACTAAATACATCTTCAACTCCTTTCATGGTATGACCTTTATGTTGAGGTCACTAGGGGTTATAAGGGGTAGTGTTAACCTACTCCAAGGGTTTAAGGGATAAAGGTCCCCAACCCAAATTTCAAGGCATTGTAGCATGTCTGACCATTATAATGAGGTTGACTATCTACACCAACAACAAAAACTGTATCATTATGTACTACTACAAAAATATGGACACTATATCATAAAGGAGAACTATATAAACATTAGGTAATTTAGAAACTTGTTTTATTTTATGAGGCCATCTCAAGATATATAGAAACCTATTTTTCTTTATGGGAATAGCTCGAGGTAAGTTCTCTATACTGTTTTTTCCTTTTTAATCGTGCTCCCAAAAGTAGTAAAATTGCTTCTACCTCTTCTTAGGTATAAAAATTATTCCCAAACCATGTAAATTTGTTTACTTATTATAACAACCCAATATTTAATGATAAGTATTCTTTTTAATTTATTTGATGTCATGTGTTTTATGCTACAACAAGATTATCTTGTGCTATACGCAACACTGTATTAGCTTGCAGTATACGTAATACTATTCTTAGATTGTGTTACACACAATTTCAAGTTCGTTTGATAATAGTCATTCTACGCAATATTTATTGTATATATATATATTAAATGTATATATGAAATATGGTTGGATTCTGTTATATGAAACAACAAAGGAGTCTTGCACAAAACGCTACCCTAACTTGGCTTGCATTACACGCAATCACGACCTTCCTCGATAGCGTGTGTTGTACGCAATACCGGGTTTCACTAAACAACTATATATGGTTATAATATTATCACGAACTAGCCGTTATGAATAGTATTAACTAAATTTTTAATTTTATAAAATTATTATTCATCTTACACATTTTCTAGAACATGGTATGAGAACAAAATAATTTTTTCAGGTAAAATAAGTATTTTTCAAAAAGTGCATTTTTGCCTCCTTTTGATGGCGTACCCACATTAAATCTAGTTTTTGACATGTTTATAAGTTCAATTTTACAAAATAAACTTCTTATTTTGAATCAGGATATAAAATATTACATTGGATAATGTTTTTATATTTTTCTGATAACTTTCATATTTTAATGAATAGTAAAAACACGCTATATTTTAATTAAAAACAACTTTTTTCATCGTAATAATTTATACAGTTAAATTATAATATTTAATTGTTTTAAAGTATAAATAGAATATAATTTTACCATTTAATATAATTTATGTCATTAGCATTGATTTTACCTTGAATTCGTAGGTTAAATTAATTCAATCTTTTGCAATGTTTTAAAGAAAAACCCGTTTTCTTTCGACAACGGGATTAATTTTAATTTAATTTCTGAAACTTTTGTGTATTAAATTTGGAAAAATGGATTCCATATTTGGAATCAGTGGGTCCAAATTATGTTAATAAGCTAATTTTTATTTTTGGGCATTATGAATAGTAACTACGATAAATTTTATTTACCATAGTTGAAGGTAAATCGGGTAATTAAGGGTAAATATAAGATTATAAAATTACCCTAACACCTTTAAAAATTCTATTGGATGGCTAAAAGTCGACCCATATCACCTAAGGGTTGGATTAGATTCATTTTATGGACTTTTTAAAATAAAAATAGTTTAATTATTATTAAAACCAAAGAAAGTGACAACATGTCACTCTCTTAAATCTTATAAGTATATTAATTTTAATTTACTGATAAACTTCATGAAACTTCGAACATGAATAGTCTCCATAAATCTAATAAAATTATATACATCATATTAATTTATTTATAATTTTTAGGGATTAAATAATTATCATTAATTGTGACACAATAGTGATGCAGAAATTGTTTATCTAGTGAAAAATCAAGAATATAGTTTTTATTAAACTAATAGTGACCATAAAAGGCACAAAAACCTGAACAAAACTTATTGGTAATGTCAATTTAAACCATAATCATCCAATGGTCTAATATTTGACCATTTGGAGCATTATAAAAGTGATTATGACACTTATATTATTTTATTTTAAATGATGTCAAAGTTGTCCCCTTCATAATTTAATAAATATAACAATTTAAATATTGTGATTTTAAGATAATAAATTCTAGTAAAAGTATTATTGTGAAAGGTAATATATTTATATTCATCATAGGATTTGATTTTTAATTTTTATGCAAAAAATAAGTATATTAAATAATTATACAAAAATTTTGTAGTAATTATTTTATTAAGAGATAAACCAAATAAATGGTTTTAAAAATAATAAAATAAATATTATATGAACTATTTAACATGATAAACTAATTTTCTAGATACATATGACATTTTATGAATCTATTAAAGATTTTAGTTTGAATATATCTTCTGTATATATTTTATTTAAATTCAAATAAATGAATAGTGTCAAAATTGACACTATTTTTATTTTATAAAAATAACATATTATAAAATTGTTTAAAAATCACAAAAATATTTAAAAATTATAAATTTAAATTTATATGGTCTACAATTTTATAAAGTAACCAATTATGGAAAATTCACAACAAATAAGTAATTATTTGTTATAATTTAAAATTAATAATGTTATTACCACAAATAAAATTAAATTGATTAAATAAGGATAAATCAAGTTGATAATGTTTAAAATAATTTCCTAACATGTATAAATTTTATTGGTTGATTATATTACAACCTTATAGAATCTAATATTTGAATATGAGTCATTTTTGGAGGTTTTTAAGTGGGGTTAGATTTATTATAAATTAATATTTTTAAGATATCCAAAGGTGCCCCTCTCCTCCCTTATAAAAGGGCACCTCCCCCCCTCTCATCTTTACACAACTTTGAGCCTTAAAGCTCAGCCAAACCCTGCCCATTTTCCTTCTCAACTTCCCTAGAAATATTCTTGAGGTCTCGGTGTTCTTCAAAGACCAATTTTATTGCCCTAAGAGGAGGTTTCAAAGAGGCGTATCGAAGAAGAGGTAATATCCGTTACCGATTCTTTCAAATTTATTTCTTCTTCTGCTTCCTCTTATTTTGTTGTTTCATTATGAAGTAATAACATCAGTATCACTCATATACTTGTATGTTATTATAAATATGAAACAGCCCTATTTCACCTTATATCCATCCTACAGAAAACAAAATCAACGCGCGTGCGTACGTACGAAATACCGTCTCCACGCCGTGGTGTAATATGTTTTTCCACCAACACCTTACATGGATGGGTATAATGGTGTAAAGAATAACTATATATGGTGATTATAACATCATACTGATTATGATATATTATACCATCCACTCCAATTCTATTCAATAATTATGGGAACGATATCATCGCTCGTGCGTACGTACGGACTACCGTCTCCACGACACGATGAGATTCATTCTCCATGTTAACCATACATGAATGATCATAAAGTTTATATAATGAATAATAATGAAATATATGAAATAATAATGATACTGGATTTATGTATATATATATGTATTTCATCTATTTAGTTTCATTCAATTCAATAAGGAAACGAAAACAACGTTCATGCGTACGTATGACCTATCGTCTCCATGAACGGTGTATTTCATTCCTTTTATTGATCTATAATATATATGTATATTATGAATATATATTATATATAAATCATGTTTTACATTATGTAATTATATAAATCAGGATATAAGTAATAATATCAAGAACTACAAGCCGAAACACATACGATAAATGAAATGATTTTACCCAAAATGCTGCTTTAACATGGAATTTACAAAAGAACGGGTAATATAAAGTCATAAGTGAAAAATATATGATATTATAACAATGAATATGATTATGTAATAAGTCAATGACATTATTTAAATCATTATACAGGAGGTTCGGATCCATACGAAGAATATCAGACCTAAGGTAAGGGATAATTATTCCAATCTCATTCTTATTCGAGATTGTTTACTCGTAACTATTTACTGGGGGTTATGTTTATTATCCATGTCCATATGCTCTCAAAATGTTTTCATAAATTTTTTACTTTCCTTCCATGTATGTTTAAGACATTTTTACCCTTTTCTTACTTTTACCACATCGTATGGAAGGAATCTTTCTTTTGTTTACCATATGAGGTACTTTTTGACTTTTTCGACAAAAGTACGAGGAGATTGTTATTTTTAACTTATACGGAATGAACGGATTTTTACGGTTTTATAAAGCCTTATTTTCATTAAGCTTACTCCAAAATATTTCATGACTATTTTCAACAAAATACTTTTCATTTAAAATTGCATGGAATTTTGTGAAACAAAAATGATTTTGAAGAATAAAGTATATTTTCCTCAAGAATTCATTTCAAGTGTTTTATCAAAACCATTTTCCATCTAATATGACATTAATTCATATGTGTATGTTTTATGTATAATGTCTCTATGATTTAAATGGTTTCACTTTTCTTATGATGAAATATCCATTTGTTTTATATGGATTATGTGATGATGGGATGATGTTTATGAAACCCATTTTATTCTTTGGGTTATGATGAATGTTTTAACTTTATTTTGTGGAAAAAGTAAGAATGATTTCATTATGAGATGGGTGGGACCTATATCTACCTCCAATGCATTGGGTAAAGATTTATATCTCATGAGATAGACATGGCTGGAATGGTAAGTTAATCCGGTTCAGTGTTACAGGACGGAAACGAGGAGTGAACTCGATTCAGAAAGGGACTTTGTCCACTAAGATGGTCTTGGTAGCAATGTCTTGGCTACTATGGAAATCATGACAGGTGCTGAATGTTTGCCACAATTACATGTTTTATTCCCATTATATTTTATCATGGTTGATGTTCCATTATGATATATGCCTTACGTACTTCCACGATTTATGTCTTTGCTCAATATTTTGATGTTTAAATTTCATGTTCAAGTTTTTGCTTCTAAATGTTTATAGATTGTTTTATGTTATCTATGTTTGCCCTTATTGAGCATTTGATCTCACCATTTTTATGTTTTATTTTCCCCAGGAAATAAAGAAAGGTTTTAGTTAAGGAAAAAAAAGGTGAAGATCATTATGGGAGTTGTTAAAGATATTTCAACATGATTAGAAGTTTATATTCCGAGTTTCCAAAGACACTAAACTATTATGATACTTATGTGTCTGTTTTTGTTATGTATTAAGTATTCCTCAAAAGTAATGTAATTTCCATGTACGTCAAGCTTCGGGTCTCTACAGTTGGTATCAGAGGAAAGGTTTAGTCAACCTTTGGAAACTAGGATGCGAAAGCGTTAGTGAGATCCCTAGAGATATTTATAAGGTATGTTTAGGGATGTCCCTAAGGTTAAGTATACGTATAGGTTATAGTCCTAGAATTGCGCTAATGATCTTATAATTAAACCTAAGATGTTAGATATTGAATGTACTCCCCCTTTATTATGTTGTTTTCCCTAGCATGGTATTTGCCTCTCACACTATTATTTTTGGGTTTTAGAAAATGGCTGGAAACAGGAATATTCACGATAATGGGGGATATGATGGACAATGTAATGATATTTTTCATGAGCAACCAAATGAAATTGGATTTGGAGATCCATATATCATTATTCTGCCTAATCAGAAATCTCATAATATGATCAATAATCTCAACTTTGTTAAGTTTCCTGACTCAGCTAATAAGAGAAAGATGGAGTTTCATGATGATCATAGAGGAAAGAAAATTCAATTCCCCTCATGTAAATCATGTGGGAAGAGGCATCAAGGATAATGTTTCAAAGGAATTGGAATATGCTTTGTGTGTGGAAAATAAGGACAAAAATCCAGTAAGTTCAAAGGAAAAGGTTCAGTTTACACCATGGATAAGGATAATGGTATTGCTATGACATCAACAATGATTAGATGTTTTAAATGTGGAATGTATGGGCATTATGCAAACCAATGACCTAAGGGAAAATCTCATGATGAGAATCAGCATGGTCATATGGGTAGTATTTATGTGGATGATGATGAGGAGACTAAAAATGATACATGAGATGAAAGAAGTGTTGAAGCTCAGTCAGTTGTTTAAGAAGGTAGTGGAATGATTGTATGTTTATCAAGAGTTATGTTGTATAGTTAATGGTACTATGGAATAAAGAATCATCTAAGGATTGTTACACTATTGTTTTTCCTAAAGTATTTGAAAGTATATGGTACCAGTAACCATGGAAGGTTATTCAGATATTTTTGGAAAGTAGATGATATGCGCATAATGAAGGGATAAGAAGATAATGAGATGTTTGATTGTATTCATGAGCTCATGACTGATATAAGTACTAAGTGATATTATGGTTTGATTATATAGAATTTTTGGGATTTTGGTATGTGGAAAGTGTTGAAATTTAACAATATTAATGTTTTCATTAAGGTTCAGTGGGTATTCATTCTTCAAGAGAGTACATGATTAAGGAATTCACATGTTTGTAAATTGACCATCAAGATATATCTTATGATATATGGGGGATAAATGATGGCATTCACGTGATTGTTATGTGACATTTCAGGTAATCATTTTCTTTATACTATGAGCTTGGACCGAAGTATTTTAGATAAGACTAAAGATTGGAATGGATTATGTTGGACATAAGTTAGTATTGTTTAAGGATAGAACTTTTTTCGATATTATTGATGGGATGTTATAGTAATGTAGTTTTAGAAAAAGGACAACCTGCAGGATGGGCGACAACCCATCGCGTCGAACAAGGATGTGGGAATCGAACCCACAACCAAAGTGTGACTTGCCTTTATCGCATACCACTGGCCTACAGGAAGTCCCTGGTTAGTAGAAACTAGTTTTGTTTTATTAAGTGGTATGATATATGAAGTATAAGTTCATTTTTGGAATCGTATACGATTAACCTCACCATAGATGGACTTATGTATATTTGATAACTTTTGCTAACATTTTGTTTGAAACAGATGGAATGACCCATCATTCTATCACATGATCTGTTAACACTTTATAAATAACAAATTAAACTTCATTTCTTTAAGAGATGAAGTGGAAATTGTTCAAAGCATGAACAAGAGTGAGATTGTACCAAAATCAAGCAATTATTTCTTCTAATTCAAAATTTTCAACTTTAGGGAAATGATATTGAAAACCAAAAAATGTTGTCCTAGTGCTCTTATATCTGATGAATCAGATGGTACCTTAGATCATCACAAATCTATGGCTTTGTGATTGTTGGCTTTTTCATAGCCATGTTCTCTACCACTCTCCATCAGAACATGATGGTTATATTTCTCTTCCATATCCATATTTTCACCTATGTTCTCCTATGTGGAAACCCAGTGATTAGTTAATTTGGGTAACCGTTGCGTTTCATACTTTAGTTTTTAAAGTTATGTTTTGGTATTTTATTTTACGATGTGGGTTTCAATTAAAGAAACTTTCAAGTAGAAAACCATGTATAACCCCGACGAATTTCGAGGGCGAAATTCATTTTAAGGGGGGTAGAATATAACAACCTGATATTTTATGATAAGTATTCCTTTTAATTTATTTAATGTAATGTGTTTTGTGCTACAACAAGATTATCTTGTGCTATACGCAACACTGTATTAGCTTTCAGTATACACAACACTATTCTTAGATTGTGTTACACACAATTTCAAGTTCGTTTGATAATAGTCATTCTACGCAACATTGAGTGTATATATATATATATATATATATTCAATTTATAAATGAAATATGGTTGGATTATGTTATATGAAACAACAAAGGAGTCTTGCACAACATGCAACCCTAACTTGGCTTGCATTACACGCAATCACGCCCTTCCCCGATAGTGTGTGTTGTACGCAATACCAGGTTTCACTAAACAACGATATATGGTTATAATATTATCACGAACTAGCTGTTATGAATAGTATTAACTATATTTTGAATTTTATAACATTATTATTCATTTTACACATTTTCTAGAACATGGTATGAGAATAATGTAAATTTTTCGGGTAAAATAAGTATTTTTCAAAAAATGCAGTTTTGCCGCCTTTTGATGGCGCACCCACATTAAATATAGTTTTTGACATGTTTATAAGTTCAATTTTACAAAATAAACTTCTTATTTTGAATCAGGATATAAAATATTACATTGGATAAAGTTTTGATATTTTTCTGATAACTTTCATATTTTAATGAATAGTAAAAACACGCTATATTTTAATTAAAAACAACTTTTTTTCATCGTAATAATTTATATAGATAAATTATAATATTGAATGGTTTTAAAGCATAAATAGAATATATTTTTACCATTTAATATAATGTATGTCATTAGCATTGATTTTACTTTGAATTCGTAGGTTAAATCAATTCAATCTTTTGCAATGTTTTAAAGAAAAACCCGTTTTCTTTCGACAAAGAGATTAATTTTAATTTAATTTCTGAAACTTTTGTGTATTGAATATGAAAAAATGGATTCCATATTTGGAATAAGTGGGTCCAAATTATGTTAATAAGCTACTTTTTTATTTTTGGGCATTATGAATAGTAACTAAGGTAAATTTTATTTACCATAGTTAAAGGTAAATCGGGTAATTAAGGGTAAATATAAGATTATAAAATTACCCTAACACCTTCAAAAATTCTATTGGATGGCTAAAAGTTGACCCATATCACCTAAGGGTCTGATTAGATTCATTTTATGGACTTTTTACAATAAAAATAGTTTAATTATTATTAAAACCAAAGAAAGTGACAATATGTCACTCTCTTAAATCTTATAAGTATATTAATTTTAATTTAGTGATAAACTTCATGAAACTTCGAACATGAATAGTCTACCGAAATTTAATAAAATTTTCTACATAATATTAATTTATTTATAATTTTTAGGGATTAAATAATTATCATTAATTGTGACACAATAGTGATGCAGAAATTGTTTATCTAGTGAAAAATCAAGAATATAGTATTTATTAAACTAATAGTGACCATAAAAGGCACAAAACCCGGAACAAAAATTATTGGTCACGTAAATTTAAACCATAATCATCCAATGGTCGAATATTTTAGCATTTGGAGCCTTATAAAAGCGATTATGACACTTATATTATTTTACTTTAAACGATGCCAAAGTTGTCACCTTCATAATTTAATAAATATTAAAATTTAAATATTGTGATTTTAAGATAATAAATTCGGGTAAAAGTATTATTGTTAAGTTTAATAGATTTATCTTCATCATAGGATTTTATTTTTTTATTTTTATGCAACAAATAAGTATATTAAATAATTATACAAAAATGTTGTAGTAATTATTTTATTAAGAGATAAACCAAATAAATGGTTTTAAAAATAATAAAATAAATATTATATGAACTATTTAATGTTCTCCACTAATTTTCTAGATACATATGAACTTTTATGAATCTATTAAATATTTTAGTTTGAACATATCTTCTGTATATATTTTATTTAAATTCAAATAAATGAATAGTGTCAAAATTGACACTATTGTTATTTTATAAAAATAACATATCATAATTTTTTTTAAAAATCACAAAAATATTTACAAATTATAAATTTAAATTTATATGGTCTAAAATGTTATAAAGTAACCAATTATGGACAATTCACAACAAATACGTAATTATTTGTTATAATTTAAAATTTAGAATTTTATTACCACAAATAAAATTAAATTGATTAAATAAGGATAAATCAAGTTGATAATGATTAAAATAATTTCCTAACATGTCTAAATTTTATTAGTTGATGATATTACAACCACATCTCATCTAATATTTTAATATGAGTCATTTTTGGAGGTTTTTAAGTGGGGTTAGATTTATTATAAATTAATATTTTTAAGATTTCCAAAGGTGCCCCTCTCATCCCTTATAAAAGGGCACCTCCCCCATCTCATATTTACACAACTTCGAGCCTTAAATCTCAGAAAAACCCTGCCCATTTCCCTTATCAACTTCCCTAGAAATATTCTTGAGGTCCTGGTCTTCTTTAAAGACCAATTTTAGTTCCCTAAGAGGAGGTTTTAAAGAGGCGTGTCGAAGAAGAGGTAATATCCGTTACTGATTCTTTCAAATTTATTTCTTCTTATACTTCCTCTTATTTAGTTGTTTCATTATGAATTAATAATATCAGTATTACTCATATATTGGTACATTATTATAAATATGAAACAACCCTATTTCACCTTCTATCCATCCTACGGAAACCAAAATCACCGCGCGTGTGTACGTACGGAATACCGTCTCCACGCCGTGGTGTAATCTGTTTTTCCACCAACACCTTACATGGATGGGTATAATGGTGTAAAGAATAACTATATATGGTTATTATAACATCATACTTATTCTGATATATTATACCATCCACTCCAATTCTATTCAATAATTATGAGAATGATATCATCGCTCGTGCGTACGTACGGACTAACGTCTCCACGACACGATGAGATTCATTCTCCATGTTAACCATACATGAATGATCATAAAGTTTATATAATGAATAATAATGAAATATATGAAATAATAATGCTACTGGATTTATGTATATATATATATGTATTTCATATATTTAGTTTCATTCAATTCAATAAGGAAATGAAAACAACGTTCATGCGTACGTACGACCTACCGTCTCCATGAACGGTGTATTTCATTCCTTTTATCGATCTATAATATATATGTGTATGATGAATATATATTATATATAAATCATGTTTTACATTCTGGAATTATGTAAATCATGATATAAGTAATAATATCAAGAACGACCAGTCAAAACACATACGATAAATGAAATGATTTTACCCAAAATGCGGCTTTAACATGGAATTTACAAAAGAACGGGTAATATAAAGTCATAAGTGAAAAATATATGATATAATAACAATGAATATGATTATTTAATAATTAAATGACACTATTTAAATCATTATAAAGGATGTTCGGATCCATATGAAGCATATCAGACCTAAGGTAAGGGATAATTATTCCAATCTCATTCTTATCCGAGATTGTTTACTCGTAAGTATTTACTGGGGGTTATGTTTATTATCCATGTCCATATGCTCTCAAAATGCTTTCATAAAATGTTTAATTTTATTCCATGTATGCTTAAGACATTTTTACCCTTTTCTTACTTTTACCACATCGTATGGAAGGAATCTTTCTTTTGTTTACCATATGAGGTACTTTTTGACTTTTCTGACAAAAGTACGAGGAGATTGTTATTTTTAACTTATACGGCATGAACAGATTTTTACAGTTTTATAAAGCCTTATTTTCATGAATTTTCCTCCAAAATATTTCATGAATATTTTCAACAAAATACATTTCATTTAAAATTGTGCGGAATTTTGTGAAACGAAAATGATTTTGAAGAATAAAGGATATTTTCCTCAAGAATTAATTTCAAGTGTTTTATCAAAACCATTTTCCATCTAAGATGACATTACTTCATATGTGTATGTTTCATGTATAATGTCTCTATGATTTAAATGGTTTCACTTTTCTTATGATGAAATATCCATTTGTTTTATATGGATTATGTGATGATGGAATGATGTTTATGAAACCCATTTTATTCTTTGGGTTATGATGAATGTTTTAAGTTTATTTTGTGGCACAAGTAAGAATGATTTCATTATGAGATGGGTGGGACCTATATCTCCCTCCAATTCATTGGGTAAATATTTATATCTCATGAGATAGACATGGCTGGAATGGTAAGTTAATCCGGTTCAGTGTTACAGGACTGAAACGAGGAGTGAACTCGATTCAGAAAGGGAATTTGTTCACTAAGATGGTCTTGGTAGCAATGCCTTGGCTACTATGGAAATAATGACATGTGCTGAATGGTTTCCACAATTAAATGTTTTATTCCCATTATATTTTATCATGGTTGATGTTCCATTATGATATATGTCTTACGTACTTCCACGATTTATGTCTTTGCTCAAGATTTTGATGTTTAAACTTCATGTTCAAGTTTTTGCTTCCAAATGTTTATGGATTGATTTATGTTATCTATGTTTGACCTTACTGAGCATTTGAGATCACCCTTTTTATGTTTTATTTTTCCTAGGAAATAAAGAAAGGTTTTAGGTAAAGAAACAAAAAGGGGAAGATCGTTATGGGATTTGTTGAAGATATTTCAACATGATTAGAAGTTTATATTCTAAGTTTCCAAAGACACTAAACTATTACAATCCTTGTGTGTCTGTTTTTGTTATGTATTAAGTATTCCTCAAAAGTAATGTAATGTCCATGTACTTCAAGCTTCAGGTCTCTACACTTATTTTCTTTATTTTTTTCACTTTTTTTATGGAATCTTTCATCATTATGGATTCTACCTGAATCAAATGTGGATCTTTCATAACATCTTTTTTGACATGAAATCCACCAAGGCATGTTTTACTTTCCCTGGCCTCTTTGGAAAACCGTTCTACCAAAATATTCCTTTGAAACTCCCAATAACCATGTTGTGTTTTCATGAAATCTTACCCATTTAATCATACAACCTTAAAAAAATTCATAATCATTTCATCAATAAATTTTTATCTGAATTTGTATAAGCATCATAAAAAATATTCTCCTTGAAATAGGGTACATGATAAGTGCGGTACATGGTTATGGTAGATAGTGGCTATGACAAAAAATATCCAGCATTCCATATTCGATTATTTTAATAATTACAATCATTTTAACAAGAAACCATGAGGCACTCTCCCCAACATTGTTGGCACACCACAACATGATTTTTTTATCACTAAAACTACACCAACTTCCACCAAACTCCCTGAAACTCCTTCAAAACTTCATTAATGTTAATATGAAATTATTCTTAATCCTTTTCCCACATTTCTTAAATATTAAAACCCAAATACACATACTTTTATTTTTGATAATACTACCCCCTTTGAGGTTATTTACAACATTATTAATTACTTCAATGGAAAATGTCCAACTTAATGAGTATATGTTTCATAGTGATTCATATAAAGCACCATTTATTTACTATAATTTCACATTAGTCATGATCATTGTGAGAAACAAGATTAGAAAAAGTGTTTCATAGACATGAACTTGACTTTCCTCATTATCGGATTCAAGGTAACTCCTTCACTTGAGGACTACACTGAATTCATTATTTTAGAATCTTCTCAATTTACCCCCACTTCAATATAATTTTTTTTATTTCTCCCCCTTTGAGTTATTATATCTCCCCATTTGAATAAACATCACACTTGGTAATTTATCTTCATATAAATAATTCTCCAAAATACATTTTCCCCTTTCTTAAAAAACTCAAAGAATATAAATATAATTGAGTTTATAACATTAAAAAACCCAAAACTAATACCTTATTCATAATCTGAAGAAAAAAATAATTGGGGGAAGGGGGAATTATTCTACAAACTATCAAGTGGAATGGGAAGGTTGGGTTCATGAGGTCAACAATTATGAATTTGGTTTTGTCCTTGTTGTTGTTGGTGGGTTCAAAAGTGTTGGTTTTGGCCTACTGTAGTTCATGGTTGCAATAATGAGTGATGATGATAGTGATGGAGGGAGATATAGGTGGTGATAGAAAGAATCAGTGCTTAGAATTGGGTAGTATAAAGGGATCGACCAATGTGTCCCATTACACATGAGACTCAAGGCCTAATATTATCATTTACTTATGACACCTTGTTCTCCCCACCCTCTTCCCGACTCTCTTATCTTCCACGTCATTATAGTTTTTTAGTTTTTGTCTTTGTACTATTTATCATTTGGTATATGATATTTGGGTAGATCCACCCAAATAGTTCTATTTGTGACTCTTTCTAGGGTCCAGAAACCCAAAGAACCCCCTTTTTTGTGTATATTACCACATCACCATTTAAATTATCCTTTTATTCCAAATAAAAAAAGCATTTGGAGAAGGAGAAGGTTTAACTCCAAGAGTCATCCCATGATACTCACTTTTCATTGAAAGTGAAATTTCCATTATATTAGGTATTTGATCTTATATAGACACATAATTTAACTTCATAATTCCTTATTCCAATTTTTCCTTGATAAAGTGATACCTGATCTCACTATGTTTTTCCCTTGAATGATGAACTATATTTTTTCTAGAATAAGTTACACTTGACCTATCACATGTGATGGGAATAATAGAAACTACTTTTCACTAATGTCTTCAAGAAATTGCTTAATCCATGTGAATGGAGTATAACCTTGTCTAGAATTTATGATTATGACTTCATAATGCTTAATGAAATTCAATATTGATTCTTGGTAAGCCATGAAATAAATAAATATATATATATATAAGATTGAATAAACCCCTGGAATTATATTTTTTATCATTTACTAGGACAACTCAAATAGAGTATATAAATTATAGAAATTCTTGTATATTTTTTACATAATAAAATAAGTCAAAGTCCATTTTCCTTTATTGTATCTTAGTTTTAATTTAACTGCTAACATGTGGATTTCTTTGTGATCACTTTGATAACTCACTATTTAATATGTGATAAAAACTATTTTAGGTCATGTCACGGTTAAATATATTAGGATTCATATAATTTCCCAATATTTTATGATATTGAATAACTTTCCACTCATGTATTTTGAAAAATTCACTCAAGTTTAAATGGGTTTCGTCGTCATTTTTTTTCTCTTTGTGAAAAATCTTCAATATTTACTTCACATACATGGATTGGAAATTAAAATTCTCAAAACTTACTTAAATAAAGTATTAACTAATAAAAATATCAACTCACCAGTCATAAACATTTTAAACTCATTTTTTAATAATTTATAAAATTATCGGCATTTTTATTCCCTCGAACCTCTAAGGATTATGTCATTTACATAGATAAACACCACAATTTTTTCCTCTAAATCATTTTTCATGCAAATATTGTGATAAAATCCATCTATTTTTAATTTAAGTTTCTTTGGGAATTGGTCCAGCTTTTAATACCATGATCATAGTGTTTATTCCAATCAATATAATATTTTCTTCAATATACACATTTTTTATCTTCTTAATAAATAATAAATCAACCTTTATGTTCAAATTATACTTTCACTTCAAGTATTCCATTATAAAATTATGATTTCATATCTATTTGAAATACCTTGAACTTCTATTGGTATAAAATTGCTAAAAATAACCAGATAGTATCTAACCATGATATAAAGGTGAATGAATCATCAACACCAACTCATTAAATTTCAATATAAAATTTTTAGATGAGTCGTGTTAGGTTTTAGATCAAATTTTCACCTTTATTCATATTGTTACAGAAAAATAATTTGGTTCTAATAAAATTTTTATCCACCAGCCTTAAAACAACTTCCCATGTATGATTGTTTTTGATTTTATTAAGATTATTCATTATAGAGTTTTACACAATTTTCATCTTGGGAAATTTTTTAAAAATTATTGTACTCCTCAAAAGATAATAGTGTTTTACATTATAGAGTCTTCATCCTTCTTGTTTTCAAAAGAGAATACTTTTCTTCCATAATTTTGTATTTATAAATTTTAGGCCCTCATTTTTAATTTTTAGGAGTTATTGAACCCAAATAATTATCATCACTATTAGTTTTCACCTATAAATTGTCATTTTTATTTGTTGATGCTCTTGAAATTTTTGCTTTATCATCAAATTCCCCCTGATTTCATAAAACATTTCATAAGTACCTGAATTTTTCCCATAATATTCTCAAGACTTTTATTGAATAATTTATAGTTTTTATCTTTGTATATTTTCTCTTTGTTAAAGATAAAAAATTTACTCCCAAACACTCAAAATTATTCCAATTTTGTCTTATTATCATGTTGAATCTTGTATGGTATCTCCATGTTTTTTTTGAAAAAACAAGGACCTATTTGAAATGTAAATCATTATTATAGAAACTTACCTACATTTTTTTTCAATAAATATTTCTCAATATGAATTATTCAATTCATTTTATTGAATTTCTATTTCATCCTCTCTATAACTATATTTTACTGAGAATATATTACTGCAAAATCATTGTTTGTAAACTTTATATTTTTTTAAAATTTAAATTTAAGGATTTTTAGTATGACCATGTTTTCAAATAATATACAAAACCTTTTTATATAATCAAGTAACTTAGTTTTTTTGAGCGACCAATGATAACCATATAATCTTGAGAGTTTTTCACTGAAAATAAAATAATTTTTTATTTTATTAATGGTCTATGGAGTGATTATCCCACAAACATTAATGTGAACTGACTTAAGTAACCTATTTAACTTCTTTAAGTTCCACTTTAAAAATTATTTATAATTGTTCCTTCTTTGGAAACACCACATGTATGACTTATCACTTCCACCACCAAGGAATCTATATTCCTCATATATTTTCCACTAATTTTGGCCTTTTATGAGCCAATGATTCTTAGGCCTGTTTCATTGTCAAATTTTAGAACAAATCTTCATCATTGATGTTCTTAAATATATGTTTATTTTCCATCACGTGGGAAATTCATTTGCTCAGAAGAATACATACTCTAAATTGATCACAATAATTTAATGTAATTTTAGTAAGCACTTGATTATTAACCTATATCTTAATCCAAACTCATTATCTTATATCTGTGAATTGTTGAGTATTAATATCTTCTTTTGAATATAAGAGTTTTATTTTATCTTGAAAAATGATTTTTTTTTCATTTTCAGTTTTTTTAATGATTCCTTGGGTAAAGGATTTTCACTGTTAATATTCCTAAAATATATACTCATTTACCACATTGATGATTAGTTTATCACTTTATATTCATAACCTATATAATAAAACCAATAGATATGAAAATAATAGAAATAATTATTAATTTTATTTGTTGTATTATTTGTATTTTGTAAGGACCCTGGCCCTAGTTGCCTAGATTTGGGCCTTATTTTATTAAATTAAAATATATACAAGGAAGAAACATCCTGAATGACCAAATATTATAGTAGTTTTGGAAATCTAGATTCATACATAATTTTTACATTACAACTTGAAAGGAAATACAATATAGAAATTACTTTGGAAACATCCACAACTCCTAGATTGTCCCTACAAATCATTAATAATATTCATCTTTGCATCCTGGGAAACAATAAAACATAAGGGGCGAGATCAAGTGCTCGGTAAGGGTAAGTAATACAGTGGAAGCATAAGTAATAAGTCATGGTGAATAAATAAAATTATATATTCCATTAAAATATAATATTGGTTATAATATGGCAGGAATAAAAGCTGAATAAATAATTCCATAATAAAATATAACCAGGGATATTCTACTAGTCTAATAATACCATGGACTATCAATTAATAGTTTCATAACTAGGCAATGAATAATGCGGGACATCATAACCATACTGTCAAGGCCTCGTGCCAAGATCATACATAAACGGGTAAAAACCCAAACTAGTTTGTCTCATGAGACCTATCGATGCACCAAGGGGATATAAATGACCCACACAACACTTAATAAGTCTAATTCATTCCTCATATTAAAGGTATGAAACATAATAAACATATAAATTCATATTGAATCTAATATATGAAATGTAAATAACTTTCCCAAATCAGTAAACATAATCACTAACCATTTAGAGTAATATGGTGAATGGTATCAAGATAGCACATCCATAATCAACCTAATCATAAAAATTCAATAAAATATTATATATGATATCATAAAATATTAATCCAAACTAAATATGATATTCAAAAAGTGTGTTGAAATATATTAAAATACTCTTATAAAATCATAGAGGAATTCTTGAGAGAAATACTCTTTTTTACTTTGTAAAGAAGAGTTGTTTTGGAAAAATATTTGAATAAAACTAGAAATTAACTAAGATAGTTTTTCATGAAAAAATTAGTAATTTTAGAAAAATAATGTTTTCTTAAAATAGATTATAGATGGTACTTGAAAATTGGTAACAAATCAAGACGTTCCCTTTAATCGAGCTTGCGTATTGGGAAGAAATGAGAAGGGAACATTGTAAAACATTTATTATCCCATAAAATATTGATGAACTGATCTATATATATGACTTGGAACATATATATAATTTATAATAATTATATAGAAATAAATAATTACATTGGTGTATATAATAAGAAATCATAACCTGAATGAAAATTGAGGTTCAGGAAGTAAACCCTTACTTTATGTCTGAATATGTTCTACACTTGACCTTAAGGTCCTGGAATAAAAAATTAGACTCATAAATAATTTAATTAATAACTTATTATACATGTATTTATTTTATTATAATTTTATTAAGTTAATTTATGGAATTTTTTATAAGTTATAATATTGATTTTCGTCATTCTAGTGTGTTCATTTCCTTGATTTCATGATCGGTTCGCTTGATTATAAGTAATAGAGTTCATGTAAAATGGGTATAATTCTCTATAATTGGAATTAAATGTTATTAATGAACAAATATAAGTGTAATTTGTATTATTTATTATTTTTACCATATATTAGGATAAATCACTTGATAACATGTTAATGATAATTGTTTAGCTTAATTTTAGCAGTTTTTCGATCACAATGAACTAGTTTTGTTCTATCATCTAATATTATGTATATAAAATGGTTCTAGAACCTTAAATAAGATATAATACATATTTTATAATCTTTTTAAATAATAAAATTGTTTTCATGACCATCCTTGAAGGATAAATTAAATAATGAAAGTTCATTGCCCACGAAGGTTGTAAATCAGCACTTCCTAGATGATGATTTTGTTTCTAAAATAAAAATAGAGAGAGAGTAAGGAGATTTATAATGGATATTACATTAACATTATATAATTCTAGTATTACTGGAGTTATAATGTTCATTTGGACAAATGATGTGAGGAGAGGATAAGAAAATAAAATAAATTGAAATGAAATTAAAAGAAAAAGGAAGAGGGTTTACCCCTTGAATTATCCTCGTTGAGAACCTCCTTAGGGGAAGGGGTTTTGGTATTTTTGAAAAAACAAGAGATATTGGACATGGATATAGACTAGGAAAGATTATTTGGGTAGAATTTTTACAAGATTAAAGTATTAGAGGAGTGAGGCTAATAGGGGGTGAGGTGTGGTATTTATAGTGGAGGAGATGGGTGATTTCTCATTATTTTATTATTTTTATCAAGATGAGAAATAGTGTTGATTATTATGACTAAATATAGTAATAAGTTCATGTAAGTTCGAACCATGGGTGCCTACATCATCCATACATTATCCATGACTCAATAATTCATGTATTCAACATTTATCCTAAATTATTGTATTTTACTTTTCACCAAAAATTCAAGTATTTTAGAAAAGTATAAAAAATTTACCCTACCTATTTTTAAAAATGTATAATTAAAAAATGAAATCCATTTTATGAAAATAATATTCTAAATATGAGAAATTTAATTTTTAATTATATTCATCATTCACTAAAAAATATAGTTTTTAAAATTATAATTGATTTTGTAACACTCTGAAAAAATTAAGTAAGGTCTCAATAAATTATTATAAAATTATAAGACAACAAAATATTTATTTATGGGTACATTTTATGAAAATTTATTTTCTTTGAAATAATTTAATTAATTATAAAATTTTAATTAAATATTTATGACTTACAAAAATACCAATACTTAAATGTTAAATTTTAAAATATACACTTATACTATGATATAATTATATAATTCCTTCATTTATAAGATTCCTAAATTTTATTTATACATTAATGAGTTAATTTAATATTTATTAGGATGATTTACTATTCATAAGGGTCATATTACTATTCTTAAGGTCAATTTACTATTTAATCGATATAGGTTCCTTAACTTCTATAAATACCTCTTATTTAATTCATTCTTTACTTATAAAGATTTTATTACAATCTATAAGTGATTTTATGTGATCTATACTATATTAAATAAACTTAGGAAGTTAAATCTCATCAATAAAATTTTGGGTCGTTACATTCTCCCATACTATAAAAAAATTATCTTTGAAATTTCTATAATGCCACCTCACAAAAATATTTGGGTAGTTATTAATCATAAATTCCTCAGGCTCCCACATTTTCTCTTTAAATTTATGACTTTTTCCTAAGTACCTTTACTATATGAGTCGTATGATTCCTCAAAACTCATTATTTAGTGTCCATAATATGGATAGACTCTTCACAATAAGATAAGTCAAGTTCCAATTCGATACCTTCAGAAGTGAGTACATGTCTTGGGTCTAACATGTACTTCCCTACAAAAGAGACGTAGAACACATTATGTACTTTAGAAAAGGTGGAATCACCAAATGATAAGCCACAACTCCAATTCTCTATATAATTTCAAAAGGTTCAATATACATAGGGCTCATTTTCCCTTTCTTCCCAAATCTTATAAGTCCCTTTAATAGAGATACTTTCATGAAAATGTGATATCCCACTTGAAATTCCAAATCCTTTCTTTAATTATCAACATAGCTCTTCTTCCTGCTTTGAGATAATTTAATATAGGTTTGAATATTGTTTACCTTAACTTTTTTTCATATACAAGATCTGGTCCTACAAGCTTCCTTTCACCAAATTCATCCCAACATGTTGGTGTATGAAATCTCTTTCAGTACAATGCTTTGTATGGTGCTGTTTGAATACTAGAATGGAAACTATTTTTGTAAGAAAATTCTACCAAAGGTATATAATTATCCCATATACCTTGAAAATCAATTGAGCATGATCTCAACATGTCTTCTAAAGTTTGGATCATCCTTTCTGACTATTAGTCAGTTTGAGGGTGATAAGTAGTAATCAAATAAATCTCAGTATCTTAATATTTCTAAATACTTTCCCAAAATTTTGATGTAAATCATGTATCATGATCACAAACAATTTATATAGGGTCTTTGTGAAGTCTTATAACTTCATTAATATAGAGCATTGCAAGGCTCTCTAGTGGAAAATCCTCTCTTATAGCAAGGAAATATGAAGATTTGGAATGTTGATCAATAATTACCCATATTGAATCATTATTTATTGGAATTTTTGGTAATACAGTGACAAAATCCATGGTGATGTCATGCCATTTTTTATTTAGGAATAGGTAGAGGTTTCATGAATCCTCTAAGATGTTGTATTTCAGCCTCCAACTATTGACACATTAAATATCTTATTACGTAATATACAATTTCCAACTTCATGTTATCCCAAAAAAACATTCCTTAAAATCTCTATACATCTTAGTGCTACCAGGGTGTATAGATAAATTTGAACTATGGGCATCATCCAATAACTCCCTTTTTAGGCCGGGTATAGAGGGAACACATAGCCTCCTCCAAAATTTAATAATTCCATCCTCACACACAAAGTCTGGAAACTTCCCATCATTCACAACTTTAATTCTATTTTAAAGATTCTCATCCTCAATATGAGAACTTTTAATTCTTTCAAATAAATATGGTTGAGAAACCAATTGAAAAAGTAGTGATGTTTCACCATCTTTTATAATTTCCATATTCATCCTCACTAGGTCCCTGTACATAGGATCCTTATCAATCCTTATTTTTTTCAGAACTCCGTGATCCTTCCTACTCAAATCATCTGCTACCTTATTAGCCTTCCCTGGGTGGTAGTGTATGAAACAATCATAATCCTTGAGTAGCTAGATCCATCAAATTGACCTCATGTTGAGTTCTTTCTATGATAAGATATATTTCAAAATCTTATGATCTATATAAATCTCACATCTTTCACCATAGTTATAGAGTCTCCATATATTCCGAGAAAATATTATAGCTACTAACTAAAGATCATGGGTTGGATAGTTATATTCATGAGTTTTTAACTACCTTGATGCGTAAGCAATAACTATTTCATTCTGTATAAGGACACAACTGAGTAATTTATTTGATGCATCACTATAAATCACAAACCCACAATTTCTCGATGGTAGATTCAGGATCAGAGCATTCACTAATCTTCTCTTCAATTATTCAAAACATTATTCACATTCTTTTTTCTATAAAAAACTTAACCCCTTTATGAGTAAGCTTGGTTAATGGTTTGGATAATTGGTAGAATTTATGAATGAAATGCTTATAATAACCTACTAAACCAATAAAATTACATACCTCCATTATGTTTCTTGGTGCAGTCCATTCCTAAACTGCCTTTGTCTTCACATGATCAAATAAGATTCCATCCTTAGAGACAATGTGGCCAAGAAAAGAAACTGTTTGAAGCCAGAATTTACATTTTCTAAACTTCCCATATAACTCGTTTCTTCTAAGGGTCTTTAGAAAATTGTGCAAGTGATTCTCATGATCTTCATAGATTTTGGATTATACCAAGATATCATCAACAAATACCAAAAAAAAGTCATAAATATATTCCTTGAAAAATCTATTTATTAGATCTATGAAAACTGAGGGTGCATTAGTCAGTCTAAAAGATATTACTGTAAAATCATAATGCTCATACCTGGTTCAAAATGATGTCTTTAGAATATATTCCTTCTTTACACACAACGGATGATACCTTGATCAAAGATCAATCTTTGAAAAATATTGGGCTCCATGAAGTTGATCAAATAAATCATCAATTCAAGGAAGAGGATAATTTTTCTTTATCATAATAACATTGATTTCCCTGTAGTCAATGCATAGTCTCATATATCCATATTTATTCTTAATTAAAAGAACATGAGATCTCCATAGAGAAACAATAAGTAGAATAAACTCCTTAATACACAACTCCTCTAGTTGTTTCTTCAGATCCAATAATTATACTATGTCCATTCTATAAGAAGTCTTTGATATAGGCCATGTACCAAGAATTAAATCAATAGAAAACTCAATTTACCACTCTGAAGGTTTTCCATGTAAATCCTCTGGAAACACATCAATATATTATTGAACAATAGGTACATCCTTAATTTGAAGTTTTCTTTCATCACCCATAGATATTGTTTTCTATCCCCCCCAAGAATTGCATTCAGTAGAGCTACTAGGGGTGGATCTATATAAGAATCAAATGATGAGGTTTCTTCTCTAAAGATAAGGGATTCGACATCATTCTCAAAAAATTTAACTTCATTCTTCTTACAAAATATTTTCACATCAAAATCTTAAAGACAATCCATACCAAGAATTATATCAAATTCATCATAAGTATAATGATAAGGTCAATAAATAAAACACATTTATGTGTCGTAAAAGGGATTGATCGACACATATTTGTTGCAATGATACTTCCCTTAGAATATTTGAATAAAAACTCATTTATTAAATCAAATTAGAAATGTATAACTTTCTTGGAAAACTGGGAAGATATAAAATAATGTGACGATCAAGAATCAAATAAAACATTGGCTATGTTTGAGGAAACAGTTAAAGTACCCAGCACCACATCATTAGGAACATAAACCTTAGCAATTGTGATCATATAATCTTGTCCTTGCACCATCGGACTTATCTGGAGAAGGTTTCCTTGAAATTTAGGACATTCATGTGAATAATTTACCATCTATTTAAAATTATAGACTTAAACATTGTAAGATTATTTATTTCCCTTACAATCACGAGCTTGGTGGCCTTTTTCTCCACACTTGTAATAGACTATCATTCCCTTCAAGAAAGCACTGGGGTGTCTCTTCCCATAATTACTATAAGGTGGAAAGTCAACTCTTCTCTTCTTCTTCATTTCTTTATTTCATTTTCCAGAGTGTTAAAAAACCCTCTTCTTCTCTTGCCTACCTTTAAATTCATAAGACTTATATAATTATTTTTCTATCTTAATATAACATGAGACTATATCTTTATATGATGAGAAGTTTTGGAAGAACATTTACCTACAGAAGAATGGTTTTAAATTGTTAAAGAATCGATCAATATTACTCCTTGGATTACATATGTAGTCCATGATATTCCTTACTAACCTTTTAAATTTATCTTCATACTTGGAAACAGTTTTATCGTCTTTCTGTATTAGACTCAAGAATCACCTCTCCATATCCACTCATTGTTCACAAGGAAAACATTTTTCTTGGAAAATTTCCTTAAAATACCTCCATTCTATATTTTATCTTTCTTCATCCTCCTTTGTGTTTTGAATCAATGACCACCATTTACCAACATCTCATGAGAGACGATACACTTCCACGATTACCTTCTCCATTTCATTTCTTCCCAAAGCAAGAAATATCTTCTCTAAGAAACTTATCCACTACTCCAATACGAATGGGTTGTAGTCCCATTTAATGATGGATGTTTTTATTGAAAAATGTGATATAACATTTCTCCTCTATGTTGTGGTTCATGATGCTCCATATGGGTAAGGTTATTGTTCATAACCTGATTCAGTTGTCTCAGTATATTATAAGTTTCTCAACACCAGTCGTAACTCCAATACCAATATCATTATCTTTCATAGAAGGGAAATCCATATATGGGATAAGTGCATTGATACAGTTTCCATTACTTCCACTAGACATGATTTCTAAATAATGGCATACACTATATTTGGTTATGAATTATAATGTATAATCTCAAACTATAAAAACACTTAACATAAATTGAAGTTTTATGCATAGCTAATATCATAATCATAAACATGGTTTATTTAGGTACATATTTAATTTTAAATAATTCATATTGTTTTGTAAAGAAAATGTGACTTATCCTAAGAATATCCCTCATGAGTGTTAAACTAGATTGACAATAAGGTCCCTTGTCGTGTACCAGGTTACCCTGAGTCAGGCCTGGGACACCTTATCAGAGTTTTTACCCCTAGGTATAATTATTCCATAACCATTTCCACTTGTAGTATCTAGACATGGATGTATTAATATGAAGATCCACATAATCTCTACCTTACCAAGATTCTAGGATGTTCTTCTATTATTATCCGTAAATTATATCTTAGGTTTATGTTCTCTAATCTATGTTTTGTAAATTTAGTTTCCAAGGTTTCTACTAAACTTCCTTTGATACCAGCTGTAAAGACCACAAACCCATTTTACCAAAGTCTATGCCTTATTTTATTACATAGACATATAAATAAGTAAGACACATCCCAATGGACCTAATAGTTTATTAGTTTTGGAAAAATAGATATATACATAAGTTTTACATTACAACTTGAAAGAAAATAAAATATAGAAATTCCTTTAGAAACATCCAAAACTCCTAGATTATCCCTATAAGTCATTCATAATATTCATATTTTCATCCTGGGGAAAAGTAAAACATAATAAAGTGGTGATATCAGGTGCTCAGTAAGGGTAGGTAATATAACAAAAGAATAAGTAATAAGTCAAGGTGAATAAATAAAAGTACCATGCCTTAAAACATAATCTTGAGCATAATATGGTAGGAATAAAAGCTAAATAAATAATTCCATAATAAAAAAAACCATGGATATTATACTTGTTAAATAATAACATGGAATATAAATTACTAGTTTCATAAGGATGGAATTAATAATGCGGTACATCATAATCATACCATAAAGGCCTCATGCCAAGACCATATATAAGTGGGTAAAAACCCAAACTATTTTATCTCATGAGACCTATTGATGCACCGAGGTGCTATAGTGGGACCCAACCAATACTTACTAAGTCTAATTAATTACTCATATAAAAGGGGTAAAACATAATCAACATATACATTTATATTTAAACTAACATATGAAATGTATATAACTTTTCCCAATCAAAAAACATAATCACTAACCATTCAGTGTAATATGGTGAATGATATCAAGATAGTACATCTATAGTCAAAATAATAATAAAAAATTCAATAAAATACGGTATATGATATCATAAAATATTAATCCCAACTAAACATAAGATTCAAAAAGGGTGTTTAAATAGTTGAAAATACTCTTACAAAATTATTGAAGAATACTTAGAGAAATACTCTTTTTTTTACTTTCCAAAGAAGAGTTCTTTTGGAATTTTTTTTATAAAACCAAAAATGAAATAAGATATTTTTCATGAAAAAAGTATTGATTTTAGAAAAATAATGGTTTCTTAAAACATATTATATGTGGCACTTGAAAATGGGTAAGAAATTGAGACGTTCCCTTTAATCGGGCTTGCGTATCGGGAAGAAATGAGAAGGGAACCTTGCAAAAAATTTAGTATCCCATCAAAGATTAAAAAACTGATCTAGATATATAATTTCTGAAAATATATATAATTTATAATAATTATTTAAAACTGAGGAATTATATTGGTTTATATAAGAATAAAGTATAACCTGAATGAAAGTGGTGGTTTGGGAGGAAAACCCTTACCTTTTGTCTGAATGTGTTTTGCACTTGAACTTAAGGTCCTGGAATATGAAATTAGAATCATAAATAATTTAATTCATAACCTATTAGAAATGAATTTAGTTTATTATAATTTTATCACATTCATTTATGGACTTTTTGATAAGTTATAAAATTGAATTCCATCATTTCGGTGTATCTGTTTCCTTGATTTCATGGTCGGTTTGCTTGGTTATACATAATAGAGTTCATGTAAAATGGGTATAATTATAAAAAAATTGAAATTAAATGTTATTAATGAAGAAACAGAAGTTTAATTGGTATTATTTATTATTCTGTTTCCATATATGTGTATGAATCATTAGATAACATGTTAATGATAATCGTTTAGCTTAATTTTAGTGGTTTCTTGATCACAATGAACTAGTTTTATTCTATTATTTAATATTATGTATGTAAAATGTTTATAGAACCTTAAATTTTATATAATACATATTTTATAATTTTTTTCAACCATAAAAATGGTTTCATTACCAGCCTTGAAGGATAAATTAAAGAATGAAAGTTCATCATCCACAAAGGTTGTAAATTGACACCTCTTAGACGAGGATTTCATTTTTAAAATAAAAATAGAGAGAGAGTAAGAAGATTTATAATGGATATTCCATTAACATGACATAATTATAGTATATATATGAGATTGTATTTATCACTATCATTTGGAAAAAGTGGGTGAGGGGAGAATAAGAAAAGAAAATAAATTGAAATGAAATTAAAAAGAAAAAGGAAGAGGGTTTACCTCTTGAATTATCATCCTTGAGAGCCTCCTTAGGGGAAGGGGTTTTGGTATTTTGGAAAGAAAAAGAGCTCCTAGAAATGGGTAAAGACTAGGGAAGATTATTTGGGTAGATTTTTGTCTTAGAGGTTTGAGGAGAGGAGGAGGTGAGGGGTGGTGTTTACAGTGGAAAAGAGGGATAATTTCTCATTATTTTATTAATTATTTTATTATTTTTCTCAATACAAGTAATAGTGTTGATTATTGTAACTAAATATATTAATAAGTGCATGTGATTTCAAAACAAGGGTGCCTACATTTTCTATAGATCATGTATGACTCCATAATTCATGTACTGAGCATTTATCCTGAATCATCGTATTTTACTATTCACAAAATATTCAAGTATTTTGGAAACATATCAAAAATTAACCCTAACCATTTTGAACATGTAGAATTCAAAAATAATATCCATTTTATATTTTTTTTCTAAATATGAGAAATTTAATTTTTAATTATATTCATCATTTACTAGAAAAATATAGTTTTTAAAATTATAACTGATTTTATAACACTCTAAAAAAATTAACTAAGGTATCATTAAATTATACTAAAATAATAAGACAAAAAAATATTTATTTAATAGAACATTTTATGAAAATGTGTTTTCTTTAAAATAATTTTATTAATTATAAAATTGTAATGAAATATTTATGACTTACAAAAATACCAACACTTAAATATTAATTTTTATAATATTTACTTAATTATACTATGATATAATTATATAATTGCTTCCTTTATAATTTGACTAAATTTTATTTATAAATTCATGGGTTAGGTTACTATTTATTAGGATGATTTACTATTCATAAGTTTCATATTACTATTCCTAAGGTCAAGTTACTATTTCATCAGTATAGGTTCCTTAACTTTTAGAAATACCTATTATTTAATTAATTCTTTGTTTATAAATATTCTATTATGTTATGTAAGTGATTTTATGTAATCTATACTATATGAAATATACATAGGAAGAAAAATATCGTTGATATAATTCTGGGTCGTTATAGTTGTGGCCCTTCAACTGCTTATTTTTTATCATCCTAATAGATTTTTTATCTTTGGGTATCAATATAACATCTCACTTCAAATTTGATATTCTTTTATTTAACACCAAATTTAAAGTTTTCATTACCTTCAAAGTGAGGCCACTATTTTATAGGCACTCATCAAGAATCTGTGATGATTCTTCAAACTTCTCATTTTCTTTATCAAAAAAAAATTATGAAATTAAGAAAAATTCTTGGTGTTATATTGTGTGTCATAGATCTTCATTTATCCTCAATTTTTTCCCTCATGTAAACAACTTATCCTTCAAGTTCATCATCCCTATATAACTTTTTGTTGACTATAGTACTCATATCATAAATGATTCTTTATTATTCTTCCACCTTGAGGTTTTGATTATCCACCATTTCTGAGTTCTCTAACCTTTTGGATTTAATATTTTCAACTCCAACCTTCAAACTACCTTTATTTTCTTATTGGCGTTTCATGTAAAACTTGGAATCACATACCACTGGGTTTTATTTCATCACATGTTCTCTTAATACATCAATTTATTAAAGAGTATTCTCCAATTACACCTTGAGCTCAAAAAATTACTTCCACTTTAGTTTTTCTTTATTCACTAGCCACATTTTTATGGGAATCATCAATGATACCCCCAAACCTTCTTTGAATTTTTTTCATTTGTTAATCTCATCAAATTTTTATTCATATATTTTATTATCTTCTTGTGTGAGAAAATTATTTTTTAAAAAAAAACAATTCATTTCTTGTTCTGTTTATACCCTTTGGGAATTTGATTGTAAATTCATATAAATCATATTTATGATAATTCTTTGGAAACTTATTTTCAAGATGTATAATATTTCCACATTTGATAAAATAAACTGAAATATTTTCCTTGAAATTTACTTTTCCTCTTTTGATATCAAAGGAGAGAAATGACATCACTTCATTAACTTCGAAGTCCTCTGAATCATCCTCCATGAAGAGTTATTTCATAGCCTTGAATGTCATTTCTTTTTTTGTCTCCTTCGATGTTGGATTATCCTCATATCATATGTAATGAGAATGTTTTTTATATTACCCAAGGGAATCACCTTAGGATTAATCCATTAATTATTGAAACTTTTAAATAGAAATAAGAAGGTAAAATTTATATAACTCACTTTATAATTCTCACATTTTAAATATTATTGTTAAGTCCTCATATTTTATCCACTATATAGTTCACTAGATTAAAAAACGTGTTAACAAATTTTTTCAATTATATCCTCAAATCGTTGCACTTTCTCTATAGAAATTTAAGTTTAGCTTCCCTAACTTTTGAATCACATTTTTGTATATTCAATAGCTTCTTGCACATGAACTATTAGGAATTACTTGAAATAATATTCATATAAACAATATTTTGAAGTGATATACCTATAGAATTTATTTGTTTTCATCTGCATCTATCCAATTGTGTTATTTATTCATGAGGTCTCCAATTATCATTTAAATAACAATCTCATACATCAAAAAATGAGTATAACCATTCCAATTGACCATAATTAGTGTTTCATATTTTCTTCCACATATATATTTTTTAATATCATAACTATTATATAGTTCATTATCACCTTTATAATCAATGAAGAGAGAAAACCCCCATTTAAAAATAACTATTAGCTCTGATACCACAAGTTAGGTTCCACTTAGGGAAGATACCTTGAGAGGGGGGTGAATAAAAATTTTTAAAGTTAAAAATTTTAATCTTTCAATTATCATGTAGTTATGATTAATTATGATAATTTTATTTCCCACTCCAATTGAAATTAAAAAAGAAAAATGAGTGAAGTGATATTTTACTTGGTTCATCCAACATTAGTTGCATCGAAAGAGCATATGTTTGAAAATTTGTTGATGTAATAAAATTCGATAAGATCACTACTTTACAAAATTTTACCAAATTAACTATCCCTAAGAGTTTAAACCCTCGCAATTAAATCCCAATACTCTCTCTCACAATATTTGATCACTACCAATTAAAAGTAAATAACTATGATCACTCTTATCTAGGAAATAAATAATACACCATAAACATTGGTGTAACATATTGATCATTCACATTACTATAAATGCAATACTCCATCCTATTTATCAATAGATTATTTTTTCCCTTAAAAAATATCTCTACCCCCTCCCTCCCTTCCTCCCCCATCCTTGTGATATCCTATGTATTTTTAATAACATCTCAATTTTTTTATTTTATTAATATTCATGTAATGAATTTATATTTATTCAATAAATATTAATTTTAAAATGTATATATGTTTATTTAATTCCTAAAAATATATTATAAAATCAATTAGATACCAATTATAAATTTAAAAATATTATCTTTACTCCATGACAAAAAGAAGTGTTATTTTAAAGTTAAAAATATTTTCTTAACATGATTTAAAATTTTGATCTAATTGAAGAATTATTTAATTATTATATATTTTTTAAATGAATATTTATTTAAAATATATGAATTCATAGTTATATTTATCATTATTATAATATTATAAATAAATTTACTATGGAATCAAATAATAATATGGTTTTTAATTTGAAAAAGAAATATTTATTGTTTGAAAAAAATATGTTATTTTAATATATAACGAGTTTTTATTTTAAAATAAATTCCTTAATAATGTTAGATTGATTTTAATAAAATAAATAGTATATTTTTATTCTTCATATCAAAATTATGTGGAAAATATTTTTTGAAAAAAGTTCTAAATAATTAGATATGACAGTTTATATTATATTGGATGTATATTCACTTTTTTTTGTTAAAAATTATGGTAAAAGATTATTAATTATATTTTTATTTTTATTTAAATTTTATAAAGTTTAATAATATTTATTTTTAAATTTAATATTCAAATTCAATGAGTTTATAATTTGAGTAATACATTAGAATTCAAATTCATTTTAAAATAAGAGTTCAAATTCAGATGGAATTTTACTTTCTATTATCATATTTCTATATGAAATGATATAGAACATTATAGAAACCTATGGAACACATATTACATGATAATATACAAAACATATCATATTATTATTGTCTAATTAATATAAATTCATTTTTTATGTTATGATGAATTTGAAAATATTTATTGGAGTTTGCGAAGTACTTGCGCAACATAGGAAAATTAAAAATTGATTTCTTATTTAAAGTATTTGGAATGGATAAGTCTTTTATTAAATTAAACTAATAAATATTATGAGTAAAAAATTATATTTATTTATATTTATGAATTTTAAAATTATATAATAAGTTAATTATTCAAATTCTTATCCAGTGCTTGTGCAAGGTAAGAAAAGTCAAAATGTTTATCTTAAAAATATTATCATGATATAAATAGAAATAAATAATTTTATGAATGTTTATAAATAATAATAATAATAATGAATAATAAGTTATATTTATGTTATTAATTTATTTTTAAAATTGAATAATATGATAATCATCCAAAATGCTTATGCAGTGTCAACACAATGCTTGTGCAAGGAAGAGAAAACTAAAAATGGTGGTTATAAAATATTTAAATTGAAATGGGTTTGATGAATTCAAAAGGTTTATAAGAAATAATTTTTAATTAATCAATATAGTTAAAATGTATAGAAACTATGAAACCCAAGAACAATATTCCATTGAAACTCAAATCATGTAAACTTGAAATGAAGAACATGTGCCTTACATCGTAGTACATAACTATAATTTCCTTTTTGAGTAATTGATAAATATCAATAATGAACAACTAAAAGGATATTCCCTCCATTGTATATCCATAAGTTTCACTAAATCACCCAAACAATAAATACCCCGACCTCGTATCCCAGATCTGGTTCCTTAATTCATTACATTATTACTATGAACAAGTGTTCTCATCCCAAAGGACTGAATAGTTTAGTAGTTTTAGAAAAGTAGATACAAAAAAAGTTTTACATTACAAATTGAAAGAAAAAAACATATAAACTCCACTGTAAAGATCCATAATTCCTATATTATCGCTGAAATTCATTCATAATATACATCTTCGCATCCTAGGGAATAATAAAACATAAGAAAGGGGTGAGATTAGATGCTTAGTAAGGGTAAAAAATATAGCGAAATATATCATAAACATAAAAAATAAGGAAAGGTTAATAACTGAAATTCATGACAATAAAATATAATCTTGATCATAATATGGTTGGAATAAAATATAAATAAATAATTCCATATAAATAATCTCATGAAACTTAACAATGGATATTCTTGTAGTTGAATAATCACATGATTTATCAATTAATAATATCATAATGAGGGAATAAATAATACTGGACATCATAAACATACCATCAAGGCCTCGACCAATAATTCTACATAAATGGGTAAGGGCTCATCCAAAACTCGATCTAGTTTGTCTCATGAGACCCACCGATGCATAGAGGGGCTATAAGGAGCCCCATCCATCACTTAATAAGTTAAATGTATTACTCATATATCAAATAATAGATTTAAAAATATATTTTTAAATAAAATTGTACCATAAAACGTTGAAATATTTTAATCATAATCATATATGAAAATACTCTAAGAAAGTCATTGATAAATTCTTTAGAGAAATACCCTTTTACTTTGGAAAGATGATTTCTTTTGGAAAGTCATTAATATTTGTCATAAATTAATATTTTAAAGATGAATATACCAGAAAATAAATTATAAGGAAAATGAAATTATGTTTGAGTCATAAATTATTTCCAACTGAAGTCAAAACATGTAAAAAATTGTTTAAGAAACTTTATAAATGAGCCTCTTTAGTGCGGTTTAAGGGAAAATAATAAAGAGACTTTAAAATGAAAAAAAGGAATAATTGTTTGTATAAAAACAGAAATGAAAAAATATAGTTTTCCATGATAAATAAAAATTTATTTTAGAAAAATATTGGTATCTTAAAATATATTGTTTATGGTACCTGAAAATGGGTTAGAAATTGGGAAGTTCCCTTTAATCGGGCTTGCTTATCAGGAGGAATTGAAAATGGATTCTTATAAAACATGTATTTAATCATGAAATAAAGAATAATTGAGATAGTTTCATATGTTTGGAACATACACATAGAATTTAGGAGGAGTACATAAGAATAATTAAGAATTAAATTGGGGTAAAGGGAAAGAAAGCGTAACCTGAATAAAAGATGGAGGTCTGGGAAGAAAATCTTACCACTTTGTAATCAATCAAATCATATACACCATAAAATTAATAATAATAAAATGAAACATTGAATACAATGATGATAAATATATTCATGATATAAAATATCTAAGGGTAGTATACATACACCACACACAGGACATAAGGCATATCTCACAGAAATAAAAGTGAGATGAGAATCCCCTTACCTTATGTCCGAAAGCGTTATGCACTTGTACTTAACACCCTAGATAATAAAATTAAATCTAACAATTAATTAATTAAGAAAATTTTATACATGTATTTTATTTGGTATAATTTTATTAATTTCATTTATATCCATTTTTATGACTTATAAGATTCAATTTCATCGTTTGGAAGTGTTCATTTCCTTGGTTTTCATGATTGGTTCACTTGTATACATGTACAAAAGATCATGCGAAATGGAAATAAATATCCATAACTGAAGTTTTATGTTATTAAATAAAATTTATAAGATTAAATTTTTATATAATTAATTTGGTTATTTGGGATAAGTATGAATCATTAGACAAGATGTTACTGATAATCGTTTAGATTATTTTGGTGGTTTTTGATAATCACAAACTAATTTTGTATTATTAATTAATATTACATATATATACTGGTTCTCAAACTTTAAATAAGCCATAATACATATATTATAACATTTTTTAACTATAAAAATGGTTTTATGACCAGACTTGAAGGTGGAATTGAAAAACAAAAACACATCATCCATGAAGGTAGTAAAATCGACACCTCACAGATGATGTTTTCATTTTTAGAATAAAAGGAAGATGAGAAGAGGCTTGATGGTGGATTTTCCATTGAAATAATAAAATTAAATTATATATAATATACTATAGTAATAATTCATGTTTTTATATAGGAGGTAAGGAAAGGATAATAAAATAAAATAAATTTAAAGGAAAATAAAATAACAAAATAATATTTTTACCTCTTGAATTCTTCTCCTTGAGAACCTTCTTAAGGAACATTGGTTTTGGTCTTTTGTTGAGACCAAAATCTTCTAAATGTGGGTAATAGAAGTATTGGGTATGAATTAGACAATATTTAAGGTTTAAGAGGTGCGAGGAAAATAAATGGCGAGGGGTGGTATTTATAGTGGATGAGATGAGTGTTTTCTCATTATTATATTCATTAGTTTATTATTTTAGCACAAGACTATGAATAGATTTATAAATATAAAAAAATATATTAAAATAATGAAGGGGAGTTTTATATTATTATAATTATATCATAAATGAATCTAGGAATAGTGTATTTAACTTATAATGTATTTAAACTGCAAATTACCATATTTTACTATTCACAAAAATTCAAGCATTTTAGAAAAATATGAAAAATTCACCCTAAATTTTTTTCAACTTATAGAATTAAAAAATACAATACATTTTATGAAAATAATTTTATAAATTTTATAAATTTAATTTCTAATTAAAATCATCATTTATTCAAAAAATACAAATTTTAAAATTATAGCTGATTTTATGACACTTTGAAAAATTAATTAAGGCCTCATAAAATTATATTATAATAACAAAAAAAATATTAATTTATGATTATATTTTATGAAAATATATTTTATTTTAGATGATCTTATTATTTATAAAATTTTAATTAAATATTTATGACTTACAAAAATACAAACTCTTAATTTATCTTTTTTAAAACATTTATTTACTTATACCAAGATATAAATTTATCATATTTTCATTTATAAGATAAAAAAAATTTATTTATACTTTTATAGGTGATGTTATTTTTCTAATGGATATATTACTATTCTTAAAGGTCACATTGTTATTCCAACGGTCATATTACTATTCATAAAAAATGAAACTTATTAGAAAAATACCAAAAATTTAACCAAAGTAAATTTTCATATCAAAATTTCAAAAATAATGTTTATTTTATCAAATATAATTTATAAAATTGTACAAATTTATATTTAAAACATGCTCTCCATTAAAAGTCTGTAAAATACATTTAAAAAAAATATAGCCCTTTTCTGTGTAAAATTGGATTTATTCTTATCTTATGAATTTAAAAATGTTTTAGATGAATGTAAAAATATTTTATTGAATATATAATATATAAATTTCATTATAATATTTCAATAATATTGATTAATTTAATTTATTAACATAAAATGTCATTGTGGGCATAAAATAGTTTTTATAAAAGTACATCCTTTATGTTCAATTGGTTTTCATTTCTAATTAATTGGTAACCAATGAATTAATTTTATAAACATGTATAATATATATTTTCATAATTTAGTTAATCTCATTCATTACTAATATTCCCAACATCTATGAGATAACTATAATAATTAAATAATAATATTTAAATCATTTGTTAAGCTGGTAAGCTATCAAAGAAGTTAAATTCAAAAGGAGGCATACTGTAAATTCATGGGGTGTTAAATTCTCCCCTCATTAAATAAATTGTGTCCTCTCAATTTGAAATTGTTCTGAATAATCAAAGCTTGATACTTGAAAATTCGTTTATGGGAAACCCACATTGGAAATAAGGTTAATAAAATATCCTCTTAATAAGAGGTAAAGAGAAATGTAGTGGTTACCACAAAAATAGGTATTCGAATATGATATCATTATTGTGAAGTGAAAATATGGACATGGAATAATAATCTATCTCTAAAGTTCTGATGAATATTGATAGAGAACATGGTCATTAGAAAGTTACCCATCATAAAACAATAAATCATAAGATACTTTAAAATTCCATTGATTTATCAGAAATAAAAGTAAACGGATAATGTTTTTGTTCCAAAATATCTTTCCTAGAGTTGTGGGATTCTTTTAGTATTCAGATAATCACTTAATAAAATAAACTTACTTGATTATTTTCTATTTCATAAGTATAATATAATCATTTATTTATGCTTAGATCTATTTTCACTTCATCCCTTTCACCTAGAAATTAATGTTCAAGATGATTTTTTCATGCCAGAAGCACTTTTAATGAATCATATGGTCCTTAAGTCATTCCTTCAACCTTTAAGTTTTTACTGAAACCAATAAGGTTTGTATATGAATAATAATTTCCAATGTTTAAACTTGATCTATTCCACAAGTATTTAATCTTAAGACTTGTTTAAAACATGTTTTTCCATGGCCAAAAATTTAGAAGGAAGATTACTAAATTTCCAAAATCAACTTATCATAAGAATCCAAAAATAATGTATCTCTTAATCCTACATACCAAATATATGAATACCTTGATCACATTAAAACCTTTATAAAATTTACATGTTTCCAAGAGTAAAATCTTAGGTTATCCTTAAATCTAAACATCTAATAATTCCAGCATACCATAAACCATCATATCAATAACCACCTTCATGTTCAAATATATTATCCCATAAACATAAATTTATTATTTTCTCAATCATCAAGCACATATTTAGTGTTATCTTTCCCAAATCACATGTTTTTAAAAAGACCAGCCTTAAAAAATCACTTCTCTTGATTATTGGTTCTATTCATCTCATAATTCCAATTCCTTAAAGAAGAAGTATTTCATTACAATCCTTATATACCTCATGATTATTATAACTAAATAATTATTGATAAAATACTCAAATAAAATAATTATTGAATCTAAATACAAGAATATTAATCATTACTCTTCATCTACGGTAGTAGAATAAGTTTGACCATGACCTGTTATCCACTTTTTGTGTATATTCCTTTTACGCTTGAGACATTGATTCACATTGTGCCCCATATCTTGCAGCTGGAGCATTTTATGTTAGATTACACATGTAATTATTTCAAACTAAGTATTGATTTTCATGATCCAAACATGTAAGTTCTTCATTTATAAAATAATTTTATTAAGATCATTAAACACAAAAAAATTTAGTCAAAAGAACTCATACCTTCATATATGCCTTCAGTGTTGGCATCTCTTATGAAGATCATAGGCCCGGGAATGCTAGTGGTACTTCAAGGAATCCTCCAAATCCTCTACCTCATCTTTCCAAATGAAACTTGTGTGGTTTGGATGAACATGATGAGGAAATTGATAAGTATTTAGAAATGTTTTGTTTTCAATATACAATTTTTGAACATCTACATGAACCTGACCTTTATAAAATAATCATACTATGTTTTCCTAAAAGGTCTCAAAATTATATTTAATACTTCCAAAGATACAAAAATTTAAAATTTTATATAAGTAAGATGGTCAAATTTTTCCCTCTTCTACATATACTTCGAGACTGACGAGGGATTTAAATTGTTTAGTTAGGTTGAAGAATTCAAAAATACCCTGGTAATACCTTCCATGCATGGAATAATCGGAAAGAATAGAATACATAAATTGTTTGTATACAAACCATGATTATAGGAATAAATGGGGAATATTAGAGGTGTGAGATTCCTTGTACAATTTATTGAAGGTAGATTGGATGTTGATAAAGGTTTCAAAATCATTTGAGCATGATTTTAGGACTGTCCTTGAAATTAAATCCTCTGAAAGAGGGAGAAGAGTTGTTTGTGATCTTTCTCCTTCCATTTAGAGCCTACTCCTCAACTGAAAATAAAATTTAAGGAATAAAGGGTTTACTAAAAGAATATACTTAGAAAATTTAATCTATTCTTAACCAAATGTCCTTCTAGGTGCCATTTCTAAATAATGTCATATAATGGATTAGCTCATAAAACCATGAATCATAATGTATAATTTTAAACTAAAAAACACTTAACATAAATAAAAAATTTATGCATATCCATTACCATAACCATAAACATGGTTTCTTTGGGGACATATCTACTTTTAAATACTTCAGAATGGTTTGTAAAGAGAACACAATTTATCCTAATCATATCACCTAGGAGTGTCAAACTAGGTGAAAATTAAGGATCATTTTCTTATACCAAGTTACGTCGAGTTAGGCCCAACATACCTTATTGAAGTTGTTACCTCTAGGTACAGATATTTCAAAACAACATCCACTTGTACTATCCAGACAGAGATTTATTTCTAGGAATACTCACATAATCTATACCTTACCAAAATTATAGGATGTTCTTCTATGATTGTCTTTAAATTATACCTTAGGGTTATATTCCCTAATATTTATTTTCTAAATCTAGTTTACAAGGTTTTTACTAAAGTTTATCTGATACCAACTGTAAATACCTTGGCCCCAATAGCACATAGCTAATTCCTTAATTCATTAAATTAGTACTATGAATAAGTGTTCACATCCAAAAGAAATGAATAGTTTAGTAATCTTGGAAAACCAGATACAAACATAAGTTTTACATTATAAATTGAAAGGAAAAACAACATAGAAACTTCATTAGAAACATTTATAACTCCTAGATTATCCCTTCATGTCATGCATAATATATAGCTTCGCATCCTGGGGTAAAAAACATAATAAATGGGTGATCTAAGATGCTTAATAAGGGTAAAAAATATAGTAGAAGCTATCATAAACATAAACAATAAGGTAAGGTGAATAACTGAAACACATGAAAATAAAACATAATCTTGAGCATAATATGGGAGGAATAAAAGTTGAATAAATAATTCCATATAAATAATCACATGAAACTTAACCATGAATATTCTACTAATCGAATAATCACATGACTTATCAAGTAATAATATCATAATGATGGAATGCATAATTTCATACATCATAAACATACCATCAAGGCCTCGACTAAGAAGTCTACATAAATGGGTAAGGACTCAGCCAAAACTTGGTCTAGTTTGTCTCATGATACATACCGATGCATCGAGGGGCTATAGCGGCCCTCACCTGTCACTTACTAAGTCCAATGCATTCCTCATATGTCAAATAATTGATTTAAAAATATATATTTAAATCAAATTGTCCCATACCACTTTGAAATATTTGAATCATAATCATATATTAAAACACTCTAATAAAATCATTGATAAATTCTTGATAGAAATTCCCTTTTACTTTGCAAAGAAGATTTATTTTGGAAAATCATTTTCATTTTTCAAAAAATCATATAAAAAACATGGATATCCTTGAAAATAAAATATAAGGACAATGAAATTATGTTTGAGGTGTAAATCATGTACAACTGAAATAAAAACATTTAAGAAAAATTGTTTAAGATACTTTAGAAATGAACCACTTTAGTGTGGTTTAAGGGAAATAATAAAGTGACTTTAAAACAGAAAAAAGAATAATTGTTTGTATAAAACCAAAAATGAACAAAGATATTTTTTAATTATTAAATTTGTGATTTTATAAAAATATTGTATCTCAAAGCATATTATGTATGGTACTTGAAAATGGGTAAGAAATTGGAAGTCCCCTTTAATTGATCTTTCTTATCGGGAGGAACTAAAAAATGGATTATTATAAAATATGCATTTCCCCATGAAATAAAGAATAATTCAGTTAAGTTAGTATTTTTGGAACATAAACACTGAATGTTGGAAGAGTACATAAAAATAATTAAGATTTACATAGGGGTAACAAGAGAGAGAGAGCGTAACCCGAATGAAAATAGAGGTTCGGGAAGAAACCCTTACCACTTTGTAATCATTTGAATAATATGCCCCATAAAATTAATAGTAATAAAATGAAACATTTAATACCATGAATATAAATAGATTCATGATATTATGCATCAAAGGTTAGTATACATACACCACACACAATAAATAAGGCATATCTCATATAAATAAAAGCGAGATGAGAAACCCCTTTCCTTATGTATGAAAGTGTTATTCCCTTGTACTTAACGTACTAGATAATAAAATTGAATCCATAAATTAATTAATTAATAACCTTTTCTAAATGTATTTTATTTTTTATAATTTTATTAAGTTCATTTATAGTTTTTTTGATGAGTTATAAGATTTAGTTTCATCATTTGGAAGTGTTCATTTCCTTGTTTTTCACGATTGGTTCACTTGTATACATGTACAAAAGATCATGTGAAATGGAAATAAATATATAGAATTGAAGTTTTATGTTATCAATGAAAATATAGAAAATTAAATGTTTATATAATTTATTTGGTTATTTGGGGTGAGGATGAATTATTAGACAAGACGTTGGTGATAATCGTTTAGATTATTTTGGCGGTTTTTGATCATCACATGTAACACTCGATATTTTTATGAGAAATGTTTTGTTTTTATATTATATACATCATCAAAAGAATATTTCACTACACACAACACTATCTTTTCTTGATTTACACGCAATCACGACCTTCCTCGATAGCTTGCGTCGTACGCAATACCGAGTTTCACTAAACAACGATATGCTATTAAAATATTATTAAAACTAGCCGTTGTGAATAGTAATACCCACTTTTTGAAATTTTATTTTTCAAAATGGACTTCATTTTTGGATTTGGAATATCAAAATTATCCTAGGGTGAAATTTTGGTATTTTTTTGAAAACTTTCAATTTTTGATGAATAGTGAAAACACTGGGTTACTATTTAAAAACCGAACTTTTATTTAAATAATTATTTATTTTATTTAAATTTATTTTAGGTAAAAATTGATGCATAACAACTATATAAGTTCAATTTAATTCATTGGAGTCATTTTATAATAATTTTAGATATATAAAAAATTTATTGAACTTTTCACCGTCTTTTACCCACCTCCTAGGAGAGTTTAAAATTTACATAAAACTTAATTTTACCGCTTCTGTGAGTGGAATTTCAAATATCTGAGAGACATGGTTAATATCAAGGACTAAAATGTAGTTCAATGAGATGAAAATAATTTTTGGTGAATAGTAACTTTTTACTTTTATTTACCACAGTTAAAAGTAAATAGGGTAATTAAGGGTAAAAATGGTATTATTATTACCCTAACACATATCCTAATTCTAGTGGATAAGATTAATTCGACCAAAAACAACCTTAGGAATAAAATATGACCATTTAGGTCCACTTGGAGTAGATTAGGACATTTAATATTATTTTATTTAAAGAATAGTTAAAATAGTTAAAATCAAAGTTTAATAAATAAAATATTTTTAATATAGGGTTATACATAAGATAAATTCACCTATAAATATCATTATAAATCTAAAAAGATTTCCCACATAATTGTATTTTATTTATAATTTTTAGTCATTAAATAATTTAATTTATTTATGACACAACGATGATGCAGTAATTATCTTATTAATGAAATATTGACATAATTGATGTTATATATACAAAACTAAATGTAATTTGAGAATTTTTATGAATTACACTAATTTTCTAGGTTAATATGACATGTTATTATTGATTTAATTAACTTTTTTCGAACTAATCATGCTGTTATGATTTTCACAAAAATCAATTACCAAATAGTGTCAAAATTGACATAAAATAGTTTTTAAAAAAAATATTATATTATTAATTGTTATTTTATTCCTAAAAATCTAAGGTTCGGCCAAATGACTTAGATAAGGTTATATATATTAATAATAAACAACTTGGGGTTCATTTGTCTTGTTATAGTAAGTTTATTAACCTTATAGTGTAAGAAAACAAGAAGACATGGTAAAAGTAAAATTATTTAACTTAAAGTTAAATCTAAATGATAAGGTTAAAATAGAAACCTAAACTTGTCTAAATTCTATTGGATGAGAGGATTTAGACCCATCTCCACCTTATCTTAGAAATAAATCAATTTGGAGCTATTAAAAACCTAATATAACTTTATAATAAAATAATATTTTAAGTTTTCCTAAGGTGCCCCTCTCCTCCCTTATAAAAGGGCACCTCCTCCCTCTCTTCCTCACACCACTTTGAGCCTTCAAGCTCAGCCAACGCCTTCCAATTTCTCTTATCCACTTCCCTAGAAACATCCTAGAGGTCCTGGTCTTCTTCAAAGACCATCTTTAGTGCCCTAAGTGGAGGTTAAGAAGAGGCGCTTCAAAGAAGAGATAATGTCTGTTACTGATTCTTTCAACTTTATTTCTTCTTCTAATTCTTCTTATTTAGTTGTTTCATTATGAAGTAATAACATAAGTATCACTCATATACTGATATGTTATTATAAATATGAAACAACCCTATTTCACCTTCTATCCATCCTACAAAAAACGAAATCACCGCGCGTGCGTACGTACGAAATACAGTCTCCACACCGTGGTGTAATCTATTTCCCACCACCACCTTACTTGGATGGGTATAATGGTGTAAATAATAACTATATATGATTATTTTAAAGTTATATTGATTCTTAAATAGTATACATACACTTCAATAAAATTCCACGATCATGGGAACGATATCATCGCTCGTGCGTACGTACGACTTACCGTCTCCACGATGTGATGCGACTCGTTATACATGATCTTCCTTGAATAATGATTATATAAATGAATTTAATGAATAAATATGATATATATTACACTAATACCATTCTGGAAATGAGTTATCTATATCCTAAAAAGAAGAATAAGAATTTATTCGACAAAACACGCATAAGAACAAAAAGTAATAAACACCCGAATAACAAGTAGCAATTAAATATTACTAATAAGAAGCTAAGAATATGACCATATATGATATCATAAGAAAAGTATGATTCTGTAATAAGTCAATGACATCATTTAAATAATTATACAGGAGGTTCAGACACTTACGAAGCAAATCGGAGCTAAGGTAAGGGAAAATCTCGCAATCTCAATTTTTATCCGAGATTGTTTTTACTTCAGAATTTACTGGGGAATATTTATCATCCACATCCATGTTTCGTCAATATGTAATATTATTTCTATCCTCCTAAAATTTTTTAAATCCAATTTTACCCTTCAGTGAGTTTTTAGTAAAAGATATGAAAGGAATCTTTTGTCGTTTTTCGTACGAGGTACTTTTTGACTTTTCCGGCCAAAGTACGAGAAGAATGTTTTCTTTAACTTATACGGCATGAATGGATTTTTAGAAAATCATTTCGATGAAGCTTCCTTTACAAGTTTTAGATTTTATTTTTAATCAACTTCTTTTAGTTTAAAATTGTATAACATGTTAAGAAAGGAAAAATGTTTTTGAAGTGGAAATGATATTTTCCTCAAGAATGGAGTTCAAGTGTTTTATCAAAATTATTTTCCATCTAAGATAATATAGGTTTCTGGTTCTGTCCCTATTTTTACATTGATTTGATTATGTTATGATGGAATTAATTTTATGATATCCTTTTATATTATATGGATTATGTTTTGATGGCATGATGTTTAAGAATCCCATTTTTATTACATGGGTTATGCTATGATGTATGATTTATGATTTTGTGGCACACATAAGAATGGTTTTATTATGAGATGGGTGGGACCTATATCTCCTTCCAATGCATTGGGTAAAGATTTATATCTCATGAAATAGACATGGCTGGAATGGCAGGTTAATCCGGTTTAGTGCAACAGGACTGAAACGAGGAGTGAACTCAGTTCAGAAATGGACTTTGTCTGCTAAGATAGTCTTGGCAATGAGTCTTGACTACTAAGAAATGATTCTCTATGATTATGTGTGTATGCCACAAAGTTTTATGTTTTAAGTTATGATTATTGGGATTGCATTTCACTACTATAATTTATCCCTTGTTATGAAATTATGATCTCTTTTGCAGGTTAAAATTTCCAAAATGTTATGTTCTTATAAATATAATGTGATTGATATTTCTTTTGTTTGCCCTTACTGAGCATTTGATCTGACCATTTTGTATGTTTTCTTTCCCCAGGTCAGGAAGAAGGTTATTAAGTAGAATATTCCAAAAGGGACTCTAGATATTATGAAATAAATGGGAGACAACATAGATGATTTATGAACCAGTTGTTTATGTTTCCCAGTTTCTAAAGACACTATACCTACACAGTCATTTCATGGTTTTGTTATATGTTGTAATAAGTGTGCTTCTATTTTGAAGTAATAACAATGTATGTAAAGTGTGGGTCGTTATAGTTGGTATCAGAGGAAAGGTATAGTCAACCTTTGGAAACTAGGATGTGAAAGACTTAGTAAGAAACCTAAGGATAAGTCTAAGCATAGAACACAATCTTTGTGTTTTAGAAATGGACATGAACAACCTATGATAAGACCGTAAGTGTGAAATTTATTCTTGATTATGTGGTTTTCCTATTATAATTAGTGTTTCTCACACTATTATTCGTGGTTTTAGTCAATGGCTAGAACCCAGAGGAACCGTGTTAATGCGGAATGCAACGGGCAATGCAATGATTGTCCCCCTGAGAAACCAAACTATATGGGAGATGGAATGAAAAATCTTGTAGCCATGATCACACAACTTTCTCAAGCTATGAATCATGCAGGACTTCCAAACAAGCAAAGGAAAGAGCAACATTCTGTTGAATCTTTCATGAGGCAGCGTCCACCCTCATTCAGCAGGTCTACTGATCCATTAGTTTTTGAACAATGGATCAGTACTACTGAAAAGATATTTTCAGTTATTCAATGTTCTGAACATGACAAAGTCATCTTAGTAGTATATCATTTGGAAGGTGAAGCTGATCAATGGTGGAATCTTATCAAGAATACGAGGACAAGCGATGAAATTGAGTCCATGGAATGGGACGAGTTCAAGAACTTATTTTTCAATAAGTACTTCCCTCATATTCTTCGAATAAATATAGAGAAGGAGTTTCTTGAACTAAATCAAAAGGATGATGAATCAGTTGGTACCTACGAAGCAAATTTTACAAGACTTGCAAGGTACGCTTTTGGGATTATTATCCAACCTGAGAGTAAGATCGATCGATTCTTTAGTGGCTTAAAACCAAGTCTTCGAAGGGCGTTAGCCATAAGGGACTTCAATAGCTATGAGGAAATTGTTCGATGTGCTCTCAAGGTTGAGATGGAGATTGGAGTAACCCATCAGTCATATGGGTTTGATAAGAAGAGGAAAATGGAATTAAAATGAAAATTTAAAGAGCACACTGAAAAGAAGACGAGTTTTCCATTATTCTCAAAGTGTGGAAAGAAACATGGAGGGAGTTGTCTTAAAGGGACAAGTAAATGTTTCAAATGTGGAAAGGAAGGTCATCGGGCATTTGAATTCCGCAATGATGGTAAGAAGATATCTAGTGATACGAACAAAGAAAAGGCTACACAGGGTGCACCTCCTACACTTCAATGTTACAAGTGCAAGGAAATGGTGCATTATTCTAATCAATGCCCTAATCCAAGGTTTGTTGATGATGATCGACGTCAACAAAATCTTAAGGCTAAAGACAAAGGAAAGTCACATGCAATTTCTATCGGTGATGTGGAGTATGATAACGAAGTGGTTAAAGGTACAATTACCATCCACTCTAAAGTAGAAAATGTTTTATTTGATTCTGGATCCACTGACTCTTTTATTTCTGAAGAATTTTCTAAGGTTATCGCTGTATTACCTCAAAAATTAGATGTTGAGTTAGCTGTGACAACCCCTAATGGCACAACAGTCGCATCAAAAGTTTATAATTCTTCTCCGATTGAAGTTTGTGGGAAAGTGCTTCCTGCAAATCTTGTGATCCTTCTTATAGTGGAATTTTATGTGATTCTTGGCATGGATTGGATTTCTTTATATGGATCTCATATCAATATCCAAATAAGGGAAGTCACATTTCATATTCTAGATCAATCTATGATCGTCTATCGATGCAAGGATGAACATAACCTTTCGGTGGAAATTTCTTCCATCTTATGGGTCTTGATTCCACTAAATGAAGGTTATTTATCTCAAATAGTTGGAGAGAAACTCACAATTAAGAATACACCCATTGTATGGGAGTTTGATGATGTCTTTGTGGAGGAATTTTCGGGTCTTCCACCAAATCGTGAAGTTGAGTTTTCAATAGAACTCGTACTGGGTGCTTTGCCCATCTCAAAGACACCTTATAGAATAACCCCAATTGAGTTGCAGGAATTGAAGAAGAAACTCCAAGAGAATCTTGATAAGGGATTCATACGCCCTAGTGCATCACCTTGGGAAGCACCTGTTCTGTTTGTTAAGAAGAAAGATGGATCAATGAGACTCTGCATTGATTATCGAGAACATAACAAGATCACTATCAAGAAAAAATATCCTCTTCCACACATTCATGAATTATTTGACCAACTACATGGAGCTCAATACTTTTCCAAGATTGATCTTCGTTCAGGGTATCATCAATTAAGGGTCAAAAGGGAGGATATACCAAAGATGACTTCCCTTACAAGGTTTGGACACTATTAATTTATAGTGATGTCATTTGGTCTTACTAATGACCCGACTATCTTCATGGATCTAATGAATAGAGTCTTTAGAGACTATCTTGATCAGTTTTTGGTAGTCTTTATAGACGATATTCTTGTCTATTCAAAGAGCAAGGAAGAACATGAATATCACTTGAGAATTTTATTAAAGACCCTGATAAAGGAGAAGATTTATGCCAAATTTACCAAGTGTGAATTTTGGCTTCAAAAATTTGCATTTTTGGGTCACATAATCTCAAAAGAGGGGATATCTATGGATCCAGCAAAAACAGAGGTTATCGAAAGATGGTCGAGACCAACAATAGTAACTGAGATCAAAAGTTTTCTTGGTTTGGCTGGATATTATCGACGTTTTTTGAAAGATTTTTCACGATTAACTAACCCACTCCAAAGGTTGACTCGAAAAGAAGTTAAGTTCATGTGGATGGAGGAATGTGAAGAGAATTTCAAGGAGTTAAAAAGAAGGTTATCCAGTGCACCTGTACTCACACTTCCTTGTAGTGGAGAAAGGTTTGTGATCTACAATGATGCATCCAAGAAGGGTCTGGGGTGTGTTCTTATGAAAAATGATATGGTGATAGCTTATGCCTCACGACAGTTGAAAATCCATGAGCAAAATTACCCAACTCATGATTTGGAGTTAGCTGTGGTAATCTTTGCATTAAAGATTTGGAGGCATTATCTTTATGGAGAAAGGTGTAATATTTATACAGATCATAAAAGTTTAAAGTATATTTTCACACAAAAGGAGATGAATATGTGCCAAAGAAGATGGTTGGAGCTGATTAAGGATTACTACTACTCAATTTATTACCACCCTGGGAAAGAAAACAAGGTGGAAGATGCATTAAGTCGACAAGACCATGCTAGCTTATCCATGATGAGGATCACAAAAGATCAAATATTTATGGATTTACAAAAGATGAATCTTGGAATTATAATGAAAGGGGAAAAATATTATCTTTATCAAATGAATTTCCAACCATCTATACATGTGAAGATTAAAGAGGCACTGAAAGAAGATGTAGAGTTACAAAAGAAGGTGAGAAATGTTCCTGAATTCAACCTTGATTGTAATGGGATAATAAAGTTTAGGAATCAGGTTTGTGTTCCTCCCATCCTAGAATTAAAGAAGGAGCTGCTGGATGAGGCTCATAGTTGTTCATTCTCTATTCATCCTAGAAGCATGAAGATGTATAGGGACCTGAAAGCGAACTTCTGGTGGGATGACATGAAAAGAGATGTTGATGAATATGTCTCCCGATTCTTGGTTTGTCATCAAGTTAAAGTTGAGAGACAAAAGTCTAAGGGGATGTTACAACCATTACCCATACCCGAATGGAAATGGGAAAAAAATCACTATGGAATTTGTCACTGGACTTCTTAAAACATCCAAAGGCAATAATTCTATCTGGTTCATAGTTGATCATCTTACAAAGTCTGCACACTTCATTGCTATTAGAGAGGATTTCTCTCTGGATCAGCTTTCTAGGATATATGTAAAGGAAGTGGTAAGATTTCATGGAGTACCACTTTCCATTATATTTGACCGGGATCCAAGGTTTACCTCAATGTTTTGGCAAAGTCTTCAGCATACTCTGGATACAGAGTTGAGTTTCAGCACTGCTTATCATCCTTAGACAGATGCTCAGTCTGAGAGGATAATTCAAACTCTAGAAGATATGTTAAGAGTTTGCTCTATATATTTCAAAGTTGGTTGGGATCAACACCTACCTTTGGTGGGATTTTCTTATAATAATAGCTTTCACTCTAGTATTCAGATGGCTCCTTATGAATCTCTCTATGGAAAGAAATGCAGAACTCTAACTTGCTGGGATGAAGTTGGGGAAACAAAGATATTAGGACTTGATCTTGTTGATGAGATGGCAGAAAAGGTCAGATCTATTCAACAACACATTAGAGCATCTCGAAGTCGACAAAAAAGTTATGCCGACAACCGAAGAAAAGACCTAGAGTTTGAAGTGGGTGATAAAGTGTTCTTACGAATATCTCCTTGGAAGAGAGTAATGAGATTTGGAAAGAAGAGAAAGCTGAGCCCTAGGTATATCGATCCTTTCGAAATACTAGATCATGTTGGGAAGGTAAATTTCCTATTGGCGCTTCCACCGAATCTCTCTCAAATTCATGATGTGTTCCATGTATCTCTCATGAGAAAGTACATACCCGATCCTTCACATGTACTCAGCTCAGAAGTTGTACCGCTGGAGTAAGATGTTTCTTATAAAGAATAGCCGATAGAGATTCTGGATCATAGCGAAAAAGTCCTATGGAATAAGACCACTCGCTTGGTGAAAGTTTTATAGAGGAACCACCAATTAGAAGAAGCTACATGGGAGCTTGAGGATATGATGAGGGAGAGGTATCCTCATCTGTTTGTTACAAAGTGACGAATTTCGAGGGCGAAATTCATTTTAAGGGGGGTAGAATGTAACACCCGAGATTTTTATGAGAAATGTTTTGTTTTTATGTTATATACATCATCAAAGGAATCTTTCACTACACAAAACACTAGATTGGATTTCTTTACACGCAATCGCGACTTTCCTCGATAGCTTGCGTCGTACGCAATACCGAGTTTCACTAAACAACGACATGCTATTAAAATATTATTAAAACTAGCCATTATGAATAGTAATACCCACTTTTTGAAATTTTATTTTTCGAAATGGACTTCATTTTTGGATTCAGAATATCAAAATTAGCCTAGGGTGAAATTTTTTATTTTTCTGAAAACTTTCAATTTTTGATGAATAGTGAAAACACTGGGTTACTATTTAAAAACCGACTTTTTATTTAAATAATTATTTATTTTATTTAAATTTATTTTAGGTAAAAATTGATATATAACACCTATATAAGTTCAATGTAATTCATTGGAGTCATTTTATTATAATTTTAGATATATAAATATTTTATTGAACTTTTCACCATCTTTTACCCACCTCCTAGGAGAGTTTGAAAATTTACATAAAACTTAATTTTACCTCTTCTGTGAGTGGAATTTAGAAAATCCGAGAGACACAGTTAATATCAAGGACTAAAATGTAGTTCAATGAGATGAAAATAATTTTTTGTGAATAGTAACTTTTTACTTTTATTTACCACGGTTGAAAGTAAATATGGTAATTAAGGGTAAAAATTGTATTATTATTACCCTAAAACATGTCCTAATTCTACTGGATAAGATTAATTTGACCAAAAATAACCTTAGGAATAAAATATGACCAGTTAGGTCCACTTGGAGTAGATTAGGACATTTAATATTATTTTATTTAAAGAATAGTTAAAATAGTTAAAATCAAAGTTTAATAACTAAAACATTTTTAATATAGGATTATACATAAGATAAATTCGACTATAAATATTAATTATAAAGATAAAAAGATTTCCTACATAATTTTATTTTATTTATAATTTTTAGTCATTAAATAATTTAATTTATTTATGACACAATGATGATGCAGTAATTATCTTATTAATGAAATATTGATATAATTGATGTTATAAATACACAAATAAATGTAATTTGAGACTTTTTATGAATTACACTAATTTTCTAGGTTAATATGACATGTTATTGTTGATTTAATTAACTTTTTTCTAACTAATAATGATTTTATGATTTTCACAAAAATCAAGTACCAAATAGTGTCAAAATTGACATAAAATAGTTTTTAAAACAAATATTATATTATTAATTGTTATTTTATTACTAAAAATATAAGGTTTGACCAAATTACTTATATAAGGTTATATATATTAATAATAAACAACTTGGGGTTCTTTTGGCTTGTTATAGTAAGTATATTAACCTTATAGTGTAAGAAAACAAGAAGACATGGTAAAAGTAAAATTATTTAACTTAAAGTTAAATCTAAATGATAAGGTTAAAATAGAAACCTAAACTTGTCTAAATTCTATTATATGAAAGTATTTATACCCATACCCACCTTAGATTCTAAATAAATTTATTTTGATCTATTAAAAACCGAATATGACTTTATAATAAAATAATATTTTAAATTTTCCTAAGGTGCCCCTCTCCTCCCTTATAAAAGGGCACCTCCTCCCTCTCTTCCTCACACCACTGTGAGCCTTCAATCTCAGCCAAACCCTGAAAATTTCTTTTATCCACTTCCCTAGAAACATCCTAGAGGTCTTGGTATTCTTCAAATACCATCTTTAGTGGCCTAAGAGGAGGTTAAGAAGAGGCGCTTCAAAGAAGTGGTAATGTCCGTTACTGATTCGTTCAACTTTATTTCTTCTTCTACTTATTCTTATTTTGTTGTTTCATTATGAAGTGATAACATCAGTCTCACTAATATATGGATATGTTATTATAAATACTAAAGAACCCTATTTCACCTTCAATCCATCCTATGGAAAATAAAATCACCGCGCGTGCGTACGTACGGAATACCGTCTCCACGCCGTGGTGTAATCTATTTTCCACCACCACCTTACTTGGATGGGTATAATGGTGTAAAGAATAACTATATATAATTATTGTAAAGTGATATTGATTCTTAAATAGTATACATACACTTCAATACAATTCCATGATCATGGGAATGATATCATCACTCGTGCGTACGTACGGCCTACCGTCTCCACGATGTGATGCGAATCGTTCTACATGATCTTAATTGAATAATGATTATATAAATGAATTTAATGAATAAATATTATATATATTACACTAATACCATTTTGTAAATGAGGTATCTGTAACCTAAAAATAAGAATAAGAATTTATTCGACAAAACACGTATAAGAACAAAAAGTAATAAACACCTGAATAACAAGTAGCAATGAAATATTACTAATAAGAAGCTAAGAATATGAACATATATGATATCATAAAAAAAATATGATTCTGGAATAAGTCAATTACATCATTTAAATCATTATACAGGAGGTTCATCCACTTACAAAGAAAATCGGACCTAAGGTAAGGGAAAATCTCACAATCTCAATTTTTATATGTGATTATTTTTACTTCAGAATTTACTGGGAAATATTTATCATACACATCAATGTTTTGTCAATATGTAATATTATTTCTATCCTCCTACAATTGGTTAAATCCAATTTTACCCTTCGGTGAGTTTTTAGTAAAATATATGAAAGGAATCTTTTTTCGTTTTTCGTATGAGGTACTTTTTGACTTTTCCGGCCAAAGTACGAGAAGAATGTTTTCTTTAACTTATACGGCATGAATGGATTTTTAGAAAATTATTTCCATGAAGCTTCCTTTACAATTTTTCACGTTTATTTTTAATTAACTTATTTTAGTTTAAAATTTTATGACATGTTAAGAAAGGAAAAATGTTTTTGAAGTAGAAAGGATATTTTCCTCAAGAATGGAGTTTAAGTGTTTTATAAAAATTATTTTCCTTCTAAGATAATATAGGGTTCTGGTTCTATCCCTATTTTTACATTGATTTGAATATGTTATGATGGAATTAATTTTATTATGTCCTTTTATCTTATATGAATTATGTTTTTATGGCATGATGTTTAAGAATCCCATTTTTATTACCTGGGTTATGCTATAATGTATGATTTATGATTTTGTGGAACACATAAGAATGGTTTCATTATGAGATGGGTGGGACCTATATCTCCCTCCAATGCATTGGGTAAAGATTTATATCTCATGAGATAGACATGGCTGGAATGGCAGGTTAATTCGGTTCAGTGAAACAGGACTGAAACGAGGAGTGAACTCGGTTCAGAAATGGACTTTGTCCGCTAAGATAGTCTTGGCAATGAGTCTTGACTACTAAGAAATGATTCTCTATGATTATTTGTGTATGCCACAAAGGTTCATGTTTTAAGTTATGATTATTGGGATTACATTTCACTACTATTATTTATCCCATGTTATGAAATTATGATCTCTTTTGCAGGTTAAGATTTCCAAAATGTTATGTTCTTATGAATATGATGTGATTGATATTTCTTTTGTTTACCCTTACTGAGCATTTGAGCTCACCCTTTTGTATGTTTTCTTTCCCCAGGTCAGGAAGAAGGTTATTAAGTATAATATGCCAAAAGGGACTCTAGATATGATGAAATAAATGAGAGACAATGTAGATGATTTATGAACCAGTTTTTTATGTTTCCCAGTTTCTAAAGTCACTATACCTACACGATCCTTTCATGGTTTTGTTATATGTTGTAATAAGTGTGCTTCAATTTTGAAGAAATAACAATGTATGTAAAGTGTGGGTCATTATATCAGAAACTATTTTTGTATCATTAGTTAATATATACACACACACACACAGATATATATATATATACTAGTTCCATGTAGCACCCTTTATTTATGTTATTTAACCCTTTTTATGTCCTTTTATGTGTATAGAGTGGTTGGGTAGTGTTTAGGATAGTTTGGAAAGGTTTTGAAAATTTCTGTAGGCCTTTTTAAGGCTGCATGGTTTGAGCATGATTAGAGGAAACCATGCAAGAATCCTAGGTGACCATGTGATTTGTCACTATTCAGATAGTAGAATCTACACGTTTAGTGCATGGTTTGTCAAACCGTGCAAGCTAATCGTTCTACCCTTTAAAATTATTTTTTTTAAAATGAGGTTAGTTTAGATTTTCCCTATTTCACTCATTTATTCTCCCATACAAACCCTACAGAGAGTTCCTTATTCTCAAGGGTTATAGGGGCTCTCCCACCCATTTTGGAAGCAAATCAAAGGGGTTTATTAGTGGTTTTAAGGCAATTATTCTCAGGTAAGTCTCCCCTCTTGGTTTCTTATGGTTTAATTTATATTTACTCCCCTCTATCTCTCTTGGTTTTCTAGATCTACATCCATTGAATGTATATATAGGGTTATGGTAGCCTAAGGTGTTTATTTTAGGGCTAGTTGATGATAGAGATGATGATCTAGAGTGGTTTTTCTGGAGCGTTCACCCAAATTTGTGGTGTGATTACTTGTGGGTCATTTTTGCTCGAACCCTAAGGTAGGTGTCTTCTCTCTTGAATCTACTTTGTTATAACTTGAGGCATTGTTTTCAATTAATTAGTTTTTATTGAAATTAATTATGAAGATGATGTGAAAATTTTGGTGGAAACCCATTTTTTGATGATTTTGGGATTTTGGAAAAAATGGGATTTTGTTTAAAATTGGGTTTTGTGGTGTGATTTTAAAATGTTGATTTTAAAATCGATAATGGTTTGAATTATGGAAAATGTTTTATGAAATATTAATTTTAATAAAAATATTGTTTTATTGAAATGTGAGTTAGCATGGAAAATGGTTGAAGGGTGTTTTCAATAAACCGGTGATTTATTTAAGTGATTTAGAATGTGTTGGAAATGCATGTTTTCATGATGTGTGGCCTTGTTTTTCTTTATGCTTGTTGGTTAGTTAAGTATTATGGATTATGTTGATTGCGTGTGAATTGGGTGGTAATTCTCACTATAAAAGGAGGTGGATAGTGAATAAAAGGTCCACCATGAAGTATTAGTGGTTGGGAAGTACCACTTTATTAGGAATATAGTAAACAACATTGGATGGGAAGTTCTACCGTGTTTAGTTGCCTCGTGTGTGTTGTTATGCAAGATGAAAATGGTTGTGCTAATGTGTTATAGTGAAATGGATTATGGCATGGTTATTGGGATTTCCATTATTTTATGTGGTTATGGGTCAAGGTGGCTTGGTAAGGTTGTGTTTGTCTTGTGGTAATTGTTTCACTATTTATTGTTTTATATAAATTGTTTTATATCATTGTGCTAACGATTTTATCCTAGTGGTGTGTGTAGGGACATAATTTGGGGAAAACCTACTGATTATTTTTACTCACCCCCTGCTTTGGTACTCTGGTTCTTTTACAGATGTTTTTTTCTAGGATACAGGTAAGGGTAATGCATCCCCTTCCTTTTGCAGTACTCCGTGATGCTTTGGTGGGTTGTGGTGCTTGGAGCATGGAGATTTTCTTGGAACTGCGGAGCTGTGTTGTTGCTTTTTGGGGTTTGGTTTTGTATTCTTCTGCTTGGTAATATAATTGTGGATATATTGGTTTTTTTATTGGTCTTGTGGTCTTGTTGAGTTCTAAAACATTGTTGACATGCATTATGTAGTTTCTATTTTTTATAACTCGTTTGATTTGTTTCTTTTATTCTAAGGGAAAATCTTTCCCCACCAATTCCTGAATCCCTCATCATTTATTTCCATACTTTGATGCCTTGGGAATGTCACCTAAAGATAAGTAGAATCTCTCTACCTTCTCAAGCTAATAAAGTAGGGGTGGGATGTTACAAGTGGTATCAGTTTTTTTGGTCCTTGTCTTTAAAGTGAAAGAAGTTGTTCGGTACTTTGGTGTTGATTAATGGTATTGTTTTCGACATTCTTTTTTGGTCTATCCTTTGATTCAGGATGGTAGCAAGGCGTAGGATTGTCAGAACTCGGAATGTATAGAATAAAAGGATCTAGCTAACCCTTTTATGCTAAACTTCAAGTTACCAGGGAGTTGGGTACATAAGTGTTTTGGATACACTTATAGGCATTGAAAATCTCATTGTCATGGGTGTAGCCAATGATATGATCATGACATGCATGGTAGAAATGAATTCCCACTAGGATTCATATTTCATTGAGTATAATTATTTATGTTCATTTTTGAAAAATCTAGAAATTACTTTCAAATGTGTGGATTTGAAATGTGGATGGTTGTGGTATTTTAAAAATGGATCAATTTTCAAAAAATGATGGATTTTTCAAAAATGGTGAAACATGGGAAATGTGAACTTGTAGAAATCCTCATTGTGCTAGTGGTAATTTAATTGAATTTGAAATGGTAAAAATTTTCTTGTTAAGGGAGTGAAATTTATGGTTATTTTTGTGTTGATAGAAATGGAAATGGGTAGGAATTGTAGAGACTAAACATAGGAGGATGCTGAAAATGTGGTTGCAACTGAGCCCCAGGTGAACTAGAAGCTAGTACAAAGTATAGTACAAGCTTTCTAAGTTATAGAAAGTGGGAATAAACCGGATGAGTCAAAGCATGTGGATCATGAAGCTCAGTTTCAAAAGAATATTCCACCCATATTTAGGGGTGATTTTGAGCTAGAAATGGCAGAATCATGGGTGAATAGAATAAAACAAATATTTGAATTATTGGGAACAGCAGCTGAGATGAAACTGAAACTTGAAACTTACATGCTATAAGATCTTTCCCTATAGTGGTAGGAGTTAGTGGTCCAAGATGGAATGGACCAAGGGGTATCATAGAAAGGTTTTGAGGAATTTTTTAATAAACAATTCTACCCCCATATGTTTAGAATTTAGTGCACAATTGATTTCATTAGCTTGAAGTAAGGGAACATGTCGGTAATGGAATATGGAGCCAATTTCATGAACTTAGTGCACTTTACACCTGAGGTGGCGATTAGTACTTCATTGAAGGAACACATTTTTAAATCTAGATTAAGGTAGGAAATTCATTTGAAAATAGTGGTGTTGTGTGTTAGCGATTACATAGAAATGGTTAATAGAGAAATAGTGGAAGAAAGGGATATTTTGGGATCTATAGGAGGGGGAAGTATGTTAGTATCCATGGGGAATAGTAGGAACTCTAATGCTGGATTTAAGAAGAAGAGGGACACTTATTCCCATGGTGGGAGTATGACTCAGAATCCAATGGTAGGGTCGGTGAATCTTCTTTCGAATCCTCAAAGCAAGCTGGGATGTTTTCAATATGGCTTGATAGAATATATCAAGCGGGATTGTACATCACATCATATATATGTCATAACTGTAAATATATGGGGAATATTCAGTAATATTGTCATAATGCTTTGAGGTTGGGTGTTCATGACACTCCCCATGGGTCGTAGGTGTCCCATACATCAACGGGGTGGGTGCAACAGAACACCCATCTCCAGTAGATCAAAGTTATTCATGGTGATTCAAGGAATACCACAACTCCTCATCAGGGAAATAAAGAGCAGAGTGTGGAAAGCATGTAGTCGTTTGGAGCTGATGGATGATTAGTTGGGACCATCCATGGTGTGAGGTATGATTCTGTTAAATTCTACCTTGATGCAAGTGTTGTTTCATACTGGTGCTTCATGTTCTTTTCTTGCTTCTCATGTTATTTGTTCGATTGGTTTAACAATGGAAATGATGCATTCAGTTTTAAAACTTCAAACCCCTTTGGTTCAAAGAGAGTATCGATCCTTTATGTGTAGATAATTCTATTTAGTTATGGATGGGGTTGAGTTGATGTGGTATTTTTATGTTCTTGAGATGGTTACTTATGATGTAATCCTGGGAATGGATTTTTTGGCGATGTTTAAGGCCCATAATGACTATTATGCATGAATGATTAGTTTCACAACAGATAATGGTGTCAAACATCTCTTTATAGGGGAGAAGAATGAAAATATGGGTGCAAAATATTTGTTAGTACCAGCTGTTGGCACGATATCATATCAGTTATTGGCGTTGTCATTAGCATCATTGGAAGGAATGAAGTAGATCATATTTCTAGTGGTGGTTGATCAGTTTCTGGATGTCTTTCCCGTAGAATTATCAGTGTTTCCACCTATGAGAGCAGTGGAGTTTAAGATTGATCTCCTTTAAGGGATCCATCCTATCTCACTTCCATCTTACCGGATGGCACCAATAGAATTAAGGGAATTAAAAGCACAATTAGAAGAGTTAGTGAACAAAGGGTTCATCCGACCTAGAATGTATTTGTGGGAAGCACCATTTTTTTTGTTAAAAACGAATATGGAACCTAGAGGTTGTGTGTTGATTATCCTAGGATGAATTAGGTTACAATAAAGAAATTATATCCACTTCCACGCATTGATTATTTTTTTGACCAGTTGAGGGGATCTTAGTGGTTATATAAGATTTAATTGAGGTCAATATGTCATCAATTGTAGGTGAGGAAGGAGGATATTACCAAAACAACTTTTAGAAGTAGATATAGCCATTATGAGTATGTGGTTATGCCCTTTGGTTTGACGAATGCACCGGTGGTGTTTATGGAATTGATGAATCAAATATTTTAGAGATATCTAGATTCTTTTGTGGTGGTATTTGTTGATGATATATTGGTGTATTCCAGGACAAGGTTGGAGCATGATAAACACCTGGAGATAGTGTTGGGAGTCTTGAGAGATCATTATTTGCATGAAAAATTATTGAATTGTGATTACTGGATACAAGAAGTTTGTTTTCTTGTCCATGTGATTTCTAAGAAGGATGTTTTAGTTGATCCAGAAAAGATAGAGGCTGTTATTTTGTGGCAACCGCTAAATAATGTCTTCAAGATACAGAGCTTCCTTGGCCTAGTTGGGTATTATCGGCATTTTTTTTGTGATTGTACTCACCAATGACTACTTTTACAAAGAATAATGTTCCATTTCAATAGGATGAGAAATGTTAGAAATGTTTTGAAGAGCATAAGAGGAAACTTACATCAGCAGTAATCTTGGTTTTTCCTGGACCAGGGAAAGGTTACATGGTGTATTGTGATGCATTGGGATTAAGGTTAGGATGTGTTCTCATGCAGGAGGATCACATGATTACATATGGATCATGACAATTGAGGTTTTATGAAAAGAACTTACCAACACATGATTTGGAGTTGGAGGTAGTGGTTCATTCATTGAAAATGTGGTTTCATTATCTCTTCAATGAGAAATTTATAGTGTTTATCAATCATAAGAGTTTAAATCATATTTTCTCACAAATAGTTTTGAACTTGAGGAAAATGAGATCGATTGAGTATCTCTAGATGTTTTATTTTGACTTTATTTATACACTAGGTAAGGGAGATTCAGTGGTAGATGCATTAAGTAATAATTCATATTATTAGGTGGTGAAACATGCATCAAATCAGTTGAAGTTGATGTCAGTCATAGTATACATGCTGATATAATGTGAGGACTGGGGTGATAGAGAGGTTTTATTTCTGGTCTCATTACTTCATGATTTGGTTGGGTTGGTTAAAGAGGCGCAAACATCTGATTCTGAGTGTATTACGATGAGGTCAAAACTCAATAGTGGAGAGACCATTAAGGGTTGGTAATTTAATGGGAATATATTTTTGTGTTTTCATAATCGGATGGCTATATCATTGTCTTTTCAGGAGTAAATTATCAGGTATTATCATCATTCAAGGTGGGTTATCTATCCTAGAATCCATAAAATGTTTTAGGTGTTGAAAGAATAGTTTTGGTGGTATGGTATGAAAAGGAAAGTGTCCAAGTTTGTTTTGAGATTTTTGACTTTTCATCAAGTCAAGGAAATGCATCAATAGCCAGTAGGTATATTTAAATCTTTACCTATCCCTGTGTGTGAGTGGGAATAGATAACATTGGATTTTGTTACAGAACACCCAAGAATGGTTAGGAAACATTATGTCATATGGGTGATAGTGGATCAACTCACAAAGTCGACCCATTTCATCTATATTCATGAATATCATACGGTGGAGAATATTTCCAAAATCTATATCCGTGAAGTGGTAAAGAGAAATGGTGTTCCAGTTTCGATTGTATCAGATAGAGATCCAAGGTTCACATCTTGTTCTTTGGAAATCCTTGCATCAAACCCTTGGTACTTAGTTTATAATGAGTACGACATAACATCCTCAGACAGATGGAAAATCTGAGAGAATGATACAGAATTTGGAAGATGTGTTATGGGATTGTGTGATGGATTTTGGTGGCTCCTGGGAGGATCACTTTCAGTTGGTGGAGTTCTTGTATAATAAAATTTACCAGACCTCAATACATATGACTCCGTTTAAAAAATTGTATGTGTTTCCATGTCGTTCTCTACTTTGTTGGGTGGAAATCTTTGAAAATCCATTGGTTGGACCAAGCCTTTTCCAAGAGATGATGGAGAAAATTATATTGATCAATAAAAGAATTGAGATGACTCATAGTCTTCAGAAATCGTATGTGAACCATCTTCAATAACCATTTTTGTTAGAGGTGTGTCATCATGTGTTCTTGAAAATATCTCATAGGTGTGGACATCATCGGTTTGGAAAACATGGCAAGTTATCTCCAAGGTATATTGGGCCTTTTGAGATACTTGAGTAGGTTGGAGAGGTGGCTTATCAGTTGGCCTTGTCACCGTGGTTTAGTATGGTGCACAATGTGTTTCATGTTTCTTAGTTGAAGAGGTATCATCTGGATCCTAACCATTTCATTTGATGGGATAATGTTGAGTTAGATCTGGATGCTTTGTTGGTGCACGTTACAGTGCGGGTTATGGATAAGAAAGAGAAATTCTTGTGTGGTAAAAGCATCACTCTAGTTTAGTTTGTGTGGTAGCAGGGATAGATCTAAGAGGAAACTTGGGAGCGAGAGAAAGATATAGTCGAGCAATGAACTAAGCTCTTTCAGAAAATTGGTGCTTCTCTACTTTTTTAGGATATAAATTCTAATGGCGGGTAGAATGTAGCACCCCCCGGTTTGCGGTATGTAACCCTTTTTTATGGCCTTTTCTGTGTATAAAGTGGTTGGTTAGAGTTTGGTATATTTTGGGAGAGTTTGGAAAGGTTTGGAAAAATTTTGGAGGCCTTTTTAAGGTAGCATGGTTTGAGCATAGTTAGAGGAAACTGTGCAAGAATCCTAGTTAATCGTGTGATTTTTCACGGTTCGGACAGTAGCATCCACATGGTTAGCGCACTGTTTGTCAAACTGTGTGAGCTAATCATGCCAACCATTAAAATTAATTTTTAAAAAATGGGTTTACTTAGTATTTTCCCTATTTCACTCATTTATTCTCCCATACAAACCCTATGTACGATTCCTTGTTCTAAAGGGTTATATGGTCTCTCCCACCTATTTTGGAAGCAAGTCGAAGGGTTTTCTTGTTGGTTTGAAGGTGGTTCTTCTCGAGTATGTCTCACCTATTGGTTTCTTGTGGTTTTTACTAGATCTACTCCTCTGTATCTATTGGTTTTCTAAATCTACATCTATTTCATGTATATTTAGGGTTATGATAGCATAAAGTGTTGATTTTAGGGATTGTTGATGATTGGGAAGGGGATCTAGATTGGTTTTGGTGGTGCCTTCGCTCGGATTTGTGGTGTGATTGCTTGTAGATTGTTTTCATCAGAACCCTAAGGTAGGTGGATTATCTCTTGAATCCACTTTTCTATAACTTACGACCTTGTTTTCAATTAATTTGTTTTTCTTGAAATTAATTGTGAAGATGATGTGCAAATTTTGGTGGAAACCCATTTGGTGATGATATGGGGATTTTGGGTAAAAATGGTTTATAGTTGGAAAAGGGTTTTTGTGGTGTGATTTTAAAATGTTGATTTTAAAATAGATAATGGTTTGAATTATGGTAAATGGTTTATGAAATATGAATTTCAATAAAGATGTTGTTTTATTAAAATGTGGGCTGGAATGGAAAATGGTTATAGAGTGTTTTCAATAAATGGGCGACTTATTGAAGTGATTTGGCATGTGTTGGAAATGGTTGTTTGCAATATGTGTGTCCTTGTTGTGCTTTATTATTGTTGGTTTCTTAAGTATTATGGCTTGTGTTGATTGTGTGTGAATTGGGTGGGAATTCTCACTATAAAATGGGATGGACAGTGGACGGAAGTGCCACCATGAAGGATAAGTGGACAATAAGTACCAATTGATTGGGAATGTAGTAAAAGGCCTAGTACGTGAAGTTCCATCGTTTTTAGTTGCCTTGTGTGTTTTGTTATGCAAGATGAAAATGGTTTTGCTAATGTGTGATGGTGAAATGGATTATGGCATGGTTGTTTGGATTTCTCTTATTTTTTGTGGATATGGGTAAAGGTGGATTGGTAAGGGTGTGTTTGGGTTGTGGTAAGTGTTGCACTATTTGATGTTTTATATAAATTGTTTTATATAATTGTGCTAATGGTTTTATCATAGTGGTGTGTGTAGGGAAGTAATTTGGGGAAAACCTACTGAGTTTTTGTATTCACCCCTTGCTTTGGAACTTTGGTGCTTTTGCAGTTGTCGTTTTCCAGGATACAGGTAAGGGTAAAGCATCTCCTTCCTTTTGTGGTACTTCATGATGCTTTGGTGGGTTGTGCTGCTTGGATCATGGAGATTGTCTTGGAGGAATGAAGTTGTGTCTTATCGTTTTTGGGTTTGATTTTGTAGTCTTTTTCTTGGTACTCTGATTATGGATATTATGGATTATTGTATTGGTCCTTTGGTCTTGTTGATTTGTAAAACCCTATTGACACACATCATATAGTTTATATTTGTTTTAAATTGTTTGGTTGGTTGTTATTATTATAATGTAAAATCATTCCCCAACTATTTTTGAATCCCTCAACATTTATTGCCAGCCTTTGGTGCCTTGGGAACGTCGCCTAAGGCCTAGTAGCATCTCTCTGCCTTCTCAAACCAATGAGGTTGGGGTGGGACGTTACATTATATAACTTTAAATAAGATGTAATATATATATATATATATATATATATATTATAATCTGTTTTAAACATAAAAATGATTTTATGACCATCCTTTAAGGCATAATTTAAAAATGGAAACACGTTATCCACAAAGGCTTTAAATCGACACCTCACGAATGATGTTTTCATTTTTAGGATAAAAGGAAGAATAGAAGATACATGATGGTGGATATTCCATTGAAATAATAAAATTATAGTATATATAAGATAATGGAGTTATAATTAATTTTTGGATAGAGGAGGTAAGGAAAGGATAAGAAAAGAAAATAAATTTGAAAGGAAAATAAAAGAACAAAAGGGGATTTTTAATTCTTGAATTCTTCTCCTTGAGAATTAAGGGACTATGGTTTTGGTCTTCTGTTGATACCAAAACCTCTTAGATGTGGGGAAGAGTAATGGGAAGTGGATTGGGTATAAATTGGATAATATTAAAGGATTAATATGTGTGAGGAGATTAGATTATGAGGGGTGGTATTTATAGTGGAGGAGAGGGGTGTTTTCTCATTATTATATTCATTAGTTTATTATTTTATCTCAAGAATATGAATAGTTTTATAATTATCACCAAATATATTAAATTAATGAAGATAAGTTCTAGATTATGGTTATTACATTAGAAATGACTCTAGGAATAATTTATTTAACTTATAATGTATTTTTATCATAAATTGTTGTATTTTATTATTCACAAAAATTCAAGTATTTTTGAAAAAACCCAAAATTTCACCCTAACCATTTATTGATGTTTAGAATAAAAACATTAACTCCCTTTTATATTAATAATCTTAAAAATATGAGAAATTTTATTTTTGATTAAAATACACATTTATTTGAAAAATACCGATTTTAAAATTATAACTGATTTTATAATACTTTGAACATTTAATTAAGATATCATAAAATTATCTTATAACAATAAAAAAAATACTAATTTATGATTATATTTTATTAAAATATATTTTCTTTTAAATCATTATATTAATTATGAAATTTCAATTAAATATTTATGACTTACAAAAATACAAACACTGAAGATCATTATGCATTATGACCATTGGTAATAATTTCACCCTTAGAATCAATGTATTTGAAGGGTAGTAATAAAATCTAATTTATGTAAATGGAATATATGATAGCTTAAACTAGTTGTATCATCCCATATGAATCTCATTTATCAAAGCTTCCAAGGGAGATGACATCACTAGGAATCACCATTAACCAAGCCTAAGAACAGATTCGACAAATGAGACTTGATCAATTTGATAATAGGAGAATGATGCATGTAGATTTTGTTTCAAATCCCTCACCAATTATTTTTATTACCAAATAGTGCAATATAGTGTGCACACCTTAGGTTCAAACTCAAGTAGGCTGCTGACACACCCTGAATTTTCTATTGTGACTATTATAAACCAAAAAATATAAAAATAACTTATATACTAATATAAATATTGGGGTTTGATTATAAAAATACATGTAATATAATATATGTATATATTATTAAAAATATAAAACACAAAGCAAAAAAAATGGAAGCACACAATGAAGTTTGTAGACGAAAATCACTTCTATCCGGGCTTCATAGTGGTGTTATCATTGTTATTCAAAAAATGTATCAATTTTTTATTCAATGTAGAGATAAATACCATTAACTCTACACCCTATAATTTGAATGGTATTACCCTACACCGAGACCTCTGCATGTAGGATAAAACTCTTCAACATCAATAACTAATCCAAAATCCACCGTTTGAATGAATTAAATATCAATGAGAAAGAAAATTATTGAATGAGGAGGAAGAATACAATAGTATAAATAGTGGAGATACAACTCACTAAAATCATTTTAACCACTAATATATTCTTATAATAACACATGATAAAACATTAAAGTTTAATAAACTAAAACACCACCACTTCCCCACTCAAACAATAGTGTGTGTTAGTTCTCCACAAACAAGGAGATAAAAGAAGTACGGTCAGCGAAACACAAAAAAGAAAAGAAGAGAAATGCATAGAAGAAGAAGAGACATGCAATAATATATATTGAGAATAAAAAAGTACTATTACAACAAAAATACTCCACCTTATCCCCCTTAAATGGATATCCTTTGGTATGGAAGGTGAGACACATATTTATAGGAAAAAAGTGAGAAATTTTGGATCCAAAATATGTCCTCAGAAATTTTTCACATTGACGAACCAATATATAAATTAATTAGTATAATGTTTCATCTTTAAAGTTGTTAATTTTTTTCCCTTATGTACTCTAAAAATTTCAGCATGATTTTCCACCTTACTAAGGAGTTATGGATATCTTACACCAAAAACTTTATTCTACCCAAGTGACTGTTTGAATTCAAATATCCAACTTACCATGACATTATAACCTTTAAAAAATACAAATATTGTTTATAATAAGTTATTAAAATTTTTAATTAATATATTATCCATATACATGTCAAATTGTTTCTTTTTTTGGATTTTAGTTTGGGAGATATGGACCCATAATCAAAAGTGTTCAGATCCATGCATAAATTTTGAGGCCCAACTTGTTAGCCAGTTTTGGTCCTTTAAATGATGGATTGAGATTTGTGTATAGAATAATGAAATTAATCCAATTATGTATGGAATCCTAAAAAATAATTCTATAATTTAAATTAGTTTATAAAAATTTATGGATGAAATACAGAATAAAAATAAAATAGTTAAAATCCAACACTAGTCTTTTTTCCAATTAAGATCAAAATATTTCAAAAACATAAAAATGTGAAAATTTACCATTAAATAATACTATTAAGAGATTATAAAAATTTAATTACTGTATAAAATATATAACTATATTAGCTTCATCACTCCCCCATATTTAACAATTTCAATCCTGGTAAAACATCATATATTCAAATCAAAATCTATACTAGAATAAAAAATGAGAAGACATCCATGATCATTTACAAAACATAATTATATCATGTTCCCTATATGAAAAAAAATTATCTTTCATTTTCATTACTCATATTTAAATTTATCCAACCTAAAAAATCCATCCATGGCCCAATCACAACCTACATGACAATGAAATTTATTTCAATCTTCAATAAATATAAATTGAATATGAAGTTATGCTCATAATTGAAAAATTCATATATCACCATAGGCTTGTGGAAATTATAATTTGTCCACAACATGAGACATGAAAATATTTTCAATCATAAGGTCTTTTCCAGATGATTTTTGTTTCTTAGGGTTGGTGGGTAAAAACATTTAAAAATTAAGGCCGAAAGGAGGAGGTTGGACTCTTAAGTACTATCACATGAATATTAAAGTAGAAACATAGGAAATTACTCACTCAATCCCCCTTAAAAATGTGAAACATAGTATAACCCCATTTTATGACCTTGGACATGATCCAATAAGATATTGCAATTAATGATACCATCTAAGTTCTCCCCCTTATTTTTATTTTTTTTAAAGCTCCAAAAAGGAACAACTTCATTTTTTTAATGGAGGATGAGATAAATATTAAATATAATGAATAAATGAAAATTCATGACCATTATTTTTAGAGGTAAATGTGTTATAAATTAAATTAAAATGAAAAATTAAATCTCATCTCCCTTTTTTTATTTTTCAATATTTTTCATTTTTTTTAATTTTCTTAGGAGAACCAGATGACAAAATTAAACACAATGAAATGATGAATCATGGATAATGATCTCTTTATACACTACCCAAAATGTTTAAACACACCTCACACCAACCAAAATATAAACACATACCAAATAAATCACATGGAAGGCCCTTCCCCCATACTCAAACTTGAAATATCCATGAAAAAATACCAAGAGTGTAGGTTGGTAAGGAAAAATTATCTTTTAATGTGGATTAAACCTATAATATAATTAATGTAATATAATGGATAAATAAGGATAAATATAAATAGTAGGTTTTATTGTAAAGACGCGGAATTTCTGTGGAAATTGTTTTCTTAAATACATGGGAATTTTACGAGTCCATGAAAACTGACGACTCGTGATTTCGAGGCCCGGTGTGCCCGGAATCAATTTCTGAAGTTTTGTTCAGGTACGTTCAATAAACGTACAAGCGAGATTTTATAACTTTTGAACTGGTGGTCGGAATTGAAATCTGAGGGCCCTGTTGATCTTGCAGTGCCGGTATTCTCTTAAGAAGACTTTCACCTCGACGATAGTTGTTCAGAAATAAGAGATCGTTTTTGGGTTTTTAATGAATTAAATAAAAATTAAAGTTGTGTAAAAATTATTTTTATTAGTTGGTTAAAAACTCCATGTGGAGGTTGGAGGTGGGGAACGCCACACCTTAACCTCGCATGAGAGGTTATGGTGGTGGGGCCCAACTGAACTCAACCTCCCATGTGAGGATTAATTTGGTGGGGACCACCCAAGGTTATAACCTCTTGAACTCCCCATTAAGTGGGGAGAAACCTCTTGATCTCCCCACTTAATGGTTCCATCACCCTTCAAATTAATTGTGCCAACCAAGTGTTTAGGGATTCTTTTTGAATTTCTTGAAAACGAAATAATAGATATCATAATCTATTATTTGGCACGTATATTCACTTGGGTGATTTGAGAGGAGGATTATTGGGGGAAAGCTCCCAAAGAAGAATGATCCTCCCAATGAAGAATGCTTCATCCACTGAAGACAGACATCTTCTTCTTTGATCTCCAACTGAAACAAAGGAGGAAGCTACATCCTTGAAGAACGCTGATGACGTTGTCCATGACTTCTTCATCATCCTTTCCAACGACAACGAATCCAAGGTAGGGGTTTAAACTTTTTTTTGTTCTTCGTTATTCATTTTACATTGTGGTTTAGAATTCAAAGCTTCTTGATATCACCCTAATGCGGAGGGCGTGGGCTGAACAAACACGACCCGACCCCTCCACCTTCTTTGTGGAATTTTGACACTAAAATGCGGCATGACTTCGGGATGAGCGTTACTCATCAACAATGGTTGCAAATCGAAGGTGAAGTCCCGAGGGGTGCGTGACAACTTCCGAAATGAGAAACGGGCCACAGGAACTCATCTGGTGACCTGTAAAAGTTTTTCCAGTGGTCGGAACAGGTGAATGTCACCGGCGATGAAGAGAAGGGAGACCGACGCACCGTCCGGTCGCATGGCCAGTGGCGGTGCAACCATGCCACCAGAGGAGAAGGCCGCGGCCGACGGTGCAGCGGTGGCTAGCGCAAGCCTGCATGCGAAGAAGACCGGTGGCTCGAGCCGCTGGGTTGCCAAGGAAGGCGCAACACAACTGCGCTGCTCGGTGGAATGAAGGGGGGCCGCGGCGGTGCAGCGACAGTCGGCGAAAGTCCAACCGTGAGGAAGATTGGCGGCCCGAGCCGCCGGGTTGCCGGAGGAGGCATGGTGCATCTTCACTGTGCGGGAGTCGTCTGGATGCTCAGCCAGCCGAGAGGAGAGGTACCCACCGCTGGGTCCCGCGTGACGCGGACCGACACCACGTGGTGCCATTTTGTTTCCCACCCGAACGGATAAGCCATTCGGGATCTAGGGAGCGCGACCTCCCCCCTGGACGTGGCTAGGGTGGACCCCACAGGATGTTGGGCTGCCGGGCCGGACCCAGCTTAGGTCGGGCCACCAGCGTGGGTTGGGCCACCCCCGCGGATCGGTTCGGACCCCAGTCCCAACCCAGGTTGGGCCGGGTCGGTCCGACTAGGCCGGACCGGACCCGAACCCCTTTTTGGCATGTTTTCACTCTTTTACCCGTAACTTGAGCTACGGGAATCCGATTGATGGTCCGTCTATGGCGACAGAAACCTTGAAAAAAGACGGTTCTTTTGTTATACCCCAATCAAGGTTTGTACATAGTTAGGGTATGGATGAGCTGGATCGAACGTAAATCCGACTAGGCCCTCGGAATGGAAATGCTAATAACTCTCAGACCGGGCGTCCGATTGATGCACCATCTATCGCGTTGAGTTTCTTATATCAAGATAGATCTTTTGGATACATCAACTTGGGAAGTTATGTCAGTTTATGTATCTACAATTGTCATGAGGAGCTGACCCTCCCAGAATCAAGCATGTCTTATACGGAACCTTGTGGCTGGCTGTGCTCTGATGACTGTTCCTGGATCCTATGTGGGTTTGACAGCTCCGACTACTGTTCCTGGATCCTGTGTGGGTTCAATAGCACTGACGACTATTCCTGGATCTTGTGTGGGTTCGAAAACTCCGACTATTGTTCCTGGATCCTGTGTGGCTTCGACAGCACTGACGACTGTTCTTGGATCCCATACAGGTTTGACATCTCTAACTACTGTTCATGGATCCTGTATAGTTTCAACAGTTCTAAATTCTTGGATCTCGTGTGGGTTTGACAGAATAACTATTCCTGGATCTTGTGTGGGTTCGACAGAATAGATGAATTAGTGGCTACATCTAAGCATATCTAAACTCTCTATACAAGATTTTTATACCTGTGTGAACTGAGTCAGTAACTTTTTGATTTCCTCATGATTGAGATGGATTACTTGATAACTTAGGTATATGTAAACGCATATACCTAAGTGGGGTTATCTGTTGGTTTCATACTCTGTGGATTATCCTTGGTGGATTTTGAGAGACCTTGAGGGTCTCAGGGTCCCTACTGAGTATCGTTATACTCACCCCTACACGGGATATGCCCACACCTCGTTGTGTTGGATGCAGATGATGGACAACACTGACTGAGGCTGAGTGTACGAGGACCGAACGGTACCCGGAGGTGGACCACACGACGTGATAGTACACAGAGGAGACAGATGGACGTGGAGTGTTGTGGGGGATATCCGTACCTTCCCTTCAGGTAGGATTCGTGATGGATGATCCAGGAGCTACTTTTCACCTTACAACTATTTTTTCCTTTTAAGTTTTACTTGTACTTTACAGTTGGGCTTGTATTTCTGACCCCTTTACTTTTGAGCACTCACTTATTATACAGTTTTACTTAGTGTTTTGTATTCAGTTGTGTGATCTGTTGTGTGTGTTTATAGTTATAAAGGAAATTCCTTCTCAGTTTAGAGAATTATGCCTTTGGTGCTAGTCACCAGCCCCTAGACTATAGAAGGCGGGCTTGGGGTAGTCACGGCATGGGCCCCGGGGGACGGGTCATGACAAACTGGTATCAGAGGATTTGGTTCTACCATAGAACTTAAGACTCTAATATTTTCTGTGAAGTAATAGTGTTAAGTGTAGTGAGTGTGGTTTTCAGTTCAGGGAGTTCAGTGTTGGTGTGGCGACCAACATATCCATACACCAGGACCCTGAATTATGATTTCTGACTCAGTGCATGAAAAAACTGATTGCGTGTGTGTTTTGAAGAGTCTTCTTTGTGATCTCTTTGAGTCATCTCACCAGGTATAACTTATTGACCATGGTACACCTCTTACTTTTTAGGATGGCCCCACACAGACATCTAGCTAGGGTTCCAAGATTTGTATGAGATGGCATCCCACTGAGTGACAAGTCCTCGGTGTTGGGTCCTATTACAGCGGAGGCTCTAGCAGTACCACTACCCATTGGGCCACCGATTCCACCAGCCCCAGCAACAGAGAGTGCACGCCACCTGAGCATGTTTCACAATTACCAGTTCCATAGGATGCCTAGGTACAGGGCCGAGACAGACCCCCAGGCAGCTGAGGATTTGCTGGAGGCTGTGGTGAGAGTTTTCAGACTGGTAGGGACACCAACAAACCTTATGGTGATCCTTTCTGCGAGTCTCCTTCAGGAAGCAACAGATAGATGGTGGATCCTGATGCTCCAGGCGCATGACAAGGTGACACTACTCTGGGTAGACTTCAAGAGCCTGTTTTGGGCAGAGTTTGTCCCAGCCACCCTACGTGCGGTGCGGATATAGGAGTTACTGCATTTACAGCAGGGTATCATGATAGTAGCCCAGTACTCAGTGAGGTTCACTGAGCTCTCGTGCTACTCCACATATATGGTACGATACCCATTCTTCAAGGCCCGGACCTTAGAGTAAGGGCTCAGGCGAGTGATCAGGGCTTCGATGATCTCCCTCAGCATCTTGACATAGGTAGGGGTGTTGGAGCGAGCCCTCTTAGTGGAGAGTTTCCTTGTTGAGAAGTCACCAGCAGTGAGACCCACCACCGGGCATCACGTAGCAGAGTCTTCTACAGCTGGCAATAGACAGTTGTCGCAGAGGTCCAAGCGGACTAGACCATCTGGCGGACAACCTCAAGACTCGGGTTTGTTTGTGCGAGGCACATGAGACAGATCTAGTCATTCGAGGAACAAACAGTGTTTCACATGCGGTGGACAGGGTCCCATGGCTCGTGACTGTCCAACCCGCCATACAGATGATCAAAAGACAATTGAGGGACCTCCCAGACAGAGGCAGAGGTTCGATCGAGGCGATCTGTAGGGCGTAGGCGGACGTGGCAGATGAGCTATTCGTGCAGCTGGCGGTGGAAAACGTTATAAGGTGTTACCACCACCACCACCAGGAGGTACACCCCCACCACAGGGAGTAGGTGGACAGGGGAGAGATAAGCTCCAGACAGATGAGGCTTACGATCACGGTGTTCTGGAGATGATTTGAGGTATGATCTATGTCTACTCCACCTTGGTTGCAGTTCTTATAGACACAGGTTCCAGTCACTCTTTCATTGCCACACTACTAGAAAATGGGTATATACCCACGGTTTCCCAAAACTGTAGGTATAGGGATAGTATGGGGACATATAATGATGGTTCTTGGAAAAACCGCGGGTATAGGTTTTTTTTGAAGACCTATACCCACGGTTTTGGAAAAACCCTGGGTAAAGGTGTTGTTTTGCAGACCTATACCCACAGTTTTTGAAAACCATGGGTATATGCGGTATTTTTTTCAAAGACCTATACCCAGGGTTTTGAAAACCGTGGGTATATCTTTCCCGCATTATGGTGGGAACAAAAAATTCACGGGACATAAAAAATTTTTAGTGGGAAGATGATCTTGAATAATATAATTATACTGAGATAAATATTAAATCATATAAATTCTCTAGGTTGGTTGGTTCAGATATTCAGTTTTCATGATGAAGTGCAGTGATCGAATCCTGAAGCTTCATTATTTTCAAATATATGATTAATATTAATATAAGTAAAGAGGTGTATATATATAAACCAATAATTTTATTAGGTTAGTTGGTCCATCCGTGAAATACTTTTGTACAGGTCGCGGGTTCGAAACCCCGCGAATCCTATTTTTTAGATTATAGGAGTTATATTAATATATTAAAATAAAAATATCTATATATACCAATAGTCGGATTAGCTCGGTTGTTTGGCCGTGTGAGTGCAGGATGCGGGAGGTGCGAGTTCGAATCCATCCAGGTGTGATTTTCATCATTTTTTACCTACGGTTTGAAAACTGTAAAAACAGAATTGTGCCACACTGTTCAGTTACTGTGCCCACGATTTAGTAAACCGTGGGTATAGGTGAGGACCTCTATTGCAACGCCTTTCCATTCCATGATTACCAAAACCATGGGTATAGGCTATACCCATGGTTTTGGGGGCTATACCCATGGTTTTTAACCGTTGGTATAGGCCATTTTTTCAGTAGTGCCACCGCCCTCATTAGAAGCTCGGAGATTCTGATGGAGCCATTGGCTTGATCCTTATGGCTAGATAATCCTACAAGAGCAGAATCGATGATCACGCACTGGTTCCAGCAGTGTGAGCTTACTCTAGGAGGCGAGAGCTTCGGTTGGGATCTCATCATAGCGGTGTCGAGGCCTTACGATGTCATCTTGGGTATGGACTGGTTATCTACAGTCTATGCTCAGATCAACTGTATTAGGCTCAAAGTGCGGTGTGTCCACATGGATGGGACTAGGTTCACCTTCACTGGCGAGAAGTGAGCCTTTTCAGCATAGGATGGACTTACTCGGAGGAGGGTGTAGCCGATCACTCATCAGTTGGCCAACCTTACCCTCGGAGCAATTGATGTGGAGAATCCGACTTATCCTGTAGTGGTGGACCAGTACGAGGATGTTTTCCCTGATGATGTTCCGGGTCTACCTCCTCTTAGAGAGGTGGACTTTTACATTTACATGTACCCCGGGACAGAACTGATATCTACACCAGCATATCAGATGGCTCCCGCTGAGCTGTGGGTATAGCTGGAGGACTTACAGGGGAAGGGATTCATCTGACCCAGTGTTTCTCCCATGGGCAGTCCCGATTCTGTGCAGATGGAAGCTTGAGGCTACCGTTGCCTGAACTAGGCGACTGTGAAGAACAAGTACCCAATCCTGAGGATTGAAGACCTCTTTGATCAGCTGAAGGGAGCACAAAGGTTCTTGAAGATAGACCTCAGATCAGGCTATCACCAGCTCAGAGTTCGAGATGAGGATGTGTAGAAGATGACCTTCAGATGTCGATACAACCACTATAAGTTCTTCGTTATGACATTTGGCATAACCAATGCTCCAACAGTGTTCATTGGAATCATGAATAAGATTTTCTATCCATACCTCGATCGTTTTGTCGTAGTCTTTATTGACGACATTCTGATCTACTCGACTACTGAGGAGGAGCATGCCTACCATTTGCAGGTAGTACTGGACACACTCTGAGAGAACAAGCTTTATGGTAAGCTCTCAAAGTTCCAGTTTTGGATTCGTGAGGTTTACTTCTTGGGACATGTCATCTCGGAGGCTAGAGTTGCAGTGGATCTAGCAAATATTGTGGTAGTACTTGCTTGGGAGCCACCCAGGAGTGTGACGGAGGTATGAAGTTTCCTAGGTTTGACTGGATATTATCAGAGGTTCATACTAGAATTCTCTAGAGTTTCAGCACCACTATCAGCCTTGACGAAGAAAGGGAAACCCTTCATGTGGTTGGAGAGATGCCATAAGAGCTTTTAGGAGCTGAGGTAGAGGCTGACTAGTGCCCCCATCTTGAGGATTCCAGAGGAGGGCATAGGGTACGTAGTCTACTGTGATGCATCAAAGACTAGACTCGGGTGTTTCCTGATACATGAGCGAGCATTGATCACTTATGGTTCATGTCAGCTGAGACAACATGAGCAGAACTACGCCACCCATGACTTGGAGTTAGCAGTAGTTGTCTTCATCTTGAAGATGTGACGAAACTATCTGATGGGTGAGCGTTTCACAGTCTACTATGACCACCAAAGTCTTAGTAATATCTTCTCTTATAAGGACCTGAACATGAGACAATGACGTTGGCTTGAGTTCCTCCAGGACTATGACTTCAAGATTGTCTATACTCCTGGGAAGGGGAACGTTATAGCAGATACACTCAGTAGAAGATCTGGCATACAACTTCTAGGAGAGGAGACAAAGCATCTAGATGCTTTACAGATATCCTTTGTGGACCGAGACAGAGCATCCTTTCTTCAGTCTCTTACAGTCACTCCCCCACTTCTTTAGTGAGTCAGAGAGGTGCATCATGGAGATGATGACTACGAGACATGACATGCTCAGATATCAACAGGGCAGACACCTGAAGGATTTTCAAAAGGTGTAGAGCACGTCATCCTCTTTAGAGGATGTACTATGGTTCCAGTGTCACTTTAGGAGGAAGTGTTGAAGGAGTTTCACCCATCCCCCTAGCAGCACATCTAGGAGTGTCGAAGATATACTAGGACCTTCGATGACATCACTGGTGTCCAGGTATGAAGAAGGCAGTAGTGAAGTTTGTCTCTCGATGCCTCACTTGTCAGCAAGTGAAGGTAGAGCACCAGGTACCAGTAGGCTTGGTTCTACCTTTATAGGTTCTAGAGTGGAAGTGGGATGAGATATACATGGACTTCGTGACGGGGTTTCCACGTACATCCAGGGGTCATGACTTGATTTGGGTGATCGTTGACCGACTCACCGAGTCGGCCCACTTCCTACTGATCAGAGAGCAGGGATCAGTAGAAATATTGGGACGCCTCTACATGCAGGAGATTATGTGGCTACATGGAGTACCTTATTCTATTGTCTCCGATCGTGATGTACGATTTACTTCCTAGATATGGAAGGGGTTTCATGAGGCTTTCGGGACACAACTTCTTCTAAGCACCGCCTTCCATCCTCAAATAGATGGCCAGACTGAGCGAACCATTTAGACCCTTGAGGACATGCTACGTGCTTGTGTCCTCGACTTCAGTCGCAGCTGGGAGGATCACTTACCTTTGGTGGAGTTTTCCTACAACAAAAACTATCACTCCACCATCAGGATGGCACCTTTTGAGTCCTTGTATGGTTGAACTTGAAGATCACCACTATGCTGGACAAACCCAGGGGAGTCAGCACTAGTTGGACCAGAGATGGTACGGGCTACCATGGAGAAGGTGCAGGTCATCCAGGAGCGGATAAAGACTGCATAGAGAAGACTGAAGTCGTATGATGACAGGTGACAGAGACCTCTGAAGTTCGAGGATGGCGACCACGTCTTTCTACAGGTCTCACCTCGACGAAGATTATAGAGATTTGGATGAGGTGGAAAGTTATCTCCACATTTCATCAGACCTTTTTAGGTCCTCAGCAGAGTTGGCGAGGTGGCTTACCGCTTGGATCTTCCACCTCAGTTGCACCGGGTTCACGACGTCTTCCATATATCCCAGCTGAGGAGATATGTGCACGACCCTTCTCACATCATAGACCATGGAGAGCTGAACGTCAATGATGGGGTGACTTTCACGGAGGTTCTAGTAGAGATTGAGGATCGACAGGAGCGGGTCCTACGTGGACAGTTGATACCTCTGGTGCGCGTTCGCTGGTAGCATGAGAACATCCAGGAGAGCACATGGGAGCAGGAGGCTCAGATGTGTGCTCAGTACCCCCATTTATTCCATTAGTTTGAGATGTATCTTACGGGGACGTAAATCCCTAAGGTGGGGAGAATGTAAAGACCCAGAATTTATGTGGAATTTTTTTTCATAAATACTTGGGAATTTTACAAGTCTATGAAAACTGAAGGCGCATGATTCTGAGGCTCGGTGTGCTCGGAATCAATTTCTGAAGTTTTTTTCAGGTACGTTCAGTAAACATACGAGTGAGATTTTATAACTTTTGAACCAGTGCTTGGAATTGAAATCCAAGGGCACCGTTGATCTCGCAGTGCCATTATTCGCTTAATAAGACTTTCACCTCGACGATAGTTGGTCATAAATAAGAGATATTTTTTGGGTTTTTAATGAATTAAATAAAAATTAAGGTTGTGTAAACTTTATTTTTATTAGTTGGTTAAAACCTCAATGTGGAGGTTGGAGGTGGGGACCGCCACACATTAACCCCCCATGAGAGTTTGTGGTGGTGGGGCCCACCTGAACTCAACCTCCCATGTGAGGATTAATTTGGTCGGGACCACCCGAGGTTATAACCTCTTGAACTCCCCATTAAGTAGGGAGAAACCTCTTGAGGTCCCCACTTAATGGTGCCACCACCCTTCACATTAATTGTTCCAACCAAGTGTTTAGGGATTCTTTTTGAATTTCTTTCCAACAAAATAATAGATATTATAATCTATTATTTGGAACATCTATTCACTTGGGTGATTTGAGAGGATGATTATTGGGAGAAAGATCCCAAAAAAAGAACGCTCCTCCCAATGAAGAATGCTTCATCCACCGACGACAGACATCTTCTTCTTTGATCTCCAATCGGAAAAAAGGAGGAAGCGCCATCCTTGAAGAACACCTACGATTTCGTCCTTGACTTCTTCATCTTATTTTCCAATTACAATGAATCTGAGGTAGGGGTTCAAACTTTGTTTTGTTCCTAGTTCTTCATTTTTCGTCATGTTTTATAATTCGAAACTTCTTGATATCACCCTAATGCGGAGGGCGCGAGCCGAACAAACATGGACTGACCCCTCCGTCTTCTTTGTGGAATTTTGATGCTAAAACGTGGCATGAGTTCGGGATGAGCATTACTCATCAACAATGGTTTTGGATCGAAGGCGATGTCCCGAGGGGTGCATGGAAACTTTCGGAATGACAAACGGGCCACCGAAACTCGTTCAGTGACCCGCGAAAGTTTTGCCGGTGGTCGGAACCGGCGAACGTCACTGGCGACGAAGAGAAGGGTGGCCGAATCTATGTCTGGCTGCATGGTCAGTGGTGGTACAACCACGCCGTCGGAGGAGAAGGTCGTGGCCAATGGGCTAGGGCGGTGTAGTGACGATCGGCGCAAGCCCGACCGCGAAGGAGACCGGCAGATCGAGCCTCTAGGTTGTTAAGGAAGGCGTGGAGAAACTGCGCTATGCAGTGGAATAAAGGGGGTCCACGACCCCTTGCCATGGCGGTGCAGCAGCGGCTGGCCGCGGGGAAGATCGGCGGTTCGAGCCGCCGGATCGCCAGAGGAGGCGTAGCACATCTGCGCCACGCGGGAGTTCGATGGCCGCTCGGCCAGCCGGGAGGAGCAGGACCCACCGATGGGTCCCGTGTGACGTGGACCGACACCACGTGGTGTCGGTTTGTTTCCCACCAGAACAGATAAGCCGTTCGAGATCCAGGGGGTGCGACCTCTCCTTGGACGCGACTAGGGCAGACCCCACAGGCTGTCGGGCCGGACCCAGCGCAGGCCGGGCCTCCAGCATGGGTCGGGCTGCCCCCACGGACCGTGTCGGACCCGCGGACCGGGTCGGACCCGAGGACTAGGTCAGACACCAGTCCCGACCTGGGTCAGGACGGGTCGGTCCAACTGGGCCGGACCGGACCCAGACCCGTTTTTGGCCTGTTTCCACTCTTTTGCCCGTAACTTGAGCTACGGGCATTTGATTGATGAACCATCTGCGGTGACGGAAAAATTGGGAGTAGAAGGTTATTTTGGTATACCCCACTCAAGGTTTGGACATAGTTGGGGTATGACTGGGTTGGATCGAATGTAAATGAATAGGCCCTTAGAACGAAAATGCCAATAACTCTCAGACCGGGCTTCTGATTTACGCACCATCTATCGCATTGAGTTTATTATGGAAAGACAGATATTTTGGATACATAAACTTGGTAATTCATGGTAGTTGATGTATCAACACTTTTCTTGTGGAGCAGAACCTCCCGGAATCAAGCATACCTTGTGCGGAACCCTGTGGATAGTTGTGCTCTGACGACTGTTCCTAGATCCTGTGTGGGTTCGGCAACTCTGACTACTATTCCTGCATCCTGTGTGGGTTCGACAACACTGATGACTATTCCTGGATCTTATGTGGGTTCGACAGCTCTAACTACTGTTCATGGATCCTGTGTGGGTTCGACAATACTGATGACTGTTCCTAGATCCTGTACAGGTTCAACAACTCTAACTATTGTTCCTGGATCCTGTGTGGGTTCAACAGTTCTGACTTCTGTTCCTCGATCCTATGTGGGTTCGATAGAATAACTGTTCATGGATCCTGTGTGGGTTCGACAGTTTTGACTTATGTTCCTGGATCCTGTGTGGGTTCGACAGAATAGATGACTTAGTTTCTACATCTAATCATCTCTACACTCTCTATACAAGAGTTGTATACATGTGTGAGTTGAGTCTGTAACTTTATGATTTCTTCATGATTGAGATGTATTACTTGATAACTTAGGTATATGTATGGGCATATACCTAAGTGGGGTTATCTGTTGATTTCATACTTTGTGGATTATCCTTGTTGGATTTTGAGAGACCTTGAGGGTCTCGGGGTCCCTACTGAGTATCATTATACTCACCCCTCCACGGTCTATGCCCACACCTCGTTGTGTTGGATGCAGACAACGAACATCACCGACCGAGGCTGAGTGTACGAGGACTGGACGATACTCAGAGGTGGACCACAAGGCATGAAGATACATAGAGGATACAAATTAATGTGGAGTGCTATGGGGGGATATCTGTACCGACCCTTCAGGTAGGATCCATGGTGGATGATCTGGGAGCTGCTTTTCACCTTACAACTATTTTTATCTTTTTCAGTTGCATTTGTAATTTACAGTTGGGCTTGTATTTCCGGACCCTTTACTTTTCAGAACTCACTTTTTATACAGTTTTACTTAGTGTTTTGTATTTATCTGTGTGCTTTGTTGTCGTGTTTACAGTTATAAAGGCAATGCCTTCCCAGTTTAGGTAATTACGCCTTTGGTGCTAGTCACTAGCTTCTGGACTATGGAAGGCGGGCTTGGGGTAGTCACGACATAGACCCTGGGGGACAGGTCGTGACATTCATGTAAAAATATTTCTATCCAAATACGTGACTCAATCATGTTAAAAAAATTCCATGAAGTCCAAATATTTGAAAGAGAAAAATCAGAAGTTTTGGTTCTTATAAAAAATCCATTATTCTCTCAAGTGTAGGTATTATGAAGATTATGTCAAAATGGTTTGGAATACCTCACATGATTAGAAAAATATTTTGAGTCATTGTTTCATGGGCATGGATTTCAAAACTCGATGAAACTCCTAAAAATTATTGAAAATCCAATTTAAAGAAAAAGTTTCTCACATAAACAATCATTTAAAATGTATTCTTTTAAAAATCATGTCAATCATTTCAAAATAAATTGAAGTTGAAAAAGTTATAAGAATATTCATTGAATATTAATGATCCAAAAAAGTTTAAAAAAAGTAAATCACAAAAAAATGACTAATTAGTTTGAACCCCCCCCTACACACACTTAGATTTCACTACCCCTCGTTTCATCTCAAAAAAATAAAAATATAATGGCAAAAAAACACAAAGAGAAAGAAAGAGAAAACCTAGATTTATTTTCTAGTGGAATCCATGAGTTAATATCCTTGATATTGCTACTAAACCTAGAAATAAAGAAATAAATGAAATCATAAAAAAAATTAAATAAAAATAAATAGAAAGAGAAAAGAGGATATAACATGGTTTGGACCCCCCATGTGGGTGTTAGGTTTTTACTTCCCCAAGTCGGGTAGTTGTTGTGGTTTAACCCCAAATTAAAGGTGTATGGGGTTTCTTACGCATGAAACACCACAAATGATTTATTCCAACATCCATGAGAATATTACAATAGTGATAAACCCCAATGAAAATAAAAAAAGGCTTATCCCTCATATGAGATGAAAGTGAGATTTTGAGGTGCAGAGGGGGTGGGAAAAGAATATAGGGTTGATCCCTTTTTATCACAGTTAGAGGAGTGGTGTACACTAGTGGTGTAGATAGTAGAATAGTATGTGGTTTCTATTCTGGTTTGGGTTCATCAAAGGATTCCTCAAGGATTTCTTGTTTTGTGCCATCATCCTCATATGCACCAATGTAAAACTTTCCTGGATCCTCCATTCTTCCCACAATACATGCAACTTCTTTATCTTATTCATCCTAGACCCGAATTAGTGGTGATGAATCTAAAAAATAATCATAATGGATAATAGTTTTCAACTAAAAATCAATAATTTTGGAATAAATAGAATGTTAAGAAATTAAATCTCCCTAAACATTTTCAGCTTCAAACTCATTTTTCTTAAGCAGGGCTACTGGAAATTCATTTGTTGGAGAGGGAAGTGTATCTTCAAGTATTTATTAAACTAAACTAATGTATTATTGATATATAGGTGTAAGATCCATTTAATTATATTTATATTTTAACTATTTCCATTCAATCCATTGAATTTAAATTCTTCAACTTCAGTGGCCAGAGATGCAACTAGCTTGCTTGTTTTTTTTTTGAATTTTAAAATTATTTTGAATTATCAAGGAATTTTGTTCCATTTGAGACATAAATGTATCTTAACTACTAGGATCACCACCAAAGTTATCTAAATTCCAATAATATAAATCATCATCATAAAAATACATCTTGACTTATGAAATAAAATATATGAAATAAATCACTTTTTTAGTTTTTTTAAACTTTAATTTTTTTTTGTTTTTATGAAAACAGTGTGTGAAAGGACTTGGAATCCCCAAAAACAAAACCAAATTGATATTAAGGGATATTTTTTTAATCCATCACTAATAAATTTTTATTAACTAAGAGTATAATATATTATGCACACCCAATAGTCGAACTCAAGGAGGCCTCTAGTACACACTAAATTTTCTATTGTCACTATTATACACTAAGTAATATAAAAATAACTTATATAATAATATAAATGGTGGGGTTTGATTTTGGAAATAAATTTAATATAATATATGTATATATTATTAAAAATAAAATTAAAAATAAAAATTAAATTCACAATAAATTCAGTAGAAGAAAATCGTTGCTCTCAAGGGTTCATAGTGGTGTTATCATTGTTATTAAAAATGTGTATCAATGCTTAATTCAATATATAGATCAATACCTATCACCATACATCCTCTTATTTGAATGGTATTATACTAAACCAAGGATTCTGCATGTAGAAGTAAACTATTCAACATAAATACCTAATCTAAACTTGTCCTTTTGAATGAATTAGATATCAAAGAGAATGAATATTATTGAATGATGAGGAAAAATATAATAGCAAAGAAATTGGGAAGAATGTTCACCACAATAATTTTATCCACTACTAGATTATTATAACAACACGTAATTAAACCTTAAAGTTTAATAAACTCAAACACTGCCACTTCCTCCCTCGAACAACAGTGATGGTGAGTTCTCTACAAACATAGAGATAAAATATGTATAGTGGGATAAACACAAAAAATAAAAGAAGAGATATGTGCAGAAGAATAAGACAGATACACAAATATATATTTAAAATAAAATATTACTATTATAATATAAATACTCCACTATATCCCCCTGAAATGGATATCCTTTGTTATGGGAGGCGAGACACATATTTATATAAAAGAAGTGAGAAATTTTGGCTCCAAAATATTTCAACCTAAAGTTTGTGCATGGATGACCCATTAAATAGAAAAATTTGGACATGGTTTATTCTGTAAAGTTTTTTTCTTACTAGTGTAACCTCAAAATTTAATCATTATTGTCTACCATATGAAGCATTTATGACTATTTTACTCCAAAAACACTATTCTTATAAGGTGGTTGTTTGAATTCCAAGGATCCAAAATCCTATGACATTATGAACTTTAAAATAGCCGAATGTCACATGGATCTAGGTATAAAAGATATTAATTAATATCTTCCTCGTATCCATGATGAATTTAAGCTATGTTGGGAATGTAGTTTAAGATATATGATCCTATCTTCAAAAGTTTCCAGATGTGTGCACAAATTTCAAGGTCCAACTTGCGAGCTTGTTTTGGGCCTTCAAATGATAGATTAAGATTTGTGTCCAAAATAATTAAATGAATACCATGATTTATGAAATCTTAAAAAAGGAATTATACAATTTCAATTAGTTTAGAAAAAGTTATGGATGAAATATAGAATAAAAATAAAATAGTTAAAATCCAAAATTTGGTCATTTTTCTAATTAAACTCAAAATACTTCTAAAACCTAAAAATTTATAGATTTCCTATTAAATAATACTATGGTGGGATTATAAACACTGAATTATAGTAAAAAACATCTGAAAATTTTATATTTATCTGATAAGTTCAATCTTATAAAAGTCACCACCCAATCTATGTTCACCAAAGCACCCCATGAGAGTACAACCATCACACACATTAACCTTAGGGTGCATGTTAGTGTAATAAGGGTATATATGGCTAGAAATTAGTAATATAATTGTGTAATTTTTCTTTTTCTAAATGAAATTATTGATAATTCAATCGCATTTTCATTATTATTTATAATGCACGTGAATATAATATGAATATGATAAATGGGTTTTTGGATATAAAGAAAATATTTCTTTTGAAAAAATATATGATTAAAATTAAAATATTCAATAATTTGAAATAAAATTTATTTCCTTGAAATGGAATTAGAAAACACTATTAATTTCAATATAATTTTATGAAGACCCAATTAATTTTTATAAGTGTAAAAAGTTAAATATGCAATAAAAACTATTATTTTTAAATAAATAAGATTTAAAAAAAAATAAAGTTCCCATATTTAGAAAATTATTTTGATAAGATAAATTTAAATTTTCAAATCATAATGTTTATGTTAACAAATGATGATTTTTGTCATAATTTTTTAAGATAGTCAATTTTTTTTGGTAAAAATAAATATGATATAAATAAACAGTAAGTATAATGACATCATAATGACTTAAAAGTGATATAATAAATAAAATAAATGAATTTATCGACCAAAAATAGTATTATTTATTTAAATAAGGTATTTTAAAGTGATAATATTAATTTTCCATGCCTATAATAAATCATCCAAAACCTAATATAAACTTTAAAGGTTTTAAAAATAATTATTTTTAAAAAATAATCCATTACACCTCTAAAATATTATCAATTAAAGAAGTTAGGTCCTTAAAATATTAAAATATAAAAAACCACTCACTCTTGAAAAAAACCAAGGAACAAACCAAGGACAGACCAATGGTTTTTCATTTTTTATTAACTAGATGTCCGTGGACTAAATTTTGAAATTAATAAAGAATTTAACTTATTTCTCTATAATTAAACACCCATTATTTCATTCCTCTTCACTAAAAATCCTTTGAACATTAATTTACACTCATTTTATCTCTCAAGATCCCTCCCAAGGAGTTTTTTATTTTCTAAGGATCTCTTCTCAAGATTTAAGATGTAACCTTTCAAGGTAAGGGTCTCTCTCTATCATCTTTTCCATTCAACAGCTTCCTTGGTTATAAAATTTTTGATTTCCCAATGGTTGTTTTATCATGTGTTCATAATCATTCATTACTATTATAATTATTATCTATTAATTATATACTACACCCCTCTATCATTTAACCCTCCATGAACTTTTATGTGTACCAGTTATGCTCTTGAAATTATCTCATAATTTTCCATACCACCCTTATTCATTGTGAATACCCAATCCTATTTTAATTCAAGAGTATTTATATAAATTTAATTTAACTTTATTTATTAGGGATTTCCATGTATGAAACTCACATTCGCTCCTCATGGGTTCAAACTTTAGAAAGGCTCATTCCTTTAAGATCTTATAAACTCAATGATTTTTATATGAAACTCATTATCATTATCCATGGGTTATTAATGAAATAATTTATTATTATATATGATCTATGTGAAATAAATTAAATTAGACATATTAAGGGTGCTCTTTAATATCACTCTAATGCACTGGGTAAATAATTAATTTCTAGAGATAAGATTTTTATAATAAATTATTGAATGAACTTAATAATACATTTTACGACACCTTGGTGATATTCTTATGAATGTCTCATTTTTATATTATATACAAATTTCCATGTTATGGATCATGCACTTAAGATAATTCTATTATATTGCACATCATGTATTTTGCATCATGATCTATTATTATATCTCATGTTTTACTCATGATGATCAATCAAATTCCATTTCCCTTGTTTTTCCCTCACTGGGATTTATGGACACCATTTTTTATTGATGTATGTCCTCAGGAAATCATATGTAGTAAGGTGACCTAGGATAGATTTATAAAGGATTATATCAAGAGAATTAAATAAGTTTTATGTTTTTTTTATGCAATCTTTATACTTCATGTATTTCATATCAAGTTTCCAAGAAACTAAACCTCAAAAGATCCTTGGAAGTTATTAATGTTATATTTTATTAAGAAATTAAATTAAAAAAATGTATGAAAATAGCAGGTCTCCAAAGTTGGTATCAAATCCAAGGGTTAGTTATTTGTGGAAATTATGACTAGAAAAAATACAAGAAAACCCTAGGTATAATTTTAAGGAAATGATCCTAATGTTTTAGTAAAGTATAGAGCATATGGTTTTCTAGAAATTAAATACCTCTTTGGATACTGGAAAGTGGTTTCAGCTATGGAACATATTCACCTAGGGGTAATCACCCTGAAAAATGATTTTTTAGTATCAACTAGATCCTCACTTGATGCATGATGAGTGAGCCTAAGACTGAACACCTTTCTAGACACTCCTTGGGGATATTCTTTGGTTAATAATATGATTTTTTAATCCATTATTATAGAACCCTAGTTTGGGGATATGTTATTTTTATAATGAATTTTTAAGTTATTAAATAGATGTTGTTGGTTTTAGGAAGTTTATAAGAGTTTTTTGAGTTTTTTGAGGAATTATGAAGGTTTTATGGTTTGTGAATGGTTAGGGGAAACCATTTGGATATTTTAGGAAATTATATAGGTGAGTATAAAGGTGTTAGTGTAGGAACACAGTTGGTTCATGGTTTGGAAAAGCTATACGGTGACCATGTGGCCATGTTTGGTTTTTAAATAGTGTCGGTTTGCGCATGGTTTTCCAAAAATATTCTAAAAAACCATAAATATCATTAAGGGTTTTCAAAAAATATATTCTTAACATGGTTTTCCCTTTAAATTTTCATTATTACTCCTCTATCTAGAGATCTCGAACCATAGGTTTCCATCTGGAAATTTTGGTGATTCATTTTTTTCGAGAGCATGATATCTTTGAATTTAGGAGCATTGGTCCATGGAATCAAAGTCATGTATCCTATTTCTTTTCCTCTTCTTAATGTTTCTCATTTTATCATAATAGAAACCCTATTCTAGGGATTCCATTCCATGATCTAGTAGTTAGGGTATGTTTGGATGGGGGATTTTATTATAGATCATCATAGGAGGGTTACTAGAGATCAAATATATAAGGGGGAAATGTGGTTTCATCTTGGAGATTCTATTCAAGGCATTTGGATTATGTCCAATTCCACTTATATTAAGAACTTAATGGGTTTTTTAAGCTAGAATTATTTTATTCATTGATGAAAAACTTTGATGGAAACTCTTTGGAAAACCCCGCATATTTTTTGGTTATTAATTGATGGGTTGTGGGTGTCACCCACATCATGTTCGATGAAATGCTTTAATGATATCTTTTAATAGATAATGAATTAGGTTGTGAAAACTTATTATGATCATGGTTGGTATTAATTCATGCTACATTAGAGGGTATCCTTATTGATTAAGACTTGGTTATCATAATATATTTGGTACACTATATTATACTATTATGAGACAGCTTGGGATCAGAGGGATGAGTTTTTCTTTGAAGTTGGACTATTCAAAGGGACTATTTTGATGAGAGATGTATTGGATTTTGTGTTTCAAGGGTTTGTGTGTTCATTCAATGGGTGTACATTTAGTGTGAGTTAAATAACTAATTTTTTACTTATCATTCTCAATAACTAGTTTTATACTCTTTAGTTGTTTTATATAAAATGTTCTAACTTGTTATTATCCTAGTGTAATGTGTCAAAAGTCTCTAAGATTTCCTACTAGGTTGATATAATTACCCCCTTCATATTCAACTCGGTATATATGTAGATGTTGTTTATCATAAAAAAATAATGGGAATATTTCATACTTCTCTAGTAGAGCATCATGATTTTTTTCCTTTATGGATAGAGAATGGAGTTGATTGAGTGTTGGATTTTATATTAGTACCAACTTGGTACTCAGGTCTTGCTATCCTTAGGTTTTTATACTCTTATTTATATTTTCTTTTAGCTGTAACATTGATTATACCTTTGTTATGTCTTTCCTCCAATGAACCAAAGGCCTTAATTTTTTTTATTATATGATATAGCCCACTTTTAAGGGATGAGGGGGGTGGAAACCTAAATAAATCATCGACATATGACAATCACGCTCAAAGGAAGAATGATTAAAACAAAAATGACAACGTTGAACTGCTCCTCCCTAGCATTTGACCATGAAGAATCTCTCCACCATTGCAAGGATAATCGGAAAGAAAGTTTCTTGTGTCAAAGAAAAAGCCTGATCCGATGGCTGGAACCATACCCTCTCAAACAACCAAATCCAAAAAAACTCTGCAAATATGAAGCTCCTACTATGAAACCTCCTCTGTGGTCTATTCATGAAGTCATCTGGATGACAAACTTCCCACCTTCAAATAACAAACAATACAATAAAATAGAACCACCATGCTATAACCCTTGGACCAGGACCTTAAGGGACCGTTACACCAATTCAACGCATACAACTTGGATACAATAATACCATAGAAACCCACAGATCACTAATTTCATTCCAAGCTAGTTGACATGAACAACTCCAAAGAAAAAAACCTACAAAAAACCATACAAAAACACTAAAACATGGGCCCTACCCCTTTGAATAGTTCTAGATCTGTCTTTGAGCCTTTAGAAGCAAAGGGAAGGCCTCGCCTGGCCACACTATACCAAACCTAGAGTCCAGCCACATCGGACTACACACCGGAAGAATGATGACACAACCAAGAAGGCTAATCAACATCGGGCCTTACCGGAAGAATGTCAACACGTTTGAGCCACAAAAATATAATTAGGATGGAGCTAAAATAGGCCACGATGATGCTAAAAAGGTCGGGCCACACCAAGCTGAGCGGAAGCCGGTGCATCACTGATCTATGCCTAAAAAAACAAACATCATCAAACCTCGCCATATCTCTGCCGCACTGCGCCGACACCAATCCACACCGAGTTGGAGCTAACCTAGAAGATACCAAATCGAGACCTAACTAGACCGAAGGGGGAAGGGGAAACATGACCTACAAAAACCCTATATACTGCCACAAGCGAGAGAGAGAATCCTCTCCGAGTCCCATAGGTTATATTTTGTTATGTCTTTGGATTATTATTGGTTTTTATATCATGAATCATGTTTATTTATGTTATGTTGTTGTAGTTTGTATATTAAAATATACTTTATATATGAGGGTAAATCATCCCTCAACTATTACATATACCATTGTCATTTACTTCCATTATTTGGTTTCTAGGGGATGTCACCTAAGGTTAGTAGAATTTTGGTCCTTCCCAAGCCAATGGGTCAAGTCAGGATGTAACAATTGCTATCAGTTTAGTATGATTTTCCAGTTGGGATAGTAAAAGTGGAGAAAGGATGTGTCAAAAATTGAATGTAGAGCATAAAAAGGAATAAATAAACTCTTTAAAATTAACTTCAAGTTACTAGGGTGTTCTGAAAAAAATGTATTGTTCAACATTTCTAGGTTTTCACCTCATCATTGTGTTTTTTGCTGACAAGTGTTTGGTACTATGAATTAGTAAGGATACTTCTCATTAAGACCGCACCATTCATGTGATATTTATTTGGTTATGAATTGGTAAATGGGATCATGAAAACCATATTTACTAAAATTGGCGATTGTTTTAGAGACACTAAGAAATGAATTTCTGGACATAGTAAAATATTCTCTAGATCTTTGTTATTTATTGATTCATGATAGTATCTATTTTTTGATTCTTTCAAGTTTTGATTTTTTATTATGATTTACTTGTGTTTTATTATTTAAAGAAACACAAAATTTGTGTGGAACTAGAAATTAAACTAGTAATATCTCTAATGAGAAGAAATGGATTAAATTTTAATTAGAATCCATGATATTTTAAGAGAATATTAATAGTTTTAGAATGGATACTCAAAATCATATTTACATTTTTACTATCCAACCTTCTTATGGATTACTGATGTAACTCTATGGTAGATAACTTTTATACATGAGTTTGTAATTTTAAATTTTCCTTAAATTTAATATTTCCATAAAATGCTATAAGTTGATTTGAGTTTAATGATTTGAAATTTTATGGGTACCTTTCTTATTTTTCACTTTTATTTTTATATAAAATAAAAAATTTATGGTTAATGATTTGAAATTTTGGAAAATATTACTTATGATCAGACAAAAAACATGTTAGAACCTTGAGTTACTATTTCCCTAGTTGATTATATGATATGTTAAAAAGAATATCATGTGTTTTCCCATGTTATGTATGTAGTTAGTGAAGCATGCTTTGTATTCTTGGTTAAATATCATACACATTTATGAATATAATAAAATTAATATTTTAATATAATGTTTAATCTTCCTTATGATACATATAATTATTAAGTTACTGATCGTGAAAACATGTGGAAAATATATAATATGTTGATTTTGATTGTTATATTTGTTTAAATTTGTAAGCATTCTTATTTGGTAAAAAAATTATTTCAAATTTTTTAGAATATAATGGCATGAAAATAGTACTAGGATAATTATAACAAAAAATTTGTTTTCCTTTGGTTGTAAATAAGTTAGTATGATTCATTTTTCTAGAAAATAATATAACTAGTTTTTGTATTAACTAAGCTTCTAGATCATGAGTTAATACTAAAGTTGGTAATTATAGTACTATGATGAAATGCTATCTTCATATAGTTGAAGTATTAGTTATTGAAATTATCATGATTTTTTGTGGGTACTTATGTGATATGGTTTATGAGGATGTGTTTTTATTGATAAAAGGTTTAAAAATAAAGAACTTCATTAGAAGGTACTATTATAAAAATATTTAATTGTTTTAAAGAATGTTTTATAAAAGTATTTTCTCAAATGTTTCATTAAAGTTTTCTAATATTTTGAGTTTGAAAAAGAATCTATTGAATCTTATTTAAAAACCCTTCATTAAATAGGATTTTAGGGAAACTAATTTTTTAAAGGAAACCTTTTATAGTTTTGAAATCTAAAAGTTACTGGTTTTTATCATGTTTTATTTACAAATGTGGCATTGATGTAAGCCAGTTTTTAAAGCACTTTCATAAAAGGATTTCAAAATGATTTTACCAGTGCTCAAATATTAAGAAGGATTTAAAGAGTTTATTTAACTATGTTTTTGGGAAAGAAATTTTTTTCCTGAGAACCTTGTTATTGTATTTAAGACATAAAAATTTTACATATGCTTTTTGGGACTATTATAACATGGTGAATTGATGACTAGGAAACTTATAATGGATTTTTTATGGGATTTAGTGATTTATTATTCTTGGTAAATATGAAACTAGATATTTTCCTAGAAATTTGTGGTTGTGGTTGTGATTTTTATGTTATTTGGGTTTGTTTTGGATTTTTTACTTGGATATGCTTGCATGCTCATTTCTATGTTTTAATGGTTGTTTCTATTGTTTGAAAGGTGTAATATATGGAAAGGGAAATAGTGGTTTCCAATGGGAATGATGTCTCATGAGATGAGAATCATGAAACCTCATGGGTAACAGGATATTTAGGGATCTAGATTGGAAAACACGTGCAACTAGATTTAAAATAACCTATGTTTGGTGGGATTCATTATCTTAAAAGTGTCTTTGTTGTAATCTATGGAATATAGTGGTTCCCATCATTTAATTTCATATTTATTGCTATGATTGGTGAGTCATTATTGCATATTATAAAGGAGATATTCATATTTTCAATGGAGTTAGGACATGACTTGGGTAGACATAACACATACAGGTTAGGAGCCATCTCTTATCTATTTTCAACTAATCTAGGTTGCATTTTTGGGTTTGGTGTGGGTTATCGAGAGTAGTATAAGATGAGAAACCTACTTTGGTGTTTTCTTGGGTAGGGATGTATGCATAGTATTCTCCCTAGCTTTAGGAACAAGTGAGATATTTTCTTAGATACCTCAAGGACTCTTACCCTTTATTCTTAGTGGATTATTTCCATATCCTTGATCCTACCTTCTCATATATGTTCTCACCAAGGACTGCTCTGCCTAGGTATCATAGTTCATGATCGATGGAGTAGTGGATATCTTAACTCACAAGTCTTTGGGTATTGGTTTAGTGATGTTTTGGATCATGAATGATTCATGGGATAAATTGTTTATATAAACTTAGGTTGTACATACTAAGTTAATTTCATTTTTTCAATCAAATATATCTCATTCCAGATTTGGGTTACCGATTTCAAGGAAGTCTAGTGTTTAAATTTTTATTCTCTTATCATTAAGTTAAACCTTAATGGTAGGGATAATCTAATGGGTGGATGAAGGATAGAAATTGTCACTTTAGTATTAGGATACAATTTAGGATCCTCCTTATGTCCTAAGAGTCTTAAGTAGATTGTCTATTTAGATATTGGGAAGCTACACATGCTATAAAACACTGAGCACTGACCGATGGGAATGTTACCACTATTACTTATACCTTTCTAGTGTGGGGAGTGAATTCTTAGGGGATTTGGAACTAGTTTATTGAAAATTATATAGATGTATGATAGAATCAAGGTGTTCATTGATTGACTCATTGAGTCAATGATTTTCATTCATGTTCAGGAGATAATTTCTGATAATATTTGGTAGTGGATAATGTTTAGGAAGTGTTAATCTTGAATTATGTGCTAATGATAACCACCTTTAATTGAAACCTAGTTTCCTCTATTGGTTAATGGATAATAAATTTACTCTTGGAATCTATGTTATCTATGAGTATAGGATACCATATTATATTAAATGGGAAAATGATGCGATCTTTAGTCTCGAATGAATTGTGAGATGAAACTTCGTAGTTTAGAGAAGGATTGCTTGCCATTAGTGGAGCTTTTATGGGTTTACAGTTATCCATAGTTGCTTAATATGACTATATTTGATGCATTGTACTATCATGTGTGTCAATTTATGGTTTTCCAAATTGTTTTTTCATAGTGTTCATGTGTTGTTCATGAAGGATCATGTGTTCTTTGAATATTCTTTAGGTTAAAGAGCGGTCTCCAAGGTTGTAACAACCCAGGTTTTCCCCCATAATTAAATATTTTGTTCTAAGGTTTATTCCACACATAACACTAAAAACCAAACCGATATTGACCAATGTAAAGTATTCATAGAATTATCATTCATAAATAGTTCTAATATAACTAAGAAATATATATAAATTAATATATATATATATATAAAAGAAAAAATAAAATAAAATTCACCTTAAATATAAAAATCAATTAGTACAACAAAGAAACTAATAAGATATATTTTTACTATTAAAATTAATTTTCTAAAATGGATATTCTTTCAGGTTTGATATATTTATGATTAAAAATAATTTTATAATAATAGTTAATATATAAAAAATGATTCCCTATAAAAATTGTTTTCATGATATTTTATGATTTTATTTTAAAGTTAAATTTATCAATTTTAGGATGTGAATTTGGAAAAATTAAAATATTTTTTGGATTTAACTGGGTCATATTATCTCAAGATAAATTTTTGGAATTTTTCAAAAATAATTGATTTTTAGGTGAATAGTGAAAAATACCATTTTGGAAAATATTATGGATCTTGTAACATTAGTTGGATATAAGAATAAATTAAAACTTAGAAAACATTTTTATTGACCAAATATATGTATTTTAAGTAACATTAAATATTTTAAAACATCATGTTTGAATTTTAAACCAATATTTGATATTTTAAAAAATAAAAAATATTTTCTCAAAAATTGATTTAAATACATTATACATTAGTATTTTAAAATTTGTTTATATTAATTGAATGAAATTATATGGATTAAAAATTTAAAATATCTATGTCAAAATTATCTAATGTGGGTCACTTTATTTTTTAGTCATAAAGATTAAGTTACCCTAGGTAAATATTAGTTACCCTAACAAAAGGATTATTTTTCAAATAATAATAATTTTCTAAATATTTTATTTTTTTAAAATTAAATGAATCAATTTTAAATTAAAGCTATAATATGATGTTTAAAATTTTATAAAAATGAATTAAAACTCATTTAATGGTTAATTAGTGTTAAATAAGACTAAGAACACTTGATGATTAAATTGAAATTTTTTTAGAAAAAAATATTTTTTCATCACATTATATTATTTGATTTAAAAGTTGATGATTTATTAAATAGAAATTGAATTGGGATAAATGTAGATCAAATTAATATTTTAAATGTTGAAATTTCCTAATGAGGTTTTACTTATATTTTTAGTAATAAAATAATTTAATCAAGAGTAATATGTGTTTAAATGACTAATCTAAGGTGGCTCAAATTTTCCTAAATTAACATGAAATTTAGTTTTTCTAGAAAATAATTTTTAGTTTTTAAAGTATTATTTACATGTATTTCCAACTTTAACCCTTATAAATCACCTAAATATCATGATTTTCCATTCTTACCCCTTACTTACCATTCTTTCTATGGAAATGTCCCTCTTCATCCCTTATAAAAACGGGACCAATTCCACCCTTTCAATACTCCACTCCTATTTAAAAATTTCCATGAAACCCTACCCAAATACCTTCTTCTCAATTTATTTTACATTTCCTAATCATTATGATCAATAAAAATTAGCATAATTCCCTCAAATCTAATGCCTTCATCAAGAGGAAGTTCAAGGTCTCAATGTAGGTATCACATCTTTCTTAACAATTATTTCTTATTATTTACTTTATAAACCAAATATAACCATAGTATAATTAAATTATAATCATAATTATTTTATTTATTTTTTATTATAATAATGTCATAACCACTATGTATTCTCTTCCATGTACAACGAAAAACAAGAACCATCGTTAGTGCGCATGCGCATATTATCTTCTCCACGAAGACATGCTTTCAATTGTTCATCACCACCTATCATGGATAATATATATTAATAATGTAATTGATGAATAAATATACTTTATATAATTTATTTATGATTTTGAAATGATCACTTACTATCCACCTCCACCCCTCTCCTTCTTTGAGTAATTGAAACGCTAATCATGCGTTGTGCGGACTTCCACATCCATGGATAATCATTATTATTTTTTCATGTAGTTATTAATTATTTATCCAAAAAAATTAAAATATGGTTAACCATATTAAAATATCAAAATAATATTATCATTATTCTGTTATAATTATATTATGTCAAAAGAAACACCTTCTTAACCATACTCACCAATTGAGTTAAAGCGTGTTCAAGTTTGGTTCAGTTTGACCACTTACTTGAATAACGCAATGAAATTATATCATGGATGATTATGAAAACATAATTTCTCATATAATATGAAATAAATATGTAAATAATTACTTTTTTATATAAATTTTACATTAATATTTAATTCATTAATTAATAAAATAATCTTCAGAGGTTGAAAATCACTGAAAAATGTTCGTCATCGATTTCATCTTCTTGGATGAAGACTAATGTAATCATAAAAGGGAATTAAAACTTCATAAATAATTTTATTATATACATTAATTTAAAATTAAAGAAATTTTAATGATTAAATTTGGAAGAATAATTAACAACGACATCGCTGAAATGAAATTACTATAAACGTTTAAAATTATAAACACCCGATGTGGGAAAATAAGAAAAAACTAACAAATATACATGAAAATAATAATTATAAATGAAAATATAAATAGTGTTTAGAATGAATATGGTTATTAAATATTATATTAATAAAATTATGTTTTTATATGAGGTTAGAGTGTATTCAGCTAAGTAGGGAAATAAGGTAGGAGTTTTGTCTCAAAGATTCTTTTTTTGAGACACATGTTATTTTATGCACATAATTTATTTGAAATGGTGTATATACCAAAAATTGGATATTTAATTTCATGTAGTATTATTATTCATATAATTTTAACTTTAACATAAATCTCTCTTTATTTTAATGGGTTTTTATTAGAATGATTTTTAAGACATAAGGGGTTTTCATAACTCATTTTCCTTTATTTAAGTTATAATGTTTATTTTTGAACCCTATTATTATAAGTTGAATTATTTTATCCTATGATTTTATAAAATTTTATTTACACTTTTATTTATCTAGATTTATAATTTTTACCATGAATTCATTTCCAAAGGATCATTACTTCAAATATTGTGACATTCTTAAGGGTTTATTTGTCTAAAATTTGAATCCCTTGAGACCTGTTTATTCTATACACCATGTTTCATTTTTTAGGTTTTAAATACTAAACCATTTTCATTTTTATCATTATTTCATGATATTTCATGATGTACAATTGTTTTTGCATGTTTATTCTCTTTTGGGGTTTATATTCAAAATATATAAAGTCTGTAAGGGTTTTCATCTCAACTTCTCTTCAATGAGACATGTTTTAATATTTTGTGTCAATTTATTATTTCAATGGTGTATATGATTCCAAATAGTTTATTTTGATATAATACATGATTTAATTTATGGTATTTATAAAACCATTTTATTTCCAATCTTCCAATGAATTTTGATTCAAAAGTTACTAAATCCGTAAGAGTTTCTTTATCTCAAATTTGAATCCCTTAAGACATATTTAAGTTACACATCATATTTTATTTTCAATGGTTTAAATAATCCCAAATTTTATTTTTTATCATGATCCTATTATAATTAATGATATTAAATGTTCTATTTAAAACTTATGCCTCTAAAAGTGTTTTGATTCAAAAGTTACAAAAGTTTTAAGTGGTTTCCATAACTCAAATCTTTTCCTTGGGTAATGATCACACCTCTTTGTCTGTTGTATTTAATAATTTATATATTATAACCTATGATTATTTTAGGATTTTTTACACCATATTTTATGTGTAGATAAGTTTTCACACCAAATTATTCTTCGTATATGTTTTTTTTATGTTTTGTTAAAATTAATTTTTGTTAAGAATAATTACTATTACTTTTAATCATTTTTCTTCTATATCTGTATTTTCAATTCCCAAAAATGTACTCATTTACTAGTTAGGAACTCAATATTTGTTTCTCCATTGATCTTTTTATTCCTATTATTTAATTTTAATGAAATGTTTTGATTATACTTTTTAATGATGTGTGTTTTCAATATGGTTATTTCAAAATGTTCAATTTTTTTCCATCCTTTCAAAACAAAAAGTTTTATCATCCACTCCATATTTTATTTTGATAAATTTTATATCCTTTTCAATAATCCATTATCAAATATTAATTTTAAAAGTAAAATATTTCAAATTTTTTTCACTTCCCTTTTTTGAAGACTTTATGTCTTTTTTGAGTCTATTTTATTAAATATTATTTTAAAAGTACAAGTTTTAAAATAATTTTCACTTTTCCTTTTTGATAACCTTTTATATATTTTCGTGTTTTTTTATTTGGGAAATAATTATATTATGTTTTTAAAAATTATTCTCTTTACCTTCATAAAAATATTTTTGAAAGTAATTTCCTCTTTGAAGTTTTAAAAGTTTTTGGAAAAAGTTTTTTATTTTCACATCTATTTACCCTCCAAGTTTTATCTTTCACAAAGTGATGTTTTTATCACCATATATAAGATATTATGATATGATTACTTTTGTAAAATAAGATTTTTTATATCTTATGATTACTTAAGTTCCTGATATGTGATGTTTTTATAAGTTTAAGAAACTCATTCATTTTCCATGTGTTCTTTATGAGATGATGACTATTTGATTTTCAAGTGGCACACATATGTATAGTTATTTGATGGGTCCAACCAATATCTCCATAAAATTCATTGGGTAAAGGATTATATATCATGAGATAGATTTTTTTTGTGAACTATTTAATAAGTATCTAAGTTCACAAAGGGTGAGTGTGAGGTAATTTAGCTATACTCATAATTTTATGAGTGAACGGGTTGGCAAGTAGCATAGTTCACAATGATAATAAATACTATGTTTATGATTGTCCCAATTTTTCAAAAATTTTATCAAGTTATTCTATGTGATGATTACACCATATTTTTAATGTATTATTTAATTTGATTTCATGCTTATATGTTTTCAGTTATTGATATGTATTTTGAGGTAATTAATATATTTTTCATATCCTTAACATTATAGTTATGATCTTATGTTTTTTATCACGTTTTATGATTATCATTTCTGGTCTTATGATCAATTATTAAGATATTTAAGTATTTATCATGTAGTCCTTAATGTTTATAATATAACACTTTATGATATGTTTTTCTTTTACTGAGTGTCTGAGATCACCCCTTTCTTATATTTCCATTACATAAGTTATAAAGATGATTATATTATGTGAGATATGTAGGAAGGGGTATAGAGGATCCTGATTATGGAGAAATATTCGAAAGCATAGTAAATTAAGATATTTATATAGATAACCTCTATAAAACTAAACATTTTAGTCTTTGGGTCTTGTGACTTTTTGTGAGATTTATTTTTTAAATCATTAGATAAATGTATTATTTATGTTATGTTTATATTGGGTCACTTATGTTGGTATCATAGAAGGGTTTAGTTATTTTTGGATATTAGTTTAGTTATTTTTTGGATTAGTTTAGAGAACCTTAGTGAAAACCCTAGACATGAGTCTAAGTATAAGATGATAACCTGAAATATTAGTAAATTATTGAGTAGATAGTATTAACTAGAAATACATCCCTATATGGAGACTACAAGTGGATGTGACTATTGTACAGATGCACCTACGAGAAATTAAATAAAAAAGGGTTGGTTGAGCACTAACTCAATTATCACCCTAATGCACGACTGATGGGCCTAAGACTACAAACTTAGTTTGACACTCCTGGAGGATGTGCTTTGGTTGATCACATTCTCATTAAGAACCACTATGAATGATTGATTTCCTAATTAGTTTGAGGGATTAATTTGTGAAATTTAAGATAACCTGCCTTAAAGCAACCTAGTTAAAAATAAAATTGATATAGGTTGGACAAAATAACTGTATAACAACATGATAATTTAAAATAATAATACTTTTTAAATTCAAATTCCTTCTATGATTATGATAATTCCCCCATATTGTTAATGTTTTATCACTAATGTCCAACCCCTTTAGTTTTAGTGATGGCAGGAACTAGAAGGAACTGAGTTAACCTTGGGTATGAAGGATAATGAGATGATTACCTCAACAATCAACCCATTATAATGAGAGATAGACTAAAAAATTTAGTTATTACGCTAAGATAACTACCTTGAAACATGATTAACAGTGTAACCATAGTTGATATCCTCAATTCACCAAAGAATATAATGATGGAGGATCGTTAAAATTCAGGCAATGGAGATAATGAATGAAAGGATATTCAACCACTTGTAATTCAAAAATGTGGTAAGAATCATCAAGTGGATTGCTTCAAGGGAACTGAAAGATGCTTTACTTGTGGAAAATGAGGCCATAGAACATCAAATTATTGAGGAAAAATAAAGTGTTTAGTTAACACATGGAAATAAGATAAAACTCATTCAAGGTAACCAAATATAGTTCAATGTCTTACGTGTGGAAAACTAAGGCATTATCCAAGTCAATTACCTAATCCATGGATTGACAAGGATGGTAGGGATACACAACCTCTTAGACATAGGGAGAAAGTATGAACCTATGGAATTACTATCGATGAAGAGGATAATTGTAATTAGGTGTTAAATTACCCTATACCCTGAATTGGTGGATGTATTCTAGTTCTAAAAACCTAATTGTATCTAGGATGCTTTCTTAAAACATCACCTAACTACTCTCAATGTTTTTTATTTTAAGGAAGTCATTTAGTGGCATGATTATTATGTTTTTTGGAAATAAAATTTGGGTAAATAATAATATCCTCCTCTAAAAAAATTGATTCAATTTTAGAAATAAAATAAATATATTCACTTTGAATCCACATTAATTTCTAGAATACGAAAAAAACACATTCTAAATAAATTTTGACTATCTATTAGTGCAAGGTTAATTATGAATTATCTAGGAAGAAAAATAAATCCTTCTCATGAGCCTTAATACCTAGTTATGAGATACAATTCCTTGAAATATTTAGCGAAAATAAGGGTTTTATAATCTTCCTTATTATATTTAGGATCTTATCTTGAGGCATGTCAATATTTTCACCACCTTTAGGTATTATTTTAAGTAAATGATAATTAAATTGTGAGAACATAATTTATTTAAGGGGGTACAATGTAACGACCTTGATTTTTCTCATAAATTTAATATTGTTTCTATGGTCTAATCCACATGAAACACTAGAAACCAAACCAGTATATACCGATTTAAGATAGCCATATAATTTTCCAGTATAAACAATGGTAGTAGAATTATTACATATATATAAATGAATATATATATATATATAAGAACTAAACAAAATATAATTCACCTTAAACATTGGACTCAATTAGTGGAGATAAGAAACTAATAAAATATATTTTTATGCTTAAAATTTATTTTATAAAATGTATATTTTTTCAAGTTTGATATATTTATTATCAGGACTAATTTTAGAATAATAGTTAATATAATAAAAACTGATTCCCTATAAAAAATATTTTCATGTTATTTTCTGAATTTATTTTATAGATATATTTATCAATTTTAGGATATTAATTTGAAAAAATTGACATAATTGTAGATTTATCATGGTTATATTAGCTTAATATTTTTTTTTGAAATTTTATAAAATAATTGATTTTAGGTGAATAGTGAAAAATACCGTTTTTGAAAATAACTTGGATTTTGTAAAATCACTTGAATATAAGAATAACATAAATATTATGAAAACAATTCTTGATCAAATACATTTCTTTTAAGTAACATTATATATTTTATACCATCATGTTCGAATTATAAACCTATATTTTATATTTTAAAACATAAGAATTAATTCTCAAAAAAATTTAAATGGAATATACATTAGTATTTTAAAATTAGTTTTTGTTAACTGAATAAAATGAAAATTATTTAAAGTTTAAAAGCACTAGGTTAAAATTATATAATATGTGACACTTTTTTTTGACATAAATATTAAGTTACCTTGAGTAAATATTAGTTACCCTGGTAAAACAATTAGTTTTCAAAGAATAATACTTTTCTAAGTATTTTTTATTTTTAAAATTAAATGAATAAATTTTAAAATAAATATATAAAATAATATTTAAACATATATAAAAATTAATTAACACTCATTTAATGGGTAATCAATGTTAAATAAGACTAAGAAAAATTAATGGTTAAAATAATATTTTTCTAAAAAAACAGTTTTTCGACACATTATATGTTTTGATTTAAAAAATGATTTTCTCTTATTCAGAAATTGAATTAGTATAAATGGATCCAAAATTCAGATTCAAAACTTTTAAATTTGGTAATAAGAGTTTACTTATATTTTTATTAATAAAATAATTGACATGATTAATATTTTCTCAAGAGTAATAACTATCTAGATGACTAATCTAAAGTGGCTCTGATTTTCCGAATTTAACATGACATTTAGGCCTTATAGAAAGAATTTGTTTGGTTTTAAATTTTTACCTACATGTATTACCAAATTTAATTCTTACAACTCACCTAACTTTTATACCTTTCTATTATTACACCTTACTTACCATTCATTTCCACTGAAATGTCCTTCTTCCTCACTTATAAAAGGGCTATCACTTCCACCCTTCCAATACTCCACTGCTATTTCGAAAGTTCCTTGAAAAACTTCCAAAATATCCTCTAATTGAAGTTATTTACACTCCCTAGTTCCCCCAGTCACTAGAAAATACCATAAGTCCCTCGAATCGAAGGCCTTCATCAAGAGGAAGTTTAATGTCTCAATGTAGGTATCACATCTTTCTTAATATTTCATTCTTATTCATTCCTTTATAAACCAATCACAACCAAAATATAATAAAAACCCAATAAAAATTTGTGTGTTGATATTTTATTATAATAATGGAACAAAAAATATTTATTCTCTTCCATCTACTATGAAAAAAAAGAATTTTTGTTAGAGTGTGTATAGATTACTGCCTCCACGAAGCGACACTTTCAGTTTTTCATCACCAACTAAGTTGGATATTATTAATGATGGTATTCATAATTAATATGATTTATATAATTTATTTATTATTCTTAAATTATTAGTTACTATCTGTATCCACCCCTCTCATTTATTGTGTAACAGAAATAGTAATCCTAAATTGTGTAAATTACCGCCTCCATGTAAAAACATTTTTTCTTCTTCTAGTTTTTCGTTATTTATCTAAAAATATTGAAATATGGTTCAAGATAATCAAAATATAAAAATAATATCATTATTATTCTGTTATAATGATATTATTTCCAAATAAAACCCTCCTTAACCATTCTCACCAATCGAGTTAAAGCGTGCTCAATATTAGGTTGGTCTGAACACTTACTTGAATAATGATATGAAATTATACCATGTATTATTATGAAAACTTAATTTATGATATAATATTACATAAATATTTAAATATTTATTTTTTTGTAAAGGATAAATAAAAATTTAACTCATTAATTAATAAAATTTAATTCATCTACATGGATAAAGACTAAAGTACTCATGAAAGGAAACTTAAAATAAATAAATAATTATAATAAATACATTATAATAACATTAATTAACTTTTTAAGAAGAAAAAACAATAACACTACTCCTAAAAAACTACTACAAACTTTTAAAACTATAAACACCTGATGTGGGAAGATATGAAAAAAATAACTAATATATATATATATATATAGATAATGATTATAAATAAAAATTAAAAATATTTTTATGTATGAATATAGTTATTAAATATTATAATTGGATAGTTATGTTTTTTACAAAAGGTTAGATCACATTCGACTAAGAGGGGAAACAGGGTAATGGTTTCATATCAAAGCTTCCTTCTTTGAGACACATGTTCTTTTATGAGCCTAATTTATTTTAAATGATTAATATATCAAAAAATTTATATTTAATGTCATTTATTGTTCTTATTCATTCTATTTTAACTTTAAATTTAAAATATATTTCTTTCTAGGGATTTTTATTAGAATGTTACTTAAGTATTAACTGTTTTTCATAACTCATTTTATTTTCTTTGTGTTATAATGGTTATTATTGAACCCCATTATTCTAAGTTGAATTATTTAATCTTATGATAAAATAAAATAATTTATATAGATATAAAATTCATTCCAATTAATTCATTTAAAAATGATCATTACTTCAAGGATTGTGATATCAATAAGGGTTTCTTTGCCTAAAATTTGAATCCCTTGAGACATGTTTTTGTTATACATCATGTTTCATTAAAGATAGTGTAAATAATTCACCATTTCATGTTTTATCATGATTTAATTATATTTAATGATGTTTAATGTTTTTTCCATGATTTTGTTCTCTTGGGGTTTTGATTAAAAAGATAATAAGGTTGGAAGGGATTTCATCTCAACTTGTCTTTATTGAGGCACGTTTTAATGTTTTTCACCATGTTTCCTTTAAAATTTTATAAATACTCCCATATTGTCATTTTATATCATCATCCTCTTATAATTCATGATATTCCATGTTCTATTTGAAATTTAAACATCTCATGGGGTTTTGAGTCGAAAATTATAATGGCTCTAAGAATTGTGACTCAAATCTTTTCCATGGTTCATAATCACTTTTCTTCATCTATTGTCTTTGAAGATTTATATAATATAAACTATGATGTTTTTTTGATTTATTACAACCTATTTTCTAAATAAATCATTTTTTTATACCAAAATTTTCTTCCTCAGTGATTTTAATGTTAGGTTAAAATTAATTTTTATTAAGAATAATTCACATTACTTTTAGTATATTTTTCTTCCATGCCCATATTTTTACTTCCCAATAGTGCTATCGTTTCCCTAATGGAAAATAAAATAGTGTTTTTCTCCAATGATCATTTTTTCCCTTTATTTAATTTTATATAAAAGGTTTTATTATCCTTTTTAGTGATAGGGGTTTTCAACAAGGTTATTTCGAAATGTTCAAAAGGTTTTTCCATCCTTTAAAAATAAAAGTTTTTATTATCCACTCTAAATTTTCCTTTTATAAATTTTATGGAAGTTTTAATGGTTTCATTATTAAATTTTTTTTTTTAAATTTAAATATTTGAAATTATTTTCAATTCCTTTTTTGAAGACTTTATCTTTTTGAAGTATCTTTTATTAAAGATTATTTTAAAAGTACAAATTTTAAAGTATTTTAACTTATCCTTTTTGAAAACCTTTATTTATTTTCAAGGATGTTTTATTTAGGAACTGTTTATATTAAGTTTTTAAAAATTCTTCTCTTTCCCTTCACAATTTTCTTGAAATTAATTTTTAATTCAATGTTTTAAAACAATTTACTATTGTATTTTCACATTTATTTACTCTCCAAGGTTTATCTTTTATAAAGTGATGTTTTGATCAATGTATATATATATATGTGTGTGTGTGTGTGTGTGTGTGTGTTATTATGATATGATTACTTTTTTAAAATGAGATTTTTAATATCTTATGATTTCTTAAGTTCGTGGACTTTTAATTTTTTATGGCTTTAATAAATCCAATATTTTCGCATGGGTTGTATATGAGATAATGAATGTTTTATTTTCAAGTGGCACACAAATGTATAGATTATGATATGGGTCAAACCTATACATGCCTCCAATGAATTGGGTAAAGGATTATATCTCATGAGATAGAAATGTTATGTGAATAGATTATCAAGTAGGTAGTCTAAAAAAAGGAGAGAGTGATAGAATTTAGCTCTACTCAAAATATTATGAGTGAATGGGTTGGCAGGTATCTATGTTCAAAATGATAAGAAATCCAATGTTTATTATTGTGCCACATTTTCATGTTGTTTATCAAGTTATACCATGTTTTCATTATTATGTTGTATTTTAATTTATTCTATACTTTTGTGTCATGCTCACATATTTTTGGTTATTGATATGTATTTTGAACAAAGTCATAAATTTTATACATCCTTAACATTTGAGTTATGGTATTATGTTACTTTATCATGTTTTATTATTTTCATATATGTTCTTATGATCTATATTAATATATTTAAGTATTTCTCAAGTACTCCTTCATGATTTTGGTCTAACACTTCATGATATTTTTATACCTTACTAAGCATCTAAACTCATACATTTCTTATGTTTCCATTACCTAGGTTATTAATATGATTATATAATGTGATATATGTAAGAAATGGTCTATTGAAGATTGTTTTTGGAGAAATTTTCATAATTTTAGTAAATTAATATGTTTATGTAGATAATATCCATGACACTAAAACTTTTGATCTTTGGGTTGTGTGATTTTTAATAGATTTATTATTTAAATCATGAGATTAATGTATTATTTTATTCTTGTTTAACTTGGGTCACTTCAAGGGTAAGAAATAAAAGATTTTCTTTAGTGGGTCATAATTTCCGAGATTCTTCACCATATCATTGGAGTTTTTTTATCAGGTGAAATTTTATTCCTAATTCTATACATCATATCTCATTCTCTTATAATGTAAATCTATTGTGCTAGTATCGATGAATATCTAAGGGATTCTAATGATATAATACTATTATGATGGACATGTTCCTTAACCTTATAACTTGACACTGATAATTTATATCTTTTTTATAATGGAAATCCCATTGGTGTAGAGAATGTAACACACCCAATTTATGGATATTCTAGTTTTATGACCCCTTTTTAAGTTATTAATGGGATGGTGTTGGTTTTAGGAAGTTCTAGAGAGTTTGTAGATGTTTTAGAGGTACTATATAGGGTTCATGGTTAGGGGAACCCATGAAGATCTTCCAGGTACTCGTGAAAGTGTGTATGTGGGTTTCTAGGTTGGTGGATGATTGGTTTATGGTTTGGAAAAACCATACTGAAACCGTGTAGCCTCATCTTGTTTTTAGATGTTGTTGTTTTGCACAGTTTTCCAAATCATGTATGAATGGAAAGACCTAATCATTCCATTATTATATGACTTAAAACAAATATCTTATTATAATACATTCCAAATACCTTTGAGGTTTGAGTTTTAGGTAATTAGGAAAAAACATTAACTAACAAAACTCATGTACTTTTTAACTAATAGAAATTTTCCTTTCCGCTATGATAAGAACCACTTAATACATAACAAGCATTAAATATATCCCATAAATTATTCTCATAATATACCCTTCTAGACACATCTTATATATTAATTTTCTTCATAACCTTGGGAAATAAAAACTTAAGAATGGAGTGATCTAATATGCTCGATAAGTGTAAACATAAGTGATAACAATCAAAGATCATAAGTGAAAATAAGATGAGAATTTGGGTATAATAAAGATACATGATAAAATTATACCCAATAAATCTTAGGTTATAAATCATGAAATAAATATTGATATAAAATAATATATGAATTGAAATATTGAGTCAATAACCATGAATCTTGAGAGTATAACATAGTTATGATAATAATCATAAAACTATGAATTTTTTCAACTTTTTCACAAACATTAGTATAGAGAACTTCACTTTTATGAGCCACACCATCAGTTCCCACAATTATAAACAATAACATAAAAAGGTACTTGTGAATACATTATCTCATGAGATACCCACTTTTAACTAATACATTTAAGGGATATGGAGGATCCACCCATTATCATCCATAATTATGAGTGCCACTTTAAAATCATTCAATTATCACATTATAAATAACCATTGGAAAGAAACTGGGTTTTATTCAAAAATCATAAATAACCCATGGAAAAAATATATGTTTCAATGACATCGAGTAACTTTCAAGTTAAATACCATTCAATTGAGATAATAAAGCATATGGTATTTATACCATATAGATAACTGATCTATTGTTAAGAAAATAATTCTTCAAATTCAATCTAGATATTAAATCTAGGTGAACGCCCTTCTATTAAAGGAATCAGGGATATGGTATTCACAAAGGAAAGGCATTGAAGAAAAATCATGGTTATAGATAAAAAATTATAAGGAAAGGAAAAGGTAGTGATAATACATTTATACAAAACAGAAGGAAATTACATAATCTATATAAAGAAATAAGTTGGATAGTTTTAGAAGAATGTATCCCCAATGTAACAAAGTAATCTTATAAAGTTGTTTACGTAGATAAAAAATCCTTGTAAAATAATGTTTCAAACAGTATCACCCAAGATGAGATCAAGAATCAAATTGTTTGATAACACGAGTTCAATCCCCCAAATTATAAATATATTTATTTATTATAGAATAAATAATGTAACATAAATCTCATGAGAGTAAATCCTTTTAAATATAAAAAATATAATGGAGTTTAAAATATAAAATAGTTTCTAAAAAACATTTTTAAAATTTACATAAAATAAAAACTTACTTGTTACTTTCAAAAGTAACCTTTGAAAATGTGAATTGAAATATTTTTAAAACTTGTAATGAAAAAAAGAATCACCAATAATAGAGTCTTGAGAAGTACATAAAGTATTATATAGAAAATTCATATCCAAAGATAAAACATTTGATAATGAAAGGAAATTAACGTTTTTAATACTTTTAAAAATACCTTTTTCGAAAACAAACACTGTAAAAAAGAGTAATAAAACCTTATTTGTATTAAAATTTCATGTTTCTAAAGAGTATTATACAACACCATATAATATAAATATTTTTAAAGAGTTTTATGTGGTAATAATGTAAAAATTAGGGAATAAAGAATAATAAAATCAAAGGGTAGAATGCTAAAATATTATATAGAATAAGTTTAAGATAATGATCATAACTCAATGAACAAAAATTGAGTTACCCAAAACTCTTACAACTGGAGTAACACTTGTGTGAAAATATGTTAGAAGAAAAGAACTTTATTTGGATTAGTATATAATAATTATTAAAATTAAATAATTCATGGGAGATTCATTGGATAATAAATAAATAGAATACTATATAAATGAAACATGGTTCATAACTTGGAATATGTCTCAAAGAATCATAATTTAGACCAAGAAAAATCTTACAATTTGAGTAACACTTTAATCAAAACATATTGAAAGATTGGGCTTGTAATTTAACTTCAAATACCATGATTAAAATATAATTCAATATATGATATATCAAGTAGGTATTATATGAACAATATAAATTGCATTAGGTACACAATACTAAATATGTCTCAATGATAATAATTTCATATGAAAACCCTTATAAATTTAGAAACTTTCGAATCGAACCCCCTTGAAATATAGGGATTGTAATTAAACTTAAAATAACATTATTAAAAGATAATTCATGACATGATATCTCAAATAGAAACTATATACACTAAAAAATGAAAATAGGTGCATAATACCAAACATGTCTTAAAGAGAGTAATTTGAGATGAAAAACCCTTATAGATTCTGAAACATTATAATCAAAACCCCTTGAAAATGAGGGATTATAATTGAACTTAAAATACCATGATTAAAGGATAATTCATGATATGATATCTTAAATAGTAAATATATACACCACATAAATGAAATTAGGTTCATAATACCAAACATATGTTAAAGAGAATAATTTGAGATGAAAAACCATTACCTCAGTCCAGATTCATTATGAAATTTACCTAAACATCCCGAATAATTAAATAAATTTTAATAAATACATAGAAAGAAAACTTATTCATAACTATAACCATTTATAATCTTCATTTACAATCATTATATACGCATGAATATTATTTATTTTTTACCTAATTTCAACACTTGGTGCAAGTAATCTTTATCACTTTAAACTAGTTTCATTGAAAAGATATTATAATATATTATTTTCTTGAATTTAAACATTATTAGATCATATTATAAACCATATTATATTTTACATGATAGTTTAAAAATATATAATTCCATTCCATGGAATTTTTGGTTATAAACCATGAATATGAAATCAGCAATGATCATGTTTCGGTGATTCTTAATGAATGAAGTGTGTTTTCTTAATTAAGTAGTTAAATATTGATATAACCCTAATAGAGAATTTTTTTTTACATATTTATATCATATTAAAATAGTAAATACTTTTTCATAATCATCCATGATATAATACATATCATTGTTAAAGTAGGTGGTAAAACTGACCCAGACATGAAAATACCATGCTTAATGGATGATTATGAGGTGATTTAGTAGCAATATCAATACACCAATAGAATAATGATATCGGTTTGTGTTTATTAGTATGATATATATTAATTATAGATTATGGATAAGAATAATTAATGGATATAAAAATATTTACATAATTTTTATTAACGATTTCCCTCTTAGAACGCTTGTTTTAAACAATTCAATAAACAATAATCCTTTATTGATTATATCATTAATTGGTTATCTATTTTTTCATAGTAGAAACTTAATGATATCATAAAATTAATATTTATCCATTAAAATCATTCTCATTACCATTCATCTAAGGCGGTGATAAAAAAGAAAACAAAAATCAATCATCCTATAGAGGCCTTAGTCCACACGTACGCATGGTTAACGATTTCATTTTCAATAGCATGACAGACATGAATAATATGTATTATAATTTAATAATATAAAATATGGTATAAATATATTAATTATATATTAAATTTATCATTAGTACCATCTGTGTAAGGTGGTTAAGGAAAATAAAACCCATTGAAGGACCCCAGTACACCCTGGGAGGGGAGGGGTGAATCAGGGTGTCAAATTTTTCTTCTAATGTGATGGATCTTGTTCCACGTTAGTAGTAACCAGTTAAACCTATCTAATAGGAATTTTTAGTAATTTAAAAATTCATATACATAGAGGAAACACAACAATTTTACTTGGTTCACCACTAAGGGCTAGTCCAAGGAGCATACATTGACAGTGTGTCAGTCGTACAAAAATCCATTAAACATCACTAGTTGTGGAATACATAAGTTCAAACATAGTCAATATATGATAGGCCCACTACCTTTACATGATATTAGTGATATCACATGGTGTCCCCAGGAACACTTCCATCAACTTCCCCTAACTCACTACCCTAGGAGAATACTTACTCAGTTTATCGACTTGGAGGTCGCTATACTGGTTTGGTATTAAAGTATGTCCCTGTTTAGCACGAGAAACTTATTGAATAAAAGTCCTAAGTGGATTCACTTGAAATAACTATTCACTTAAAAATTGATGATCAAAACTGCCTTTCACGAAGCTCCTTCGTGAAGCTCAACACCTTCAAAAATCTAATGGATTCATCATGGAATACCCAATCATTTCGAAGCACCCATTACTCAAAAGAATTGGAATAAGTGAAGACTTAACTAGTCTTTTGTGATGGTCAATCTCACATAGAAATATAGAATCATAGAGATATCAACCTTCATTAAATCAGAATGATTCCTAATTTTCTTTTATTACTTTTGTGTGAACTGAAGATGGGGTAGCATCATATATATAGGGTTGGCCCTTCGTGAAGTTCCCATTCCTCCAACACATTTTTCTTGAACTTTCAAAAATATCTTCTCAAAGATCCTCCATTCGAGAACCTCCAGTGATACTTTTCTTAGTCATGGATAGTCCCTTAAATGAATCGTACATTTATGATGTTCCGCTTATCATATTTGCAGAGAACGCCGTTAACCCATCACACACTTGTGAAGCTTCATACCTTCACGAAGTTCAAACTTTGTAAAACCTAGTATTCGTGAAACCTAAGACTTTACCACATTCATGAAGATTTGATTCAAAAAAAATTAATATTTTGCAATGCTTTCCTCTTCATCCATATTTTGAGCCCAACATTTGGAAAGCACTGGGAGATGATGACACATTCATCACTGTTGTTAGCCTGAACTATAAGATCACTTGTCTTGTAAAATCCTTGACCAAACTAGTGTGGATTGACAAAAAATACAAACCAAACTCATTTTCTAGAAAATAAAAACCTTGGTTCCAACGATACCCCATTTGGGTTTTTTGTAAATCTATAGATAAATTCAATAAAGCACCAGTCACTATCAAAACATGATATGCAAGAAACAAATGATCTAACACTCTAAGTGTATCTAAGCAAATCTCGGTGTAAAAAACAAGAGGAGAAGCATGAATTGGGTTCTCATGTTTTGGAATGCTTAAAGATGTCCAAGCTAATCTCTGATCATATCATAGAAGCATTACATGCCCTAAATAGTTTCCTTATAATACTTGGTTATTTATTTCTTTATAACACCTAATTCTCTATTTACTTATAACACCTGATTCACATCGTGTCACAAAAGCATTGAGTGGTTTGTCAAAAACTTGTAACCACCACACTTAATTTCTCTATAATTTTTCAATTTTTCATTCTCATTCAACCTCATAACATTGAATTTATACATTCTTCCCCTTTGGAAATAAACCCAAAGGACCTTAATTTGTACTTATAGAGCTCAAAACGCACTCACATTAGCTCATATATCCTCCATAGACATAAAAAATTAAAAAAATTAACTTAATTGGGGAGATGGGACCAACCATATCCTCCTCATGCACTAGGATGTGGTTGAACACAAAGGTTAAACTGATGTTTCTCGAACACATGTTCTGCTAATGGTATGGTCAGAATGTCAGCAACATTGTCATCAGTTCCAACATGATCTATTTTAATCATGCGTTGTTCAACTTTTTCCTTGATAAAGTGATATTTGATTTCAATATGTTTCATACGAGAATTATGAATAGGATTCTTCATAAGATAGATCATGATATTGTTATCACAGTGAATCACCATTGTTCGTTTCATCTCATCACTAATATTAACCAGTTTTTCTTTATTATAAATAGTTGAGTCCAACCCTTTTTAGTAGAGATATACTCTACTTCTGCATAACTAAGATAAGTTATTTCTTGTTTCTTACTCAAAAATCCCACACATTTATTTCCAATAAAGAATTCTCCACCACTTTTGGAATTTCTTTCCACCACATATATAACCCAGTAAATATCATAAAATGATAATAATTCATTATCTCTTACTACAAAAAAGTATAAGGCAAAATTTGGTGTACATTGAATATGCCTCATGATCCATTTAAATGCTTCCAAATGTTATTCCTTTGGATTTCTTTGAAATCAGTATGTTATGAATGTTTCAAAGATGATGTGTGGTCATGTTGTAGTTAAGTTTAATAAACTTCTAATGATTATATTACACATGTTGGGATCCATAGAAGTCTCATACTCATGATTTAAAACTTTTATCCCAACCTCAATTGGAGTTGACATTGGTTTGGAGTCATGCATATTTATTTTCTTCAGCAACTCTCTTGCATACTTTTTCTGATAAATTAAAGCGTAATCCCTCTTCTGAATCACCTACAGCCTTAAGAAGTATGTGAGTTCACAAATCATAGACATTTCAAATTCTGATTTCATGTGATTAGAAAATTCTTCCACTGATCTCTGCCTAATTCCTCCAAATATAATATCATCCACATACACCAGCACTATAAATTAACCTTCCTTTGAATTATTCACATAGAGATTTTGTAACACCCTGAGATTTTGTGAATTATTTTTTTTCAAATTAATTTAATATTTTTGATATGTTTCAATTAACAAAACATTGAATATAGATTTTCATTATTTTATAAAATCGCTAATTTTGGATAAATAAACACCAAGTTAAGATTTTGTTACATGCAACACCAAATTGTCTTTTGTTACACATAACACTGAGTCTCTATGAAATAACACTTTGTTATTATAATTATTTAAATGATCTAGTTATATCCTAGACATTAAACATAGTAATATGAATAGTAATAACTAAATTTTAAATTATATTTATAATGTTTTTATATAAATGAAACATATTTATAATGAAATATATAATCTTTGGTATAATCATTATATGTTTATAAATATTATTTTCTTAAAGTAACTGGTTTTTATATCCTTCTGTGAACAATAATAAAATTAATTTTAGACACTATTATAATTTTAATTTGATAAATTAAACATCATTTTTGAATTTTTAATGTCAAAATTAACTTAGGTTAAATTTTTAGTATCTTTCTGAGAAGTTTCATTTTTTGATAAATAGTGAAAAACATTGCATTGTAGTTAAAAACTGCCTTTTTAATTTAATGAATTATTATAATTTAAATTTATTTTAAAATTAAAAATAGAAAAATTATAATTATATTAATAAAATTTATTTCATTGTAATGGGTTTTATTTTGGAATTAGATATAAAAAACTTGTTGAACTTTTGAATGTTCTTTTTAACCACCTTCTCGCCACGTCTGCATGATTGACGTTAAACTTAGTTTAGCAACTTCTCTGAATTGAATTTGGAAAAATGGACATACATGGTTGTAATTAGTATGATATTTAGAGTCTAATATGATCAAATTAATGTTTTGGAAATTATGAATAATAACTTTAGTAAATTTATATTTACCAAGTTTAAGGGTAAATTAGGTAATTAAAGGTAAAAATTATATTTTAATATTATAAAATTACCCAAACACTTTCCAATTTTAATTGGATGAGTGAATTTTGACCAAAATCAACCTTAGGAATAAATTATAACCTTTTTAATCTATTTGAGTAAGAATATGACATTTATTATATTTTATTTAAAGATAAGTTAAAAATGTCATACTCATATTTTTAATAACTAAATCATTTTTAATATAGTGTAATATAGAAGATAAATTTGGCTATAAATATTAATTTGAAATATAATAAATTTATCTTCATCATGATAACTTATTTTTAATTTTTATATCATAAATAATTTAATTAAAGGATTTTATAATGATGATGCAGTAATTATTTAATTATTAGAAATATCAAATAAATGATATTAAACATATTAAAAAATATAATTTGAAATAATTAATGACATTCATGAATTTCATAGATAACTTTGACATATTATTGAGATATTATAAGTATTTTTTTGAAGTTAACATGTTGATATGATATTAAAAAAACAAATAATGAATAGTATCAAAATTGACATAAATGATACATTAAAATAAATAATACTTTATTAAATGATATAAAATTCAAAAAAATATAAAATTCAGAAACTTAAATATAATAATGTTAAAAATTTCATCAATGATTCATTTGCGAATCTTTTTTCATTTTATATAAACTATATTATGAAGGTTCCGGGCGCAGCGGAAGCACGTGGGTGGATGTGCCCACTTGGATTTTTGTTATTAGCAATGATCAATCCGAGATCAATACGACGATAAATGCCAGTCTCCATGGATCGAATCATAGAAATAGACAAAATAAATAGAAAGTCCTGGCACCACAAAGTAGGATCGTTACAGGTTGATTATAATTAATTTAATTAATTGAAAAGAAATAACTTTTGGGTGTTCTTTCTTCGTTGATGTTCTTAATCACGTTCCGATGTGATTCTTCATTGCATCACAGAATCCAAGTGTAGACTTCCTCTAGTGGTGATCCACACATGTACCTCGTATCTCGGGATGTCGCCAAAGGATTCTCCGGGTGCTAGCATGGAGAAACCTTTGCTTGTGTTGTCCACCTTAGATCGTCTTGATCTGATGGAAGAGGATCTCTCTCGGTCTTGAGAGAGTTCTTGGAGGAAGAGGTTCTTTCGGCCTTGAAAGAATTCTCCAGAGATGTTGTGTGTTGGAAAAGAGTTGGGGTTGTGAGGATATTTATAATCAGGCTTGAGGTTGTAGATTTATGACAATAAATAAGCGCGTTATGCATTTTATTTATTTCATTGAATCTTATTGAAAACCCCCCATTTCGAATAATTAATTACTTGACATGCACCCATGCTGATTATAAGAAATATCATTTAAAACAATATTATATCCTCAAAATCCCGATGGGAAAAACTACACGACGTTTATTAATAAATACACGGTGTGTAATTTTTTTTCATTGAAAACTACACGGCATGTACATTCAATGTACACGGCGTGTATATCTTGTTTTCATTTATTTATTTCCTTTCCATAAAGAAAACTACACGGCGTGTAATTTCTAATACATGGCGTGTACTTGTTTTCCATGAAAAACTACACGGCGTGTAATCTTTAATACACGGCGTGTATATCTTGTTTTTCATTTCCTTTTTCCTCTAATCATTAAAACAATGCTTACTTGAATAATTATTAAACCACATACGGGAATAATCTTTATTCTACTTGAGATACTTGAATACACTTAGTGTGTGACCCTCTAGGCCTCTTTCTCGTTGGCATTAGGCGGGCTTGCTTAAAGTCCAAGATTAATGTCTAGCAATGGGTCAAGGCACCCAAGAGAAAGAAGTTGACGCCACATTGACGTATCACCACATATGAACGCTTACTGTGTAATTTAATCCATTTGTCTCGATATCTCATCAAGCAGGTTTCATGGTAGTGTCATAAACCTATATGCTTGATCTGTCGTTCTTTGACTACCTGAAATAAACTCGTCGTTCACACCATGGCCATGGAATTTAATGTGACAGTTCTATTTCAATCAAAGGGCTGAGATATCAACTTCCATAAATGGAAGGGACAAATCCATCCTCAATTTATCCATTAACAACATGTCACTCGTAACGCACCCAACGTACCCTACTTCCCGCCAACTGTCTGCGTGATAGTTTTCATCAGTAAATCTAAGTGCGTGAGTCATGACATGAGTTAATGATAATCTTCCAGTCTAAGGACCATTACACACGCTTGTAGATAGCAATGTCCGATGACACCAAGACATGAGGAATTACTACTGGCGAGCCTGTTCTCATAATCCCCATCTTGGAGATTACCAAGTGCGAACTCCATGAGAGAGAGTCTCGTCTTCTTACGAGTACTCTCACATGACGGTCTATATACTATGTGTCCTATCATAGTATGTCATCCAACCGTAGAACTTTATTTAAGAATATTTTTATAGCATTTTAAGGTTCTCATCATAGCGGGGATCTGCCATGACCTTATCAATGTAACAAATATTCTAGGACATTATTATATTATAGTCATGCAGAATAATGAACAATATATAATAAGTGAACATTCATGTAATCAAAGTACAAAATAGTTGGTTCTCAGGACACCAACCCTTACAAACTCCCACTTGGACTAGAGCCAACTGCCTACGACTTTTAGTCCGCTAGACCTCACATGATGATCATGTTTCTGCTCAGTCAAGGCTTTAGTCAAGGGGTCCTCCACGTTTTCTTTGGTGGAAATACTACTCACTACAACTTCACCTCTCTAAGAAAAATCCCTCAAGAGATGATACTTTCGAAGTATGTGCTTTGTCCGCTGATGTGACCTTGGCTCTTTAGTAAGTTCCACCGCTGCAGCATTATCAAAATAAAGTGTGATAGGATCTTTACGGCTCGATACTACATCTAGCTCTTGAAAAAAGCTTCGCATCCATACTACTTCTTTAGCTGCCTCAGAAGCTGCGATATACTCGGACTCCACTGTAGAATCGACCCCCACACTTTTCTTTGAGCTCTTCTAGCTCACTGCACCTCCATTCAAACTGAATATGTATCTAGTCTGCAACATCATGTCATCTTGATCAGTCTGGAAACTAGAATCTACATGTCCTCTGATGACTAGTTCCTTATCTCCTCCATAAACCTGGAACATATCCTTAGTGTGCCTCAGATACTTAAGGATAGTCTTGACTGCCATCCAATGGCGGTCTCCTGGATCAGCTCGATATCTGCCTACCACACTTAATGTGTAAGCAACATCTAGCCTTGTACATAGCATATCATACATGACTGACCCAATCGCAGATGCGTAAGAGATCCTTGCCATTCTCTTTCTTTCCTCATGTGTCTGAGGACACCTTTTCTGGGAAAGATGAATGCCATGTGACACTGGAAACAATCCCCTCTTGGACTATTCCATACTAAATCTCTTCAGTATCTTGTCAATGTATGTACTTTGACTCAGGCCCAACATTCTCTTGGATCTATCACGATGGATCTTGATCCCAATAATATATGTTGCCTTGCCCAAGTCTTTCATGGAGAAACATTTATGCAACCATGCCTTAAATGACTGTAAGACAGGTACTTCGTTTCCAATTAGTAATATGTCATCAACATATACTATTATGAAAACGACTGCACTTCCACTAAACCTCTTGTAGACACAAGGCTCACATTCGTTCTTAACAAAGACAAATTCCATTACAGCTTCATCAAAATGAATGTTCCATGACCTTGATGCTTGATTTAATCCATAAATGGATTTCTGAAACTTGCATACCTTGTTGGCATCCTTTGGAGTCACAAACCCTTCTGGTTGTGTCATGTAGACATCTTCTTGAAGGTTCCCATTAAGGAATGTTGTTTTGACATCCATTTTCCAAATTTCAAAGTCATGGTAAGAGGAAATGGCCAATAGGATTCTGATGGATTTCAGCATCTCAACCGGTGAAAAAGTTTCATCATAGTCAATTCCTTGACGTTGTCTAAAACCTTTTGCAACTAGTCATGCGTTATATGTGCTGACTTGCCCCTCCATGTCCAGTTTCTTCTTGAATACCCATTTATTACCAATAGGCTTTACATCAAATGGAGGATCAAAAAAAAATCCAAACTTGGTTTTGGTACATGGAATCCATTTCAAAATTCATGGCTTCTTGCCACTTGGCAACGTCTGTGCCTTCAACTTCTTCCTTGTAGGTAAGAGGATCATCATTTTAAACCAATAATGAGTCACTATCCTCAGTGAAAAGAAAACCATATCGTTCTAGTTCTCTCACCTCTCTCGTGCTCCTACACAGTTCTTGTGTATCTGGAATAGATTATTCTTCCACGATGCTTTGTGGAATCTGTTCTTGTACCAACTCTTATATATCTTGAGCCTCGACTTCATCGAAGTCTATCTCTCTCCCACTATCTCTTTTGGAGATGTGCTCCCTCTCAAGGAATATGGCGTGTCTTGCCACTGTAACCTTTTTTTTTGAGGGGTTATATAGGTAATATCAACTTGTTTCCTTGGGATATCCTATAAAGATACACTTCCTGCCTCAGGGTGCAAGTTTGTTACCTGAAGAGGCCTTAACAAATGTTTCGCTGCCCCACACATGTAAATTTGATAACATGGCTTTGCGTACACTCCATAAATCGTATGGAATACCATTTATCGATTTAGTTGGTACTTGGTTTAGTTGTGCGCTGCTGTTTGTAATGCATATCCCCAAAAGGATAATGGAAGACGCGCATGACTCATCATTGATCTCACCATGTCCAACAGGGTGCGGTTCCTCCTTTCACTTACACCATTCCACTACGGTGTGTAAAGAGGAGTGAGTTGAGATAGAATCCCAAACTCCCATAAGAAATAAATGAAGTCCTGATTAAGATATTCTCCTCCTCTTTCTGAGCGGAGTTTCTTAATCTTCTTACCAAGCTGGTTCTCAACTTCATTCTTGTATTCTTTGAACCGATCAAAAGAATCTGACTTATACCTCATTAAGTAGATATATCAATATCTACTAAAATCATTAGTAAAAGTTATGAAGTACGAGAACCCACCCCTTGCTTCAACTGGAAATGGTCCACACACATCTGTTTGAACTAATTCTAGAAGATCTTTATCTCTTTCACCTTTCCCACTAAATGGGGCTTTGGTCAATTTTCCTTGTAGACACGCATGAGATACACCAAGTGGTTTTAGTTCAAAAGAATCTAAATACCCATCTTGATGTAATTTTGTCAAACGTTTCTCATTGACATGACCTACCCGGTGATGCCAAAGTTGGGTGTGGTATGAGTCATGTGAATTAACTTTGTTATCGATTTCCATTACTTGGTTTGTGTAGTCTAACACATAAATGACGTTATATAAATGTTCCCTACCAAAACAAATGTTATCTTTATAAAAATAGCAACATCCACTTCCAAACTTGAAGATGAATCCATCAGTATCTGATCTGGATACTGAAATAATGTTTTTGGTTACAAAGGGTACATAATAACATCCTTTCAAAACCAAGACCATCCCCATAGGCAATGTTAGGTGGTAGTCCCCGACAGCTACAACAACAAGTCTGGCTCCGTTGGCAGCTCGTAGATCTAACTCCCCTCGATCAATCTTCCTGAATCTACTTGGTTCCTATATTTGGATATAGATGTGAGCACCACAAGAAGTATCTAATAACCAATTAGTAAAAACATATAGATTGCATTCGATAACAAACGCACCTGAAGCTTCCCCTTGCTTCCTTGGCTGGGTGTAGTTTTTCTTCCAGTGGCCCTTCTTGCCACATGTGAAACAAACAACATCCTATTTCTTTGCCTCCCCTTTGATCTTCCTTTTCTTGGAAGGCCTTGAAGAAGCTTTGAGCTTAAAGCTCTTTTCCTTCCCTTTCCTTTTATTCACCATAAGGACAGAAGGCTTTTCATGCTTCATGTCATTTTCCACTTGGCGAATAAGGATAAGAAGATCAGATAGAGGCTTCCCAATGTTGTTCATATTGAAATTAACAACAAAGTTTGAGAAGCTCTGGGGGAGTGATGCAAGAATGAGATCAGTACCCAGTTCTTTGGGGAGTTTAAACCCTAGAACCTCTAAGCGCTCAATTTAGCCAATGATCTTGACTACATGAGGCCCGACTGAGGAACCCTCTCCAAGATTGCTCTGAAATAGAGCCTTGGAGATCTCAAACCTTTCCTGACTTTCTCTCTCCTGGTATAGACCATGGAGGTGCTCAAGCATGCTGTAGGCATCCATGTCTTCATGAGACTTCATGATATCACTAGACATAGATGTCAACATCAAATATTGAACATCGAGAGCATCGTTCAAATGTTGATCATAGACCATGAAATCTTCATCACTCTCCCCTGGTGCAGAAGAATCAGGAAGCGAGGACTCCAGCACGTAAAACTTTTGTTCATGGCATAGGATAACCCGAAGGCGCCTAAACCATTCCTAAAAGTTACTGTCGGTGAGAATATTGTCTTTATCCAGAATTGATCGCAGAGAAAAGGTGGTTGATGAGTTTGTCATATCGATTCTACAAATTAAAAGAGCAGATTTATCAGTACTTTCTTGATTACATTTTATGAGAAATAATAAATGAATTAATTAATTCTCCCACTATTTTATCAAGTCCCAATGGCCCTCACCATTGAACTTGGAATGTCCAGTTTCCTTGACATTCTAGTGGAAAGGATCCATATTCCCCTTCGCATAACCCCAACAAGGGTTGGTCAAGCTATTTGAAGGTATTTAGGTAGGCAGGTCTTTGCCAACTGTGAGCTTACAGTTCCTTGATCTGTTGAGTGGACTCCCCAATCCTGAAATCCTGACTTGGATTTCCTCAACTCTTGCCTCCAATATTACATCAAGTCTAGCAAGGGCTGCTCCTATTGATGTAATATGGTTAAGTCAACCTGAAACCTTTCATAAGGGATTACTTTATAAAAGTAAGTGTCCCAACAAGGGTTGGTCAAACACATAGTTTTATTGAGTCTTGCCCTTATTAGGTAACGAAAGGCTAAGTATGACTTAATATGGTATTGAGGGATTTTAATCCTTTATGCGTAGTTTTTAATTATCACATGCTTGTTAATATTAAGTTATTCTTGCTTAAGTGATTAACCATGTTCTGATAATGTTTACGCATAGTCCGGTTTTTTTATTTTATTCCATCTTTGAATGATTGTTCATTTTATTAATTATGTGATCGCGAAAACTCATACATAATAAATAAACCATGTAATCATACAGAAATAAAATAATATGGCATGATCATGAGCTTCTATTTGGTTAGATTATCTAGCGGTTTTGATAAGCTAACCCTGGCCTAGGGAAAACACCTTGAACCTGATGGTTCGTGTTTTGCAGCTCCCACCTATCCACCTTTGTATCTTCTTACATCAGTTTCACCTCATCTTCGGGATTTGAACCGTCTCCTCTGGCTTGGTAGATCCTCCATTACATGGGTTTACATTAAATATACCATGGGCACGCATGCCCTACATTTTATTGGAAGAAGGCTCGCAGGCCAAAAAATTTAAATAAAATAAATTTAAATGAAACCATACACATACAAAGGGTATTTGGTCTAGCTCATGATCATCCATAGCATGCAACGACATTTACAAAAATTTAGAATTCAAATTATTTTAATCGTTCCTTCATTTAAGATAAGTTGCGCTCGAATTCAATTAATTATGATCTTATAATTAATCAATTATTTATCTTAAATTCATTTCTGAATTTCCTTGAGATTCTTCTCATCCATATTCCTTGTACGGGTCTTTGTACATTGGAGGAAACTTGGTGAAATTCCATTTCTGGAAAGTACATAGTGTGTAGTTTATAATTACATGGCGTGTATTTCTTTTCACTCTTTATCCAAAGTACACGCCAGGGGCTTTGGAGTGTTTTTCTATAATTTGGAAATTTTGGAGTACACAACGTGTAAATGAATCATACATGGCTTATACTTCTTTGTTACGTGGTAACTGGCCTGGCGATCCCGTGTACGCGGAACACGGTTTCTCCTTGTACACAGTTTTACCTGGACCGCATCGGACTACATGGAATGTTGTTCCAACATACACGCTGTGTATTCCGTTTCCCACGTGCCATTCAATTCTGGTCAACACGGCATGATTAATACTTAGGCATATTCAATTTTCACAGCATGGTTTGGTAGACCAATGTCGGTTCATTGAACCTAAGTACACGACATGTAGTTTTAATTACACACCGTGTAATCCAGTGTTGTACATAAAGAAAGAGCGGCTCCTCTAGATGAGTTCCTCGTTTTTATTTTAATCAAAATTAAAATTGAAAGGCCATTTTTGTGATGTGAATCGAGAAATGAAGGAGGAAGAACAGATCTCTTTTATTCAGATATATATAATGATTTATTTCTAATTGAATCAAATATAAATGCATAAATTATCAACGAAAATTAAATAACTATAATCAACGTTGTAACCTCGCTTTGATACCATTTGAAGGTTCTAGGCATAGCAGAAGTGCGTGGGTGGATGTTCCCACTTGGATTTTTGTCATTAGAAATGATCAATCCGGGATCAATACGATGATAAACGCCAGTCTCCACGGATCGAATCACAGAAATAGACAAAATAAATTGAAATTCCTAGAACCAAAAATTAGGATTGTTACAGGTTGATTATAATTAATTTAATTAATTTAAAAGAAATACCTTTTTGGTGTTCTTTCTTCTTTGATGTTCTTGATCACGTTTCAGTGTGATTCATTATTGCGTCGTAGAAGCCAAGTGTAGACTTCCTCTAGCGGTGATCCACACATGTACCTCGTATCTCAGGACATCGCTAAAGGATTCTCCAGGTGCTAGCATGGAGAAACCTATGCATGCATTGTCGGCCTTAGATCATCTTGATCCGATGGAAGAGGATCTCTCTCGGTCTTGAGAGCATTCTTGGATGAAGAGGTTCTTTCGGCCTTGAAAGAATTCTCCAGAGATGTTGTGTGTTGGAAAAGAGTTGAGGTTGTGAGGATATTTATAATCAGGATTGAGGTTGTAGAGTTATGACAATAAATAAATGCATTACGCGTTTTATTTATTTCATTTACTCTTATTTAAAACCCCCATGTTGAATAATTAATTCATTGACATGCACCCACGCTGATTATAATAAATATCATTTAAAACAATATTATATCCTCAAAATCCTGACTGAAAAAACTACACGGCGTGTATTAATAAATACACGGCGTGTACTTGTTTTTCATTGAAAAATACACGGTGTCTACATTCAATGTACACGGTGTGTATATCTTGTTTTCATTTATTCATTCCCTTTCCATAAAGAAAACTACACGGCATGTAATTATTAATACATGGCATGTACTTGTTTTCCATGAAAAACTACACGGCATGTAATCTTTAATACACGGCGTGTATATCTTGTTTTTCATTTCCTTCTTCCTCTAATCATTAAAATTATTTAGGCTTCCTTGAATAATTATTAAACCACGTACGGGAATAATCTTTATTCTACTTGAGATACTTGAATACACTTAGTGTGTGACCCTCTATGCCTCTTTCTCGTTGGCATTAGGCGGGCTTGCCTAAAGTCCAAGATTACTGTCTAAAAATGGGACAAGGCACCCAAGAGAAAGAAGTTGATGTCGCATTGACATATCACCACATACGAATGCTTACTGTGTAATTTAATCCCTTTGTCTCGATATCTCATCAAGCGGGTTTCATGGCAGTGTCATAAACCTATATGCTTGATCCGTCGTTCTTTGACTACCTGAAATAAACTCATCGTTCACACCATGGCCATGGAATTTAATGCGACAATTCTATTTCAATCAAGGGGCCGAGATATCAACTTCCATAAATGGAAGGGACAAATCCTTCCTCGACTTATCCATTAACAACATGTCACTCGTGACGCACCCAACGTACCCTACTTCCCGCCAACTGTCTGCATGACGGTTTTCATCAGTAAATCTAAGTGCGCGATTCATGAAATGAGTTAATGATAATATTCCAGTCTAAGGACCATTACACACGCTCATAGATAGAAATGTACGATGACACCAAGACATGCAGAATTTCTACTGGTGGGTCTGTTCTCATAATCCCCATCTTGGAGAATACCAAGTGCGAACTCCATGAGAGAGAGTCTCATCTTCTTATGAGTACTTTCACATGATGGTATGTATACTATGTGTCCTATCATAGTATGTCATCCAACCGTATAACTTTATTTAAGAATATTGTTATAGCATTTCAAGGTTCTCATCATAGCGGGGATCTGCCATGACCTTATCAATGCAACAAATATTCCTGGACATTATTATATTATAGTCATGCAAAAAAATGAACAATATATAATAAGTGAACATTCATGTAATCAAAGTACAAAATAGTTGGTTCTCAGGACACCAACCCTTACATATTAACCTATAAGTATTAAAAACACATGTTGTTGTGATAAGAGTTAAAGAGTTTAACTAAGTGTAAAATCTAACAGATTAGGGTAAGAATGAGACCTAAACTTATCTAAAAAGTAATAGTTGAGAATATTGTGACCCATAATAATCTTATATTTAAAATAAATCACTTTGGATCTATTTGAAATTGAAAATCAATTTATATTAATTTAATATTTTAAAGGATTCCAAGAATTTCCCTCCAATCTCTTATAAAAAGGGGCCTCCTTCCTCTCTTCCTCACACAACTTTGAGACTTCTAGATCATCCAAAACCTGACCATTTATCCTCCTAAAATCCTTATAAAATTTTTAAGGTTCCGTTATTATCAAAATACCAAATCTAGTGTCCCTAAGAGAATATTTAGAGGGAGATCGCCAAAGAAGAGGTAATCTTCTTTACCGACTCTCTCAAGAGTATTTCTAATTATACTTCCTATTCATGATTTTGTCCATTATAAATTAATAAATATATTATTAGATTTTATTATTATTATGTAACAACTATATTACACCTTTAATCTATTCTATGAAAAATGAAATCACCATGTGTGTGTACGTATGGATTATCGTCTCCACGGTGTGGTGTAATATGTTTTTCATCAACACTTTATTTGGATGAGTATAATTATGGATATAATGGATATAAATAATAAATATTACATGATATTTATTCTGTATAATTAATATACTATCCAATTTCTTACCCTTTTACCATTAAGGGAATGATATCATCGTCCGTGCATACATGCGACATACCGTCTCCCCGACGCGATGTGATTCATCTTCCAGGTTAACCATTCATAAATGATTATAAAAATGTATATAAGGAGTAAATATAAAATTATAATTCTATTATAATTATATTATATACATATATACATATATTCCATTTACTTTCTTTCAATATGATAACAAAATGGAAACAACGTTCATTTGTACATATGGCCTACACTCTCTATGAACAATGTCTTCCATTATCTTTTATATATATTTATATACTTAATATATATAATATATAAATCATATTTTAACTTATGGATGTAATTAAATAATTATCAAAGTAAGAATACCAAGAATAAAAAGTCAAAACACGTATAATAAACAAAGTGATTATTACCCAAAACATGACTTTAATATGGGCAGGTTAATAAGCAGGTAATAAAAGAAAATAATAGAATCATATATGGTATGATATAATTGAATATTATTCTATGGTAGATGTATAATAAACTTATTTTTATTATACATTAGGTTTTAATATGTATGAATGAAGTCAATACTTAAGGTAAGGGACTTTCATCTCCTTTGTTATTTCCATGAGATACATGCCTTATTCAACACTAATTTCTTTTGTCTCGTGTACATACTTACCATGAATGTATTCTATGATTTTTATACTTTATTTTATGGTTATTAGCAAATAAATTTTATGATCTCTATTCCATGGGTTTGTACAATACAAAAGTTACCAAATGAGTAAGATAGTTTTGTCTTAATTTTCCTTCTTTGAGACACATGTTTTACTATGCACCTATGTTTTTTACGATGTGTATATACTGCCATTTTATATGTTATATCAGGAATATACTAATTTTCATTATATCTTAATCTTTGTGTAATGTTATTATTTCATGTGGATTATGATTCAAATGTTTTAAAATGGTATGGTACACTTTGAAATGTTTAAAAATTATTTTCCTCAAGAAATGTTTTTAAAAGATCTCTTAAGCCCATTTTCAAGGAAAACAATTTTAAAGAAATGTTTTATGTTTTAAAGTGTTTTTAAAGGATTATTTTATAATTTCTAAAAGATATTTTTTAAATTAAAAAAATCTTTAAATTTTTTTATGATTATTTTATATGTTTTCAAGGAAAAAGTTTTTCTAAATGTTTTCAAGATTTATTTATAAGTTTTCATGTTTATTTTCAAATAAAATGGTTTTCAAAAGGATTTATGTTTCAAAATAAATTTTCAAATAAGAAAGGATATTTTACTCAAGTAATATTTCAAATAAATTTTCATGATTCTTTTATATTTTTTCAAATTGGTTTCAGAGAAAAGGGGTTTGAAAATGTTTTATGTTTTAAAAAGTGATTTTTAAGGAAAATTCATGTTCCAATTTATATTTCAAAATCCTTCCCCATATAAGATGACATACTTGGTTATAGTTCAAAAATATAATTCATATTGTTTATCTGAATGGTTTATGCTTTGATGGATGATGTTTAAGAATATTTCTTCTTTTCATGGGTTACGCTTTTGATGAACTGATTATGAAACCTGTATCTTTTCATAGGTTAATATATGATTACATTTTTATGAAACCAATTCCATTTCATTGGTTATGATATGATTGTTTATGATCTTGTGTCATATGTATGTATGATTTTATTATGAGATTTGTGGGACCTATATGTCCCTCTAATACATTGGGTAAAGATTTACATCTCATGAGATAAACTAAGATGGTCTTGGGAGTGATCCTTGACTACAAATATGGCCATGAGAGTAAACCATGACTACCAAGATGGTATGTTGAGTGAACCCATACTACTAAGATGACCTTGGAAGTGATACATTGACTACTATGTAAATCATATTATATTCTTATGTGTCTGCCCCAAATTCCATGTATTATTATTATGATCTTATTTCATGGATTATGATATTGATTACCTTATAATTTATGTCTTATGAACTACCAATATTTATGCCATGGATCATGTATATGATCTCTGATATGCGGGGTATGATATTTTATTTTCACTATCATATTCCCATAACCTTATATTCATGATATGGTTACACTGTCTCTTGTTTACCCTTAATGACAATCTGAGCTCACCCTTTACTTATGTTTCTTTCCCCATGTCACAAGGAAAGGTTTTAAGTAGGAGTACTAAAGGCAATGATCTTTGTTGAAAACATTGAAGATATTCCACTAGAATAGACATTTGCATTCCATGTTTCCAAAGGCACTAAACTAATATGGTCTTTTAGCATATTTTTTTCATGTTTTATGTATTCCATAAAAAGGATGTAATATCCATGTATGAAAAACATGGCTCATTAAAGATTATGATCGACATGTCCTCTTTTGAATTGAATCTTCTTCAGAAAAGAATCCAATCAAGAATACCATGCACACAATGTCTGTTTTAGACCATAGAGGGCCTTCTTTAATCTACATACTTTTTCTTTATAATTTCCAATTATAAATCCCACTCATTGTTCAATTTAGAATTCTTCTACAAGAAATCAATTTAATAATTTTGTTTCAATATCCATGTAATAAACATTGTATCCTCATTGAATTTCTATATAAAGGAAAATCCTGATTAACTCCAGTCTCACTACTGGAGAAAACATTTCTTCAACATAAATTACTTTAATCTATGCATATCCTTTAGACACTAGTCATGAATTTTTTCAGATAAAATTTCCATGCTCACCATTTTTCTTAAAGATCCACTTTGTTTCAATAACATTGTGATTTTCAGGTCTCTTAACAAGATCCCATGTTTGGTTCTTGTCAATCTGATCTAGTTCTTCATTCATGAATTTAACCCATGATTCATACTTCACTGCATATCTAAATAGGTTGGTTTTATAATTAATAGGAAGGCAGAATGTACATCATTTTTCATTCTCCTTGTTCGTGTGGGAGCGGTCCAATCCCCAATGATGTTAGATTGATCAATTTCCGCTCTTCTATTTCTCCTATAAGGTTCAGATAAAGTTTCTTCACCTATGGTTTCCTATTATTATTCTTCTTCTAAATTTTCATCATTTTGTAACCCTTGAATATTTTTCATGTCTTCCACCACTTCTACCTTTTCATCTATTCCATGTCTACATTCTTCCTCATCTTATATCATATCAGTATAAGAGATCCTTGAGGTATTTTTGGTTTTATCTTCAATGATCTTGAAATAAATATTTTCCACAATTCTTCCAAGACAATTATTGAAACATTTCTATTCTTTACTCTTCATTGAATATCTAAGGAATATTTTCTCTTCTATAGTTTCACCATATTTTCCTTGATTTTCTTCTTTGTTTTATATGAAATTTTTACTTCCAAAAACCTGAAAATACTTCAAAGAGGTATTCCTTTTATTCCACAACTCATATGGTGTCTTGGTTTCTCCCATAAAAATACTTATTCGATTTTGAGTATATTTTGATGCATGAACAACCTCTTACCAATAATGATGAGAGAAATGACTCTCAATCAGCATAGTTTTGGCCATTTTGTTCACCTGTAAATTTCTACGCTCAACAACTCCATTTTTCTGTGGGGTTATCACTACATCTACCACATGATTTATGCCATATTTCTCTATGTAATTTTCATACTCAATGGATGTGTATTCCCCTCTATTATCATATCATAGAACTTTGATTTTATAGCCTGCATCATTCTTGGATATTCAACGATAACTTTTCATGCAATCAAACAATTGATGTTTTATATATATAATCATAACACAATATATTATACTATAAAAATCAATAAAAATAATTAAGTTCCTCTCTTTATATGTTATATCCACATTAATATGACCACACACATCAGTGTGGATGATATTTAGAAGATTTTATGCCCTTTTCATCTTTGGCTGATATGAACAGCAGAACAACTTTCTTCATATGCAAGCATCACAAGTATTTTCTTGTTGATTCTTGAGAATGGGGATATCCATAACTATATTCATCTTATATATATTTTCTATTTATTTTTTATCAATGTGACCCAACCTCTAGTTCCACGAGTTTTTTTCTTCTTCAACTATCAGGTAGAAAATGTTCTCTCTACTGTCAACCTGATATAAGTTGTCTTCCATTCTGCATCCTTTAATGAGACAATTACCTATATTTCCTTTTATTATGAACCCATTTTGATTAAATTTCAATATTAGTCCTGATTCATGAAGTTTAATCACTCTCAGAAGATTTTGACGTAGACTTTCCACATAGAGAACTTCAGTTTTCTTCAACTCGTCATTTTCTAGTTATCTACTTCCACTGTCATTGATCTTTAAATCACTATCATTATAGAACCATACAGTTCTATAAAACCTTTTCTTAAAATCCATAAATAAATCTATTACCTGTCATATGTAATGAGAATCTAATATCAATAATCTAGGTGTTATTTTTCTTTATAACTTTGTGATCAATTTCTGCAAGGTTGGATTTCTTAATTTTATTCTTTTCCTTCCCTAAAATATTTGATTGATTGGAGGATAATGATGGTCATTAAAATATATTTTACATGTGTATTGGTTCTTCATACTCATGCTTTTCTTCCAAAGGAGAATACCTATTTACAAAAGAAACTCTATCTGGTTGGCAGGTATTGAATTTTCTCTGAGTTCTGTTGGTAATACTCATACCTTTCCTTTACTTGTAATCAATATCTTTATAACCATAGTTTGAGAAGTGAAAATAATATCCATAAAATCTATTTCTTCTATAAAAAGTTGTATATGAATTCTTTCTCCTTTTAGTTTTATTTTAGGCTTTATTTGTTAGGACTTCAGGTGACTTTGTTATGTGCCCAAATTTCTACTTCCCATTATTTAAGCTTATCTTATTTCAAACTTTTTATGTTTAAACATCCCAACCAATTCCACTATTTTCCATTATTGTGGATCTTTGATCATTCAAATCCATATATACTCCTTCAAAACCACACTTATCTCTCTCTAAAAGCTCTAAATTGTAGAATCTTCCAAAATGTAATTTCTTCTTTGTTTCCCTTGAAGTTGATTATGTTTTTAGTTTACTTCTTAGAGTAAAAACTTCTTTTTCAAGACCCTAAACTATCTTATCTTTCTATTCTAGTTTGTATATAAGGTCATTTATGTTTTTTTATTGTTCTTTAATCATAATCTTAAATTCCAAAACATATTATCATCTTTCAAGAGTTTTTGAAAGTTCTTTTTCCATAGATTATAGTCAATCAATTTCTACTTCTAGATGATTAACATAATTTAATGACTCTTGTAGGATAACTCTAAAATTTATGTTCCTTTTTATTTGATCTTAAATCTTATCAAGAACACCCTCAAGTTCTACCTTGAGATCAACACCACCAATAAACTGATTATCTTAACCTTTTTATTTTTACAGTTATGATTTTTCAACTATAACCATGATGGATGATTGGGTTATATATTTAAACTTTAGTCCTTAATCCTTGAAAAATATAATATCATATTGTTTTTCTTTACATATGAAACTCTTATTTTGTAGTTTCTTTCCTAATTTGAAGTATCCCTTTTGGGAAAATCTTTTCTAAGTCGTCTACTTGTTTTTAGCTTTACTTTCTTCATCATCAAACTTCTTTGAGCATCAAGAGGCAATATTCCCAAATCTACCACATCAAAAACATGCTAGATGAATCTTTCCTTCAAATCTCCCTTTTCCTATTTTGAACTTCTTAGAAAAAAGAGAAATAAGTTCATATTCCTCATTATCTTCATCAATACTAACTCTGGAAATATCATGTTTTTTCATGTATTTGAAATCCATTTCCTTACTCGATTTGTTGCATTTTCTGATTTGAATCTCATTTCATATTCCACCAGGCTACTCAGAAGAACATCCAAATAAAGCTTAGATAGATCCCTTTCCTCAAGGTATGACACTTTTGGATTGTATATAGGTGGAAACCTTCTGAATATTTTCTTTACAATGTTAGTGTCTTTGATTTCTTCACCAAGTCCTTGTGTTTCTCTAACAAGTTCAACAATTCAATTAGAAAAATTATCTGAATTTTCATCAGAATGCATTTTCAAATCATCAAACTAATTGTGAAAAACTTGGAGTTTTCCTATTTCACTTTGTTGTTTCCTTTATATATGTTTTCTATTTTTTATAATTAGTATTGGATTAATTAAAACTCATCATGTTCATATAGATTTCATCAGATATAGCTGTAATAAGGGCATTATGTTCTTTGGAATCTGTATCAATCATTATCTTGTCTATTTCAGTCATAGACAATCCTATTGCATTAGTGATGTGTATTACTTATGTAGTGTAAAATGAGAAATTACATTACAAGAGATATTATATGAGATATTATTATGTTCTTCCAAATCTAGAAGTTTCTTCCATCAAATAGGGGGACTCCCCTGACATTTCCTTAATTCTATATGACAAAAAAAGAGAAGAGATTTAACTCCAGCAACCTATAGCCTTTGATACCACTTAAAGGACCCCGGAACACCCTAAGAGGAGAGGAGTGAATTAGGGTGTCAAAATTTTCATCTAATGTGATATATTTGTTCTCACACTAGTAAGAACCGGTTAAACCTTTCTGATTAGAATGTAAAGTAATTTAAACATTCATTTGTAGAGAGACAATGTGTTAGTTTTACTTGGTTCTCCACTAATGGATAGTCCAAGGAGCATATACTTACAATGTTTAATTCATACCAAAATCCACTAAAATTCACTAGTTTTAGAATATAGAAGTTTAGACATTTTCACTCTATGCCAGGACCACTACCTTTATATGATTTTAAGGATAACACACTATGTCCCTTAGAACACTTCTGTCGACTCCTCCTAGCTCACGGATTTGGGATAAGCCTTACTCAGTTTATCGACTTGAAGTTCACTTTAGTGGTTTGGCATTAAAGTCATTTTCCCTATCTATCATTTATAATCAACTTGTATCAAAGTATTAATTGGATACACTTGAAAGCGTTGTTCACTTAAAAACTGATGATCAAAATTGCCTTTCACGAATCTCTTTCGTGAATCTCAACACCTTCATGAAGCTCACTGAGTCATCAAGGAATACCCAGTCATCACAAAGCACCCATTACTCAGAATCATTGGAATCATTCAAGGCTTAACTTTTTTTTTTTGTGATTCTCAATCTTGCATATAAATCCAGAATTTCATAGCTCTAAACTCTCATGAAATCAGAGTGATTCCAGATTTTATTTAACTATTTTCATGTGAAATAAAGTGGGGGGTGGAATCATATATATAGGTTCGTCCCTTCACAAATCTCCCAGGCCTCTTGTGAGTTTTTCATGAACCTTCAAAAACATATTTTTTAATCTCCTACATTAATGAATATTTTTTGATGTTTTTCTATAGCTGTAGATATTCCCATCAATGCATTGCACATTCGCGATGCTCTACTTCTCATATTTGTGTACAACACTGTCAACCCATCACACACTCACAAAGCTTCATACATTCACTCAGATCAACATTGTTGTAAGACTAAACTATAAGAACACTTGTATTTCAAACTCCTTTATCAACCCAATGTGGATTGAAAAAAAAACAAACTTCGTTTTTATTAAACAACATCCATGGTTCTTACACTCACCACTTTGTAGAGGTGGTATTCCACAAACACAAAAATTTCATTTTCTCTTTTCTTAGGGAAGAAGGGGATGGTGGTTAAATCATGTAAAATTATTATAATAACGTAAAATTATAATAATTATAGTGATGTTATCATTTGGGAAGGTGAAAATAAGTTTGATAAAGAGTAAAAGCACATATGAAAAAAGAAGATGAAGTAGTGGTTAGAAATCTATACCCCACTACTTGGGTTATCTCATTTGTGAAGGGGGTTAAATCTTTAAAGTATGGTATTTTTAGAATAACATAACCTTATTAATTTTAATTAGAGTTTTTAATAGAGGTATGGGTAGATTTTATCATGAAATAAGTGGTTTTTGGTGTGAGGGGAAGTGAGGAGAGGAGGGTCTCTTTTACAAGTGAAAAGGAGTGGCATTTTTGTAAATGCCCAAAAAATTTCAATAATGAAAAGTCACTATCATGAAAAATGGATTCAAAATTGATAAATAATGGAGATTATAAGATATAAGGTTGCTACACACCACACAAATTCAATTTAAAACATTTTTTAAATATGTTAATAATTTTACTCTTAGGTTACTCATTTTTACCATTTTGGTTTTCACCTCAATAACTATTTTTTACCTAGGTAATTTATCCTTTATGACCAAAAATAAATGGTCCTTATTTTATAATTTGGAATTAATTGTAAAAAAATGAAATAAATTTTGTTTGATTCAATTTTTAAAAGTGATAAAAATTAATTTTAAAATACTAAATTTATATTGTATTAAAAAAAATTTGTTTGGAAAATATAATTTTATTTCTAAAATGTGAAATATGGATTTATAAACTAAAACAACATTCCTAAAATTATAAATTCACATATAAAATACATATTTGGTCTTATAATAAGGGATAATAAATTTCAATTCCCTAATTATGTACTAATAATGTCAAAAAAGTCACGGTATTTGTAAAAAATGTATTTTGCACTATTCACCTAAAAATCAGTCTTTTCAAAAGAACATAAAAAAATTAAACATAAGATAATTATGAAATTATAAATTCAAAATTGAAGTTTTTTTTATAAAATTAAAATTATAAAATTTGTATTTTTAATTTTTTAAATAAAAATAAAAATTATGAAGATTTTTTTATTGAAAAATAACTTCTTAAACCTCAAATGTCTTTATTATTATTTCATATAAATTTCTGAATAATTGAATATTTAAATAGTAGTTTTAAAAAATATAAATATTACCTATTATAATAAAATTTTAAATGTGATTAATTTAATTTAGTAAGGTAATATACAATACCCTTTTTAAGTGGTTCTTCGAAAGGCATCATTTTTAAAATATTGATCAAATAAAATGGTAATATATAATTGTTTTAATGGATTTATATCCTTTTATATACTAATTATTATATTATTTATGGATTTTTAATATGTTGTGGTTTGTTTTAGTTGAGTGTTGTGTTAGTTCAATTTTGTGTGTGATAAAATCTATTAAAGATAATTTTCATTTAAAGGATAAAAAATATCAGGTCATTACATTCTCCCCCCAAAATAAATTGCATCCTCAAAATTTTAATTATCACCCATTGTTGAAATTAAGTAAAGGTATTCTTAACATATTTATCATTTGGGATATAACTTCTAATATGACATCTACCATACTTTCTTAGTCCATACCAAGTCACTTATTTTCCTTAAACGACCTTGATCATTCATATAATCTTGTACCCCGGTATATATGTAACCTAATCATATATTCTCTATTACATACCTCTAATAATTCCATCTTAATATCCAATACATTAATATATATAAAAATAAAATATTATTTCAAAAAAACTTTATATTTAACCCTCAAATAGTATGAACCACTTGTTCATAAAGTCACACACTAGTAAATATATATAATAATCCCAAAAATTAGATAAGATTAACCAAAAATATCATGGATAAATTTTTATTTAAATCCATAATAAATTCCAATATTATTTAAATCACTTTTATAGAAATCAATCAACCAATTATTACCTCAGCATAAAAATTATATTATTCCTAAGAGTAATCCATACACATCAGTCATGTGTTCCAAAATAGTTACCCAAAAAAATAAAACTGTGTCATAAAATAACTTTTCAAGGTTATTTATTCCATTTAATATATGTTTCAAGACCTTTAAATCATGAATAATGAAGAAAAATACTTATATGTTTCACATAACCCTCATAACTTTTTCAATACAGCATCGATAAATATCACTCACTAGTGAAAATAACTATGATTATAAGAAATTAATTTCTATTACGGCATCAACATCACTACCTTTAGTAATACTAGGAAAATATACTTTTCTATCATAATGGAAATATACTAATATTTTCATCCATTTAAGTATTCCACCTTATTTAGTTATAAGACATAGTGGTTTTTGGATACATACTTTTCTCAGCTTCGTCTTCGTAGTCCTTTTTTAACCAAATACTAAAACCAAAATTGTTATACTAATATAAAAAATAATCAGAGTATATGAATATAAAATCTCAATCCTAGGATATCTTCTCCAATGACACCTTTATTTCAACCTATAATAATTTCACTTCAACTCTATCTTACTTAGTTAATCCTATAACTCTCTTAGTTCTACCTAGGTTCTTTAAGTTGTGTTCCCTCATAATTCTTAATCTATTCCCATAAAGTAATTAGGAAATAAATAATTTATAATTGTTTGTAAAGATATTTTTTTGACCAAATCATATCCATAGGGATTGTCTAGTCATGTGTACAGTTAGACCATTTTTCATTCTCCTGGTCACAGTTGAGTTAATGCCCAACATTCCCTCTTTTTGGTTATTACCCATAGGTAAACTATTCCATAGCCTGTATCCACTTACTTGTATCCAAACAGACATGTGTTTTCTAGGAAAACCACACAACCTCTATTTTACCAAAATTTAATTCTTTTATTCTATAATTTGACATATCCATTAGAATTTTACCAAGAGTTTTCTCAAAATATCTCTTATCATAATCCCCAAAATATTTAATAATACCCAAACTAACCTAAAGGGTTATCTACACCTTATCAATTAGGATAAACCTCAACATATCAAACTTTTATTAATTTTATTACTCTAATATCCTCAACCTATAAAATATTAATCTCCAAAGTTATCTACAATATTCTCTAATACCAAATATGATGGACCTAACATAATCATTAGATAATTACATAGCCCAAAGAAAATATCTAATTATAATACATTCCCAATACCTTTTAGTTTTAGAGTTTTAGAGAATCATGAAAAAAATTAACTAAAAAACTCATGTATTTTTCAACTAATGGATATTTTTTCCTTTCCACTGTGATATAAAATGCTTAATCTATAAAAAAAATATTCAATATCTCCCAGAAATTATTCTTATAGGATAACCTTCTAGACACATATTACGTATGAATTTTCATCATTACCTGGGGAAATATAAACACAATAAAGGGTGTTATTATATTATTAGTAAGGGTAAACATAAGAGATAAAAACAAAGATCATAAGTGAGAATAATATGATAATATGGGTATAATTAAGATACAAAAGAAAATAATACCTAGAAAATATTAGGTCATAAATCATGGAATAAATATTGACATAAAATAATACATTACTCAAAAGAGTGAGTTAATAAACATGTTCCATGAATTCACAATAGTTATGAAAATAAGTATAAAACTATGAAATATATTTCAACTTTAAAAAAACATTAGTATAGGGAATAATACTTTCATGATCCACACCATCATGTCCCACACTTACGATCAATACAACAAATTACGCATGATTATATTATCTCATGGGATATCCACTATGAGTACCACTTGAAAGTAATTCACTTTTCATATCATAAAGAACTCATGAAAATAAAATGGGTTTCATTCGCCAAATCATAAATAACCTATGGAAAGAAAATGGATTTCAATGACATCAAGTAACTTTCTTAGTAAATAACATTCAATAAAGATAATAAAGCATAAGGTATTTACACTATATAGATAAAGGATATATAGTTAAGATAATAATTATCCCTAATTTATTAATGTATGGAATATAGGTAACACTCTTCAATCAAATGAATCATTAATCGGGTATTCATAACAGAAAGGCATTAGAATAAAAATTATGGTTGTACATAAAACATGATTTGGAAAAACAAAGGAGATGATGGGTCATTTATCCAAAATATAAGGATATTATATAATACATAAATAGAAATAATATGGTTGGATGGAAAATAATATATACCCAATGTAAAAAATAAATATTGGAATGTTGTAAAAAATATTAAAACATCTTTACAAAAGAATGTTTAAAATGGTATCCCAAGAAAGGATAAAGAATTTAATTTCTTCTCACCATGAGTTCAATTCACCAAATTTTAAATATATATTTATTATAAAATAAATCATATAAAAAAATACTATGAATTTAAATCCTTTTGAATATTAAAATGAAAACAGAGTTGAGAAATTAAAATATCTTTTAAAAAATATTTTAAACATTGACGTAAAATAAAAACTTACATGCCACTTTCAAAAGCAACATTTGAAAAGTTGAGGTGAAATATTAAAAAAAATTAATTTAAAAAAATAATCTTCAATAATGGATCCTTGAAAAGGACATAAATTTTTCTATAGGAAATGTGGATCCAAATATAAAACATTTGATAATGGAAGGAAATGAACCATTTTAATACTTTGAAAATACCATCACTGAAAACCAACATTGTAAAAAGAGAAATAAAAACTTATTTTTATTAAAACCTAATTTTATAAAATAGGTTTATAAAATAACATATAATAGAATATTATATTGGGATAACCTAGGAAAGGATGAATAAATTTCAAGATAAAAATTTATAACTCAAATAAAGGATATTTGAGTTATTAATATCCCTTTCGGGCAACATACTCCATGAAACATGAAATATTTGAAGGTGGTTTTATGTGGTAAAAATGTAAAGAATGTGATAATACCACATAATAAAATAAAATTAAATAATGTGACCAAATTATATGAAATAAATCCAATATTAAAATCATAACTCGGTGAATAATAGTTTAGTTACCCAAAAACTCTTATAACGGGGGATAACACTTGAGTCAAAATACATTTGAAGAAAAGAACTTGATTTGGTTTAGTATATACCATGAATTAAAAGGAATTTTTTTATATAAAATTAATTTTATATTATATCAATAGAAATCCATACAAAAGAAACATGGTGTATAACATGTAACATGCTTCAATGAATCACAATTGAGACCGAGAAAACCCTTATGGATTGAGTAACACTTTAATAAAATCCTATTGAAATAAGGGTATTATAATTGAACTTAAAATACCATTATTAAAATATAAATCATGATATGATATCTCAAATAGGAATTATATACACCAAATAAATGGAATTTGGTGCATAATACAAAAAATGTCTCCAAGATATAAATTTGTGGTGAAAACCCTTATGGCATTAGAAACTTTAAAATCAAAACCAATTGAAAGATAAGACTTGATGTTAAAAATAAAATTAAATGATTAAAATACCCTTAATGATATTATATCTCAAATATGTAGTATATTCACTAAATAAATGAAATTATGTACATAATACCAAACATACCTCAAAGAGATGAATTTGAGACGAAAACCCCTTATGACTTTAGAAACTTTCGAATCAAAATACTTTGAAAAGGATGGATTGTCATTGAACATAAAATACCATGATTAAAATATAATTAATTATTTTATATCTAAAATAGTTAGTATATACCCCACATAAATTAAATTAGGTGCATAATACCAAAGATATCTTAAAGAGAGAAATTTGAGATAAAAAATACTTACCATGGTACTGATTCATTATTCACCTTCACCAAACATATTGAAAGATTAAATTATGTTAATTAAATATATAATAAAGAAAATTATTGATAACTATAACCATTTATACTCTTCATTTAAAAATTTTCAATACACATGAATATTTGTTACTTTATACCTATTTTATACATCGGGTGTATGTAATCTTTATTGATTTGAAATAGTTTCATAAAAACGGTATTGGTATATCTTATTTTTCCAAAGTAAATAATTATTAGATAATATATGGTATTTAAATATAAGTTACTTGATATTTTATAGATCTATAATTTCATTACATGGTAATTTTGGTTACAAACCATGAAGATGAAATTAGTGATGATCATGTTTTGGTGATTCTTAATAAATGAAAGGTGTTTTCTTAATTAAAGATTTAAATATTGATATAAAATTACCATAAAAAGATATTTTAAATATTTATATCATATTATACCAGTAAATAATATTTCATAATCATCCATTACATATTTCATTACAATGTTCAAGTAGGTGGTGAAATTGACCCAAACATGAACTTACCAAACTTAATTGATGATTATGAGGTGATTTAGTTGAAACATCATTAAAATTGTAGAATAGTTATATAATTAAGTGATTATTAGTTTTATATATCATAATTATAAAGTAATTATAATAAGAATTAATTTATATGACAATAATTACATAATTAAAATTACAAATTTTCCTCTTAATACACTTGTTTTTTTAAACAAGTAGAAGGGAAGCCCCCCCTAAATTTTATTAAAAACATAAATACAAAATTCTAATGGAAAGTGAGAAAAAAAATACAAAGAATTTATTCCTAGGACACTATGTTAGTTTCCTTTGAAATAGGTCAACAGTTGGCCTGAAGGACCCATTAAATGGTCAACACCCACTGACCCCTGAGTAAACCCTAGCTGTCTTTAGGAAGACAACTATTGTCCAAGTTGACCAAAGGTGGGGAGCCTCTGCAAACCTATCACCACAATCACATTGAACCATGAAATCACTATTGTCAATATTCTCTATGGACCCACCTCCTTCAAGTGTAAAGGTTATCTAATCATTGTTTTTGATCCTATCTTCATTGCTAGTACTGGTCACTCTTGAACCCCACATTGAACAAAGATCATTCTTATCCACCTAACCCCATATCGAGAAGGGGACATCCTTTGCCTTATAAAATGATCAAACCTCACCATCAATAAATGGAATCATCATTTCCGCACATTGAGAGAAGAGGGTTTTCATCTTAGACCCCTAAAATTAGCAGGGATTTTCCATCACTACAGAAATATCCTCATCCTAAAACATTATCTTTGTCATCCTCTATGCTAGGTGGGTAACATTTAATTCCATAATACATAATGCACCTACAATCTGGCCATCAACCCTCAAATATTATTAATCACCAACCACATATTCTCCTCACTGACATCAAATATCACCTTTTCCTAAAACAATCAACGATCTAACCTTCGCACTAATAGAAGGTCCCTTTTGACCTCTGTACATGACCTTTAAAATCCCCATGGTTGTGGATATACAAGCACCACTCAAGGTATTTATCTTCTTGAGAAATTAAGGATCGCCTCTGATACTTATAGAGATATCCCCTTCAACACTTCATGTGGACTCCCCCTTCTATAATTTTCTATAAACACTGCTTGATGTCTTCCTATTCTTTGTAAATCATGGATAACCTATAATCGATGTAGAGGGATCCCCTTTGATGTCTCACGTGGCCTCCCCTTTCTATTATTTTTAGATCCCATCGATCCTCATATATTTGGATCTTACAATGATACCATATATGGCCATAGTATTCTAGGTAGATCAAGAGTATCCACCACTGTCAGCCCTATATTAGGGTTCACCTTCTCTACTATACACAGAATTCCTCGAATGAAGATTTCCTTTGGTTCCATCCATTTATCACTTAGTACATTTGTTTTAAACTATTGAATTAATGATAATAATTTTTTACATCATATAATTTTTAGATTCTCTAATTTTTCATACCATAATGATAATAACATCATAAACATAATATTTATCCCTTAAACCCAATCTCATGATGATCTATTTAAAGTGATGATGAAAAGAGAACAAAAATCAATCGTCCTATGGAAGCTATAGCATATACATAACCATAGTTGACAATTTAATTTTTCATAGAATAGGAGAATTGAATAATATTTTTTATCATTTAAGTGTCTAAAATATATTACAAATATCATAATTATGTATTAAATTCATCATTAGGACCATCCTTTAAAAGTAGTTAAGTAAAATGAAACTTGGAACTTTGTGGTGGAGATAATTCATGTACACATATATTTCATTTTAAAATTTCTTAGGGTAAAAGGGATGGAAGGTTAAATATTTCAACATAATTATAATAAAATAATAGAATAATAAGTATATGGATATTATAATTTAATATGGTGAAAAAATTAGAAAGACGAAAAGCACATAAGGAAAAAAAGAGGGAGAAGCTATTATAAATCTATACCACACTACTTGGCTTATCTCCTTTGTGAATGGAGTTAAACCTTTAAAGGATGGTATTTTGAGAATAAAAAAACCTCATAAAAGTGTTTAATAGTTTCAAGGAGAGTTTTAGGAAGATTTTTGGATGAACTAAGTGGGGTTTTGTGTGAGGGTAAGTGAGGAGAGGAGGGACCCTTTTATAATGTAAAGTCATTCTCAAGGAAAATGGATCCAAATTTTAGAAATAATGGATAAGAGAAGATATAAGGTCTATAAAAACCTCAAAAACTTCATTAAAAACATTATTTAAACATTTTAGTCCCTTTACCTCTTAGGTTACTCATTTTTTTTTATTTTTTTTTTCACCATGGTAACTAGTTTTTTACCTAGGTAATTTATCATTTATGCCCAAAAATAAATTGGTCCTAATTATACAATTTAGACACAATGATTCCAAATTTAAAATCTATTTTTTATTCAATTTTTAAATGTGATAAAAATTAATTTTAAAATAATAAATGTATATTTTATTAAAAATAATTTATTTGAAAAAATTTAACTTAAATTATAAAATTTCAATTACGGGTTTATAAATTAAAACCCAAATTTAATAAAAATTAAATTTAATTATAAAATAAATATTTTTTCTTAGAATTTTTTTTCATAAATTTCCAATTCATAATTATATACTAATAATGTCATAAAATCCATGGTATTTATAAAAATGATATTTTGTACTATTCATCTAGAAATCAATATTTTTTAAAAAATATAAAAAAAATTAAACCTAAGATGATTTTGAAATTATAAATTAAAAATTAAGTTATTTTTATCAAATTCAAAAATATTAGATTTATATTTTTAATTATTTAATTAAAAATAAAATACGAATAAAACTGTTTTTATTGAAAAATTAATTCTTAAACATCAAGTGTATTTAATATTATTTCAAATAAATTTCTAAATAATTTAATATTGAAATATTTATTTTAAAAATATAAATATTACCTATTTTAATAAACTTATAAATGTGACAAATTTAATTCATTAAGGTAATATACTCTACCCTTTTTAAGTGGTTCTTTAAAAGGCGTCCTTGTAAAGATATTAATCAGTGATAACAATTGTATATAAATATTTTAATTTATTATTTTCTATTTATTTAATAATGATTATATTATTCATATATTTTTAATATGTCATGGTTCATTTTATGCTGGTGTTGTGTTATTTCAGGGTTGTGTGTAACACATTCTATTAAAGATAGTATTAATTTAAAGGATCTAAAATTTCAGGTTGTTACACTGTGCACATTATTAAAGGGTTCTGAAATTTGGATTTTTAACCAAGTTTCCCCCCCCCAACTGATCATTATTCATCATATGGATAAGGATCTTACATATGTTGGGTGATTTTATTGATTCCTTTTCTTCTGAATCTTGATCACTTTGAATCTAGGATCATTGGTCCTTAGAATTAAAGGCAGAACTCTCGTTTCTTCTCCTCTTCTTTCTGATTCCCATTTTCTATTTAAAATAACTCTAGCCCTGGGCTTCAATTATTAGATCTAGTGGTTAGGGTATATGTTTATGGGGATTTGTTTTATGGATCGTTGTGGGAGGGTTTCTAGATCCAAGATCTATGAGGTCACAATGTGGTTTTATCATGTTGACTGTATTTACGGTAGGTGGCTTCTATCCCATTAAAATTCTATCAAGAACTAGATGGATTTTTTCTAAACTATATTTCTCATATTATTTGAGGAAATCCTTTGATATAAACCCTTTATAAAACCACCCATATTTTTTGGTTCTTAATTAATTAGTTTTGGGTCCTCTTGATAATATGTTCAATGAAGTTATTAATGACAAATTTAAATAGAGAATGAATTGGGTTGTGAGAACTTGGAATGATCATGGTTACTGTGAATTCATATTACATTATAGGGTATCCTTGTTGGTTCATACATTTTTAACATGTCAGATGGGGTAAACTCGATTATACCGCTAATCAATGGCTTTGGTCTGGCAGGATGGGTTTTCACCAATGAGTTGGACATTTCAAAGGGCCCACTTTGATGAGAGATGCACTGGGTTGTGTATTTCATGGATGCATGTGTTCATTCCATGGGTGTACTTTTGGTGTGAGTTAATTCACTAATTTTATACTAATCATTCTTGATAACTAATTTTAAACTCTCTTACTATTTTATATAAAATGTACTAACTTGTTCTTACTATAGAGGTAAGTGTCGGAAGTCTCGGGGATTATCAGCTCAGTCGATATACTCACCCCCTGCATATGCACATTGGTTTATATGAAGATTTTTTTATCATGACATGGTTAAAGGGAACATTTCATAATTCTATAGTGTATCTTAATGATGTTTTGGTCATTAATGAATGGAGTTTAAATTAAATCTATTTTTGGAATCTGGAGTATTACCATCTTGGAACTCAGGTCTTATAATCCTTCATTTTTTTAGACTTTCATTTGGATTGTATTTTGGTTGTTACTCTAATTATAACTTTGTTATGTATTTGGATTACTATTGGTTTTTATATCATGTATAATTTATATTTATGTTATGGTAGTGTAGTTTTTCTATTTCAAGTTGTGTTATATCTATGGGTAAATAATCCTCTGATGATTACATATACCCTTGGATTTTATTTCAATCCTTTAGTGTTTAGGGGATGTCACCCAAATTTAGTTTTATTTCAAACCTTCACAAGCCAATGGGTCAGGTTAGGATTTTACAATTATGAAGGATATATAGATAATTTATTTATTTTTAATGATTTAAGTATAATATCCTAGAAACATGTTATTATAAAATTTTGGGATTAAAATTTTATTTAAAATTATTATTATTATAATATTTACAATAGTAACAAATTTCTAACTTAAGTTTTCTTTCCCTATAAATAAAAATAGTGGTAAATAAAAGAACCCAAGTAAATAACAAATTCCACAGGAAATACGATGATGACCTTCCCAATATAGGCAAAGATGAAGTTGAAAACTTCATAATGATGTTGAATCAATTATATATGGTTATGAATAATAACCTAAACCATGTTGAGTATCTGAATTCACCAAGGAAGGATCAGCTAGTAGTTGAATCCATTATTCATCAACAACCAACTTCATTTAGTGTATCCTATGATCCTTTGATCATGGAACAATGGATCAACACTATAGAAACGATAAATTCTCTTCTCTATTATTATGAGCCGGAGAAATTTACTTTGGAAGTTCTTGATTCAATGAAGTAATGGAAATATTTTAATAAAATTGATGATCATTATCACCCCCAGTCATGCTCAAACACCTTTCATATAAAACTTTTCGTGAAAATGATGATCATTATTTCTAGAAATATCACACCATTATTGAATCTTTATCTCTTGAAACCTTCATATAAACACACACACATATATATATATAAATGTTCTTCAATCCTCTTCACCCATGTTTGACTTGAAAACTGATTTAATAATCGCCACATTTATACTAGCATTGAAAATAAATACCACATCATCATGAAGGTGGTTCAACATATGGATAAGGACTTTTTCATTTATAGTGATGCATCCTTAAAGGGAATTAGATGTATACTCATGAAAAATTATAGGTGATTGCCTATGAATCTTGATAGTTGGATCCACATGAATATAATTATCCTACCCATGATTTGGAGTTAGTTGTAGATATCTTTTAATCAATGATATGGAGACACTATATTTATGGGGTGGAAGTGTGGTATATACATCAGCCACCATATTTCAAAGTATATATTCACACAAAAGGAACTAAACATGATATAAAGGATATGGTTAGAGATTTTTAATGACTATTCTTTTTCTATTCATTATCACCCTAAAAATCAAAAAAAATCATTGATGCATTGAGTTGAAAATAACTTAGAGTTCATGAAATGATGAGGATTAAAGGAGGTACATTTATCAAGGACTTGGTAAAGATGTTCATGGAATTCACAAGGGAAGAAACATCATAAATCTTATCCTGAATGATTTACTAACCATCATTACTAGAGAATATCAATAAAAAAAAGATATTTTCCTATGTTACAAAAGAAGATAGAAGCTATGAAAAATGGAAATTATCCTAAGTTCAATGTTGATCAAGAGAGGTTACTAAGGTTTGGTACAAATATATGTATCCCATATATTACCTAGATAAAGAAATTGATGGAGGATGAAGCTCATAGATCTGTGTTTCCTATACATCTTAGAATCACCAAAATGTATAAAGATTTGTGAGATTATTATTGGTGTTATATTATAAAAAGGTATATTTTGGATTATACTATAAGATGTTTGGTATAACAAAAATTGAATTCCGAGTGAAAAATATCCAAAGGAATGGTGGAACCACTGCCCATACTTTTATGGAAGTATGACAACTTCACTATGGAATTTTTTACAATTCTTCCCAATACATCCAAGGAAAAGAATTGCATATTGGTAAACATTGATAGATTAAAAAAGTTTTCTCAGTTTATCACTATATGAGTGGATTTATCCCTTGACAGCCTTGCTCTTCTGTATACTCAAGAAGTGGTGATACTTCATAGGGAACCAAAATTAATTATTATATACCATGATCTAATATTTACTTCTAAGTTTAATAGGAGCCTTCAAAAAGTTTTGAATATCGAAGTAAACCTAAAAAAATCTATCGTCTTCAAACTAATGGACAGTCTGATAGGACTATTCAAACATTGTAATACATTTTATGTGCTAGGTCACTTGATTTTAAAAGGATTTTAGACCAATATATTTCACTTGTTTAATTATCCTATAATAATAGTTGTCACTTGAGTATTCAAATTGATCCTAATGAAGAACTATATGAAAAAAGGTGTAGAATTTCAACATGTTGGGTTAAAGTTGAAGAAGGAAAAATATTGAGACCAGATATTGTGAAAAATACTACAGATAACATACAAGTGATATGTAAACATATCAAGGTCACTCAGAGCCAATGAAAGAGTTATCTTGACAACATAATGATGGACTTATAATTTCATGTTAGGGATAATGGATTCCTAAAATATCACCATGGAAGGAGTCATGAGATTTTTAAAGAAAGGGTAACTGAGTCTATGGTACATCAAACCATTTGAGATTCTATAACATGTTAAAGTAGTCTCCTATCGGTTATCACTACCACTAAATCTTTTCAAGGTCTATGAAATCTTCCTTGTACCTAGGTTAAGAAATTAAATTCCATACCCAACACATATAATAGACACACATGGTGTGGAATTGGAACTTGGACAATCATATGAAGAAGAAACGATCCTTATTCTTGATAAAAGTGTTAGAGTTAGTGCCTTAGAACCAAATTCTATATACTTTATAATAACATGTATTCATAGTTTTTTAATATTAATAAAATATTTATCACATCATGATTGTTCTTCTTTGTAACACAATATGTGATAATGTCCTAGGAGTAACTGTCACACTAAAAGGTCATAGAAGTTTCCCGCTATGATGAGAACCTAGAAGTGCCACAATAATATTCTTAAATATATGTTCTATATTAATATGAAATAATTTTATGTACACAAATAATTTTGTCTATCAGGGGTGGAGACTCATAGGACTTTGAGTAATCTTCTCACATTGTATTCCATTGGTAATATCCAATTTAGGATATTATGAGAACGAGACCTATCAATAAGAAATACACATTTATATGTGTCATTGGATGTTACTATCTATGTAATTGTGAAATGATCCTTAGATAGTAAGATTATTATTAATGAGTATTAAAAGTCAAATAATTTGATGTATTGATGAAATCCATGACGACATATGACTATGGTGAGGTGTGATATGTTGGGTACATCACGAGTAATATTACATTAATGAATAATGCGAGAAAGTATTTTCCCCTTATATTCTTTAATGAAAGTTAATATCTTAGGCCCTTTATGGAAATTATATAACCAAAATAAATCCATGGCTATGGTGTTTTATAGGAAAGTTTGATCTCTAAGAAGTCCAAGAAAGTTACATCAAGCACATAGGTTGATGTCACTAGCATGTAACCTTTTTTATTAGATATATCATGATAAAGGTATTATATTATACAATAAGCATTTATATGAGTATTATGTCATTTTGGAATTAACATATTTATCTATGGGTTCCTTGGCGTGTTGCTAGATGATAACCTTATACTTTAGGCTGCTTCACCTAATTCCACTAAGAAATAGGCCTTGAGGGTCACACAATAAGTGTATCTAGAATCTCAATAAAATAATATATTATTTATCTATTATTTGAAAAGTTGAATAAATATTATTCCTACAATTTTTTAATAATTATTCATGTTTTCTTGATCACATATATTCCATCATGAGTTATTTGAGATAATATTATGTGAGTGGAATATTTAATAAATTTTTACTTTCTATTTAGTGAATATAATATTTATTTATTTATTGGAAAATAATTTAGTGATATTTATTTATTAAATAAATAATCATTTTTTAAGGATTGATAAATATTGTAGATGAATGGTGGACCAAGTTTAATGGTCCAGTAAGAAATAATATATATTTAATGTTATTTGATTAAATAATATTTAATTTAATTCTTGAGTCTAGCATATGTCAAGAATTATTATTATTATTATTATTATAGACATGGGGTTCCACAAGGATTAAATGAATAATAAGGGGAATTTGTGAAATTATTTATTTCTAACCCCAGCGGTTTATAAACCTAATTATATTATTTTTCATTAGAGCCAATTCATTTATTTTATTGTGTATAATGAAATCCAGAGAATCCTCTCGAAGCCTAGGGAGATCCATTCTCCAAGAACACTCTCAAGAATGGAGAGCGGTTTTCCTCCAACTTCCACTCTCAATTCAAGATAGATCAAGGATAATCCTTTAGAATTGATTCTTATGGTGATCAAAGGTGAACAATTCAAGTGGTAGGATCTTTCATGCTTGTACCAGGAGATTCCTACAATGAAGTTTGGATATTTTTGGAACATGTGTGGATCACCACTAGAGGGGATATGCTCTTGATCCCTACAACACAATGACGGTACAATGTAGATCCATTGTCAGATCCATAAACAAATAAATAATTCCTCACAAGGTAATTCTTTAACTACTTAAATTAATTATAAATAATATGTGACTATCCTACAATTTGGTTTTGGAATTTTATCCATTTTTTTATTCTTTGATTAAATTCCATTGATCAAGAATTTTATAATTTTGTAAATCTAGGATTTATCATTGATCATGACAAAAAGAAAAGTTGGACACGACCCATCACATGATTTTTTTTGCGCCTGGAACCTAGAAGTGGTATCAGAGCGGGTCACATAATTATTTATAATTATTTAAAGATTATTGATTGATTTATACATAATTAATTGGGTTTTATGTATATTTTAATCATTATTTAATCCTAATTTTTAGATCTACTTATTCCTCTTCATTTATCACATATATAATTAAATTGATTAATGTTATTGATGAATTAAATTCAAATAACTCATTTGGAGGTGTCGGGGAATCTGATCGGATAACGCAAGAGTACACGTTGTGTAACTAGGAGGTACTCACCATGTACTAGTGTTTAATGAACTAAAAAATAATTTATAATTAATTAAAGGAATGTGAATTTGTTACACATGGTGAATTTAATTATACACCACATGTATACCAGGCCATCCTGGTGCATGGTTAGCCAGAGTATACACTATGTAACATCCGTACATGGTATGTAGTCCTTAGTCACATAAGGGGAATATATATTCTTACATGGCATACCAGACTAGTGATTGTGTAACTTGGAGACCACGTGTCATGTACACCATGTACACACTATTTACTCCAATATTTTCTATGTCATTGTTACACACTGAGTCCCTAGGCATGTGTCGCAGATAGATAGTGATAAAAAATGCATTCCATGTAGCTCCAATGTACACGCCATGTACTTTTATCAAATTAAGAAGAATTAAAATTAATTTATTATACCATGAAATCCTTATCAACATGTAATTTAATGTGGTAATTAATTTGATAGGACACACCATGTAATGGGTTTAAAAATATATAAATGTTTAATTAATTTCTGTATAATGTTTGGATTTTCATATCATGTGTGAGTCATATTACAAATTTTACTATAGATTCATTGAAGAATAACATGGGATAAAAAAATCATGTAATCCATTTAATTATTAATTAAGTTGATATTCTATATCATTAAGGTACGTGATAAGTTGTGTATGCCACATGTCGCAAGTGTAAACAATATACAAGTATAATACAAGTTAGGTAGTTCATATGTGTACTCGTTGTATTTTCTCTAAGGTGTATTTTATATTACATAGTTATTTTTAAATAAATTTATTTAGTTTTTTTAAAATTATGATGGATGATAATATTAAGGAAATTCAAATGAGAATTAAGATAAAAGAATAGATTAATTAAAGATTATAATTAATTGATTCAAGCGTGATTTATATTAAATAAGAAAGATTAAGAATGTAATTGTAACAACCCAAATCTGAAGCCCCTCCACTGGTTCCCCATACCCGGTTCACCACATGACCTCAAGTGAGTTTCCCCAAATGCCAGAGTCTGTCGACTAGCAGTGAGGGCCTTGGTGAGTCGGTGGGGAAACTATTCCATCATTCGGTAAAGTATACAGCGGAAGAACAACAAGTCACAATAGCGGAATCAATAACAGCCCACAACAAATGAATTGAACAACGGAAATAATGAATAAAATAATAATGATGCAACATGGTACATATGTCTATGGGAAGCAGTAAACAAACTAATGTGCTGAAATAAAACAGAACACAAGTTCTAAAGCAACAGCAAAAGAAAAACAGAAGAGCATCTCCTCAGCATCGCAAGCCTCAACTTGGTCCCATGCTTCCCAGATCCAGTAAGTCAGGTACCTGAAGTAGAAGGGTGCTTGCCCTTATCTATACCTGCAACAACATAGTCTGATTGGGTCCAAAAGCATGGCCCAAATTGGGTGTGAGACAAAGTCCCAGTAGGCAACCACTCAAAGATCTGTGCCTAATAGTCAATGAATACATGGCAAGTAAAGTACAGGAACAGTAAACAGGAAAATACACAACAGCTACAATTTATAGTCTAGAATATAAACTACAAAAGTAAAAGACAATAAAAAAGTAAAACAAGGTAACCCCCTGGGTAGTTCTCACAGCCTAACCCTTATGGTTCAACCTATCATTACTAGAAACCCCCTGGGAGGCACACACAGTCTCACCCCTCTGGTTCAGCTAAAGAGTAGACTCTCTGAGGAAGCACTCACCATCAATTCCCCCTATAGTCTCATATCATGCTAAAGGCTCTCTAGGGAAGCACTCAATGCATCATTCCCCTTGTGGCCCATGTCGAGGAACTACAGACTCTCTGAGGAATCACTCATCGTCAATTCCCCCTATGGTCTCGCATCGTATTATAAAACACTCTAGAGAAACCCTTACGTCTATTATCCCTGTGGTATACTACACTAGGTTCTCATAGTCCTGTGTAAAACTAACATGATCAACATGCGTGTATCATCCAAGTAAACCTCAAGAACTACTTGGCTATCATTCTAGGGCACAACAACATAACAATATCACAGTTCCACTATCCCACAACTAAGCATGGTAACTGGAAAAATGCCAAACAAGAAAAACAAGCATGGAAAAGCAACTTGAGCACAAAACAAATTAATCTACTCACAATTATAACCTCTACTATAGTAATCAATCAAATTAGGAAAAAATCAGGGGAAAAATAGGGAAACACACAATTCCCATTCAAGGGAATTGGCGGAAATTGCACATAATATTCAACGACTTCCTACAGAAAGGTACAAACCACCTACCTCGATCATAGGAGATTAATATACTTGAACCAAGATGACTGATTCTCCCTAGAACATCATAGATCTATGCGATTCCAATGCAATTGGTTGTGCTCTAATCGAAGAACGGATGGAGAGGCGGGAGCTCAGGAAAGATTCAGCCGTACGGGTCGCTCTCGGATGAAAAACCTGGAGAAGAAGGTGTTTCTGTCTGAAATGAAGATCCGGGTTCTTACAGTAATGATAATTTTATTAAATGTGTAATTTTTTTCATGTATATAGATGATCATGAGCCTAGAACATACCATTATATGTGATTGTTTTCATTTAATTTGTTGTTAAATTATATTGTTGGTCTTCACACTATCTATCCTCTTAGTATGTAAGGGCATGTGTGCCCATGGTTTCTTTTATGGAAACTCCTTCCCCTCAAATGTGTGTGAGTAAAATCATATGTAATGGATGGAACTCCCAAGATAGTGGAGGCGGTTCAAGTTTTAAGGTGAGGAGAAACCAATCCAAGAGAGATACATAGATGGACAAGTGTAAATTTGCAACATGGACCTTAATTGGTTCAAGGTGTTTTTTCACCTAGGTCGACGATTAGTTTGTCATCATCTAGAGAAACTAAACATTAGTAAAATATCATGATCATAAAACTTTATTATTTTATTTATTTTAAGTTTCATGAATATTTCATTATGGATAATTTTTCATGATCACATGAATTAATGAATTAACAAGCATGCAAGATAGAACTAAAATAAATTGGATTATGTGTAAATATCATCTAAGACATGGTTAATCACTTAAGTAAATCTAATTAATATTAAAAAACATGTAATAAAGATAATAATTTCAATTTTATTCATAAAAGTAAAAATCCCTCAACTATATATATTAAGTCGGTATAGCCTTCCACTACTTTAGTTAAAATGGAATCGTAGTTCAATGTTCTTAACCAGATAAAGTTAGGGTGATTTCAATTATCAAGGAATTCTAACTTGAATTTTTGGTTTGACATAACTTAGTTCACATCAAGGGTTGAATACCAAAGTATAAATTGGTGTAACTAAGAGACAATAGTTGAGTAAATCCAATTTAAGGATTTTAGGATTGAGGATTCCACTCAATAGATCAAGGAACTGTGAGTTAATGTAGTTGACATTTGGAATTCTTACCTAAAAACCTTAAAATTTCTTGACCAACCAAAGTTTGGGTAATGGGAAGGGGAATATGGATCCTTTCCACTAGAATTTCAAAGTAATAGGATATTCTCAATCTAATTATTAGATCTATTGGGTTTTGATAAAATAGTGGGAGATTAATAAATATAATATATATTTTTTGTCGAAATTTTATCAGATAAAGTAATAAATCCATGGTCATCTTACTTATAGAAAAATCAATAAAAATGAATTCAAACATATCAATATGATCCATACTTTAGAAGGATAACCTTCTCACCATCAAAAATTTCCAAGAGTGGCAAAGGCACTTGCACATTATCCTACGTTGTGAAAGAAAATTATATGTGTTGGAATAACCTATTCCCAATGTGCTTGGTAATTAGGATAGTGAGGAAGAGTTTTATCTCTATGAGAAACTTTGGAATGATGCTACATATATTCAATGTTTCATTCTATCATCTAGGACCAATGAGATTTTGAAGCAACATGAGGACATGTATATGTATAACATGATGTCTCACCTTCTGGATCTCTCTCATGAGAAGGTGATATAAGATAGATACAAGGTATCCAATTATTTTTTTCAACTAATCTTGGAGATTCTTCCCCAACTAGGCCTCATGTAGTCAATATTATTGGCTACATTGCATGCTTATACATATTAGAGATTAAATTACTAAATGAGTTGCACATAGATCTCATACTTTCCTCATTACCCAAGTCATTATCTAGTTTTATTATTAATTGTAACATGATCAATAATGAGAAGTGTCTTTTAGAAATTATTGATTTTATTTTCCAAGTGGATAAGGACATGGGGCATGACAAACTCATATTCCATATGGTGAATAAGAAAAGGAAGAACAAGTCGAAGGGGCCCAAGACTCATAAAAAGTATAAATATTCTGATCACCATACTTCTAAGAAGAGGAATATTCAAAGGTAGGGAAACAAAAATGAGTCAGTATGTTTTTCAAGTGGTAAGAAAGGCCACTAGAAGAATAAATATACCTAGAAGTAAGGGGAAGATAAAGGTATGTTAGTTATCAAGTGTAATCTTTAAATATCTACACATTTGGCATTAGATATAGCTTGTGGTGCTTACATATATATCCAAATATAGGAACCAAGTATATTCCAAAAGGCATTTAGAGGAGAGGTGGATTTCCAAGTTTCCAATAGTGAGAGGTTGGATGCTCTATCCATTGGTGACTTCCACTTTTCATTTCCAATGAGAATGATATTGGTTTTAAGGGATTATTATTATGTACCAATTATTACCAATAACACAATTTCTGTGTCATGCCTAGATATATATGGTTTTATTTTCAATTTTGGAGATAAAAGATGTTTATTTTATGAAGAAAACATATGTTATGGTATGGAACATTTAAATAATGGTATTCATGTATTAAATTAAAAAACCAAGTATTACAAATGGATAACGAATCATGTTCACATGACTCAAATAATACTCATCTATGGGATCACCATCTTAGTCATGTAAATGAGAAGTATTTGAAAAAGCTCTGTCGGGATGGTTATTTAGACTATTCTAAAATAAAACCACTTGAAATATTTCATGATTTTTAAAAGGAAAAATAACCAACCCATAATTTGATGGATAGGGTGAAAGGGACACAAATATTCTAGTATTGGTACATACTAATGTGTGTTGACCATTTATAATAGAATCTAGAGGTGGGAATTCTTCATTCATAACTTTTACTGATGACTTGAGTAGATATGGATATGTATACTTAATGAGGTATAAGTCTAAATCCTTTGAGAAATTAAAATAATTCAAGAATGAAATAGAGAATCAACCTGGAAAAAAATTAAAGAATCTTTGATCAGATTGAGGTGGTGAATATCTTAAGAAAGAGTTCATCAAATTTTTATAATATTTTTTGATTCTATCTCAACTCACTTCACCTTACACACCGTAATGGAATGGTGTTAGTAAAAGGAGGAAATGAACCTTTTTAGATATGGTTAGGTCTATGATGAGTCCTGAAGATCATCCACTATCATTTTGGAGATATGCATTACAAACTGCAGCATACACACCAAATTGAGTACCAAATAAAGTGGAAAATGGAATTCATTTTAATTTTTGGAGTATAAAGAAATCCATTTTTTTATAAATGTGTATGGGGTTGTGTAGAGTTTTTTGAGGCTTTCTCAGGTAACAAAATATCACTTCGGGGCATAAAGTGTATCTTTATAGGGTATCCTAAGGAAAACAGGATACTACCTATAAAACTTCTCAGACAAGAAAGTGAAAATATCCAGATAATTCATATTTATTGAGAGGGAGAAAATACTCAAAAATTATAGTGGGAGAAAGATTGATTTTGATGAAGTTGATTCTAAAGATACATAAGAGTTGGTAGAGGAATAGATTCCATAATTCCTCATGGAAGAAGTATTTCCTGAAATACATATACCACGTAGGAGAAAAATAGAGGTAAGAGAACCAAAGAGATATGGTTTTCTAGTAATCGAATATAGTAAATAATTTTTGGTTGAAAATGATGAACCTATCTTCTATAAAGTGGTAGAAGAGAGCTCAAAATCTACAAGATGGAAAGAAGCCGTGAATTATAAAATGGATTTCATGTATCAAAACCATGTTTGGTTTTTAGTTGATGCGCCCGTTGATGTAATGATTGTATGGTGAAAATGGGTATTCAAGAGAAAAATAGACATGGAAGGTAAAGTAAATACATATAAAGAAAGGATAGTGGATAATGGGTTTAAAAAACGTCAAGGGATTTACTATGATGAAACCTTTTCACCAGTTTCCATGTTTAAATCCATCAAAAATATACTTTTTGTAATAGCTTATCATGACTATGAAATTTAGAAAATGGATGTCAAAACATCTTTCCTTAATGGGAACCTTTAGAAATATGTCTATATGACACAACCAAAAGGGTCTGTAGCTCCAGGTGATGCCAAAAAAATCAAGTTGCAAAGATACATTTATGGATTAAAGAAAGAATTCAGGTCATGAAAAATTCAATTCAATGAAGATATAAGATAATTTGGTTTCATTAACAATGAATGTGAGTCATGTGTTTACAATAGGTTTAGTGGGAATATAGTCGGTATCATTTTGGTATATTTTTATGACATGTTAATTATTGGAAATGACATAAAAGTCTTACAATCTATTAAGTATTGGTTAAACAATTGTTTCTCTATGAAGGACTTAGGTGAAACAACCTATATTTTATGGATCAAGATAATTCATTGTAGATAAAATAATCTTTTTGGACTAAGTCAAAGTACATACATTGACAAGATACTAAAGATATTTAGTATAGAAATATCCAATAGGGGATTAGTTATAGTGTCACATGCTATACATATTTCTAATAATATGTGTCCTTAGACATAATAGGAGGAAGAGATAATGAGTAAGATCCCATATGATTCTATGATAGGATCAATCATATATTTCATTTTTTATACTAGACTTGATGTTTCCTATGAATTGTGCATGGTAGGTAGATATCAAGAAGATCTAAGAGAACATCATTGGTCTACTATTAAGTCTATCCTCAAGTATCTAAGAAGAACTAAGGATTTTTTCCCTCTTTTATGGATGAGATGAGGATATGTTCATCAAGGTTTATAATGATGTTTGTTTTCAAATAGACTATAATGATATGAATTCGTGGTAAGGATATGTTTTCCATCTCAACGGAGGAGTTGTGAGATAGAATAGTTCAAAGAAGCCAGTTGTCAGTAATTATATAGAAGATTTTGAGTATATAGCAGCTTCAGATATAGCCAAGGAAGACATTTGGATATGGAACCTTTTCAGGGAGATTGATGTGGTACCTAGAAGTAAAGATCCTATCACATTGTATTGTGATAATAAAATAATGGTGGCTCTTTCAAAAGAGACAAGGTCACATGAATGGATAAATAACATACTCCTGAAGTATCAACTCTTAAGGGTTTTTTCTTAAAGGGGTAAAGTTTTAGTAAAAAAAGTTACCTTAGAACAAAACATGGTGCATGACCTCACTAAAGGAATATCTCAGTAGAAGCATGAATATATTGTGAGAGATAACAAACTGAATTTTGTTAGAAGTTGGATCTAGTGAAAGTGGGAGTATGTTAGATTTGGTTCCCTAGAACCAACTTATTTGAATTTTATGATAACTTATATTCATATTTTTGAATATTAATAAACTCTCTATCACATCATGATTACTCTTCTATATAACATAGTATGTGATAATGTCCTAAGAGTTGTTTTTATACTAAAAGGTCATAGAAGTTCCCTACTATGATGAGAACCCACTAGTTCCATGAAAATATTTTTAAATATATGTTTATAGCTTGATAAAATTATTTGATCAACAAAAATGATTCAGGATATCATAGGTGGAGATTCATAGGACTTTGAGGAATCTTCTCATGATATACTCCCTCGGTAATATCCAGTGTAGGATATTATGAGAACAAGACTCACCAGTAATAAATCCACATTTATATATGTCACTGGATGTTCCTATATTTGTACACATGTATTTATCCTTATACATTAAAATTATTATTAATCAATATTACATGTTGTGTACTTTTAGGTATTGATGAAAACTGTGATGAAATATGTTCATGTTGAGGTAGGATACGTTGGGTGCATCATGAGTAATATTGAATTAATGAATAATTCAAGAAAGGATTTGTACCTTATGTTCTTTAATGGAAGTTGATATCTCAGGACATTTGATGAAAATGAAATAGCCTAAATAAATCTATGGTAATGGTGTTCTACAAGAAAGTTTAATTTTTGGATAGTAAAAGTAAGAGACATCGAGCACATAGGTTGATGGAACCAGCATGAAACCAACTTGATTAGAGATATCATGATAAAGATATTATATTAAACATCAATAATTTTTATAATTTATTATGTCATTGAAGAATTAACTTCTTTCTCTATGTGTGTCTTGGCATATTGTTAGACTCTAACCTTGGACTTTAGGCTACTTTTCCTAATGTCACTATGAAAGAGGCATATAGGGTCACAAAAAAGGTGTATCCAAAATCTAAGTTAAATAAAATATTACTTATTTATTATTTAAAAATTTGAATAAATATTATTCTCGCAAGTGTTTTAACAATCATTCATGTTTTCTTCATCGCATATATTCTTTCACCAGTTATTTAAGAGAATATTATATGATTGGAATATTTAAAAAATGTTTATTTTCTATTTAGTGAACATAATATTTATTTATTTATTGGAGAATAATGAAATGATATTTATTTATTAAATAAAGAAACATTATTCAAGGCATGATAAATATTGTAGAGAAATGGTGGACCAATTTTAATGGTCTAGTGAGAAATAATATATATTAAATATTATTTACTAAATAATATTTAATTTAATTAGAGAATTTAGCACATGTCATGAAATAATTATGAGTTATTGTAGTAGGTACTATAATGGTACTTTAACAGTTATAAATATTCCTCTGTTTGGGCCTTTGAGCCACCGGTTTGGGCCTACGGGCCACAGGGCCTTCGGGCCACCCAAGGCCTTCGGTCCATAGGGCCTTCAGGCCACAAAGACCATGAAGTAGCCCAGATAATACATAGATTGGGTCCTAGAAGTGGATTTGTAGAAAATTATAAGCCACCAGAGTAGAACTTAACAGATCAGAAGAACGATAGGGTATGACAATCGACATTAAGACCAGGCACCGTGCAGCTTTGCACGGGCCAATGCTAGCTGATCCACAATGCGAGGTGCAGAGATAACCACCTTCAATGATGCAGATTCCAGGGAGGGGTAGTTCTAGTGAGTTGGGCCTTTGGGTTATGTTTCGGGCATTGTGCCTCTAGGATTTAAGGTCATAAATTGGTCCTTGTGCCACTAGGCCTACAAGTTATTTAAGGGTTCCCTCTCATACTATTAAAAAAGAGTTATTATCCAAAAATATATAAAAAATAAGGCCTTCAGGCCATTCTGGATAAGAAATAACAATATTATTTTTATTATTATAAACATGGGGTTCCGTAAGGATTAAATAAATAATGAATAGAACTTGTGAAATTATTTATATTTAACCTCAGTGATATATAAACCCAATTATATTATTTTTCATTATATTTAATTCATTTATTTTTTTATGCATAAAGAAATATGGAGAATCCTATTGAAGCCCATCAGATATCCCTTATCCAAGAATTATCTCAATAAAGGAGAGAGATATTCCTCTACATTCTACTCCCAAGTTAAGAGAGATCAAGGAGAATACTTTGGAAATGATTATCATAATTATCCAAGGCAGATGACGTAAGCAATGGATCTTCCATTCTAGCACTCGTATGATGATTTTCATATATTTTTGGAACACATGTGGATCACCACTAGAGGGAACCTTCTCTTGATTCCTACAATGAAATAATGGTACTACATAGATCCATTTTTATATCCATCAATGAAGAAATAATTTCTCACAAGGTAATTCTTTAATTGCTTAAATTAATTATAAATAATATGTTATGATCCTTCAGTTTGGTTTTGGAACTTTATTCATTTTTACTATTCTTTGATTAAATTCCATTGATCATGGTGTTTATCATTGTGTAGATCTCAGTTTGATCATTGATCATGATAAAAATAAAATTTGAGCATGACCTGTCACACACTATTGTTACTCCCAAAACCAATAGAAAGGGAACAAGTGTTGAAGAACAAGACTACCCAACTCATGAAAATATTATGGAGAAATAAGAATTTTGAAGAATCAACCTAGGATCCTGAAGAAATGATGAATGATAAATGCCCCCATTTTTTGGTGTCACGTTACATATTTTGAGGGATAATTTTATTGGGGGTGGGGGAGGAATGTAACATCCTGTAACTTCTCTATCTTATTAATAAATAAACTTTTACCTCACAATGAATACTTTATTTATGTTTTATAATAGAATCACAAAGAATGGAATTTTATATTTATTTACACATCATGTAATAATTTTGACTATAATATAGTTATATAAACAAATAGAATAATACACAGACAAATTTAAACTCCATAGGCTTGAATTCTCCCATGAAGATCACTCCTGCTATAAAAATGGTAAAAAGAAATAGAAGTGTTAGAAATATGACAGATATTATCAAGGGAAGTGTAGAACCTTTGTCAGTGAATTAGTGAATAATGAAGTATGAGAATGATAGAGTGTATATATAGTGTGTGATAAGAAAAGTGACGATTATGATCTGATCGTTATATGAACATTAGTCAATATTTTCATGACACGACCCAAGTCGGGGCTCGAGCCACAACTGCCCCAAGCCTACCTCTATAGGCTAGGGGTGGTGATAAGCATCGAAGTCATAACTAACTCAGGGAGGCCTTTTCCTAGAAACATGTACACACACACAAAGCCAACTCAATGAAAAAGTTAAGAGGGAAAGAAGAAAATATGCAACACTACTATAAAGTAAACTAAACATGCGTGAAACTATAGAAAGCAAGAATTATGGTGGTGTAAACAGAAAGTAAAGGGGAAACATACAAACCAAACTATAAATATGTCCCAAACTAAAAAAATTGGAAAATAGTAAACAAATGACTGAGACCAGCTTCTATATCCCAAGCTACGACCACCATACACGGTCCAAGTACCGAGTATCTCAAAGATCCTCTGAAGTCACGATCGACCTCACTATCACCTACAAAAGACAAGACATGTGTGGGTAATGCCCATGTAGAGGTGAGTATATACATACCCAATAGAACTCCCCAAAAGGTTGAAGGAGGAGTAGTAAGAGATAGAAAAGGAGAGGAAATAAGTAAATAGAACAAGGTACATTGAAAGAGTACAGATCAACCCAACAAGATAGTCAAAGTAATATCATCCAAGCACAAAGAGATAAACATAGTGTGTAGATGAACTACCTATCAAGTATTAACCACCTATAGTAGGAGAGTAGACTCATCTAACCATGAGAAGCTAAACACTGAAAGAACGTAGCATACCCCACATGTCTTTGCCTATCCTGGAAGGAGAGTATCCAAATACAAGGTGTGAATCTAGAAGAAAGAATATATATATATATATATATATATATACTCGGTCAACCCAAATGATAGAGTAATGGGATATCCATCTCACATCTCATCCTAAGAATAATATTAGCCAATAAATATAAAATAAAGTCCATCAACGATGTCCAGCATCCCACACATCTTCCCTGAACCCACAAGTTTAAGGAACTTAACCACCACACCTTGATACTATCTGATTTGGGTGGAATTGACTCGCCTCCATAGTTTTAGGTCACATATCAAGGACACACCTCGGTGGGGAAATCATTCCTCTTCCTCATGAATCCAAGGTTACATCAAACCAAGTCTTGTCGTTGTTCTGCAGAGTTGAGGGGCCGAAATTTATAGATAAGAACCCCATTCCCTAGTATGACAGGAGGGTCCTACTCTGTTAGTCACTAAGGAACTCCACTACCCAGCTCTGCTCATGGGTAATGTTCATGAATGTCATTAGTTAACTCCACTTCCCATACCTGCTGGAGGTTAATGCCTAGAAGAAGTCGTCGGGGAACTCCACTGCCCAGCCCTGCTGGAGGGTAACGCCCGGTAGAAGACGTTAGGGAACTCTACTGCCCAACCTTACTGGAGGGTAACACCCAATAGGACCCATAATGTAAATCCAATGTCTAGACCTACTATAGTGTAACGCCTAAAAATGGTCCCTAGGGAACTCCACTTCCCAACCCTATTGGAGGGAAACGCCCAGAAATCCCTCGTGATTCTGCATGATCGATGTTGTCATCGGGTGTCACCTTAGTGCATTCCAAACCCAAAACATTTCACATCATATATCAAAATACACTAATGAGGCAACAATCACGTTATAAGTGAAAAAACACCCAGGATATACTACTCATCGGCCAAAATCTGAGTTCAAATGAAGAAGATACAAGCATTCTAAGTTTTCTCAAAATATCTCAAGGGAAACACGATGTGTGAGGGGACCCATAGGAAATTTAGTCTCACATCGCCACATGCCTGTGTCCCTGAATAACACATGGATCCCAATCATGTAGGGGTATGAACCATGTAGGAGGACTACATGGTGTGTATGACCTATCTGAGGATTGGACTATGTGCTACTTGTTGTGTCCGTTTACTCAAACCTTTTTCCCATGTACACTATTACATGACGTGATGGTCCACATGGGATGATGCTAGTGTGGTCAACCCATGTCTGTGTAGTTCTCCATAGACTCATGCTCATGCGATCCGTCACATGGTATGTGTTGAAAGTGGGTGCCCTAGACCCAACTTTTTTTGTGCTTTGATTACTGTTACATGTATTTATTTTGTTATTATACATGTGTTTATCTTTCCATGATAGTATAGAAACTTCTGCATCCACTTTATTAATGGCAATGTCCTTAGATTACCTGTCGCATCAAATGTTTATAGCAGGTCCCAGGCTATAATGAGAACCCTGAGATGCCATGACATTAATCTTAAAGTAACGTCCTATGGTCCAGTTACATCATTCTGAAAGGAAATAGATGATGTGTGACCATCAGGTGATGGGGGCTCATAAGCATTGAGACTTCATCTCATGAATTTCACACTTGATGATCTCTATCTATTGAGATCATGAGGACAGACCCGCTTAATAGGAACACCACATGTTTCTGGTGTCATTCGTCATTCCTATCTATGGACATGTGTAATGTTCTCCTGACTTGAGTTCATTATCAATGAATGTCATTTAATTACGTACATTTGATATAAGGTGAAAACCATGGCGACAAGTTGTGGTGAGGTATTTTATATCAGGTATGTCATTAATGGCATGTCATTGATTGAATGATCGAGAAAGGATTTTTCACTTCTGAGTTTAGAAAGAGATATCTTAGGCCTGGTTGATTAGGATGGTTGCACCTTCATTAATTCCATGTCCATGGTAGTGGAAGGTAAGACTGTCCGGACAAATCAACAAACAAAATAAATCAAATGAAGAATGATGACACCGAGTATGCATTCTTCTTTATTGAGATATCGATGATGAAGAGATTAGATTACACGGACCGTGTTCATAGGAAGGCAATCGTTGCTTTGACTTTTCCTTATCTCTATAGGGGCCTCGATGGGTTTATAGACTCCGCTCTAGGTCGGTGATATTATTCACTGCTATCGAGATAAGGGCCTAGAGGGTCACACACAACAGCGCTTTGAGAATCTTCCCTATTCTGATGAATAGGATTATAGGACTTAGTGGTCCCCACCATGGGGTTCGAGTATTATCCAAGTCCTATGGATCACCAAGTAATAAATAATTTATTTTATTATTCAAGTTTGGAATAATTTGTTGAATTTATTTATAACATGTATTTACAAGTGATTAAGTAAATACATAGATAAATATTAATCAGACAGATATTTATATTTTGGGTTCGTTTAATATTATTAGGAGGTACGAGTCGAGTTAGACTCATGTTTATCACGTAATATATATATTTATATATATTTCATTATATTGGTAAATAATAAATATTATTTATGGCATAATTTAATTTGTCATAAATAATTATTTATAATATATATATATATAGTGAATGTTTAATACACGGGGGTCGGGAACCCTTACCGCATTTTTTAGATATTCCCTATATATATTAAGAGAGAGTCTCTCCCCTTGTAACTATTCATCCGTTGGAATTGAGAGCCTCTCTCTCCTCCTGAGTTCTAGAGAGAGACTCTCTCAAATTAGCAAGTTCTTTGAGTTCCGCCTTCACGGATCGAAGACACTAGTTTTGTGGTGATCATCGCTGTGTTGAAGTGTGCGTCGAAGATCCGCGATAGCACCCAGATCTTGATGAACAACGCGCAAGCAGATTTCCGAGGCGTGTGTGGACGATCTAGAGGGCTTCGACGTCGGAGTCTTCGAGCAACGATCGCCGGCATCCTGCACGTCAATTCTGAATAAGGTAAATGTTTAAGTTTAATTTTTTGCTCCTAAAGAACCTTTCGAGATCCTCGGACTAATACGGGACTAGATCACTAGAGTTGACAGGGTTATATCACTCCGGTGAAGCAGAAAAATTTTAAATCTCGGCCCACCAGCTCTTGTTGCGCAGTCCCGATACCCAACAGTGGTATCAGAGGGACGCAAGGTTTTTCTGAGTCAAAAACATTAAAATTCATTAAATTTAATTGTGGGGTGTTAAAACGGTTCATTCGGATTCGACCGCGTGTCGTTTCGATTTTGAATGATCAAGATACGATCATTTGAAAATTTTTATCGGATCGACGTCGCAAGTTTTTGGTTTATTTGATGTTTATATCAAATTGAGAATTAACATCAAAAATATTTTTTAATTATAAAATTTTATAATAAATATTTTATTATGTTCATAATAAATATTTTATTATAATTTTACAATAATAAAATATATAAAATATTTTATTATAAAATATTTTTCCACAAAAGTGTGTGGAAATTTTTTAATAATAAAATAAAGGAGACCAAGACTTTGGGGTCTTCCTTCTTTTAAAAAAAGGAAGGGAAGAAAAGACCCCAAAATGGGGTCTTCTCCTTTTGTTTATTAAAAAAACGGTGGGGGGGGGGGCTGGAATTTTGTCTAAAGGACAAATAAATAAATAAAACAAGGGAGGAAGACCCTTACGGGTCTTCTCTCCCACGGCGCACCAAGGGAGGCCAAAACCCTAGGGCCTCCCTTCCCCTCCGCCGGTCTAGCTCCACGGCACACCGCCACTGGCTGGCCTCCACCGGACCAGCTCTGTCCGGCCACCCACACCCCGCGCCGGCCTCCTCCACTCCGCCCCGAGCTCCCTCTGACTGGCTGCCCGTCATCCGCGTCGGCCTGCCCTTCGCCTGACCACCCTTGCACCGGCCTCCTTGCCTCCTCCCCATGCGCGTCGGCCGCCCCGACCCCATTCCTAGCCACCTCCGGCCAGCCGCCGGCTGCCGCACCGGCCTCCCTTCGCTGGACCGCCCTGCCCAGCGACCTCCTCCCCTCACTGGCCTCCTCCTCCGGGCCGCGTCGGACCAGCTCCGTCCGGCCGCCGCAGACCTTCATCGGCCTCCTCCTCCGAGCCTCACCGGACCGGCACCCGCCGGCCACCCTGAGCCCTCACCGGGCTCCTCCACTGCTCCGGACCAGTTCCACCCGGCCGACCCGAGCCCGCGCCAGACTGGACAACAACTTCGCCGGAGAAGCGGGCTGCCGAGAGATGCAGCCGGCGCAGGAATCGTCGGACGCCGCGGTCACGCCGCGGTTCTAGGATGACATCCTATGGCGGTACACAGTCCCACCAGACTCCTCTCTGGTTAGAGGTAACCTGCACTGAATTATTTTTAATTAATTTAGTTTTTTAAATTAAATTAATTGGAATTAATTTAAGGGTTTAAATTATTTTAATCCGTAAATATTAATTTAATTTAATTTTTGGAATTAAAATTATATTAAACAAAAAGAACTGATAAAAAAATTATTTGAATTTAATCAAATTAATTTAATTTATTACAACACCCTCGCATAATTTAAATTTATTGCAATATAATTTTTATTGCGCTTTTACCCCGACTGGACTTGAGCTATTGACCGACCTGTGTATCTCTGGCATGTATTTATTTATTTAATTATTTATTAAATGCGTGAGATGATTGTAATACTTAATTAGATAAATGACGGTCTGAAAATCATCTTTTAATTCAAATATGTATAAGGGTCTGCGTGTCCATTTCACCACTTGTATTTTGTACCCCAGACCCTCTCACCTACGTGCGAGTATATTTGTATTTATTCGATGACGATCCGAGAGGAAAACCTCTCCAAGATGAGGTGGTAGTCCAGACAGGAGTTTGACACTTTTCACTGGGGCCAGCAGCGATACGAGTCATGTATCGACTCAGGTATTGATTCCCCTAGGTGATGATTGATCAGTTATCGATCAATCATTATAGAATGCTCAAGACCAGTCGGAATGCATGATTTACTTTATGCACAGTTTATTATTATATGCGACTGCATGATTATTGCATGATCACATAGGATAGTAAACAGGAGAAAAATGCATAAAGTTGTGGCGAATAAATATTCTATTGAATGTTCAGTTGTGATTGCGACAACCCAGTTTGAACATAATGAATAGAAAAGGATTATATTTGTCAATTAATATTTAAAAAATCCCTCAAAGATATATTAAGTCAAAATGCCTTCCATTTCTCACATCTAAACAAAACCGGCTGTTTGGGTGCTCATCAGCCTCAGTTGAGAGTGCCTCTTACTACCGGGGCATTTCCATGTGAGAAATGGGTCGACTTAACTAAAGTGAGTAGACAAGGATTAGCCTTAGCTAACTTTCTATCACTTTAGAGGCAAGAGGTTGAGGGAATCAAGTTCAGATTCAAAAAGCTGGGACTTTTCTCAACTACACAAGGAACCATAAGAACAAGTGGTTGGCCAGCATAGTGCCTACCTTGAAACCCTCCAAGTAGTGTCGTAGCCCTAGCTTGTAGACTACGAAATGGGTTTTGAGGATCCTTGCCACTAGAATGGTCAAGCGATAGAGTATTCCGAATCTAATGGTGAGGGCTATTAAGGTTTGTTAAAATAGTGGGAGACATTAAATGATGTAATAATTTATTAATCATAAAATGTCAAAAGGTAATCAAGATAAAGTTCTAACTGCTAAATGTTTATCTGATGTAGATTCAAAATGGAAATCACCAACACCACTAGTACATTATCATTGTGATAGATCTTGGATAAAGAAAATATCCTGACCAGCAATAACTTCCAGGAGTGGTACAGGCGCTTGCGCATAGTACTACGCCAAGAAAGAAGTTATATGTGCTGGAATCCACAATTCCTGTAGAGCCTCCTCAGGGAGTAAGCAAGACTAAAAAAGATAAGTTGAAAAAGCATGTAGACGATGCACTTGATGTACAATGCATCATGTTTTCATCTATTTCCATCCAATTTTAAAAAATGCATGAGGAATAGGACACCTACAAGATGCTTTCACATCTGCAAGAACTATATGAGGAGAGGGCTAGGCAAGAAAGCTATGAGATCTCAAGTGCGCTTTATAAGTGCAGGCTAGCAGAAGGGCACCAAGCCGTTCCTCCCATACTCAAGATGATTGGTTATATTGAGAGGCTTGAAGCCCTTGGGTTCAAACTGAACCAAGAACTAGCAGTGGATCTCATTCTTGCCTCTTTACCATCAAGCTTCTCGACTTTCATTGTCAATTATAATATGAATGATATGACAAAGTCGCTCCCAGATCTTTTGGCTTTAGTTCTCCAAGCTGATAAGGACATGGAAAACACCAATTCATATTTCCTTATGGTGAACAAGAAAAACAAGGGCAAGGAAAAGGGGTATAAGGCCAAGTCAAGGCCAAAGACACCAATGCATCGTCCTACCAAGAAGCCAAAGATTCAGAGGCAAAGTAATGAGCAGGAAGCTATCTGCTTTGGATGTGGCAAGAAAGGACATTGGAAGAAGAATTGTAGAGCTGGGAAGAAGAAGCAAGCTGACGCTTCTGCTTTAGGTATTTTTGTCATTGAATGCAATCTATCTTTATCTACAAGTTGGGTATTGGATATGGCATGTGGCTCACACATTTGTATTCATATACAGGAACCAAGTAGGTTTAAGAAGATTGAAAAAGGTCAAGTGGATGTCCGAGCTGCAAATGGTGCAAGTATGGCGGCCTTGGCAGTGGGATACTATCACTTGACTTTACCAACTGGTTTGGTTCTTGTTTTAAACAATTGCTATTATGTACCATCTGTTACCAGAAAAATTATCTCTATGTCATGTTTAGACACTATGGGTTTTTATTTCAAGTTTGGAAATAAAAGTTGTCTCTTTTATAGAGATAACATATGTTATGGTATGGAACATCTTAAAAATGGTTTATATATACTAGAACTAGAAAAATCAATAATGGCTATCAATGAAAAAAACAACCAACATGACTCAAATAACACTCACCTATGGAACTTCAGGCTTGGTCACGTAAACGAGAAGCGATTACAAAGATTACATCAAGAAGGGTATCTAAACTCGGTACAGTTAGAACCCTTAGATGTATGTCAAGCTTGTTTACAAGGAAAAATGACCAATGAACCTTTCTTAGGAAAGGGATAAAGAGCCAATGCAGTGCTGGAATTAATACATACTGATGTATGTGGTCCATTTCCAGTAGAGGAAAGGGGTGGTTTTCTATACTTCATCACTTTTACTGATTATTATAGTAGGTATGGATATATCTACTTAATGCGGTATAAGTCAGATTCCTTTCGTTTCTTTAAGGAATACCAAAATGAAGTAGAAAACCAACTTGGTAAGAAGATAAAATCACTTCGCTTAGACCGAGGCAGAGAATATCTTAACCAAGATTTCATTGATCACTTGAAGGAGTGTGGGATAGTATCCCAACTCACTCCTCCTTATACACCATAATGGAATGGTGTTAGTGAAAGGAGGAATAGGACCTTTCTTGACATGGTCAGATCAATAATGAGTCATACAACTCTTCCATTATCCTTTTGGGGATATGCCTTACAAACAACAGCATATACTATTAACCGAGTACCAACTAAAGCTGCAGATGGGATTCCATATCAATTATGGAATGGAAAGAAACCCAATCTGACACACATGCGTGTGTGGGGGTGCAAGGAATTTGTCAAGACTTTACCAAGTGACAAATTAGCATCCAGAAGCACTAAGTGCGTCTTTATAGGTTATCCTAAGGAAACTAGAGGATACTACCTATATAACCCTTTAGATAGAAAATTCATTGTGGCAAGATACGCCACATTTCTAGAAAGGGATCACATTTCTATTGGAAATAGTGGGAGCAAGATTGACTTTGATGAAGTGAATGCTCCACATGCACAAGAGTTGGTTGAGGAACAATCTCCACAAGAGCAAGTGGAAGAAGAAATTGTTCCTGAGACACAGATATTGCGTAGGTCTACGCGAGAGGTTAGAGAACCAGAGCGTTATGGTTTTCTTGTCATTGAGTCATGTGACACAATAATCCTTGAGGATGATGAACCTATGACATACAAGGAATTAGTAGAAGGCAAAGAAGCTGCTACATGGCAAGAAGCCATGAATTCTGATATGGAGTCCATGTACCAAAATCAAGTTTGGATTTTTGTAGACCCTCCAGCTGATGTAAAACCCATTGGTTGCAAATGGGTATTCAAGAAAAAGCTGGACATGGATGGTAAGGTTAATACCTTTAAAGCAATACTGGTTGAAAAGGGTTTCAGACAACGTCAAGGAATTGACTATGATGAAACCTTCTCACTAGTGGCAATGCTTAAATCCATCAGAATATTGCTTGCAATAGCAGCCTTTCATGATTATGAAATTTGGAAAATGGATGTCAAAACTGCTTTTCTAAATGGGAAGTTGGTTGAAGAGGTCTATATGACTCAACCCGAAGGGTTTTTTAAGTCAAAGAATTCCAATAAAGTATGCAAGTTGTAGAGATCCATTTATGGATTGAAGCAGGCATCAAGATCATGGAATGTTCGTTTTGATGAGTCCATAAGAGATTTTGGTTTTGTCAAAAATGAAAGTGAGCCTTGTGTCTATAAAAGGGTTGAAGGGAATGCTATCGTTTTCCTAGTTTTATATGTTGACGACATATTAATCATGGGAAACAAGGTGAAAGTCTTACAGTCAATTAAGACTTGGTTAAATAAATGCTTCTCCATGAAAGACTTAGGTGAAGTAGCCTATATTATAGGGATCAAGATCTATCGAGATAGATCTCAAAGGTTGCTTGGCCTGAGTCAAAGTACATATATTGACAAGGTACTTAAAAGGTACAATATGGAACAATCCAAGAGAGGATTGTTACCTATGTCAAATGGTGTAAATGTCTCCAAGAAAATGTGTCCACAAACACAGGAAGAGATTGATAGAATGAGTAGAGTCCCTTATGCTTTGGTAGTGGGTTCTATCATGTATGTCATGCTATGTAATAGGTTTGATGTTGCCTTTTCTTTAAGCATGGTGGGTAGATATGAAGCCAATCCAGGAGAGCTGCACTGGACAGCTATTAAAACTATCCTTAAGTACTTGAGGCATACTAAGGATATGTTCCGGGTGTATGGAGGAGATGAGGAACTAGTTGTGGGGGGATACACTGATGCTAGTTTCCAGACAGATCATGATGATATGAAATCGCAGTTAGGCTACATCTTCTGCCTGAATGGTGGTGCAGTGAGCTGGAGAAGCTCAAAGAAAGCTGTGGTTGCTGATTCTATAACAGAGTCCGAATATATTGCAGCTTCCGATGCAGAAAAGGAAGCATTCTTGATACGTAGCTTTATCTCAGACATTGGTGTTGTACCTAGCATTGCAGACCCTATTCCAGTATATTGTGATAATACTGTTGCAGTTGTACTTGCCAAGAATCCCAGGTCTCACGAGAGGACAAATCATATTCTTCGGAAGTTTCATCTCTTGAGGGATTTTACTCAAATAGGTGAAGTGACAGTTAGCAGAGTAGCCACAGAGGACAACGTGGAAGACCCCCTGACTAAATCCATTTCTCAGCAGAAGCATGATTCACATGTGAGAGCTAGTGGATTGAAACCTGTTAGCTGTTGGCTCTAGTGCAAGTGGGAGTGTTGAAAGTGGGTGCCCTAGACCCACCTTGTTTTATACTTTGATTACTGTTACATGTATTCAGTTTGTTATTATACATGTGTTTATCTTTCCATGATAGTATAGACACTTCTGCATCCACTTTATTAATGGCAATGTCCTTAGATTACCTATCGCATCAAATGGTTATAGCAGGTCCCAGGCTATAATGAGAACCCTGATATGCCATGATAGTAATCTTAAAGTAATGTCCTGTGGTCCAGTTACATCATTTTGAAAGGACACAGATGATGTGTGACTATCAGGTTTTGGGGGCTCATAAGCATTGAGACTTCATCTAATGAAGTTAGCACTTGATGATCTCTAGCTATTGAGATCATGAGGATAGACCCGCTTAATAGGAACACCACATGTTTCTGGTGTCATTGGTCATTCCTATATACGGACATGTGTAATGGTCTCCTGACTTGAGATCATTATCAATGAATTTCATTTAATTACGTACATTTGATATAAGGAGAAAACCATGGAGACAAGTCGTGGTGAGTTAGTTTATATCGGGTACATCATTAATGGCATGTCATTAATTGAATGATCGAGAAAGGATTTGTCGCTTCCGAGTTTATGAAGAGATATCTCGGGCCTGGTTGATTAGGATGGTTGCACCTTCATTAAATCCATGGCCATGGTAGTGGAAGGTAATACCATCTGGACAAATCAACAAACAAAATAATGAAAATGAAGAATGATGACACAGATTATGCATTCTGCTTTATTGAGATATCGATGACGAAGATATTAGATTACACGGACCGTGTTCGTAGGAAGGCAGTCGTTGCTTTGAATTTTCCTTATCTCTATATGGGCCTTGATGGGTTGCTAGACCCCACTCTAGGTCGGTGATATTATTCACTTCTATCGAGATAAGGGCCTAGAGGGTCACACACAACAGCGCTTTGAGAATCTGCCCTTTTCTGATGAATAGGATTATAGGACTTGGTGGGCCCCATCACGGGGTCCGGGTATTATCCAAGTCCTATGGATCACCAAGTAATAAATAAATTCTTTTATTATTCAAGTTTGGAATAATTCGTTGAATTTATTTATAACATGTATTTACGAGTGATTAAGTAAATACATAGATAAATATTAATAGGACATATATTTATATCTTGGGTTCGTTTAATATTATCAGGAGGTACGAGTCGAGTTAGACTCATGTTTATCACGTAATATATATATTTATATATATTTCAGTACAATGATAAATAATAAATATTATTTATGGCATAATTTAATTTGTCATAAATAATTATTTATAATATATATATATAGTGAATGTTTAATACACGGGTGTCAGGAACCCTTACCGTGTTTTTTAGATATTCCCTATATATATTAAGAGAGAGGCTCTCCCCTTGTAACTATTCATCTGTTGGAATTGAGAGCCTCTCTCTCCTTCTGAGTTATAGAGAGATACTCTCTCAAACTAGAAAGTTCTTCAAGTTCCGCCTTCATGGATCGAAGACGCTAGTTTTGTGGTGATCATCACTGCGTCTAAGTGTGCGTCGAAGATCCGCGCTAGAACTTGGATCTTGACGAACGACGCACAAGCAGATTTGAGAGGTGTGTGTGGACGATCTAGAGGGCTTCGACGTCGGAGTCTTTGAGCAATGATCGACGGCGTCCTGCACGTCAATTCTGAACAAGGTAAATGTTCAAGTTTAATTTTGTGCTCCTAAAGAACCTTGCAAGATCCTTGGACTAAGCCGGGACTAGATCACCGGAGTTGACAGGGTTATGTCACTCTGGTGAAGCATAAAATTTTTAAATCCCAGCCCATTGGCTTCCGCTGCGCAGTCCCAGTACCCAACATTATGTCCTACCAGGAAGTAGGGTACATGGCGTGTAAGTGAGTACTATATGGCGTGTCATCCTTAACTTTCTCAAACCCTAGTCACCACCAAAAAAAGGGGTCACACACCATGTGTTCATCCTTGAACACGATGTGTAGTCGTGATTTTGAAAAAAAGTTCAGATTTCCTGATATGTAGCTGGTGCTTCGAATCTACTCCAACCGCCTTAGACCTTGCCGAAATTTATCCTGAAAACTTCGGATCTAGCTGTGATTCATGATTTTGGGCCACCACCCACCAAAAATTAGCTCTGATCACCAGGAAGGGTTTCCTCGCACAAATTATATGCCACCAAGGGTTTATCATTTGATTTATTGATTTAAACTTGCCGAAAGGATCATCTATACCACACAATATTTGTAGATTTGTGCTTGTTTCACCAAACCATTCATGTTTTTGATTCGTCGCAGATCTAGGGGCCTGAACGAGATCAGTGCCTCCTAGCAATTGTCAAACTGGGATCTCAAAGATCCAACTAGTGAAGAATGTGGATAAATGAGGGAGAAATCACATTAACAAGGGTCAATTGATCTATTCCATGCATTCTGGGCCAATTGATCAATAATGGGTAGTTCAGATTAGAAAACAACTGAAAAAGTAATATTTCAATACTTAGGCTCGTGTAAAGGGTGAAATATGGGTGTAGATTGAAGAAGAAAAAATGATCTACTCAATCATTTAATTATAAGGGATAAAACCCACATATAATGAGTCTTACCTCTGTTTTGGATCGATCATTGGTGAAGAATGCACTCATGCAATGATTGGAAGGAGATGATTCATTTGTTGCGTCTAAATTCGATCTGGTGGAGGAAGTATCTCTCACTAGCAGATACCAGAAATTATGAACTAACCCTGGATAAGTTTTTCATAGAGATACTTTTATAACATTTCATTTTAGGTTAAACATTAATTAATTAATTAATTAATTAATTAATTAATTAATCCACTTAAATGCACTGCCAATGAGCAAGGGGTCTGAATATCTCGCAACGAATCAATTTATATTACACCTAGGGTAAACATAGTATTACGGACCCAAATATGGTCTTAGAGTTATGATTTGATAAACCTTTTAAGATTTATCCCATTTTATTTTAGGTATCATTCATGCACAATATAAAATATTTAATATTTTTATAAAATAAATTCTAGATACACCAGGCATCGGAATCACAATTCATCCCATCGCCTAGTTCTGGAAATATATATAGAAATATTTCGAAGTCTTATAAGGAAAAAACCTGGTATCTACATCATTCCCACCTTCAAGATTTTCTCCACTGAAAAGAAAAACTAAGAAAACAACTCGGGATACTGAGCCCGCACTTAGCTATCCTACTCCTAGGAACTATCATGCACATTTCTATACTACCATAGTATACAAACCAAATGGGATGGTTTATCCACACAGGGTCTTCTCCTGTCGATCCTCGATCACCACCAGGTACTCCGCAAATTTTGTTTTATCTTCAATGTCCATCTCACCCCAGTCGATGACATTCATGGAGTCATGAATGTATCTCCTTAGCTGTGACATGTGGAAGACGTCGTTCACCCACTCCAGTTGTGGGGGTAAAGCAAGGAGGTAAACAACCTTTCCAACTACCTTCATAATCTTGAATGACTTGATGAACCTCAGTGATAACTTGACTCCCTGGACAAACCTCTCCATTCCTCATCATGGGGAGACTTGTAAGAAAAAATAGTCTCCCTGATCAAACTCCAAAGGCCTATGACGACGATTTCTGTAGTATTTTTGCCTACTCTGGGTTGTCCTCATCCACTCATGGATGACCTAGACTTTATCCATTGCCGCCTGCACTAACTCTGATCCCACAAGAGATGAATCTCTAATCTCTATCCAGCACAAGGGTGACCTACATGTATCTTGTAATAACCCGAGATGTTATGAGATATATTATTTTTAATTTCTGTGATGTGTTCTATTATACACTACACTAATATTAGCTTGTGCTATACACCGTATTAGCTTGCAGTATACGCAACACTATTCTTGGATCGTGTTACACAAAATTTAAAGTTCGTTTGATAGAAGTCATTCTACGCAACATTGAGTGTATATATATATATATATATTCAATGTATAAATGAAATATGGTTGGATTCTATTATAAAAAACAACAAAGGAGTCTTTCATAACACGCAACCCTGACTTGGCTTGCTTTAAACGCATTCACGACCTTCCTCGATAGCTTGCATTGTACGCAATACCGAGTTTCACTAAACAACGATATGCTATTAAAATATTACTAAAACTAGCTGTTATGAATAGTAATAACCACTTTTTAAAATTTTATAAATTTTATTTTCCAAAATGAACTTCATTTCTGGATTCGGAATATCGAAATTAGCCAAGGGAGAAATTTTGGTATTTTTCTGAAAACTTTCAATTTTTGATGAATAGTGAAAACACTGGGTTACTATTTAAAAACTGACTTTTTATTTAAATAATTATTTATTTTATTTAAATTTATTTTTCATCAAAATTGATACATAATACCCATATAAGTTCAATTCAATTCATTGGAGTCATTTTATAATAATTTTAGATATATAAAAATTTTATTGAACTTTTCACCGTCTTTTACCCACCTCCTAGGAGAATATGAAAATTTACATAAAACATAATTTTACCGCTTCTGTGAGTGTAATTTCAAAAATTCGAGAGACACAGTTGATGTCAGTAAGTAAAATGTTGTTCAATGAGATTAAAATAATTTTTTGGTGAATAGTAACTTTTTACTTTTATTTACCACGGTTAAAAGTAAATAGGGTAATTAAGGGTAAAAATGATATTATTATTTCCCTAACACATGTACTAATTCTATTGGATAACTGTAATTTGACCAAAAAAACATTAGGGATAAAATATTACCCTTTAGGTCTACTTGGATTAGATTAGGACATTTAATATTATTTTATTTAAAGAATAGTTAAAATAGTTAAAATCAAAGTTTAATAACTAAAACATTTTTAATATAGGGTTGTACATAAGATAAATTCGACTATAAATATTCATTAGAAGGATAAAAAGATTTAATACATAATGGTATTTTAATTTTAATTTTTAAACTTTAAAAAAATTAGTTTATGTATGACACAATGATGATGCAGTAATTATATTATTAATGAAATATTGACATAATTGATGTTATAAATACCCAAATAAATTTAATTTGAGACTTTTTATGAATTATAATAATTTTATATGTTAATATGACATGTTATTATTGATTTAATTAACTTTTTTTGAACTAATCTTTCTGTTATGATTTTCAAAAAAATCAATTACCAAATAGTGTCAAAATTGACATAAAATAGTTTTTAAAAAAAATATTATATTATTAATTGTTATTTTATTCCTAAAAATCTAAGTTTAGTCCAAAAGACTTATATAAGGTTATATATATTAATAATAAACAACTTGGGGTTCATTTGTCTTGGTATAGTAAGTTTATTAACCTTATAGTGTAAGAAAACAAGAAGACACGGTAAAAGAAAAATTAATTAACTTAAAGTTAAATCTAAATGATAAGGTTAAAATAGAAACCTAAACTTGTCTAAATTCTATTGGATGAGATTAGTTCGACCCATACCCACCTTACCTTATAAATAACTCAATTTTGAGCTATTAAAAACCAAATATGACTTTATAATAAAATAATATTTTTAGTTATTCCAAAGGTGCCCCTCTCCTCCCTTATAAAAGGGCACCTCCTCCCTCTCTTCCTCACACAACTTTGAGCCTTCAAGCTTGGCCAAACCCTTCCAAATTCTCTTCTCAACTTCCCTAGAAACATCCTATAGGTCCTGGTATTCTTCAAAAAACCAATTTTAGTGCCCTAAAAGGAGGTCTCAAAGAGGCGCTTCAAAGAAGAGGTAATGTCTGTTACTGATTCTTTCAACTTTATTTCTTCTTCCACTTCTTCTTATTTATTTGTTTCATTATGAAGTAATAACATCAGTATCACTCATATAATTATATGTTATTATAAGTATTAAACAACCCTATTTCACCATCTATCCATCCTACGGAAAATGAAATCACCGTGTGTGCGTACGTACGGAATACCGTCTCCACGCCATGGTGTAATCTATTTTCCACCACCACCTTACTTGGATGGGTATAATAGTGAAAATAAATAACTATATATGATTATTTTAAAGTGTTATTGATTCTGAAATAGTATACATACACTCCAATACAATTCCACGATCATGGGAATGATATCATCGCTCGTGCGTACGTACGGAATACCGTCTCCACGAACGTGATGAGATTCATTTTCCATGATTAACCATTCAAGAATGATTATAAAGTATATATAATGAATAATAATGAAATATATGACATAATTAAGATACTGGATTTATTTATGCATATATATATATATATATTTCATCTACTTACTTCCATTCAAGTCAATAAGGAAAAGAAAAGAGCGTTCATGCGTACGTACGGCCTACCGTCTCCATGAACGGTGTATTTCATTTCATTTATCTATATATTATATATATTTATGTATACTGAATATATGATATATATATCATTATTTACATTCTATAAGTAATTAAATCATGATATAAGTAGTAATAATATCAAGAACAACATTTCCAAACACGTACGATAAATAAAACGTTTTACCCAAAACGCTGCTTTGACATGAAATGTACAAAACAACGGGTAATATAAAGTCATAAGTGGACCATATATGATATCATAACAATGAATATGATTCTGTAATAATTCAATGACACTATTTAAATCATTATACAGGAGGTTCGGATACGTACGAAGCATATCAGACCTAAGGTAAGGGATAATTATTCCAATCTCATTCTTATCCGAGATTGTTTATTCGTAAGTATTTAATGGGGTTATGATTATTATCCATGTCCATATGTTCTCAAAATGTTTTCATAAAATCTTTAATTTTATTCCATGTATTTTTAAAGTCATTTTTACCCTTTTCTACTTTTACCACATTGTATGGAAGGAATCTTTCTTTTACGAGGTACTTTTTGACTTTTCTGGCAAAAGTACGAGAAGAATATTTTTTTTAACTTATACGACATGAAAGGATTTTTACGATTTTATAAAGCCTTATTTTCATGAATATTCCTCCAAAATATTTCATGACTATTTTAAACAAAATCTTTTTCTTTTAAAATTTCATGACGTTTTGTGAAGAGAATTTGATTTTGAAGAAGAAAGGATATTTTCCTCAAGAATTCATTTCAAGTGTTTTATCAAAACCATTTTCCATCTAAAATAACATTATTTCATATGTGTATATTTCAAGTATCATGTCTCTATCATTTACATGGTTTAACTTTTCTTATTATGAAATGATATCCATTTCTTTTATATGGATTATGTGATAATGGGATGATGTTTATGAAACCCATTTTATTTGTTGGGTTATTATGAAGAATGTATGTTTATTTTGTGGCACAAGTAAGAATGATTTCATTATGAGATGGGTGGGACCTATATCTCCCTCCAATGCATTGGGTAAAGATTTATATCTCATGAGATAGACATGGCTGGAACGGTAAGTTAAACCGGTTCAGTAATACAGGACTAGAACGATGAGTGAACTCGATTCAGAAAGGGACTTTGTCCACTAAGATGGTCTTTAAAGCAATGCCTTGGTTACTATGGAAATCATAACATGTGATTAATGGTTTCCACAATTACATGTTTTATTCCCATGCTATTTTATCATTCTTAATGTTTCTATATGATCTATGCCTTACGTACTTCCATGTTTTATGTCATTGCTCAAGCTTTTTATCTTTAAACATTATGTTAATGTTTTTAAGTTCAAATGTATATGATTTGTTTTATTTTATCCATGCTTACCCTTATTGAGCATTTGAGATCACCATTTTTATGTTTTCTTTTCCCCAGGATATAAAGAAAGGTTTTAGGTAAGAAAAAAAAGGGGGAAGATCTTTATGGGAGATGTTGAAGATCTTTCACCACGATTAGAAGATTACGTTCCAAGTTTCCAAAGACACTAAACTACTACGGTCCTTGTGTGTATATTTTAGTTACATATTAAGTATTCCGCAAAAGTAATGTAATGTCTATGTACGTCAAGCTTCGGGTCTCTACATTTGGTATCAGAGGAAAGGTTTAGTCAACCTTTGGAAACTAGGATGCAAGAACTTTAGTGAGATCCCTAGAGATATTTCTAAGGTATGTCTAGGGATGTCCCTAAGGTTAAGTATAAGTATAGGTTATAGTCCAAGAATTACGGTAATGATATTATAATTAAACCTAAGATGTTAGATGTCGAAGGTACTCCCCCTTGATTATGTTATTTTCCTTGTATGATTTTTGCCTCTCATAGAATTCTTTTTGTGTTTTAGTCAATGGAGGGAACCAGAAGGAATTCGGTAAACATTGAATCCAATGGAAAAATTGGTGACTATGAGCAACAAAATTGTGTAATGCCTATAGAGAAAGATATTGTGATTATGCCGAATCAGTTTTCGCGATATATGATTAACAAGGTGAAATTTAGTGGTATGATTAATTCATCAAATAAGATGAAGATAGACTTTTATGCATGTTCGGATGTTGAGGAGCATAAAGAAAGGAAGATTGAGATTTCTAAAGAAGGGAAGAAGAACCTTTAGGAATACCTAAAATGGAGAGACAAATGTTATCTGTGTGGAGAAATGGGTCATAGAGTGACAGACTGTTATGGAGTTCAATGTCTTATTTGTGGAGAACATGGGCATTACCCAACTCAATGCCCTGACCTAAAAAGTTACTTCTAAATCAAGGAAGGACTTATTCCAGGAAAATCATTGAAGAGGATGGATTGAAGTGTTTATATATTGGTATTCAATAATAATGTTGTTGAGGTACTTTTATGGTGTATTAGAATATTTTTGTATTAGTCTATTGTGGTTTTCAATAATTTTATGGTACCGGTAACCATGAAAAGTGATTCAAATATTTTGGAAAGCAGATGATATGCGCATAATGAAGGGATAAGGAGAAAATGAAATGTTTGATAGTATTCATGAGCTCATGATTGATATAAGGACAAAGTGATATCATGGTTTGAGTATATAGAATTTTGAGGATTTTGGTATGTGGAAAGTGTTAACTTTTAACAGAATTCATGTTTTTACTAAGGTTCAATGGGTATTAATTTTTTTCAAGATAATATATTATTAAGGCCTTCTAATTTTTGGAATGTGACCAACAAGACATATCTTATGATATATGGGGATCAACGATGGTATTAACATGCTTGTTATATGAACTCTCTGGTAATTGTTTTCAATATAATATGAGATTGGACAACAGTATTTTAGATAAGCCTAAAGATTGGAATAGATTATGTTGGAAATAAGTTAGTATTGTTTAAGGATAGAACTTTTTTCGATGTTATTGATGGGATGTTATAGTAATGTAGTTTTAGAAAAAGGACAACCTGCAGAATGGGGGACAACCCATCGCATTGGACAAGGCTGTGGGAATCGAACCCACAACCGAAGTGCGACTGGTCTTTATCGCCTACCACTGGCCTACAGGAAGTCCCTGGTTAGTAGAAACTAGTTTTGTTTTATTAAGCGGTATGATATATGAAGTATAAGTTCATTTTTTGGAATTGTATATGATTAACCACACCATAGATGGACTTATGTATATTTGATAAAGTTTTCTAACCTTTTGTTTGGAACAGATGGAATGACCCATCATTCTATCACATGATCTTCTAACACTTCATGAATAACAAATTCAACTTCATTTCTTTAAGAGATGAAGTGGAAATTGTTTAAGGCAAAAACAATGGTGATATTGTACCGAAGTAAAGTAACTATTCTTCTAATTCAAATTCTTCAACATTAGGGAAATTATCTTGAAATCCAAAAATGTTGTCCTAGTACTCTCATATCCGATGAATTAGATGGTACCTTAGATCATCACAAATTTATGGCTTTGTGACTGTTGGCTTTATCATAGCCATTTCCTCTACCACTCTCCATCAGAACATGATGGTTAGATTTCTCCTCCATATCCATATTTTCACCTATGTTCTCCTATGTGGAAACCCAAATGATTAGTTAATTTGGGTAACTGTTACGTTTCATACTTTAGTTTTTAAAGTTATGTTTTTTATTCCTTTTTACGATGTGGGTTTCTATTAAAGAAACATTCAAGTAGAAAACAATTTATAACCTTGATGAATTTCGAGGGCGAAATTCATTTTAAGGGGGTAGAATGTAATAACCCGAGATTTTATGAGATATATTATTTTTAATTTCTGTGATGTTTTCTATTATACACTACACTAAGATTAGATTGTGCTATACACCATATTAGCTTGCAGTATACACAACACTATTCTTGGATCGTGTTACACAAAATTTCAAGTTCGTTTGATAGAAGTCATTCTACGCAACATTGAGTGTATATATATATATATATTCAATGTATAAATGAAATGTGGTTGGATTCTGTTATAAAAAACAACGAAGGAGTCTTCCATAACACGTAAACCTGACTTGGCTTACTTTACACGCAATCACGACCTTCCTCGATAGCTTGCATTGTACGCAATACCGAGTTTCACTAAACAACGATATGCAATTAAAATATTACTAAAACTAGCCGTTATGAATAGTAATAACCACTTTTTGAAATTTTATAAATTTTTTTTTCAAAATGAACTTCATTTTTGGATTTGGAATATCGAAATTAGCCTAGGGTGAAATTTTGGTATTTTTCTGAAAACTTTCATTTTTTGATGAATAGTGAAAACACTGGGTTACTATTTAAAAACCGACTTTTTATTTAAATAATTATTTATTTTATTTAAATTTATTTTAGGTAAAAATTGATACATAATACTTATATAAGTTCAATTCAATTCATTGGAGTCATTTTATAATAATTTTAGATATATAAAAATTTTATTAAACTTTTCACCGTCTTTTACCCACCTCATAGGAGAATTTTCAAATTTACATAAAACATAATTTTACCACTTCTGTGAGTGGAATTTCAGAAATTCTGAGAGAGATGGTTGATGTCAGTAAGTAAAATTTGGTTCAATGAGATGAAAATAATTTTTGGTGAATAGTAACTTTTTACTTTTATTTACCACGGTTAAAAGTAAATAGGGTAATTAAGGGTAAAAATGATATTATTATTACCCTAAAACAAGTCCTAATTCTATTGGATAAGTGTAATTCGACCAAAAACAAAATTAGGGATAAAATATTACCCTTTATGTCCACTTGGATTAGATTAGGACATTTAATATTATTTTATTTAAAGAATAGTTAAAATAGTTAAAATCAATGTTTAATAACTAAAATATTTTTAATATAGGGTTTTACGTAAGATAAATTTGACTATAAATATTCATTAGAAATCTAAAACGATTTCCTACATAATGGTATTTTATTTTTAATTTTTAGACTTTAAATAATTTAGTTTATTTATGACACAATGATGATGCATTAATTATATTATTAATAAAATATTGACATAATTGATGTTATAAATACCCAAATAAATGTAATTTGAGACTTCTTATGAATTCCAATAATTTTTTATGATAATATAACATGTTAGTATCTATTTAATTTACTTTATTAGAACTAATATTTCTGTTATGATTTTCACAAAAATCAATTACCAAATAGTTTCAAAATTGACATAAAATAGTTTTTAAAACAAATATTATATTATTAATTGTTATTTTATTCCTAAAAATCTAAGTTTCAGCCAAATGACATAGATAAGGTTATATATATTAATAATAAACAACTTGGGGTTCTTTTGTCTTGTTATAGTAAGTTTATTAACCTTATAGTGTAAGAAAACAAGAAGTCACGGTAAAATAAAAATTAATTAACTTAAAGTTAAATCTAAATGATAAGGTTAAAATAAAAACCTAAACTTGTCTAAATTCTATTGGATGAGAGTATTTCGACCCATAACCACCTTGTCTTAGAAATAACTTAATTTGGATCTATTAAAAACCGAATATTACTTTATAATAAAATAATATTTTTGGTTATTCCAAAGGTGCCCCTCTCCTCCCTTATAAAAGGGCACCTCCTCCCTCTCTTCCTCACACCACTTTGAGCCTTCAAGCTCGACCAAACCCTGCAAAATTCTCTTCTAAAATTCCCTAGAAACATCCTAGAGGTCCTCTTCTTCTTAAAAAACCAATTTTAGTGCCCTAAAAGGAAGTCTCAAAGAGGCGCTTCAAAGAAGAGGTCATGTCTGTTACCGATTCTTTCAACTTTATTTCTTATTCAACTTATTCTTATTTAGTTTTTTCATTATGAAGTAATAACATCAGTATAAATAATATACTAATATGTTATTATAAGTATGAAACAACCCTATTTCACCATCTATCCATCCCACAGAAAATGAAATCACCGCGCGTGCGTACGTACGGAATACCGTCTCCACGCCGTGGTGTAATCTATTTTCCACCACCACCTTACTTGGATGGGTATAATGGTGAAAATAAATAAATATATATGATTATTGTAAAGTGTTATTGATTCTAAAATAGTATACATACACTCAAATACAATTCCACGATCATGGGAATGATATCATCGCTTGTGCGTACGTGCGGAATACCGTCTCCACGAACGCGATGAGATTCATTTTCCATGATTAACCATTCAAGAATGATTATAAAGTATATATAATGAATAATAATGAAATATATGACATAATGAAGCTACTTGATTTATGTATACATATATATATATATATATATATATATATTTTATCTACTTACTTCCATTCAAGTCAATAAGGAAAAGAAAACAGCGTTCATGCGTACGTACGACCTACCGTCTCCATGAACGGTGTATTTCCTTTCATTTATCTATATATTATATATATTTATGTATACTGAATATATGATATATATAATTATTTACATTCTTTAAGTAATTAAATCATGATATAAGTAGTAATAATATCAATAACAACAATTCTAAACACGTACGATAAATAAAACGTTTTACCCAAAACGCTGCTTTGACATGAAATTTACAAAATAAAGGGTAATATAAAGACATAAGTGGACCATATATGATATCATAAAAATGAATATGATTCTTTAATAATTCAATGACATTATTTAAATCATTATACAGGAGGTTCAGATACATACGAAGCATATCGAACCTAAGGTAAGGGATAATTATTCCAATCTCATTCTTATCCGAGATTATTTATTCGTAAGTATTTACAGGGGTTATGATTATTATACATGTCCATATGTTCTCAAACTGTTTTCATAAAATTTTTACTTTTCTTCCATGTATGTTTAAAGTCATTTTTACCCTTTTCTACTTTTACCACATCGTATGGAAGGAATCTTTCTTTTATGAGGTACTTTTTGACTTTTCCGGAAAAAGTACGAGAAGAATGTTTTTTAACTTATACGACATGAAAGGATTTTTACAGTTTTATAAAGCCTTATTTTCATGAAGCTTCCTCCAAAAGATTTCATGACTATTTTAAACAAAATATTTTTCTTTCAAAATTTCATGACGTTTTGTGAAAAGAAATTGATTTTGAAGAAGAAAGGACATTTTCCTCAAGAATTCATTTCAAGTGTTTTATCAAAACCATTTTCCATCTAAAATGACATTATTTCATATGTGTATGTTTCAAGTATCATGTCTCTATGATTTACATGGTTTCACTTTTCTTATTATGAAATGATATCCATTTCTTTTATATGGATTATGTGATGATGGGATGATGTTTATGAAACCCATTTTATTTGATGGGTTATTATAAAGAATGCATGTTTATTTTGTGGCACAAGTAAGAATGATTTCATTATGAGATGGTTGGGACCTATATCTCCCTCCAATGCATTGGGTAAAGATTTATATCTCATGAGATAGACATGGCTGGAATGACAAGTTAAATCGGTTCAGTAATTCAGGACTGGAACGAGGAGTGAACTCGATTCAGAAAGGGACTTTGTCCACTAAGATGGTCTTGGAAGCAATGCCTTGGCTACTATGGAAATCATAACATGTTCTTAATGGTTTCCACAATTATATGTTTTATTCTCATGCTATTTTATCATTCTTAATGTTTCTTTATGATCTATGCCTTACGTACTTCCATGTTTTATGTCATTGCTCAAGATTTTTATGTTTAAACATTATGTTCATGTTTTTAAGTTCAAATGTATATGATTCGTTTTATTTTATCCATGCTTACCCTTACTGAGCATTTGAGCTCACCCTTTTTATGTTTTCTTTTCCCCAGGATATAAAGAAAGGTTTTAGGTATAAAAAAAGGGTAATATCTTTATGGGAGATGTTTAAGATCTTTCACCATGATTAGAATATTACGTTCCAAGTTTCCAAAGACACTAAACTATTATGGTCCTTGTGTGTATATTTTAGTTATGTATTAAGTATTCCACAAAAGTAATGTAATGTCTATGTACGTCAAGCTTCGGGTCTCTACATATCTTGTACAAGGCCTCAAAATGTGTCACACTGATGGTAGAGTGGTAGTTATTGTTGTACGCAAAACTCTATCATGGGAAAGTGATCCTCCTAGCTCTGTCTGAAATCCAACATGCAATCCCTCATCATATCCTCCAGCACCTGGATAGTGCACTCGGTCTACCCATCAGTTTGGGGGTGTAAGGATATACTCATCCGCAACTAGTTTCTGAATGACTCATATAGGCCTCTCCAAAATCGTGACATAGACCATTCATCATAATCAGAGACAATCATCATGTTCACCCTGTGAAGGTGAACAATCTTCTATATGTACAACTTCCTTAAACCCTCCACCAAACTCGACTCCCTGATGGTAAAATAGTGTGTGGACTTCATGAGTCATTCAACTATCACCTAGATGGTTTCATGTCCTTTCATTGTGTGTGGAAGCACTATGACGAAGTCCATGAATATGTCTTTTCATTTCCACTTCAGGAACTCAAGAGGCTACAACAAACCTGATAGGACTTGGTGCTCAGCCTTCACCTATTGACAAGTGAGGCACCAAGAGATGAAATTGGATATGATTCATCTCATTACGGTTCACAAAAATTACCACTAAATACCTATGTTTATATTTCCCACATCAGGATGTACAACTTGGGGAGAAGTGTGGAAATCCCACATCACCTCCTCCCACAATGTGACTGGAACCACTATTCTCCCCCGGAACAAGATTTCGTGATTCTTTCCTTCAAAATATCCATCTGGTGCATCGTCTGTGGGTATATAATCATGTAAGACCTAGAAGTCGATGTCCCCCAGCTGAGACCCTCTCACATGCTCATGAAGCGAAGGAGTCAACACCATCAACTAAAGAAAAGTTGTACCCTATTACACCATCAGGGTCAGCTACAGGGAAGCTAACTCTTCTGAATATTCAAACACTGAGCAAGCTTGGGACTTCTTACTGATAGAATCTGCTACAATTTTTCCCTTCCCTGGATTTTATACTATCTCAAAGTAATAGTCCTGTAGGAACTCCAACAAGTGTCTCTATATTAGGTTCAAGTCTCTCTATGTGAAGACGTACCTGAGACCCTGGTGGTATGAATAAACCACAATACACTAAGAACTCAACGCCTTCCTCTGGTAGTATCAACACTAAAGTGCTCATCATCCTCTACCTCAACTCCTCAAAGGCCCTCTATAACTACTTAGACAAGTAAAATGGCTACCCTTTCCATATCAAGGTGGTAAAAGGGCCTTTGATCTTGGATAATTCCACCACAAATCTCTTGTAGTACTCCATCAAGACAAGAAATCTCATCACCTCTAATACATTCTTGGGTAGCTCCAAAGAATTTACTACATCAATATTTGTTGGATCCATAGATAAACATTGTTTAGAAATTAAATACCCCATAATGTGAACCCCATGTATCTAGAACTGCCACTTTTGAGAGATTTTTATAAATCTTGCACTCTAAAAGCAAAAAAAAACATTCCTCAAGGGCTCTACATGATCCTCCTATGTTACAGTGTAGATGAGTCTGTCATCAATGAAAACAGAAGAAACAAAATGGTCCAAGTATGGCTATAAAACTAGGTTTATCAAATCAATAAACATGGTGGGTAATTCATCATACCAAAGGGAATCACTGGGAACTCATAGTGTATGTAGAGACATCGGAAAGCCAAATTTGGAATATTAGTCTTGTGAACCCGCAACGGGTGGTAGTTGGACTTGAGATCTATATTAGAAAACCACCTCACAAATCTCAACTGATCAAAGAGGTCCTCAATACTCAAAAAGGGGTATATGTTCTTTATCATGGCCTGATTCAGGTGATGATAATCCATGAAAATCCATAAGCTCTTGTATTTCTTTTTTGTGAACAACAATAGATTTGCCTAGGGGGACACACTGTGTCTGATGAACAATTTCTCATGAAGGTCCTTCAACTGAAACCATAGCTCCCAAAGTTCGGTAGGTTCCATCCTATATACCACATAAGATATTGAAGTTATACCTTGTTGCAAGTTAATACAAAACTCAATATCCTACCTCAGAGGTAGTTCCAGAACATCCTTGGGGAATACGCCCATATAATCCTCCATAACTGAAGGAACCCATATTCTTAAAGAGCCTGCTGCACCAAGGGTTATACTTTCCAACTAGTGGGTGATAGGCTAAAACCTCCTTCTCACAGCATCCACCTATCCCTCCATCAGATCTATCTTACCAGAAAGGGGGAATCTCATCCCTTCAGAGCATAGGAATATAACTTGTTTGTGGTGACAATTAATCTAAGCTCGAACCCTATAAATCCAATCCATACCCAAAATAATGTCATATGGTTCCATCATGATGACCAAAAGGTCTCGCATGAACCTCTCCACTCTAAGAGATATATCACACTACTGGAAGATGAAAGATACAGAAGAAGTGTTCCCCATAGGAACCTCAAGATGAAGTTGGTGTGCTAGGGTCTCAACTGGGAGCTATAGATATCACACTAGTAGTCAAGAGATAAATGAATGAATGTAATTCATGTCTACTAATACTGAGGAAATAGTAGAATAAACACATATTGTACCATGGATCATATTGTGTGCTGCAAAATCATAGACATCCAAAGCCTGTAGTTGTCTGTGGCCCCAACTACCAGCTCCCTGAGCTTGACTTGGGCTGCCTAGTGGTGGTGGTGGAAGGATCTCATACCGATGTCCCCCACTAGAAGATAATCCTACTCCTCTACCAGCTCCACCTCATTGGGGACCCCTTGTGTCCACCTAGGATATCCTTGAGCATGACACTACCTCTTCGTGGTGGTCCATCAACTATTTTTTTGGGTTTCTCTCCACGTATAGTTGGACAGTCTCATTCCATGTGACCTCACCCATCACAAGAAAAGCATCACCCATATCTAGGATTCTATGGTCCTCTATTCTACCTCAGACTCATATGATTGTGTGCCTGAGCCTGCTCACGAATGATCCTCTTGCTCTGAGATCCCACTGACTGAAAATTGCAAGCTGTTACAGATGACTTATATCTGGGATGCCAACTCCTAGATCCAACTTTATGGCATCCCTATGATAGAAATATCTATGTCACTAGTTCCCACTCTAGTAACCTGACATAGGTGGGGATACATAAGGGAACCACGTTGGCTTCAATCTCTCTACAGATTCCCTGCTCAAACATTAGTGCTTGTAAGTAGTCATACCAGATCATGTCAAGAGAGTAATGTGTAAGGTCTGTGAACCTCTCTGTGTACTCATCCATCATTATCCCTCCCTACTAAAGCTCCAAAAGCACTTGGATTTAGACTGATCATAAGTAGTAGGGGTAGTACTCCTCACAGAACAACTGTTGGAAGTTGTCCCATAAGAGTGTCAACTCATCATGCATCTTTGTAACTAGGTTCCACCAACGCCTAGATCCTCCATAGAAAATGTTGTCTGTCAGTGCAACCACCTGATCTGTCATTGTTTGGATAAGCCTAAAGACATAGATCACTGTAAATTATCTACTTCCTGAGGATCTCACTCACCAAAGAACTTCAGTAATCTCTGATACTGGAAATCATGGAGCGTGCTAAGCCTGCACGCATCCTTATCCTAGTCTACTAGGATGATCTGATGCTCGATAGGTAGAGGTGATTCTACCTTCCCACCTGAAGTAAGGGGACTTAGGATGGACCCTAAACTAATCCCTCCTCACTCATAGGGTTGTATTTCTGAACTGGAGCTGGTATCCTGGATGGATGTTGTCAGAGAGGTATCCTAAAATTTAACAAGGTGTACAGCAGTCAGATGATTATATATGTATGTATGTATGTATGTATGTTTGTATGTATGTATGTATGTATGTATGTATGTATGTATGTATGGATGGATGGATGTATGTATGTATGTATGTAGGTATGTATGTATGTATGTATGTATGTATGTATGTATGTATGTATGTATGTATGTATGTATGTATGTATGTATGTATGTATGTATGTATGTATGTATGTATGTATGTATGTATGTATGTATGTATGTATGTATGTATGTATGTATGTATGTATGTATGTATGTATGTATGTATGTATGTATGTATGTATGTATGTATGTATGTATGTATGTATGTATGTATGTATGTATGTATGTATGTATGTATGTATGTATGTATGTATGTATGTATGTATGTATGTATGTATGTATGTATGTATGTATGTATGTATGTATGTATGTATGTATGTATGTATGTATGTATGTATGTATGTATGTATGTATGTATGTATGTATGTATGTATGTATGTATGTATGTATGTATGTATGTATGTATGGATGTATGTATGTATGTATGTATGTATGTATGTATGTATGTATGTATGTATGTATGTATGTATGTATGTATGTATGTATGTATGTATGTATGTATGTATGTATGTATGTATGTATGCATGCATGCATGCATGCATGCATGCATGCATGCATGCATGTATGTATGTATGTATGTATGTATGTATGTATGTATGTATGTATGTATGTATGTATGTATGTATGTATGTATGTATGTATGTATGTATGTATGTATGTATGTATGTATGTATGTATGTATGTATGTATGTATGTATGTATGTATGTATGTATGTATGTATGTATGTATGTATCAACAAAAATGGGTATATGACTCAAGAAGGACAGTCAAAGACTCAATCCTATATGATGCATGTACCTTTAACCCCCGCAACAAATGTCTCAACATGATGAGTCGAAAAGCTAGTAGTCAAGGTACTGGTGAATGGATATGTCAACCACTCGTACCATCACTAGACTCGATGGACCGAGAGTTGTACTCGAGACACTTTTACACTGTTTCCCTAAACCCAATCAATCCTCTTAATAGAATACATATAAACAACTTCTTAAGGAATGAACTTGATCTGATACAAATCTATCATGACCCGACCCAAGCCGGGGCTTCAGCCGAAACTACCCTAAGCCCGCCTCTATAGGCCAATGAGTGTTGAAAAGTGTTGAAGGCATAACTAACCCAGGGAGGACTTTTCCTAGAAACCTAAACACATGAACACAACCAACTCAATTAAAAAGTGCATAGTGAAAGAAGAAAAGATGTAACACTGCTATAAAGTAAGCTAAACATGTGTGAACCTCTAGATAACACAAATTACAATAGTGTAAACTGAAAGAAAAGGGAAAAAACACATGACCAACCAAAAATATGTCCCAACCTGACAAAAATGGAAAATAGTAAATAGTTGAGAGAGCTCAGCTCTTGTATCCCAAGCTATGACCACCATACGTGGTCCAATCACCTAGTATATCTAAGATCTTATGAAGTCACAGTTGACTTATCTATCGCCTGAAAAAGACACAACATGTGTGGGAGAAGCCCATATAGGGTTGAGTATATACATACCCTGTAGAATTCCTTGAAAGGGAGAAGGGGGAGCAATAAAGGATAAAACCGAAAAAGAAATAAGTAGATATAACAAGGTATGGTGAAATAGTACAGATAAACCCAATAAGAGAGTGAAAGTAATCTTGTACAAGCATAAGGGGCTAAACACAGTGAGTATATAAACTACCCATTGATCCTTCTACATCACATGGAGTGGGCCCTCACTGCTAAATGGGTTATCTACCTACATTATCTATCAGAGCTCAATCATATTATCACTCACACCTATAGAGAGGCTAATAGAGTGGTGGACGGTCTTTCTAATAATGGTGTTGGTATCAATCACATGTGCATGGAGATCCTTCCAGATGAATTCACCACTCTTCACAATAATTATTGTAATAAATTTCCCTTCTTTCGACTTGTGTAAAATTTATTTTTATTTATCTTAGTGCTCTGGTCTTTTCACCAGTGAATCATCTTTAAAAAAATAAAAAAAATAAAGTTAATCAATGATGCCTAGTATCTCACATGTCTTCCATGAACACACAAGTCTAAGGAACTCAATCAACACACCTTGGTACTATCCACTTTGGGTGGCACTAACTCACCCACACAGTTTGAGGTTGTGTCACAAGGATACATCTGGGTGGGAAAATTGCTTCTATTCCTCATGAATATAAGGCTACATCAAACCGTGTATCACTAATGTACCACACAGTCGAGGGGCCACAATTACTATATAAGGATATCATGCCCTAGTACGATAGGAGGGTCCTACTCTTGTAGTCACTGAGGAACTCAAATGACCAACCCCGCTATAGGGTAACACTCAAGAATGTCATCAGGGAACACCACTACCCAACCCAACTAAAGGGGAATGCCTAGAAAAATCTGTTAGTTGTAATGACCTGAACTTTATGAATAATATTTTTTTTCTGAAAATGTGTGTTGTATTATTTTGTACTCAACAAAACTATATCCCTTTAATAATTAAGTGAGTATAATTGAAATATGACCATTGGGTTTTGACTGTTATATAATCATTGGTCAATTATGATCATTGGTCAATATGACCATTGAAAATAGTACTCTTAATAATAATTTTAACATTATAATTATTGTTATAAATAGAAATAATAATGGTTAATTAATGCAGAAAGAATAGTCGGTGGTCTCATCTATTAGAGTCATGTCGTACAAATCCCATTTGTCATAAATTGGGAAGGTGGTATCATAACTGGGCTTTTCTCTTGACCAAACCCAAGTCGAGCTTCAACATCTTAATCTTGAATGAAATTTCCTATGAGAGAAGTTCAAGTTAATGGAAATTACCACTTGGGCGATATTATCTGAGCCGCCCCAAGAGTTTATCACCATCAAACACCTTACCCTTAAGTCATATGATGATGTTATAAGGGTTTATGTATCAAGGCCCTAGTTACTTAAAATTTAATCCTTTTTTTAAATAAAATTTTTATTTCATCATTTCCATTTAAAGAATAGTTTTTCTTAAAAATTGAGATGGAATTTGATAAATTGATTATTTGGGTAAAAATTTTACTTTTCAGAGAGATATAAATTATTATATTCAACTATGTTTTTATTAATAATGTTTATTATAATGAAATATTGTGATTAAAACACTCTTATTTAATTACAAATGATAAAATAATTTTATTTTTTTCAAGTTTCAAAAATTTTAATATGCATTTTTGGTCTGCTATTATTTTTAATAAATAAGTATTTTAATATTTAAAGGTTAAATTTATCACATTTAGAGAATTATTATGATAAAATAAATGTTATTTTTGAAATAAAAATGTCGATATTATGTTAGGGTTAATTTATGAGAATTTTATAAAATACTTTAGTTTTGTGAATAGTAAAAATATTGTTTGAGATTTTTTGTATGTTTAATGACATCATAAGTATGTAATAATGATGTAATGAGTAATATAAAATGATGGTAGACTCTTTTGGATAAAAATAATGTAATAAGTGTCCAAAGTGGTCAATAACATGGGAAAATACCTTGTAAAACCTCATGGTTTTTCAAATACTTCTATTGTGGTGTCCAAGGAAATTAATAAAAAACTCACTCACGTTTTCTATAAATAATCACCTATTTATTCATTTCCATTCTTTAAAAAATAATCCTCCACTAATATCTAATATTTTTACTTCCTAAGGAGTCCCCCTATGGTGTCCTCAAGGCCCCAAGGTCTCGATCTTCGAGTTTTAGGAGTCACTCTTCAAGGTAAGGGAAATCTAAACTTCTCTTCTCCCTTCAAGTTCTCTTTTTTATGTAGTATGTCTTTAAAATTTACATACCATATTATTCTATCCATTTTAATATATAAATTTATTTTATTAATATTCATTTTTGAATTGGATACCTTTATCCCTTCTCTCTTTAATGTTTTCTAAAACTGTGTTTCATACCAATTATGATGCTGAATTTTCTTCTCAAACGTTCTCTCTTTTTCTCAAGAAATTCATTTATTTTCTTTATGTAAATAGCCAAACCTCTTTCTTTTCTAGGGGTATTCACCAATATATAAAACTGATTTATTTAATTCTATAATTTACATATATAAAACCCTTATTCCTTTTCTGTGGGTTATAAATGACATAATGATCATGTTTTTAAACACTTTTTAAAATGTCGTGATTTTGATACGAAACCCGTTTCTTTTATTATCCACAAGTTATTTATGAAATTTTGTATTATGATATATGTGTATCATATTAATTAATACATATGAAGGGTGTTCCCTGGTATCATTCCAATGCATTTGGTAAATAATTAAATCTCTAGAGATGGCATGTTTTATGATACCTTGGTGAATAACCTCCGTAATGTTTATGACACCTCAATGAAAAACCATGGTGATATTCTTATGAATGTCTAAAGTAAATTTTTTAGCCACATTTCCATATTATTATTCATGTTATTTTTTTATAATATTCCTCATGTTCTCTTTTTTATTCCATAATGATATTCCTCAAGTCCTTATCAATATTTCTCAAGATCACATGTAAATTGTTTCACTTATTTTTCCTTACTAGGCCTTATTATCACCCTTTCCATTGATGTATGCCCCCAGGTTATGAGGTATTGTAATTGAACTTAGGATGAACTTATGATGAATCCTTTCAAGTGGATTAGAATAATTTATTCATGTATTCATGTATTATTTACCTTATTTACAAAATACTAAACTTTAAAATATCCTCTATTTGTAAAATGTTATGTAAAGTTATGTAATACAATGGTGGGATTCCATATCAGGTAACTCCACCGCCCAAACCTACTGGATGGTAACACCTAGTAGAAGATTTTAGGGAACTCCACTACCCAGTCTTACTTGAGGGTAATGCCCGGTAGAAGCTGTCGGGGAACTCCACTGCCCATCCCCTCTCGAGGGTAACACCTGGAAAGCCCTGGTGATTCTGCACGATCAATGGCATCATTGGGTTTCTCATAAGTGCATTCCAAACCCATAAAATTTCACATTTTATCTCAAAATACTCTACTGAAGGCACCATCACGTTCTACGCAAAAAAATATACTCAGGATAGGCTACTTGTGGGGAAAATATGAGTTTAAATGAAGAAGATACTAATGTTTAAAATTTGCTTAGAAAAACTCAAGGGGGACATGATGTGTGAGGGGAACCACACAATGTATGGTCTCACTTCACTGACTTCATGTGTCCCTGGCCAACACACAACTCCCAACCATGTAGGGTTACATATCATGTAGGTGGACTACATGGTGTGTCTCACCTGTCCAAGGATCGGTCTGTGTGCTGCTGGTTGTGTCCATGTGTACTCATACCCCATGTCTGTGTACACTGGTACACAATGTGTCGGTCCACATGGGATTTTTCCCATGTGGTCAAATAGTATCAATGTAATTCTACACAGACTCTCACCCGTGTGATCCGTCATACAGGTTGTCCAACCAATATGGGGGTACATGATGTGTAAGTAAGTATTACACATCATGTCATCCTTAAACTTCTCAAAACCTATCTGCCATCGTAGAAAGGTAAAAAACACCACGCATTAATCCTAGAACATGATGTGTAGTCACAATTTTTATAGAAATTCTAGATTTCTTGATCTACGTCTGGTGCTTCAAATATGTTCCAACCGCGATTCTGGGCTGCCGCTTGCTGGAAATCGGCACTGTTCCCTTGGAAGGGTTTCATTGTACGAATCGTACGCCACCGTAGGTTCATCCTTTGATTTATTGATTTCAAAATTCCAAAAGGATCATCCATACCATAAAATCTCCATATATCTATGTTCGTTTCTCCAAACTGTTCATGTTTGTTGATCTATTGCAGATCCGGGGGCCTGATCGAGCTCGGTGTTTCCCAACAATTATCGAATCAGGACATCGGGGATCTAACTAATGAAGTACATGAATAAAAAAGTGAGAAAATAACAAGTACGGGGGTCAATTAATTGAGTCTAAGCGATCTTGGATAATCGATCAAGAATGGATGATTCAGATTAGAAAATAAGTGACAAAGTAATATTTCAATACTTAGGCTCGTGAAAAGTGTACCACATCGGCGCAAATCGAAGAAGAAGAAACAATCTACTAAATTTAATTATATGGGTATAAAAACCACATATAATGAGTACTTTCTCTATTTTGGATTGATAATTGGTGAATATCACGCTTGCGCAATGATTGGACGGAGTTGTTGTGTTCATTACGTCTGGATCGGATATGATCTGATGTTCTGTCATCATTTGTCAAAAGGAGGAGAAAGGAGATCTCACAGGTATAACGGGAATCAGAATCGTGCGCCATCTTAGCACATAGCTTTGGAAATATATATAGAAATATTTCAAATTATTACATAGAAAAAACGGGGTCTCTACAAATATTACCATTGGGAATTATGACCATTGGGAATTATGACCGTTGGGAATTATGACCATTTGGGAATTATGATCATTGGTCATTATAACCATTGGAAATAATTCTACCATTAGAATTAATGTATATTAAGGGTAATAATAAAATATAATTAATGTATAAGGAATAAACGATGGACTCAACCAATAGGATCATCCCTTATATATCTCATTTATCAGAGTTCCCAAGGGAGATGGCATTGTTAGGGTTCTCCAATGGCCATGCCCAAGATGTGATTCAATAAATCGGTCTTGAAAAGAATCAATTACATAAGAATTATAAGTTTGTAGAAGTCTCCACCTAATATAAGTTCACCAAACCACTTCATGAAAGTAATACTATCACACATCCCACCATTAGGGAGTACTATGGAATTATAAGGGCTTATATATTTAGACCTTAGTAATATAATGGTGTAAAAATTCTTTTTAAAAATGAAATAGTTGTTACTTTGATCCCATTTTTGTTGTTATTTAAAATTCACATGAATATAATATGAATATGATAAATAGATTTTTGGATACAAATAAAAAAATGTATTTAGAAAAATATATGATTATAATTAAAATACAGTTTTATAAAAATTTCATGAATTTGAAATAAAAGTTAATTCCATGAAATGGTTTTATAAAACACTATTAATTTGAATATAATTTTATAAAGTCCCAAGTAATTTTTATAAGTGTTATAAAGTTGAATATGTCATAAAAACTAGTTTTTTCAATAAGTAATATTTTTTATTCAAAAATTAAATTTATCATATTTAAAAAATTATTATCATAAAAAAATTACATTTTTTAAATCATCATGTATAAATTATCCAATAGTGATTTTTTTATAATTTTATAAAACTATCAAATTTTTGGGTAAAAAATAAATATGATATAAATATGCGGTAAATATTATGACATCATAATGACTTCAAATACTTGTAATAAATACTATAAATTCATTTCTTGAAAAAAAATAGTATTATTAATTAATATAATATATTTTTAAGTGATATGATTAATTTTCAAAACCTATAATGAATCTTCCAAAACCTAAATTTAATTTTAAAGGTTTAAAAAAATCATTATGAAATGGTATCCCTTCCACCAAAAAAAAATTATAAATTAAATAAGTTTGGTCTCTAAGATATCAAAATACTAAAAATCACTCCCCATTATAAAATACCATGGGAAAAACCATGGTAAGGATAATGGTTTTACATTTTTTATTATTTATATGTCCAAGGCCTATGTTTATATATTAATAGAGAATTACCCCTCTTTTTCTCATTCTGCTTCACTAAAAATATTTCCATTATGAATTTAATCTCATTTTATCTCTCAATATCCCTCGTGAGGAGTTTTTAAGTATTTTAGGAGTTCTTACCAAGCTTTAAGAAGCGACCTCTTGTGGTAAGGGGTCTTCTCTCTCTCTTCCATTCAAGTTGTTACTTTGTTATAAGACTCTTTATTTCCCAATGGTTGAGTTCTCATGTGTTCATAATCATTCTTTACTATCAAAATTATTCCCTATTAATGAGATATTACCCCTATATCTCATTTATCCATTCTATGAACTTTTATGTATACCTATTATGCTGCTGAAATTATCTCTTGATTTTCTATGCCATCCTCCTTCATTGTGAATATCCAATCCAATTTTCATTCAATGGTGTTTATATTAATAAAATTTAATTTCATTTAATGGGTATTTACATGTATGAAACTCACATTAAATCCTTTTGGGTTTAAATGTTGAAAGTCTCAAGACTTTATGATCTATGAACTCAATGATTTTTATATGAAACACAATTTCAGTTTACATAGTCTATTAATGAAATGATAATTTATTTTATATGATCTATATGGAACACATGAATTTATAATTATAAATTGTGTTCCCTGATAGTGCTCCAATAAATTTGGTAAATAATTAATCACTAGATATAACATATTTATGATACTTTGGTAAATAACCTTAGTAATATATTTCATGACACATTGGGAATAAACCTTTATGATATGATTATGAATGTCTTATTTTTATGTTGTACCCATGTTTCCATGTTATTCCTCATGTACTTAAGATAATTCTATTATATTATGACTCATGTATTTTTGATCATGCATTATTTTTATACCTCGTGTTTTACCCATGATGATCACTCACATTCCATTTCCCTTATTTATCCCTTACCATGATTTATGGTCACCCATTTATAATTATGTATGTCCCCCAAAAATCATATGTAGTAAGGTGACCTAGGATGGATTTATAAAGGATAATTTCAATAGGATTAAATAAATTTTATGTTTTTCATTATATAACATGTATACTACATATGTACCTAGTTTCTAGGAGACTAAACCTAAAAATATCCTTGGAAGTTATTGATTTAATATTTTGTTAAAAAAAATTATGTTAAAATTCATGAATTAAAAATATGGGTACCATATCAAGCCCTTTAATTTACTCATATTTTTAATAAACTTTTGAGTAATGCCTTGAGTTATATATCATGAAACCCTCGACTAAATACTCTCTGGAATGTTTCATTTATAGTTGATGTGTTAGTGATATTATAACTTTAACTAATTGATTTTTGAATGGATAAGTAAGTTGTAATAGCGCTAAATGTATCAAAACATTTGATTCATGGAGTATGACTCAACTGTATCATATAATATGGCATACTCAAGTAACTAGAATATGATATCCATATATCATAAAATATGATATACCTAGAGGCTTAAATATAAATCTTTTTCCACATGTATTTTGTACTCTATGACACGCCATATTGTATTATATTATATCACATGGATTTAGGGAATATTCCTTTCAATTTTCCACTTACACTAAATCTTAAAAGACTTTCATGGAATTTCACCTTATATCATACCATATATGATAACTTATGAAATAATATCCAAAAATATTTTTGGGTTTCTTTTAAAACACTTTGGGAAAGTTATCCTACCATGTATCAAAACATATGTAATACCATGTGAATAACCATCAAAAACTCCTTTTTAGATAAAAATATAAAATGATTTTGGAGAAGATATTTGAGTCAAACTCAATCCCCATTCATTCAACAACAAAGTGTGTCCAAATGATCCTTTATATTATTAACTACAAAGATAAATTTCCATATTTATAAATGTAAGAAAAGAGTGCCCTAAAGTAAAGAATCAATACTACTCAAGCTATAAAGGAATCTAACATGATCTCCATCAAAAACATCTATATCTATACATGTGTCTAACAATTGCATCATATGAAATAATTCATTTTCATACATCCCCCTATTCAATAAATCTAGTGACCATGGGACAAGATGTATTCCAATCCCATATATCCCCCTCATAAATTCTCGAATCTCTGAGTATAGACAGATCGGGTCAATGATTACATCACATATTATTTATATATTATATTATCAAATAACTTAACCCCTATCCAAGAAAATAAGAACATCATATATACCTTTAAATGTGGTCATACATTTCCTTGGTTTATCTCAATATAGGGCCTATATGTTATGCTCAACATACGAGATGAAAACTCTTATCTTGTTCAATCTCCAACTTATGACATGATCGGAAATATACCAACCACCCCTGATTAGATAAGTCTTAAGGATTGTGTAAGAAAGGTATCAAAGTATGAAGGTTCACATGGTAGGTATCTCTATAACTTCAAGTAATGGGGATTATAAATATAAACCATGAAACCTTGGTATACCAAATACATGGTATATGAAACTCCATGTGGTATAATACATGGTTAACCCCATACATAAAAGGTACAATAAAATTATGTGTAGGGAATTACCACTACCATAATGTGTAAATAACATACTTTGGACATTATTTCTATTCCATGGGGGAACACACTACACCTTTCCATTAAGGGAGATACTGAGTTACAAGGAAGACCTATCTTTTGGTAAACATACCTAGCCCAAGTTATAAGGAACTTCATCCAAAATATATGACTTATGGACACCTAACATGAATAAATACTATATAAATTCCTTCCCATGATGATCTCCCATCAAAATTTCTCCATGGGGAAGTTCCCCCATGTGGATGAATATAATTTTGTCTTATTTATTTCAAGTTATGTGTTGTTTCAACACTCTAGTCATTGATCATATTGATCTTGGGTTCCTTGGATCATATTTATATAAAAACTCCACTACATATAGTGAGTATATTTCAGTTTCATAACTTTATAATATCCACAAATAGAGTTCTAATCATCTTTGACATTCATGGTAAACTATCCACATGATTAAAGAAAAATTACAACTGGATTGGTACTCTCAGTGATTAGTGAAAACTTACATAAACTCTAAAAGTTAAATCTTGTGTATCAAATAGTTTAATATTACACAAGTCATTTTTATCTCTACACTTCCCATCACCCAGACTCATCAACCGATGGATCTAATTTTGATGGAAAATTTTTCAATGGATATTCTGACATCCATATCCTTCAGTACTCTAGTGTTTCATTTGAAAGAAACACCTTATTAGTGTATCAATCAACCAACTATAACATATCATCTCTCTAATTATTTTTGTATGAAATGTACACCATTTCCATTCCCACACTTTAACATCATTTTTTTTATTATAACTTCTGCTAAGATGCCTTCTACCAAGATTATTCTTCTCAACTAAATCTTCTTAGTTGCTTATGTTGTCTAGAATCTAAATTACCATGAAAATAGTGTACTATTTCAATCCAATTTCACCCAGTGTATCATCTAGAGACTTATATTCAAGAAATCTCATCACTTAAATTTAAAAGAGTTCTCACACCAAAACCTAACAATACCCCACTTGATAATTGTTTTCACAAGTTAATCCTAACAATATCCATCTCAAAGACCATTTCCAAGGTTTTCAACAAAGTCTAACTGGTCAAATTTAATCCTTTATCCATTTTTTGTGCCAACATGGTTCCCTGTCATAATTCTAATCATCTAAAAACTACTAAGACAAACCCATCCCAATATTTTGGAATCTAATATTTTTTCCAGCTCCTATAAAACCTTCTGAATGTATCCATTTAATTCCTCCAAATAAAACAGTTTAGATCTCTATACTTCAAATTTTGTTGGAGTACTATCATTAATCATTTTATGTCTACCATATCCATGGACCCACTCATTCTAAATTCTTATGATTTGGAAGAATCTACCACTGAAAATTCTGAGAGATATTATAACATCATAATATAATTATAACATAGGAATTGAAATCCATCTGAACATATAATTTCATAAAATTATATTATAATTGTACTAGAAATATCCTATTGAAACAATTTGGCACATTATATTCACCATTTCTTAATGAAACCAAGTCATTCATTGGTCCTTTACTCCCACTTCATTCTTTCTTTTTCCTAAAACCATCAAACCCTCACTCCCATTATAGAGGCAATTCTAGAACTCTAAGAACCTTCCAAAATTCTTTACCATAGAGTCAAAAAAAAACAACAAAGTATTCATCAATACTCTTTGTAAAGAATCACACTCGGGACTTAGGTTTGTACTTCTTTCAACATCAATGTGGTAATGTAAATCTTCCCAAAGATTTTTTAGATAATAGAAAAAATAATAATACTTTTAGACATAGATTATTTCCAAAATATACTACTCCATAATCCTCTCTGCACCACCTTTCGATGTTCTAGGTTTATCCTATTTAAACTATAGGATCCTCCACCAGCATATCCTATGAAATTCCCTCTGCTCCCAAAATCTAATCCTCTAGATATCAGTCTTCAAACAACTCTGTTATCTTCTAGTACCTATAAAACCATGGTACATATTTGATAAGGATTATAAGCATTACTTGGACTTAAACTTAATTAAATGACACCCACACTTTGTTTTCACCTCATCAATGAAGGTACGAAGTACAATGGACCTTTGAGAAAAATTGAAAGTGGAAAATATTTTTATTCACCGGTGTCTCTTCTTCCAGAATAAGAATGTTATTTCCTCCCAATTTTGGGTGATTGAGATTCCCATACCACATTATTCATCCTATGGATGTCTTCTTGACATGAATATCCCTATAAAGTCTCCATTGGGTATTAAATTTCACAATTTTCCACAACCATGAGTCCTATCCAAATATCATTATATTTTTCTCTAGAATATCTTCATATTAACCCTCTAATTGTTTGATATTATTTCACACTAATTTATTCACCACTTTCTCTAAATACCATGAGTCCTTACCAAGTGAATATTTTAGGACATATAACCACCCTACTTCTTAGATGCTGAGTAATGAGAACCCCAAATTTAGAACACCCAACTCAAGTGGTCTAGTGAACACTTGGTAACATACAACCACCCCCTCTTAGCTATGGGATTTGAAAAACATATAGAAGTTAATGTTATGGAATAGACCTTATAGTAACAATAGTTTCCCACCACATCATTTCCTTTTAAAATTATAGATTTAAAACCTAGAAAAAATAGAATTTATTCAACTCATTCTTCCTCTACCCTAATCAGATCATAGTTCTTTCCATCGAATTTAATAGAAAACACTCCACATTTCAGATCATACACCATTTCCCATATCTATACATTAAAAAATATTTTATTTCCACTTTTCTATAATGAATTAAAACTATTATATTAACCATGCTTCTAGTTGATTAACCATCAATGGAACTTATGAAATTTTTAAGAGTAACAAACCCAGTATCCTCCAAAGTAAAAAGATTCTACCATCAAAAAATTAAACCAGAACTTACCTGATGCAATTCTATCCTCCTTAATAATGGGTTCCCACTAAATCTGAAAAGTTTAAGTGATTAGGATTGTATTATAGAAATATTTAACATCATTCCAACCAAGCTTTGAATGACACCTCAGTAAATGAAACATTCCTAAAAAATTGATCAATCAAAAATGACTTTTGATCTACCCAAAACACCCTTTATACTATTTCTATATCCCTAGGGAGAATTACTTCTAAAAACTTAGTATACCACTCGACCAAAGGAACTAAGTATTCTTCTAACCAAACCCCACTTCCATGCCTTGATAAAATACTCACTAGGTGTTTTTCAACCTATATCTGAGACCAATTTTTGGAAAAATGATGTTCCAATGTCTAGAATTTGTAAATAGAAAGTACCCACACATCCTATACTAGAAGTTAAATTGAACCTCAGACGTGGAACAAGTTTTGGAAGCTCTAATTTCATTGCACACCAACATAGTTTAGCATTAAGATCTGGGAAGTCCATACACCATAATCAATGTGTTTATCTGAATCTTATTCTAGTTCATGTTATCTCATGGTATTTAAAAGATCTTATATCTAAAGACAAAAAATAATCAAGGATAAATCAAGTGAAAGAAAATGGAATAATTATACAACAAATAAATAATGTGGTTCATATGTTAGTCTTAATACATGGAGGAAAATAGTGTATTTATTTGTTAAGGGGGAAAATGGGTTACATGGGTGACCTATCTTCTAACATCCCTACCCGGCCTGAGTTACAAGGGACTCTATATGGATGATATAACTTCTTTACACCCCCACTTGAAGAACCACCATAGAAACACCTTCCCATGATGATCTACCACTGCAAGAACTCCATGGGGAATTCCCCCATGGGGATAGATGTAATATAGTCCTACTCCTAATGAAATATGTGCAGTGTCAGCACTCCACTATTTATTCATATATAACATGGGTTCTTATGATCATATTTATAAATTAACTCTATAGGAATCAGTCGATATCTTTTGTTTACACTAGCTTTTAATCTCCATAGAGAGAGTGTCACTCTGATTTGACCTTAATGAGAAAACTTCCACTCAGTCGGAGGAGAAATCCACCTTAATTAGTCATCCCAATGATCAGTGTTAACTTTTGAAAACTCCTCAAGTTCCCTCTTACATATCCAAGAGTTTACTCTTACACAAGTCCTTTGAATCTCCACACTTCCCATCACCCAAACTCATTTAATGATGGATATTCTTCTGATGGATCAACTTTTGAAGGATAAACTGATATCCACATCCTTGGGTACTCAATTTTCACATCTATAACAAACATATTCATCCTATGTCATCCCACCTTTTTTATTACATGACTTTTCATTTATATTGTACAAACAGATGATCTTTTAAAGTTTAGATTCTTAGAAAAAAGGTACATAATACATGAAAACATAAAAGAATTATTCTATTAAACATAAAAGGATTCTTCAAAGGTTAATCCTAAGTACAACTAATTCATATCATAATTTTGGGACATATATCAAATGAAAAGATGAGCATAAGGCCCAAAAAGGGAAAGTAAGGGAAACAGTTTACTTGTGATCTTGAGAAATATCAATAGGATCCTAATTCATAATGATAAGGCATGAGAAAAAGGGATAGAATAATAATAATAACATGAATCATAACATGTAAATGTGGATACAAAATTCAATTTAGAAATTAATATACATATCACCAAGGTTTTTCACCGAGGTTTCATAAAAATTACTAAGGTTATTCACCAAGGTATCGTAAAACATGTCATCTCTAAAGATTAAATTATTTACCCAATGCATTGGAGCTCTATCAGGGCACACCCTTCATATGTCTTAATTTTCACTTTATCCAAATTTATCATCATAAATCATTTCATAAATAACCCATGGAGAATAAAGTAAAATGGGTTTCATTTCAAAATCATATCATCTCAAAAGTTCTTTAAAAACATGACCAATATGTCATTTTTTACCCATGGAAATGGAATTCAGGTTTTATGTATGTCAATACCCGAATAAAATGAATCATTTATACATATTTGTGAATACCCATATAAAATAAATAGGTTTGGTTATTCATGAAAATAAAATAAAAGGTAATCTCTTGAGGAGAAGAGAGAAATTTTGAGAAATAGAATCGGCAGCATAACGGGTATAAAATGATATGGAAAAGGCCTACGACAAATTGGAGTGGGGGTTCATCATCTGTGCCATGATAAGCATGGGGTTTTCTAAATGGGTTATTGACCTCCTATTCCAAGGGTCCAACATCGTGATCAAGGTTGATATGGAAAAGGCCTACGACAGATTGGAGTGGGGGTTCATCATCTGTGCCATGAGAAGGATGGGGTTTTCTGAATGGGTTATTGACCTCATGTTCCACTGATATAGCTCGATGTGGCTCAACCTGGTCTTTATGGGGAGGCAATGCAGCTTCTTGAAGACCGTTAGAGGACTTAGGCAAGGCGACCCTATTTCTCTCAGCATCTTCATTCTAGTACAGGACGTCCTGACCAAGTTTGTGGCATCCTCTATCCAAAGTGGTCATATCCTTCCTTATCACTGCGGACCCATGTCCCGGGATTGTCTCACCTTCTCTTTGCAGATGACATGGTCTTATTCATCAATGGGGGCAGCACCTTCATTAGGGGATTTATCAGTATCATGGATGAATATGCTTTATGGAGTGGTCAAATGATGAACCGGGATAAAAGAGGGGTTTACTTTCCCTCTTCGTGCCCGTCCAAGAGAAAGGATAACATTGTCTCCACCCTAGGTATTCAGAATAAAAAACTTCCCTATGCTCTACCTCAGAGCTCCCATTTCCCCGGGCAGGATTCGGGCTCAGTTTTTTTAGGGTTTGGTCGGCATAATTACCAACTGCATTCTCAACTGGAAGAACAGGTTCCGGTCCTTTGGAGGAAGGATCACCCTCGCCAATTGTGTCCTTTCTTTGATCCCTATGCATGTTCTCTCCACCCTCAAGGCCCCTAAGTCTACCATTATCCAGATTGAGAATATCATGAATGGATTTATTTGGGATAGCCAAGGGGAGGGTAGATGCCGGTGGTCCTCATGGAATAAGCTTTCCAGGCCAGTGGAGTTGGGAGGCATTGGGGTCCGGGACATGGGTCAGGCCATGTATTTCCTCCAGGGTAGGCTCGCATGGGAGGTTATTGAGGGAAGCTCTTTGTAGAGTCAACTAATTCTAGGGAAGTACGGATATGGCCTCCGCGAGAATGGTAAATCTCCTTCAAGCCTCTGGAGATCTCTTCGGCCTCACCTCCCCGTGCTTTTGTGTCACTCTCAGTGGGTCCTAGGTCGGGAGGACCTCGACTTCTGGCAGTGTGATTAGGGGGCGGCCTACTGGACTTCCCTAGATGTCATGCACCAAACATTTCCTTCTTGGAAGCCAGTGATCACCCTTCCTTCATCCAGGCGGTTCTATCTCCCTCTCAAAATGCCTTCTTTGACAGCATTTTCTTGGATGGCTCCCCGAATAGTTGCATCTTCACTAGTTCCCCCATAGGGAAGTTATCGGCTAAAGCCTATCACCATTGTACGTATGCCCAGTCTGTGAGCGACTATTGGGGGAGGCGTCTATGGTGAAAATCCACCCCAATTAAATTCCCCTTCCTGATTTGGAGAATCAGAAATCAGGCTCTCCCTTCAGACCTGGCGATTAAAAGGAAGGGGGTCCAATTTGCCTCCAAATGCGCTTTTTGTTTGACTCCCTCTGAGGAATACATGTTGCACCTCTTATTCCAAAGTGAGTGGTCCGTGCGGATCTGGAGCGAGATTGGGGAGTTCCCTCTACCCCTAGCGCCATGGCTTCCCCAGAGGCTTTCTTCTTGATCTAGTTTAGCGGCTACCTGGATAACAGCCACGAGGTTGTGGCCTGGGCAACCCTTCTGCAGGTAGGCTGCTGGTGCATTTGGCAGGCGCATAACCAGGCACGCCATGGGACTCGATTCTCTGCTCTGGAATTGGTGGTCAGAGCCAAGTGCCTCACCTCAGAGATGATTGGACTTCTCCCCCATCATGATGCAGCATCGTCTCTCTACCACTTCTCCTCTAGGACTGCTTCTATGGACCGTAACAGCCCCAGGCAGCGGGGATGATGGGTTCGCTGGATGCCCCCCATTTTAGGCATGAAACTCATCGTTGATGGAACTTATGGCTCTGGCACCATGCGCAGCATCGGTGTGGTCTGAGACACAGCGGGATCAGTTATTTTCTCCTTCAGCGCCTTGTTTGGACCAGGGAACTCCCTTAAGGCAGAGGCATCGGTGCTGCTCAGCGGCCTCTCTCTTTGCTGATCCAGAAACCTTCCCCTGTCCTCTATTGAAACAGACTCCAATATTGTGTGGATCTCTCTCACCGTAACCTCCTCCTCCCCTTGGAATATCACTTATCTGATCCGCAAGTGCATGGATATCCTCTCCGGTGACATGGAGGTTCTCCATACGTGGTGTGAGGGTAACCGGGTGGCTGACTTCTTGACACCCTTTGCCTCCCCGGAGTTCCCCCTTGTGGAGTTTTGCTCCCTTGGATCCCTTCACCCTTGTGGGGTAGCCCATGTTATCAGTGATGCTCTCGGCCTCTATTTCATTAGGCCTTCTTGAGTTTTACAGATCCTATTTCCCTTTTTGAAATAAAATAAAATTTATTTGTGGACCTTAGGGGATTGAGGACACCTTTAAAGGACTCATTAGGAGGTAACAACATCATATATTATTGTATTATGAGTTTTTATTGAATGTAAATGGATAAATGGATGGGTATTTATAGAAAAAGTGTGGGATTTGTTTATTAATTTCTAAATAAAGTCTTTAGACACCTAGGTAGTGTTAAATGAAAAACCACAGGATTGCCCATGGTATTTTCCCATGGTATTGGATACTTTAGAAAAAAATTATGTTATTTTAATCCAAAATAGTTTACCATAATTTTATATTACTTATTTTGGAAATGAAAATTGAAGTTCTCATAAAATAACATTTTAAAGTTAAAGTTTCCATTTTCAAATTTGGAAAGTAAATTATATATTTGGAAATTGATTAAAATATATTAAAATAATTGATATTAATAAAATAACATATCTTAATTCTTGGATTGTGGTTAATTATTTATTATATAATTATTAAATAATAATTATGTCATTAAACATACCGAAGAACTCAAATTGTATTTTTACTATTCCCGAAAAAATAAATTATTTTAGAAAATTCTCATAAATTCACCCTAACTTAATTTTTTATCTTCTTATTTCAAAAATGATATTTATTTTATCATATTAATTATAAAAATATTATAATTTTAACTTTTAAATATAAAAAATAATTATTTATTAAAAATAATAGTGGATTGAAAATGCATTGTAAAATTTATGACACTTGAAAAAAAACTTTTTTATCAATTATTTTTAAATAAGAGTGTTTTAATCATAATATTTCATTGAAATAAAAATTATTCATAAACCTTAGTTTATTAAAATAATGATATCTTTTCTGAAAATTTTAATTTCTATCCAAAAAATCAATTTATCAAATTCCATCTAAATTTATTAAGAAAAACTATTTTTAAAATATAATTTATGGAAAAAAAATATTTATACAATGGAATTACACTTTAAGTAATTAGTTCCTTGAAACATAACCTCTTATTACACTCTCATACACACTAAGAGTAAGGTGTGAAATGGTGGTAGTTTTGTGGGGTACCTCGACTAACATTGTCTGAGTAGTAATCTCCACTAACTTAAACTTCTCTCATAGATGATTTAGTTTAAGCTTCAATTATTGAATATCAGGTTGGTATTGGTTAAGAGAGAGTCACAATGATGATAACTACCTCCCAAGCTCCGACAAATGGGCTTCATATGTAATGACCCTACTGGTTGAGTCCATTGTTTCTCTTTTTTGCATTAATTATACACAATGTAATTATTTTATTTATGATAAATTGGTACAAGGAAACCAGGGCACCCAAGACCTAAGGAGGCATGAATTAATGTAATCTTAGGGTATCCCATCGAATCAAATTATCCCCCTTAGGTTTTAAGCAAGATATATTGGAGAGACAAGTGACTTTGGAGGTCTAATCTGCTAGAGAGGTAGGTTGATTTGCTACTTTATTCTTTTCTCGCTAGGTGTGGGTTACCTTTGTATTGTTGTTGAGGAGAGCTCTATATTTCTTGATGATGTAAGATATCAACCATGGAGTGGAACATTTTCTAGGAAAGTATTCATGGATGATCATGGAATCCCTTTCCACCTAGGAGAGGTGGATATTTTATTGGATGCAAAGACTGATCCCAGTCTAATTTTCCTTGGCCTCTGCCTATAGGGAATTACCACTGTTATAATGCACCATGAAGGCCAAAACAACACTTCCCTTGTAGTCCTTCATAACCCCTCCCCCTCACATGTCACTCGAGATACATGATCCATCTGTATTGAGTTTGAAACTGTTCACTAGAGGGAACCACCACACCCATTGTCCCTATATCCTAGAGATGGGGGGGGGTTTAGTCACTAAAGAGGAAATGAACAGTGACCAAAGAGTAGGCGCTTCTTCCCAATTTCTGATGAAGGTCACCAAGTCAACTAGCATGATTCTTGTTCTTTTGATGATAGATCTCTTTATTTATAGAAGACCCTCATATCTTACCTGGTTTCTAGGTTTCCATAAGCACCAGCACCCTGCATTAAGGATAATGGATCTTGAAATTCCTTCTAGTCTTGCATCATCTGACCCCTTAAACCATTGCTCTAGGAATAGTACCTCGTGGAGGTCTTGAGAGTAGTACACAGTAAAATTGCTGAAGAAACTCCACAAATCATAGGTCCATTCACCTTCAAAGAAAATGTGGTTCGTATTCTCCTCCCTCTTAATCTTGCAAAAATAGAAACATGAATCTAGGCTGATTCCCAACTTTTTTACACTAAAATCTGATGGTATTGCATGATTCCTGGTCCTCTAGATAAGGAAGTTGTACTTTTTTGGGATCTTTTTTCACCAAACCACTTCGTCCTATCTATCGCGTTGATTCTATGGATTGGATACCCTTCGAAACTCCTTTCAATTGAGTTTCCCCAAGTTATAAGGAGTGAAGACACATTTTCTGGATCTGAGTTGATAAAAATATTATCAAACACCTCTTGTTGTTTCTTGTTTAGGAAACAATTATCATTTCAAAAATCTGGGTTGTTACATTCTTCCCCCCTTAAGAAATTTCATCCCCAAAATTTCAACTCATTCTCTCAGTTGAGAAAAGATGTGGGTACTTCTATCTCGTTGTCTCCTCTGGTTCCCATGTCACTTATTTTTATTTAACATTCCTCTACAATACTTTGACGAGGTGGGTAGTTTTTTGTATAGAACCTTGTTTTTAATATCCAATATCTCTATCGGCTTCTCCTCATAAGAGAGTTCATGTTATAGCTATACCACCTCAAGATTTAGTACAAGTTAAGGGTAAGGTATGTACTTACTCAAGAAAGATATGTGAAATACATCATGAACTTAAGCTAGGTTTGTAGGAAGTGAAATATGATAGGCCACTGCTCCTATGAAATCAAGGATTTCATAGGGACCAATGTACCTGGGGATAATATTCCCTTTCTTCCCAAACCACATGACTCTCTTCCATGGTGAAATTCAAAGGAAGAATTTGTTTCCAACATCAAACTCCAAATCCCTTCAATAGTTGTCAACATATCTCTTTGTCTGACTCTAAGCTTCCTTCATGCATTACCGTATGGCATAAACATTTTCTATCATCTCTTTCACAAGATCAATCCCAAGAAAATTTCTCTCACCAACTTCATCCCAATGAGTAGGAGTTTTGCATCGCTTCCCATATAGAGCTTCATAGAGTAACATTTGAATATTCGAATGGAATCTATTTATTTATGAGAAATCATATAATGGGAAATGTTGATCTCATCTTCCTTTAAATTTCATTGAGCATGTTCTCAGTATTTACTTGAGTGTCTGAATAGTTCTTTCAGACTGGCCATCGGTTTGGTGGTGATAGGCCGTGATGAAATTCAATTCAGTATTCAGAGCATGTTCAATACTTCTCCAGAATTTTGATGTGAACCTTGGATCACTATCATAAATGATATAAAGTGGAACTCCATGCATCCTTACCACTTCCTTCACATATATCTTAGTGAGTTTATCAAGAGATAATTCTTTCTGAATAGAAATAAAATGGGAAGTCTTGGTGAGATAATCCATTATAACCTATATCGCATTGTTTCCTTTGGATGTTCTCAAGAGACCAGTTAAAAAGTTCATAGATATATTTTCCCACTTCCATGTTGGTATGGGTAGTGATTTCAATACCCCTTTAGAAATTTTTCACTCTTCCTTCACCTGTTGACACACCAGACACCTCATAGTGTAGTCACCAATCTCTCTTTTCATGTTATCCCACAAAAAATGATCAAAAAAGTCCCTCTAAATTTTCATGATTCCAGGATATATAGATAAAGTAGAGCTATGAGCTTCATCCATCATCTTCTTATATATTTCTAGAATAGATGGAAAACATAGCCTTAAATGAAATTTTAGTTCACATTATTGATCAATATTGAACTCAGGAAAATTATTATTCTTCATAGCCTCTATCTTATTCTATAAAAAAGGATCTTCTCTTTGATATTTCTTGATCTTATCTAGTAATTATGGATGAGAAATCATTTTATATAGGGTTGATGATGTCACTTCCCTTACGATTCCCATGTCTAGTTTTACTAGGTCTTTGATCAAAGGATCTCCTTGAATCCTCGTCATTTCCAGCACTATAGGGCCTTTCCTAATTAATTCATCAGTGAATTTATTTACTCTTCTAAGGTGATAAAGAACTGAACAATAATAGTCTTTAAGACGTTCTAACAATATCCTTTATCTCATGTTCAATTCCTTTTGTGTGAAAATAAACTTCAAACTTTTATGGTCTATGTATATATCACATTTATCCCCTTAAAGATAGTTCCTCCATATCTTCAGAGAAAAAACAACCACAACCATCTTTAGGTCATTCATGGGATAATACTTCTCATGAGGATTTAAACATTGGGATGCATAAGCAACCACCTTTTCATTTTTCATGAGGATGCATCCAATCCCTTTCAGAGATGAATCTCTAAAAATAATGAATCCTTATCCAATATTGGGTAGAGTTAACACATGTAAAATAATCAATATCTTCTTTATATCTTGGAAACTTTCTTCACACTCCTTTGTCTAGATGAACTTATCCCCTTTTCGAGTTAACTTGGTTCATAGATTAGAAAGTCATGAATTTTTTTCACAAACCTTCTATAATATACTACTAAAACAAGGAAACTATGAAAATTAGTTACTTTTTTAGGATTAGGCCACTCCTCCATAACCTTTTTCTTGGCAGGTTTAGCTGATATTCCTTCATTGGTTATAATGTTCCCCAATAAAGGAATTTTTTGTAACCAAAATTAACATTTTCTGAACCTTTCAAATAGCCTCTCCTTCCTAAAAGTTTGAAATAGAACCCTTATATGATCCGCATTCTCCTTAATACTTTTGTAATATATCAGAATATCATTAATAAAAACTACCACAAAATTATCAATGTCTTCCTTAAAGACTCTATTCATCAAATCCATAAAAATAATAGGAGGATTATTTAATCCAAAGGGCATGACAAAAAACTCATATTTCTTATAACTTGATTGGAAGGATGTCCTTATAATATTTTATTTATTTAACCTCATTTGATGATAACCAGATAAAAGATCAATCATGGATAAGAATTGAGCCCCATGAAGCTGGTCAAATAAATCATCAAACCTTGAAAGAAATTACTTATTCTTCATTGTGATCCCGTAAAGTTTTCTATAATTAATACATAGCTGCATTGATACATCTTTCTTATTCACAAAGAGAATATGTGATCCCCAAGGAGACACACTTGGTTAGACAAACCCCTTCTCCAAGTTATCTTGGAGTTTTTTCTTTAATTCCTTTATCTCCACATTTTCCATTCTATACAGGGTCTTTGATATCATCTTGGATCTAGGCATGAGTTCAATGGAGAACTATACCACTCTTTCTGGGGGAGGTCCAACTAACTCCTCATGAAATACATCAATGTATTCATAAATTATGGGTACATTTTCTGTTCTTATACATTCATTTACTTCTTCATCTTCACCAATAATTTTCATAAAGAAGGCTATGGGAGGTTCTTATGGAAAAAGCTCAGGTCAAGATATCTCTCCTTTGAAAAAAAACTATAGGTTTTCCATTAAAGACTAATAATATTTATTTACTTCTCTAGTTGATATTAGAATTATAATCTAAGATCCATTCCATCCCTAGTATAATTTCAAATTCCAACATGGGAATGACTACTATATTTTTTATGACATTGTTCTCACAAAATGGAATACTAGAGTTTCTATACACTGTTGATTCTTGGATAATCCCTCCAAGAGTCTTGACTAATAACTCTACTTCTATCAGTTTAGGTATTGATTATATATTCTTTTCAAACTTGGAGGAAATAAAGGAATGTGTATAACCATAATAAAAAAGTACTTGATAGCTTTGAGAGAACAATGAGAGTACCTTCCACCACATCTTTTGGAGCTTAAACTTCAGCTATCGTGATAGAAAAAGCTCAACCTTTCTCACTTGTAATATGATGAGGTTGATGGCGATTCCCCTCCATTAACTTTGGATTTTCACAGTGATTGTCAAAGTGGACAAGTTGTCTACACTTGAATTAATAGACTTCAGGCTGGTCCTACACCATATTCCATTTGTTGTTAGTGTTGAGAAGTTGAGGCTTCACCTCACTATGATAGTTATGAGAAATATTCCCATATCTTCCACACTTTTAACATCTATCTCTTCTGAGAAATCAGTTCCATGAATGCTTCTTCCCACATTTTTTTCATGTGGAAAGTTGTACTTTCTTTCCACCTCTTCTGTGATCAAAGTTACTCCATATTATTGGAACCATTGATCACTTCTTTTCATTCGATCTATGGGACCACTGCATCTCTCTGAAATCTAGTTTAACCTTCACAACACTTCACATTATCTCCTCATATCTATCATAGTACTGATTGGCTAGATTATTCAATAGATGGGGTCTTAGTCCACCAAAGAACCTATAACCCTTTCCATTAGGATCCATGAAAAAACTAGAGGTTTAGTGAGAAAGTATTATAAATTTCATCTCATATATTCCCATATATTAATTTTCCATCTAATTCAATTCAAGGAATTCATTATCCATTTTCATTTTCATCTAAAGAAGGAAATATTTTTTGAAAAAGGTTCCCTTGAACTTGCCCCACTCCATATAATAAATCTCCCTTCTTGGAATCATGTTTTTAATTAGTGTCCACCACTAATCAGCTTCTCCCTCTAAGAGGTATATAGTCATGCTAATTTTCTCTTATTTTGAACAATGGGGTACATAAAATATCTTTTCTATAGGGATTATCCATTATTTAACACTCAATGGGTCGATAGATCCACTAAAAGAAGGTGGTTGTTGAAATATAAAGGACTAAATGAAAATATTTTTCCCTTTAATTTGAATCTAGTTTCTCAGCTTGATTTAAGTTATTATTCATAACTAGAGTCAATTTATTCATCAATCTCATGAAGTTTTCCAATCCAGTTTCCATCAGAGGGCCTTCATTGCTTAGTTTGTTATGCTCACCATTTAAATAGTACCTCTTATTTCCTTCTATTTTATTAAAGAAAAATATTAGTGAGAAACTTGTTTATTTTAAGAATATTATAATTCTAAAATAACTTTATGTCATAAAACATCATGCTTAAATATGTTATTCTTTAACAATAATTAAATTTTCTATAAATACTTTATAATGGTTCATACAAAGATTTTGATTAACTAAACATATGCCCCAGGAGTGTCAAACTAGGAGTGTAGTAAGGCATGTTTCCATGCACCAGTTCCCATTTGATTCTAGATCAAAGCAATTTTTTTTTGAGTTTTACCCCTAGATACATCTATTCCAGAGCCACATCCACTTTTTCGTATCCACATAGGTATTTATTAGCTCATGAAACACTTAATTAATACTTTTCCAAAACACTATGATGTTTTCCAATATTTTAAATTGTCTCTAAGGTTCCTCGTAATGTTTTCAAATCCTAAATAATTATACCATCCTTTTATACCAACTATAGAATCCCACCTTTTTTATTACATAACTTTTCATTTACATTGAACAAACAGAGGATCATTTAAAGTTTATTTTCTTGGAAACAAAGGTAAATAATATATGAAAACATTAAATAAATATTTTATTACAATTTAAAGTATTCATAAAAGGTTCATCCTAAGTAAAATTTCTTTATCTCATAACCTTTGGACATACATCAAAGGAAAGCGTGATCATAAGGATGAGTAAGGGAGATAAAGGTAAATAGTTTACTTGTGATCTTAAGAAATATCAATAAGAACATGGTTCATAATGATAAGTCACGAGAAAGAGGGATATAATAATAATAAAATGAATAATAACATAGAAATGTGTCTATAATATTTAATTTATACATTCATAAGTATATCACCAAGGTTTTTCAATGAGGTGTCATAAAAATCACCAAGGTTATTCACCAATGTATCGTAAAACATATCATCTCTAGAGATTAAATTATTTACCCAAGGAATTGGAGTGATATCAAGGATCAAACTTAATATTTATTAATTTTAATTTGATCCAAATATATCATCACAAATGATTTCCTAAATAACTCTTTTATAATAAAATAAAGTGGGTTTTATATCGAAATCATGGTGTTTCAAAAGTTCTTTAAAAACATGATTAGTATGTCATTTTTAAACCAAAAAAAGGGAATTTCGGTTTTATGTATGTCAATAATAGAATAAAATAAATCATTTTTACATCTTGGTGAATACCCATGGAAAATAAATAGGTTTAGGAATTCACAAAATGAAAATAAAGGGGAATTTCTTGAGGAGAAGAGAGAAATTTTGAGAAGTAAAAACGGCAACATAATGAGTATAAAACATGGTTTTAGAAAAGGGTAAAAAGAGAGGGCAAAAGGGTAACCAATAAAAAAAATATTAATATAGTAAATATATAAAATAAATTGGTCCTAAGAAATTAGTTGATAAATTTTAAAGACATACCACATAAATAGGGAACTTTAATGGAAAACAGAAGTGGAGATTTTCTTTACCTTGAAGAGTAGTTCATAAAACATGATAATCAGGACCTTAGAATATTGAGGAAACATTAGGAGGAGTCCTTGAGTGGTAAAAAATCATATATTAATGTATTATGAATTAAGAGCGAAATGAAATAGATAAATTGGTGGGTATTTATAGAAACAATGGGGGATTCTTTTATTAATTTCTAAATAGAGGATTTTGACACCTAAGTAGTGGTAAATGAAAAATAATGGGCTTGAACATGGTATTTTACCATGTTATTGGACACTTGGTATTCCATTTTTGTTATTTTAATCCACAAGAGTTGACCATAATTTTATATTACTTATTTTGGTAAGGAAAATTAAAGTATTCAAAAAATAACACTTTTAAAGTTAAAGTTTCCATTTTAGAATTTTGAAAGTAAATTATAAATTTTAAAATTGAATAAAATCTATTAAAATACTTGGTAATTATAAAATATCATATTTTAAGTCTTGTATTGAGGTTAATTATTTATTATATCATTATGAAATAACTATGATGTCATTAAACATACTGGAAAACTCAAAAGGTATTTTCACTATTCATGAAAAAATAAAGTATTTTCGAAAATTATCATTAATTAATGATAACCTAATTATGACATTTTTATTTATAAAATGATATTTATTTTATCATAATAATTCTCTAAATATGATAATTTTAACTTTTAAATATAAAAATATTTATGTATTAAAAAAACAGCAGGTTGAAAATGCATAGTAAAATTTCTAACACTTGAAAAAAAAATATTATATCATTTATTTTTAGAAAGAGTGTTTTAATATTAATATTTCATTAAAATAATAATTATTAATAATACCTTAGGTTATTATAATAATTATACCTTTTCTAGAAAGTACAATTTTTATCCAAAAAATCAATTTATCAAATTCTATCTAAATTTATTAAGAAAAACTATTCTTAAAACATAATTGATGGAAAAATATTTTATTTATAGAATGGAATTAAACTTTTAAGTAACTGGGTCCTCGAAACATAACCCCTTAATATACTCGCATATGCCCTAAGAGTAAGGTTTGAAATGGTGGTTGTTTCATGGGGTGCCTCGGTTAACATCGTCTAAGTGGTAATGTCCACTAACTTCAACTTCTCATGTTGGTGATTTTGTTCAAGCATAAATTGTTGAAACTCATATTGGTCTTGGTCAAGATAAAATTCCAATGACGCTACCTGTATACCAAGCTCTAATAAATGGGTTTCATATGGAATGACCCTACTGGTTGATGCCATTATTTCTCCTTTCTACATTAATTGTCATTTCTAATTATAAACACTAATTATAACTTTAAAATTATTATATACTTTCCAATGACCATATTGACCAATAGTCATAATTGACCAATGGTCATATAATGGTTGAAACAATGTTCACGTTTCAAATTATACTCACTTCATTATTAAAGAGATGGTTTTGTTGAGTATAGAATAATATAACACACATTTTCAGGAAACAATTATCATTCAAAAAGTTTGGGTCATTACACAATATCCATCACTCCACCCTCTAAAAGATGTCTGATCCATAGGTGAATGCATCCATACTTTTCACCTTCTCTATTCCCACACTTGAACACTATTTTTACTACTATAACTTCTTCTGATATTCCTTCCACCAAGCTGTTTCCACTCAGCTAAATCTAGTGTACTACTTCTATTAGCCTGAATAAGAACTTCCAAGGTAAAGGTGTACTATCTCCATCTAGTTTCATAGTGTGTATCTTCCAAATACTTAACTTCTGAAAATACCAACACTTAAATAGAAAATATTTATCACAACAAAACATAACATAATAAAATATAAACACTTTATAATTTAAAAATTTATTATAGAAAATATATAATTAAATAAATATAAACAATTTATATTTATTGTCTAATATAAACTCCTTAACATGATTCATTATATTTAATTTTACATTAAATATATGATATTTCATGAAATATAAATACTTTATATTTAAATTTCTATTATATAAAAATTTCACATAATATAAATATCATATATGAATGTTATTTACATATTTGATCAAATCATTTATCAAATCTATTTTTTGAAGGTTTAAATAATTTCCAAATATGGATCATTAATTGGAATGATTATAATTAAACATTATTATCAATTATTAAATTTTAAATATAAACTCTCTTATATTTTACCTTATTTTTGTAATTTATAAACCCTTTATTAATTACAATTATAATTTCTATATAAATATTTTATATTTAGATTATAAGGCATGTCGCATAATTTTGAATAGATATTTTTTTATTAACATTTTATATTATGTAATACTTATTAATAAATGTTTCAAAAAAATTAACTAATTAATTATAAATAATTTATTATTTATTAATTTATAATCACTTTTATAAATTCATAAATATCCAAAAATGAATTTTATTATAATATATAAAAAATTTATAAATTATATTATGCAATTTATAATTGAATATTAAGAAAAACAATTTTTATAATCAAATAATTTTTAATGATATAGGATGAATCATAGACTATGATTGATAGGCTTTAGTTCTTAAACCTTTTAAGTGATATCATTCCTATTTTATAACTAATAATACTATCATCGCTTATGATAAGCGGAAAGAGTAAAGTTTTTCCACTCCTATGGAAAAGGAAAGAATATTTTTGCATTGGTGTAACCCTTATGAAAAATCTATCTTACCTTTATATATCATGGGAAAACCGTTATGTATTATACTTTATGATTCACATCGATATCACTAAGGCAATACAATGCAATATTTTTTGAAATTGTGACGCATCTCTATCATCGAATACGATATACATATATCATATGTTTTAACCTATAAAAATTTAAGATATTTTTTATGAGTCATTATCTCTGATATCCCATGTCATCATCTTTTACTCATTCAAGTAGAAAAAAATTCTTAATCATATTTGATGATAAAGAATACAACAAACATTATGGTTTTAAAAACATCCATTTTTAACATGACTTAATGAATCAAAATGCATGTTTGGGCTTTGATACCACTGAAATTTTTCTAAGTAATGATTAATGATTAAAAAAATAATAGAAATATATATAAACCATAAATCCCAAGAACACAATGACTTTAAAAATAAAATCATGTAAACCATAAATGAAGAATGTGTATCTTACACCATAATATGAAGTTTTTGTTTCCTTTGTTCAGTGTTTGATGAAGATCACCAAGGAATACCCAAAAGGATCTTCCCTCTATAGTGTATCCATAGGTTACACAAAATCACCCAAACGTTTTGGGTAGGATTCTTCAGCCTTCAGTATATTTTTGTATCTCAAAAGAAAATAAAAAATGAGGAATAGAGCCTTGTGAGGGAGAGAGTTTTGGCTAGAAACTTACTGGAGTATCACACACACATATCTCAAGCCCATGGATTAGCCTTATTTATATAGGATCTAGTGATTCTCCTTGATCCAATTCATTTTCTCATGTGTTTTATAAACATATCAGTAATTGATTCAATAATATCACATGAAACCCTTGTCCAATTACTCTCCCATAAAAATCAATGATAACTGACAAGTCAGGGGGATTTGAACATTTAGTTCTTAATGTTTGGATATATAAGTAAGTTGTAGGTAGTGGTACTTAATCCTTTTAGGCGCCATCATTTGTATTTTAGGACCAATAATGTTATTAGCAATTACCAAAAGTGGCATGGATAAACTTCTTCCACTATCACGGTGAAGGAAATAATCCTTATCCATCGGTGTATCCCTTACATAACATCTCTCTTACATTAAAGTGTAATGGTAAAATCCTTATGTATCATATAATTTTTTACAAGGTAATATGATGCTCTATTTTTTAACCGAAAACACAATGTTATCTTCAAGTTTTAATATCCAGATGTTATATGCTATGACTAGTACAAAAAAATGGACTTATAATGAGTTTATTTCTAGGATATCCCATATTATAAGATGAAACTTAGTTGGATAGAAAAAAAATCCTCAATCATATTTGATGATAGAGAATCTTACATGCATTATAATTTAAAAACATTTATTTTTAACATTATTTCACTCATTAAAAAGAATGTCTAGGATCTGATATCACTGAAATGTTTCTAAGAAATGATTAAATATTCATAAAATCCATAATAACATATAGAAACCGTAAAACATAATAAAATAATGTATTTAAAACTCAAATTTTGTAAACTATAAATGAAGAATGTATACCTTACATCATAGCATGCAGCTATCATTTCCTTTGTTCAGTGTTTGATGAAGATCACTAAGGAACAAATGAAAGGATCTTCCTTATATGGTGTATCCAAGGGTTTCAAAAAATAACCCAAACAATATGGGTATGATCCTTCAACCATCACAATATACTAGTATCACAAAAAAATAAGTAAATTGGAAGATTACTTCTAGAAGGAGAGAGTTTCATCTAGAAACTTGTTGGAGCATCACACACACATATCTCAAATCCATGGACTAGCCTCCTTTGAATAGGTTATGGGGATTCTCCCCAAGACCATGCATTTAATTTTAAGTTTCATGAATTTATGTGTAATTCCTTTAATTTCATCTCATTAAAACCTTGACTAATTAATCACCCGTACATTTCAGTTTTAGCTGATGTGTTAGGTATATTTGAATGTTAACTCCATAAAATTTGAATAGATAAGCCATGATAGTTCCAAATGTACCAAACCATTCAATTAATGGAACTATGAATCAACTATATCATATAGTTTAACATGATATAGAAAAAAATATACAATATCCTTGTATCGTAAAATATAATATACCCACCGACTTAAATATAAGCATTTTTTCATATGTATGTCATACTCTGTGACACATTATATCATACTATATGATGTCAAATGTATTTAGAGAATTTTTTTTTTTTTTTTTTGACAAAATAAGACGGATCCATTAATGATGGAGATCAGCAGAAATACAGGAGCATAACCACGATGGAAAATGATTGAACCAAAGCATATCCTCGTAGGGAGGGCCAATGCCTGCCATCTTGTGAGCGGCTTCATTCGCTTCCCTTCTAATAAATGAGAAATTGCAGGAATTGAAGCCTTGTCTCCGCGAGTGAATACACCGGATAATGGGACCGAAAGATTGAAGCCCGCCGTCAGTGAGATTGATGGCATTGATTACAGTGAGACAGTCGGATTCGATGTGAATGGAATCCCAACCGCAATCTTTTGCGAAGTTTAATCCAGCAAGGATGGCGGCGGCCTCCGCGACTGAGGGCTCCCAAAGTGCATAACGTGCTTCGTATTTGGCAGCGATAAGATTTCCCAAGTTGTCTCGGGCTAGTAAACCAAGTCCAACTGGGCCATCCTTAGGGAGAGAGGCATCCACATTGATCTTATAATTATGGTTTTATAAGGTTGTAGAGTATAAAAATGATAGGTAATAAATGATTTAAATATTTAAATATGGATTTCATAGTTATCAAGATATTTTTAATGTTATATTACAAGATTAACGTGGAAAATGACTTTAAATAGTATTTAATGTTAAAAATTAATTAAAAATTAATAAAAAACATACAAAATTATCTTGAGTAAATTAGGGATTAAAAATGGAAAAAACTACCATCTATTGTCTATTTATGAGTGACTTTCCAGTTTAAAATTACATTATTAACCCTAAAATAATAAATATTTATGGAAATACCATCAAATATTTCATATAAAATGGGACTCATTCTGCCATTTTTAAAACACAAAATAATTTTGTTTTTATCTTCATATTAAACCCAAAATCCCTCTCTAAATTTCCCTTTCTATGTTTATAATATTGTGTCTACATAATAGCCTCTTCTCAAAGAGATTTAAACTCAATATTATGGAGGTGATTCAAAGAGCAAGGTAACTATTCCCAATCCACTATTTAATTTCTTATTTATGATTATTTCATAATAAAAATAATTAAAATTTTATCTTAACTTCCTAAAATTATTATATTTCCATGTTATTAAATCCCTTTTTATCCATTATTAATGATATATCACTCTTTCCATCACAGCAAACACTTTTCATAAGTCATTACTCTATCCAAGTATAGGTTTCAAATTATATGTAATTTCATTATATCATTATATTACCCTTCCATAGTATGGATTACCTTTGAAAATAACTTTCAAATAGTATTATAATTCAATTATAAAATGTTTTTATTAAAGTCAATTATTTATCAGTTATTCTATTCATCTAAACTCTTTTAGAAAATATTGTTCACCCATAGATATTTTACACTATAAAAGTGAGAAATGATATTTTATATTACATTTATAACACTCATTAATATTTCTAAAAATGGATTTCATGATTTAATATAACATTAATAAGAATAAAATTTCATGTTTATGATTCTTGAATGATAAAACAGACATTATAATAATGACATTAAAATTAATTTTCAAAATTTTTTTAAGAATAAAAAAACATACCATAGAAGATATTATAAATTATAACTATCTATTATGATGTTTAACTTATTTAATTATATAATAAAATCAAACATACACATTCACATATATTGATCATTTGAAACCATTAAATAAGGATTTTTGACCACTACTGGGCCCACTCTGTGTAATTGTGGTTTGTATTTTATATTATCTTAATTTAATTTGGTCAATTTGATTTTTTTAGAAATAATGGTCTTAAGATATTAAATTTTTTAATAATTTTTGTACTATTAATGGATTGCGTGTGGTAAGAAGTAACCGTGCAGCAACAGTGTGTGGGGGCCTATCATCAGTGCAGCGTCATTTGGATTAGTTGGAGAATAGTTTTTCAACCATGAGATGCCTAGGAGTTATGCATGGTTGTTTTGGGAATGAAGTGCCTTGCATAAGTTTGGTGCATGGTTAGGTAAATTGTGAGGCCTAACTGTGCGGTCTACCTAGATTTTTAAAATTTTGATTTTATTTTTATATTTTTAAATTTCTTTTTAATTTTAAACCTCTTAATTAAAACACCACCCTCGCCCCTCTTAACCCTATTTGGGTGACCCCCCCCCCCCCCCCAAACACACACCTAAATACCTCCTATTTCATGACACTCATGGTTCTCCACTTCTCCACTATCACGTGACCTCCCTCATCTTGATCTTTCCGTGCATGGCCTCCTCTCTCACACAACAACCCTTGTTCATGAAAACCTAGGACTCCCTCATATCTTATGTGATTCTACTCCCCCCTATGAATTACTCTATTTATGGTGTTTCCACCTAGATTTAATTATTATTCTTGGAAAAATCATCAAATGTATACACTCCTCCTTGCTTCCCTTTTCCTGTGATTTCTATTCTCCCCATCACCCTATCCATATAGTAAATACCTACGTAAAAAGGGGTTAACCTACTTTTTTATATTCTTATATTTTTAGGTTATATTATGGTTCTCTTGGGTTGGGTTTATGTGAGATTTGGTATCTGATGTTGAATGTGAATTTTTTCAAACCATTTTGGCACACCCATCTCCATTTGAGGTAGTTTTTCTTATGATATTTTCTTTTGGACCAATTTCTTTAGGGATTTTTTTACTTGAGGTACTTATATTTTTTTAGTGTGTCTTATACCTCCTTAGGGTGGATTTGAGTGGCCATCATAAAATGAGACATGTTTCGAGGTAGGTGGTTCTGTGTTGTCACTTTTTATTATATTCCTTTAATTGACTGATATTTTTAAATGAATTTAATTTTAAAATTATGCTTCTATGTATTCCCCTGAGTGGATAATTTATTATAAAATTGATTTAAAACTTTGGAATGTGATGTTAATCTATGACAAGTGTTTTTGAAAATACCTAATTGGACTTTAAAGAGTGTTTTTTGTTTTTTTGAAAGTGGTGGGAAACACTGAATTCCTGTTTTAAAAAGTTTTCTTAATTTAAAATCTATTTAAAACTAAGTTTGATTTTTTTTTTGAAATTGTTTTAAATGTGTAACATGGGTTGTGTTATTTTAAAAGGGTTGAGTTAACCCATGTGGTTTTTATCTTTGAAAATCATGTGTATTTGAATATTTTATAAGGTGGTTTAAAAGGGGGAAGAGTGATTTCCCATTTGTGTTTCCAAAATGTTTTGATAAAATGGAATGGTATCCCAAGCATGTTTTTTTAAAGAAGTTTCCCTTTTGTAATTTTAAGAAAATGAGTTTTCATAAATGTTTTGATATCCTCTTGATCCCCTTTTCGATTCTTTTGGCCCATAGTGGTATATGATCCCATGTAGGGGATATTAAATTTGATGCATCATAAATGACGCTTTTATTTTTTGATTATGAGGATATCTATTTGTGAGGGTGTGGGGAGGTGATTCGGGAGTTATTTTCAATTTTTTTCATATAATTCATGTGGTTGATGGATTTTTATCTCCTCCATTTTTAATTCTCATGAGAACCTAGGTATTTTATTGGGAGTATAGGCTTATGCTACCCTAGAAATACACACACTACTGTTGTCCCCTCTAGCATGAAATAGGGATAAATGGGGTGTGCCACTTCAATGAGGCTAGTGCAATCTAGTTAGGTGAGTTGTGAGTGGATGCAATGTAGTCTAGCAGGTTGGTCCGGTTAGTCAATTCTAGGATGATCTCACTGTATGACCTACGGTAGATCCTGTGAAACCATGATCATTTGGATCATTTTAGGGAATTTCCCTTATTATTTGATGTTATTTCCTATTTCTTGGATTATTTCTTGTAACATAGGTATTTATAATTTTTTTTCTTATTATTGTATGACTCGATCATAGTGGTGCCTACTTGTGTTCCTTATTACTTCATTGTGTGGTTTACTTTTTAATTGTTTTGAATAGATTTTGTGAAAAAAAAATTAAAGAAGGAAACTGAAATCTTGAATTTAAATGGTTTTCAAACTATTTTTAGAAACAAGTTGGAAAAGTTTTCTCTTGTGAGAAAAGTGGGAAAATGGGTTTTAGTTTATTATGTCTAGTTTTTTTATAAATAGTTTGTTTTAAAACATGTTTTGGAAAATTGGTATTTTAGAACCTATGATATTTTGTTTCTTATTTTTTATAGCTATATATAAAATGTTTAATTTTCTATTGTATTTCAAACTAGCATGCTTAGGATATAATATGAAAGAGAATTATTAGTTTCAGCAAGTAGTGGTGACCTAGTAAGTGATTTTATTCTCATGCCAATATTATAATTTTCATTTATAGGTTTATCCTATTATTTATTCCTAACTATGGGGAATTATGGTTCTTGATTGTTGGGAGGTGACTCATTTAGTCATAAGGTGACATGTATGTCTGAAGTTTATTTTTTATTTCAGTTTCTTTTATCACATTGTAAACTTAGGAATTTATCAATTTCTATGTCCAGAGGGTAGTCATATTCTATGAAGGAAACCTGAAGGGAACTGGAGGAATATTTTATTTTTCTTTATAGGGGAGGGTGACTGGGGTAGCAGAGGTTTTAACTACTGTATGTCTTGTTTATTTTCTATTTGTTTATTTCTATTTATTTTTTTTCGACATGGATGTCCCATGTACAGAAGGGTCATAACAAATTTTTATTATATTCATGCCACTAATTTTACTCTGATTATTGGTAAAAATCATTCCTAAGTATGTTCTTCTAATGCCCAAGAACTGGTTTCCAGTCTGTGGGGATTAGGAATCCCCTTCAAGCATGTAATTGGTCGGTTTGAGCATCCATCAGAAGGATGAACTAGACCAGTTCATTAAAAAATGGTATCAGAGTGAGGTTTGGGTCCTTCTTTTCCATAGGATCCTAAGCCTTTGGAGTTTTTTTATCGAGGTTTCAAGGTAATATCAAGTTAGAATTTTTCATTAGAACTCAAGAGGTAGGTCCCATGGGATTCTAGCTAGCTCTTTTCTACTATGAGCCTTGAGTTTCCATGGGGAAGTGGGTTTGAATTTTGAATTCATATTTCTTTGGGTTTATCATTTATGATGTGTTGATCCTCATTATAAAAGTTTATTTCTTTTGGGGGTTACATTGGAATTTGGGATGGTAGTGAGGAAATAATTCAAGAGGTGACATTAGCTTATAGGGTCTGAAAAACCATGTAACAACCAAACACTTGATTTGAGACATGTTTTAGGGACCAATGAATGATTGGAATATGGTTATAAACCATGTGTATAAGTCATCCATGGTTCCACATCTAGGTTATTTTTATACTTATACTTCTTGACTCTTAGATTAACATGGGTATTTGGGTAGTTGAATAAGATTCACGGTTGGTCAAGTGATATGTTGACATATTTGAATGACGTCATGGTTAAGGCTTGTTTTATGTATTTTTTTATGATATTGTGAATGGGATGTGAAATTCATTTTATGATGGATGGAAAAAATTTATTTCATGAGAAAATGGATTTAGTTTTAAATCAAGTCCATAGAGATTGTTTGTAAAATGAGTTTTTTTCATAAATTGTTTTAAAAAAGAAGATTTTATTTGAAATTTGGAAAATGTTTTATGTGTGATTGGTTTTTTAATCTAGTGCATGTTGTTTTAACTAGTGGGTTTCCAATTTTAAGGGAAACTAGTATTTTCCAAATTGGGATTTTTCCCTTGGTGGGTGTATTTCAAAAGGGTAATTGATTTGAGAATTGTTTCAAATGGAAAGTGTGTGTTCTTTTTTTGAAACCTAGAATAGTGTTTTGGTTTTAAAACTAGTTGGTGTTGTTTTTAAACCATTTTTATAAATATTTTAAAACTTATAATCTCATTTAATAGATTTAGGTTTGAATTTTTTAATGTTTTTTTTGGTTTTTTATGAAATATGGCCCAATTTTAATGGTACCTTAGTTTTCAAAATGGGATTTTGGTAAAAAAAACCTTGCTTGTTTTAGTAAATAATTTTATTTTTTTTTCCTTTTTTGTATTGTGGGATAGTTTGGTGTGATTTTAAAAACATGATAACCCAAGGTTCTATGTCTTGGGTTGTTTTATGTTGGCCCCCTACCTAGAAAGGTCTAGTATAAAAGTAGAGTGTTTTCTTTAGGGGTACCTTATCCTTCATTTAACACTGACCAGACTCCAAATAGAGTGGAAGGTGTGGTTTTCTTCTTGAAGTTATGTGCTTGGTTTTTATCTAAGGCAATGTTTATTTAGTGGATCCTTTGGATATTATCAGGATGAATGGTTTAGATCCATGATCTTGGGTTTTATAGTTAGATCAGTGAAGATCAATTCTTTTGGATACTCTGATGTGAGATCTATTTTGGGATGTTTCCTTGTTTCTTCTATGGGATATTTGAGGTTTGTTGGATGAGTGTCCATCATTCTAATTAACTTTCAGGTGTTGGTTGCATCACTTTTGGATGATGATTTATTTTAGGATTTATGATCATGGAGTTTAGGGAAAATTTGGATTAAGAAATCCTTGACCCTATGTTTTATTGGGTTCTTATTTGGTTTCCTGTTATGGGTGGAATTCCTTTTGGAATTCGTTTATTCCTCATTGCTTTATGGTTGTTGTGTCCTTGTGTCATGCAGACCATGGGTTGGCTTGTGATTATTTATTTGGACATGGGTAGGACCTAAGGTACATTCTTGGATACATGAGGTATAGTTTTGTTTTTAGATGTTCCATTGATGCCACTAGGTTTTTCTTTCCATTGAAGTTACCATGGGATGGTGTACTAAGGATTTGGATTTAAACAACCTTTTATGTCGGTTGTGACCCTTAGGTCAAATCCATATAGTTTCTTATTGAGGCATGTTTCTCATTGTAGAGATCCTTGTTTGGATGACATGGTTTGGAGATATGGTTAATTACCCTTTCAACTATTTCAAGGAGTAGTTCCCACCTTGTGGTTTTGAACCATTAGATTATGAATGCCTCAGAATCTAGTAATTTTTTCTATGGTTATTTAGGATGTTTGAGGTTAATTCCTTCCTTTAGTGGTTTTAGAATCAGTTTTTTTTTGTTGTTGGCTTTGGCCTGTGGAGTTTGGTGATTCCCTTTTTAGGTTTTGAGAATGTGGTTGCTCATTTATGTTATATTATTTTGAGGAAAATATTTTCAGTTTTATCACCATTCTAGATTAATTATTAATGGTGGGGAGACCAATTTTTTATCTCTACTTCATTATAGTCATCCTTTGATCTATTGATGATCGGTTTTACTGGAGGTTCTTGGACATTTATCTTTTGATACATTTCCTTTTTACCTCTAATTTAACTTTAGACTTTATGGGGGTAGAAAGTTTCATGGTGGGGAGTTTCTCACACCCATTATGTCATTGTGGTGTGTATTTTAAATTATTTTAATTTAATTTGGACTAATTAAAATTTTTGGAAATCCTAGGCTTAAGTTTTTTAAAAAATTAATAATTTTTATACTCCACGTGGGTTATGCATTATTAGGATTAACTGTGCGAAAACTGTGTGTGGGTAGTCTATCGATAGGGAAGTTCCATAGGCTATGAAATACTATAGAAGAAATATATCACAAAAATTAATTCCATAGGCTATGAAATATTATAGAAGTAATATATTACATATAAAGGAACACACAATCCATAATCAAGCAACGGTATCACAGGCCACCCTACACACATAATACGTGCCTATTATAAAAGGAAATCTACACTAGGAACATTCAAAAAAGAAAATCATGCCAATAATTTACATATAAAGGAATAAGAAGGTAACTACTTCATACTTTTAGCACAAAAAATCCAATTCCCAAGATCGATCGAGGAACAACACCCGAATTACACCCACACATCAAAATTCACTCGAATAAGGTTCAATCCATCAACACAAAACCTATAAGATCGGAATTTAAGGAAGGAATTTTACCAAGGAATAAATCCTCATCGACATACTAAAAATGATTCATCATAAAAGGTAGATCTATGATAAATCAGAGAGAAGAAACCAAATGTGATGTTCTAACATTAATCTTTAAATTAATTATGAATTCTCCATTAGATCTAAGTGGAGATCTATAGATATTTCCACCATATATTAGATCTGTGGTCAATTCAAAATAAATTGCAAGAAAAATTATTAGAATAGATATATATAATATCAAACAGTGCTCCAAATTGATCAAAACTATAAGCATCTAAGATGAGAGGATGGATATTTCTAGCGCACCAAGGGAGAGATCTCCAAAAGGTTCCAGTTTTAAATGTTTTATATTTGGGTGTGGGTTAGTCTAATAATTGAATTGGAGTGAAAAGAACAAAACAACCTTAATTTTTCCTTATTCTAGGCACCATCAGTTGGCTGGTGTGTGGCCTCTAGCTTGTCGATGAGATCTGAAAAAATGCATGTCCCATAGCCAGCACCACTGGTGGTCCGGTGCACCCCATCGACTAGTCATTAGCCTTGTTTCAGCCACTTTGCATCCCTTAAGACTGAAAACACTAAAACACTAACTCTGATACCCCATTCACCAAAAATATACACCTCCAATGAAGAAAACGAGACAAGACACATTTTAATTTTAAAATCTATGTACCTTGAAAGCTAAGAATGTTACAACCCAACCTACCAAATGACCACAAACCAAACCCAACTTACCCTAAGCTGATTGACTAAACAAAAAATAGATAGAATACACAATCAAAATAACCTATATTAAGAAAAAAACAATATACCATAAGAATAATGAAGTGAATACATGTTCAGTCGACCAAATGCATGAAAAAAATTAGAAATTTAAAAAACATAAAAGACTATGAGAACCCTTTTAAAACCTTTTGATACCTCTTGCCTCAGAAAAATATAAAGGAAGGATTTAGAAATCTGGAATATTACACACTTTTTCATGGGTTTTAATGTATTTTAATAGCTATAGGTTTTTATTCTTTTTAAACTCCTTACTGATATTTTTATGATCATATCACATTTTCAAAGGATTGTTATAGGGCTTAAATATGTGTATGAATGACTATAAATTAAAATTTATGGTTATGGTGATTTTTCTTAAATGAATCATGTGTATAATTTAAGAGTTTGGTTTAATAGAAAAAATATACATCTGATGGAAAATTTATAAGTTTTTTATTTAAGGGATTTTCCTAATTATCTAAAACTATAAACCATTAATGTCTTGGGTATGTAAGTCCTATATTATTTCAAAAAGCATTTAATTATGGGACTATTATATTTAGGTCTTTATAGTTGGTATCAAAACATGGTTTAGATAACATTAGAGGTTATAATTTTATCAATTGGTGATAATTTAAGAGGTGTTGGTAATATCATATGATAATAAGTTTAAGGTTGATCATAAATTCAAATATAGAGATACCTTTTTTAGGTTTCATGTGATTGAATTTTAGGATGATTAATGATATTTTATGACACATTTATTTTTTTCTTTAGAAATAATACATGAGTAAGGTGTATATAACCCTTAGGGTTAGTATGTGAATTAATTTTAAGGTAATTTTGGTTATTTGGGAAAAAGGTTATTGGAATTTTAGAACATACAGCATAAGATAACCTCGGGGGTTAAGATGTGAATTTGTGACAAAGTGACTAAGGTTATTTAAGGATAAGGTTGGAATATTTTTTATAGTATAAATTATTGAGTAATATATATATATATATATATATATTATTGTTTGGTATGTGATATTATATCAAAATGATTATGCATATTTTAGGATATTTGGTAAATGGGGTTTCTGAGAGATTATATAACTTTGGTTTAGAAATATTTTGGTCTTATAAAATAGTAATACAATATTTTGATAATTATTGAGGTTTAATAATTATTAAGATAAAGGTTAAGTTGATTTTTTTAAAAACCTATGATCAAGGTTTCCATGATTTTTGGGTTTGAAATTTTTTAAGGAAAATTTTAGAGAATGTTTAGGGTTTAATTATCTTTGTGAATTGGATGGAGATAAATTAGTTGATAAAATATAACATAACCTAGGTTAGATAAATGGTGTAATTATTTGAATTAAAGGTCTTAATTTTTAGTATTTGATGAGTTTATTTCTTCATATATTGGTTTATTTATATTATATTAGGTATTATATTTAATCATGAAAATCAATTAGGTTTAGTAAATGGTGGGAAATAGAAAGAACAAATTAAACATTGTTAAAAAGTTTAGATAACTTCTGGGTTTAAAATTTTGTTTATAAGAACTAGTGGGAGAAAAATTAATATTAATAGATCATGTTATAATTTTGTGGTTGATAACTCATTTAATTATTTAATTATATTGTTTTCCAAATAGTAAAGACCATTTATCAAGTGATCCCATCAGATGATTTAATACCAATCATTATTGAAAAATCTAATTCAAATGATCCTGAAACTTTTTATAACATTCAGATCACCTACAGACTACTTTAAAATATATCAAATTATCTTTCTATTATTCGGTATTACTATGGTTCATTCAAAGAATTTAGTCATATTTTAAAATCACATATTTCTTATGTTACTCAATTTATGAATTACCATAAGAGACTTTATCAAGTTTTCACAATGTCACAAACAAGAAAGGGTCTTGTAGTTCCCTATATAGAAATATAGGAGGATGACCTATGAGGATCATATATTTATCTTATTTTACAAATTAGTGGAAATTTCATATACTTTTGGAACTATCCATGTTTTAAGGAACACCACACAGATCAGGTCTGGATATTTTATGGAAAATAAGTTTGACTTTTTTTTTCAAATCTTTATATTCAAATTTAATAATTATATATAAATCTGTATCATTTCCCACATCCATTTCAATCAATTTTTCACTTTTTTCATGAGCACAAGAATTTTGGGAACTTAGAAAACTCATGATATATTTCATTAACACATATAAAAGATTCAATGCACCATTGAGTATCAAAATGTGACAACAAAATTGATGTATGTCGTGATATACACATTAAAAGGTGTGTATAAATATATTTCTATTTATTTTTCTAAAAAGTGAAAACAATTATGAGGATTCAATTTCTTTAATGGGGGATATTGTCACAACCCATATATTTTTAATAATATATTTGTTTTATGTTTTACTAATATTCATGTAATGAATTTATATTTATTCAATAAATATCTACTTTAAAATTTATATATGTTTCTTTTATACCCAAGTAGATATTATATAATCAATTAGATACCAATTATACATTTAAATTTATTATTTTTACCTCCTAATAAAATATATGTTTTATTTTAAGATAAAATATATTTTCTTAACATGATTTAAAATTTTGATCTATTTAAAGAATCATTTAATTATAAGAAATTTTATAAATCTATATTTATGATAATTCTATGAATTCATATTGATATTTATTATTATTATAAACTTAGAAATAATTTTATCAAGAAATAAAACAATAATGCGGTTTTTCATTTCAAAAAATATATCTAATCTTCATAAAAAAATATTATTTTAATATATAAAGAGTTTACTTAAAAATTTATTCTTTAATAATGTTATATTAAATTTAATAAAATAAATAATATATTTTGAATCTTCATGTAAAAATTAGGTGGAAGTTATTTTTAAAAAAATTATAAATAATTAGATATGACAATATATAATAAATTTTATTTATATTAATTATTTTTGTTAAAATTTATGTTAAAAGCTTATAAATTATATTTTGATTTTGATTTATATTTTTTAAAATTTCAAATTATTAATTTTTAAATTCAATATTTTTATTTAATATGTTTATAATTTGAGTAATACATTTGAATTAAAATTATTTTTAAAATAAGAGTTCAAATTCAAGTGGAATTTTTATTTCTTTTATTATATTTTAATCTAAAATGGTGTTGATGAAGTGCTTATGCAACATAAAAAAGTAATTTTTTTTGTTGATATTTTAAAATGATAAGTATTTTACTAGATATGACTAACAAATATGATTACTAATCAATTATATTGATATATATTTATGAATTTTAAATTTATATAAAAATATAATTATTTAAATGTTTATCTAGTGCTTGCACAAGGTAAGAAAAGTTAAAATTCTCATCTTAAAATTTTTTTCATGATATAAATAGGAATAAATAGTTTATAAATAGTTTTAAATGATAATAATTATGAAAAATAAATTTTATTTATGTTATTAATTTATTTTTAAAATTAAATAATAGAATAATTATCTAAAATCCTTACGTAGTGTCGGCATAACACTTGTATAAGTTGAAAGAAATTAAAAAATGATGGTTTTAAAATATTTAAAGTGATATGGTTTGGATAAATTATGATTTTTAATAATTTTGGAAGATAAAATTGAGAATTAAGAAATGATTTAAATATTTAAATCTGAATTTCATAGTTATCTAGGTATTTTTAATTTCAAATTACAAGACTAGCCCTGAAAATGAATTTAAATGTTATTTAATGTTAAAAACGGTTTATAAATTAATAAAAAAATAAAAAATTATCTTGATTGGGGATGGAAAATGGAAAAAATATATCATCTATTTTCCATTTCTGAACCACTTTACACTTGAAAATTACACTATTAACCCTTAAATAATGAATATTTGTGGATATGTTATCGAATCAGTTCCTATAAAAGGGGATTCAGTATACCCTTTCCAAAACTCATCTAAAGTTAATTTATGTATTCATATTATTCCTAAATACCTATATAAACTTCCTTTTCCATGTTTATAAGACTCTTTTCTAGGTTAAAGTTTCTTCAATGAAAACTTTAGACTCAATCTGAGAGATTCAATTCAAATAGCAAGGTAAAGGTTCTCAAGCCAAACATTCATTTATTATTTGAGATTGGTTAACCTTAAAATTGTTTTAAACATTCTATTTTTTTTTCTAGAATTATTATATTTCTATGTTATTAATACCCTTTTGATCTATTATTGATGATACATCACTTTTTCCATCTCAACAAACCCTTTTTATAAGTCAATACTTTTTATAAGTATGATTTTCAAATTACATGTCTTTTCATTCTATTATCCACTTTATCTTTCCATAAAATGGGTTACCTTTAAAATTAACTTAAAAGGGATTATAATTCTATTCTAAAATTTTATTATGAAACTCAATTATTAATTAGTTATTCTCTTCTTCTATACATTTTTAGAAAACAACATTCACATGTGGTGGTTTTACTCTACCTAAGTGATTGATGATATTTTAATAGGAAAATAATGTCATATTTATGATTTTGGAATGATAAAATAGTCATTATAATAATGAAATTAAAATTAAATCTTAAAAGTTATTTTTAATAATCTAAAAAAACTTATCAAGGAAGGTTTTTATAAATTATAACTATTTATTAAGCTATTAAACTTATTTACTTATGAAATTACATAAAAAATATACCTTTATACCTCTTGAGGATATGAAACCATTAAACAAGCATTTTTTTTACTATTACTATTATACTGAAGCCATTTTGGAACTATAAACTAGAAAACATCAAAAACCCAACGAAAAAAAACTAATACAATAAATAATACATGAAAGTAAATTAAAATCAATTATAAATGTTACAAATGTTTTGAATCAAGTAATTAAATAATGGGAATTTATTATTCAGGAAGTATAGAACATGCAAGTAAAGTTGAGACCCAAGGTAAGGGTTTTTCTTCAAAAAAAATTACTTTTAATATTTTAATTATTTCTCCTAAATCTCTCTAAAATGTTCTCTACAAATTTCCCTTGTCTTTGCATTGATCCCTATCAATATTCTATGTTTAGAATTAATTTTCCTTTCAATAAGGAACTGATTAACCTATTCTTTTAAATTAATTTTATTTTTATTGATTATCTTAAATACCTGTGATTATGGGTTAAGATGTAAGTTTTTATGGGTTTTATATATGTTATGTTTTTTATAAATTATAAATGATGATGGGTGGGAGTAATGTATAGTACCCCAATTCATTAGGTAATGATTTATTATTTAGAGAAGATATATTAAAAGTAAACAAATAGGTTTCCATTATAAGGATGATTATAAAGGTGATTTATAAGGGTGATAATGACTATTATATCTTAATAAACCTTCATGGATCTTAAATGAGTTTTAATGAAAATATTTGGATTTCATGAAATATGAAGTTTAATTCATGATTGAAGATAAGTTTATGATTCTTAAACGGTTAGAATTTGTATTTCCAGGAAAAAATCACCAATTATAATGTTTTCATAAGGAACCATCCTAAACACTCTTTTTCTTTTATGCTTGTTTATGAGTTTTTTTCATGAAACATTTTTTATCAAAAAAAATTATTTCATGTTTTAAAGTAATTTAATGATCTTTTATGAGCTTAAAGGTTATTATTTAAAATAAAAAATAATGTCATGGGTTTTCAAGTATTTTAATAGCTTATGGATTTTCATTCTTTTATATCCCTTGATAAGTTTTTTATACTCATACCATATTTACTGAGGTTAAGGATAAGTATAAATGATTATGGATTCAATGTTCTGATTTTGGATATTTTTCTTAAATGAAGAAAGGGTATCATTTAAAAGTTTGGTTTAGTGGAAAAATTTCTATTTGGTGGAAATAGTATGAGTTTTTTTATGTAAGATGTTTTTCTAATTCTCTAAAACTCTAAACCTAAAATGTATTGGGTATATAAATGTTATATTATTTTATAAAAAATGTAATTATGGGGTGATCATGTTTTGTTATTCACACTCCTCTCCCTCCTTCAAGGTTTAAAACCCTCACAATAAAATCTCACCACTCCTTCACTCCCTCCATTTTTATTCACACATAATTCCACACTTGATCTTCAATAATATTCAAATATGTATACTTGTATTCGATATAAGTAATATCTTCACCACATGTTTTGATGTAGTCAAATTACCTTTAAAATCATCATTAAAATTTTACTAAAATTATCTCATAAAGGCTACAAACTTTTCCCTTTTGGATGATGTACAAATTTTCATATTTGAATAAAATCATCCAAATAATGGTTTGGTTCCCTACCATCATGAAAAATCATGCTATTTTAATGGTTTAATTCCATAAACAATGACTAATGTCCTATAAATATTTCACCTATTTCCAAAATTTAGAATTGATATCTATTTATTACTATGACAAGGTCTTCTCCTTACCACAATGTGTTTTCTTAGTATGATATATTGTGTTATCTACTTCAGGAAAATGGGAAGTTCCATAACCAAAACCACTAGGTATCCTCATTTCACATAGGTATCTTATAGAAAGTACTTATTTTACATGACATCCATCGCAAAACATTTCCCATTTCTAAAAAATTTTATATAACAATGTTTTCAAAGTATACCTTTAAAACCTAGAAATCATGGTATCTTTTCATCCAGTTTTATTTATTTCATTATCCAACCTAAAACAATCTTATAACCAAAAAATTAATCATTTTATATTTAATTTTGAACATAGATCTCCTTCAAATAATATGCACTATAGTCATGGTACTTAGTCTTGGTAGACAATAGTTGCACCAAAATTTTCTAACAGACCACAAATAATTTCTTTAAACATTCCAATATCTTTTCTAAAACTATAAGCCACTTGAAACAATTTGGTTTGATACACCATTACATGGTGTTTAGTTTCATCTTTAAAACTATTTTAAATTCCTCCAAACTCAGTGAAACTCATCCAAATATTATTCAATGTTAATATTTAATTTTTATTCATCAATTTTCCATCTTTTTCAAAAAAAACACAATTCAAAAACAAATATTTCAATTTTTAATGAGCACCACATAGAATAAAAAGTTATTAATTTCAACAGTAAAAATAATGTAAAATAGAATGAATTAAATAGGAAAATGATCAATCAAATCTAATAATAAATTAATCACAACTTTAACTACCCCAATGCTCAGCATACTAGTGCATATGAACTCCAAAAAAAGTTTTAATTCATAAATATTTAAAGATTGATGAAAAGATATTTTTGAAAGTTGATCAAAATAATATCTTTTTGAAAAATTCTAATGAAATTGAGGATAAATAATCCTAAATAAAATAACAAAAGAGAGTACATATCCAATAAGTTTGATCTCTATCATGGAAATTAGAACATTTAATATAAAAAGAGAGATGATAAAACCCCAAAACATAATCAAATTTTTAAAAACGTGGAGAAAAACATAATGGATTAGAAGAGGTGATTTAATAAACACTCCCATAGTATCACTCACAACTATTTGAATTTTTAAAATATACACACATATTGAAGGAGTTTAGGCACATGCTGAGTGAAAAAAATTATCATTTGCATCTTCATCGATTATGAAGACCAAAATCAAAAATAAAAGATATGATACTCAAATGAGAAGAATTTAATTATAAATATAAACATGATTTAAATTGAAACTTTATTGATCTAGAAAATTTAAAATACAAAAATAACATGGAAAAAAGTGTTAAAGAATATTTCCCCAATACAAAATATTGAAATATACAAATATGAGAAATAAAATCCATTGGTAGAATATCGGGAACTAAAATAAGTAATTGAACAATGGAAGATAAAATCCTCTCTAATATAAGGATCATTAACATCACATCAAGAAAATGATTTTGCATCTCTTGAAGGTGATGGTTCTTTAATTTTAAAATCTTTGCAATGAAGGTTTTCATCAACAAAACCTTTAGACATGGTGTAATTTTTTATGACTATTGGAACCACATCTTGCGATACTGTGTTTTTTTTCTATTGAGAGTAAATTTAATTAGAATTCATTTAGTAATAAAATAGTTACTTTAGAATTATTCTAGAGGAATTATATAAAATACTGGTGTTGAGAATATTTTGAAAAATATTGAAGTGATGGTATGTGTAAGAGTAACTAAGGCAATGTTTAAAGTATACTCTACAGATGGGTTAGAAAATGGAAAACTCTTAGAACTAAGTTTTTTAATATGTAAAGCTAAAAATTTGAATCTCACATAAAAATCAATAATTTCATGAATAAGTTTCTCTATTTATGTTAAAGTAATTAGTTTTGGGTTGGATCCCATGATACAGAAGAGTAAGTCCCTGAATATATAAAATTACTTTTTGTAGACTATGAAGAAAAATGATTAAGGTATGAAGCTCTCTATGTATACATACAAGTAATATTTTCTATGGAGAGGTAAAGTTGGAAAAGTACTTGAGGAAACCCTGTGAAACTTAAGATTCATTTCCACTAGAATACTGAAAACATGGAAAAGGTACAAGATACATACGAGTCATTCCAACTCTAATTCCATATTTTTTATTTCCTGATAATCCCTTTTTAACTAGATTAATATAAAAGCCTTACATTACCTGAAGACACAAAGTTATAAAGGCCAAAATTACATGTATAAAAATCCCAAAGTTGTAATCCCTAATATATTTATTTGACCTGACTATACTATAATAGCCTCACGCCATCACCCCTTCATGTCTACACCTACCTCCATACTTGAATTTTCTAATGGATTGAAATACTCTGAGTATTTTTATAGGGGTTGATGATATGTTTGTCAGATCCATCCTTCAACCACAGGTCTAGTTTTTTCTACCTAGTTACTACTACTACTCTGATTCATCATTTTGGGGTTTCTCTAATAAGAAAAACCTGGCCTTTTAATGAATCATAAGGAATTTTTAAGGGAAGTTGGGGGGTTTAAATGAGTGACAAATACACCTCGTAATTCTCTATAAAACCAAATTTCAAATTTTGGAAGGGGTGAATTTATATAGGAATTATATCACTACAGTAGTGTAGGTATTGTAACAGATACTGTAGTGGGGTAATATAGCACTGGTACTGTTCATAAAAAATGGATTCTAAACTATGTATTAGACTTTCAGCCACTAAGCCTTTAGGACATCATATATTAGGCCTTCAGGCTTTATAATAGAGAATCCTTAAAACTAATGGAGTATGGGACGATGAGATGTTAGTCACTATAGAAGTCATATGGACACTGAGAAATCATCGAGGGAGATAAAATGGTGTGACCAGTCACTGGAAGTTGTTGTTGTACCTCACTTTCTTAATAGATGTTAATGATCACAAACACACCATTATGTATCTAAAATTTTGGTTTATATAGATTTCAGGGATTATTTTTTAGAAATTTTCTAGGAATTTTCCAGATCAAATATAGGCCTCAAGAGGTTCGTGGAGGAATTTTGGAGTCCTCTACTTGTAGGTACCAATGGATACTTGGTATAGTACATCAGATGGATGATGAGAGCTAGACAGAACACCCATTCTGTCCTGGTGTCATTAGATGGATAGTGACACCCACCATCTATCTTGTAGATTTCAAATAAGAAAACAATAAGTCATTTTTTGGTGGACTCTTGCACCTTAATTTGACTCCAAAAGACTCACTTTCACCCTTAGAGGTTCTAAAATGGTCCTAAGGTTATTAAAGGCTAAACATACACCCTTAAGGGTTCTTAAAATTCATATGGTTACCTTGAAGATTAATTCTAGAGACAAATGGTGTCACTTTAATATAATTCTTGTGCTCTCTTACAATTGTCTCTCTTCCTCCCACTCTTTTCTTATTGTATTATTTCTAAAGGATTGAGAGTGTGATTCAAAGGGCTTTTATATAGAAAGTCTCTTCTTTTTTTCTTGGGTTCCCACTACCACTGAGTATGAGGGGTTTTGATGCTCACAACATTAAGAGAGGGATATTGGGTTCTCACTACCATTTTAGTGTGAGGGGGTTGGTTCACACTACCATTAAAAGTGTATGGATTAGGTTTCTAGAAAAAACCACTAAAAAGATAGTTGTGTAAATAGATTTCTTTAAACAACTACTAAAAATCAAGGTTATTACTTCTTTTAAACAGGTTTCTTGGCTACTACTAAATTTAAGGGGTAATGGGAACTCTCAAGAAATTTATAGGAAGATATGTTTGGATCCCTTTATGGATTATTTCTGAACTCCTTTATCAATTTCTTGATGTATTATATTTTAATTCATATTTCTTCTATACTTAACTCTTATATTTTTAATTATCACTTTAATTTTTTTAATTACATATATATTATTTTTAATTTTTAAAAAGTTTTAAAATGGAAATTCACCCCCTCCCCATTTTCCATCTTTACTCTGACAAGAAATTATAATCAAATGGTACCTTGATTTAAAAACCTTAACCAATTTCAAGGAATGATCACTTAATGATGTCCTCTACCTAAAATATCTAAAGTGCTCTGGAAGGACACTCAATGGGTATATCACTATATTTTGATGATAAAACTATTATTATTGATAAAATAAAATGTCTAATTTTCTTATAATAATAGGAAATTCTATTTGGAAAATATTTTTTCATGGTTGTAACCCAAAACTAGAAAAATAAGAAAAATTGACCCCAGGTTATATAGTGGATATTGAGATTGATGTAAAATCCATGAATTCTCTTCATTGTGGATTATATAGGAATGAATTTAATAGAGTATCAATGTGTATAAATTCTAATGAAAATTGGAAATTATTAGAAGTTATTCATGAAGTTACCAATAAAGTTAATGATACTTGCCTTGATATATACCATAAAATTTGTGAAAGATTTAGTATGAATACTAAAAAGTAAATTACAGAAATTTTTACAGGTTTTAATAATATTTATAATGGAAGGAAGTATTTAGGTGATTCAATTTCAATAGATTCTCTTGTGAAGAAGATACTTTGGGTCATGCCTAGTTCCTTAGAACCTAAAGTGATGTAAATAAAAGAAAAAAATGTCATAAAGAATATATTAATTGAAGAACTCATTGGGTATCTCATGAGCTATGATATTACAATAAAGAGGAAATATGTAATGAAAGCTAAATAGGTCAAGGAAAATAACACCAAATCCTGTAAGGAAACTAATTATGACACATATAGATGTTATGGGGAAATCAAGAACTTAGAAAATCTAAGAAAATTCATGAAGAGAAATAATTCCTTCCATCATAAAAAACATAGAGAAGCAAAAAAATTGAACCGGAGGTAAGGTGATACAATTAAATGAAAAAGGGTCACATTAAGTCATATTTTCCATTAAATAAAAAAAGGTATAATATAAAAAGGAAATAAATAAGTATTTCAAAGTATCAACTTGGAGCACTAGAGATGAATCCCTCACCACTTCTGATTCAAGTGATGTAAGTAAAAAAGTTCCCATGATGAGGTAAAGTCTCCTACTTATTCATGTACTTTTTCAAATTATTTTTTTCTTATATTCAATTAAATTATTAATATCTTATAATTGATAGGGAACAATTACAAGAAGGTTTTTGTGAACTTCCCTTGAAATTAAAATAAGTCAAAAATAAATAATATCAGGTTGTTTTTAAAAAAGGAAAACTTACCAGATAAAATGAGAAACTAAAATAGAATAATGAAAATAAAAACGGTTTTCCTTAAAAAAATGGTGAACATCAAGAAATAAGATTCTATTTGTTTTTATAGGAAATGAAAGATTGAAAAATGAATTAAATATATTTAAAAATAAAAGTGTTTTCTTAAAAGATCAACCCAACTTTGAAAAATTAGAAAATATAATTAAAGATATTAAAAAATATCTTTCCAAGTTTACTCATGGTGAGAAGAACTTGATTTTAATTTTACACTCACAGTGCCATGGTAAAGGTACTTATAGTCTTGGATACTCAAATCCAACAAGTTCATCTAGAACTATAAAAAAAAGAATACTTTTTTAAGATGTAGTACTCAATATAAATTCTATAATTATTATAGAAAAATAAATCATTTGATTCATGATTGAAATTGTAAAAAATAATGATATGGTGAACCAAAATCAACCCACCTCTCTTCAAATAGTTTGTTTAAAATCCCATATTTCTTATGGAAAATCATATTCTACGAGAATATGGGTTCCAAATTCTTTATTTTCTAACTTTTTTTACCCAAATTTTAGGAACCAAAATCTATATTATCTTGAATTTTTTTCAATAAAATGTATCAAGAGAAAAACTTGTGAGGTAGAATATATAAATATTCTTAAATGGGGGCTAGTTATGACTATCTTTTTACATTTACATTATACAAGCATAAGGTTTATCAATTCCTTGGTTTTAAAAATTATATTTCAATATTTAATTGTTATAGTTTCATTTTTTGTATATTATATTGAATACTCTCATTCCTATATTTTGAAAAGTACATTCAAATTTAAAAAATTAATCTTTTAATATTTTATGAATTTTCTATTTCAGAGGATATAAAAATTATTTCTTATAAAATTTTGATAATATAATCATGGATTGATTATTTGATTCCTTAAGTTAGTTTTAATTCAAATATTATGAGATTTTATGATGTTTAATTTGATTTATTTTTTATTATCAAATTTTTGGAAATTATTAATCTATTTATGGCCTTTTTTAATGTTAAAAATTCTAATTTACTATTTGAGATTCCCTGGAAGCAACTGGCTAGATGGTGCTTCCTCACCGGGTAGCTGGTCGTGATTTCCATAACCAAGATTCAGTTTTTTTATCCATTGGAAAACTAATATAGCTCTTTGGATAGTCAGTATCATTATTCTAGACCCTCTTAACCTCTTTTGTTAAAAATGTTTTTCTTTTTTTTAAACCTCTCTTATCTTCGCCTCACCCTAATCATTATATTTTATTCCAATATTATAAAATCAATATATTTTTGAAATCAATTATTTTGAAATTTTTATTTGGTTATGTACGGCTATTATGTCTTATGAATTATCATTTTTTAATATCATCTTGTTATGTGATTTGGATTGTTTCTAATATTTATAAAAGGGGGAGAAAACTCTTTTTATTAATTCTAAAATGATCCTATAGGAAATATCTTTTCTTATCAAAATATTGAAATCATTGATCTATCTTTATCTCCTGAAGTCATTAATCTACCCTAAATTTAAAACTTGAATTAAATGTTTTATTTTTTCAATCCTTATTTAAATCTGCGTGAAATTCAAAATATATCTTTAATCATTTTATTATAGTTTTCAAGTTTTAATTATTATTTTGAAAAATAAATTTTGTAAGGATTTTACTGTTTTTGAAAATTTCCAACCTTTATCTTTGTTGAAGTATGATTTACTTTCACATTGAGAATTATTGAATTATATGTTTTTTTTTAAATCTAGAATTAATTGATTGATTTGTCTCACTCTCTTATGTATTCTTTTTTCTTTGTTTAAATTTGGATTTACATGTTTTTAGTAGATCCTTATACTTTTAAAAATATGCATCAATTAAGGGAGATCCAACCCATTTTCAATATGAAATGTTCCAAGAGGTGTTTTTTTTTAAATTAGATTTGATATTTTTTATGATCAAAGATCTATCGTTAAGAAAAGGAAAATGTGTTGTGCATTATTTTGGTCTTCAAAAGTCTATTTTGAAATGTTTAAATATTTTAAGTTTTAGATTTTGCCTTCAAATTATGATTTTATGGTAATCTCAATTTTATATTTCTAAAGAAATGATCATTTTTTATCTCTAAAATGATCATTAATTATGGTCTTTATAAAATTAAAATTTTATTTTATTTCTCATGTATAGATCTCTTTATGAATGCATTAACCTTGTTTCTATAAAACTTTTTTATGAGCATGTTGATAATATTAAAAGGGTGATGAACTATATGATATTAAAGGTTTGATTATTTTGGGGAAAATGTAAATGGTTGTTATTTAAAATATTTATTTATTTATTTAGAGGTTTCAATGTTGTTTTTAAAGTCAAAGTTTTTTAATATATTTTTTCTTAAAAGTGATTTCAAATATATTGTTCTTTTAAGATCTTATAATGTTTTTGATAATCACAAAGGGGGAGAAGATCTTGGTAATGACATTAAAGGTAAATTCCTTTGGTTTTTAAGGAAAATGGGTTGGAAAGTTTTCAAATTGGAAAACTATTTGAAATATTCTTACTCTTAAATGCTGAAAATATTCTTAAAATCTATTTTGAATTTCATTATGAAAATTTCAAATTCTTTTTCGTTATATTCATGGGAAATAAATCATGCATATGATTGTGTTCATAAGTGTTTGTGATCATTAAAACAGGGTAGGAGGTTGTACCTCACTCTCTTAAGTGGTTTTAATGAGATCAAAAACACACAATTGTATTTCTAACATTTATTTGATATATTTTAGTGTTTATTTTGTTTACATTTTTCAAAAAAGTTTATCGACCAAACAGAGGGCTCAAAAGTCTCATAGTGGACATTTTTTGAGTCCTCCAAATATAAGTACCAGTGGCTAACCAATAGAGTACACTATATAGCTAGTGTTATCTGTACATAACACATGCTCTATCTATGTTCCACTAGTTATCCCATGGATTCTATATAGTCAAAAAAAAGTCATTTTGGGTGGACCCCAATGCCTTAATTCGATTCCCAACGGCTCATTTTGACCCTCATAGGTTTCATAATGGTCCTAAAGCTATAAGAAGCTATAAATACACACCAAGGGTGCTTGTATTCATATGGTTACCTTGAAAAATTATTCAAGATCCAAACTGTGTCACTTTTCTCTCATTATTGTACTGTATTATAATTTTCTCTCTTCCTCCCACACTTTTATTATTGTATTCTTACTATAAAATTAAGAGTGTGATTCAAATGGATTATATATATAAAGTCTTACCATTGAGTGTCAGGGGGTTTAGTGCTCACACACTTAAGTGAGGTAAACTGGGTGCTCACTTCCATTTGAGTGTGAGGAGGTTTGTACACACTATAATTAAAAGTGTGGGGATTGGGTTTTTAGCCACAACTATTAAAATTCACGTTTTATAAACTTGTTTCTTGCTACAAATGCTAAAAATAATAGTTCTTACTTCTTGAAAATGAGTTTCCTAGATACCTCCAAAGTTAAGGGTTAATGGGAACTCTTAAGTAATTGAGAGGAGGAGATATAAGGATCCCTTTGTGGATTATTGTAAAACTCATTGATCAAAGCTTTATTTTATTTTATTTTAGTTAATATTTCTAATAATTATTAACTATTATTTTTTTAATTGTTTATTTAATTATTTTAATCAAATATATGTTAGTTTTAATTTCTAAAAAAAATTAAAAAGTAATTCACCCCATCCCATTCTTTCCATTTTTACTCTAACCAATAATAGTGAATGACTACACAACACACAATAGGTCAAATAAGTGATTAGGGGATGGGGACATAATGTTGGGGCAATGATTATTTTGATAGATAGTAGGAAAGTAGGAAGGGGAAATTAATGTTTGGTTCTTTGGTCCATTTCTACTGGATTTTATGCTTATGGGAATTTATACCATGTATTCTGATATTTTAAGACATGTAAGGGTTCCCTCTCAATCCAATTAAAAATTGAGAATATACAAAAAAAATAAATAAAAATAGAATTGGTAGGAATATATAATATTCATTTTCACAACTCAGGGGGAATATTTATGAGACATTTCTAGAGCATAGAGGCAAAATTAAAGGTTCATTCCCTTTATTGTTTGAGGATAAGTGGAACCCATAACATAGATTAGTTTCACAATATACCCTATCAAGAGAAAGATGTGTAACACATCATAGATGTATTGGCATGTGAAAAATAGATAGATAACGTCATGAATAACACTTTCACTCCATGACCAGATCAAGAAAAGATTTATGAAATAACATGTCGTAGTGTCTTCATGCATGAAAGGTTTTATTTGGACATCTGAGGATTAAAATTAATATTATCAATTCTAGATTATTATTGATGATATAATCCAAATTGGTTAAAGATTTTATGGATTTTTTGGAAGAATATAAGACTGTGATATTTAGGGGAAATCATGAGGATTATGAAGAATTAAAGGAGATGATTTTTTGGCACCGACTTCACAGAGTTTCTGTATTCAATATATGGAAATTATTGAGAGTGATTATTCAGGGAGAATAAGAATAAACAAATTAAAAAACAAAAAATAATGGGATGATTATGATATTGTTGATTCTCTCAGAATATAAATTAAAGAAAACAATTGATACATATAGTTGAAGGAGGTAGAGAGGAGACCATTTTGAGGATTCATTATAAATCATGAGCTGAAAGAGGAATTGATCAATAACAACATTTGTTGGATTGGTGTTTCATGTCATCATTCCTTTTTCAACCCTTCTCCTAAAGTGGTGAGTGAAGAGGCAAGATGAGGAAGTAAACCTAGGATTGATGGTTCCTAAAACTTTTATAACACATATTGTGGATCGTGTTAATCTCTGATACACCGAAACTCTGCCAACGTATGATCCCTTAGTGTTGAACCAAGTAAAAACTTTTGTATTTGTATTTATTTTTATATATTTGGATATTTTTTTCATACATGAAGAACTTTCATATTTGTGTATCTCTTGAAAACATGAGAACAAGATACTATAAATAAAATAATTACACACCCTAATTCACACTCCTCTTAGTATTTGTGGAGTTTTTTTTTGTAACAAGTGGTATCAAAGCCACAATTTCCAAGAAATAAATATATCATTAGTGATTGAATGTCATGGAGAAAATTCTAAATGTAAAAGGAGACCCTTTTTATGGTTAAAATTATCGAGTCTAAAAGAATAAAATGAGATATCACTTATTATCTCTTAGGCTCAAAGTATTCTCTTCCACTATACATGTGATACATGTGAGTGATGGTTTTGAATTATCCATGAGTGAAGTAGATAGAAAACTTCTCAATGTTGATACAAAATTCATGAATACCTTGTCTGGTGCACTGTCAAACCATATATATATGACCACATATATGAAGGTGTTGAGTTTAACTATTGTTAAGCATATGTGGGATATTTTGGATAATATATATGAAGGTGATAGTAAGATGAAATAGGAAAAACTTCAAGTTTTTCATAATAATTTTGATTATTTTAAGATGTATCCAGATAAGAACATTGATGGATTTTTCAATCATATCATTGAAGTGATTGGATCTATCTGAGGACTTTTTGAAGAGATAAAATATTTTAATCTTGCGGATAACATCTTAAATATATTTCCAACTTTGTATAACCCAAACATATCTTCTCTTGAAGAAATAAATGTGTCCAGATTATCACTGGATGATTTTCATAGCAGTTTGGTTGCCTGTGAAATACATGTCAATCAATATATAGAAAACAAATATAATAAATAAAGAGATGATATTTAATTCAATAGAGATTCTTGACATCACAGGATATTTAAATGCATAAATAGATGTGTGTGATGGATTTATATCTATTATGGAAATGAAACTCAGAAGAGGAAAGGTAGGTTTGAAGGAAAGCTACTATTTATATGATTTCAATTTTGCAAACTTCGATATGTTGTAGAAGGTTTCCTATTATATTTGATGGTAATAAAGTTATAGAAGAAACTATAAAAACTATGTTAAGTAAATTTCCCCCAAAAGGGTTCACTAGTACAAAAACCTTTTTTTACGTTGGGTTTTTTTTATTTTTAACATCGGTTTATAGGTGAATTTATTGTGAGTTATGTTAAAAATATAATTGTATACGTCGGTTATTTAATAACTGACGTTAAAAATGGGGTTTTATGGTTTTAAACATTGGTCTTTAAAAAACCAACGTGAAAGATATTAAAATTATCATTCATGTCGGTTTTATGATAACTGTTGTGAAAAGATATTAAAATTTTCACTTATTTTTCATGTCGATTATTATAAAACTGACGTGAAAAATCAATCTTCATCACTTTTTCACGTTAGTTATTAAATAACCGACGTGAAAAATTGATTTTCATGACTTTTTCATGTTGGTTATTTAATAACTGGAATTAAACGGTATTTTTCACATCAGTTATTTAATAAAAGATGTAAAAAAAGTTTACAAACATTTATTTCATTTCCCAAGATTTAATTTGACAGGTCACAGAGCTCAAATGGAGTTACGTATTAAAAGTTATGGCCTTCAGAATTTGGCATTCCCTAAGACTTCGTTTAGAGATGATCAACTTCTAAAGGCCATAACTTTTAATTCATAACTCTGTTTGAGCTCTGTGACCTGTCAAATTAAATATTTTGAAATGAACTATATGTTTTAAACTTTTTTCATGTCTTTTATTAAATAATAGACATAAAAAATACCTTTTAATATTGGTTATTAAATAACCGATGTGAAAAAGTAATGAAAATCAATGTTTCACGTCGGTTATTTAATAACTAGCGTGAAAAAGTGAGGACGATTGATTTTTTCACGTTGGTTTTATAATAACCGACATTAAAAATAAGTGAAAATTTTAATATATTTTCATGGAAATGTATTTTTCATGTCATTTATTTAATAACTGATGTGTAAAAGTGATGTACATTGATTTTCAACGTCGGTTATATAATAACCGCTGTGAAAAATCAGATAAAATGGATTTTTCACATCAGTTCTTATATAACCAAAGTGAAAAATCATCAAAAATTTATTTTTACATCGGTTATATAATAACCGATGTGAAAAAAGTTGACGTTAAAAATATTTTTTGTACTAGTGATTCTTTAAATCAGGAAGTCCATCTGAAAATATGTTCCAAATAAAGGTCCTTATGAGTAAGTAAGAGGAAATTGATAGAGAATACTTAGAGAAATAAGAAACTAAATTTAAATATATTATATTAGATTTCATGATGTCCAATTTAGAAAAAGGAAAGTATGATATAGAGAGAGAGAGAGAGGATGAAAATCAATCTGAAGGTGTTGTTAATATCAAGGTATAACTTGAGGGGGATCTTGAATATATTTATATTTAAAGAAAGAAAAATAAAAATATTTGTGTATTATAGAAAGAATCATTTGAATATATTTATTAGCTTGAATCTAATATTGATTGGATAGAAAATGAATTATAAGATCAATCAACTAATAAAGAATGCTCTAGAGAATTAGAGGATTTCAAGATAAAAAATAAAGAACAAACTAAGTTGATTAATGACCATAATTTATATTTAAAGAAGAAAGAAAGGAGGGTTGACATTCTAGAAGAATAAGTGGTTAATTAGAGGATTAAATTTTAATATGAAATAAAGATAAGTGATCAAAAATAAAATATGGATTTTGAATAAATCTTAGATGTATAATTATTTCAAAGGTCTAAATGATACTTGGGAAGTGTTAAGAAAATTCTAGTTGAAAAATTATCCCAACTACATGGGTAAAAGTGGAGTTGGATATAATGTTGAGATATAAAAACTAGGATTAGTAACAATCTATAATAAAGGGAAGAAAAAAATTTAGGACATCACTCAATCCTCAAAGGTTGATCATCAACTGAATAATTTCTTAAAAGTGGGGAGACATGTAGAGTAATGAATGTGAAAAGATATTACCCTGAATGAAAACCCAATTTTATGTAAATCATGGTCACACAATGTCATATTATCAATAGATAAAAATATAACTAAGAGGAGAGACACTCAGTAGTTAGTAAAGTATGAGACTAAATCCATCATATCAAAGAAGAAACTCCTTATATGGATACAATTTTCATTGTTCAAACATTATCCATAAAGTTATTGAATATAGGAAATAAAGAAGTGAAAATAGTTACTATAGGAGTCAAATAAAAATGAATCTATGACAAAAAAACAATATCCCATTGAAAAATAGATATTATAAACTGTAAAGAGAGTATAATAACATTGTATAAGATGGAGATATAGATAATAATGAAAATCTTATGTCTAAAATTGTTTGGGAATTTCTTAGAATGATAAGAAGAATAGAGAAAAAGAAAGACTCATTTGAATTTTTAATAAAGGATATAAATAATAACAATACTTTAATCCTTGATAGTGGGTGTTCATCCCACATGACTTGAAATATAAGCCACCTAAAATTTTCAAAGGAGAGAGTTGATGTGTAATGGTTTGTGCCTTCTTGGCCTCTTACTTTGCTGGTTTGGGAGTTGGAGGTTTTTGTAGGAGGAATTCATAGGGTTTGATGAATTTTGGAGATAGAATTATATTAGAGTGGTTAATTCATGACATTAATATGTATTCAAAATGTGAGAGGTTTTTTATATCTTAGAGGCTATAGATTCAAAAATCAAAACTTTATAAGGGGATTCTATGATTAAGTGATTCATGACGTGAAATGATAATTCACAATGCGAATTAATTCAAGGTTGAGGAATTATAAAAATCAGGAGATATTTGTTAGGTTTGGAGTTTGATGGATTCATTTCCTAAGTCGGTTTCACATCCTAAATTATAGTTCCTCACAAAAACCCATGGAGTGAACCGGTGATTCACGTCATCAATGTCATAAGGTCCAACATGTTTATAATATCTAAATATCTCTTGAACTCATTTATTCCTCACTCATTTCCCTAAAACCTTAGGCATACTCTAAATGGTTTTAAATTATCTTCTATCCCCTTCCCTTCTATTTTGATACTTGTCTTCCAAATTTCTATCTTTGGAAATCTGTGGTAGGTAAATCCTATTTTCTCTATCAATTTCTCTGATTCCTCTTGAGAATTCTTAGTGGTGATGTTTCTTTGTTTGGGGAGTACTTAGGGCTATGATTTTGATGATACTTGATGTGATTTAGGTTGATTAAAGGTTTACTTGTGAAATTTTGGTCTCACAGTTGTTTCTCCTTTGTCCTATTGTGCTTGGAAAATTAAAAATCTTATTTGAGGTGGAGGATTGTTTTTCTCCTTTTATTCATGTGCATGTGTGGGGATCGCATGATTTTTCTTCCTTTGGTTGGGTACTAAGGTTTGGGTTAAGAAGATAATTAATTAGATAAATCTAAATTTGATGGGAATGGGGAGAAATTACATGTTTTAAAAATTTTGATGACAATATATATGAGATTATACATGTTTTTTTTTCATTATTAAAAATCATAGTAATTGGGAGCCTTGCTTGTGTTATTGTTGATATGACTATGGAAAAGTTATCATGTTGATTGTCTAATCTCATCCTGAATAAAAGGATAAGAAATTATTTGTGTCTTGTGAATTAGATTCCCATGGAATCTTGAATTGTTTTGAGAATAATCATGCTATGTAATGAAGTAAATTGATTAAAGAGCTTGTTGAATCTAAATTACAGTAAATTGTGGAAACCTAAATGTGTTTTTAGGTGTTTTTATGCTTATTGTGATTCTATGGTGGTTTTGGGAACCCTGTTGGGGATTGTGTGGTGATGGTAGTGACTAGCTGTGTTCATGGGGATTTTGAATTCTATATTCCATGAATTCATAGACTAGTTTTTAGTCATGATCATCAAAGATATCTCGATCTACTCAAAATTAAAGTAGGAGCACATCAATTATCTCATAGCAGCATTACAGGTTCTTCGACACTATTATATCTGTAGAAAACTATCCAAGTGTATGTTATAGATGTGAGAGTTTTATTTCCTTCAGCATGTGGTATCATAAAAGGGTGTTTTCATAGACCCATTAAAGGATGAGATAGTTATTTATTGGTCAATACCCAATAACATGACAAAGGTTAATAGTTACCTTGGTATTATGGGAAATTACCAGAGGTTTAGTCTGATTTATCTCAGGTTTCAATACCATTAACATATTTTACTAGAAAAATACTAGTTTTTCATATATACTGATCGATTCTAGATAGCATTTGGTTACCTGAAGAATAATTTGATCATTTCACCATAACATCATTTTCCAGAGGAGGTTGTGATGTTTGATGTTTTTTCTGACATGTCCCATATGAATTTAGGATGTGTATTAATGCAGTAGAGGGAGGTGATCTCTTATGGGTCTAGTCATTTACATTCCCATGAGTGTAACTATTCCACCCATGATCTAGAGTTTTTGGTTGTTGCATTTGCACTGAATTTTTTGCGATACTACCTAATGGATGAGAACTTTGTGGTTTTCATAGAACAGAAGATCCTAAATACTTTTCTCTTAGTGGGATTTGAATTTGAGATAGAAGAGGTGGATGGGGTTTCTCTAGGATTATGATTTTGAGATCTCCTACACTCTAGTAAAGGGAAATGTTTTTGTTGATGCACTAAGTCAAAATTCCTGAGGAGATCTAGTTTGGGAGTCCATAAATATTTGGAATGGGATGGAGGATCTTGCAATGATACATATTAATGTGAGGGAAGAATGATCAAGGTTTTCTTTATTATATTACCATGGATTCATCCTTGATGCAGAATATGGAGGAGTCTCCGTAGGGAGACTTAATGGTAGAGAAGATGTGTGTCCATGTTGTCCATAGTGATGCTCCATAGGGATGTTCGAAATCTAGACACCATATTCATGGGGGTTTGTTACATCCATCGAATGTCCCTGAGTGGAAATGATAGGAAAACATGATGGATTTAATCACTAGGGTACCCCTGACTTAGGTAATATGTGATGTTGTTTGGGTGATTTTAGATCAACTGATGAAGTTATCTCATTTTCTAGTTATCCATTAATTGAGTGTTGTGGATATTTTGGAAAATCAGTATGTAGATGATGTGGTTAGGATTCATGGGGTGCTGAAGACCATCATCCCTAATCTAGATCCTCATTTTACCACATGATTTTAGAGGGGATTACAGTATGCCTTTGGCTCTAAGTTTCTTCTTAGTGCTGCTTTTCAACCTCAAACAGATGGGAAGATGGAGAGGGACATCCAGATGCGGGAGGATATGTTGTGAGCTAGTGCCTTGGAATTTGGAAGATCATAGGTAAAGAACCTAACTTTGGTTGAGTTATCCTATAATAAAAACTACCACTCTTCCATTCATATGGATCTATTCAAGGTGTTTTATAGATGACCATATCATTCTATTTTGTGTGGGATAGAGGTTGGGGAGTCATCAAGTTTTGGTCTTGATGTAGTTCAGAGCATGACTGAGAAGATATAGATGGTCCAAGATCATATTAGGGTAGAAAAGGAATATTATAATGCCTATGCTAATCATAGGTGTATTCCCCTAGAGTTTAAGGTTAGAGACCATGTTTTTTTTAGAGTCACCCCTCGTTTGGGGCAGTGTAGTTTTGGAAGAGGGAGTAAGCTTCCTCCCCTCTTCACTGGGCCTTTTGAGGTATTGGAGTGTATTTTTTAGGTGTCATATCGATTAGCACTTCCACCATGGTTGGATAGGATCCATGAAATCTTCCACATGTCCTAGAATCAATGGCAACTTTATGATTAATCCCACGTCGTTGATTGGGGAAAGCTAGATATCAAGGATGATACAACGTTCGTGGAGAGACCAGTGGAGATCTAGGATCATCAAGAGAAAGTGTAGTGTATTAAGGTTTCAGGCACAGTGGAATCACCTTAGTGGGTAGGTAACCATAAAAGTTTTCTCAGATTTGATGGATTGTTCTCTAATTATTCAAGATGAAAACACCATGAACAATGAAATTTTTTCATCAAATTTTGACATAGATAAAACCCGTAACGCAAAGAGGATCTTTTCATGATAAATTTATTATTAATTTATATTATATTTGAAGAAATAATACCTAGTATAAGGATATTTCATTAAGATGATATTGATCATCCAAAAATCCTTTTATATTACCTTCATTTTTTAGGGAGGAACCAAGTCTAGAATCCATCTAGCAGGGATAGACACATGATCCTTTTATCTCCATACAACTCTAAAAGAACATCAGGTGCTAGCATGGGAGATATATCATCTTGTGTTGATTGTTTTGATTGCTTCTAGTTTCTTTGGGCTTGAAGGAATCTCTCTAATGCTTTTTGTTCTTGAGAGGAATAGAGGAGTAGGAATTGAGATAGAAGTTTGTTGTTTACAACCATTCTTAAATCTCTAATTTTCAATTAACCGTACACAATAGACATAACCATCTATTTATAGATGTGGGTTTTAGGTTAAAATAATATTTAATTACCTATCAAAACTTAAATAATATAATAATCTTAATCAAATATCATGACATATATTATTATTATTATTATTATTATTATTATTATTATTATTTGGAATTCACTAACTCACACAATGATAAATATTATTTTATCGGATTATAAATTAATATTTATCACCAAACACAATCTTGGTGTTCTCCAACTCCTAGGCATTTATTAAATACCTGAATAAATATTTTATTCATAAATAAATACTTTATCCATAAACTAGTGAATAAATATATATTAAATATTCAATTAATATTTTTGATCAATGAAACATTAATAAAAAATGTTAAAGACCTTGAGAATAATATTTATTCCATTAATTAAATTCAAAAAGAATTTAATCGTGATCAATGAAAACACTTAGTGTGTGACCCTTTGTGATTCTTTCTCATCAACATTAAGAAGACTTGCCTAATTTCCAAGATTTCTATATAGAAATAGGTCAAAGAAACCAATAGAAATAACTTAAGGTTATAACATTGAAAATCACAGATGAATACTCATTGTGTAATATAATCCCTTCATCACAATATCTCATCAAACAAGTTTCACATCCATTTCATCAATCTGTATGGTTGATATGTCTATCTTTGACTATCCAAAACAAATTTTTAGTTACACCATGGCCATGCAATTTAAGGTGACAGTTCCATTCTAATAAAAGGGTCAATATATCAACTTCCATAAAGATGGAAGGGATAAATCCTTCCTCAACTTTTAGATTTATAACATGTCATTTATGATTCACCCAACATACCCAAATTCACCATGAACTATTATTATCATGGTTTACTGAAATATATCTAATTATGTGTGTAATTACTAAGGTATTTATAGAATAATACTTTTTTATTTCTATTAATACTTATGAATAAGATATTAATTTTAAGTTAAAGGGGATTTTTTTCTAATAGTGTACTTGACATGCAACAATGGGCTTCTCCTAAATCTTACATTGCACACAACATTGAGTTATACTGAAAAATAATACAATAATATTATTATTATTTAAAATAGTAGTTAAACCCTAGCCATTGGAATGGCGGGAATGAATAATATCAACTGAATTTTGAAATATGGTTTACACATGTTTAAATAATGATTCATTGGTTACAAAAAATTTTAGAAATGTAAATAAAAACCAATTGAATATAATAGATGTGTTTTTATGAAAACCTATTTAAAAGAGAATAATTGTGTTTTCACATCACTCTTTATGGATTTTTATTTAATGAAAAATATATGATATATATTTAATGGAATTTTTTAAATTAATCTTAAATTTTTTCTAGATATTATATAAGAATAAATTCATTTTTTCAGATAAAAGAAATATTTTTCTAAAAATATAGTTTTACAACCTTTAGATGGTGAACCCTTTTTAAATCTAGTTTTTAACACCTTTATATGTTTTATTTGAAAAAAATAATCTTCTTTAGAAGTAGAACATAAAAATTTACTTTGGACTAAATTTTGGTATTTCTCTACTAAAGTTCATTTTTTTAATGAATAGTGAAAAACTGCATTTTAATTCAAAACTGCCTTTTAATATAATTTATTTATATAGTTATTTTATAATTTTAATTTGTTTTAAAGTGTAATTGGATTATATTTTTATCATTTAATCCAATTTTTGTTATCTTAATTTATTTCACTTTGAAATTGTATATAAACGCATGTCAATCTTTTGGTAGTTTTTACTTCTTAAAAACAGGTTTTTTAATTTTGACAACAGGAATTAATTTTAATTTAATTTATAAAAATCATATGATTTGAATTTGTAAAAATGGATTCCATATTTTGAATCAGGAGGTCCAAATTTTTTAAATAGGTAACTTTTATTTTTAGACATTATGAATAGTAACTTCAGTGAATATTTTATTTACCATAGTTAAAGGGTAAATCCGGTAAATAAGAGTAAAAAATAATATTATAATAATATTAAATTACCCTAACACATGTACTAACCCTATTGGATGATATATTTCTGACCATGGGTATCCTTGGGTCTATTTTGGGACCCAATGGAGCCACTTGTGCGTGAAAATGATATTTAATTACTTTTAATTTAAAGTTACGGAAAATATAACCTAAACATGTATCTTTTAGTAAAATAATTTTTATATGGTGTTATAAAAGTTATATTTTTTACTATAAATATTCATTAGAAATATAAAAATATTCCCTACATCATGGGATTTTATTTAAAATTTTTAGACATCAAATAAATAAATATATTTATGACATAATGATGATGTAGTGATTACATTATTAATGAAAGATTTAAATAAATGAGATTATAAATATTAAAATAAATTTATTTTGAAACTTTTTATGACATAAAATAATTTTATGGATGATTATTACTTGTTATATTTTAATTTATAAATCTTTTCGAAATAATCAAGTTTTTATGGATTTTTAAAAAATTCATGATATGAATAGTATAAAAATTGACATAAATGAGTTTTTAAAACAAATAATATTTTATTAAATGATATAATAGTCCTAAAAATATAATATTTGTCCAAATTACTCAGATAATGTTTTAAATGTCATTAATTAACCACTTGAGGTTCTATTGTCGTTTTATGGTAACTATATTAACCATATAGTATGAATATATAAGAAGACATGGTAATAGTTAAATTAGTTGACTAAGGGTTATAGCTAAATAATAAGGTTAAATTTGAAACAAAAACTTGTCTAAAACCTATTGGTTGAGAGTATTTATAAAAATACTCATCTTATATTTTAATTAAATGAGTTTTTTACATTTTGAAAATTGAAATTCAGTTTATAATAAAATAATCTTTCAAGACATTCTTAAAGTACCCCTCCTCCCTCTTATAAAAGGTCACCACCTCTAACCCTTTACTCACACCTCCCAAGCCCCTAGACTCATCCAAAATCTACTTTAATAAAATCCCAACATCCCTATATTCCTCCTAGAAGCCTTACCTTATGCATAAGGCAATTCAAGAAATCCTTTTGGCTCAAATCAAAGGGAGTTACCCTTTTTAAGAGGTAGCATCTTCTCTAAAGTTCCTTTACAATATTATACTTCTTTACTCCCTATTCTATTATATTATTATTCTTTTATTAAATAAAAACACTATTATAATCAATATAATAGTATTTTTTATGACAAGTATTCGAACTACGCTTACACACACCTCCATATAATGGATTTAGAACATACTGTTTCTATAGACGACGAACTACTACCTCACGAAATGATGATTGCTCTCAATTATCTCCTACTGCCTCTCATGGTGTCTATTATGATGGAACTGTATTTATATGATATATATTATTTTTATATTTTATTTATTATTTTTTAATGTTGTATTTACAACATACCTTTATGCTTTTCATGATGTATAAACATGATAATTTCATTTGAGGAAGCATGGACTACCACCCTCTCAAAGTGATATAACTCGTTCATGCCATACATGGAACGTATAAAGGATGGAGTTAATGAAATTATGTAACATATATAAAATATAATATTATACTGGAATTATAATATACTTATGTATTATTATGTTTTCACTCCATTAAATATGAAATATAAATGAAAGTAGCGTTCATGCGTACGTACGGCTTACAGTCTCCATGAACGGTGCATTTCATTTATTATATCTAAATATTATGGAATATTATAAATATATATATACTAGATATATTATATATATATATATAATATTCTATAGATAATGTACTTTTGACCACATGGAAAAATTGTAATTATAACAAGATCATTTTTTACTCAAGTACCCAATATCGACAAAACGACCGATATTAACTTAAATAGTTATGTAATTTTTATAACATGTTAATAAGTGATATAAAAGGAATAATAAACTTGAAAAATTTTCTTAAGAAAGTAGAAATTAACTCAAGTTTATTATTCAAGAAATTAAATAATGAAAGAGTCAAGTCAGACACGAGGTAAGAGAACTTCTTAACCCAATTTCTATTATTTGGGTTAAACTTCTACTTATTGATTATGTTGTGCTATGATTATGTGAAATATAACTTTTGATATCCAATATTTTATTTATACTATCTTTATGTGTACTTATAGTGAATACACATAATCAATCTATTTTATTTACAAAATTATCTTTGTAAGGGACTTCATCTCAATCTCCTTTCATTGAGGCATATTTTGATAATATACACCTCATTATTTTTTACAATGTATAATAAAACCCTATGAATTTTAATCTCATTAAAATGGAATCTTTTTTCTACGAAGAATTTTACTAAATGAAAAAATGAACGTTTTTAACATTTGTGGCGATAATGACCTCTCTACCACCGTAATCGTTATTTCGCTTCATCTATAAGCCCTAAAGTTTTTAAAAGGAAAAGAAATACTTTATTAACTTTTTGGGTGTTTTTGTATTGAAAATGGTTTTTCAAATGGATTGATTATTTTGATATCTTGAAATTATTTCTTGTGATTTCAAATTAAATGTTATTAGTGAAATGTTGATATTTGCAATATTTTATGTTTTATATAATGGTACTTGGACATTTGATGGGTGGTTACGTGATAAACCAATGATGTGTGGTTATGTGATATACCAAATAAAGGGTGGTTCCATGATAAACCAAGGATGGGTGGTTATGTTATAACCTCCAATGCATTGGGTATGGAATTTGGTCGTATGGCTATTCTATTTAGTGATATGTGTGGAAGTCAACCGTATGGTTATTCCATTTAAGTATTTTTATGTCCCAAGTTACCTTTATTTACTATGCATTGTTTTCTATGGTATTTTTGGTAATATTTTGGTTACAAAAGGGAAATCAATGAGATTATATTCAGTGAAGTGTTTTTTCTACTTCTGTAAGGTGAAAAGTATTACTTTATGAAAAAGTATTCATGTTTTACTTGTTGTTTTGAAAAAACTAATAGTTTTCATTATTTATGTATCTCTTACTAAACTTTTTATTCTCATCCCAAGTTTTTAAATTTTTTTCATAGGACTTAAATATGAATTGGGTCATTGATGGGATCAAGGAAATTCATGCTATCTAAAACAAGGAACTAGACATGCTTATTTTTTTAAGAGTTTTTGTTTTATGGAAAAAATAGATAGTGAGTAGAAGTGTCTACTTGTAATATTCAAGTTGTTATGTATAAGTTATGAACTAATTATCTAATGCTCTAAACCTGAAAATATCCTCAATTGGAATTATTAACTTAATTCAAGATTATGTAATTTTTAAGGTTGGGGCCTTATAGTGTGAGTCATTACATGAATTAATAATAGTCTTAAAGTATAAGGACCATTACACATGTTTGTATAAATGAATATTCAATAACATCAAATCAAGAACAATACCTACTAGTGGGTTTATTCTTGTAAGGATTCGACCCCAATTGCTCAAAAATTGTGCCTTATTTCATTAAATTGGCATGATTATAAGAAATTAGTATCCTGAAGGAATGAATAGTTTAATAGTTTTGGAAAACCAGATACATACATAAGTTCAACATTACAACTTAAAAGGAAATAAAACATATAAAATTCTTTTGAATCACACATAAACTCCTACATTATCCTTAAAATTCATTCATAATATACTTCTTCACAACCTGGGAAAAATAAAACATGTGAAAGGGGTGATCTCAGATGCTCAGTAGTGGAAAATAATACAGCGGAAGAAAATATAAACATAAACTCTAGGAATGATGAATAACTAAAATGAACACCTTTAAAAATATACTTGATCATAATATGGAAAGAATAAGAACTGATTAAATAATTCCATAAAACATAACCATTGATATTCTACTAGTGTAATAATCACATGTCAATCAGGGAGGCCAATAGGCCAGATGGTATCTACCCCTTAGAGGTTTAAAGCTTAATGTGGATGTGTCTCTTATGAATGGGATCATGAAATGCGGTGGAGTACTATGAGACTCATGTGGCTCGGTTCTCGTGGCATTCAGCATGTTCTTTAGACCAGGAAGTTCTTTAGGTGTGGAGGCTCGGGTGCTTTCCACAGGAATCATGGTATGTCAAAGGGCCAATTTCCAAGTGGCTGAAGTGGATTCGGATTCTAAAACTCTAGTTAAAATGGTTCAAGGTATTTATTATATGTCTTGGTACTTGGTGTATGTGATTCATATATGTGCACTGGAAACTAACTTCAGGCATATTGTTAAGAATTGTTGGAGGGATGCCAACTTTATGGCTGACGTGCTTTCTCGTGTTGGAAGACGGGAGGCGGAGCTTTTTATTTATGATAGCTTAGGTTATCTTCCCTTGAAATGTAAGGAATTTTTTCAAGGGTATTCCCTTTGTTTGCATCATTTTAGACATCCTTGTGGGCTCTTTTTTGGGTGGTGTTTTGTGACTACCATGTTTTTTTATAATAAAAAACCAATTTTTAGTTAAATGTAAATAACTTTCCCCAAACACTAACCATTCAGAGTAATATTATGAATGGTTCCAAGATAGCACATCCATATTAAAACTAATCATAAATAATTCAATAAAATATTTTAGATGATATTATAAAATATTAGTCCCAATTATACATAATAATCAATGAGAGTGTTGAAACAAATGAAAATACTCTTATAAAATCATCAAGTAATTCTTGAAATAAATACTCTTTTACTTGAAAAGAAGTGTTCTTTTGGAAAAATATTTGTATAAAACCAGAAGTGAAATAGTATAGTTTTTTCATAATAAAATGATTCATTTTATAAAAATAATGGTGGATAAAAATATATTATAGAGTGTACTTGAACATAGGTATGAATTCGGGAAGTTCCCTTGAATCGGGCTTGAATTTCAGGAAGAATTTTTGGAAGATCATTTTAAAACATGCAACTCCCCATAATATAAAGAATTATTATATTTGGTACACATATATAGAACATTCACATAGAATTTATATGGAGTCCACAAGAATAAATAATAATTTCATTGAGGTAAGTAAAGAATAAGAGTAACCCGAATGAAAATAGAGGTTCAGGTAGAAAATCCTTACTACTTTGTAATAAATCAAATTAATAATCATAAAATGATACATTTAATAACATGAAAATAAATATATTCATGAAATTATACATCAATGGTTAGTATACATACACCGTACTCAAGTAATAGTAATGAATAAGTAATATCTCACAAAAATGGAAGTGAAATGAGAAAACTCTTACCTTATGTCTGAATATGTTCCACTCTTGAAAATAAGGTCCTAGAATATGAAATTAAACTTATTAATAACTTAATTCATAACCTATTAGACATGTATTTTATTTAGTATAGTTTTATTAAGTTCATTTATGGTCTTTTTTATGGGTTAAGAGATTCAAAATCATTTTTTGTGAGTGCTCGTTTCGTTAGTTTTCATGACCAGTTCGTTTGTAGAGAAGTTAATGTAAAATGAGAATTGAATTCCAGAATTGATGTTATATATTAATAATGTTCATACATAAGGTTAATTGATCATATAATTAATTTGGTTACTTTGGTTTAGGATTAATCATTAGATAAAACTTTAATGATAAACGCTTGGATTAATTTGGTGGTTTTTTTGATCAGCATGAACTCATTTTGTTTCATAAATTAATACCATGTGTACAAAATGCTTCAAAAAAATTACATAGGATATATTACATATATTATGATCTGTTTAAACCATAAAAATATTTTATGACCAGAATTGAAGACGGTAATAGAAGTTGAAAACTCGTTGTCCTTGAATGTGATAAATTAACACATCTCGAATGGTGTTTTCATTTCTAATATAAAAGGAGGGGAAAGAAGAGATGATAATGAATTATTCCATTATCATAAAAATATTCCAGTACATGTAAGTTACTTGAGTTATAATAACATTTGGAGGAAATGAGGTGAGGAAAGAAAAAGAAATAAATAAACTTGAAAGAAAATAAAAGAAATGAAAATAGGAATGTACCTCTTTAATTTATCTTCCTTGAGAGCCTCTTTTTAAAAGAGGATTTGGTATTTTGAAGAGAACAAGGTATTTTTGACATGGGAAGGAGATTAAGAGGATATTTTAGTATAATTTAAACAAGTAACAAGTCTTTAGAGGAGTAAATAGAAGAGAGAGTGATGAGTAACTTTTATAATGGAGGAGATGGGTTATTTTCCATTATTTTAAACATTATTTTTTTATTTTGGATCAAAACTATGAATAGTCATGATTATTGTGACTAAAACACTTATAAGTGAAATTTAGTTTGAAACAAGTGTTATTAAATCATCCTTAAATCACCTATGATTCAATAAATCATGTATTTAGCATTTACTGTAAATTACCACATTTTATTATTCACCAAAAATTCAAGTATTTTAGAAAAATCCCAAAAAAATAACCCTAACCATTTTTTTATATGTAGAATTAAAAAATGAACTTAATTTTATCAAAATAATTTTATAAATAATAGAAATTTAATTTTTAAATAAAACCATTATTTACTTGAAAAATACAAATTTTAAATTTAATATCGATTTTATAATACATTCAAAATTTAAATAAGGTCTCATAAAATTAACCTAAAATCATAGGAAAAAAATATTTATTTGGGAATAAATTTCATGAAAATTAATTTTATTAATTTATTAATTTAAAATTTTAATTAAATATTTATTACTCACAAAAATACCAACGCTTAATTATTAATTTATAAAAAACTTCTATTTCATTTATATGGTGACTAAATTTAATTTATACTTTCATGGGTGTGGTTACTATTCATAAGGGTCATATTACTATTCATAAGGGTATGTTATTATTTATAAGGGTCAAGTTACTATTCAAAAAAAATGTAAGTTTATACAATAATACTCTAAATATATTATTGAATGCAACTGTGTATGTCAGTTTTTCAAAATTCAAAACAGAGAGGTGGAAAAATTATGTTTATTAGCTAGGTTGTAACAAAGTGGTGTTTTTTAAAGACTCAATGTTTCATGAATTAAATATTAAATTTATTTTCAAATCCTTGGGGTGTTAAAGTTCTCATAACCTCATATCTTAGAGATTACCAAGTGAGAATTTATTGAGAATAAGTCTCATGTTCTTACAAGTTCTTGCACCTAACAATCAACATACAATGTGCTCCATCATAGAGTGTCATCCGACTATATAATTGTGTTTAATAATATTGTCATGGAATTTTAAAGTTCTCATCATAATGAAGAACTGATAGGACTATATCAATGTGATATATACCTTAGGACATTATTACATTAAATTCATGTATAACAATGAACAATATATAATAATTTTTTTTATTAATATTAAAATCTTCAACTATACATGTAATCCAAAGTACAAGAAGTTTTTTCTAGAACACTAACTCCAAAAAAAACTACCTCTTGGACTATATCAAACTTTCTATGACTCAATCAACTAAAAATCACATAATAATCATGTTTTTTCTGAGTTAAATCCTTATTCAAGGGGTCTACAATGTTGTATTCCATGAATATTATGCTCACTATGACTTCACCTCTTTAAGAAAAAACCCTCATGAGATAATACTTATGAAGTATATAATTTATCCATTGATGTGACCTTGGATACTTTAAAAGAGCCACTATTGTAGTATTACCACAATAGAGTGTAATAGTATCTTTACTATTAGGTACCACATCAATCTATTGGATGAAGTTGTGTATCCAAATTGGTTCTTTATCTACTTTAGAAGCTGTAATATACTCAAACTCCATTATAAAATATGTGACCATTTCTTTCTTTGAGCTCTTCCTGCTCATAGTACCTCCATTAAGAGTGTATATTTATCTTTTATTTGATTTCAAAACATCTTGATCTATTTGGAAATTGTCATCTATATATCTATTGATGACTTTTTCCTCATATTATCTATAGACCAAGAACATATCCTTACTATGCCTCAAAAGTCTTGACTGACATCCAATGGCAATCACCAGGGTCATCTTGATATCTTCCTTCCTCACTTAAGGTATAAGAAACATCTATCCCATTATATTGTATAACATACATGAATGACCCAATCATTGATGCATATAGAATATTTTTCATCCTCTGTCCATCCTCATGTTTTTAAGACACATTTTTCTGGAAAGATGAATGACGTGTATTAGATACAATCTCCTCTTGGATTTTTACATACTAAAAATATTTAGTATCTTGTCAATATATGTACCTTGACTTAGACCGAGAAGCCTCTTGGATCTATCAGGATGGATATTGATCCCAAGATTATATGTTTCTTCTTCTAAGACCTTTATAGAGAAGAATTTATTCAACCAAGCTTTAAAAAATGTAAGATGAGTACTTTGTTTCCAATAAGTAATATTTCATCAACATATACTATTATGAAAAAAACCACACTCACACTGAACCTATTATATACACATGACTCGCATTCATTCTTTATGAAACAAAATTTCATTATGGATTCATCAAACTGAATGTTCCATGGATTGGATGCTTTTTTTAATCTATAAATTAATCTTTGTGATTTTTTTGACTTGTTTGCATCATTTACAATCATAAATCCTTTTGTTTGTGTCATATAGACATCTTCCTAAAGGTTCCCATTAAGGAAGGTTATTTTGATATCCATTTTCCAAATCTAATATTCATATAAAGCTACAATGGAAAGTATAATTCTGATAGAATTCAACTCCGCAAATGGTGAAAGTATTTTGTCATAGTCTATTCCATGATGTTGTTTGAACCCTTTTGAAACCATTTGATCCTTATAAGTAATAACTTGTGAAACCATGTTTAGTTTTTTTATTGAATATCCACTTATAATCAATGGGATCTACATCCACAGCTGTATCTACTAAAATGAAAACTTGGTTTTGGTATATAGAATCCATTTTAGAATTAATATATTCTTTTCACTTGACAACATCTCTATCACTTAATACTTTCACATAGGTTACAAGATCATTATTATCAACTAATAATGATTCACCATCCATGGTGACTAGAAAAACATACTATTCTAGTTCTCTAACATCTCTTTTACTCCTATTAAATATTTATGTCTCGAGAACTTATTCTTCTATGGGGATTTATGGAATCTATTCTTATACCAACTATTGTGTATATTAAGCATGGAATTCATCAAATTCTATCTTGAACTCGCTATCTCTTTTAGATATACATTCCTTCTCAAGTAATGTGGGATGTTAGTCAACCAAAACCCTTTTATATGAAGGATTGTATAATAAGTATGTCCCAATTTCCTTGAGATACCCTATAAAGAAACAATTTGTGCATTGAGGTGTAAGTTTGTTACCTAAAGAGGCCTTAACAAATGCTTCACATCCCCACACATGTAATTATGACAACACGAGTTCCTTTCAATTCTATAATTGGTATGGTATTTCATCTTCCACTTTAGTTGTAACTTTAGTATTTTTGTTATTTTCTATAATGTGTATCCCCAAAAGGAAAATGGAATAGTCACATGAATCATTATTGATCTCACTATTTCTAATAAGGTGAGGTTCCTCCTTTTTCTTACACAGTTCCACTGAGGTGTATAATAGGAAGTGAGTTGGGATAGGATTTCAAACTCCTGTAAATAATCATTGAAGTATGGATTAATATATTCTCCACCATGGTCTTATTAGAGTTTATTACCAAGCTAGTTCTCAACTTCATACTTGTATTCCTTGAATCTATCAAAGGAATCTGAATTATAACTCATCAAGTAGACATATCCATATCTATTAAAATCATAAATAAAATTTATAAAGTATGAGTACCCACCCCTAGTATCAACTGGAAATGGTCCGCACACATCGGTATGAACTAATTCAAGAAGATCTTGGGCCCTTTCACCTTTTCCACTAAATGGGTCTTTGGTCATTTTTCCTTGTAAACATGTGTGACATACACTAAATGGTTTTAGTTTAAAGGAATATAAATATCTATCTTGGTGTAATTTTGTCAAATTATTTTCATTTACATGACCTAGATGGTGATACTGTAGTTAGGTATGGTATGAGTCATGTGGAGTAGTCTCATTATTGATTGCAATTACTTGGTTTTTTCAATCCTAAACATAAATACCATTAGTAAAATATTTCTTACCTTAGAAAATGATATATTTATAAAATAATCAAAATATATTCCAGAACTTGAAAATAAATCCATTTATATCATGTATTAATACATAAATAAAGTTTTTTGGTAACTGATGGCATGTAATAACAATATTTCAAAACTAATATCATTCTCATTAGTAATGTAAGGTGGTATTCCTCAATATCCATGGAAGAAAGTCTAGCTCTATTGGATTCTCATAGATCTACCTTCCCTCATTCAATCTTCCTGAATCTACATGTTTCTTGTATTTTAATACATATGTTAATACTATAAGCTATATCTAATACCTTATTTGTAGAAAAAGATAGATTTTACGCAATAAAAAATGCACCTAAATCTTCTCCTTACTTTGTTGTATGAGTGAATTTTTTTATTTAGTGGTCATTCTTACCACATGAAAAACAAACAGCATCATATTCTCATGCTTTCCCCTTGATATTTATCTTCATGAAAGGGTGCTGAAAAGATGCCTTGGACTTAAATATCTTTTCCTAACATTTCCTTTTATTCACCATACAGATTAAAGTTTTTTCATACTTCATGTTCTTGTCAACTTGAAAAAGTAAGTTCATAAGATCTGGGTGAGATTTCTTAATGTTGTTCATATTGTATTTAACTAAAAAAAATGGAGAATCTAGGAGGAAGTGATGTAAGAATGATATTTTTGTGAAATTATTCATGAAATTTAAATCCAAGAACCTCCAGATGCTCAATAGAGAAAATTAGTTTAACTACATGAGGAACGACTAACGTACCCTCTCCAATTCATGTGATAATGTACTAAGGATATCACCAACTACTTTGTACTTTATTCATTAAAAAATACCTTATCAAATCTTTTTTGTTCTTCTGTGTGAAAATGAATGTGATAATTTCCTAAGGATAGCTGTTACACCAAAGGGTCATAGCGGATCCCTGCTATGATGAGAACCCGAAAGTGCTATAACACTATTCTTGAATATATGTTCTATGGTCGGATGACTCTATTTGAGGTACATGGATAATATAGGCCATTAGGGGAGAGGGGTCATAAAACTTTGAGGTACCTTCTCATGGTGTGCACCCTTGGTAATATCCAGAAGGATATTATGAGAACAAGACTCGCTAGTATGAAATCCACATTTCATAGTGTCATCAGATGTTCCTATCTTTAGATGTGTGTATTGGTCCTTAGACTTTAAGATTGTTATTAATGGATATTACAACTCATTCACTTGGATATATTGAAAAAAACTATGATGAAACACTGTTCGCAGTGAGGTAGGATATGTTGGGTGCAGCGCGAGTAATACTGCATTAATAGATAATGTGAGAAAGTATTTGTCCCTTCTATTCCATAATGGAAGTTGATATCTCAGGCCCTTGTATGGAATTTATATAGCCTAAATAAATATATGTCCATGTTAAGTAATGGTAAATTTTAATTCTAGGAGGTCAAAGAAATAATAATCGAGCACATGCGTTGATGGCACTATCATGAAACCCTCTTGATTCGAGATATCAAGACAAAGGGATTACATTGCATGGTAATCATTTGTAGGAGGTGACACGTCATTGTGGCATTAACTACTTTCTCTATGGGTGACTTGGTGTGTTTCTAGATACTAACCTTGGAATTTATGCGGGCTCCACCTAATTCCATTTAGAACAAGGCATAGAGGGTCACATACTAAGTGTGTCCAAGTATCTCAGTTAAATATTCATTTAACAAGTTGAATGAAGATTATTTCATATTGTGGATTAATAATTATTCAAGTATGCTTGATCGCATTTATTTCAACACTAGTTATTTAATAGAATATATTGTGGGTGAAATAATATATTTATTATCAAGTAATACAGTGATATTTATTTGAAAAATAAATTTTCATTATTCAAGGTCTAATAAATGTGGTGGAGGAAATAAAGAAAATGGTAAAACAAAAGTACATGATGTGTATATTAATATAAATTCCATGTATTTTTTCTAGGGATTTGTGAGAAATAATGTTATTTATTTAATTAAATAGTATTAGGTGTAATTCATTGGGTGCATGTCAAGTGATAATTATAGTCAACTATTATTATTAGACATGGGGTCTTACTAAGAATTAAATGAAATGAATAAATGCTTTTGGGTAATTAATTCATTTTATTATTCTAAGTAATGAAATCCTAATTATATTATTCTCATTAGCCTAGCCATTCTCTATGGTTGTGCACAACGGATCTGGAGAAATCTCTCAAGCTAAGAGAGAATTTCTTTCCTCCAAGAACACTCTTAAGTTACGAGAGAGATCCTCCTCCACCAGATCAAGGAGAGTGCTTTGGAAGTGACTCTCAAGGAAATCAAAGGCAGGCATTGCAAGCAAAGTCTCTTCCATGATAGCACCAATATATTCCTTTGGTGACATCCAGAGATACGTGGAGCATGTGTGGATCATCGCTAGAGGAATCCTACACTTCTCTTCTATGACACAACGATGGATCACATCGGATCATGACTGGAAACATCAATGAAGAGAGAATTACATCAAGTTTATTCTTATATTTTAATTAAATTAATTATAACCAACATATGATGATCCTCTCAATGTTTTTGGGACTCCCCCTTTTTCTTTTTTTCTTCATTCTATTCTGAATATTTGACATTTTATAATCGTGATGGATCTTGGATTGATCGTTGTTAACAAAAAAATCAATTTGGGTACACCCATCCATGCGCTTTCGCTACTCCCAGAACCTTCAAGTGGTATCAAAGGGGTTATATCATTGATTATAATTATTTATTTTTTTGTTGATGATTTACGCATTTAATAATTTAGTTGTTTCAATTCAATTTAATCGTTCTACAAATCTAAATCTCTAGATTTATTCCCCCTCTTCCATTTCTCATTCACCTTACAGAAATGATATTTTCTTTTAATTTTGATTAAAATAAAAGAGAGGATCTCATACAAAGGTTACAAAGCTTCCTGTCCATACAACACCAGAACATACGACATGTATTCGGCAGTACACCCCATTTTTTCTAGGTTCCATGTAGCGAGACTGGTTCGCCAAACCAGGCCGTGTGTTGGAGTCTATCTAAGTCTTAAATGACTCCATGTGTTGACCAAGAATAGATGTCATTGGGTTTCCAGATTACACATCATGTGGACCACTGGACATGGCATGTAGTCCCTTCGGGTTAGGGTTGGACTGTGTACCTCGTATATAGCTTGCCTGACTGGAGACCATGTAACACGGACACTACACAGCATGTGGCCCACTGGACATGTTGTGTACTCTAAAGATTTCTGAAGTACATATACATTCCATTTCCCTGAGCATGTACTTTAGATGGACAGTGAATGATAGTACACGCCATGTAGTTAGAACAACATACTCAGTACTCATCCAAATTATGAATATTTATTAAAATTTATTATTATATTATACAAACCCTTGAGACGTGTACCATGGTGAGGGAATAAAGCTGAGGCACAACATGTGATAGGTGTTTTATATATATGTGTGTTTAATTTAACATCTGTGTAATGTTCATTTGTACTCATTGGGTAGTTATGAATGGTAATTCATTGGGTTGCCTCCAAGGTACAAGTTACGTACCAATATAATTTTAAATGATTTTATTTGTTTAAAATTATGATGTATGAGAATCTCAAGAAAATTCGGAAAAGGGTTTAAGATAAAAGGATTGATTAATTAAAGATAATTAATTGATTTGATCATGATTCATCTTAAACAATAATGATTAAAGAATTGAATGCTAGTTTTTATTTATGCATAAATATCATTGCATGAATTGGTGATCATGAGATAGACCAGGACCTTTGTATGTGGATGGTTTCTTTTAATTAAATTATTTAAATTAAATTTTTTGGCATGCGAGACTTATCCTCATTAATATGTAAAGTCTGCATGCCCAAGGTTTATTTTATGTAAAACTCCATTTTACCCCTCACCTGTGAGTGAGATAAAATCATATGTAATGGATGGAGCTCCCAATATAGTGGAGGCAGCTCAAGTTAGGAGCCAAGGTGAAACCAATCCAAGGAGATACAAAGCTGGACATGTGGAAAGCTGTAAAGACGAACCCAAAAAGGTTCAAGGTGTTTCTACCCTAGTTCTTGGGTTAGTTAATCAACCTATAGATAAAATAACTAATAAAAAAGCTCATTATCATACCATTTTTTTCAGTTGCATGGTTTATTTATTGTGGGTTTGTTATCATGATCACACAATTAATGAATCAAACAAGCATGCCATATAGAACTAAAATAAGACATGCTTATGCATAAATATTATCTTATACATGGTTAATCACTTAAGTATATCCCACTTAATATTAACAAGCATGTAATAAAGATAGTAAAATGGAAATTTATGTATAATGATAAAATCCCTCAAAGAAATATTAATTTGGTATAGCCGTCTTAATCTTGGTTAGAATCGAATCATAGTTCAAAGTGCTTGAGCAACCCTAGCTGGCATGATTTCAATTATCGGGGAATTATAATTGAAGGTTTTGGGTTGAATTGACTTGGTTCACATTAAGGGTTGACTACCATAGTAGGACTTGGTGTGACCAAGAGACAAAGGTTGAGGAAATCTAAAATAAAAGGATTTTAGGATTGGGGAGTCCACTCAATGAATCAAGGAGCTACGAGTTAATGCAGTTGGCACTTGGAATACCTACCTAAAACCTTTCAAGTTTCTTGACCAACCCTAGTTGGGGTAATGCAAAGGGAAATATGGATCCCTTCACTAGAATATTTAGGAAACAGAATATTCCAATGTCAATGGTGAGGGATATTGGATTTCTATAAAATAGTGGAAGACTAATAAGTATTAATTTATTTATTTGTCTCAGTTTTATCATGATAAAGTACTAAATCTTTTCTCATATTAATTTATAGAAACAGAAAGAAAATGACTTCACACATATCATTGAAAACCATACTCAAGAAGGAAAACCTTCTCACTGGCACTAATTTCCAAGAGTGGTAGAGGCGTTTACGTGTAATCCTTCGCCACGAGAGGAAATTGTATGTGTTGGAGGAGCCTATTCCAGTTGTGCCTAGAAAAGAGGCCACTGATGAGGAAATATCTATCTATATGAAACATATGGATGATGCCACGTATTTTCAATGTTTCATGCTATTGTCCATGTCTAGTGATCTCTTGAAGCAACATGAAAACATGGACACATATAGCATGATGTCTCACCTTAAGGATCTCTATCAAGAGAAGGCGAGATGGGAGAGATATAAGATCTCCAATGCTTTGTTCACAACTAATCTTGAAGAGTCTGTGTCATCTAGGCCTCATGTAGTCAAGATTATTGGTTACATTGAATTCCTGGATATCTTAGGGATTAAGTTCTTGGATGAGTTTCATACATATCTCATTCTATCGTCACTTCCCAAGACCTTCTCTAGATTTATTGTCAACTACAACATGAGAAAAAATGAGAATAGTCTATCAGAGCATCTGACCTTAATTCTCCAGGTAGATAAGGACAAGGGGTGTGACAAACCCATAGTACTTATGGTGAATAAGAAAAGGAAGGAGAAGGCAAAGGGGCCAAGGATTTATAAATATTCTAAATCCCCTAAGCACCATCCCACCAAGAAGGGGAAGATCCATAGGTAGGGAAAGGAATGGGAGGCAGTGTGTTTTGCATGTTTCAAGTCAGGCCAATGGAAGAGGAACTGCACCCAAAAGCATTGGGACACTAAAGGTGCATTCGTTATCAAGTGTAATCTTTATATTTCTACACATTAGGTATTATATACATCTTGTGGGGATCACATATATATTCAAATGTAGGAACCAAGTAGATTTAGAAATATTTCCATAGGAGAGGTGGATATTCGAGCTGCCAATGGCACAAGGCTGGCTACATTGTCCATTGGTGATTACCAACTCTCATTGCCAACTAGGATGCTTTTGGCTTTACATAAATATTATTATGTTCCTAGTGTTACCAAGAACATAATTTCTGAAATATGTTTAGATATGGATGGATTTATTTTCATTTTTGGAAATAAGGTTTGTTTCTTTTATAAGAACAAAATATGTTATGGTATGATGCATTTAAATAATGGATTGTATGTATTAAATTACGAAAACCAAGTGTTGGAAATCAATAATGAAACAAACTCACATGACTCATATAACACCCAGTTGTGGCATCACCATCTTGGTCATGTAAATGAGAAGCGCTTGAAAAAGCTCTGGAAATATGGTTATTTAGACTCTATTGAGCTAAAACCACTTGATAGATATCACGCTTGTTTATAAGGTAAAATGACCAAGCCACATTTTACTGGATAGGTTGAAATGGCCACAGAGCTTCTAGGATTTGTGCACATGAATGTGTATGGACCATTTCCAGTATAATCTAGAGGTGGATATTCTTACTTTATTACTTTTACTAATGATTTGAGTAGATATGGCTATATCTACTTAATGAGGTATAAGTCAGATTCCTTAGAGAAATTTAAGTAATTCAAGAATGAATTATAGAATCATATTGGTAAGAAGATAAATAATATTAGATCAGATCGAGGTGGAGAATATCTTAACCAATAGTTCATCAACCTTCTATGAGAATCTGGGATTCTATTTCAACTCACTCCTCCTTATACACCATAGTTCAATGGTGTTAGTGAAACGATGAACTACACATTTTTGGACATGGCGAGGTCGATGATGAGTCATGCAGATATTTCATTATCCTTTTGGGGATATTCATTACAAATCACAGCATACACATTAAACCGAGTATCAACTAAGGCGGCAAATGGAATTCCCTCTGAGTTATAGAATGGAAAGAAACCCATTTAGTTGCACACACGTGTATGGGGATGTGATGTGTTTCTTAAGGCCTTATCAGGAAATAAACTAGCACCCTAGTGAATGAGGTGTATCTCTATAGAATATCCCAAGGAAATGAAAGTATATTACCTATATAACCCTTCAAACAAGAAAGTGAATTTCGCCATACAAGTTGTCTTTCTTGAGAGGGATCACATCCTCAAAAAGGATGGTGGGAGCAAGATTGACTTCAATGAATTTGATGCTCAAGATACATAGGAGTTGGTACAGGAACAAGTTCCACGGGTCCCCATGGAAGAGGTTCCAGAAACACAAGTACTGCGTAGGAGCTCAAGAGAGGTAAGGGAACTAGAGAAATTTTGTTTCCTAGTCACCAAGGATGTTCAATCCTTATTGTTGGACAATGATGAACCTCGCTCCTAAAAGGAAGCAGTAAAGAGCTCAAAAGCTGCAAGATGGCTATAATCTATGAATTCTGATATGGATTTCATGTATCAGAACCAAGTTTGGGTTTTGGTTGATGAGTTAGTTGATATAAAGCTTGTTGGATGTAAATGGGTATTCAAGAGAAATATGGACATATAAGGTCAAGTTATCACCTATAAAGCAAGGCTAGTGGCTAAAGGATTTTGAAAATGTCAACGAATTGACTACGATGAAACCTTGTCACCAGTTTCCAAGTTTAAATCCATAGGAATCATACTTTTCATAGCAGCTTACCATGACTACAAGATTTGGAAAATGGATGTCAAAACAGCATTCCTTAATGGAAACCTTTAGGAAGATGTCTATATGACACAACCATGAGGTTTTTCTGACACTAGGTGAACCCAAACAGGTTTCCAAGTTGCAAAAATCCATTTATGGATTAAAGAAAACATCCAGGTCATGGAAAATTCTATTTGATGAATCCATAAAAAAATTAGTTTTATTAACAATGAAAGTGATATATGTATTTATAAGAGATTTAATGGGAAATTGGTATTTATCCTAGTAATATATGTTGACTAAATATTACTTATTGGAAATGATGTGCCAGTCTTATAGTCTGTTAAGGACTGGTTGAACAAGTGTTTCTCCATGAAGGACTTAGATGAAATAGCCTATATTCTAGGGATCAAGATCATTAATAATAGATCCAAGAGTCTACTTGGACTAAGTCAGGGTACATACATTGACAAGATACTAAATAGATTTAGTATGGAACAATCCAAGAGTGGATTAGTTCCAGTGTCACATGGCTTACATCTTTCTAAGAAAATGTGTCCTCAGACACAATAGGAGAAAGATAGGATGAGTAAGATCTCATATACTTCGGATATGGGATCTATCATGTATGTCATGTTATGTACCAAGCTTGATGTTTCCTATGAACTAATCATGGTAGGAAGATATCAAGAAGATCTAAGAGAATAAAATTGGACTATTGTTAAGACTATACTTAAGTATCTGAGAAGAACTAAGGATATGTTTCTATTGTATGGAGGAGACAAGGAGCTTGTAATCAGAGGGTATGTTGATTTTGTTTTTCAAAAATATCAGAACAATTTGAATTCACAATCTAGATATGTTTTCTGTCTCAATGGAAGAGCTGTGAGCTGGAAGATTTCAAATCATCCAGTTGTTGCTGATTCTATAGTAAAGTCTGAGTATATAGCATCTTCTGATGCAGCCAAGGAATCCATCTAGATTTAGAACTTTTTCTAGGAGCTTGATGTGGTGCCTAGCAGTAAAGATCATATCACATTGTATTGTGATAATACTATAGTGGTGGATCTTGCAAAAGAATCAAGGTCACATCAACGGACAAATCACATTCTTCGGAAGTATCACCTCTTGAGGGATTTCTATCAAAGGACTGAAGTTGTAGTGATCATGGTGTCTATGGAAGAGAATGTGGCAGACCCCGTGACTAAAGGCCTATCTCAGCAGAAACATGAATATCGTGTGAGAGATAGCGGGTTAAAGGTTGTTAGCAGTTGGCTCTAGTCCAAGTGGGAGTTTGTTGGATTTGGTGGCCTGGAACCAACTAATTTTTACTTTATTCATTAATAAATACCTTATCACATCTTGATTGTTATTCTATGTGATAATGCATGTGATAATTTCCTAAGTATATTTTTCGCACCAAAGGTTCAAAGAGGATCCCTGCTATGATGAGAACCCAGAAGTTCCATAACACTATTATTGAATATATGTTCTATGGTTGAATGACGTTATTTAAGGGACACAAATAATACATGCCATTAGGGGTGAGGACTCATAAAACTTTGAGGCACCTTATCATGGTGTGCATCCTTGGTAATATCCAAGAGGATATTATGAGAACAAGACCTACCAATAAAAAATCCAAATTTCATAGTGTCATTGGATGTTCCTATCTACAGATGTGTATATTGGTCCTTAGAATTTAACATTATTATTAATGGGTATTACAACTCGTGCACATAGATGTATTGACAAAAACTATGATGACACACTGTTCGCAGTGAGGTAGGATCTGTTGGGTGCATCACGAGTAATATTTTATTAATAGATAATGTGAGAAAGGATTTGTCCCTTATTTTCCATAACAGAAGTTGATTTCTCAGGCCCTTTGATGGAATTGATATATCCTAAATAAATCCATGGACATGGTAAGTAATGGGAAAGTTCAATTCTAGAAAGTCAAAGAAAGAATAATCGAGCACATGGGTTGATGGCACTATCATGCAACCCTCTTTATTAGAGATATCGAGAAAAAGGGATTACATTACATGGTAAGCATTCGTAGGAGGTGACACATCATTGCGACATTAAATTATTTCTCTATGGGTGCCTTGGAATGTTGCTAGACACTAACCTTGGACTTTAGGTAGGCTCCGCCTAATACCACTAAGAAAGAGGCCTAGAGGGTTACACACTAACTGTGTCCAAGTATCTCAGTTAAATATTCATTTAACAAGTTGAATAAGGATTATTCTTAATTGTGGTTTAATAATTATTCATGGATGTCTGATCATGTTTATTTTGAAAATAGTTATTTGAGGGAATATATTTTGGGTGAAATAATATATTTATTAGTGAGTAATATAGTGATATTTATTTGAGAAATAAATAGTCATTATTCAAGGTCTAATAAATGTGGCGGAGGAAATAAAGAAAATGGAAAAACAAAATTACACACCATGTATATTAATATACATTCCATGTAGTTTTTATAGGGATTTGTGAGAAATAATATTATTTATAAATTAAATAATATTAGGTGTAATTCTATAGGTGCATGTCAAGTGATAGTAATAGTCAACTGTTATTATTAGACATGGGGTCTTACTAAGAATTAAATAAAATGAATAAATTCTTTTGGGTAATTAATTCATTTTATTATTCTAAGTAATAAAATCCAAATTACATTACTCTCATTAGCCTAGCCATTCTCTATGGTTGTGCATAATGGATCTTGAGAAAGTTCTCAAACCAAGAGATAATTTCTTTCCTCCAAGAATGCTCTCAAGTTATGAAAGAGATCCTCCTCCACTAGATCAAGGAGATCACTTTAGAAGCGCCTCTCAAGGAAATCGAATACATACATCGCTAGTGGAGGATATTTTGTGCTAGGACTCATATATTCCTTTGGTGATATCTAGAGATACATGGATAACATATGGATCACTGCTAGAGGAAGCCTACACTTGGCTCCTATGACGCAATGAAGGATCACATCAGATCATGACTAAAAACATCAAAGAAGATAAAATTACATCAAGGTAATTCTTGTCTTTTAATTAAATTAATTATAACCAACATATGGTAATCCTCTCCATGGTTCTGGGACTCCCCTGTTTTCTTTCATTCTTTATTCTGTTCTGAAGATCCATCATTTTATCATCGTGATGGATCTCGTATTGATTGTTGTTAACAGAAAAATCAAGTTGGGTACACCCATCCACGTACTTCCACTATGCCCAGAACCTACGATTAATATTGTATTTGACTACAAAAAAAATGAGAAGCTAGGAGGAAGTGATTTAATAATGAGATTGGTGTGAAATTATTCATGAATTTTAAATCCTAGAACCTTCAGGTGCTCAATGTAGAAAATTGGTTTAACTATATGAGGCACAGCTGATGCACCCTCTCCAAGCTTACTCTAAAAGAGCACCTTGGTTATCTCAAACTATTCTTATCTATCTCTCTCCTGATATAAACCAAGAAGATGCTTGAGCATGATATAATTATTAATGTCTTAATGAGACTTCATGAGTTCACTAGACATGGAAGAAAGATTTAAATACTAAAACTCAACCATGTCGCTCAGTTGTTTATCATAGATAGATAACTCTTCATAATTTTTCTCGTTAGCAGGAGGATTAGGAAGTGAGGATTATAGCATGTAAGACTTTTGTTCATGATGAAACACAAACTGAAGAAATCTAAACTGTTCCTGGAAGTTAATTCCAGTAAGGATATAATATTTCTCTAATATTTATTATAGGGATAATGTCGATATAAAACATTCCATTATTATACATTTATAAAAGAGAAGATTGTTATTACTTTTATTTATTATAAATTATTTGAGACATATGAAAAAAAAAATTCGATTAAATCCCCCACTAATTTATAAAATCTCAATGGCCCCCACCATTGAACTCAGAATATCCCATCACTCAAGGAATTATAGTGTAAAGGATCCATTTTTCCTTTCTTCAAATCCAGGCATAGTCCATGAAAATTACAAGAAAGTATTTAGGTAGGCGGTTTTGACAACTATGGGCTTGCAACTCCTTGATCCGTTGAGTGGACTCCCCAATCTAAAACCCTTAATCGATTTTATTCAATACTTGGCTTCATATTTTTATTGCATAGTTATAGACCATTAAACCTAATACAAATTTAATTACTTTGGCCCATTATCTTAGTTAAGACTCCCCGATTATTAAAAGTTCCCCCAACATAGGTCGAACCAACATTTTACCTATGGTTTCATCTTAATTAAAATGATGGAAGGATTAATGACTAAATATTAACTTAAGGTATTTTATTTTATTTTATTTTATTATTTGAAATGAATTCTTGTTTTATCCTTTACATTTCTTTTTAATATTAAGTGTATTTTACTTAATTGATTCACCATGTTCGATGAAACATTTATGTATAATTCATTTAATTAAATCCCATATTTGCATATTGATTCATTTATTTATATGATCATGGTTTATTATCCATAAAAAAAATAATGCATAAGATAAAAATAAATAAAAGAATGATCTAATCATGAGCTTTTCTAACGGTTGATTTATTGAGAAGATAGTAAATCAACCCATAACTTAAGGGAAAACTCATTATGCCAGTATTGAAATGAGTTTCAACATTCCACCTATACAACTATGTATCACCTGGGTTGGTATCATCTCAATTTAGTCTTGAACCACCTCCATGTGCCTTGAGATGATAATTTAATTACATATATTTATAACTCACAAGCAAGTAATGGAACCAAAAGATTGGTTAAGGGGAATTACATAAATCACCTTGGAAACACAAGTGCTATATAATAAAGGAGGAAGGGATGACTCATAATCCATTATATTTAATTTAATACTAAATAATTGAAAATCCATGAAATAAATTAAATTAAATTAAGCCAACACACACGTAGATCTTGGTAAATGTAACACTCCGAGATTTTATGAGAAATATTATTTTTAATTACTTTGATTTCTTGTGTTGTACGCTAAACCAAGATTTTCTTGGGCTATACGAAACACCGTATTAGCTTACAGTATATGCAAACACTATTCTAGGCTTGTGTTGCACACCAGAGCAACCTTCCTCGATAGCGTGTGTTGTACGCAATACCGAGTTTCACTAAACGAGATATTATTAAAATATTATTATGAACTAGTCGTTATGAATAGTAATACCCACTTTTTGAAATTTTATAAATTCTACCTTTCAAAATGGACTTCTTTTTTGTATTCGGAATATCAAAATTATCCTAGGGTGAATTTTTTGTATTTTTCTGAAACCTTTCAATTTTTGATGAATAGTGAAAACACTCTGTTACTCTTTAAAAACCGACTTTTTATTTAAATAATTATTTATTTTATTTAAATTTATTTTAGGTCAAAATATATTCATAATACTTATATAACTTCAATGTAATTCATTGGATTCATTTTATAATAATATAGATATATAAAAATTTTATTGAACTTTTTACCGTCTTTTACCCACCTCCTAGGAGCATTTGCAATTGTACATAAAACTTAATTTTACCGCTTTTGTGAGTTGAATTTTGAAAATCCGAGAGACACGGTTAATATCAAGGAGTAAAATGTGGTTCAATTAGATAAAAATAATTTTTGGTAAATAGTAACTTTTTACTTTTATTTACCACAGTTAAAAGTAAATAGGGTAATTAAGGGTAAAAATGATATTATTATTACCCTAACACATGTCCTAATTCTATTGGATAAGTTTAATTCGACCAAAAACAACCTTAGTAATAAAATATTACCCTTTAGGTCCACTTGGATTCGATTAGGACACTTATTATTATTTTATTTAAAGAAGAGTTAAAAGATTCAAAATCAAAGTTTAATAACTAAAACACTTTTAATATAGGGTTATACATAAGATAAATTCGACTATAAATATTAATTATAAATATAAAAATCTTTCCTACAAAATTTTATTTTATTTATAATTTTCAGACATTAAATAATTTAATTTATTTATGACACAATGATGATGCAGTAATTACCTTATTAATGAAATATTAACATAATTGATGTTATAAATACCCAAATAAATGTAATTTTATACTTTTTATGAATTACACTAATTTTTTAGGTTAACATGACATGTTATTATTGATTCAATTAACTTTTTTTTACCAAATCATGTTGTTATGAGTTTCAAAAACATCAAATACCAAATAGTGTCAAAATTGACATAAAATAGTTTTTAAAACAAATATTATATTATTAATTGTTATTCTATTCCTAAAAATCTAAGGTTCGTCCAAATGACTTATATAAGATTATATATATTAATAATTAACCACTTGGGGTTATTTTGTCTTGTTATATTAAGTTTATTAACCATATAGTGTAAGAAAACAAGAAGACACGGTAAAAGTTAAATTATTTAACTTAGAGTTAAATCTAAATGATAAAGTTAAAATAGTAACCAAAAATTTTCTAAAACCTATTGTTTGAGATTATTTCGACCCATACCCACTTCATCTTTGAAATAAATCAATTTTTAGCTATTATAAACTGAATATGACTTTAATATAAAATAATATTTTATGTTTTTTCAAAAGTGTCCCTCTCCTCCCTTATAAAAGGGCACCTCCTCCCTCTTCTCTTCACACAATTTTGAGCCTTCAAGCTCGGCCACCCCTGACCATTTACCTTCTCAAATTCCCTAGAAATATTATATAGGTTATGTTCTCCTAAAAATACCAACTCTAGTGCCTTAAGAGGAAGCTTAAAAGAGGTGCGTCGAAGAAGAGGTAATCTCTTCTACCGATTCTTTCAAGTTTCTTTACTCTTCAACTTCTTCTTATTTATTTGTTTCATTATAAAGTAATAAAATAAGTATAAATAATATTTTGGTATGTTATTATAAATATGAAACAACCCCATTTCACCTTTAATCCATCCTATGGAAAACGAAATCATCGTGTGTGCGTACGTACGGAATATCATCTCCACGTCGTGGTGTAATCTGTTTTTCCACCACCACCATACTTGGATGTGTATAATGTTGTAAAGAATAACTATATATGGTTATTATAACATCATAATGATTATGAGATATTATATCATCCACTCCAATTCCATTCAATAATTATGGGAACGATATCACCGCTCGTGCGTACGTACGGATTATCGTCTCCACGACGAGATGAGATTCGTTCTCCATGTTAACCATTCAAAAATAATTATAAAGTATATATAATTAATAATAATGATATATATGACATAATAATGCTACTGTATTTATGTGTATATATATATTTCATCTACTTACTTCCATTCAAGTCAATAAGGATAGGAAAACAGTGTTCATGCATATGTACAGCCTACCGTCTCCATGAACGGTGTATTTCATTCCATTCATCTATCTATTATATATAGATATATATATACTGAATATATATGATATATAAATCATTATTTATATTTTGGAAGTAATTAAATCATGATATAAGTAATAATAACATCAAGAACAAGAATTCCAAACACGTACGATAAATAAAATGGTTTTACCCAAAACGCTGCTTTAACATGGAATTTACAAAAGAACGGGTAATATAAAGTCATAAGTGAACCATATATGATATCATAACAGTAAATATGATTCTGTAATAAGTAAATGACATTATTTAAATCATTATACAGGAGGTTCGGATACATACGAAGCATATCGGACCTAAGGTAAGGGATAATTTTGCAATCTCATTTTTATCCGAGATATATGTAAGTATTTACTAGGGTTATATTTTTCATCCATGTCCATAAAATGTTTTTCATAAAGTGTTTAATATTCTTACATGTATGTTTAAAGTCATATTTACCCCTCTTTGACTTTTACTTTGTGTTATGGAATGAATCTTTCTTTTGTTTACCATACGTGGTACTTTTTGACTTTTTTGGAAAAAGTACGAGGAGAATGTTTTTTTTAAATTATACGGCATGAATGGATTTTTACGGTTTCATAACGCCTTATTTTCATAAATCTTACTCTACAATATTTCATGACTATTTTCAACAAAATCCTTTTCTTTTAAAATTTCATGGCATTTTGTGAAAAGAAAATGATTTTGAAGAAGAAAGGATATTTTCCTCAAGAATTCATTTCAAGTGTTTTATCAAAACCATTTTCCATCTAAGATGACATTATTTCATATGTGTATGTTTCAAGTATAATGACTCTATGATTTACATGGTTTCACTTTTCTTATGATGAAATGATATCCATTTGTTTTATATGGATTATGTTATAATGGGATGATGTTTATGAAACCCATTTTATTCTTTGTGTTATGAGGAATGATTTATGTTTATGTTGTGTCACATGAAATAATGATTTCATTATGAGATGGGTGGGACCTATATCTCCCTCTAATTCATTGGGTAAAGATTTATACCTCATTCGATAGACATGGTTGGAATGACAAGTTAATCTGGTTCAGTGATACAGGACTGGAACGAGGAGTGAACTCGATTCAGAAAGGGACTTTTTCCACTATGATAGTCTTGGTAGAAATGCCTTGGATACTATAGAAATCATAACATGTGCTTAATGGTTGCAAAAATTAAATGTTTTATTCCCATGATATTTTGTCACAATTGATGTTCCTTTATGATCTATGCCTTATGTACTGCTAAGATTTATGTCATGTTCATGTTTTTACGTTCAAATGTTTATGGGTTGTTTATGTTCTCCATGTTTACCCTTACTAAGCATTTGAGCTCACCCTTTTTATGTTTTCTTTTCCCCAGGATATAAAGAAAGGTTTTAGGTAATCAAAACAAAAGGAGAATATCTTTATGGGGGATGTTGAAGATCTTTCACCATGATTAGAAGATTATATTCCGAGTTTCCAAAGACACTAAACTATTACGATCCTTCAGTGTTTATTTTTGTTATGTATTTAGTATTCTGCAAAAGTAATGTAATTTCCATGTACGTAAATTACGGGTCTCTACAGTTGGTATTATAGGAAAATTTTAGTTAACCATTCGAAATTAGGATCCGAAAAACTTTAGTGAGATCCCTATATATATTTCTAAGGTATGTCTAGGGATGTCCATAAGGTTAAGTATAAGTATAGTTTATAGTCCTAGAATTACAGTAGTTATATTAGAATTAAACCTAAAATGTTATATATTGAAGGTACTCCCCCTTGATTATGATTTTTTCCTCTCACAATATTCTTTTTGAGTTTTAGAAAATGGATGGAAATAGGAAGATTCATGATAATAGAGGATATAATGGATAATGGAATGATATTCTTCATCAGAAACCAAATGAAATTGGATCTGGAAGTCCACATATCGTTATTATGCCTAATCAGCAATCTCATAATATGATCAATAATCTCAACTTTGGTAAATTTCCCGACTCAGCTAATAATAGAAAGATGTAGTTTCATGATGATCATAGAGTAAAGAAAGTTCAATTCCCCTCATGTAAATCATGTGGGAAGAGGCATCAGGGATAATGTTTTGAAGGAACTAGAAGATGATTTGGGTGTGAAAAAGAAGGACACAAATCCAGTAATTGTAAAGGAAAATGTTCAGTTAACACCATAGACAAGGATAATGTTATTGATAAGAAATCAACAACGGTTAAAAGTTTTAAATGTGGAATGTACAAGCATTATGCAAACCAATGCTCTAAGGGAAAATTTCATGAAGAGAATCAGCATGGTTATATGGGTAGTATTTATGTTGATGATGATGAAGAGACTACAAATGATATATGAGATGAAAGAAGTGTTGAGAAATAAAATGATGAAGCTTGGTCAATGGTTTAAGAAGGTAGTGGAATGATTGTATGTTTATCAAGAGTTATGTTGTATAAGTAATTTAATGGTACTATGGAATAAAAAATCATCTAAGGATTGTTACACTATTATTTTTTCTAAAGTATTTGAAAGTATATGTTGAATGGTACCGGTAACCATAAAAGGTTATTCGAATATTTTTGGAAGGTAGACGATATGTGCATAATGAAAGGATAAGAAGATAATGAGATATTTGATAGTATTAAGGAGCTCATGACTGGTATAAGGACAAAGTGATATCATGGTTTGAGTATACAGAATTTTGTGATTTTGGTATGTGGAAAGAGTTAACTTTTGACAACATTCATGTTTTCACTAAGGTCCAATGGGTACTCATGTTTCAAGAGAATGCATGATTAAGGAATTAACATGTTTGGAATGTGACCAACAAGATATATATATCTTATGATATACGGGAAATAAATGATTGTATTCAATGCTTGGTAGATGACCTTTCTAGTAATCATTTTATTTATAATATGAGATTGGATAGAAGTATTTTGGATAAACCTAAAGATTAGAATAGATTAAGTTAGACATCAGATAGTATTGTTTAAGGCTAGAACATTTTGTTATGTTATAATAGTATAGTTTTAGAAAAAGGACAACTCGTAGGACGGACGATAACCTGTCGCGTCGTACAAGGATGCGGGAATCGAACCCACAACCGAAGTGTGACATGCCTTTATCGCCTACCACTGGCCCAAAAGAAGTCCCTGGTTAGTAGAAATTAGTTTTAATTTATTAAGTGGCATGATATATGAAGTATAATTCCATTTTAGGAACCATATATGATTAATCTCACTATAGATGGACTTATTTATATTTAATAACTTTTTCTAACCTTTTGTTTGAGACAGATGGAATGACCTATCATTCTATCGCATGATCTGCTAACACTTCACAAATGACAAATTCAACTTCATTTCTTTAAGAGATGAAGTGGAAATTGTTCAAGGCGTGAACAACGGTGAGATTTTACCAAAATCAAGTAAGTATTTCTTTTAATTCAAAAAGTCTTCATCATTAGGGAAATGATATTGAGAACTAAAAACGTTGTCCTAGTACCCACATACCCGATGAATTAGATGGTACCTTAAATCATTACAAAATTATGGCTTTGTGATTATTCTATTTTTCATAGCCATGTTCTCTACCACTCTCCATCAGAACTTGATGGTCATATTTCTCTTCCATATCTATATTTTCACCTATGTTGTCCTATATAGAAACCCAGTGCTGAGTTACTTTGGGTGACCATTATGATTCTAACTTTCCTTTTTAAAATGAAGTTTTAGTATTCCTTTTTATGATGTGGGTTTATATAAAAGAAACTTTCAAATAATAAACCATTTATAACCCTGACGAATTTCAAGGGCGAAACTCATTTTAAGGGGGGTAGAATGTAACACCCCGAGATTTTATGAGAAATATTATTTTTAATTACTTTTATTTCTTGTGTTGTACGCTACACCAAGATTATCTTGCACCATACGCAACACCGTATTAGCTTACAGTATACGCAAACACTATTCTAGGCTTGTGTTGTACGCCAGAGTAACCTTCCTCGAAAGCGTGTGTTGTACGCAATACCGAGTTTCACTAAACGAGATATTATTATAATATTATTATGAACTAGCTGTTATGAATAGTAATGCCCACTTTTTTAAATTTTATAAAATTTACCTTTCAAAATGGACTTCATTTTTGGATTTGGAATATCGAAATTAGACTAGGGTGAATTTTTGGTATTTTTCTGAAAACTTTCAATTTTTGATAAATAGTGAAAACACTGGGTTACTATTTAAAAACTTACTTTTTATTTAAATAATTATTTATTTTATTTAAATTTATTTTATGTCAAAATATATTCATAATAATTATATAAGTTCAATGTAATTCATTGGAGTCATTTTATAATAATGTAGATATATAAAAAAAAATTGAACTTTTTACCGTCTTTTACCCACCTCCTAGGAGCATTTGCAATTGTACATAAAACTTAATTTTACCACTTCTGTGAATTGAATTTAGAAAATCCAAGAGATACTGTTAATATCAAGGAGTAAAATTTTGTTCAATAAGATAAAAATAATTTTTGGTGAATAGTAACTTTTTACTTTTATTTACCACGGTTCAAAGTAAATAGGGTAATTAAGGGTAAAAATGATATTATTATTACCCTAACGCATGTCCTAATTCTATTAAATAAGTGTAATTCGACCAAAAACAACCTTAGGAATAACATATTACCCTTTAGGTCCACTTGGATTAGATTAGGACACTTATTAATATTTTATTTAAAGAAGAATTAAAAGAGTTAAAATCAAAGTTTAAAAAAATTAATATAGGGTTATACATAAGATAAATTCGACTATAAATATTCATTATAAAGATAAAAATATTTCCTAAATAATGTTATTTTAGTTATAATTTTTAGATATTAAATAATTAAATTTTTTTATGACACAATGATGATGCAGTAATTACTTTATTAATGAAATATTAACATAATTGATGTTATAAATACCAAAATAATTGTAATTTGAGACTTTTTATAAATTCCAATAATTTTTTAGGTTAACATGACATGTTAGTATTGATTCAATTAACTTTGTTCGAACTAATCATGTTGTTATGAGTTTCACAAAAATCAATTACCAAATAGTGTCAAAATTGACATAAAATAGTTTTTAAAACAAATATTATATTATTAATTGTTATTCTATTCCTAAAAATATAAGGTTTGTCCAAATGACTTAGATAAGGTTATATATATTAATAATGAACCACTTGGGGTTCTTTTGGCTTTTTATACTAATTTTATTAACCATATAGTGTAAGAAAACAAGAAGACACAGAAAAAGTTAAATTATTTAACTTAGAGTTAAATCTAAATGATAAGGTTAAAATAGTAACCTAAACTTGTCTAAAACCTATTGGTTGAGATTATTTCGACCCATACCCACTTCATATTCTAAATAAATCAATTTTTAGCTATTATAAACTGAATATGACTTTATTATAAAATAAAATTTTGTGTTTTTTCTAAAGTGCCCCTCTCCTCCCTTATAAAAGGGCACCTCCTCCCTCTTCTCTTCACACAATTTTGAGCCTTCAAGCTCGGAAAAACCCTACCCATTTCCCTTATAAACTTCCCTAGAAACATTATAGAGGTTATTTTCTCCTCAAAAGACCAACTCTAGTGCCTTAAGAGGAATCTTAAAAAAGGTGCGTCGAAGAAGAGGTAATCTCTTCTACCGATTCTTTCAAGTTTCTTTTTCTTCAACTTTTTCTTCTTAAGTAGTTTCATTATAAAGTAATAAAATCAGTATAAATAACATACTTATATGTTATTATAAATATTAAATAACCCCATTTCACCTTCTATCCATCCTACAGAAAACAAAATCATCGCGCGTACGTACGTACGGAATATCGTCTCCACGCCGTGGTGTAATCTGTTTTTCCACCACCACCTTACTTGGATGGGTATAATGGTGTAAGAAATAACTATATATGGTTATTATAAAATCATAATTATTCTGAGATATTATATCATCCACTCCAATTCCATTCAATAATTATGGTAACGATATCACCGCTTGTGCGTACGTACGGATTACCATCTCCACGACGCGATGAGATTCGTTCTCCATATTAACCATTCAACAATAATTATAAAGTATATATAATGAATAATAATGATATATATGACATAATAATGCTACTGGATTTATGTATATATATATATATATATGTCATCTACTTACTTCTATACAAGTCAATAAGGAAAAGAAAACAGCGTTCATGTGTACGTACGGCCTATCGTCTCCATGAACGGTGTATTTCATTCCATTCATCTATCTATTATATATAGATATATATATATATAATAAATATATATGATATATAAATCATGATTTACATTCTGGAAGTAAGTAAATCATGATATAATTAATAATAATATCAAGAACAACAAGTCCAAACACGTACGATAAATAAAACGATTTTACCCAAAACACTGCTTTAACATGGAATTTACTAAAGAACGGGTAATATAAAGTCATAAGTGAACCATATATGATATCATAACAATGAATATGATTCTTTAATAATTAAATGACATTATTTAAATCATTATACAAGAGGTTCGGATATGTGCGAATCATATCAGACCTAAGGTAAGGCATAATTTTGCAATCTCATTTTTATCTGAGATTGCTTATACTTAAGTATTTACTAGGGTTATATTTTTAATCCATGTCCATAAAATGATTTTCATAAAGTGTTTAATATTCTTCCAGGTATTTTTCAAGTCATTTTTACCCCTCTTTGACATTTACTTTGTGTTATGGAAGGAATCTTTTTTTTTACCATACGTGGTACTTTTTGACTTTTCTGGAAAAAGTATGAGGAGAATGTTTTTTTAACTTATACGGCATGAATGGATTTTTACGGTTTCATAACACCTTATTTTCATGAAGCTTACTCTACAATATTTCATGACTATTTTCAAAAAAATCCTTTTCTTTTAAAATTTCATGGCATTTTGTGAAAAGAAAATGATTTTGAAGAAGAAAGGATATTTTCCTAATGAATTCATTTCAAGTGTTTTATCAAAAACATTTTCCATCTAAGATGACATTATTTCATATCTGTATGTTTCAAGTATAATGTCTCTATGATTTACATGGTTTCACTTTTCTTATGATGAAATGATATCCATTTATTTATATGGACTATGTTATAATGGGATGATGTTTATGAAACCCATTTTATTCTTTGGGTTATAATGAATGATTTATGTTTATGTTGTGGCACACAAAAGAATGATTTCATTGTGAGATGGGTGGGACATATATATTCCTTTAATTCATTGGGTAAATACTTATATCTCATGAGATAGAAATAGTTGGAACGAAAAGTTAATCTGATTCAGTGATACAGGACTGGAACGAGGAGTGAACTCGATTCAGTAAGGGACTTTGTCCACTATGATGGTCTTGTCAGCAATGCCTTGGCTACTATAGAAATCATAACATGTGCTTAATGGTTTCCACAATTACATGTTTTATTCCCATTCTGTTTTATCATGATTGATGTTCCTTTATGATCTATTCCTTATGTACTGCTAAGATTTATGTCATGTTCATGTTTTTACGTTCAAATGTTTATGGGTTGTTTTATGTTCTCCATGTTTACCCTTACTCAGAATTTGAGCTCACCCTTTTTATGTTTTATTTTCCCCAGGATATAAAGAAAGGTTTTAGGTAATAAAACAAAAGGATAAGATCTTTTTGGGGGATTTGGAAGATCTTTCACCATGATTAGAAGATTATATTCCAAGTTTCCAAAGACACTAAAATATTACGGTCCTTCAGTGTTTATTTTTGTAATGTGTTAAGTATTACGCAAAAGTAATGTAATTTCCATGTACGTCAAGTATGGGTCTCTAAAGTAAATCTCATGGATAGTCAGACACATGCAACAAATTTGTAAAAGTACACTAACTAACATTAATTTTTATTTATTGTTTATTATTAGTAAGATAAAAATGATTGAATTAATTAAATAATTAATTCCTTTTTATCTTAAAGGCCTTTTGAATTCTCATAGAGCCCATAATTAATGGATTTGTGGAAAATAAATGGAAGGACCAATAATTATAGATAATTAAAATAAATAAATTAATCATTTTAATTTCTTCAAAACTTTTATTTCATTTTCAAACAAATCTGGATCTAATAAATATAATAAGGTTTCAATTCTATGATTAATTATTTAAAATAATTTAATTATTTATTTTATTTTGAAAGTACATGGAATGTACTTATGAGCTACACATCGTGTACCTTGATTGTTGTGCACCCGGGATAAAAGCATGAGTTAGTGTGCGTCACTAATAGACTACATTGAATGTACTAACTAGATACACGCTATGTGTCACACTTTTAGTGTGTCTGAATAACCCACTAAAATACCTAGCATGTTCTTAAGATAAGAGACCATAAAACATGTTCTCCAGCTACACATTGTGTGCTCCACTAGTCGTGTGTCTGCATGACCCACTAAATTACTCATTGTGTATTTCAGACATGATAAATAATGAACTACATGTCATGTACATTGGCTATAAGTCATGTATTTCATTAATACTCATGGATGTTAGTCTCACACAGAGTTTAATCGGGTATTTGGCCACACAAATTGTGCTAATTTCTCCAATAAATTGTGTATAATACATGATGTTTCCACCGTCTACATGCCATGTAATACAATTAATCACGGTCCAAGTTGGCTTGGTATATACATAGTGTTTAATAAATACAGAGTGTTTAGTTACTTCTTGGAATGTAGTGTATCCTGTGGCACATTCGGGTGCAATGCATTTGGGATCACATTGTATAATATAGATACATGACGTGTAACCCAGTCTCATAGGCTATAATCCTTTTCACTTCCTGATGGAATCTCTGGCCATTATTTATTTATTCTTATCCATTCAAGAAAATGAAACCCTGAATAATGATCATTAATTTGTTAAAATAATGTTAATTAAAATTGGATTAATGAATATTTTAGAAATAAAATATCTAACTACTATTTCACATATTAGATCAAAAATCAAATAAAGAATTATAAATTTAAAATGTGACAAATCTAATACCACTTGAAGGTTATGGGTGAAACAGAAGATCCTTGGTGGATGGGTACCCATAAAGGTTCTATCAGATTCAATGGATCATTTTCCAATTGTTCAAGATGTAAAATTCATGACCAATGAAATTTTTCCCTCAAATATTGACATAGATAAAACATGGAACCCAAAGAGAATATTTTTACACTAAATTTATAATTAATTTATATTAGATCTGAAGAAATAATACTTGGTTTGAGGGTATTTCTTTAAGAGGACACTGATCATCAGAAAACCCATTTAGGATTACCTTTATATCATAGGGATAATCCAAATGTAAAATCCCTCTAGTGGTGATCTGCACATACTCCTTTTATCTCTGAGAAACACCAAAAGAACATCAGGTTCTAGCACAAAAGATCTATCATCTTATATTGATAATTTTTCTTACTTATATTTTCTTTGGTCTTGAAGGAATATCTTTAGTGATTTTCTTTCTTAAGAGTAAGAGAGGAGGAGAATTTGAGATAAAATTCTATTATGCACAATGATTCTCAAATCTCTATTTTTTATTAACCATACATAATAGACACAAACATCTATTTATAGAGCTATATGTTGATTGTGTAATATAATCCCTTTATCACAATATCTCATCAAGTAGGTTGTGTGTCCATGTTAACAGCCTATATTCTTGATAGATATTTATTTCACTATCTAAAACAAACACATTATTATACCATTTCCATGGAATTTAAGGTAACGGTTTCATTCCAATCAAAGAGCCGAGATATAAACTTACATAAAGATGGAAGGGACAAATCCTTCCTCATCTTTTCCATAAATTAAGTGTCATTCTTGATACACCCAACATACCCAACATTTCCATGAATTATTATTATCATGGTTTATGATAATACATCTAATTTCATGATTCATGAAATTCATTAATAATAATCTTAAATTTGAAGGACCATTATACATGATCTCATATAGGAATATCTAATGGCACTAAAACATGAGAAATTCCTACTGGAAGGTCTATTCTCAAAACATCTCTTCTTGGAGATTACTAAGTGTGAACTTCATGAGAAGAAGTGCCATCTTCTTAAAATTAGTCACACCTGATTGCCAGCATACTATATTCCCCATCATAGAATGTTATCCGACTACAAAATTGTGTTTAAGAATATCATCATGGAATTTCAAGGTTTTCATCATAACGGGGAACAACTATAACCTTATCAATACAAGAGATACCCTAGGACATTATTACATCAAATACATATAGAACAATGAATAGCATATAATAAAATGTTTTATTAATATTAAAATATTTTAATATACATGTAATCAAAATTAAAAATGGTTGGTTCTAGAACACTAACTCCAACAATATGGACGAACCATCACCTCGGTTTAAGTGTTGTGGAGGCATGGTGGCTTGGAGAAGAGTACTTGGGAGTTTCATATGTAGATTTTTTCCCAATACCTATAGTTTTTTTGATTTTTTCCATATTTTAGTTTTCCTTAATGATGTGATGTTTGAATCATGTTGATTTGTGAAATGTCATTTTTTTTTCTTTGTTGGTGGCCTTTGTTATGGATTCAAGTATATGAAGGTAAATCCCATTTCTAATCAAGAAACGTTATATTTACAACATGTTTTAAAACCATTTAGGTGATTCAATGCTACCCAAATTATAAAATATCTTGATATGGGGGTGGGTTCCCTTAATTTGTGTTCTTGGGGTAGTGTTGTGTGATGGTTGATGTGGTTGTTGGATTGGAAAGTGTAGAGGTTAAAATTTTTGTATGAGTGGTTATGTGGAAGAGGGGTGGTTTTAGCTAGTGTGAGATGGTGTGGTGTTGTGGCTAGTGATATGGTGATGTGGTTGTGTGGATTGTTTCATGGACATTTTTTTTTGTCTTATTGTGTTTGGATGGTGGTAGTGTTTGGAGTGTAATGAGATCTCTAATAGTTATCTCACATGATGGTTGTTCAAACCCTTTCCTTTAAATTATTAGTTTGGTTTTTATTATTGATAATTAGAATCATTTAAAAGATATATAATATAATGTTTCATGACTTCTTGTCCCATTACTTTGTTGGTTTGGGAGTCAAAGGTGTTAGTAGGAGCTCATTGGAGGGTTTGAAGGAGTTTGGAGTTAAAATTCAGCTACTGTGGATAATTCACAATGTGAGTATGTATTCATGACATGAGAAGATGTTCATAGCTTGGAGGTTAGTGATTCACAACTCAAAACTTGAAAAGGGGATTTTATTCTTAAGTTATTCATGAAGTGAATAAATTCAAGGTATTGTATCTATAAAAATTGATGGATGTTCGTCGGGTTTGGAGTTTGAGAGATTCATGGCCTAGGTCTATTTCATATCCTAAATTGGAGGGCCTTATGAAAACTCATTGTGTAAACTAGTGACTCGCGTCATGAATGTGTTAAGGTCCATTATGTTTATAAATTATAGATATCTCTCGAACTCTTTAATTCCTCTCTCATTTTCCTCAAGCCTTGGTTAAACCCTAGGTGATTTTGGAGGATCTTCCAACCCTCTCCCTCCTATTTTAATCCTTGGATTCTAGATATTTATCTTTGGAAATCCTTGGTGAGTAAATCCCTTTTCCTCCCTCGATATCTCAAATTTCTCTTTGGGAATTCTCGATGGTGATGTTTCCTTGTTCGAGGAGCACTAGGGGCTATGATTTTGATGATCCTTGATGTGATTCAAGTTGATGCAAGGTTTTCTTATGTGGTTTTGGTCTCTTAGTTGTTTCTTCTTCATCATGTTGTGCACGAAAATTTAGAAATATTCTTTGAGTTAGGTGATCATCATTATCTCCCTGTTTACATGAATGTGAGGGTATTTCATGCTTTTTTCATCCTTTAAGTGGATACTAAGGGTCATATTAAGAAGATAATTAAATGGATAAATATGAATTTGATGTGAGTGGGGAAGAATCACATGTCTTGATTATTTTTATGATATTGTTGATGAGATTATACATTCTTTTTTCCATTTTTGAAAAGAACAGTTGTCAGGTGTCTTGCTTGTGTTGTTGTTGATATGCCTATGGAATCCTTTTTATGTTGATTCTTTTATCTCAACTTGAATAAAAGTTTAAGAATTTATTTTTTTCTAGTGAATTCATTTCCCATGGAATCTTGAATTTGTGTGAGAATACTCATGCTATGTAATGAAGTAATGTAATTAAATCCCTTGTTGAATATAAATTGTGGTGAATTATTGAATATAAAATGTTTTGTCAGGTGTTTATGTGCTTGTTGTGATCTTGTAGGGGTTGTGTGAACCCTATCAGAGCTTGTGTAGTGATGGTGGTGACCGGATTGGGTGTGGAATGTATTGGGTAGCAATGCAATGGTTGGTTGGCATGGGATGGAGTGTGGTGTTTGTGATGCATAGTTATTGTAGAGAGATGGTTGGGTTGTAGTGAAATGGATTGGAATGAGTTGTGTTGCGGCAGTGGTGGAGGTGAGATAAGCAAGTTGTATTGTGGTTTGTTTATGTTAGTTTCCTCATTATCTTTGGAATAAATCAAAATTATGAAAAATGAAAATACATGGGTTGGTAAATGAATAATCATGGACTGAAATTTAATTATGAAAACATGATGAAATTTATGTATAGTAATTTTATTAAAATTAAATGAATGATAAATGAATGTGTTGTGTTAATGTGAAAAAGATGAATTAGTAAATGATAATTAGTGGAAACTCATTAAAACATTGAAATAATAAAACCTATAATTATAATTTTAATTATATGGTTATGTGTGGTGGTTTTCTATTATGATTCATTTAGTGGTAGCATCAGTTGTGACAAATGTAATAGGGTGTAGTGGTGGTGATGTGGAGTATGTTAATGTAATTGATGTTAACCCATAGGTTGGGTAATTTTTATTGACTATCTATCATGTATTTTCATTTTATATATATATAATCCCCACCCAAGTTATATAATATTACCAATTCCCAAATTTTTTTGGTTCTTGTTGTTTTCCCCAACATACAGGCTGGTGGTGATCTGGATGGTTGGCTACCCCCTCTTCCCCACTCTCCCTTCAACGGAAATGATGATAAAAATTGGTGTTGGAGACTACCCATTGATGATACAGGTTGATTTTGGAGATTACACAGTGGTATAGAGGATGTGATATGCAGTTGGGGTCATTCGTGGTCAAAGGAGGGAGCGAGGTTTATTTCATTCACATCCATGATACCCTAATGTCCTATTTACATGATGAGGTTGTAATGTGATGATCACTGATACTAGAACCAGATGATAGGCCCTGTAGTAGGTTGGGATCGTTAGGGATATGTCTGGACCCACATTAGAGATATTTGGATATGTTATGTGATATATATAGAAGGGATGAGAGCACATGATAATTTATGTGGGGTGTTAGAGTGTAAAATAAATGGGGAAGTGGTTATGGGGCACATTTTTTTAGTGCTCTTTTGATACTATGTTACTATATTTGATGTGTGACTTGGTGAGCATGTTACGCTGAGGATGGGATGGTTAGTTGAACTATTTATGTGAACGTTGGTTCTGTTGTTTGTTCACTAGTTAATTAGTGTTCTCTTTTCACAAGTGAACTAGAGACTTTGGTTATAATCCTACTTAATATGCATGTTATTCTCATCCTAAGTATATATAATAGATTTCATATTTTTAGGAGGGATTTAGGGACTGATATGGAAATTATTGGCTTGGATTTGGAGTTTTTTTAAGGCACTGTCAAAGGAATTATATTTTTTATTTACTTGGAGAATTAAATATATATCTTGTTGTATTTTTCATGAATTATGGGATGGTCTTGGGTTTAATTTTATATTATTTGTTGGAGTTGTTTAGTTGTTGTTTTTCTTATCTCCTAATCCAATACTATTAATAGGGATAATGTCTTCCATATGTGATATTTTTATACCCTCATTTCTAGTCTCCAACTTGGGGTCTACTGTAGGCAGGACTTGGGGGTCATTATGTATCTTCCTTCATTTTTAGAGTAGGAGGGGTTACTCTGGAGGGAGGGTTGTAACATAATGAAAATGTCTGATTTGAAAATAATGGAACACTAAAGATAAAAGGAAGCAATAAGACTAGGTTAGCAGGCAGTGAACTAAAGAGAACATAAGTACTCGATGTGGATGGATTCTAACATAACCTCTGAAGTGTGAGTCAATTTTCTAAATCTGGGAATGAGGTTACCTTAATCCAAGAAGGGTTCTTCATCAAATTCAAGGTTGATAATTATCTCATAAAATGTTTGAAAAAATAATAATCTTTACCATGTGGATGGAAAGGATAACACGTGCCTTCTTGAAGTGGAAGAGGAAAACAACTTGTGGAACCATAGGCTAGGCCACATTCACCAATAAAGTGTGGAAACCTATCTAAGCTGAAATCTATAGTGGATATCCCAAGTAGAAAGTGTGACTGAGAAATGATGGGTGATTCATATATGTGAGGAAAGATAGTATGTAACCCTTATCAACAAAAGAATAAAAGGTTATCTAATCTTCTCAACTAGGTTTACACTAAAGTGTGTGGTCCTGTAAACTGACCTCATACACATGGAGAAAGGTAAATCATCCTCTTTATAGATGATCAAAGTGGTGTGGAATGCATTCTGTTCATGAAAACCAACAAGAAGTTATGGATTTCATAAATAAGTATCTAAGGATAGTTGAAAATGAAAATTATTGCACCATCAAGATATTGTATCCATAAAATAGAACTAAGTTCACTTCCATTAAAGTGAAAAAATACCTTGAGAAACACAATGTTAAACATAAATAATCTTTAGTGAGGACTTCATAGTAGAATGGAGTCATTGAATAGAGAAACCTAATGGTGAATAATATGGCCATGATATTGTTTATCAAGAGTGTCATATCTCATCACTATAAGAAGCAGGTAGCTCATGTTGTAGTATACACTCAAAATAGAGCATTGCTAAGACCTGTGGAGTAAATAACACCATATGAGATGTGGCATAGAAGAAAGGATTTACAAAAAAAATCCTCATTTTTAGAATCAGGTGATATATCCAGAATAAATAATAAAATCAAGGGAATCATGGTAGTGTTGTATATGAATATGTTTTCTTTGGTTACTAAATGAAGAGTAAAGTGTAAATCAACCCATAACTTAAGGGAAAACTCATTATGCCATTATTGAAATGAGTTTCATCATTCCACCTATACACCTATACACCTATGTATCACCTGGGTTGGTATCATCTCAATTTAGTCTTGAACCACCTCCATGTGCCTTGAGATGATAATTTAATTACATATATTTATAACTCACAAGCAAGTAATGGAACCAAAATTTTGGTTAAGGGGAATTACAAAAATCACCTTGGAAACACAAGTCCTATATAATAAAGGAGGAAGGGATGACTCATAAGCCATTATATTTAATTTAATACTAAATAATTGAAAATCCATGAAATAAATTAAATTAAATTAACCCAACACACACGTAGATCTTGGTAAATGTAACACTCCGATATTTTATGAGAAATATTATTTTTAATTACTTTTATTTCTTGTGTTGTACGCTACACCAAGATTAGCTTGCGCTATACGCAACACCATATTAGCTTACAGTATACACAAACACTATTCTAGGCTTGTGTTGCACACCAGAGCAACCTTCCTCGATAGCGTGTGTTGTACGCAATACCGATTTTCACTAAACGAGATATTATTACAATATTATTATGAACTAGCCGTTATGAATAGTAATACCCACTTTTTAAAATTTTATAAATTTTACCTTTCAAAATGGACTTAATTTTTGTATTCGGAATATCGAAATTATCCTAGGGTGAATTTTTGGTATTTTTCTGAAAACTTTCAATTTTTGATGAATAGTGAAAACACTTGGTTACTATTTAAAAACCGACTTTTTATTTAAATAATTATTTATTTTATTTAAATTTATTTTAGGTAAAAATATATTCATAATAATTATATAAGTTCAATGTAATTCATTAGATTCATTTTATAATAATATAGATATATAAAAATTTTATTGAACTTTTTACCGTCTTTTACCCACCTCCTAGGAGCATTTGCAATTGTACATAAAACTTAATTTTACAGATTTTGTGAGTTGAATTTTGAAAATCCGAGAGACACAGTTAATATCAAGGAGTAAAATGTGGTTCAATAGGATAAAAATATTTTTTGGTAAATAGTAACTTTTTACTTTTATTTACCACAGTTAAAAGTAAATAGGGTAATTAAGGGTAAAAATGATATTATTATTACCCTAAAACATGTCCTAATTCTATTCGATAAGTGTAATTCGACCAAAAACAACCTTAGGAATAAAATATTACCCTTTAGGTCCACTTGGATTCGATTAGGACACTTATTATTATTTTATTTAAAGAAGAGTTAAAACATTTAAAATCAAAGTTTAATAACTAAAACACTTTTAATGTAGGGTAATACATAAGATAAATTCGACTATAAATATTCATTAGAATATAAAAATCTTTCCTAAATAATTTTATTTTATTTATAATTTTCAGAGATTAAATAATTTAATTTATTTATGACACAATGATGATGCAGTAATTACCTTATTAATGAAATATTAACATAATTGATGTTATAAATACCCAAATAAATGTAATTTTAGGCTTTTTATGAATTACACTAATTTCTTAGGTTAACATGACATGTTATTATTGATTCAATTAACTTTTTTCGAACTAATCATGATGTTATGAGTTTCAAAAACATCAAATACCAAATAGTGTCAAAATTGACATAAAATAGTTTTTAAAACAAATATTATATTATTAATTGTTATTCTATTCCTAAAAATCTAAGGTTCGGACAAATGAATTATATAAGGTTATATATATTAATAATTAACCACTTGGGGTCCTTTTGTCTTGTTATAGTAAGTTTATTATCCATATAGTGTAAGAAAACAAGAAGACACGGTAAAAGTTAAATTATTTAACTTTGAGTTAAATCTAAATGATAAAGTTAAAATAGTAACCAAAACTTTTATAAAACCTATTATTTTAGAGGATTTAGACCCATACCCACTTCATCTTCGAAATAAATCAATTTTGAGCTATTATAAACTGAATATGACTTTATTATAAAATAATATTTTATGTTTTTCCTAAAGTGCCCCTCTCCTCCCTTATAAAAGGGCACCTCCTCCCTCTTCTCTTCACAAAATTTTAAGCCTTCAAGCTCAGCCACCCCTGACCATTTCCCTTCTCAAATTACCTATAAATAGTATAGAGGTTCTGGTCTCCTCAAAAGACAAACTCTAGTGCCTTAAGAGGAAGCTTAAAAGAGGTGCGTCAAAGAAGAGGTAATCTCTTCTACCGATTCTTTCAAGTTTCTTTCTTCTTCAACTTCTTCTTCTTTAGTTGTTTCATTATAAAGTAATAACATTAGTATCAATAATATTCTGATATGTTATTATAAATATGAAACAACCTCATTTCACCATTAATCCATCCTACGAAAAACGAAATCATCGCGCGTGTGTACGTACGGAATATCGTCTCCACGTCGTGGTGTAATCTGTTTTTCCACCACCACCATACTTGGATGGGTATAATGTTGTAAAGAATAACTATATATGGTTATTATAACATAATAATTATTCTGAGATATTATATCATCCACTCCAATTCCATTCAATAATTATGGGAAAGATATCATCGCTCGTGCGTATGTACAGATTACCGTCTCCACGACGCGATGAGATTTGCTCTCCATGTTAACTATTCAAAAATAATTATAAAGTATATATAATGAATAATAATGACATATATGACATACTAATGCTACTGTATTTATGTGTATATATATATTTCATCTACTTACTTCCATTCAAGTCAATAAGGAAAGGAAAACAGCGTTCATGCGTATGTACAGCCTACTATCTCCATGAACGGTGTATTTCATTCCATTCATATATCTATTATATATAGATATATATATACTGAATATATATGATATATAAATCTTGATTTACATTCTGGAAGTAATTAAATCATGATATAAGTAATAATAATATAAAGAACAACAATTCCAAACACGTACGATAAATAAAATCGTTTTACCCAAAACGCTGCTTTAACATGGAATTTACAAAAGAATGGGTAATATAAAGTAATTAGTGAACCATATATGATATCATAACAGTGAATATGATTCTTTAATAAGTAAATGACATTATTTAAATCATTATATAGGATGTTTGGATACGTATGAAGCATATCTGACCTAAGGTAAGGGATAATTTTGCAATCTCATTTTTATCCGAGATATACGTAAGTATTTACTAGGGTTATATTTTTCATCCATGTCCATAAAATGTTTTTCATAAAGTGTTTAATATTCTTACATGTATTTTTAAATTCATATTTACCCCTCTTTGACTTTTACTTTGTGTTATGGAATGAATCTTTCTTTTGTTTACCATACGTGGTACTTTTTGACTTTTTTGGAAAAAGTTCGAGGAGAATGTTTTTTTAAATTATACGGCATGAATGGATTTTTACGATTTCATAACGCCTTATTTACATGAATCTTACTCTACAATATTTCATGACTATTTTCAACAAAATCCTTTTCTTTTAAAATTTCATGGCATTTTGTGAAAAGAAAATGATTTTAAAGAAGAATGGATATTTTCCTCAAGAATTCATTTCAAGTGTTTTATCAAAACCATTTTCCATCTTAGATGACATTATTTCATATGTGTATGTTTCAAGTATAATGTCTCTATGATTTACATGGTTTCACTTTTCTTATGATGAAATGATATCCATTTGTTTTATATAGATTATGTTATGATGGGATGATGTTTATGAAACCCATTTTATTCTTTGGGTTATGATGAATGATTTATGTTTATGTTGTGGCACACGAAATAATGATTTCATTATGAGATGGGTGGGACCTATATCTCCCTCTAATGCATTGGGTAAAGATTTATATCTCATGATATAGACATGGTTGGAACGGAAAGTTAATCCGGTTCAGTGATACAGGATTGGAACGAGGAGTGAACTCGTTTCAGTAAGGGACTTTTTCCACTATGATAGTCGTGGTAGCAATTCCTTGGATACTATAGAAATCATAACACGTGCTTAATGGTTTCCACAATTACATGTTTTATTCCCATGCTATTTTGTCACAATTGATGTTCCTTTATGATCTATGCCTTATGTACTGTTAAGATTTATCTCATGTTCATGTTTTTACATTCAAATGTTTATGGGTTGTTTTATGTTCTCCATGTTTACCCTTACTGAGCATTTGAGCTCACCCTTTTTATGTTTTATTTTCCCCAGGATATAAAGAAAGGTTTTAGGTAAGAAAAACAAAAGGAGAAGATCTTTATGGGGGATGTTGAAGATCTTTCACCATGATTAGAAGATTATATTCTGAGTTTCCAAATACACTAAAATATTACGGTCCTTCGGTGTTTGTTTTTGTTATGTATTAAGTATTCTACAAAGGTAATGTAATGTCCATGTACGTCAAGTACGGGTCTCTACAGTTGGTATCAGAGGAAAGTTTTAGTTAACCTTTGGAAACTAGGATCCAAAAAACTTTAGTGATATCCCTAGATATATTTCTAAGGTATGTATAGGGATGTCCCTAAGGTTAAGTATAAGTATAGGTTATAGTCCTAGAATTATAGTAGCGATATTATAATTAAACCTAAGATGTTAGATATTGTAGGTACTCCCCCTTGATTATGATTTTTTCCTCTCAAAATATTCTTTTTGGGTTTTAGAAAATGGTTGGAAACAGGAAGATTCACGATAATAGAGGATATAATGGACAGTGGAATGATATTCTTCATGATAAGCCAAATGAAATTGGATTTGGAGGTCCACATATCGTTATTATGACTAATCAGCAATCTCATAATATGATCAATAATCTCAACTTTGGTAAATTTCCCGACTCAGCTAATAATAGAAATATGGAGTTTCATGATGATCATAGAGGAAAGAAAGTTCAATTTCCCTCATGTAAATCATGTGGGAAGAGTCATCAGGGAGAATATTTCGAAGGAACTAGAAGATGCTTTGGGTGTGAAAAAGGAGGACACAAATCCAGTAATTGTAAAGGAAAATGTTCTGTTAACACCATAGACAAGGATAATGGTATTGCTAAGACATCAACAACGGTTAAATGTTTTAAATGTGGAATGTACGAGCATTATGCAAACCAATGCTCTAAGGGAAAATTTCATGAAGAGAATCAGCATGGTTATATGGGTAGTATTTATGTTGTTGATGATGAAGAGACTACAAATGATATATGAGATGAAAGAAGTGTTGAGAAGTAAAATGATGAAGCTTGGTCAATGGTTTAAGAAGGTAGTGGAATGATTGTATGTTTATCAAGAGTTATGTTGTATAGGTAATTTAATGGTACTATGGAATAAAGAATCATCTAAGGATTGTTACACTATTGTTTTTCCTAAAGTATTTGAAAGTACATGTTGAATGGTACCGGTAACCATAAAAGGTTATTCAAATATTTTTGGAAGGTAAATGATATTTTCATAATGAAAGGATAAGAAGATAATGAGATATTTGATAGTATTAAGGAGCTCATGACTGGTATAAGGACAAAGTGATATCATGCTTTGAGTATACAGAATTTTGGGATTTTGGTATGTGGAAAGAGTTAACTTTTTACAACATTAATGTTTTCACTAAGGTTCAATGGGTACTCATGTTTCAAGAGAATACATGATTAAGGAATTCACATGTTTGGAATGTGACCAACAAGATATATATATCTTATGATATACGGGCGATAAATGATTGTATTCAATGTTTGGTAGATGAACTTTCAAGTAATCATTTTATTTATACTATGAGATTGGATAGAAGTATTTTGGATAAACCTAAAGATTGGAATAGATTAAGTTAGACATCAGATAGTATTGTTTAATGCTATAACATTTTGTTGTGTTATAATAGTATAGTTGTAGAAAAAGGACAACCCGTATGATGGATGACAACCTGTCGCGTCGTACAAGGATGTGGGAATCGAACCCACAACTGAAGTGTGACATGCCTTTATCGCCTACCACTGGCCTAAAATAAGTCCCTGGTTAGTATAAATTAGTTTTAATTTATTAAGTGGCATGATATATCAAGTATAGGTCCATTTTAGGAACCATATACGATTAATATCACTATATATGGACTTATTTATATTTAATAACTTTTTCTAACCTTTTGTTTGAGATAGATGGATTGACCTATCATTCTATCGCATGATCTGCTAACACTTCACGAATGACAAATTCAACTTCATTTCTTTAAGAGATGAAGTGGAAATTGTTCAAGCCACGAACAACGGTGAGATTGTACCAAAATCAAGTAAGTATTTCTTTTAATTCAATAATTCTTCATCATTAGGGAAATGATATTGAGAACTAAAAACGTTGTCCTAGTACCCACATACCTGATGAATTAGGTGGTACATTAAATCATCACAAATTTATGGCTTTGTGATTGTTGGATTTTTCATAGCCATGTTCTCTACCACTCTCCATCAGAACTTGATGGTCATATTTCTCTTCCATATCCATATTTTCACCTATGTTGTCCTATGTAGAAACCCAGTGCTGAGTTACTTTGGGTGACCGTTATGATTATAACTTTACTTTTTAAAATGAAGTTTTAGTATTCATTTTTATGATGTGGGTTTATATGAAAGAATCTTTCAAGTAGTAAACCATTTATAACCCCGACAAATTTCGAGGGAGAAATTCATTTTAAGGGGGGTAGAATGTAACACCCTGAGATTTTATGAGAAATATTATTTTTAATTACTTTGATTTCTTGTGTTGTACGCTACACCAAGATTATCTTGCGCTATACGCAACACCGTATTGGCTTACAGTATACGCAAACACTATTCTAGGCTTGTGTTGCACGCCAGAGCAACCTTCCTCGATAGCGTGTGTTGTACGCAATACCGAGTTTCACTAAACAAGATATTATTATAATATTATTATGAACTAGCCGTTATGAATAGTAATGCCCACTTTTTGAAATTTTATAAATTTTACCTTTCAAAATGGACTTCATTTTTGGATTCGGAATATCGAAATTAGCCTAGGGTGAATTTTTGGTATTTTTCTGAAAACTTTCAATTTTTGATGAATAGTGAAAACACTGGGTTACTATTTAAAAACCGACTTTTTATTTAAATAATTATTTATTTTATTTAAATTTATTTTAATACAAAATAGATTCATAATACTTATATAATTTCAATGTAATTCATTGGAGTCATTTTATAATAATATAGATATATAAAAATTTTACTGAACTTTTTACCGTCTTTTACCCACCTCCTAGGAGCATTTGCAATTGTACATAAAACTTAATTTTACCAATTCTGTGAGTTGAATTTAGAAAATCCGAGAGACACGGTTAATATCAAGGAGTAAAATGTGGTTCAATAAGATAAAATAAAATTTGGTGAATAGTAACTTTTTACTTTTATTTACCACGGTTAAAAGTAAATAGGGTAATTAAGGGTAAAAATGATATTATTATTACCCTAACACATGTCCTAATTCTATTGAATAAGTTTAATTCAACCAAAAACAACCTTATTAATAACATATTACCCTTTAGGTACACTTATATTAGATTAGGACACTTATTATTATTTTATTTAAAGAAGAATTAAAAGAGTTAAAATCAAAGTTTAATAAATAAAATATTTTTAATATAGGGTTATACATAAGATAAATTCGACTATAAATATTCATTAGAAAGATAAAACTATTTCCTACATAATGGTATTTTATTTATAATTTTTAGACATTAAATAATTAAATTTTCTTATGACACAATGATGATGCAGTAATTACCTTATTAATGAAATATTAACATAATTGATGTTATAAATACCAAAATAAATGTAATTTGAGACTTTATGAATTCCAATAATTTTTTAGGTTAAAATGATATGTTATTATTGATTAAATTAACTTTTTTTAGAAATAATCATTTTGTTATGAGTTTCGCAAAAAACAATTACCAAATTGTGTCAAAATTGACATAAAATAGTTTTTAAAACAAATATTATATTATTAATTGTTATTCTATTCCTAAAAATCTAAGGTTTGGCCAAATGACTTAGATAAGGTTATATATATTAATAATGAACCACTTGGGGTTAGTTTGGCTTTTTATAGTAAGTTTATTAACCATATAGTGTAAGAAAACAAGAAGACACTGTAAAAGTTAAATTATTTAACTTAGAGTTAAATCTAAATGATAAGGTTAAAATAGTAACCTAAACTTTTCTAAACCCTATTGGTTGAGAGTATTTCTACCCATACCCAATTCATCGAAATAAATCAATTTGTAGCTATTATAAACTGAATATGAAATTATTATAAAATAATATTTTATGTTTTTTCTAAAGTGCCCCTCTCCTCCCTTATAAAAGGGCACCTCCTCCCTCGTCTCTTCACACAATTTTGAGCCTTAAAGCTTGGAAAACCCCTACCCATTTCCCATATCAACTTCCCTAGAAACATTAAAGAGGTTATTTTCTCCTCAAAATACCAACTCTAGTGCCTTAAGAGGAAGCTTAAAAGAGGTGTGTCGAAGAAGAGGTAATCTCTTCTACCGATTCTTTCAAGTTTCTTTCTTCTTCAACTTCTTCTTCTTTAGTTGTTTAATTATAAATTAAAAACATCAGTATAAAAAACATACTGATATTTTATTATAAATATTAAAAAACCCCATTTCACCTTCTATCTACCCTACAGAAAACAAAATCACCGCGCGTGCGTACGTACAGAATATCGTCTCCACGCCGTGGTGTAATCTATTTTTCCACCACCACCTTACTTGGATGGGTATAATGGTGTAAGTAATAACTATATATGGTTATTATAAAATCATAATTATTCTGATATATTATATCATCCACTCCAATTCCATTCAATAATTATGGTAACGATATCATCGTTCGTGCGTACGTACGGATTACCATCTCCACGACGCGATGAGATTCGTTCTCCATGTTAACCATTCAAAAATAATTATAAAGTATATATAATGAATAATAATGATATATATGACATAATAATTCTACAGGATTTATTTATATATATATACATCATCTACTTACTTCTATTAAAGTCAATAAGGAAAAGAAAACAGCGTCCATGTGTACGTACGGCCGACCGTCTCCATAAACGGTGTATTTCATTCCATTCATCTATCTATTATATATAGATATATATATACTAAATATATATGATATATAAATCATGTTTTACATTCTTGAAGTAAGTAAATCATGATATAAGTGATAATAATATCAAGAACAACAAGTCCAAACCCGTACGATAAATAAAATGATTTTACCCAAAACACTGCTTTAACATGGAATTTACTAAAGAACGGGTAATATAAAGTCATAAGTGAACCATATATGATATCATAACAATGAATATAATTCTTTAATAAGTAAATGACATTATTTAAATCATTATACAGGAGGTTCGTATATGTACGAATCATATCGGACCTAAGGTAAGGGATAATTTTGCAATCTCATTTTTATCTGAGATTGCTTATACTTAAGTATTTACTAGGGTTATATTTTTAATCCATATCCATAAAATGTTTTTCATAAAGTGTTTAATATTATTCCAGGTATTTTTCAAGTCATTTTTACCCCTCTTTGACTTTTACTTTGTGTTATGGAAGGAATCTTTTTTTGTTTACCGTACGTGGTACTTTTTGACTTTTCTGGAAAAATTATGAGGAGAATGTTTTTTTTAACTTATATGGAATGAATGGATTTTTACGGTTTCATAACACCTTATTTTCATGAATCTTACTCTACAATATTTTGTGACTATTTTCAAAAAAATCCTTTTCTTTTAAAATTTCATGGCATTTTGTGAAAAGAAAATGATTTTAAAGAAGAAAGGATATTTTCTCATGAATTCATTTCAAGTGTTTTATCAAAAACATTTTCCATCTAAGATGACATTATTTCATATGTGTATGTTTCAAGTATAATGTCTCTATGATTTACATGGTTTCACTTTTCTTAGGATGAAATGATATCCATTTATTTTATATGGACTATGTTATGATGGGATGATATTTATGAAACCCATTTTATTCTTTGGCTTATGATGAATGATTTATGTTTATGTTGTGGCACACGAAAGATTGATTTCATTATGAGATGGGTGGGACCTATATTCCCTTTAATTAATTGGGTAAAGACTTATATCTCATGAGATAGACATGGCTGGAACGGCAAGTTAATCCGGTTCAGTGATACAGGACTGGAACGAGGAGTGAACTCGATTCAGTAAGGGACTTTGTCCACTATGATGGTCTTGGCAGCAATGTCTTGGCTACTATGGAAATCATAACATGTGCTTAATGGTTTCCACAATTACATGTTTTATTCCCATTATATTTTATCATGATTGATGTTCCTTTATGATCTATTCCTTATGTACTGCTAAGATTTATGTCATGTTCATGTTTTTACGTTCAAATGTTTATGGGTTGTTTTATCTTCTCCATGTTTACCCTTACTCAGCATTTGAGCTCACCCATTTTATGTTTTCTTTTCCCCAAGATATAAAGAAATGTTTTAGGTAATAAAACAAAAGGATAAGATCTTTATGGGGGATTTTGAATATCTTTCACCATGATTAGAAGATTATATTCCATGTTTCCAAAGACACTAAACTATTACGGTCCTTCAGTGATTGTTTTTGTTATGTATTAAGTATTCAGCAAAAGTAATGTAATGTCCATGTACGTCAAGTATGGGTCTCTACAGTAAATATCATGGACACTCAGACACATGCAACGAATTTTCAAAAGTACACTAACTAACATTAATTTTTATTTATTATTTATTATTAGTAAGATAAAAATGATTGAATTAATTAAATAATTAATTCTTTTTTATCTTAAAGGACTTTTGAATTCTCATAGAGCCCATCATTAATGGATTTGTGGAAAATAAATGGTAGGACCAATAATTATAGATAATTAAAATAAATAAATAAATCATTTTAATTTCTTCAAAACTTTTATTTCATTTTCAAACAAATCTTGATCCAATAAATATAATAAGGTTTCAATTCTATAATTAATTATTTAAAATAATTTAATTATTTCCTTTATTTGGAAAGTACATGGAATGTACTTACGAGCTACACGTCATGTACCTTAATTGTTGTGCACCCAGTATAAAAGCATGAGTTAGTGTGTGCCACGAATAGATTACATAGAATATACTAACTAGATACACACTATATGTCACACTTTTAGTGTGTCTGAATAACCCACTAAAATACCTAGGATGTTCTTAAGATAAGAGACCACAAAAAATGTTCTCCAGCTACACAGTGTGTGCTCCACTAGTTGTGTGTCTGCATAACCCACTAAATTACTCATTGTGTATTAAAAACATGGTAAATAATGAACTAAATGTCATGTACATTGGCTATAAGTCACGTATTTCATTAATACTCTAGGATGTTAGTCTCACACAGAGTTTAATCAAGTATTTGGCCACACAAATTGTGCTAATTTCTCCAATAAATTGTGTATACTACATGATGTTTCCATCGTCTACATGCCATGTAATACAATGAATCATGGTCCAAGTTGGCTTGGTATATACATAGTGTGTAATAAATACACTGTGTTTAGTTAATTCTTGGCATGTAGTGTATCCTGCGGCACATCCGGGTGCAATGAATTTGGATTCACGGTGTATAATATAGATACATGATGTATAACCCAGTCTCATAGGCTATAATCCTTTTCACTTCCTGATGGAATCTCTGGTCATTATTTAATTATTCTTAGTCCTTCAAGAAAATGAAACACTGAATAATGATCATTAATATGTTAAAATAATGTTAATTAAAATTGGATTAATGAATATTTTGGAAATAAAGTATCTAACCACTATTTCACATATTAGATCAAAAATCAAATAAATAATTATAAATTTAAAATGTGACAAATCTAATACCACTTGAAGGTTCTGGGTGAAACAGAAGATCCTTGGTGGGTGGGTACCCATAAAGGTTCTATTGGATTCAATGGATCATTTTTCAATTGTGGAAGATGTAAAATTCCTGAACAATGAAATTTTTCAATCAAATATTGACATAGATAAAACATGGAACCCAAAGAGAATATTTTTACATTAAATTTATAATTAATTTATATTAGATCTAGAGAAATAATACTTGGTTTGAGGGTATTTCTTTAAGAGGACATTGATCATCAGAAAAACCATTTAGGATTACCTTTATAGCATATGGATAATCCAAATGTAAAATCCCTCTAGTGGTGATCTACACATACTCCTTTTATCTCTGAGAAACACCAAAAGAACATCAGGTTCTAGCACAAAAGATCTATCATCTTATGTTGATAATTTTTTTTACTTATATTTTCTTTGGTCTTGAAGGAATATCTTTAGTGATTTTCTTTCTTAAGAGTAAGAGAGGAGGAGAATTTGAGATAAAAGTCTATTATGCACAATGATTCTCAAATCTCTATTTTTTATTAACCATACATAAGAGACACAAACATCTATTTATAGAGCTAGGTTTTTGGTTAAAATATTATTTAATTACATACCAACCCTTAAATAATAAAATAATCCTTATCAAACCTTATTCCATATATTATTATTATTATTATTATTATTATTATTATTATTATATGGTGTGTACTAACTTGTACGATGATAAATATTATTTTACTAGATTGTAAATTCATATTCATCATTGGACACAATCTTGGTCCACTCTAACTCCTCGATATTTATTGAATACGTGAATAAATATTTTATTCATAAATAAATAATTTATCCAAAAATTAGTGAATAAATATTTATTAAATATTCAATAAATATTTACAATAAATAAAAATTGATAAAATTATTCATCAATATTGAGAATAATATTTATTTTACTAATTAAAATCAAATATAATTTAATCAATATCTACAAAAATACATAGTGTTTGGCCCTCTAGGGTTCTTCACGTTGGAATTAGGTGGGATTTCCAAATGTACAAGATTATTTTCTAGAAATAGGTCAAGGAACCCAAGATAAATAACTTAATGTCACAATTTCGACAACCACATGTGAATGTTGATTGTGTAATATAATCCCTTTATCACAATATCTCATCAAGTAGGTTGTGTGTCCATGTTAACAGGCTATATTCTTGATACATATTTATTTCATTATCTAAAACAAACACATTATTATACCATGTCAATGGAATTTAAGGTAACGGTTTCATTCCAATCAAAGAGCCGAGATATAAACTTCCATAAAGATGGAAGGGACAAATACTTCCTCATATTTTCCATAAATTACATGTCATTCTTCATACACCCAACATACCCAACATTTCCATGAATTATTATTATCATGGTTTATGATAATACATCTAATTTCATGATTCATGACATTCATTAATAATAATCTTAAATTTTAATAACCATTATACATGATCTCATATAGGAATATCTAATGGCACTAAAATATGAGAAATTCCTAATGGAAGGTCTATTCTCAAAACTTCCCTTCTTGGAGATTACTAAGTGTGAACTTCATGAGAAGAAGTGTCATCTACTTACAAGTAGTCACGCCTGATTGCCAACATACTATATTCCTCATCATAGAATGTTATCCGACTACAAAATTGTGTTTAAAAATATCATCATGGAATTTCAAGGTTTTCATCATAGCGGGGAACAACTATAACCTTATCAATACAATAGATACCCTAGGACATTATTACATCAAATACATATAGAACAATTAACAGCATATAATAAAATGTTTTATTAATATTCAAATATTTTAATATACATGTAATCAAAATTAAAAATGGTTGGTTCTAGAACACCAACTCCAACAATGTGGACAAACCATCACCTAGGTTTAAGTGTTGTGGAGGAATGGTGGCTTGGAGGAGAGTACTTGGGAGTTTCATATGTAGATGTTTTCCCAATACCTATAGTTTTTTTGATTTTTTCCTTATTTTAGTTTTCTTTAATGATGTGATGTTTGAATCATGTTGATTTTTGAAATGTCGTCTTTTTTCTTTATTGGTGGCCTTTGTTATTTATTCAAGTATATGAAGTTAAATCCCCTTTCTAATCAAGAAACATTATATTTACAACATGTTTTAAAACCATTTAGGTGATTCAATGCTACCCAAATTAGAAAATATCTTGATATGGGGGTGGGTTTCCTTAATTTGTGTTATTGGGGTAGTGTTGTGTGATGGTTGATGTGGTTGTTGGATTGGAAAGTGTAGAGGTTAAAATGGTTGTATGAGTGGTTATGTGGAAGAGGGGTAAAATGTGGTTCAATAAGATAAAAATAATTTTTGGTGAATAGTAACTTTTTACTTTTATTTACCACGGTTAAAAGTAAATAGGGTAATTAAGGGTAAAAATGATATTATTATTACCCTAAAACATGTTCTAATTATATTGAATAAGTGTAATTCTACCAAAAACAGCCTTAGGAATAAAATATTACCCTTTAGGTCCACTTGGATTAGATTAGGACACTTATTTTTATTTTATTTAAAGAAGAATTAAAAGAGATAAAATCAAAGTTTAATAAATAAAACATTTTTAATATAGGGTTATACATAAGATAAATTCGAATATATATATTCATTAAAAAGATAAAAATATTTCCTACATAATGGTATTTTATTTATAATTTTTAGATACTAAATAATTAAAAAAAATTATAACACAATGATGATGCAGTAATTACCTTATTAATGAAATATTAACATAATTGATGTTATAAATACCAAAATAAATGTAATTTGAGACTTTTTATGAATTAAAATAATTTTTTAGGTTAACATGACATGTTAGTATTGATTCAATTAACTTTTTTCGAACTAATCATGTTGTTATGAGTTTCATAAAAATCAATTAGCAAATAGTGTCAAAATTGACATAAAATAGTTTTTAAAACAAATATTATATTATTAATTGTTATTCTATTCCTAAAAATCTAAGGTTCAGCCAAATGAATTAGATAAGGTTATATATATTAATAATGAGCCACTTGGGGTTCTTTTGGCTTATTATAGTAAGTTTATTAACTATATAGTGTAAGAAAACAAGAAGACACAGTAAAAGTTAAATTATTTAACTTAGAGTTAAATCTAAATGATAAGGTTAAAATAGTAACCTAAACTTGTCTAAAACCTATTAGTTGAGATTATTTAGACCCATACCCACTTAATATTTGAAATAAATCAATATTTAGCTATTATAAACTGAATATGACTTTATTATAAAATAATATTTTATGTTTTTTCTAAAGTTCCCCTCTCCTCCCTTATAAAAGGGCACCTCCTCCCTCTTCTCTTCACACAATTTTGAGCCTTCAAGCTCGGAAAACCCCTACCCATTTACCTTATAAACTTCTATAGAAACATTATAGAAGTTATTTTCTCCTCAAAATACCAACTCTAGTGCCTTAAGAGGAAGCTTAAAAGAGGTGTGTCGAAGAAGAGGTAATCTCTTCTACCGATTCTTTCAAGATTCTTTCTTCTTAAACTTCTTCTTCTTTAGTTGTTTAATTATAAAGTAATAACATAAGTATAAATAAAATACTGATATGTTATTATAAATATTAAACAACTCCATTTCACCTTCTATCCATCCTACAGAAAACAAACTCACCGCGCGTGCGTACATATGGAATATCGTCTCCACGTCGTAGTGTAATCTGTTTTTCCACCACCACCTTACTTGGATGGGTATAATGGTGTAAGGAATAACTATATATGTTTATTATAAAATCATAATTATTCTGAGATATTATATCATCCACTCCAATTACATTCAATAATTATGGTAATGATATCACCGCTCGTGCGTACGTACGGATTACCATCTCCACGACGCGATGAGATTCGTTCTCCATGTTAACCATTCAAAAATAATTATAAAGTATATATAATGAATAATAATGATATATATGACATAATAATGCTACTTTATTTATTTATATATATTTATATGTCATCTACTTACTTCTATTCAAGTCAATAAGGAAAAGAAAACAGCGTTCATGCGTACGTACGGCCTACCGTCTCCATGAACGGTGTATTTCATTCCATTCATCTATCTATTATATATAGATATATATATACTAAATATATATGATATATAAATCATGATTTACATTCTGGAAGTAATTAAATCATGATATAAGTAATAATAATATCAAGAACAACAATTCCAAACACGTACGATAAATAAAACGATTTTACCCAAAACACTGCTTTAACATGGAATTTACAAAAGAACGGGTAATATAAAGTCATAAGTGAACCATATATGATATCATAACAATTAATATTATTCTTTAATAAGTAAATTACATTATTTAAATCATTATACAGGAGTTTTGGATATGTACGAAGCATATCGGACCTAAGGTAAGGGATAATTTTGCAATCTCATTTTTATCTAAGATTGCTTATATGTAAGTATTTACTAGGGTTATATTTTTCATCCATGTCCATAAAATGTTTTTCATAAAGTGTTTAATATTATTCCATTTATTTTTAAATTCATGTTTACACCTCTTTGACTTTTACTTTATGTTATGGAAGGAATCTTTTTTTGTTTACCAAATGTGGTACTTTTTGACTTTTCTGGAAAAAGTATGAGGAGAATGTTTTTTTAACTTATACGGCATGAATGGATTTTTACGGTTTTATAAAGCCTTATTTTCATGAAGATTACTCTGCAATATTTCATGAATATTTTCAACAAAATCCTTTTCTTTTAAAATTTCAGGGCATTTTTTGAAAATAAAATGATTTTGAAGAAGAAAGGATATTTTCCTCATGAATTAATTTCAAGTGTTTTGTCAAAAACATTTTCCATCTAAGATGACATTATTTCATATGTGTATGTTTCAAGTATAATTTCTCTATGATTTACATGGTTTCACTTTTCATATGATGAAATGATATCCATTTATTTTATATGGACTATGTTATGATGGGATGATGTTTATGAAACCCATTTTATGATTTGGGTTATGATGAATAATTTATGTTTATGTTGTGGCACATGAAAGAATGATTTCATTATGAGATGGTTGGGACCTATATATCCCTTTAATTTATTGGGTAAATACTTATATCTCATGAGATAGACATGGATAGAAGGGCAAGTTAATCCAGTTCAGTGATACAGGACTGGAACGAGGAGTGAACTCGATTCAGTAAGGGACTTTGTCCACAATGATGGTCTTGGAAGAAATGCCTTGGCTAATATGGAAATCATAACATGTGATTAATGGTTTCCACAATTACATGTTTTATTCCAATTATGTTTTATCATGATTGATGTTCCTTTATGATCTATTCTTTATGTACTGCTAAGATTTATGTCATGTTTATGTTTTTACGTTAAAATGTTTATGGGTTGTTTTATGTTCTCCATGTTTACCCTTACTCAGCATTTGAGCTCACCCTTTTTATATTTTATTTTCCCCAGGATATAAAGAAATGTTTTAGGTAAGAAAACAAAAGTAAAAGATACCATGATTAGAAGATTATATTCCGAGTTTCCAAAGACACTAAACTATTACGGTCCTTCAGTGTTTGTTTTTTTTATGTATTAAGTATTTCTCAAAAGTAATGTAATGTCCATGTATGTCAAGTATGGGTCTCTACAGTAAATATCATGGACAGTCAGACACATGCAACGAATTTGCAAAAGTAAACTAACTAACATTAATTTTTATTTATTATTTATTATTAGTAAGATAAAAATGATTGAATTAATTAGATAATTAATTCCTTTTTATCTTAAAGGCCTTTTTAATTCTCATAGAGCCCATCATTAATGGAATTGTGGAAAATAAATGGTATGACCAATAATTATAGATAATTAAAATAAATAAATTAATCATTTTAATTTCTTCAAAACTTTTATTTCATTTTTAAACAAATATGGATCTAGTAAATATAATAAGGTTTCAATTCTATAATTAATTATTTAAAATAATTTAATTATTTCCTTTATTTGGAAAGTACATGGAATGTACTTACGATCTACACGTTGTGTACCTTGATTGTTGTGCACCCGGGATAAAAGCATGAGTTAGTGTGTGCCACGAATGGACTACATAGAATGTACTAACTAGATACACACTAAGTGTCACACTTTTAGTGTTTCTGAATAAAACACTAAAATACCTCGCATGTTCTTAAGATAAGAGACCACAAAACATGTTCTCCAGCTACACACTGTGTGCTCCACTAGTCGTGTGTCTGCATGACCCACTAAATTGCTCATTGTTTATTTCATACATGGTAAATAATGAACTACATGTCATGTACATTGGCTATAAGTCATGTATTTCATTAGTACTCTAGGATGTTAGTCTCACACAGAGTTTAATCGGGTATTTGGCCACACAAATTGTGCTAATTTCTCCAATAAATTGTGTATACTACCTGATGTTTCCACCGTCTACATGCCATGTAATACAATGAATCATGGTCCAAGTTGGATTGGTATATACATAGTGTGTAATAAATACATTGTGTTTAGTTACTTCTTGGCATGTAGTGTATCCTGCGGCACATTCGGGTGCAATGCATTTGGGTTCACAGTGTATAATATAGATACATGATGTGTAACCTAGTCTCATAGGCTATAATCCTTTTCACTTCCTGATGGAATCTCTGGTCATTATTTATTTATTCTTATTCCTTCAAGAAAATGAATCCCTGAATAAAGATCATTAATATGTTAAAATAATGTTAATTAAAATTGTATTAAAGAATATTTTGGAAATAAAATATCTAACCACTATTTCACATTTTAGATCAAAACTCAAATAAAGAATTATAAATTTAAAATGTGACAAATCTAATACCACTTGAAGGTTCTGGGTGAAACAGAAGATCCTTGGTGGGTGGGTACCCATAAAGGTTCTATCAGATTCAATGGATCATTTTCCAATTGTGCAAGATGTAAAATCCATGAACAATGAAATTTTTCCATCAAATATTGACATAGATAAAACATGGAACCCAAAGAGAATATTTTTACATTAAATTTATAATTAATTTATATTAGATCTGAAGAAATAATACTTGGTTTGAGGGTATTTCTTTAAGAGGACATTGATCATCCGAAAACCCATTTAGGATTACCTTTATAGCATAGGGATAATCCAAATTTAAAATCCCTCTAGTGGTGATCTTCACATACTCCTTTTATCTCTGAGAAACATCAAAAGAACATCAGTTTATAGCACAAAAGATCTATCATCTTATGTTGATAATTTTTCTTACTTATATTTTCTTTGGTCTTGAAGGAATATCTTTAGTGATTTTATTTCTTAAGAGTAAGAGAGGAGGAGAATTTGAGATAAAAGTCTATTATGAAAAATGATTATCAAATCTCTATTTTTTATTAACCATACATAATAGACACAAACGTCTATTTATAGAGCTAGGTTTTTGGTTAAAATTTTATTTAATTACATACCAACCCTTAAATAATAAAATAATCCTTATCAAACATTATTCCATATATTATTATTATTATTATTATTATTATTATTATTATTATATGGTGTGTACTAACTTGTATGATAATAAATATTATTTTACTAGATTGTAAATTCATATTAATCATTGGACACAATCTTGGTCCACTCTAACTCCTCGACATTTATTGAATACGTGAATAAATATTTTATTCATAAATAAATAATTTAACCAAAAATTAATGAATAAATATTTACAATAAATAAAAATTGATAAAATTATTCATCAATCTTGAGAATAATATTTATTTTACTAATTAAATTCAAATGGAATTTAATCAAGACCTACAAAAATACTTAGTGTGCAGGACTCTAGGGTTCTTCACATTGGAATTAGGTGGGATTTCCAAATGTACAAGATTATTTTCTTGAAATTGGTCAAGGAACCCAAGATAAATAACTTAATGTCACAATTTCTAAAACCACATATGAATGTTGATTGTGTAATATAATCCCTTTATCACAATATCTCATCAAGTAGGTTGTTCATCCATGTTAACAGCCTATATGCTTGATACATATTTATTTCACTATCTAAAACAAACACATTATTACACCATGTCCATGGAATTTAAGGTAATGGTTTCATTTTAATCAAAGAGCTGAGATATAAACTTCCATAAAGATAGAAGGGACAAATCCTTCCTCATCGTTTCCATAAATTACATGTCATTCTTGATACACCCAACGTACCCAACATTTCCATGAATTATTATTATCATGGTTTATGATAATACATCTAATTTCACGATTCATGACATTCATTAATAATAATCTTAAATTTTAAGGACCATTATACATGATCTCATATAGGAATATCTAATGGAACTAAAACATGAGAAATTCCTACTGGAAGGTATATTCTCAAAACTTCCCTTCTTGGAGATTACTAAGGGTGAACTTCATGAGAAGAAGTGTCATCTTCTTACAAGTAGTCACACCTGATTGCCAGCATACTATATTCCCCATCATAGAATGTTATCCGACTACAAAATTGTGTTTAAGAATATCATCATGGAATTTCAAGGTTTTCATCATAGCGGGGAACAACTATAACCTTATCAATACAAGAGATACCCTAGGACATTATTACATAAAATACATATAGAACAATGAATAGTATATAATAAAATGTTTTATTGATATTCAAATCTTTTAATATACATGTAATCAAAATTAAAAATGGTTGGTTCTAGAACACCAACTCCAACAATGTGGACGAACCACCTCCTCGTTTTAAGTGTTGTGGAGGCATGGTGGCTTGGAGGAGAGTACTTGGGAGTTTTATATGTAGATGTTTTCCCAATACCTATAGTTTTTTTGATTTTTTCCTTATTTTAGTTTTCTTTAATGATGTGATATTTGAATCATGTTGATTTGTGAAATGTCATTTTCTTCCTTTGTTGGTGACCTTTGTTATGGATTCAAGTATATGAAGGTAAATCCCCTTTCTAATCAAGAAACGTTATATTTACAACATGTTTTAAAACCATTTAGGTGATTCAATGCTACCCAAATTAGAAAATATCTTGATATGGGGGTGGGTTTCCTTAATTTGTGTTCTTGGGGTAGTGTTGTGTGATGGTTGATGTGGTTGTTGGATTGTAAAGTGTAGAGGTTAAAATGGTTTTATGAGTGTTTATGTGGAAGAGGGGTGGTTTTGGCTAGTGTTAGATGGTGTGGTGTTGTGGCTAGTGATATGGTGATGTGGTTGTGTGGATTGTTTCATGGACATTTTGTCTTGGCTTATTGTGTTTGGATGGTGGTAGTGTTTGGGGTGTAATGAGATCTCTAATAGTTATCTCACATGATGGTTGTTCAAACCCTTCCCTTTAAATTCTTAGTTTGGTTTTTGTTATTGATAAGTAGAATCATTTAAAAGATATATAATATAATGTTTCATGACTTCTTGTCCCATTACTTTGTTGGTTTGGGAGTCAGAGGTGTTCGTAGGAGGTCATAGGGTGGTTTGAAGGAGTTGGGAGTTAAAATTCATCTACTGTGGATAATTCACTGTGTGAGTATGTATTCATGACATGAGAGGATGTTCATAGCTTGTAGGTTAGTGATTCACAACTCAAAACTTCAAAAGGGGATCTTATTCTTAAGTTATTCATGAAGTGAATAAATTCAAGGTATTGTATCTATAAAAATCAATGGATGTTCGTCGGGTTTGGAGTTTGAGAGATTCATGGCCTAGGTCTTTTTCAGATCCTAAATTGGAGGGCCTTATGAAAACTCATTGTGTAAACCAGTGACTCACGTCATGAATTTGTTGAGGTCCATTATGTTTATAAATTATAGATATCTCTCGAACTCTTTAATTCCTCTCTCATTTTCCTCAAGCCTTGGTTAAACCCTAGGTGATTTTGTAGGATCTTCCAACCCCCTCCCTCCTATTTTAATCCTTGGATTCTAGATATTTATCTTTGGAAATCATTAGTGAGTAAATCCCCTTTCCTCCCTCGATATATCAAATTTCTCTTTGGGAATTCTCGATGGTGATGTTTCCTTGTTCAAGGAGCACTAGGGGTTATGATTTTGATGATCCTTGATGTGATTCAAGTTGATTCAAGGTTTTCTTATGTGGTTGTGGTCTCTTAGTTGTTTCTTCTTCATCATGTTGTGCACGACAATTTAGAAAGATTCTTTGAGTTAGGTGATCATCATTCTCTCCCTGTTTACATGCATGTGAGGGTATTTCATGATTTTTTAATCCTTTCAGTGGATACTAAGGGTCATCTTAAGAAGATAATTAATTGGATAAATATGAAGTTGATGGGATTGGGGAAGAATCACATGTCTTGATTATTTTTATGATATTGTTGATGAGATTATACATGCTTTTTTCATTTTTGAAAAGAACAGTTGTCAGGAGTCTTGCTTGTGTTGTTGTTGATATGCCTATGGAATCCTTTTTGTGTTGATTATTTTATCTCAACTTGCATAAAAGTTTAAGAATTTATTTTTTTCTAGTGAATTCATTTCCCACGGAATCTTGAATTTGTGTGAGAATACTCATGCTATGTAATGAAGTAAAGTAATTAAATCCCTTGTTGAATCTAAATTGTGGTGAATTATTGAATATAAAATGTTTTGTTAGGTGTTTATGTGCTTTTTGTGATCTTGTAGGGGTTGTGTGAACCCTATCAGAGCTTGTGTAGTGATGGTGGTGACCGGATTGGGTGTGGAATGTATTGGGTAGCAATGCAATGTTTGGTTGGAATGGGATGGAGTGTGGTGTTTTTGATGCATAGTTATTGTAGAGAGATGGTTGGGTTGTAGTGAAATGGCTTGGAATGAGTTCTGTTGCGGCAGTGGTGGAGGTGAGATAAGCAAGTTGTATTGTGGTGTGTTTATGTTAGTTTCCTCATTATCTTTGGAATAAATCAAAATTATGAAAAATTAAAATACATGGGTTGGTAAATGAATAATCATGGACTGAAATTTAATTATGACAATAGGATGAAATTTATGTATAGTAATTGTATTAAAATTAAATGAATGATAAATGAATGGGTTGTGTTAATGTGAATAAGATGACTTAGTAAATGAGAATTAGTGGAAACTCATTAAAACAATGAAATAATAAAACCTATAATTATAAGTTTAATTATATGGTTATGTGTGGTGGTTATCTATTATGATTCATTTAGTGGTAGCATCAGTTGTGACAAATGTCATAGGGTGTAGTGGTGGTGATGTGGAGTATGTTAATGTAATTGATGTTAACCCATAGGTTGGGTAATTTTTATTGTCTATATATCATGTATTTTCATTTTATATATATACATTCCCCACCCAAGTTATATAATATTACAAATTCCCAAATGTTTTTGGTTCTAGTTGTTTTCCCCAACATACAGGCTGGTGGTGATCTGGATGGCTGGCTACCCCCTCTTCCCCACTCTCCCTTCAACGGCAGTGATGATAAAAATTGGTGTTGGAGACTACCCATTGATGATACAGGTTGATTTTGGAGATTACACAGTGGTATAGAGGATGTGATATGCGGTTGGGGTCATGCATGGTCAAAGGAGGGAGCGAGGCTGATTTCATTCAAATCCATGATACCCTAATGTCCTATTTACATGATGAGGTTGTAATGTGAGGATCACTGATACTGGAACCAGATGATAGGACCTGTAGTAGGTGGGGATAGTTAGGGATATTTCTGGACCCACATTAGAGATAGTTGGATATGTTATGTGATATATATAGAAGGGATGAGAGCACATGATAATTTATGTGGGGTGTTAGAGTGTAAAATCAATGGGGAAGTGGTTATGGGGAACATTTTCTTAGTGTTATTTTAATGCTATGGTACTATATTTTATGTGTGACTTGGTGAGCATGTTGTGGTGAGGATGGGATGGTTAGTTGAACTATTTATGTTAACGTTGGTTTTGTTGTTTGTTCACTAGTTAATTAGTGTGCTCTTTTCACAAGTGAACTAGAGACTTTGGTTATGATCCTACTTAATATGCATGTTATTCTCATCCTAAGTATATATAATAGATTTCATATTTTTAGGAGGTATTTAGGGACTAATATGGAGATTATTGGCTTGGATTTGGAGTTTCTTTAAGGCATTGTCAAAGGACTTATATTTTTTATTTACTTGGAGAATTCAATATGTATCTTGTTGTATTTTTCATGAATTATGGGATGGTCTTGGGTTTAATTTTATATTATTTGTTGGAGTTGTTTAGTTGTTGTTTTTTCTATCTCCTAATCCAATACTATTAATAGGGATAATGTCTTCCATATGTGATATTTTTATACCCTCATTTCTAGTCTCCAACTCGGGGTCTACTGTAGTCCAGACTTGGGGGTCATTATGTATCTTCCTTCATTTTTAGAGTAGGAGGGGTTACTCTGGAGGGAGGGTTGTAACATAATGAAAATTTCTGATTTGAAAATAATGGAACACTAAAGATAAAAGGAATAAATAAGACTAGGTTAGCAGGTAGTGAACTAAAGAGCACATAAGTACTCTATGTGGATGGATTCTAACATAACCTCTTAAGCGTGAGTCAATTTTGTGAATCTGGGAATGAGGTTACCTTAATCCAGAAAGGGTTCTTCATCAAATTCAAGGTTGAGAATTATCTCATAAAAGGTTTGAAAAAACAATAATCTTTACCATGTGGATGGAAAGGATAACACGTGCCTTCATGAAGTGGAAGAGGAAAACAACTTGTGGCACCAGAGGCTAGGCCACATTCACCAATAAATTATGGAAACCTATCTAATCTGAAATCTATAGTGGATATCCCAAATATAAAGTGTGACTGATAAATGATACGTGATTCATATATGTGAGGCAAGATAGTATGTAACCCTTATCAACAAAAGAATAAAAGGTTATCTAATCTGCTCAACTAGGTTTACACTAAAGTGTGTGGTCCTGTAAACTGACCTCATACACATGGAGAAAGGTAAATCATACTCTTTATAGATGATCAAAGTGGTGTGGAATTCATTATGTTCATGAAAACCAACAAGAAGTTACAGATTTCGTAAATAAGTATCTAAGGATAGTTGAAAATGAAAATTATTGCACCATCAAGATATTGTATCCATAAAATAGAACTAATTTCACTTCCATTAAAGTGAAAAAATACCTTGAGAAACACAATGTTAAACATAAATAATCTTTAGTGAGGACTTCATAGTAGAATGGAGTCATTGAATAGAGAAACCTAATGGTGAATAATATAGCCATGATATTGTTTATTAAGATTGTCATATCTCATCACTATAAGAAGCAGGTAGATCATGTTGTAGTATACACTCAAAATAGAGCATTGCTAAGACCTGTGGAGTAAATAACACCATATGAGATGTGGCATGGAAGAAAGGATTTACAAAAAAAATCCCTCATTTTTAGAATCAGGTGCTACATCCAGAATAAATAATAAAATCAAGGGAAGTATGGTAGTGTTGTATATGAATATGTTTTCTTTGGTTACTAAATGAAGAGTAAAGTGTAAAATTGTTATAAAAAGAGGCTTAATAAAATTATAAAGAGAAATTATGTTAAGGTTATAAAATATAGAGAAGGAAATAATCTTGGAAGCACAAACCTAGATGAATTATGTGATGAAGATGATGAAGTTGGTACAAATTTTGAGATTTTACAAAGTTATTCAAAAAATAAAGATTCTAAGGCTAAGTTGGAGGAGGAAACAACTACTAAAGGGGATCAACTTACACCTTAATGAAATAACATGAGAATGGAGGTTGATCTATCAAATATAATTGTAATTAAAATTGCACTGACCCAAACACAGAGAATGAGGGTTTTTTAACATGTTTCTCTATTGTCAACAGTGGAAGAAAAAAATAATTGAGAAATCATCAATGGATACATCATTTATTAGATCCATGAATAAGGAATTTTATCAAATTAGAAAAACCATACATGGGAACTTGTGGATAGGCTGAATTGGCATAATTTTATCAGCACTAAATGGTTCTTTAAGAATAAATTCAATGAACATGATAGTGTAATCTAAAATAAATCATGTTTAGTATGTAAATATTGTATTTAAATAGAAGTTGTGTATGTTAAAGAAAATTTTTCACCAGTGGATTATATTTACTCAATCAGACTCTTAGCATTTACAATACAAATAGATTTCATGATTTTTCATATTCATGTAAATATGACATTTTTTAATGGTGTTCTAAAAGAAAAAGTTTATATTGAACACCCAACTTATTACCTAATCAAAAATGATGAAAATAAGGTTTTCAAGATTAATAAGTCCTTGTACAGACTGAAACAGGTGTTTTACCCATGGTATGATTGACTTGGATTGTAAATAAAGAAACTATAATTCAAAAGATGTGGTTTTTATCACAAACTTTATGTGAAGAAATCTAGGGAATAATAGTTTATAGTGATGGTTTATGTGTATGATATAATATTTTTGTAGAATCAAATAGAATTATGTAGAGGACTTTTCTAATCTAATGATCATGTAATTTTAATTTTCCATGATTTATGAACTTACTTTCTAGTAATGCATGTGTTTTAGAAAGAGATACACTTTTATCTCACAATTTAAATAGTCAAATGAGATACTTATAACATGAAGGATTCAAAACCCATGTAAATACTAATTTCAGTTGGAACCAAACTTGGGAATCATGAGGATGTAAAGTGATTGGATCATGCCTTATATAGGAGGATCATTAGAAGTCGTGCCTGACAGAAACTCAGTGAGATATCTTATATATTACTTGTTTGGTGACCTTTTTTCAAAGCAATCTTAAAGATGAGTATCTAGAAGAAATGAATAGAATTATAAATTACATCCAAGGTAATATCACTTATGGTTTTCTCTTTAATATTGAATATGAAGATGAATTATCAGTCTTTTACAATATTCATTAGGCTAGTGATGTAGTGGACTAAAATTCCATATGTGATGGTTCTTTTTTCATTAGAAATAAATGTGTTTCTTAGATGAGTAAGAATAAAGAGAGTGCATCTATGATTATGAATATTTCTGAATATATTTTATTAACTAGAGAATTCACATATCTTTGGTTTATTAAACAACAATTGGAAGATATTTATGAAGAAGTACAACATCATATGGCGATCTTTTTTGACAAGAGTGAAATTGATCTCACAAAGAATCTAGTTTATCGTTATTGAACCAAAAACATTGAAATTAGATAACATTTCATTAAATAAAAGTTGGAATGATTAGTATTCAAGATGGAGTATGTTGGGACTAATCAACAAGTGGTAGATATCATGGCTAATCCCTTGGATACTCCAGTATTCGCGAAACACTAAAGGAACTTGGTGTTTGTCCACCACCTTTAACCAGGGGAGGTTTGGAGAACCCTCTATCCCCATTATATATGATCTTCTATAAGGTTTTTGGGTATTTATTATAGGTTCTCATATTCTGTTGAGTTTAAGAAGAAAGGGGGAGATACTATCCATGGGGGATGATAAAATAAGAATAACGAATTGATCCAAATTATATGAACAATGTAGTAAAACATAATTTATTCTTTTGTTTCCTACACTATGGTTTTAGTCACATAGGCTTAAATAATATGTTAATGAATCTTTTCTTAGTTTTTTTTCAAATGAAGAAGTTTCAAACATCCTCAAAAGTAATCAAATATGGAGGAATAATCCTTTTTATTTTAATGTCAAAGGGGGGAAGGATTATAGGTGGGGCATGGATGGAATGAAATGGTTAAACATGGAAGAAGAGATTGTGGATTGACAAAAAATCAAAGGGGGGTGCTAGAACCACTTCTTGTGTTGTTGGATTTATTGTCAATCAGGATTCACTTCAATTAGAAGTCATTTAGAAATATAGAATTTATTTTGGAATTATTATGGTGGAATTATAGAAAAGACTAGTGTTGAGTAGATTTTGAAAATATGTAAGTGTTGGTTTGCATAAGAGTAACCAACTCAATGCATAAATGTTACTCTACATATGGGATAGAAAATGGAAAACTCCTAGAACTACTGGAAATAAATATTATATCAATGGATTGGAAAAGTTGGTATAATCCCTCAAACCATTGGTATAGTCTATACCAATGGTTTGAAGAGTTGTCGGTTGTGTTTCTGTTAGGAAAAACCATACTAATAACTTTCCTAAATTGTTGGTTTAGGTGGAATATACCAATAGTCTGGGTTGTATGTAATGTTTGAAGTCTACGGGAAATGAATTCCTCTAAGGCCTACTGGCCATGTAATACTTACGCCTATGGGCCTTGTAAAGATTCCACCTCACCCATTGAAAGGTGGATTATCAAAATCAATAAAAAATGAAGGCCTTCGGGCCATTGGATGGAGAAGTATAGGTCACATGAAATTCATATACCAATGGTTTGGTCAAACCTTTGGTATAAATAATGCAAAAAAGGCGATCATGAGTTTCAATCCAATGACCTCCTTATTATCCTTCATAAACTTAACCACTAACCTATATCCACTTTTATATAGATAATTAGATAAATATATATATTTATATTTTAAATTAATTTAAATTTTATTGTATTTATTATTATTAGGAAAAATACTTCATAAATAATTCTCTAACTTATACTAATGGTTCTCCAAAATTGTTGGTAAAGGTAATGTTTATACCAAAAAAATTTCAAAATATTGGTATAGATCTGTGGATATATGTCATAAATCTATGTGAAATTTCACACTTTAATACAAAAAATTAATAATTTGGAGCTCATGGAAAAATCAACAAAGTCTTGAAGAATTATCCTTGTATCCATCAAAGTAACCAATTTTGAGTTGGTTTGGAATTTGGAAAAGTTCCTTAATATGGAAGAGTGACTCCATAAATATGTAAAATTAATATTTGTAGACTCGGCATAAAAATGACTAAGGCATGGAGTTTACCTTATATAGGTACAAGTAAGATGTTTTTCTAATAAATAGAATTAGAAAAGTCCTAGAGGCCACCCTATGAAATGTAAGAGTTATTTATTCTAGAAGGTTAAAAATATGAAAAATGTAAAACAAATATAAGATACATTCACATGAATATAATTAAATAAGAAATATAAATTCTCATGACTCAAAAGGAATGAATAATATTAGTTGGGGTATTACCTGTAAGACCTCATGTCTGTACAATTGTTGCAAACTTTTCAATTAGTGGACTGACTGGATTTTGAACCGAGATTTGAACTTTTTTTCTAAAAGGATAGAATCGATCAAAGGGGGTATTTTGGACATGGAATAGAGATATAGTGGTAGCTAGGAGTTTTGGTAGAGCACCATGAGGATTTCAGGATCACTAGAACCAACCTACCAACTAGTCGATGGGGTTGGCAGTGGTTGGGGAGCCACTGTAGGTGCCACCAGCTAGTCAGTGGAGTTAAAAGGGGGAAACTTTACTCTTTCCCCATAACCTAAAATTTTTAAGGGGGAAAGCCTCTCTTCTCCCTCTAATATTCTCACACAGACAGGGGGTCAAGCCCCTCTCATCCTCCCTTTTTCCCCTTGATGTTGGGATATTCTAAATGCATTTTTGTAGTTATTCAAGGTATGTGTTCACCTTTATTGGTTCCCACTTTCTTTATTCTTCATTCCTCTATAATTTTTAGTTTCCATATTTAGTAATTTGATCCAAATTACACCATAGAATAGTGTAAATGGTCACTTATCTTAAGGATTTTTCATCTTTGCTAGGGGATGTCCCAAGATGCCATTCAGGGGTCATCGTTTGTTGTTTCGCCAAAGGTGTGATGTCGTGTGAATTGTTGAAGTGTTTTATTTTAAATTCAATTTAATTGACTCATGTTTTTGAATTTTTTGTTTGGTCTTTCACTCATCATATTACTAGGGATGTGAGATGGTCCTTTGGGGTTTTATTGAATGGGGTTTTAATGCAGTGACAATGATTGGTGAGAATCTGGGCCTTATGCCTATTTGGTAAAAATAACTTAATTAATTATAATTAATTATAATTAATTTTTTATAACATATTAGCATGAGATATGTGCTTTAAATTGCATGTGGTGACCACTGGATCCAAGACGGTCTTGGACAAGGTTGGGCAGGGAGTTATTGGGATTTGTAAAATGGAAAAGGCTTCTAAAGAAGTAGTTGGTCCTCATTACTTGGCATATGGATTAATGTGAGTTATTTATGATACATGTGATGTGTCCTAATATATATAAGGGTGTTGACCCACTTGATTAGTAAATTTAATTATTAAATTTAATTATATTTTTAATTTAAATGAAATTCCAATGATAAAGGAAACATTATGTCGAGGACACATTGGTTTTGTGAGTTGTTTGATTGCCTCAGCCACCTATAGCTAAGGATATGAGTTTTTTGGTATTCCATATGATGTCCAAACCCTTTTTATAATTTCCATAACTTTTATAAATAAATATCACATCTTTTTAAAATAATATTTAATATATTTCATAAACACATGCCTGAGGATAGTAATAGTTTAGTGTCTTCGGAGACGATACACAAAATATTCTTATTTCATGAAATATCTTAAACATCTCCCACAAACAACTTCTCACATAGTACTCCTCTTAGGTATATCCTACCTAAACCTTTATTTATAACCTGGGGAAGGAAACATAAAAAAGGGTGAGCTCGAATGCTAAATAAGGGTAACCATAGGTGATATCAATCATAAATCAATCATGAACCATAAACTCATGTCATAAAAGTGTGGCACCATCATAAATATAGAAAACCATTTCATATTTTAGGTTTAAATACCAATACCATCAATATAGTGGATCAAGAGTTATCACATTTTTTCCATTGTGGATCAAGATGCACCTGTTTCTAATAGTGGATCAGGACGCACATGTTTCCCATAGTGGATCAGGACTCACCTATTTCTCATAGTGGATCAACCCGTTGACTTTTTTCTCATTGTTATCTCATGATATTTAAAGATTTAACTAATGAGTTTGGGGGAGATATAGGTCCCACCAGTCTTTGGTTATAATATAACCACCATCCTTGGTTACAACATAACCACTATCACATAATGAAAATCATACATATGTATTCTACAAGATCATTAGACATTAATCATATTAGAACCCTTGAAAATAAAAGGGTTTCATAAAAAATCCATCATAACATAACCTTTATAAAATAAATAGGTTTTATAATCATTACATAAAGAATAACTTGTGAAAAAATAAGCATGTTTAATAATCATTTTATCATGGTACAACCTGTGGAAGAGAAATAGGTTTCATAAAAATCTTGTCATTATAAACATGAACCATCCATAGAAATAATAGGAATGGTATCTTGGGATCATATAACCATTAAATCATAAGTAACATCAAATTATGTCATCTTATATGAAAAATGATTTTGAAAGACCACTTGGAACATTTCATGAGGAAAATAATTGTTCTTTGAAAATCACTTTTTAAAACTAAAAAATCATAAAATATTTTGGAAATAATTTTCTTTGAAAATAACCTTAAAAATTATAAAGGGAGATTAAAAATCATTTCAAATTTTTCTTAAGAAAAATATATTTTCTTCCGTGAAAACACTTTTAAAACATAAAACTTTTTTAAAATATTTTTCATCTAAAATAACCTTGAAAACTTATAAAGTAATATTTAAAAATAATTTAAAAAATTATGAGTAAAATATCATTTCTTCTTTGAAAAACACTTTTTAAAATATAAATCATTATGAAAATACTTTTATTTGAAAATAACCTTGAAAACGGGGATCTTCAAAGAAAATAATGGTCATAACGGAAAGAAATTTTGTTCACATCATGCATGTTAAAATAAATATTCCTTTCACATTTTTGGTAAAATCCAAACGGGCATTGTCTTTAAAACAACATGAAGATTAATTTCAAAAAAATTATAAAAAGTAAATTTTTGGTAAATTTTTATTTAACAAATCATTTGAAAAATTTTAAAAACACTTTTGAAAACATTTTTAGAAAATATGGTTTGGCAAGAAAAATGATTTTTGGCCGAAGGGATAAATAAAGTGGGTTTTCTTTAAAAACATTTTTTGAAATCTTGATTAGAAGAAGAGAGTAAAATGGAGGGAAACCATGTATTCTCATGAAATAACCAGAGGATAAGAAATTTCATTATTTTCTTGAGAGATGTATCATAAGATTTCATCATCATAGGAATAAATATAAACATTCTTGATAAATGATGAGATTATATCATAAAACCCTTACCACTTTGGTGACTTTTGTACTATAAACCCCATGAAAGAGAGATACACAATTGGATATGTAAATCATAATAATTTTTAGGTGAATCATCATAAAATACATTCATGGGAGTTATATACACCACATAAAAGTGATAGGCGGTGAATATGACATGTGTATCGCAGAAGTAAAAAGTGAGACGGGAATCCCTTACCATAAGTCTCGACTTCCTTCATACATGTTTGAACCTACTGTATAATAAATATAAGTTTATTATAAATCTATTATATAACCATAATTTTATATATCATACTATATATGATTTACTTATGACCTTTTATTACCTATTTATAAAAAATTCCATGTTAAAGTCACGTTTTGGGCAATAACTCTTGTACACTACACATGGTATCTCATGAGATAAAAATATTACCCAATACATTGGGGGTTATATAATTATAGGTCCATATATCACATTCATATCATGTACATGAATTTTTACACCACGTAGATCATATATCATAAGAATGAATTTGATCAGTTTTAGCCTCATGATTAAGGAAGGAAGGTTACATACATGGAAATACACAATCAATGAATTATATATAAAACTAGGTGAATACCCTTGAGTGGAAATGGAGATGAGTATTCACTACACAAATGTTTGGCATGAACAGTCATAGGATAATTTCAGTGGCATAACAAATGTATATTAAGGTTTATGGAAGGGGTAAATGAGAGTGAAATAATCTCCCTCATTATATATAAACCATAAGGAAAATAAAGGGATTTGTTAAAACATATCACAACATGGAAAAATGGAAATAAAAAGGGGATTATTGCAATGAAAGTACATGAAATAAAATGGAAGTGGAGAGATCCCCTTACCTTGAGAGGGTGCATCTAAAAGATTAGGATGAGCTTCTTAAGAGATTGGGAACACCTTGGGAGGGATATAGAGATATAAAGGAGGAGTAAAGTTTTTCTCAAAGGGTTTTGAGTGAAGATTAATGAGAGGTTGAGTGGGTTTTTATAGAAAAAGAGAGTAAAATTCTTTATTAATTTCTAAACTTAGGTTTTGGATTCTATATGATAACATAATCAACACCAAAAACCTTCCCATTATTTTTGCCAATGTTTTCTATCTGAGGAGTGGTTTCCAATATTTTATAAGTCCAAGAACCGAGATACTTAAAATAATACCCCTGGTGTTGTGGAAGTGAGTCATGTTTATAAAGAAATAATTTTAAAACCTTAAAACATAATATAGGTTTTGAAAGATTCATTAAAGGTTTATAAAATTAATAAAAAAAAATCAAAAAAAATTATTTTAAATGGGAGACCAATATTTTGTTAGGATAATCTTTATAGTATTTATTACATCACTTTTGGTCTATTATGATTTCATAATACATACCATATATTTATACCGTATTTAATTTTTACTAAAAAATTCTTCTGTCTCAAAAAATTATGAAAAAATAATCATTAGATAATTTCTGTGTAGATTTAAAAAATAATTATTTATTTTATCAAAATAATTCTATAAATTTTAGATTTATATTTTTAAATCAAAATCCTCATTTAATTAAAAATATTGGGTTTTTTATAGTAACAGTTTTATGAACCTTATAAAGATTGCATTACACTTCATTAAATTATATTAACATTTTTATATAAATAAATATTATTTAGTAAGAATATTTTATGAAAATAATATTTATTTCAAAATTCTTAAATTTATAGAAAATTTTGTTTTAATTAAAACCATATATTTTCAAAAAAAATACAATTTTAGTTTCTTCATATAAAAATATAATTTTCATCAACACATATATAACTATAAATACAAATTAATGATAAAAAGGGATAAACATGATCATTATTTTATTAAAAATAATGGTTAAAAACTCATACTACTAGGGTCAAGATATATAAATCCTTAATACATCATCGTACGCCTCAAGAGTAAGGTGTACGATGTTGGGGATTTCTTGGGGTAATTCAATGAACATTGTTTGGGTTTCGATCTCGATGATATTGAACTTGTCTCGAAAAAGGTTATGTTCATGCTTTAATTATTGAATCTTGACTTAGGCTTAGTCAAGATAAAATATCAGTGATTTCATCTCCCTTAAAAGATCTGATAAATGAGATTCATAGGTTATGATCCTAATATTTGAGGTTATATCTCCTTCCTTATATGTCAATTGGACTTTATCATAACCCTTAATGTATACTAATCTTAATGATCATTGTACAATGAATATATTATGAATATTTAATATGACTAACAATATTTTAAATCTGATGGGATATAACTTATAATGGTTCAAAATAACCAAAGTAGTGGATAAGTTTTTGATAACTTCATTAATTAACAACACATTTAGTCAATAAAAATGGAATTTCATTTATTAAAGTTCAGGTCATTACATTATTCCCCTCTTCAGAAATTTCACCTTTGAAATTTCATTTTATAAACTAGAATATGTGAGGGTACTTCTGTTTCATCACCTCTTTTGGTTCCCAAGTTCCTTACTTAGACTTTTTATTTCACCATAGCACTTTAACGAGGTGAGTTGTCTTATTTTGTAGAACTTTTTCTCTATAATATAAGATCTTTATCAGCTTCTCCTCATATGAAAGATTGTTATCCAAGGGAATCACCTCTAGATTAATTACATGTGAGGGGTCCATTATATACTTCCTCAATAGGGATAAAAGGATTTCATATGGCACTAAATGGTTTGAACCTTCTCTGTCATCACTTGGATAAGATCAGGTCTCATCATCTTCCACTCTCCAACTTAATCCTAGCATGTTGGAGTCTGATACCTCTTCCCATAAAGAGGCTCATAAGGTATTATTTTAATATTATAATGGAAACTATTGTTATATGAGAACTATACTAGGGGAAGTTGGTAATATCATCATCCTTGGAAATCCATTGAATAAGATCTCAGTATATCCTCTAAAGTTTGGATGGTTCTCTCAGACTGACCATCCGTTTAAGGATGATAAGTAGTACTAAAGCTCAACTCTGTATACAACACTTTTTGAAGGATTTTCTAGAACCTCGGTGTAAACCTTAGATCTCGGTCAGACATAATGGAGATTTGAACTCCATACAGTCTTACAGCTTCTCATATGTATATCTTAGCAAGTTGGTCAAGAGTGAAATCTTTCTTGATAACAATGAAATGTAATGACTTTGTAAGGTGATTGACTACCACCCAGATGGCGTTATTTCCATTAGGTGTTCTAGGGAGTCGTATGATGAAATATGTGGTTATGTTTTCTCATTTCCATACTATTATTGGAAATGATTGCATCATAACCTTAGAACTTTTTCATTTAGCCTTGACTTATTAGCATACCAAGCATCGAGATAAAAATTATGTAATATCCCTATTTATGTCATCCCATCATAAGTTTTCATCAGATATTTATACATTTTAGTGCTTTCTATATTAATAGAGAAACATGAATTATGTGCATCATCTAGAAGTTTCCTCTTCAGTTATGGTTTTATGGGAGACATATTTGGGTTCCAAAACTTATAACTCTATATTTATCAAAGTTAAACACCATAATATTTGCTACCTTTTTTTATAGAACCTCATCAACATTCTAGGCCTCCTTGATCATATCATGAATATATGGTTGAGTAGTTATTTGAGAAAAGTGGGGTGAAGATTCTTCTATTATTCTCATATCCATCCTTTTCATGTCCAAGAATATTGGATCCATTTCAATCTTCATCATGGATAGGGTTGTAGGATCCTTTCTACTTAGAGAATCTTCCACTTTGTTCAATTTTCTTGGATGGTAATGGATTGATAAATCATAATCATCCATCATCTATAACTACGTTTTCTAGTATATATTGATATCCTTTTGTGTGAATATATACTTGAGTCTTTTATGATCCGTATATATGTCACACATCTCCCAGTAGAGATAGTATCATCAAATCTCCAATGCAAAGATCACTACAACAAATTCTAGAGCATGTGTTGGGTAATTATTCTCATGGATATTAAATCAGTGGGAGGTCTATACTATGACTTTTTCATCTTGCATGAGTACACAACCCAATCCCTTTTTAGAAACATTGTTATAGATTACAAATCCCTCCCCACTTCTGGGTAATGTGAGAACAAGTATAGTGATTAAGCTATTGTTAAACTCTTTAAATTTTTTCCCACATTAATTAATCCAAAAAAACATCACTCCTTTACAAGTCATCATAGTTAGTGCTATTAACAATCATGAGAAGTTTCTCACAAATCAAAGATAGTATCCAGATAATCTAAGTAAACTATAGATATTCGTCAGACATTGGTTTGGGTCAACCTTCAATTAACTCTGTTTTTGAAGTATCCACATATATCCCTTTACTGGTGATAACATGCCCCAGGAATGTTACTTTCTAAAACCAAAACTCACATTTATTATACTTTTCAAATAAATTTTCCTTTATCAAAGTATTCATAAAAAATTCAAAAATTCTTCATGTTCCTTATTTCTTTTGGAGTAGATAAGAATATCATCTATAAATACTACCAAAGATTTGTCATGGTAATCCTTAAATACTTTATTCATTAAGTTCATAAAGATATATAAATCATTAGTGATTATAAATGGAATCAATATTAACTCGTAGTGCCCATACCTTGTATGAAAATTGAACTTGCGGATATCCTCCTTTTTCACCTTTAAATGATAATATCCCAACCAAAGATCCACTGTAGAGAAGTAATGGGATCTGCATAGTTAATCGAACATTTCATCAGTCCATAGAAAATGATAATTTTTCTTTATCATGATCTTGTTGAGAAAATTATAATAAATGTAGAGGCATATTTACCCATCCTTCATCTTAAGGAAGATGACCGGTGCACCTCACGGTGAAGCACTTGGGCGTATAATCCCTTTATCCATATTCTCATGCAGTTTCTTATTTAGCTCCTCAAGTTCAACAATGGCCATTATATAAGGATTTTTTGATATTGGAAAAGCTCTAGGTATAAGATCGATTGAGAACCCAACCTCATAGCTTGGTGTAAGACTAGAAAATTATTCAGTTAACATGTCATTATATTCCCCTACAATGAGCATGTCATCAAGGATGATCTTTTCCTTAGTCTTAGTCATTTAAGCTAGATATAATTACTCATAAGGCAATAATATTAATACTTGAGATGATTATTTCCAATAAGATTCAACCTTATCCTTGCATTTGTATAGAATTTGAAAACAATTTGCAATACGGGGGTTGATTTCCTTCTCTTAGCAATTTATGTTTTCTCTATATAAGGAAAGTCAATCAATACCCAGAATAGCATCAAATTTCACTAAAGGGGGTATCACAAGGTTTTTTGGGAAGTTCATCCCACAAATATAGACATGATAGGATTTATATACTTGGGATGAAATAATTTCCCTATTTGTATTTTTCACTGATGGCTCTACTTCCATATTTTGCAATGGTGTTTGAATAGTTCTACTAAACTTGTGTGATATGAAATAATGTGTAGAACTAGAATCAAATAGTATTATTTATATCATTTAATGAATAAATAGTTTAATTTTTACCACATCATTTTAAGGATCCACCTCAGCAGTTGTGATTTCATAAGAGCACTCTTTCTCTATAGGCCTTTAAGGTGGTTATTGTCGGTTTTCATTGAAAACCCTTGTCTTAGTGAATTATTTCACATAGGGTCCTTGTTCCTTGTAGTTGAAGCATTGGAAAATGGGTTGAGGGTTGAAAGGAGCATTCCTTTCTTCCATCACATTGGTGGGTTTCACCCATCAGCAGATGCTAGTTAGGCACCCTTCCTTCCCTCACCTAAAGAATTTCCTTATCCCCTTTAGGTAATTTCCAGGATGCTTCTTCCCACACTTTTGAAATGTCGTATGTTTGACTTTCTTATCCACATGAGGTTTCACCATCACCCTTCCAGAATTAAACTCTATTCTCCGCTTCCTGTCTCCAGACTCATGAGAACCTTGAGATTTTCTGATCTCTATTTAGAATTTGAGGGTGCATCGGAAAATTTCCTTATAGTTTCCAATGTCCTGAATGGACAAAGCTTTTTATATACTCATCTTTATTCCACTAAATAAGCATACAAATTTAATTTTAGAGGTAATGAAAAATCCAGATGCATATCATGCAAGTATTTTGAAGTTCACCTCATATGCCCTGATGGAATCATCATTCTTCTAGTTGACTCCAATAAAATCCCACTCCATTTTAAGTTAGAGAATGTGAGAAAAAAATTATTAAAATTTTTTTTCCAGAATTCTTTCCACTCTATCACTTCGATATCTTCCTTGGGATTATTATTTTTGATCAACATCCACCACTGATCAGTTTCTCCCTCCATGTGATAAACATTCAGCATGACCTTCTCTTGCTCAAATCATTAAAAAAATAAGATCTTTTAAATGGATTTGATCCATTGTTCCATGATTAAGGGATCAGAAGATCCATTGAAGGTTGGATTCCTTCATCACATAAAAATATCAATTGAAACTTTCACTTTCTTGTGATGATTTGGGTTTTCCCATGATTCAATTTTATGTTCAGAACATTTTTTTAATTAATAAATTATCATCACAAAGTACTCAATTCCTTCGCCCATCAGTTTGGTAATATCAGTTGGTTAGTCATTACATTTCTCATCACATTGGTTGTTGACTCGGTTTCTCCTATTCCTGGCCATTGAAAAAAATAAATGGAAAACAAGGATGTGGATTTTAAAACTACTAAACACATAAAATGGAAACTGTGAACATTTAAGGGATAACTCATAAATGACATAATTTCCTTAACCTGTGAATTTATAGGTTTCAATCTAAGTTATCCAGGATCTATTTCCTAATAAAAAAATATTATTGTCATTTTTTTCACTCATAATGGTTCATAAAGTGCTTGGTAATTTACCAAATCATATCATCAATGAGTATCAAACCATTTGGGTAACATTTCTTCTTTATTGTGCACCAGGTGATGATTGAGTCAATACTAATACATCCTTTTCAGAGTTCTACCCCTATATACAATTGTGTCAGAGTCACATCCACTTGTAGTATCCAAAAATGGATTTGGTTTCTTGAAAACCACTTACTCCTCTATACTTTAAAAAAAATTATGTATGTTTTTATATGTTTAGTATTATCCCTAAGGATTTCACAAGAATTTTATAATCCTAATCTCTAAAAATAATTAGACTTTTCTCATATATCAACTATGATAACCCAAATCTTTAATATACTTTATTTCATGATTTATTACATAAAGGTAAACTTAATACAACCCCAGAATATCATGAGGCCTAATTTCCTTGGGTAATTAGGTGCATAGCAGAATAACTTGCAATAGTAATACAATGACATAAACTAAAACTCTATAACATGACCTTAAATTCTCTTGACCTTCTAAGGATCAGTGAGGGAATAATCAAAGCATAACATAAGGTAAAGTAGTACATATGAGTCAATAATAATATCAAGGTAACATAAGAGGGGTGAAAATGATAAACTTGAACATAAAAACATGATATAAAATGATAACATAAAGGCAACATAGGAATGTGGCAACAATATAAAACATGACATAATAAACATAGTTCAAGGTTAAATGCCCATAAATCATAACATAGTGTGCTTAGGATAACCTCTCATACACCATACATGGTATCTCCTAAGATAAAAACATTACTCAATGCATTGAATGGCTATTTAATTCTGATTTCACCCATTATATTCATATCATGTACATGTATTTGTGCACCACATAGATCATATAACATAAGAATGTATTTCATCGTTTTTAACCTAATGATAAAAAATGTGGGTTAAAACATGTAATTCCCCAATCAATTAAGGATGGTTACAACTATGTGAATACCCCTTGAGTGGAAATTAGGATGATTATTCACTACACAAATGCTTGGCATGGAAAATCACAGGATGATTTTGAGAACATAATGGGTGTACATTAAAGTTTATGGAAGGGGTAAATGAGAGTGAAAGAAGGTATATCATTACATGGAAAACATAAGGACAATAAATGTATGTGAAAAAACACATTGTAAAGTGGAAAAGTATAAATCAAAATGGGCTTAGTACAAGGAAAGTACTTGAAATAAAATAGAAGAGGAGAGAGTTTCTTACCTTGAGAGGGTATATCTAAAAGATTGAGAGAAGATTCTTAAGAGCTTGGGAACACCTTAGAAGTCATCTAGAGAGGGAAGTGTAGAGTAAATTCATTTTCAAAGGGTTTTGAGTGAATAGGAATGGGATGTTGGGTGTATTTTTATAGCAAAAGAGAGAGGAATTCTTTATTAATTTCTAACTTAGGTTTTGGACTCTATATGATAAAATAATCAAAACCACAAACCTTCACATGGTTATTACCCATGGTTTCTTCAAAATAGGAGTGGTTTCCAGTATTTTATAAGTTCAAGAACCAAAATCCTTAAAATAATAAATTAGGTGATGTAGAAGTGAATCATGCTTATAAATAATTAATTTTAAAACATTAAAATATAATATAGGTTTTGGAGGATTCATTAAGGGTTTATAAAATTAATCAGATAACTTAAAAAACATATTTTTTAAATGATATGCCTATATTTGGTTTAGGATACCCTTTATAGTATTTATTACATAACTTTTGGTCAATTATGATGTCATAATACATACTATATATTTAAATCGTATTTAATTTTTACCCAAAAATTTGACTATCACATAAAATTATAAAAAATCCACCATTGGATAACTTCAAAGTGATGATTTCAAAAATAATATTTATTTTATTAAAATAATTCTATAAATTTTAGATTTTACACTTTTAAATCAAAATCCTCATTTATTGAAAAATACTAGTTTTTTTGCAATAATAGTTTTATGACCCTTATAAAGATTACATTTGAATTAATTAAATTATATTATCGTTTATATATAAATAAATATTATTTAATAGGAATATTATATAAAAATAATATTTATTTCAAAATTATTGAATTTATCAAAAAGGCTGTTTTAATTAAAAATATAATTCTCATCAACTCATATATAATTGTAAATATAAAGTAATAATGAAAAAGGATAAACATAGTCATTATTTTATTACAAAGAATACTTAAAAATCATACTACTGGGGTCTAGATACATAACATCATATTATACCAGCGTACACCCTAAGAGTAAGGTGTGTGATGGTGGTGCTTTCTTGGGGTGGTTCGATGAATATGGTTTGGGTCATGATCACGATGAGCATGAAATTCTATCATAAATGGTTTCGTTCATGCTTTATTTATTGAATCTTGTCTTGGTCTTGGTTAAGGGAAAATCTCAGTGATGTCATCTCCCTCATATGATCCAATAAATGGGCTTCATAGGTTACAATCCTACTAGTCAAGGTCATCGATCCTTCTATCTATGTCAATTGGACTTTATTAATGCATGATGGCATCATTCTCTCCCAGCTCTCCCCCTCTCGCTTCACCTAGGGTTGCCTCTCGCAACCTCCGGTGTGGGATCGTCGGCATCTGAGCTCTGTTTTCCTCTCTACCCTCCCTTCTTCCCCTATTTTTCCTCTTCCATCCTTCCTCCTACTCCTCAATTTGCTCGTCTTCTTCTATGGAAGTTCGATTTCCTTGGTGTTTGTATCTCAGAGAGGATATATTGGTTCTGACAAAGGTGGTTGTTGTTGAATCCCTTAGTCGCTTCATCCCTACTCTAACCTCATGTTCCACCATACCTCTCCAGGTCAGATCTAGAGTGATGGTAACACATTGGTTTTGGGTTAAGTGGTATGGTGGTTGAGGGTTTTCTAGGTTCTCCTTTGTCATCTCATTCTTATTTTTATTTCTGGGTTCAGTCTCACTGTGGGGCCATTTTCTGTAGCCCTTGTCCATTCTATCCCAACCCTAACCTCAAGTCCCTCTGCTCCTCTCTAATTCGGATCTGAAGCAGTGGTTACCTTGAGGTTTTGGGAGGTGGGGTTTGAAATTGAAGGTGCTCCCCACACGGCCTGATTCGGTTTTCTTATTCGTTTATGTTATATTTTATCATCCTATTTTCCAAGGGAGTGTCTCAAAGGTTCCATTGGAACAATCATGGAAAAGTTTCAGTTTTTTGGAATTTTTTCCCATGTTCTCGGTGAAGTTTTTATGGTGGTTGTTGGTGTTTTTCATGACGGTGTCATGTTGCTACCTTTTTATTTTGTTGAGGTGATCACTTTTTTGGTGTTTTTGACTGTTTTTGGTTTGTGAAGACATGGTGATGGTGATATTCAATAGATTAGACGGACTCTAACAGTCTCTAATAACTAGCATGGTGCTCGAACGGTGGCGACGACGGAAGTGAGGATGAAGATGCCGAAGGTGGTTCCTCATGATGGTGATGTTTGTTGGTGATGATACATGGTTGACATAGTTTATAATGATAGTGGATTTTATGGGAATTATGGATAATCTATAGACCCTATATGAACCAGGAGGTGGAGTGTAGCTCATCTCGCAGAACATGGCGTTTTTTAAAATATTGAATTTCATGATTTCGGGTGTTGTCGTTTTAAATTTTCAACTCATTTGCATGGTGTATGTTTTTGAATTGTGGTATATGTTGTAATATGGGTTGGATTTTGGTATGTCTGGTTTTCACTAACCCATAAAGTGGTTTTTATAAGAAAATACCAAAAAATGGATAGGAGGAATTGGACTTTATTATAAATATAAATATATACTAACATTAATGGCCATTGTGCAATGCCTATATTATGAACGGTTAATATGATTAAAATTCTTTTAAATCTAATTTAATATAACTTATAATAGTCCAAAATAACCAAATTAGTGCATGTGTTTTCTATAACTTCATTTCTTAATAAGGAATTTACTTAATAAAAAGAAAATTTCATTTATAAAAGTTTGGTTGGTTATAGAATAAACATGGAAGAATACTCTATAGTAGGAGAAGACACTCTCACTCTCATCTCAGGCAATACTTATAATATCCCCACCACATTTCCCCCACATGTGTTTAGATAGATTAACTCCATCCCAGATTCCTTCCCTGTTGGGACCCTTTTACCCCTTCTAGAGTATTCTTTCCCAGCTATCTAGGCTATGTTGTGGGATCCCTTTCCACCTTCTAGAATATTCTTTCCAAGCTATCTAGGATATTATGTGGGACCCATTTTCCCCTTCTATAATATGATTTACAAGAAGCCCGAGTTGTGTTATGGTGTTATGATTTTTATTAATCACCCCTCAAAAATAAATCATGTCTTCTAGATATAGGAAAGCTAAATTATTTTTTTAGGTGAATTCCTTTTCCCATATAGCTTCCTGAACTCCACCCATTGATATGGAAACCCTACTGATCCTAGTTACTTGGGATATAAGTAAGTGATCCTTATTTCTAAACTATTCAACACCAAAAGGCATGCCATTACCTTCTGACCCAGCTCCTTAGTTGTATAACTTGAATATATGAGTCCAATTGTATTATTCAACATGTAAATACCATAAGAAGTTGTAGAGATCCTAGATACTTATTATTTGGAAATATTAATGCATTCCTTTTCCCATGTATCTTCTTGAACTCCACCCCTTGGCATGGATTCCCCATTGCCCCCTCTTCTGTTGTAATGGCCTGATCCTCTCTGGTTAATTACTTCATGAAACTCTGGTGTTTGAAGTGTTTTGGGAAGACAAGGTGACTTATTTCAATACTTTGAATTTTTTCCCAGTTTTTCAAGTTTTCCAATGGTGAGTCATGACGGTGTGTCATGGCGGTGTGTCGTGACGGTGAGTCGCAATGGTGAGTCGCGATAGTGTGTCATAATGGTGAGTCATGATGGTGTGTCAGGACGATGAGTCTTGATGATTTGTCACGATGGTGTGTCACAATGATGAGTCATGATGTTGTTTTGTGACGGTGTGTCTCAATGGTGAATCATGATGGTGAGTCGTGATAGTGTGTCACAACAGTGAGTCGTGATGGTAGCTCACGACGATGAGTCGAGACGGTGTGTCGCAACAGTAGATTACAATGGTGGATCGCGACAGTGGCCCATGAAAATAGCTCACACTAGTGACTCATGATGGTGACTCACACTAATGACTCATCTAACGGTGATTCATTTCTAACATTTTTTCAATTTCCATATTTTTTTCCAGTTTTTCCAGTTTCTCCCCTTTAATGTTTTCTTTGACGTAAAATGAATTTAATACCATATTTAAGTTGTTTTGAAGTCATTTTAGGGGATATGAATTATATGTTTAATTTTTTTTAAAAGTCCATGAGCCTTCTAAATGGTCAAACTGTGTGGTTTTGTTGAGATCTGGCTTTAATGGAAATTCAAAACTGTTTCATATTCTGTGAGTATCAGATCTAATACTTCTAATCAAGGGGCCTTCCTTTCATTAATTATTTATCCTTTATCTTCATATGAGGCACCTATAACCTTTCTTCCCTGAGGATTAATGCATTGTGTTATAGCTTTTGGATCTCGTTTTCCCTGGAGGCTTTTCCTGCTGCATGTGTACCCCCTACCTTGGTGTGATAAGGAAGTATTGATCACTTCTTCTTCCAAGTAGGTTTATTTCATCCCTATTATTTGTGTATCATGCGGGGTGGGTGTACAAATGTTCCCCGTGTGAAGATAGTTGAATCCAAATTTAAATAAAGATAATTTAATCGGTTTAAGATCAATATATAGGGGCTAGGGTAAAGTGATGTATGACATGCTTGTTATTTGTTTTAGTTGTTATTTTGATCTATATGGGCTAAATACCCATTGGAAATCATGGAAATTGGGGGTATTTGTTTGCGCATGAGATATTTATGGAATGTATGTTGTTTGTTTTCTTTGAATTCCTTTATATGAAATTTTTTTAAACACGTATATCTAGATAATAAATGGATTCCCCTAGATCATACTGTTTTTGTGATAACCCCTGAATAATAAGAGGAAATTGAGTGAGCAATGCATTTTTAAATCTGAGTATGCCTTGCCTTGGTTCGTATAGTGGTATTTTGTGTGTAGGATTGTTCTAAATTATGTTTTAGTAGGGTTTTGGTCATGGTTGTGTGATGTGGGGTGGTTCGGGTGGTGTAATGGAATCTCAGGTTGAGAGATTGATTGATTGTGGAATAGATGGGAAGTGTTGTATAGCATGGTTATGATTGGGTTGTGCAATTATGTGTTGCTAGGTGCGGCTGTGAGTTGGGGGTTTTCTCTATTGAGAGGATGTAATGGGTGGAATGATTTTGAAGAATGATGATGGAAGTGGTTGGCATGGGTGTTAAATAGAGAGGAATGTGAAGTGGGTTAATTTACCATGGTTCTTTTTCCTCTGTGTGACTTTTTCTATGTGGATTATTGTGTGGTGTGCCTAGTAGTTTCCCTCATAAAGATGGAATGAAAAAAATGAATTGTTTAATAAAGAATGGAAACTAGTTAAATTAATTGTTTGGGGATATGAATTGAGTTTTTGGTTGGTTGTGTGGTTGTGTGGTTGTTCATTTAGAGGTAGCAGCGAAGGCGGTATTGTGATTTGGTTGTTGGTTGAAAACCCATAGGATGAGCTTGAGTGTTTGGTATCATAAATGTATTACTTGTATTTTTCTTTTGATTTCTATATGAACCCCACCCTAGTTTATCACTATATACCGAACACCCCCATCGTCACGAGGGAGGGTGTCTTTCCCAAACATCCTAGTGGGAGGATGGCTGGCTGGCCACCCACTCTTCCCTACTCCCTCTTCCAGGTGGTGATTATAAGGACCCAGCCTTATTACATAACATAATATTGGATTTAGTCAAGAACTAAATTCCTTTCACATTGATGATCTTTTAATGTTTATAGATTTAGAGAATTGGGACACAATAAATTCATAACATTACACATTAATACATAGTGGAAACCATAAAAACATTATTCATTTCTTCCAAAATATAAAACTTTCAAATATAACATGATTTTCTTTGACAATTGTTCAAGCATTTAACTTGGATTCCTTATTTTTCCTACACATCCTTATAACCTGTGAAAATAATTTGAAAGATTGGGATGAGCACAAAAATCTTAGTAAGGGATATGAAAATAAGGAAAGAACATATTAGTCCATGAATACTTGTAACATATGAAAACATTTTCAAAAGACATACTTGACACCAATATATACTTACTTTTTGAAACATGAGATTTCCACAAGATCCCCACAAATCATAAGAACGTAAATAGAACCATAAAGGTATCTTGGGGAATTAGTTACATAATCTTGTAACCCTCTCAGCTACCTTACAATTTGTATCTCTCACGGTTACCTTACAATTTGTGTAACCATCACAGTTACACTTAGAGTAACCATATGGCCGACCTCCATCCTACACATACTCAACGCATTAGAGGTAGATATAGGTCTCATCATTCATCATAAACAATTCCCAAGAATCATAACATAATCATACAACATTTATAATTGCATAAAAATATTCACTTTGAATTTTGAAAAACTAGAAGTTTAAAATAGGATTTTATAAGAAAAGTCACTTATAAATAACATATAATTGACATGAGAATCAATAGAATGAAAGGAATATGTGTATATAATATAAATAAATATAATAAAACATAATATAAACAAAATTTAATTACAAAAATGATCTGAAAACCACACAATTAATGAAGTATAAAATTTACCCCAAAGAATGGAAATTGGGTTAAGAATTCCCTTACCTTAGGTTTGTCTTACTTCAAACTCATTTAAACCACTTGTATAATGTTTAAAAGAGTGTTATTAATATCTTACAGAAACATATTGATGTTTTTAATACCTTATATGATCATTTAATTACATCATTTCACCCTTTAATTGTTAGTATTTTGTTCCTTGCATTGTTTTGGGTGTGTTCTTTGCATGGTTCTCATGATTGGTTCACGATGGATATTCTTTTCGATTGGAAGTGAAACTCCAGAATTGGAAAGGAATTGTATTTAAATATTTCCAGTACCATAAATTATACCATTTATAATTTTGAATTCTTTCATGAGTATGATTCATAAGTTAAAATATTATCGATATTTGTTTAGGTCATTTTTTGCCTCAAATTCTTTTTTTTCATTTTCTAAATAAACCACTTTATGGGTAAGTGGGAACCTCACAAACTGGTAAAAAATTTCAAACACCACAGACATTACCATCCACCTCAAAACATCAAATTTCAAATTCAAAAAACCGAGCCCACATCCAAAAAATCACACACAGCAACCATGATCCGCCTTGAGCCGCGCTCCATGATTCGCAATCAACCCTTCATTGTTATCACATCATCAGCAAACAAAGTCCACCGGAAAACATCTTCATCGCCGTGTTTTTTTGTTTTTATTTGAAGGTGAAATCGTGATATGTCAATGGAGAGGTTGAGGTGTCTCCGGTGTTGGTTGTTTGAAGCTCCGCGGTTTGATTTCATAACCTTAAATAAGATATAATACATAAATTATAATTAGGTTCAACCATAAAAATGGTTTCATGACTAGTCTTGAAGGAAGTAAAAGAAATTGAAATCACATCATCCACAATGTTGGTAAATCGACACATCACGGGTGGTGTTTTAATTTCTTGAATAAGTGGGAGAGGAGGAGAAGTATAATGGTGTGTCTTCCATAAACATGATGAAATCCATAATATATAAGTGTCACAACCCCCTCCCACCAAAGATGCCCCTCCTGAGCTGGAAATGGTGAAAGGGAGATAATGACCCCTGATTCCCACCTCCAGTAGGCCTCGGGGTGGCGACTAGCACCAAGGGTATGAGTTTTCACAAATATGGGAGGCATTACCCTTTTTATTTTTAAAGATTGGGAAATAGGACAAGTCAACCACCAAAAAGGAAAAGAACCAGTGTATATAAATAAACCCAAACCAAGCCCACATGCATGTTTAAATAATTTTATAACAAGGTACAAGTACAAGAATGCTCAAAGTACAATACCAAAAGAAAACAAAGGTACAACAACAGCAACAACTCCAACTGTCCGACTAGTAGGGTCCCGCACGGCCCTGGTAGTCCTCCTGGAAACCTGAAAGTAAACGTAGGGTGAGCATACAAGTATACTCAGTAGGGAAACCTAAATCTCTCATGCACAAGTGGGGAGACATCCTAATGTCCCGTGAGAACAACAGAAGGAACCTAGTAAGGAATTCTATCCACCCAACCTCACCAGCCACACTCACCAAAACACAATCACAACAGGTAGTAGTAGTATAAGAACAAGAGTATTGGGTACCCCGCACCATTTCCCTTTAGTTAGCTGCTCTTCCTAATGACGAATGTCCTGATGCTGCCACACTCGCCCCGCCCGCACACACCTGGGCCTCACAACCACGTATCCCACTCGCACACACCCGTGCCTCACAACCACGCATCCCGCCCGCACACACCTGGGCCTCACAACCACGCATCCCGCCCGTACACACCTGGACCTCATCCCGAAGATTCTTGGGAAATGGTAGAACCTGCCCGAAGAGTCTTGGGCTAAAACCACCCCAATCAAAACCTACCTGAAGAGTCTTAGGTGTAAGGTCGCCTCAAGCCATCACAACCTAGGGGAGAAGGAGTAGGAAGGAGCTAGTAACTAAGGGAAAAACACCCTCTCCCATAAAATGGGAGTGTTCGGCACTAAGTGCTCAACATGGGTGGGGTGTGATAAAACGCAAAAGATACAGATATATATATATATATAAACCAACCACACAGCCCAACCTATGGATTCTAAAAAGAGAAACTGAGCACGTGCCTCGGCACTGCTACTACGAAGCATGCATACAAAAAACAAACCCAACCCCCTTTAGGTTTTCACATTTCAGTAGAAATAGTTATTTAGTTCCTTAACTACTGGGCAACTATCCACAACTAACCACACCAAACGTTCATAAAACATATCCCTGCCATCCACAAATCAAGTTAGAAAAACACAAGCAACACAACCAAGCCCTTCTTATCAACCAACCAACCCCATTGATTATTATTTCCGTTCCATTACCACGCCCCGCCATTCATTAACTCTTCCACTTTTATTTAATATTCACAACCCACTATTCACAAACAAGCCCATCCCTGCAGCCCCGCTGCCAACCACCATAACCACAACCACACCGTACATCATTATCCCTTTAAAACCATTTATCGTAGCCCCGCTACCCATCACCATCACAACATTCACACCAACCCACAACCAAGTCAACCGCAGCCCCGCTGCTCACCCGATCCACAACAACCCACAAAACTCCCCCAACACATGCCACGTTACCAAGCCAACACCCACATGTTCATTATTCCATTTTGTTTAACCGGGGTTATCACACAAGGGTTCTAGATTTTCATTTAATCATCCAACTCTACGTGATTATCCAATTTCCACATTCCACAAGCTTCCATCCATAAGAAAATACAGAAGGAGAGGGAAATATTTAATTGCGTAAGCAAAGGCCCCCAACGACAGTGATTTTCAGTAGGTAGAAGCTCATTCAATTCACAACATAATATCACAGGATATAAAGTAACAGAAATCACAAATTCCCATCCCCGTTAAATAAGCCAGGTATTATCTTCATTAAACTGGTTCAAAAGTGTTTCACGTAAACAAGAGAACACTCACCCCGCATGATGCACAAATTAGAGAGATAAAGGTAAAATCTCTACCTCAACAGGTTTTTGATCGCAACGCTCCCCCGGATCAACCTTAGAAGACGTCTGTCGGCGTCCCGGAAAAACCTCCTCGGGTGGAAGTCGGAAAGAAAGGGCCGAAGGAAAGACAACGGATCCAAGATCAGAAGCTCCGCCTCGTCATTACGATCCCGTGGCCACTGACGGATCGTAAATCGGAGCTCGGACGAAGAAATTATGGAAGGAAGAGCCTTCGAGTCTCTTGAGAGAGCTCTGCTCAGAGGAGAGGGGAGGAGAGGTGTGAGTTGAAAGGAGGAGGGGACCCCTCCTTTTATAGGCGTGAAAAGCAAAAGTACACGGCGTGTACTTTATGGTACACGGCGTGTACTCGGTTCTTTCACACGGTCTCCACGCGGCTTCCAACACGGCTCTGCGGTCGTTGACTAGTCAACACATGATTTGAGGGTAACGCATATGCGGGGAAGGACTACACGGCGTGTAGTTTAGACACACGGAGTGTACTCATTTATTACATACGGCAAGGACACGGCTCCAACACGGTACATGTTTGTTGACTGGTAACGTGTACGCGGGGAAGGACTACACGGCGTGTAGAACTGGACACACAGTGTGCACCCATTATTCCACACAGAAGGGACAAGGCTTGCAACACGGGCTGTACCCGGAAAGGAGGTACACGGTGTGTACTCAAACTACACGGCTTGTAGTTTCAAAATTTTGAAAGTGTGTAAAAAGTCCATTTTACCCTCCAGAACACTTATTGACCTTCTTTTTGACAAAGGAAAGGGTCGGAGAGGTCCGGGCCATTAAAATAAGATATTGGATCATTTATTCCTTTTGGATAAGGGTATGTGAGGAAATAAGAAGAATAGAAAAGAAAATGAAAAGAAAAGAAAGAAAACAAAAGAGGATGTTTACCTCTTGATCTCTTCTCCTTGAGATCCTCCTTAAGGCCTTTGGTTTTGGTCTTTTGGTGAGACAAGAATCTCTAGGATGTAGGTAAGAGACTTGGGAGGAGTATTGGGAATAAATTAGGTAAGGATAAAGGCTTGAGAGGTGTGGGAGGAAGAGGGAAATGAGGGTGATATTTATAGTGGAGGAGAGGAGGTATTTTGCATTGTTTTAATCACTATTATAATATTTTTGCTCAAAACTATGAATAGTGTTAATTCATGTGACCCCAAATAGTAAAAATGGAATGTGAGTTCTAACCAAGTGATCTTACATCACTTATTATCTCATAAATAGTGTATTTAACTAATAATTTGAATATACGGTATTTTACTGTATTTCACTATTCATCAAAAATTCAAGAATTTCAAAAAAATCCCAAAAATTCACCCTAACCATTTCTTGATGTTTATATTTCAAAAATGAACTCCATTTTTTGAAAATAATTTTCTAAATATTATTAATTTAATTTTTAAATAATAGCATAATTTATTTAAAAATAAAAATTTTAAATTTATAACTCATTTTTTAACACCTTGAAAAATTAATCAACATTTCATTATCTTATATCCTTAAGAAAATAATATAATAATATGATTTAATATTCATAAGGGTCATATTACTATTCATATCACTATTCATAAGGGTATGTTACTATTCACTAAAAAGCAAGTTGGTTTTATGAGACTCCAAATAACTTACTGAACACAATTGTAGATAACCCTTTTTCAAAATTCAAAATATAGAAGCGGAAAAAATATGTTTAAAGTCTAGTTATAACTATCTACTTAAGAAAAAGTTTCATGCATTTCAATTTATTTTTTAAAACCTTGGGGTCTTACATTATCCCCACCTTCTGGAAATTGCATCCTCATAATTTTATTTACTTATTAAACAAGTGAGGGTACATTTCCCTCATAGCATTTTCAGATTCTCATGTTGCTTTTTCAACCATGTGGTTTCTCCACAAAACCTTTACCTAGTGGATTACTTTATTCCACAATACTTGTTCCCTTTGATCAAGAATATGAATTGGTTTCTCTTCATAAGAAAGGTTCTCTTCCAGCTGAACTGCTTCTGGTCTCAAAACATGAGTTGAATCTGGAACATACTTTCTCAACATCGAAACATGAAAAACATTGTGTACCTGGAATAAATTCATAGGAAATTCTACTCGGTATGCAACTGGTCCAACTTTCTCTAGGATTTCAAAAGGATCGATGAACCATGGACTTAGCTTCCCTTCCTTACCAAAACGCATCACACATTTCCAAGGAGATGTTTTAAGGAAAACATGGTCACCTACCTCAAGAGAGAAGTCTTTCTTTATGTTATCTGCATAACTTTTCTACCTGCTCTGAGCTTCTCTCATGTGTTGTGGGATCATCCTCACTTTCTTAGCCACTTCCTCTTCTAATTCTAGCCCCATCAACTTTCTTTCACCGAATTCATCCCAAAACGTTGGAGCCTAACACTGTTTCCCATACAATGCCTCGAAAGGTGTCATATGTATACTAGAATGAAAACAATTATTATAAGAAAATTGAACTAAAGAAAGATGTTGATCCCAACTTCCCTAGTAGTCCATTAAACAAGCTCAAAGCATATCCTTCAAAGTCTGAATCATTCGTTCTGACTGCCCATCTGATTGAGGATGAAAATTAGTACAAAAAATTAATTATGTACCCAGTGACTTCTGAAGGCCCTTCCAAAAATTATAAGTGAACCTGAGATCCCGATCAGATACAATGGAAAGAGGAACTCCATGTAACATAACAATCTCTTTGAGGTACAGTCGAGAAAGATGATCCAAAGAAATTGTATCTTGAATAGAAAGAAAATTAATAGATTTTGTCAGTCGATCAACAACAACTCAAATCACATTGTTACCTCGAGATGTCTTAGGTAGTCCCACCACAAAGTCCATAGATACATTCTCTCATTTCCACTCTGGTACTGGAAAAGGCTAAAGCATTCCCTTCAGTAAATACTGCTCTGCTTTAACCTATTTACATGTCAAACATTTCATGATAAAATTAGAAATATCTCTTTTCATTCTATCCCACCAATAATACTCTCGAAGGTCTCTCTGCATCTTAGAACTGTCAGGATGAACTGAAAATAGAGAACTATGAGCTTCACACAACAAATATTTCTTCAATTGGGACTCACAAGGCACACACAACCTTTTACCAAATCTTAAAACACGATCTTTATCAAGGTTAAATTCTGGAAACTTACCCATTTTTACCAATTCTACCATTTTCTATAGCTCACGGTCTTCCTTCTATACTTTCTTAATTCTGTCTGATAATGATGACTACACTGAAACCTGAAACAAAACAGAGGTATTTCCTACACCAACAACTTCTAATCTAAAATTCATCAAATCATTAATCAAGGGGTCATGTTCCAAATATAACATGGTTAATGATGCATGATGTTTTTTACTCAAGGAATCTGCCACTTTGTTTGCTTTTCTTGAATGGTAACTGATCATGCAATCATAATCCTTTATTAGTTCATGTCAACTTCTATGTCTCATGTTTAACTCCTTATGAGTGAATATATACTTTAGACTTTTATAGTTAGTATATATTTGATATTTGGCTCTGTATAAGTGATGCCTCCAAATTTTCAAAGAAAAACCCACAACTGGAAATTCCAAATCATGTGTGGGATAATTTAACTCATGAGGTTTTAGTTTTCATGAAGCATAAGAAATTACCTAATCATTTTTCATCAAAACAAAATCAAGTCCCTTCAATGAAGCATCAATGTAGATGACAAACTCACCATTTCGGGAAGGTAAGACCAATAAAGAGTATTCACCAACCTCTTCTTTAGTTCCTAAAAACAAACATCGTATTATTCTGTCCAAATAAATTTAACCCCTTTTTATGTTAACTTAGTTAGCGGGCTAGATAACTGTGTAAAGTTTTGAACAAATTGTTGGTAATAACCTACTAATCCAAGAAAACTATGAATCTCTGTAACATTTGTAGGTATTGATAATTCATCAACCAATTTTGTTTTGGTAGGATCAACAGTGATTCAATCCTTATTTACAATGTTCCTAAGAAAATAAATATTTTGCAACAAAAAATCACACTTTCTGAATTTTCCATATAGTTTCTTTTCCTTTAAGGTTTGTAAACAAACCCTTAGATGTTTTTCATGCTCTTCTTTACTCTTAGAAAATACCAGAATGTCATCAATAAATACAACCACAAACTTATCCAAAAACTCATGAAATATTCTATTTATAAGATTCATGAATACAGCAGGTGCATTAGTTAACCCAAATGGCATAACAAAAAATTCATAATGCCCATATCTAGTATGAAAGGCTGTTTTTGGGATGTCATCCTCCTTCACCTTGATTTGATGGTATCCAGGTCTCAATTCAATCTTGAAAAAGTACTGAGCTCCCTGGAGCTGATCAAACAAGTCATCAATATGAGGCAAAGGATACTTGTTTTTAATAGTGATGTTATTCAAAGATCTATAATCAATGCAAAGTCTCATGGAACCATCTTTCTTTTTAATGAACAAAATAGGAGCACCCATCCAAATGTAAATTTTTATTAAGCCATTTTAAGGAAAAATGGGAAACCGTAGTTCGCAAAAAAGATACCACTACGTGCTGAAAGAGCTCACAAAATGATGAAACACAAGACTAAGATTACTTGAATCAGCTACTCTGTATAATTCCCATTGCAACGGACTAACCTGGATATCAGGACCCTCTCTGATAAGATCTTAAAAGTGAGTAATCATCTTTTCCATTGTTTGAATAAATTCCTCCATGTTGATTATACTCTGATTGAAGCCCCATGCCAGAATTCGATCTTGTTTATCAATCCACACTTCTTTCTCCTCGTTAGCATCAACTTCCAACCTTCTTGAATAAATTCTTTTAATCTCCTCTTATGAGACATTGGGTCAGACAACTTTTTCTAGCATTTCTTCCTTGGAGTGCAGAATAAGTTTTAAACACTCCCCATCCCCTTCTTCCCTGTCTCTTGTATTTCTCCTTGATTCTTCACTTTCCCCACTTTGTAGGTCTTTGCTTGCCTTGTTTCTACCCTTCTTGGTCGACCTTGACTCCATCGGTTTTGGCAAGTGGGAATAATCCTTGTGCCCCTTTGGTTTTTTCCCTTGGACCACAATAAATTTCCCTAAGTCTCTAGTTCCTTTATTCCCCTTCTTCCTGCTAGGACTATAAGGACCTTTCCCTTGAATTTGTTCCATGCTATCCACTGAGAGTTGACTATAGATTTCATCACCAGAAGTGTCCTCCTCTTGGGTCAATGGGGGTTCTTGGACAACCAAACCTTCAAAATGGTTCCCCAATTTAATCATCGAGCCTTCTTTGAGGGATCTATGCTTACACAGAGATACCTCCTTTCCTATTTTATTCTCCAAACCATTATTCTTCCCCTCATTCTCAGCCTTTAGAAGGATTTCGGAGTTGGCATCAAGGGCCTTTGGGTCTAAGGGTCCCAAAACATTCACTTTATCCAGTCTCCCTTGTCCACACATATAATCTGTTGTATCTGATAGTTCCACCGAGGCCACATCCAAGGGACCCTCTCTTTCTGTTCCAACTACCTGCATAGCCTCCTTTCCTTCCACCTGCAAGTATTTTATATCCAAATCATGTTTTAGACGGGCAAATACGTCCACTACCAGTGGCTCTACCTCCTTAGACAGGGGCTGATCCTCCCGGGAGATGGACTCCGCACCTGAAATGTGCCTAACAGGTTCCATCATCTTTGGAACAGCCACGTAAACCTCCTCATACTCTCCCAAGCCAACATTATCCCGAACCTGCTGGTAAACAACGGGATCAACCTGTATATTCTATATCTTTGACTCCGAAGAGCCATGTCCAAGTCTTACGGAGTGAACCTTAGGGACTGATCCGGGATGTTGGATGACACCCCTATAGGCATCAGAAGAGCATATCCTATCCCTTGAGGGAAGAGAGGCCATGGCCGCGTAAGAACTATTCTTGTTACCCACATGCTCCACATCCTGAACCCGATTTGGGGGTGATCCATGCCTGTAGACTTGTTGGAGGTGACCTAGTCGACAGCAAGAAGAGAAAAAATCTATCCAATATTCTAAGTGCACCTCCTGTTTTATCCGGTATTCATGTTCTATCTCAATCTATACAAATTCAGTCGGAGGTTTGGAGACATTTATTTCTACACATATGCGAGGAGAAATCGGATGGCAAAGGGTTCGAGATATTTGATAAAAGCACAAAAATCTACCTACCATGTTTCCAAGCATCGAAAGAATTGCAGGGTTCTGAAAAGGTAAGGGAAGGCTCGGAAAACTGACCCAAATCGGCGCTGTCGGAGGGTCCCGTCGTAGATGGAAGTCAAAAGACCAGCAGAACAGAAAGAACCGAACACCTTCGAAGGATCTTCGTCCGCCAGACCAGATGGAAATAAGGTCATCCTCTGTCGCGAAGCGGATGAGGATATGGCGTGGATCCAGTAGCCCTACTATAGCATGTTGATTTAGGTCCCATGAATCATCAATGAATCTGTCGAAGGCGTCAACGGATGGTCAATTCCGACCAAAGCAAGCCACCAGAGAAATCCGATGGAGGTCCGAAGCCTCTGTGAATTCCCGTGAAGTAATCGGAAGCTTCGGAAAACCCTGATCGAAAGAAGGAACCTTGGGGTTGAGCGAAATGGCAGGGAATAAGGGGAGATCAGACAGGATTGTAAGAGGGGAGAAGGGAGGAGGATGATCCGGGACCGCGTGATCCCTCCCCCTCGCAGGAGGGGGAGGGACTGGATCGGCGGCCATGGCCGTTAGGCCATGGCCGTCAGGCCATGGAAAACCTAAGCGGGAGGAGGGTCCGTAACAAAACAGGAGCACCCCATTGTAAAGTCTTAGTACAAATGAAGCATTTATCAAGAAAATCCTGCAACTAATTTTTCAATTCAATAAGTTCCATTTGAACCATTGTATATGGGGTTTTTGAAATTTTCTTAGCATTAGGAACTAATTAAATTGTGAATTTGACTTCTCGATCAAGTATAACACTTGGTAACTCATCAGAAAAAACATCAAGGTATTCATTTACCACTGGTACATCATTAATCTGAACAGTTCCCTTGTTTTCAACAATGTGATCAAGATAACTTTCATTTCTATCTTTCAACAGTTTCTCATCTTCCTGATATGTTATCAATTGTATGGGTTTGTTATTGTATACAAACTGAAACACTTTCTGAAAAACAACTTCTTTATCTCTATAATCAATATTATCATGATAAAAATAAATTCAATCCATTCCCAGAATAACATCAAACTCCACTAAGTAAAAAACAACAAGGTTTGTAGGTAATGTATTTCCATAGACCACAATAGAAAGATTCTTATAATTCCTATTTTTTAAAATATTTCCTCCTGATGTTTTAACAATAAGTTTTGGTCTCATTTGTTGAGATGATATTTTCAATTTATAAAAAAAATCATCAGAAATAAAGGAATGTGTAAACCTCATATCAAACAAAACTTTAGCAAAATCTGAGTAAATAAACAAGGTACCTGATACAACTTCATTGGATGGACCAGTATCTACTGAGATAGTCACAAAGGATCTCACTACACCTTTCTGCATATAGTATGGATTATTTTCATCATTAAGATCTCTCTTTGGGCAGACATTTTCATATAACCAATCTCACCACATTTAAAATACTTAACAGTGAGCTTATCAGGATTAGTCTTAGGATCATTTTCATTACAATCTTGGGACTTATGTCCAAACTTACCACATCAAAAACACTTCCCAATTTTGGTAATTCATTCTCCAGGGTGCTTATTGCCACACTTTTCACAAACTAGAAACTAGATTTTCTTACCATCATATTTTTTTGGTTGATTCTTACCCATTGCTTTCCATATGGACATCTTCTTCTCCTTGTTGTCAAAGTGCACGTGATCATCAACAAACTCCATATCTACCCTCTCAGCACATTAGATAAGTTTCTCATAACTTTTGAATTCATGGGAGGCCAATGCCCTTTGATAACTTAGCTTCAATCCTGAGTAAAAGCAGTTGATTTTTCTATCAAGATCCAGAATAATATTTGGAGCATACCTCGCCAGTCGGGTGAAGTTCATTTCATACACAGCCACTAAATCTTCCTACTTTTGCTTAAATTAAAGTAATTTCTTCTCCATCATAAGTCGCACCACCTTAGGAAAATATTTTTCATGGAAAAGACTTTTAAATTCATCCCACTCTAAGGCATCAACATCCTCTCTATCCCTGATATTATTTACCATTGACCACCACTGATCAGCTTCACCTTCAAAAAAATAAATGGTAAAACTTAAATATTTATTATCTAAACATCCCATAACATCGAATGTCTTTTTAAGTGATTTAATCCATCCTTCAGTCGCTACTAGGTCAAAAGATCCATGGAAAGTAGGAGGGTGTTCTCTCATAAAATGTTCCACTATTATCATGTTCTGTTGTGGTACCTCTGGTTGTTCTCTTGCATGGATTTCACCACCATTTATTGCCTATGTTAGTTAATCTATTACTATCACAAACTACTTGGTCCCAATTCCTACTATTCTAGCCTGCAGATTTGGAACGATGTTGTTTTTTCGGTGCCTCTCCTCTTCAGCTTCCCTGTTTCTTTTGCGGACAACCATTCTGAACAAACATATCTTAGTCGAAGAAACATGGTAATATTTAAATGCTATAACATTTCAGATTAATCATAGAGTAAAAATAATTTATGGTATTCTATTAACATCATCATAACCCCTAAAGTTACATAAATCATCCTCTGATGCCAACTATAAAGACTCATCCTTATTACATTACACAATCCTGAATTTAGTCAAGAACTCACTTCCTTTCACATTGAGGATCTTTTTAAGTGTAGATATTTAGATAATTAGGACATAATAAATTCATAACATTACACATTAATACAGAGTGGATACTATAAAAACATTATTCATTTCTTCCAAAATATAAAACTTTCAAATATAACATGATTTTCTTTGACAATTCTTCAATCGTTTAACTTGGCTTCCTTATTTGTCCTACACGTCCTTATAACTTGTGAAAATCATTTGAAAACTTGGGATGAGCACAAAAAGATCAATAAGGGATATGAAAATAAGGAAAGAACATTTTAGTCCATGAATACTTATAACATATGAAAACATTTTCAAAAGACATATTTGACGCCCATATATACTTTGTGAAATATGAGATTTCCAAAAGATCCCCACAAATCATAAGAACATAAAAAAGAACCATAAAGGTATCTTGGCGAATTACTTACATAATCTTGTAAACCTCTTAGTTACCTTATAATTTGTAACCCTCACAGCTACCTTACAATTTGTGTAACCATCACAGCTACACTTAGAGTAACCATACAGCCGACCTCCAACTTAAACATACTCAATGCATTGGAGGTAGATATAGGTACCACCCTTCATCATAAACAATGTCCAATAACCAGAACATAATAATATAACATGAATAATTACATAAAAACATTCACTTTGAATTTTGAAAAACTAGAAGTTTAAAAGAGGATTTTATAATAAAAGTCACTTACAAATAACATATAATTGACATGAGAATCAATAGAATGAAAGGAATATGTGTATATGATGTAAATACACATAATAAAACATAATATAAACAAAAATTCATTACACAAATGATCTTAAGGCTACACAATTAATGAATTAGAAAGTTTATCCCAAAGAATGGAAATTGGGTTAAGAATTCTCTAATCTCGGGTTTGTATTACTTCAAACTCATTTAAACCTCATGTATAATGATTAAAATATTATTATTAATATCTTATAGAAACATGTTGATGTTTATAATACCTTATATGATCATTTCATTACATCATTTCACCCTTTAGTTGTTAATATTTTGTTCTTTGCATTGTTTTGGGTGCGTTCTTTGTATGGTTCCCATGATCAGTTCATGATGGATATTCTTGTCGATTGGAAGTGAAACTACATAATTGGAAAGGAATGGTATTTAAATATTTTCAGTACCATAAATTATACCATTTATCATTTTGAATTATTTCATGAGGATGATTCATAAGTTAAAACATTATGGATATTTTTTTAGGTCATTTTGGCGATTCTTCGATCGTAAAGAACTCATTTTGTTTCATAAATTAATAACATGTGTGAAAAATGATTCCATAACCTTAAATAAGATATAATACATAAATTATAATCATGTTCAACCATAAAAATGGTTTCATGACCAGTCTTGAAGGAAGTAAAAGAAATTGAAATCACATCGTCCACGATATTGGTAAATCAACACATTACAGACGGTGTTTTAATTTCTTGAATAAGTGGGAGAGGAGAAGAAGTATAATGGTGTATCTTACATAAACATGATGAAATCCATAATATGTAAGATATTGGATCATTCATTCATTTTGGATAAGTATAGGTGATGAAAGAAGAAGAATAGAAAATAAAATGAAAAGAAAAGAAAGAAAACAAAAGAGGATGTTTACCTCTTGATCTCTTCTCCTTAAGATCCTCCTTAAGGCCTTTGGTTTTGGTCTTTTCGTGAGACCAGTAGCTCTAGGTCATGGGAAAGATCCTTGGGAGGATTATTGGGAAGAACTTAGGTAAGGATCAAGTCTTTAGTGGTGTGGGAGGAAGAGGGAAATGAGGGTGGTATTTATAGTGGAGGAGAGGAGGTATTTTACATTATTTTAATCATTGTTATAATATTTTTTCTCAAGACCATGAATAGTCTTAATTCATGTGACCCAAAATAGTAAATATAGCATTTTATTTCGAACCAAGTTGTCTTACATCACTTATGATGTCATAAATAGCGTATTTAACTGATAATTTGAATATATGGTATTTTACCGTATTTTACTATTCATAAAAAATACATGAATTTCAGAAAAATCCCAAAATTTCACCTTAACCATTTCTCGACGTGTAGATTTCAAAAATGAACTCTATTTTTTGAAAATAATTTTCTAAATATTATTAATTTAATTTTTAAATAAAATCATAATTTATTCAAAAATATCAATTTTAAATTTATAACTCGTTTTTTAACACCTTGAAAAATTAATCAACATATCATTATCTTATATCCTTAATAAAATAATATAATAATATGATTTACTATTCATAAAGTTCATATTACTATTCATATCACTATTCATAAGGGTAAGTTACTATTCACCAAAAAGCAAGTTGGTTTTATCAGAATCCAAATAACTTACTGAACATAATTGTAGATGATCCTTTTTCAAAATTCAAAACATAGAAGTGACAAAATTATGTTTAAAGGATAGTTATATCTATCTACTTAAGACAAAGTTTCATGCATTTCAATTTATTTTTTAAAACTTTGGGGTGTTACCATGATAGCCCAAGATTCTTTAGGCAGGTTGTGGTTTGTGAGTCCCAAGTGTGTGTGGGTGAGTTTTTCTTTCCCATGTGTCTTTGGGATGAGATGAGTTGTGCTCTCCCATGTATCTTCGGGATGAGATGATTTGTGTTTTCCCAAGTGTCTTCGGGGTGAGATGAGTTGTACTTTCTCAGGTGTCTTCAGGATGGGATGTGATGTGGTTTGTGGCTTAGATGTGTGCAGGTGGGATGCGATATGGTTTGTGAGGCTCAGGTGTGTGCAGATGGGATGTAATGTGGTTTGTGAGGCCCAGGTGTGTGCGGGATCGTTGTGACGTGGTACTTTCAAAAGAGGTGGGAGCGCGAGGACATTTTCTGTTAGGCAAGAGCGACTAATTAGTGGGAAGTGGTGCGGGGTACCCTATCATAGATGTTCATTATATTAAATTACTTAACTTTCATTATTTGGTGAGCGTGCCTTGGTGAGGTTGTGATGGTTAGTATACATGTTAGGTGATGGTTGGTTATGATGTTTTCTCATAGAGGCATTAGTATGCTTCTCTCACATGTGCATGAGAGACTTTGGTTTTCCTATTATTTATATATGTATGCTCACCCTACATGTATAAAACTATTTTCAAGTTTTCAAAAGAACTATATGGACCGTGCGGGATCATACTAGCTTAGAATTTGGGACAGTTTTCGTGTCACTACTTAGCTTTATTTTCGTACTTACTTTGGAGTTTTATTGTATTTGTGATAGTTTTATTTTAAACATGCATGAGGTGTGGATTTTTTGTTTCTTTTATATATGTCTTGGAGTTGTTTGAATTTGATACATCTTATCTCTAGATCTTTTTTTTTCTAAAAATGGAAATGTCTCCCATTTTGTGAGATTGTATACCCTTGGTGTTAGTTGCCACCCCGGGGCCTACTAAAGGTGGGACTCAGGGGTCATCATCTCCCTTTCTTCATTTCTAGTCTCGGAGGGGCATATTTGGAGGTAGGGGGTCATGAAAGAATGGTATTAGATCCAGGTTGAGATATAGGATGGATTTTGGAGTTTAAGTACATTGAGGATTGTATGGGTTGGTAGGGAAACCATGTCAAGTGATCTTGGTGCATGATATAGGCCAGGGAAGACCGGCTAGGACATAGGATTTTAGGTCCCCTAATGATCTGATGCAAGGACTCTGAGCCTAATGAAATATCAAGTGAGGCTATACCATTTGTAGGGTAGAGACCCTGGGAAAGGTACATGCATCATATTGACTTCCTTTCCTATTTGTATTGGGTTGTTTTGAGGAATTTTAAATGCATAACAAAATGAGTTAAATGAGTTAAAATTAATCTTAAATAATATTCCATTCTACTCAGGATTAGGAATTCCTTGTTTACCTTTAAGCTATGGCACTTGTTCATCATCCGCTTGTGGCTCGGGTGGTTGAGGCTCAGCAGGCTGATCCAGTTGATCGGTGTAGGGTTGATCCAGTGGAGGATGATGCCCAGTGGTAGAGAACATCACGTTCTTTCCAATGGTAGACCTTGGAAAATTACGAGGGAAGTGTCTCAGACTTGGAGACGGAGTGCTGGCTCGAGGAGCTTGAGATCACCTTTAGTTTTATCTGAGCTCCAATGGAGTAATGGGCTCCTTTGGCAGTGAGCCAGATGTGGGGAGTTGCGCGTCAATGGTGGAAGTTGTACCTAGGGGATAGAAAGGAGGCTAACATTTTGTGGGTCGATTTTGAGGAGTCTCAGGAGAAGTTCCTTTCGTCGACTATGAAGGCTGAGAAGAGGCATGATCTACTCTCCCTCCAGAAGGGGAGTATGTCGGTATGGGAGATGGGGATTAAGTTTTAGGATATCCTTTGTTTTTCCCTGGTCTTTTTCCAAATGAGTAGTCTTGTACAAGACACCTAGAGGAGGAACTTCACCCTTCTATCTAGTACGTGGTTACTCCCATTACGTTGTTGATGTACTTAGAGGTTCAGAAGAATGAGGAAGTGATTTATCAGATTCACTCGTGAGGATTTCTACTGTGAGAGGGGAGGCAGTAGGGCTCTTCAAGAGGTAGGGTTACCAGCAATAGGTCTCAGGTGCTAGGGCCTTTGAGGTTTCGACTAGCGGGGAATCTACCACAGTAGTTTCTGTTTCGACCTTATGATCCCCGTGCCTTTCCCATGAACTTGAGACCGAGGTGTTTCATCGGTGGAGTTTTTGGATATCTTTAGAACTAGTGTCCAGTGGTCATTTGAGATCAGTACGGTGGAGGTGGGAAGGTTAAGCGCTAGCCTCAATAGCAGTTTCTATCTAGTCCATTTCAGCAACAAGGACAACAGGATCATGCTCCACCAAGGGGAGATAGAGTAGGTAGAGGCTAACCTCGGGGTGTTGCTCAAGGACCTCAACCTTAGTGTGGTCGTGGAGGTGGTCATCAGTAGATGAGAAGAGGGTCTGGGCATAGTTAGTTTCACGCAATAGAGGTAGTTGTTCCAATAGGTCCAGAGATCATTAGAGATATGATCAGCTTGTTTAGTACCCTTGTTTGTGCTTTGTTTGATTCAGGAGATTCTCACTCTTTGTTGAACCCATCTATCCCATGCTCTAGGACTAGATGCAGAGAGGCTTCTCATTCCCTTGGTGTTGAGTATGCTATTCAAAGTTCAGAACAACTTGTTCGATGTGTGTAGGGGATGTAGACTAATGATGGGATTGTATCAGTCTTGTGGGGACCTTTTCTTGCTACAGATGCATCCATACAATTTCATTCTCAGTATCAACTGGTTGTATTCTATGCATTCCATTATTTATTTATTCCATAGGAGGGTCGTGTTTTCAGATATGGATGGTCAGTGTGTGGTTTTTGTTGGTGAGCGGAGCTGTCAGGTGGACAGTCAGTGTGTAGAGCCTCTTCTTTCCTTGTTAGCTGAGATGTAATTGGAATCGATAGACGTTGGGATGGTGGAGGTTCCCAGAGATGTTGTGGAGTTCCTAGATGTTTCCCCGATGAGTTTTTGATGTTATCCCCTCGATATGATGTTAATTTTCAGATAAACCTATAGTCTGGTGCTTCTCTGATTTCGATGGCTCTCTATCAAATGGAACCTTCTGAGTTGCGGGAGTTGAGGATCAAGATAGATGATCTGATGCAGACATCATGTCGCCATGGAGTGCTCCAATGTTGTTCGAAAAGAAGGTGTAAATTATTCTGATGTTGTTTATAGACTATCAGAGGTTGAATCAGGTGAAGTTCAAGAACTGTTACCCTCTTCCAAGGATAAATGATCTTTTTTTACCAGCTGAGAGGGGTGAGTTGGTTTTCTAAGATCCATCTACGGTCTGGGTATCACCAGTTGAGGGTAAAGGATGGAAATATCTTGAATACTAATTTCATATGTAGGTATGGTAACTTTGAGTTTTTAGTCATGTCATTTGGTGTTATGAGCACACTAGTCGTGTTCATGTGGCTCATAAACTCCATTTCCTGTGAGTTCTTAGACCGGTTCATCATTGTATTCATCAATAACATCTTGATCTACTTAAATTCATAGGAGGAGCATACTGAGCATCTCAAAACCATCTTACAGGTTCTTCCACACCACCATCTCTATATAAAGTTGTCCAAGTGCAAGTTCTAGACACAAGAGGTGCATTTCATTGGGAATGTGGTGTCTCGGTAGGCTGTAGGAGTGGACCCGTCAAAGGTTGAAGCTATTGTTTCTTGGGAATAACCCAAGAATATTTTGGAAGTTCACAGTTTTCTTGGACTCATAGGCTATTATTGAAGGTTTGTACCTGATTTCTCTTGAGTTTCAGATCCATTGATAGATCTAATCAGAAAATACCAATATTTTGTGTGGAGAAAACAGTGCCAAGAAGCATTCAGCTGTTTGAAGGGGAAGTTGATCAGTGCTCTAATGCTCTGGTTTCCAGAGGAAGGGGTGATGTTCGAGGTGTTTTGTGATGCTTCCTAACTAGGATTGGGATGTGTCTTGATGTATCAACGGGAAATGATCACTTATGGATCTAGGCAGTTACGTCTCCAGGAACGTAACTATTCCACCCATGATCTGGAGTTAGAGACAATCATGTTTGCACTGAAGTGGTGGCAACATTACCTCATTGGGGAGTGCTTTATATTATTCACAGGCCATAAGAGATTGAGGTATATCTTTTCCCAGCGTGATCTGAAATTGTGGCAACGGTGGTGGGTGAAGTTTCTTCAGGACTTCAATTTTGAGATCTCTTACACCTTAGGAAAGGGGAATGTCATGGCTAATGCTTTGAGTAGAAAGTCGCAGAAGGATGTTGTTCGGGAATCTTCAGATGCTTAGAAAGCGATGGAGGAGTTGGCATCCTTGCACTTAGATGCAGGAATGGATGGTGGTAGACGTTATTTGTTCCACATGATAGTGCAGTCTTCTCTAATGTAGCTAGTGGAGGAGTCTCAGTGGGGAGGCTCGTAGGCAGAGGTGTTGTGCAATCATGTTGTCCATGGTGATGCTTCTTAAGGATGGTTGGAGGATGATCGGAACTGGATGTTGTTCTAGGGGAAGTTGTTTGTTCTGGTAGCGATGCGTGAGGAAGTCCTATATGAGTTTCATAGCTCACCCTTAGAAGTACACCTAGTGATTTCTAATACGTGACATGGTTTTAGGATACAGTTTTGGTGGCCTGGGATGAAACGAGAAGTAGTGGAGTTTGTTGCAAAATGCTTAGTCTGCCGGCAGATAAAGTCTGAGCATCATGTTCCCAGGGGTTTGTTGCAGCCCTTGGATTTCCCCAAGTGGAATTGGAATTACATCTCGATGGATTTGTTACCCATGGCTTAGGGAGGCTACGATTTTATCTGGGTAGTAGTGGATCGGCTGCCAAAATCAGCTCACTTCTTAGCGATCAAGAATTCAGACACAGTGGATGACTTGGAAAAGAGGTATGTGGATGAGGTTGTACGGCTGCATGGAGTTCCAAGATCCATTGTCTCAGATTGGGATACATGTTTTACTTAACGAGTCTAAAGGGGATTAAATCATACTTTTGGCACTCAGTTATGGCTCAGCACTGCCATCCACCCTCAGATAGATGGGCAGACATAACGAACTATCTAGATGCTGGAAGATATGTTGCGATCATGCATCTTGTACTTCGGCAGATCTTGGGAATGACATTTTCCCTTGGTAGAGTTTTCTTATAATAACATTTATCACACTTCCATTGGCATGGATCCATTTTAAGCCTTTTATGGAAGACCGTGTCGTTCACCTTTGTGCTAGACAGAGGTTAGGTAGACAGTTGTTCTTGGTCACGAGGTAGTATAGAGAACAACAGAGAAGGTTCAGCTCATTTGTGAGAGGATTAAAGTGGCGCAGGATCAGTAGAAGTCTTATGCCAATCGCAGGAGGAGGCCCTTGGAGTTTGACGTTGGGGATCAAGTGTCCTTGAAGGTTTCCCCTCGACGTGGGAAGCAAAGGTTTGGAAGAGGGAGTAAGATTTCTCCCAAGTTTGCTGGACCCTTTGAGGTATTGGGATGAGTTGGAAAAGTGGCATACTAGTTGGCATTGCCACCATAGTTGGAGAGGATCCATGACGTCTTCCACATCTCTCAACTTCATTGGTATCTTCACGATGACTCTCAAGTCCTTGACTGGAGAGAGTTGGATATCAAGGATGACATGACATACGTGGAATGACCAATAGAGGTCTAAGATCATCAGGAGAAGATGTTTTGTGGATGAACCATTCCTTTGGTTCGTGTGTTGTGGATGCATGGTGGCCTAGAGGAGAGTACTTGGGAGTGAGAAATGTGGATGCATGCCCAGTACCTAGAGTTGTTTTGAGTTTTTCCTTGTTCTTTTTTGTTTTGAAATGTAATGCTTGAACCTTGTTTTGTATGAGATGAGTTTTTTTCCCTTGGTAGTGGTATGTGTGGTGAACTGTGTGATAAATTACTGACATAAAAAGAAGGGAGGACCTAACTCCTAATCAAGACGCATTAATTGAGATGTGATTAAAACCTTGCGGGTGAGTCAGTGTTGCCCATAGAGGATAGTATCTTGACATGGAGGATGAAATTCCTTGATTCGTGTATTCGGGATAGCATGGTTGTTGTGCTTGCATGGTGTGTTTTTTATCATTTAGGTTGACGTGTTTAGGTGGTGGTAGTGTTTGAGGAGTGACGAGAGTCTTGAGAGGTATCTCACATGGTGGTTATTCAGACCCCTTTTCCCTTCTAGGTTTTGTTTGAAATTCTCGAAGAAGAGAATAGTTTGAGAGGTATCTAATGAAGTGGCCCAGACCTCTCTGGTTTATTACTTTATGAAAATATAATGTTTTAAGTGTTCTGGGAGGTCAAGGTGACTTATTTCAACACTTTTCAAGTTTTCCTAGTATTTCAAGTTCTCCAACGGTGAGTCACGATGGTGTGTCATGATGGTGAGTCGTGATGGTAGCTCACGATAGTGTTTCGTAATGGTAGTTAACAATGGTGGCTCGTGATAGTGACTCGCAATGGTAGCTCGCACCAGTGACTCACAACAGTGACTCATCTAACGGTGATTCATTTCCAACTGTTTTTCAATTTCAATAATTTTTTCCAGTTTTTTCAGTTTCACCTATTTAATGTTTTCTTTGATGTAAAATGAATTTAATACCATATTTAAGTGGTTTTGATCCATTTCAAGGGCTATGAATCATATCTTTAATTTTTTAAAGTCCAGGAGCCTTATAAATGGTCAAACAATGTGGTTTTCTTGAGATTCAGCTTTAATGGAAATTCAAACCCATTTCATATTCTCTGAGTCTCAAATCTAATCCTTCTAAGATGGGGACCTTCCATTCATTCATTCATTCTCATTTCTCTTGGAAGGAGGTGCCCAAAACCTTTGTTATTATAGGAGTCATGTGTTGTGCAATAGATTTTGGATCTCATTTTCCCTGGAGGCTTTTCTTGCTGCACGCGCGCACCCTGACTTGGCATAATAAGAAAGTGTTGATCGCTTATTCTTCTAAGTAGGTTTCCTTTGTCCCTCTTATTTTTGAATCATGCAGGGTGGGTGTACAAATGTTCTCCATGTAAAGATAGTTGAATACAAATTTAAATAAAGATAAATGAATCGGTTTAAGATAAATATTTAGAGGCTGGGGAAATGTGACGTATGATCTGCTTGTTATTTATTTTGGTTGTTATTTTGATCTGTATGGGCTAACTACCCACTAGAAATCATGGTCATTGGGGGTCTTTGTTTGTGCATGATATAGTTATGGAATGAATATTTTTTGTTTTCCTTGAACACCTTTATATGAAAAATTGTTAACCACATATATCCAGCTAATAAATGGATGCCCCTGGATCATATTGTTTCTGTGATAACTCCTGAATTAACATGTGGAAATTGAGTGAAGAATGCCTTGTTAAATATGAATATGCCTTGTCTTGGTTCGTACAGTGGTGTGATGTGTGTGGGATTGTTCTAACTTGTGTTATAGTAGGGTTGTGAGAATGGATGTGTGATGTGGGGTGGTTCATGTGGTGCAATGGAATCTCAGGTTGAGAGATTGATTGATTGTGGATTGGATGGGAGGTGTTGTACAATAGGGTTGTGGTTGAGTAATGCAGTTATGTGTTGTTGTGTGCGGCTGTGAGTTGGGGGTTTTCTCTATTGAGAGGATGGATTGGGTGGAATGAATTTGAATAATGTTAATGGTAGTGATTGGTGTGGGTATTAAATAGAGAGGAATTTGAAGTGGGTTGATTTACCATGGTTCTTCTTCCTCTGTGTGACTTTTTCTAGGTGGCTTTTTGTGTGGTGGGTCTAGTAGTTTCCTGGGTAGATATGGAATGAATGAATAAATTTTTTAATAAAGAATGAGAATTGGTTAAATTAATTGGTTGGGGGTATGAATTGAGTTTTTGGTTTGTTGTGTGGTTGTGCATTTAGAGGTAGCAGTAAAGTCGGTATTATGAGTTGGTTGTTGGTTGAAAACTCATAGGTTGGGCTTGATTTTTTTGTATCATATATGTATTAATTGTATTTTTCTTATTATTTTTATACACATCCCACCCTATTTGAGAACTATGTGCCGAACACACTCATCGTCACAGGGGAGGGTGTCTTTCCCAAACATCCTGGTGGGAGGATAAATGGATAGTCACCCACTCTTCCCTGCTCCCTCTTTGAGGCGGTGATATACCAAGATTCTTCCGGCAGGTTATGGTTTGTGAGGCCTAGGTGTGTGTGGGTGAGTTGTTCTTTCCCGGGTGGCTTCAGGATTAGATGAGTTGTGTTTTTCAGGTGTCTTCAAGATGAGATGAGTTGTGCTTTCCCAGGTGTCTTTGGGATGAGAGGAGTTATGCTTTCTCAGGTGTCTTTGGGATGTGATGTGATGTGGTTTGTGGCCTATGTGTGTACGGGAGGGATTTGATGTGGTTTGTGAGGCCTAGATGTGTGTGGGTGGGATGTGATGTGATTTTTGAGGCCCAAGTGTGAGCGGGTGGGATGTGATGTGGTTTGTGAGGCCTAGGTGTGTGCGGAAAGGTTGTAACATGGTACTTTCGGAAGAGGTGGGAGCATGAGGACTTTTGTCATTAGGAAAGAGAATCTAATCAGTGAGAAGTGGTGCAGGATATCCTATCACTGATGTGCATTATATTGCATTACTTGAATTTCATTATTTGGTGAGAATGCCTTGGTGAGGTTGTGATGGTTAGTATACTTGTTAGGTTCTGTATGAATCTGATGTTTTCTCAAAGGGTAATTACTATGATTCTCTCATATGTGCACAAGAGACTTTAGTTTTCCTACTAAGTATACTTGTATACTCACCCTATGTATATAAAAAAAATCAGGTTTCCAGGAGGACTACATGGACCGTGCTAGACCTTACTAGTTCGGACTTCAGGATAGTTGTTGTGTCGCTGCTTAGCTTTATTTTAGTACTTACTTTAGAGTTTTATTGCATTTGTGACAGTTTTATTTTAAAAATGCATGTGGGGTGGATTTTGTATTTCTTTTATATATGTCTTAGAGTTTTTTGAGGTTGATACATCTTATCTCTTGGTCTTATTTTTTTTCTAAAAAGGGCAATGCCTCTCATTTTGTGAGATTATATACCATTGGTGTTGGCCACCAACCTGAGACCTAATGAAGAAGGGACTCGGGGGCCATCATCTCCCTTTATTCATTACCAGTCCAAGAGGGGAATATTTGGAGGGAGGGGGTCGTGACATCTTCCCTCTTGGAAATCCACTGTGTCCTTTCGATGGAAAACTTGATGAAAATCAGAATGTTTCTTCAACATATTGAGTGCATCAAGTCTATTTCCCATATCCATATTTTTTATTGCATATGGAATGGACCATCTGGTATCAAGTTGTTAAATAAATGGAATCCATGAATCCTTATAAATCCTCCAAGAATCACAACTTTCTTAAATAATTGTCTTTCAATCATGGCATCTAAATTTAGATCACACTTGTAAGACCTATATATATTCATTATACACACTGGTGAATAAAAAATATTCACTATTTGTATGTAGTGGACACCTTTGATGATAATTTCCAACAAAACCATACATACCAAGTTAGAAAAAATTATTGAAATTTATTCTAAGTTAATATCATAAAAATATAGTAAATAAACCCCAAGCATGACATACTAGTCAAGCTATAAACCCAAGGTTGTTGAAGATTAGGTGGATCGTGATCTGATCCGTGAGTATTGAGATTTGGATATAGAGATTCCCCCTCACTGCATTCTTTTCTTTGGGTGGGGTAAGATATCAGGGGTGATTTAGGACAATGTTGTTGTGATTCTTTATAATTCCCCTATTCTATACACGCATGCCAAGAAATCTCTCAGATGATCCTCCCTACTTCATGGATCAGTTTTTGAGATATGAAGTGGTTCATTCCACCAATATCCAGCTTCATCCATTCAACTCTTTCTTGGATTTTTTCCACCTCATGCACACTTTCCTCCACCACCCACACTTCTCCATCCGTATTGAAAGCTTCATCCTCACCTAATAGACTCACATTTTTCTTTGGGTCAACACTCTTATACATTGGGATAAAAAACATTCCACACCTGAAACATCACCCTTTTTTTCCTCTAATCCATTGCAGCTTCTATCCTTCTACAAAATTGACCCAACTCATTCTGGTTATAATGAGATAACAATCCTCCACTACATACCAGAAACTATCAAAGGTGAGAAAACATGTCCATCTATACCAGTAACATCACCCACAATTGTTTAATCAGTGGGGCCAACTCCTTCACTAGACTTATCAAACTACAACAGGGTCATTCTAAGGGGGGACCTAAGGTTGCATCATTCCACTACCCCCAAGTCTCTAATTGGGTCCCAATATGTTTCTATTTACCATAACATATATTAAAGTAATGGTCTAAATAGTTTCACTTATATTAATACATGAGAGTCCTGGATGGATTGTTAAAGAAGTTAAAGAGTCGAAAAATTATGAGATTAAGCATTAACAGTGAAAGGGGTAGTTAAACTCCTTGTCGATGAAAGTGATAGAGAAGGGACATTTGTGTGTTCCATCCCACTGAATCACACCATTAATTCCTATTTAAACATTGATCATGTCAATTTTGAATGTGTAATGATCTGGCTCTTAAAAACCTTTCCTTTGTGTTTTTCCTAACCATGGAGATTCCAAGGGAGTGTTTAGAGTATTATTGTCCATGAAATTCCCGAGCTTTGTCTTAGTATAATGGTAGAATATGATTCTAACAAAAGTATATTAACTAATGGTAGAAGATTAACTAATAGTAGAAGATTATTCTAATTATGGTAGATTGGTCTAATGGTAGCATATGGACTAATGGTAGAAGATTGGATAACGGTAGTAGATTGGTCTAACGGTAGCAGATTGGATAATTCTAGAATATTGGTCTAATAGAAGCAAATTCTAGTTTTTTTCAAAATTCAATTTTTTTCCCAAAATTTCATAAATACAACTTTTTAACATAAAAATTGTTTTAAAGCTTTAAATATGGGAAATTAAGGGTCATTTCAAAGAGGATATTTTTATCCTTCATTTTTTAAAAGACTGATACTTTTAATATGACTCTTTAACATGAATAAAATGATATCTTCATTAATTTTTAATTAATGTTTAACCTTATGTAAATTATCATGGTCACATATCCTTAACTCTATAACAAAGATCTTACCTTTATTTGGATATTTTCTTTCTTTATTCAATTCTGTATGAACCAGTTTTTTTCTTGCCCCTTAAAGAGTCGTCTGTGTCTAATGGGAACCACCATGTCCATGTTTTCTAGGTGTGTTAACAGTTTGGTTTTCACTCTGTTTTCTACAGCAATGATTCATTTTTGAGGTAGAATCTTGTTTCACTTTCATTTATCCTTCTTCTATACAAAATTTGAAAGGTTATTAAATCTCATATCTTCTAGACATCCTGGTGAAAACATCATCTTCTTTTCTACTCTATTTTCGATAGAGCGTGGATAGAAACATCCTTTCTAGGTATGGGATTTGTTGTTTCTCATGTTTTATATGAAATTGTAAAGTTATCATTATTTATCTCTTTGGGTGATGGTTGAATTAAATTTAATAAATATTTAACCAAATTAAAGAAAGAGTTGGTTTATGGTTATAGTGATCACATGAATTTCCACCATGAAATGGTTTGCCTCTATTTTTCTAAATAGTATAGTATTCATGTCTATGATGTGTTTTAGCATGTTTTTTTATTCTTTGAAACTAAATAAAGAAAATAAATCTGGTAATACTTATTGGATAAAGAATTGAAGAGACATGTTTAAATGGAAAAGTTCTTCCTTATAATTTAATTGAAATAAAATTGATGTTGGATGCATAATTAAATGATATCATTCTTCCTTAAAGTTTGATGAAACTATAAGTTTTGTCTGAAAGCATGTTTAAATAATTCATAAATTTTAATAATTAATGTTATAAGTTTTATGCGGTTGTAACTTGATAAATGAATCAGTTAATTCAAGAGGGAAATGAACCGATTGTTTAATAAAGATAAATTTTTGGGTCCAAGAGAGCTCATTTATTTGTGAGGGCTAGATGCCTTGTTGTTAGGTCATAAATGTCCTTCTGAATCTGTTTGTTGTTTATTGATGATTTATGTAATTATTCTGTATGTGAGGCTTGTGATGTGATATGATATGATCCCAGAGGGATGATTTTTAATGAGATAAGGGCGGGGATGCCTAGGTTTGTGGTAGTACTTGGCGCCTGAGGTGGAGGGATGCATGGTGATATGCATGGTGGTGTCAGGGATGGCACCAGAATTAATAGAACGAGTCAAATCTTGGATTTCTCATTGTTGTATAGAAATCTAGGATGTTTTTATTGTTAATAAATCTTCTTTAAAGGTCAAATGGTTGGGTTTCTTCTTTCTTCTTTCCTTTCCCCACTTCTTGACGTATCTAGTTGTGTGTGGTTTATGAATCTCTTTTATGGTCTCTTAGGATGAGTCCTAGAGTACCTGTAACTATGGAATGATAATGAATAATAAATTTTTTAACCCATAAGGTTAGTGATTGAATGTAATGTCAAATGATAACTCTTGAGGAACTGTGTGATCAGTTGGATTATGTCTGGAGGGCATGGACTTGGCTGGTAATTAATGTAATAATAAATATTTAAAGGAAAATTTAATTAATTAAAAGATTCTTGAAATGTTTGTATGCTTATAAGATATCTATTCTTTATAAGTGGCATATGTTCAATAGATGATAGGTTCTATTGAACCTAAGACTAGGTAGATTTCTCTAGTGTGGTGTGAGATATTCATATATGTTATGTGTTTTCATATTCTACCCCACCCATGTTGGTAGGACTATTGACACTCATTGGACTATGGGATGGTGTTTTCCCCAACATCTAAGTTGGTGAGGAATGGATGGTTGACTACCCCCTCTTGCCCAACTCTCTTCTCCTGGTAGTTTTATGTATTGGTATGAATGGTGATTATCTTTTCTCATATATATGTGTGTAGATGGATATAATGGATTATGGTTATTTCTCACATATGTATCTCCAGATATAGTATCATAAGGATTATTATAGGAATGTTGTGTATGGGATGTGATGGATTGAGCTATAATACACGACGTACTAGCTGTAGTGGCTCCCGGAAACTATTTAGTTACTATCTGAAGATGTGGATGATGTGGTGCATGGGGTGTGTGATATGTAGTGATGATGTTATGTTGTGATGAACAGGGTGCATGATATAATATAGTATCTCGTGTTTCTCCAAGATCATTTAATTTTTTGAGAGATGACTCAGGACGTGCAACATTGGGGGAAACTGGAAAACCAATGGGGGAGTTGTAGCTGAGTACCTTCTTTTGATATTATATTGGATATTATCTTAATACTTGAATGTGATACTTGGTGAGAAAGTCATGGGCAGGCTAGAAACTTAGTATACATGTTTAGGTAATGAGTTAGCTTCACTTGTTCACTAGGCTTTAGTATGATTTATTTATCTTTTACATGAGAGGATACGAGGAGGATCCTACTGAGTATACCTGTTATGCTCACCCAACATTTTTATAAACTATTTTTCAAGACAATAGGAGTTAGTTCGTGATCGGGATAGATATTACTAACTTGTGGATTGTTCAAGAGTTGTTCGATCATTCATGGTCACTGATGAGGATTTTATTTTGGTGCTTGTAGTTTCCTTTATGGTTGTTTCAATATATATGAAATTACATGCATGTACTTGAGATCATTTATTTTTATCTTTAGTAGGAGGTGTGTGGTGGTTTTTATCTTATCCCTCATTCCTCGCATTCTCTTAGAGGGTAATGTCTCTCATTTGTGTGTATGATATACCCTCGAATCTTTTCATCAACCCATGGCCTAATAAAGGGAGGATTTGAGTTTCATTATATTTATTCTCTCATTATCTTCCTAGGAGGGCCACCTTTGCGGGGAGGGGATTGTGACATAGTGATATCAAAGGGTTCAGGATGAGGGATAGGATGAAGTTTAGAGGTAGGCACGGGTGAGGATTGTATTGGTTGGTAGGTCAATAGTGTCAGTTGAGTTTAGTATGCAATTTAAATAAGGGTACCATCTAGGACATAGGTATTTAGGACCCTCTTTGATATGATGCTCGAACTTTTAAGTTTACTGACCCTACTAAGAGAAGTGATACTAGTTGCAGGGTAGTGACCTAGGAAAGGATCATGAATCATTCTTCTTTTCACCTATGTTTGAAATCGGTAGACCTTGTGAATAGGTTGAACCTTGAAAAAAATAATTAATTAATATTAAATATTTCATATTAGAGTTTTAGGAGTCTAACCATTTATTATTTTTCAAGTATGGCTCTAGTCCAACGCCCTCATCAAGTTCGTGCTGAGTATGTTTAGCAGGATGTGCTAGCAGATCACCGCAAGATAGAGGTTGATGAAGATAAACTTCGATGAGGACACACTAAGAGTTTCAACACCATAGTATGAAGAAGTATGAGGGATCTGTTTCAGACTCGATGAAAAAGGACTAGTTGGAGGAGGTGGAGATAGCCTTCAGTTTGATCTTTTTTCAGAAGAAGAATTAAATTTTTTTGGTAGTGTAGATGTTGCGTGGAGCATCTGGGTAGTGGTGGTTCTTGTTTTTTAGGGATTTTGAGGAGTCAACGGTTTTGTGGGAGAAGTTATGGGATCAGCTCCAAGCGAGGTTTCTTTCTTCAACCATGAAGGCATCTAGTCACTAATAGATTCTTACCCTTCTATAGGGGAGTTTCAATATTTGGGAGTTTGAGATATGTTTCAAGACCCTTCTTTGATATTATTTAGACCTCTTTTTAGATGATGAGGTCAGGATGAGACATTTTGAGGAGGATTTACATCCAAAGATCCAGTGTTAGGTCACCCTATTTATGCGACAGACATATCTCGAGGTGCTAACGAGAGCATAATTCATTGAGATGACATTGTTTAGGACCATATCATCACAATAGGGGAGTCCTCAAGATTACATACATAGCAGAATTGGGGTTTAGGTACCTAGTTTCCTGAACCAAAGAGTTTCTGGATGGTTGGGGGTTGGTATCATCCCTCTTCATCTTGTTTCTCCGGAGGTGGAATCTCTCAGTCCCATATCAAGGGATCGACCACTTGTTTTCATTTGGAGGTCAAGATCATCAATAACGATATTGTATGACCTTTATGAGTAGGAATCATGAAATATGTGTTCTGCTTCAGGTTCTTCTATTATGGTAGTTCCAATCGAGGCAGCAATAGTAGGGTGCTCCAGCCCTAGATCAGTAGAGAGGATATGAGGTAGGTAAAGGACAACCTCATGATGCTCCTTATCCTCAGAGAGAAGAGTGTGGTTGTGAAGGTGGTCTTCATCAGGGTCAGATAGCTTTTGGAGCAGGTTGTGGTCAACTACATGTTTTGGAGTTTCCAGTGTCAGGTGCGCCAGACGTCGTTTGAGGTACTATTTACTTGTTTTCTACTTGGGCGAATTCTTTTTTGACTCGTGAGTTATGCACTCATTCATATCACTTACCCTAGTACGTGCTTTAATACTTGAGGTGGAGAGGCTTTCAGTGACCTTGGCATTGACTACACCAGTAGAGTGTTGATCTTATCTGTATGAAGTATGTAGAGATTGTGAGCTAGTTATAGGGAAGAACTACTCTTAGAGAGACTTCTTGTGTTGGTATACATAGTCATACGACATCATCTTCATCATAGACTCGTTGTATTTAGTGAAGGCTATTGTGGATTATTTAAGGAGGCAAATTGAGTTTTATGATGATGACGGAGAGTCTGTTGTGTTCCATGTGAGAAAGACCCTTGGATGGGTCATAGGTGTGTTATGTCCTTGTCTTTCTTGATGGATGGGTTGATGATGAGTTCGTTGGAGGTTCAGCCAACATTGTTTCCCAAGGTTATTGAAGAGTATCATGATGTCTTTCCTGATGAGGTTGTGTAGTTACCCCCTCGGCGGGAGATCAAGTTCATGATAGAGCAACAGTTATGTGCTTCTCTGATATTAATGTCTCTATATAGGAGGGAGTCTTCTGATTTGCGGGAGTTGCGGATACAAATCAATAATCTTTTGTAATGAGGATTTTTTTGGTCGAGCATGTCACCTTAGGGTGATCTGGTTCCATTTATAAAGAATGTTAATGGTGTTTTGCATCTGTGTACCAATTATAGTCACTTGAATCATGTTATAGTGAAGAATCTCTATCCTCTTCCATGGATTGATGAATTATTTGATCATTTGAAGTGAGATAGTAGGTTCTTAGAGATTGATCTATGGTCGGGATATCATCAGATGTGAGTAAAGGATGAGGATATTCCAAAGACTGCTTTCTGATGTGTTTATGGGCATTATGAGTTCATTTTAATGTCATTTGGTGTGTCGAACACTCCAACTGTGTTCATGGGTTTAATGAACGCGGTATTCTGAGAGTTTCTAAAATTGTTTCCTGGTGGTTTTCATCAACGAAATCCTTGTGTACTCTACGTCTGAGCACACAAAGCATCTATGAGCAGTTTTGGGAGTTTTTCATCATCATCAGTTGTTCAAAAAGCTGTCAAAGTGTGAGTTATGGGCTCATGAAGTTTTCTTGTTGGGGCATGTCGTGTCCCAAAATGGTGTATTTATGGATACTTTAAAGATTAAGGTGATTATTTCTTAGACAAACCCTGAGACTACTGTAGAGGTGTGGAGTTTCCTTGGTCTTGTTGGCTACTATAAGAGGTTTGTACCTGACTTCTCTTGAATTGTGACACCTCTAAAAACAGTGACTAAAAAGGATTAGGTTCTCTAATGGAATAACCAGTGTCAGGTAGCTTTCATGTATCTAAAGGAGAAGCTAGTCAGTGCTCATGTTCTTTGTTTTCCAAAAGAGGGAGTTTGGTTTGAGTTTTTCTGTAGTGCTTCACATCTTGGTTTGGGAGGTGTCCTGATATAGAAAAGATCATTTTTTTCTTATGGGACTCAAAAGTAACATCCCCAGTCATAAATACACCACCCATGTTCTCAAGTTGGTGTCAATTGTGTTTTCCTTGAATTTTTGGAAACATTATGTAACACCTCAAGATTTTGTGAAATATTTTTTTTGAATTAATTTAATCATTTGTAGATATTTTTCTTTTCACATAACAATATAGATTTTGTTATATGAAAGCGCTAAGTTTGGATTGCGTTATATTCAACACCAAGTTAAGATTTCACTACACACAACACCAAGTGTGTAAGGGAATATAATATCCCGAGACTATACAATATATTTAATATTTTAAATATATTCTATATATTCTATATAGCTTGCAATGCACACGATACCGAGTTAGCATGTGTCGCACGCAACAACGAGTTTCTTCAATGACTTGCATTACACACATTATCGAGTTTTACCGAACAGTAATATATTATTAAAATATTATTATTTAATATAATAAGATATAACCTAGACATTAAATTAGAGGTTATGAAAAGTATTAAATAACTTATGAAAATATATGGTTTACACAAAATATAAAATAAATTCATTGGTTACAAATTAATTAGAAATGGTTATAAGAACCAATTGAATATAAAGAAAATATTTCTATAGGAAACTATTTTTATACCCACAAAACTGTTTTATCCTAATAAATTAAATTAATTACAATTATATAATGATATTAATGAAATATAGATAATATATTTTCAATAAATATTTTTTATATTCATCCAATGTATTTGATAAGCATAAGATAAGAACAAACTCAATATTTCACATAAAAAACAATATTTTTATAAAGGTACTTTTACTGTCTTTTATGAAGGACTTGTTTTAAACAAAATTATTGGCACTTTTATAAATCTTATATGTCAAAATAAAATTAATCTTTGAAAACTAAACATAGAAATTAGCTTAGGGTGATTTTTTTGTATTTTTTTACGAAGTTTCATTTTTTAATGAATAGTGAAAATACTGAATTTTAATTCAAAATTTCTTTTTCATTTAATTTATTTATATTGATAAATTATATTTTAATTTGGTTTTAAAATAACATTATATAAATTATTTATCAATTAATCCAATTTAGGTATTTGGAATCAATTTCACATTGAAATTGAATATAAAAATATAGCAAACTTTTAAAGGTTTTTATTTTAAAAACTCACATTGTTGTCTCGTTTGTAAGATTAAATTTAAATTAATTTATATCACATATGTGATTTGAATTTAGAAAAATAGATTCTATATTTTTAATAAGAATAATTTATAATATCAAATAATGTCAACTTAGTTTTTGACCAAAAAAATTAGTGAAAGTAATTAGAATTAATTACAACGATTAAAGTGAAATTAAGCTTAACAAGAGAATAAACCTTAAACTTAAAGGCTCAAATGACCTAGACACTTGTTAATCACCTATTGGATGAACATATTTTGATCATACACCTTTCATTTTTGAGTTTGGTTGGTTTTTGATAACTTTTGTTAGGTAAAAACGTGGGACACCTAACTTGTTTTCAAAAATGTCAAGTGTGTCCCCTCCCTCCTCTATAAAAGGCCGCAACCTCTCCTGATTCTTCACACCTCTAAAACCACTTAAGTTAGGCTGATCTCTGACCAATCCACTTCCCAATATTTTTCTCTTCCTCCTTGAATCCTCCCTTTGGTAATAAATCCAAGAAAGAAATCTCTTTGGTGCTAACCAAAAGGAGTAACCCAAAGAAGATGTAACATCTTTCATCAAGCTCTTTAGTTTTATTTTCATTCTCCACTATCTCACCTCTCCTTATTCCATAATTATAAAATAACACCAGTATTCTCAATATACTTAGATGTTGTTATGATAATATTTTGATCTTCACTTATATGACATCCCACCTTTTTATCACATAAACTTTCATTACATTTTACAAAATCGAGGATCTTTAAGGTTTAGTGTCTTGGAAACCAGGAACTTAAAACATAAAAACATAAAACATTCTTCATAAACACTTGAAATGCTTCTCCTTATGTTCATCCTAGGTTCATTACTGCATCTCATAACCTGGGGGAATACATCAAAAGAAAGTGTGAGCAGAAGGCCCAGTAAGGGAAACAAGGGGAAACATTTAACATGTGAACTTGAGATACATCATTAAAGTCATGAAAAAGAACTTTAAGGCATGAGAAAGAAATCATGAGGCATATCATAATAAAAATAACATATTTCATAACTTGAAGATGCGGCTACAACATTTAACATAGACAATCATTTCTGTTTCACCAAGGTCCATCCCCAAGGTGTCATTAAAAATTACCAAGGTTATTCACCAAGGCATCGTTAAAAATGGTTATCTCTAGAGATTAAGTCTTTACCCAATGCATTGGAGCGCTATCAGGGCGCACCCTTAAATTTTCCTTTGTTATCATGTGAGCCACATATATCATCATCAAACATTTCATAAATAACCCATATAGCATAAAAGAAATGGGTTTCATTTCATAATCATAATGTTTTAAAAACTACTTTAAAGACATGATCTTTATGTCACTTTAAACCCACGGAAAATGAAAGCGAGTCTCATGTATGTAAATGTCACGACCCGCCTTCACCAAAAGGAGGGAAGGGTCAGCAGGTTGCCAGGCCCTCCCTTCTTCGAGTTGAAGGAGAGATAATGACCCCCGAAACCCGCCTTCAATAGGTCCCGGAGTGGCGACTAGCACCAAGGGTATAGGAAGTTCTCACAAATGGAAGGCATTACCCTTTTTATTTTATAGGATCGAAAGATAAGGAGGAGAAAACCCAACAACACCAAGATAGAAAGAAAAGTAAAGCCAAAAGTAAACCATTCCCACATGTATGTTTAAACAGTTTACAACAAAGTACAAGTACAAAAGAAAAAGAAGCTCTCAAGTACAATACCAAAAGAAAACAAAGGTACGACAACAGCGACAACTCCAACTGTCCGACTAATAGGGTCCCGCGCAGCCCTGGTAGTCCTCCTGGAAACCTGAAAGTAAACGTAGGGTGAGCATACAAGTACACTCAGTAGGGAAAACCAAGACTCTCGTGCACAAGTGGGGGAACGTACTAAAGTCCCGTGAGAAAGAGTAAACCAAACACCTAACAAGGCAACTATCCATCCCAAGCCTCACCAAGGTTCGCTCCCCAAATAACGCAAGTCAAGTAATATATATATAAGAGCACATCGATGTTTGGGTACCCCGCGCCACTTTCCCACTGGTTATTGAGACATCCTACGCATCAGACCAATCCCGCCATTCTCACCGCAGTCCCACTGCCACACCCGCCCGCACACACCTGGGCCACAACCACACGCAGTCCCACTGCCAAATCCCGCCCGCACACACCTGGGCCTCAACTGTCACAAGTAACCATGCCTGCAAACACCTAGGCCAGAACAACCACCGCTACGCCCGAAGACACCTGGGCTAAAGAATCCACTACCACGCCCGAAAACACCTGGGCCTCATCCCGAAGACACTTGGGAAACCACCTGCCGCACACACCTGGCCAACCACCACAACACCCTGCCCGATGGTTCTTGGGCTAATAATGGACTTCAGGCCATCACAGCCTGCCCGAAGGTACTTGGGCTATCCGGGAAAGGGAGCAGAAAAGGAGCTAATAACCAGCCACTAAGTATAGTGTTGGGAAAAACACCCTTCCCCCATAAATGGGGGTGTTCGGCACTAAGTGCTCAACTTGGGTGGGGCGCGAATAAGAAACACAAAGCTACAAGTATAGATATAGGTAACAAACACTCACCCAAAACTTAGGTTTTCCTAGCTAACCTACAGGACACAATACCACAACGCCCGAGTCACAATTCGCGACCCTTGCCCACAAAACCATTTGTCCCATTCTTGTTTCACGTTCAGTCAATTGTTCAATTAATTTTAAGCACTACTGGGCAACTACCATAAGCATAACCAAGGGAAAACGTCGAGCATAGATCAACCAAAACACTCACACCTGGTTCTGTCAACAGAGGATCTCTCCCCAGTTTGTGATAAAAACCCACAACCACTGAAACCATGCCAACAGGAGATCCCATCCCCCAAATTCACACAGCCACCGAGAGTTTAAAAAGAACGGGGGATCCCATCCCCTCCCACATTTCCAGCAAACGGCCCGAAGGGAAAACAACCAACAACCACTACCAACACGAGTCAGGGATTTTCAGATTTAAACGACTTAACACACTCCATGATTTCAAAATTCCATGTGTTCTATCCGTTAGTTATCACAAAAGGGTTGATCCTGGTGCTTTCAATTATTCAGCCGGGTATACGTGATTAACAAATTTCACAGCAGGAGTTCACAATTTCAGCAACCCATTTAAAACATCACGAGGGGATTCAAGTGCACACACACGACCACCAACGGCCTCAATTTTCAGAAAACATAGACCAGTACAACAAAAGGGATGATCACTAGATAAAGCATAAACAACGATCACAACCCCTCCCCTTCTTTCTTTAGAACTTCGTTTAGTATCTCCATTAGGGTTTGGTTCAACCAATTTCATAGGAACAAAAGTAACGCCCACCCCGCATGATACACAAAAGTGAGAGACGAGAGAAATTCCCTACCTGTTGATGGATGATCGACGTTTAGGCCGGGGGCGCGGAACTTTACGGATAACGACGCGGCGGTCCCGATGCACCAGAAGAGTCACGAACGAAGAAGGGGGAAAACCACGGCCTAACCCTTAATTATAAGGGCTGGGGACGGTTGAGATGAAAACACAAAACCACGGAAGACGAGGGAGTCGTGGGTTGACCACGTGGCTTGACTCATCATTAATGGCGCTGGGTGGTTTTAACTGACCCATGAATTAATGAAGCATTTAATTAAGACCTTTGCGCGCGTTTCGGATTTCCAAGATATTTTTAGCAAGGAAGAATAGGGTTTAAAACCCTATTTGCGAAAAAGGAACATTACTGGAACAACTTAGCAGGGCCGGTCTCACCGATCGGTGTCACCGATCGGTCTCACCGATCGGTCTCGCCGATCGGTCTCACCGATCGGTGTCACCGATCGGTCTCGCCGATCGGTCTCGCCGATCGGTCTCACCGATCGGTCTCACCGATCGGTCTCACCGATCGGTCTCACCGATCGGTCTCACCGATCGGTCTCACCGATCGGTCTCACCGATCGGTCTCACCGATCGGTCTCACCGATCGGTCTCACCGATCGGTCTCACCGATCGGTCTCACCGATCGGTCTCACCGATCGGTCTCACCGATCGGTCTCACCGATCGGTCTCACCGATCGGTCTCACCGATCGGTCTCACCGATCGGTCTCACCGATCGGTCTCACCGATCGGTCTCACCGATCGGTCTCACCGATCGGTCTCACCGATCGGTCTCACCGATCGGTCTCACCGGTCGGTCTCACCGGTCGGTCTCACCGATCGGTCTCACCGGTCGGTCTCACCGGTCGGTCTCACCGGTCGGTCTCACCGATCGGTCTCACCGATCGGTCTCACCGATCGGTACCCCGCAAGGAAACCGGATTTTTGGCAAAGGAAGGGACTAAGGGGGGTTCTGGGTCTTCACATCAGATACCTCTTGAACGATTCTCGTCCTCGAGAATCAAACAAACTAGAAGGAAAGAGAGGATCCGTACAACCATCTTCGAAGATACCTCTTAGGAGTGGACCCCCGCTAGTTGGAAATACTCCCTGTCAAGAACCAAGCATCACACCACGCCAAACCGATCCAGGTACTCCCGAAAGATGGAGTTCATAAGCCCCATGAACACGGCCGGGGCGTTCGTAACACCAAAGGGCATGACCACGAACTCGAAGTGCCCATACCTGCACCTGAACGCCGTCTTCGGGACGTCGCTATCCTTCACCCTCAGCTGGTGGTACCCGGATCGCAGGTCGATCTTCGAGAACCATCCTTCCCCCTTCAGCTGGTCGAAAAGATCATCTATCCTCGGAAGAGGGTAGCGGTTCTTGATTGTTACCTGATTCAGCCTCCTGTAATCAATGCATAACCTGAGGCCACCATCTGCCTTCTTCGCAAACAAGACTGGGGAACCCCACGGTGATGCACTTGGACGAACATAACCCCTCTTCATCAGATCGTCAATCTGTATCCGCAACTCTCGTAGCTCCGAAGGTGCCATCCGGTAAGGAGCCATCGAGATTGGTCGAGAGCCGGGCTGCAGGTCTATCCCGAACTCGATATCACGTCGAGGGGGTAGAGTCGTCACCTCCTCAGGAAAGACGTCCATAAATTCACGAACGATCTCTGGTACTTCCACCATTTCCGCATCTGTTGATTCTATCGTCAGTTCGGTCAACAAGGAGAGGAGAGGTTCCTCCCTCCTGTTTCCCTTCGGACAGCTCCGCTCACCGGTGAAAGTAACACGTTGGCCGTCCAAACCGGAGAACACCACCCTCCTTTGGAAACAGTCGATGACGGCGCACATAGAAAATAGCCAGTCGATGCCTAGGATGACATCGTACGGCCGAATCTGTAGCAGAAGGAGGTCCTTAACCGACTGATGTGGCCCCAACATCAGTCTACATCCCCGACAAACGAACAGCAAGTCGGTCTGACCTCCAACTGGTGTGCTTAACACCAGGGGCACTGGAAGTCTCTCGGCATCTAGACCCAAGGCGCGGGCTAGACTGGGTGCAATAAAGGAGTGCGAAGCTCCGGTATCGAACAAAGCATAAGCAAGAGTGCTAAACACACTGATCGTACCTCGAACAACCTCTGGCCCTGCTGGAACTGTTGCTTCTGCGGCGTGTAACTGTCCACGCCCAGCTCCCCTACCCCTCGGCTGTCGGCCACCTCCCCGACCACGCCCTGGTCGAGGTCCCTGGGGAGCGCCCTGAGGTCGGCCTCCCCCTCCTATGTCTGTCTGCGGAGGAGCGGAAGCTCGCTGTCCCTGCTGCTGCTGCTGGAAGGGTCTGGCTGGGAACTGCTGCTGCTGCTGTGGCGGATGCTGGGGATGACTGCCACTGCTGTACTGCACCCGATCGGGGCACTGACTCCGAAGATGTCCAGGGCTCCCGCAGATGAAGCACCGTGGTCCCGAGCCCGAAGGGAAAGAACGTGGGCCAGGGGATCGAAACTGAAACTGCTGCGGCCTGCTCCCTGCGGGTCGGAACCTGGAGGGTCCCGATGCTGGGGGCCTGGTGCTGACGGCCTTCCCCTTCGATGGTCCCAGCTGGATCCCTTCTCGTGACAGTCCGCCTAGAGTGTGCATCCTTTCCACCACTTCGGCCTTCTTCTGAACCTCTAAGTATGTCGGAAGGGTAAAGGGAGTAACAGCATACTGGAGGGAGGGTCGGAGCGCCTCCTCCAAACGTCTTGCCCGAGACTCCTCATCGGGAAAGAGGTCTGGAGCAAAACGCAGGAGGTCCTTGAACTTGATTCCAAGTTCCCTCACGGACATGCTCCCCTGCTGGAGGGAGAGTAGCTCCTGTCTCTTCTCCGCCTTCATTGTCGAGGAGAGAAACTCCGCCCGGAACTCCTTCTCGAATTCCGCCCAAGCAACCTCAGACTCTTTCCTACTCCCCAGGTGAAGCATCCACCACTGACGTGACGCTCCTCGCATCTGGCTAACAGCCAGAGGAACCCAGTACTCTGTCGGGGCCCGAATCAGGCCGAAGGCTATGACTAGCTCCTCCAGCCAGCCTTCCGTCTTCATGTCGGAGGTGCTGCCCTCATATTTCTCGAGGGCCTGTCGCTGAAAGGCTCGAAGAGTCTTCTGCCACCGGTCGTCCTCTTCCTCCCGATCGGCTCTCTGCTGATTGGCCAAGGTAGTCTCAGGAGTCTCGATCGCCTGTACCACACGTGGTCGCCTTCCAGGTGCCATAGCTGCAAGGTAACCAAGGAATGCCTAAGCCCAGTAGTGCAAGGAAAACCGTTCTCAAAACTTATTAAGATTTAATTTATTCTTAATTTCCCAAGACATCCCAGAAACACAAGAACACAAGTCATTTATGATGCATGTACCTTTCCTAGGGTCTCTACCCTGCAATCAGTGTGGCTTCACTTGGTCGTTCGGTAGGTCCAGAGTCCTTGCATCGGATCACGGGGGGCCCTAAAATCCCGTGTCCTAGCCGGTCCTCCCTGGCCTATTTCACGCACCAAGGTCACCCAACGCTGTTGCCTTACCATCCCATGAAATCCTCACTGTGCCTAACTCCAGACTCCGTCCTATCTCTCAACCTGCCTTTGATACCATTCTGTCACGACCCGCCTTCACCAAAAGGAGGGAAGGGTCAGCAGGTTGCCAGGCCCTCCCTTCTTCGAGTTGAAGGAGAGATAATGACCCCCGAAACCCGCCTTCAATAGGTCCCGGAGTGGCGACTAGCACCAAGGGTATAGGAAGTTCTCACAAATGGAAGGCATTACCCTTTTTATTTTATAGGATCGAAAGATAAGGAGGAGAAAACCCAACAACACCAAGATAGAAAGAAAAGTAAAGCCAAAAGTAAACCATTCCCACATGTATGTTTAAACAGTTTACAACAAAGTACAAGTACAAAAGAAAAAGAAGCTCTCAAGTACAATACCAAAAGAAAACAAAGGTACGACAACAGCGACAACTCCAACTGTCCGACTAATAGGGTCCCGCGCAGCCCTGGTAGTCCTCCTGGAAACCTGAAAGTAAACGTAGGGTGAGCATACAAGTACACTCAGTAGGGAAAACCAAGACTCTCGTGCACAAGTGGGGGAACGTACTAAAGTCCCGTGAGAAAGAGTAAACCAAACACCTAACAAGGCAACTATCCATCCCAAGCCTCACCAAGGTTCGCTCCCCAAATAACGCAAGTCAAGTAATATATATATAAGAGCACATCGATGTTTGGGTACCCCGCGCCACTTTCCCACTGGTTATTGAGACATCCTACGCATCAGACCAATCCCGCCATTCTCACCGCAGTCCCACTGCCACACCCGCCCGCACACACCTGGGCCACAACCACACGCAGTCCCACTGCCAAATCCCGCCCGCACACACCTGGGCCTCAACTGTCACAAGTAACCATGCCTGCAAACACCTAGGCCAGAACAACCACCGCTACGCCCGAAGACACCTGGGCTAAAGAATCCACTACCACGCCCGAAAACACCTGGGCCTCATCCCGAAGACACTTGGGAAACCACCTGCCGCACACACCTGGCCAACCACCACAACACCCTGCCCGATGGTTCTTGGGCTAATAATGGACTTCAGGCCATCACAGCCTGCCCGAAGGTACTTGGGCTATCCGGGAAAGGGAGCAGAAAAGGAGCTAATAACCAGCCACTAAGTATAGTGTTGGGAAAAACACCCTTCCCCCATAAATGGGGGTGTTCGGCACTAAGTGCTCAACTTGGGTGGGGCGCGAATAAGAAACACAAAGCTACAAGTATAGATATAGGTAACAAACACTCACCCAAAACTTAGGTTTTCCTAGCTAACCTACAGGACACAATACCACAACGCCCGAGTCACAATTCGCGACCCTTGCCCACAAAACCATTTGTCCCATTCTTGTTTCACGTTCAGTCAATTGTTCAATTAATTTTAAGCACTACTGGGCAACTACCATAAGCATAACCAAGGGAAAACGTCGAGCATAGATCAACCAAAACACTCACACCTGGTTCTGTCAACAGAGGATCTCTCCCCAGTTTGTGATAAAAACCCACAACCACTGAAACCATGCCAACAGGAGATCCCATCCCCCAAATTCACACAGCCACCGAGAGTTTAAAAAGAACGGGGGATCCCATCCCCTCCCACATTTCCAGCAAACGGCCCGAAGGGAAAACAACCAACAACCACTACCAACACGAGTCAGGGATTTTCAGATTTAAACGACTTAACACACTCCATGATTTCAAAATTCCATGTGTTCTATCCGTTAGTTATCACAAAAGGGTTGATCCTGGTGCTTTCAATTATTCAGCCGGGTATACGTGATTAACAAATTTCACAGCAGGAGTTCACAATTTCAGCAACCCATTTAAAACATCACGAGGGGATTCAAGTGCACACACACGACCACCAACGGCCTCAATTTTCAGAAAACATAGACCAGTACAACAAAAGGGATGATCACTAGATAAAGCATAAACAACGATCACAACCCCTCCCCTTCTTTCTTTAGAACTTCGTTTAGTATCTCCATTAGGGTTTGGTTCAACCAATTTCATAGGAACAAAAGTAACGCCCACCCCGCATGATACACAAAAGTGAGAGACGAGAGAAATTCCCTACCTGTTGATGGATGATCGACGTTTAGGCCGGGGGCGCGGAACTTTACGGATAACGACGCGGCGGTCCCGATGCACCAGAAGAGTCACGAACGAAGAAGGGGGAAAACCACGGCCTAACCCTTAATTATAAGGGCTGGGGACGGTTGAGATGAAAACACAAAACCACGGAAGACGAGGGAGTCGTGGGTTGACCACGTGGCTTGACTCATCATTAATGGCGCTGGGTGGTTTTAACTGACCCATGAATTAATGAAGCATTTAATTAAGACCTTTGCGCGCGTTTCGGATTTCCAAGATATTTTTAGCAAGGAAGAATAGGGTTTAAAACCCTATTTGCGAAAAAGGAACATTACTGGAACAACTTAGCAGGGCCGGTCTCACCGATCGGTGTCACCGATCGGTCTCACCGATCGGTCTCGCCGATCGGTCTCACCGATCGGTGTCACCGATCGGTCTCGCCGATCGGTCTCGCCGATCGGTCTCACCGATCGGTCTCACCGATCGGTCTCACCGATCGGTCTCACCGATCGGTCTCACCGATCGGTCTCACCGATCGGTCTCACCGATCGGTCTCACCGATCGGTCTCACCGATCGGTCTCACCGATCGGTCTCACCGATCGGTCTCACCGATCGGTCTCACCGATCGGTCTCACCGATCGGTCTCACCGATCGGTCTCACCGATCGGTCTCACCGATCGGTCTCACCGATCGGTCTCACCGATCGGTCTCACCGATCGGTCTCACCGATCGGTCTCACCGATCGGTCTCACCGGTCGGTCTCACCGGTCGGTCTCACCGGTCGGTCTCACCGGTCGGTCTCACCGGTCGGTCTCACCGGTCGGTCTCACCGGTCGGTCTCACCGGTCGGTCTCACCGATCGGTCTCACCGATCGGTACCCCGCAAGGAAACCGGATTTTTGGCAAAGGAAGGGACTAAGGGGGGTTCTGGGTCTTCACAGTAAATCCCAGAATTTAAAATAGAACATTTTGGTATATATGTGAATACCCCTTTAGAAGAAAGAGCTTTGAGTATTCACTTAATAAAATAAAATAATTTAAGAAAAAGAGAGAGACATTTTGAGACGGAAATTCGGCAGCATAACGACTATGTTATAGGGTTTTAGAAAACATTGAAAAGAGAGGGGACATGGGTAACCCACTCATAAATGATCCATAAAACAGTAGGGGGACAGAATATAAAGGATTTAAGAACATGGTAATGAAATTTGAAAGATATACCATACGAAATGAAGAACATGAAAGGAAGACAAAAATAAATTTCTCTTATGAAAATTCAGCAGCCTAACGGCGTCACTTAAACTTCAAAAAAATGAATTGACGAGATCAAATAGGGTCTCTCATCATATGAACATAAAAGATCAGTATGATAGATATAGAGATCATGCACTAACATAATAAAAAGTAACTTGAAAGACTTGACAAGAAAATAGAACTTGAAAATGAGAAGGGTGAAAGAACTCGTTACAAAAATTTCGGCAGCCTAACGGCGCCACTTAAACATTCATAAAATGAAATGATGAGAGTAAGAGGGGATCTCTCATCATATGAACATGAAAAGGGCAGTAAGAGGAATATAAAAGAACATCCTCCAACATAAGAACATGGAGCATAAAAGAAATGACTTAAAAGAGAGTATTTGAAAAGAAAGAGAGAGGTTAGATCCTTTACCTTAAAACGTAACTCTTAAAACTCGAATGTTGGGACCTTAAGGGCTTGGGGCACCTTGGGAGGACTCTTTGGGAGGTAATGAAACCAGAGCTTCATTGGGAGAGAGTTGGGAGTGAAAATTAAAGGAGTAAAGGGTGGGTATTTATAGGGAAAGTGAGGGGACAAGGCATTAATGGCTAAGGGACACCTCATTGGTGATTTTGGCAAAACCATGGGCTTGCCCATGGTTTTAGCCACATGGGACCCCTCATAAAATAATTCATCCCCTTTAGTCGGTCATCCCTTAAAATATCTCATCACATCATCATGATGCAATTATGATGTCATTAAACACCGGTAACTTAAAAACCGTATTTTCACTATTCATCGAAAATTCAACTTTCTCAGAAAAATCCCAAAATTTCACCTTAACCAAATATCGATGCTCTAATTTCAAAAATGAACTCCATTTTATAAAAAAAATTCTAAATATTTTTAATGTAATTTTTAAATAAAAACATTATTCACTGAAAATTCATTTTTTCAGAAAAATCCCCAAAAATTACCTTAACATAATATCGATGCTCTGAGTTCAAAAATAAAGTCCATTTTATAAATATAAAATTCTAAATATTTTTAATTTAATTTTTAATTAAAAAACATTATTCACCCGAAAAAAACTAATACTTGACTAATAATTTCTGAAACAGTTATTTAACTATTTTATTGAATCACGTTACTTAATCAAGGTGCCTAGATTATATTAATACTTTCTTTAAGTGCGATTACTAATCCATTTGGTCACATTACTAATCCTAAGCGTAAAATCACTATTCATAATTTACTATTCATCAAAAATCAAGTTGATCTTATTAGACTCTAAATTTATTGCTGAACACATTTGCAGAAGACCATTTTTTGAAAATCATTACACATCATTAATTATTTAAGGTTTACAAAAATACTTTAAAATATCTTTTTTTTCAAATTCATAAATATTATAAATCCTACATTTATCTGGACGTTTGAAAATTTACAAACTTCACCATAAGAAGAAAACACAATTTTATTTATCTCAAAGGATTACATAAAGCAGTTGCGGTCTCCTTACATAGCCCCTTATAACCCCAGCATAGGACCTAAGTGTAAGGTGTGCTAAGGTGAGAGAATCTGAGGGAGGCTCGGCCAACATTGCACAAGTAGTAATTTCTATCAGTTTTAACTTCTCACGAAGGTGATTCCGTTCTAGCTTCTCACGATGAAGTTCGGCTTGGGTTTGGTCCAGAGCAAAGCTCAGTGGTGCTACCTCCTTCTCAAGTTCTGTTAGATGGGTTTCGATCGGTCCAAGACTATTGGATGAGGCCATCGAATCTTCTCTCTATATTAATTAACCAAGATCAGTTGTATTTAGAGACAATAGTCGCAACATTCAGTTTCCAACGGTCATACTGACTAACGGTCATATAACAGTCAAAACCCAACAGTCTCATTATAATTATACTCATGTTATCAAATGAAACAGTTTTGTTGAGTATGAAAAATAAAATAACACACAAAATCAGGAAACAATATTTATTCAAAAATTTCAGGTTGTTACAACTTACACAAACTTCCATCTAATGGGTAATGAACATATAGTTTATGTGTACAGAGAACTACCGCCTCATAAAACAATGATTGTTTGTTTTTCCTTTACAACCTTTCATGGTTCGGAATTATGATGGACACACTATTCATATATGATATATATTATATTTATTATGTATTTATTCATCTGTAATTCTTTTATAACACATATCTTTATACTTTCCATCTTGTGTAAATATGATAATTTTGTTTGGGAAAGAATGAACTACCACATCCTCAAAGCAATGTGATTCATTCACACTTTACATGGAATGTGTTAAGAATATTTTTAGTGAACATATATGATATATATAACATAATAATGCTACATTAATTATATTATATACATAAATACATATATGTCATTTACTTTCTTTTAATACGATATCAAAACGGGAACAGGGTTCATGCATACATATGGACTACCATCTCCATGAACGGTGTATTCCATTTTTATCTTTCTATATTTTATAGATTATTATAAATACATATACACTGAATATATATGATATTTATATAATGTTTTACATTCTGGAAGTAATTAAATCGTGATTTAAGTAAGACGATCAAGAATAATAAGTCAAAACATTTATGAAGAACAAAGAGGATATTACTTAAAGTGAAACCTTAACATAGAATTGTTAATAAACATGTAATATATAGTCATAATAAAATCATATATGGTATTAGATATAAGAATATGGTTTTATAAAAGATATATAATAAACTTATATTTATTCTACATGAGGTTTTTACGATAACAATGAGAGTCAAGACATAAGGTAAGGGGATTTCATCCCACTTTTCTTTACATATCCATTTGTTGGTCTTTCTTTCATGGTGTCAATGTTTCAAAACTTATCAAATCGATAAAATAATTTTTGTCTCAATTTATCTTCTTTAAGACACATGCCATGTTATGCACCTATATTTTTCCATGAGGCGTGTATACTGACTTTGACAAGTTATGTCATGAATCTCCTTCTTTTCATGATATGTTAAGCTTCATGTAATGTTATTCTTTCCATTGTGTTATGATTCAAAGTTACCAAATTGGTAACGGTATATAGCTAAAATCTCATCATTTATCGAGATTGTTTTTTATTATGATCACATTGATGAAATCTTATGATCCATATCTCAAATCTCATGAGTTTTCTTGGCCTATGGTTATTCATGTTATATCAAAGTAATGGTTCCATTTTTTCACTCTTTGGTACATAAGATGATCGATAAATTATTTTTAAGAAAGTCTGACTTTACCTCCCTCTTCAGTCAGAAATATGAAAACCATATTTTTTTAAAGGTTTCCAAAAAAATTATATTATTATCTTGTGATATTTAAAAGAAATTTTTACCCATGTTTTACCTTTTAAACAAAAGGTTTTTTTTAAGGAATCTTCTTATTGTTTTCTGGTCAAGGCACTTTTCTAAAAAAAATTACTGTGCAAAAGGAATGTTCGGCATGTACGGATTTACCCGTCATCGTAACCATCATTCCCTTGAATCTTTATTTACAAGATTACAAAGTTTTATTTTTAAATAAAGTTTTTTCCAAATATTCTAGAAATTCATTGTTTAAAAGTGGTTTTCAATGAAAAAGGTTTTCAAAAAAAATTATAGTTAAAAGGTGTTTTAAATGATTCTCAAGACCTCTTTTATAATTTTTCAAGGGAAAAGGTTTTCAAAATGATTTCAATCCTTTCTATGTTTTCAAAAATATTTTCAAAGAAAAAGATTTTCAAAATTTATTCAAACTTATTTTATATGTTTTCAAGGGAAAAGGTTTTCAAAAATATTTCAATCCATCTTTCTATATTTTCAAAATGTTTTCAAAGAAAAAGGTTTTCAAAATATTTTAAAGCTTCTTTTATAAGTTTTCAAGGAAACATGTTTTTAAAAAATTTTCTAGACTCCTATAAGTTTTCAAGTTTATTTTAAAAGAAAATGGTTTCCAAAAGTTTTTATGTTTTAAAAAACATTTTTCAAAGAAGATAGGATATTTTCCTCAAGAAATGATTTTAAAGGATCTTTCAAAATTATTTTCCATCTAATATGACATATGTTGACGTTACTCATGCCTTTCTGGAAAATGACTCAAAGGTTCCATTCATATTCTTTCTCTGGATGGTTTACACATTATGGAATGATGTTTATAAAATCAGTTTCTCTTTCACAGGTTTTATATTTACGAAACCCTTTTCTTTTCATGGGTTATGCTTTGATGAAATGATTATGAAACCTGTCTTTTTTCATAGGTTAAGATATGATTACATTTTTATGACACCCATTTCATTTTATGGGTTATGATATGGTGTTTATAAGACTCATCTCTTTTTATGGGTCATGATAAGATGAGAGTTTTATTATCTCGTGGCACATGTATGTATGAGTTTATTATGTGACGAGTGAGACATATATCTCTCTCCAATGCATTGGGTAATGATAAATGTTTTATGAGCTCAAAGGGTACACAGGATGGCATCTCAATCCCGAAACAAGAGGGTATATGGGAGGGCATCCCAATCTCAAAACAAGAGGGTACACAGGAGGACATCCCAAGCCCGAAACAAGAGGGTATATAGGAGGGCATCCCAAGCTCGAAGCAGTTACATGGGTGATTTTCCTAATCCTAACATGTTACGAAGGTCTTGGTAGGCAGCCTCGACATAAGGTTTCAATATGCTTATGTGTCTTCCACAATTCCATATATTATTCCTATGTTATGTTTTCATGGATTGTGTTCTTTATTTCCTTATAATTCGTGTCTTATGATCTACCAAGATTTATTTCATGATTTATATTTATGATCTTATGATATGTAGGGTATGATCTTCTAATGTTATGATCATGTTCTCATACCTCTATGCTCGTATTTATTCTTACATGTCTCCCTTGTTTACCCTTACTGAGCATCTAATCTCACCCATTTTTATGTTTCCTTTCCCAAGTTATGAAGATATGTATTAAGTATTATGTGTCTAAGAAGGATTCTAGTCCTGAAGAACCTAGTGGGAGATAATGTAGTTCACTTATGTACCAATGTTTATGTTTCCTTGTTTCCAAAGGAACTAGACTAATACGGTCTTTAGGCGTCTGTTTGTATAATATTTTAAGTATTCTGCAAAAGTTATGTAACCTTAATGTATGCAAAGTGAGGGTCGTTATAGTTGGTATCAGGGCGAAGATTTAGTCAACCTTTGGAAACTAGGATGAGAAAACTTTAATGAGATCCCTAGGTATATTTCTAAGGATATGTTTAGGGATGTCTATAAGGATAAGTATAAGGATGAGTTAATGTTTAGGAAAATGTCCTGAAATTTCGGTAAAGGGTAGAGTGAGTGGTTTCCTAGAAATACATTCATGTATGGATAATACAAGTGGATGTGGTTCTGACATAGATGTACATATGGGTAACAATTCTGACAAGGTGTAACGGGTATGACTGGGCATAACCTAGTACACGATAATGGGCCTTGTTGTACACCTAGTTTGACACTCCTGTGAGATATGCTTTGGGAATTCACAAGCTCTTTACGACCCATCATGAAGGGTTTAAAAATAATCTGGCTATGAATGGCCTAGGGTAAACCTAAGTTTCCATATATTGAAGAATTATGTGTCATGATTTAGACATCCTATAAGTGATTTTTCATGATTATATGGTTTTACATTATGATAAGTGTTTCTCGCCCTATGATTTATGGTTTGAGTCGATGGAACTTGGTTAACATTAAATGTTTTAGATGTGAAAAGTATGGGCATTATGCAAATCGATTTCCTAAGTGGAAATATCATAAAGAGAATCAGGAAGGTGGTACAAGTATTGGTTATATTTTCAAAGATCAAGAGATTGTGAATGACATGTGAAAGGTACAGGACGTTCTTCCGATATTTTTTACATTAAATGTAAGAAGCATAATTATATTTAGGTTGAGAAAGATTGACACATGATTCATATTTCATATTCTAGAAAAGAGGTATTAAGGAATAAGATGATGAACCCTAAGTAGTGGTTTAAGAATAAAGTTGGAAGATTGAAGTGTATATGGTTTGGAATTCAAATATTATGGTATACAAATCATGAAATGAATAAGTATTTTAAATATAATTTTTTCATCAAGGATTGAAAAGTATATGTTGAATGGTGATGATGACTTAGAAAATTGATATTTTCATTAAGGGGGGTAACACTTAATATGATCAAGATATTGAGAAAATTGTGTTTAGCTTGGGTAAAGAAATGATTGATTTGGATAGAGTAAATTGGATATCACTCATTACCTTGGATCTGATTAGTGATTCGTTGACAAAGTTGTCTAGGTCATCATGGATGAAGTTTACAACTTCTTGGATTTAAGGAATATATCCATTAATCTTTGGAATAAGGAAGCATGCATTTCTTCCAAAAGGATTTATGATAATTTAGGTTATTGCCATGTTTTAAGAGAATTTATGATGAGAGTATTCACATGTTTAGAATGTGATAACCAAGATCTACTTTGTGATATATGGGAGATCAATGTTAAGATGATTTCATGACCTTTATAATGTTTTTTATTTTCATCATTTGGAAGAGTTACTAGGTTAACCATTTATGGAAGGGTGTAAGATTAAAGTAATATCTCAACATATGAGGATTTATGCATTTTAGATAACATGTGCTAATTATTTTGTTATGGTGATAAGTAAGGACAAATAGAATAACTTATCATTCTATTTATGGATTTGTTAGTTTTTCAGGAATGAAAAATTCACCATCATTCCCTGGAGTAAGAGATGAAGTGGGAATTAATCAAGGAAAAACCAAAGGGTGAGATTGTACATATGAAAATGAATGAAATCAAGTAGGTATATTTCCTTATGTTCTTAGACTGTAAAAAAATTACACAAATCTAAGAAAAGGATATTGAAAAAGATTTATCCTAGAACTTTTATTTCTAATGAATCATATTTTCCATTAGATCATCACAGATTTATGGTTTTGTGATCACCCACTTCTACTGATCAATGTTCTCTATCAATCTCCATCAGAATTTAATAGTTAGATTTGTCTTCCAAGTCTATATTTTCACTTTCCTTTTATGTTCTCCTATATGAAAATCTAGTTGTGAGTTACTTTGGGTAACCATTACGGTTTTAACTTTTTTTTTAAAGAAAGTTTTAATATTTATTTTTACAATGTGGGTTTCTATGAAAGGAACATTCAAGTATCAAACCTTTAATAACCCAGACAAATTTCAAAGGCGAAATTCATTTTAAAGGGGGTAAAATGTAACACCCTGAGATTTTGTGAAATATATTTTCTTGAATTAATTTAATCTTTTGTAGATATTTTTCATTTCACACAAAAATATAGCTTTTGTTATATGAAAGCGCTAAGTTTGAATTGTGTTATACGTAACACCAAGTTAAGATTGTGCTACATGCAGCACCAAGCGCATAAGGAAATATAATATCCCGAGACTTTAAAATATATTTACTATTTTAAATAGATTCGATATATTCTATATAGCATACAATGCACACTATACCAAGTTATCGTGTGTCACACGCAACAACGAGTTTATTCAATGACTTCCATTACACGCATAACAGGGTTTTACCGAACAATATATTATTAAAATATTATTATTTAATATAATAAGATATAACCTAGACATTAAATTAGAGGTTATGAAAAGTATTAACTAACTTTTGAAAATATATGGTTTACACAAAATATAAAATGAATTCATTGATTGCAAATTTATTTGAAATGGATATAAGAACCAATTGAATATAAAAAAAATATGTTTATAGGAAACTATTTTTATACTCACAAAACTATTTTATCTGAATAAATTAAATTAATTACAATTAGAGAATAATATTAATTAAATATATGTGTTATATTTTCAATCAAATATTTTTTATATTCATCCAATAGAATTTATAAGCATAAAATAAGAACAAACTCAATATTTAGTATAAAAATCAATATTTTTATAAAGGCGGTTTTTCCACCTTTTAATGGAAAACCTATTTTAAATACAATTTTTTGAACTTTTATAAATCTTATATGTCAAAATAAACTTCATATTTAAAAGAGAAACATAAAAATTAGCTTAGAGTAGATTTTTGATATTTTTCTGTGAAGTTTTATTTTTTAATGAATAGTGAAAAATATTGAATTTTGATTCAAAATTGATTTTTCATCTAATTTATTTATAGTGTGAAATTATATTTTAATTTGGTTTTAAAGTCATATTATATCAATTATTTATCAATTAATCCAATGTAGGTCTTCGGAATCAATTTCACGTTGAAATTTAATATAAAAACATAGCAAACTTTTGAAAGTTTTTACTTTAAAAACTCGCATTGTCATCCTGTCTATGGGATTAAATTTAAATTAATTTTTGACACTTCTGTGATTGGAATTTAGAAAAATGGATTTCATATTTGGAATCAATATAATTTATAATGTCTAATAATATCAACTTAGTTTCTGACCAAAAATATTAGTGAAAGTAATTAAAATTAATTACAGTAATTCAAATGAAATTAAACTTAACAAGGGAATAAACCTTAAACTTAAGGGATCAAATGACCTATACACTTGTCCAGCACTCATTGGATGGACATATTTCGGCTATACACCTTCCATTCTTGAGTTTTGTTGGTTTTTTATTACTTTTGTTAGGAAAAACATGGGTACACCAAACTTGTTTTCAAAAATGCCAAGTGTGTCCCCTCCATACCCTATAAAAGGTCACCACCTCTCCTCGTTCTGTACACCTCTCAAACCACTTAGGTTAACCCAAGATCTTCCCAATAGACTTCCCAACATCCCTCTCTTTCTCCTTGAAGTCTCCCTTTGGGCATAAATCCAAACAAGGAAGCCCTTTGGTGCAAACCAAAAAGAGTTACTTAAAGAAGAAGTAATATCTTTCCTTAAGCTCTTTAGTTTTATTTCCATTCTCCACCACCTCAAATCTCCTTATTCCATAATTATACAACACCAATATCCTCAATATACTGATATGTTGTTATGTTAAGGGTTCAACCTACACTTGCACACACTTCCATCTAATGGATAATGAACATATTGTTTATATGTATGGAAAACTACCGTCTCACGAAATGATGATTGTTCATTTTTCCTTTACCACCTTTAATGGTTGGACATTATGATAGACATGTTGTTTATATATTATATATATTATATTTATTATGTGTTTATTCTTCTTCAATTATTTTATAACACATACCTTTATACTTTCCATCTTGCGTAAATATGATAATTTCGTTTGGGGAAGTTTGAACTACCGTCTCCCCAAAACGATGTGATTTGTTCACACATTACATGAAATGTGTTAAGGATGTTTTTAGTGAACATATATGATATATATAACATAATAATTCTACTTTAATGGTATTATATACATATATTTCATTTACTTTCTTTCAATACGACAACAAAACAGAAACAGCATTCATGTGTAAGTACGAGCTACAGTCTCCATGAACGGTGTATTCCATTTTTATCTTTATATATTTTATAGATTATTATAAATACATATATACTGAATATATATGATATTTATATAATATTTTACATTCTAGAAGTAAATCATGATCTACATAAGACGATCAAGAATAAAGTCAAAACATTTACGAAGAACAAAGCGGATATTATTCGAAGTGAAACCTTAACATAGAATTATTAATAAGCGGGTAATATAAAGTTATAATCAAATCATATATGATAATAGATATAATAATATGGTTCTGTAAAAGATGTATAATAAACTTGTATTTATTATATAATAGGTTTGTAAGAGTACGACGAGAGTCAAGACATAAGGTAAGAGAATTTCATCTCACTTTTTTTATTTTTGTGAGATTCATGTCTTATTCACCCCTCGTTTCTTTTGTGTGGTGTGTATATTGTCCATGGATTTTTCAACTATTTTTGTACATAAATTTGTGGGTATTTACATATTCGTTTGATGATATTTCTTTCATAGGATCTGTTTTAAAAGTTACCAAATCGATAAAGTAATTTTGTCTCAATTTGCCTTCTTTGAGACATATGTTATGCACTTATATTTTTTCATGAGGTGTATATACTACCTTTAACATGTTATATCATGAATATCCTTATTTTCATGATATATTAAGTTTCATATAATGTTATTCTTTCCATTGTGTTACGATTCAAAGTAACCAAATTGGTAACAATTTATAGCTACAATCTCACTAATTATCGAGATTGTTTGTGATTATGCTCTCATTAATGAAATCTTATGATCCATATATCAAGAACTCATGATTTTTCTTACCCTCTAATTATTCATGTTATATCCAAGTAATGGAACCATTTTTCCATTCTTTGGTATATAAGATGATCAAGAAAGTGTTTTTAAGAAATTATAACTTTACCTCTCTCTACGATTGGAAATATAAAAACCACATTTTCTAAAAGGTTTCCAAAAATATTTTATTATCCTCCTATGATCTTTAAAATACATTTTTATCCATGTTTTACCTTTTAAAAAAAAGGGTTTTTTTTAATGACTCTTCTTATCGTTTTATAGTCGATGCACTTTTCTAAACTATTTAGGGTGCAAAAGGAATGTTCGGCGTGTATGTATTTACCCGCCGTCGTGACCATCGTTTTCTATGTTTTCAAAAAAAATTCAAAATGTTTTCAAGCATCTTTTATAAGTTTTCAAGGAAACGTGTTTTTAAAATGTTTTCTATACTCGTTTATAAGTTTTCAAGTTTATTTTAAAAGAAAATGGATATCAGAAGATTTTATGTTTTAAAAACATTTTTCAAAGAAGATATGATATTTTCCTCAAGAAATGGTTTTCAAGGATCTTTCAAAATTATTTTCCATCTAAGATGACATTTGTTGATGTTACTCACATCTTTCTGGGAAATGATTCAAATGTTCCACTCATATTCTTTTTCTAGATGGTTTACATATTTTGGCATGTTTTTTATAAAATCGGTTTCTCTTTCACAGGTTATATGTGTATGAAACCCTCTTCATTTCATGGGTTATTCTTTGATGAAATGATTATGAAACCTGTCTTTTTTCACAGGTTAAGATGTGATTACATGTTTATGACACTCATTTCATTTCATGGGTTATGATATGATGTTTATGAGACTCATCTATTTTTATGGGTCATGATATGATGAGAGTTTTATTATCTTGTGGCACATGTATGTATGAGTTTATTATGTGACGAGTGGGACCTATATCTTCCTCCAATGCATTGGATAATGATAAATGTTTTATGAGATCAAAGGGTACACAGGATGGAATCTCAAGCCCAAAACAAGAGGATATACAGGAGGGAATCTCAATCCTGAAACAAGAGGGTACACGGGAGGGCATCCCAAGCCTGAAATAAGAGGGTACACGGAAGGGCATCTCAAGCCCAAAGCGGGTACACAGAAGGGCATCCCAAGCCTAACATGTTACGAAGGTCTTGATAGGCAACCTCGACATAGGGTTTTTATATGCTTATGGGTCTACCAAAATTCCATGAATTATTCTTATGTTATGCTTTCATGGCTTATGTTCCTTATTTATTTACGATTCATGTCTTATGAACTGATAATATTTATGTCATGATTCATGTTTATGAACTTATGATGTGCAAGGTATGATCTTTTAATGTTATGGTCACATTCTCATACCTCTATGCTCCTGTTTATGCTTAAATGAATCCATTGTTTACCCTTACTGAGCATATGAGCTCACCCCTTTTTATGTTTCCTTTCCCAGGTTATGAAGATATTTATTAAGTATGATGTGTCTAAGAAGGGTGTTAGTCATGAAGAACCTAGTTGGAGATAATGTAGTTCACTTATATACCAGTGTTTATGTTTCCATGTTTTCAAAGGAGCTAGTCTAATACAGTCTTTGGGTGTCTGTTTACATAATGTTTTAGGTATTCTGCAAAAGTTATGTAATGATAATGTATGAAAAGTGAGGTCACTATACATTACCTCACTAGTGAGTGTTTTGTGCTTTTCACCAATCACAAGATCTTGGAGTATATCTTTTACCAGTGTGACCTAAACTTGCAAGAGTGATAGTAGATGGAATTCTTATAGGACTATGAATTTAAGATTTCATATACACCGAAAAAGGGTAATATTGTAGTTGACGCGCTAATCAGAAAGTCACGCAGTGATGCCATTGAAGATTCAGAGATTCTTAAGAGTAAATGAAGAGATATTTGTGGTGCATCTTGATATGGGATAGGTTGGTGGTAGAAGATATCTTTTTTAGATGACGGTATAGTTGTCCTTAGTGCGGTAGGTAGAGGAGACCCAACTAGGGGATTCCAAGGTGGAGATCTGACGAGATCAAATTATCTGTGGTGATACCTATGATTGTTGGTATGAGGATCACCAGCACCAAGTGTTGTTCCATGGGAGGCTTTTCGTTCATTCATTGATGTGTGAGGTGGTTTTTAGTGAGTTTTATAGTTCACCCTTAGCATTATATCCTAGTGTGACAAAGATGTATTGTGCTTTAAGAGGCCAATTTTGGTGGCTTGAGTTAAAGCATTCAATTACTAAGTTTGTATCTAGATGTTTAGTCTGTTATAAGGTCAAGGTTGAACATCGTGTTCCTAGTGATTTGATTCATCCAGTAGATATTCCTCAGTGGAAGTGGGATGACATTTCGATGGACTTTATCACCGATTTACCTTGAGATCAAGGAGGCTATGATGCATATGGGTGATAGTGGATCATTTAAAAAAGTCATTCCACTTCTTAACGATCAAGAAGTCGAGCTTAGTGAATGTTTTGTCAAGGAAGTACCTAGAGGATGTGGTGATACTCCATGGATTCCTGAGGAATATTATCTCCGATTTTAATTCGAGTTTTACCTTCAGGGTGTGGAGATGTCCCCAGCATGATTTTGGATCTCAGTTGTGCATTAGCACTGCTTTTCATCTGCAAACAGAGAGTTGGATAGAGCATATTATTCAGACTCTTGAAGACATGTTGCACGATTGTGTCCTGGATTTTGGAGATTCATAGATGAGGCATCTATCATTGGTCAATTTTTATTGCAACAATAGTTTTCACTCCACCATTGGTGTGGCGCCATTTAAAGCGTTATATATCTGACATTGATGTTCTATGTTGTGTTGGACTGGGGTCTGAGAGTCAACAATTCTCTTGTCAGAACTAGTGCAGAGCATGACAGAGATGAATCAGGTGATTTGTGAGAGGATAAAGGCAGCGCATGATCATCATAAGTTCTATATCGGCCATAGAAGGAGACCTCTTGGGTTCGATGTTAGAGATCATGTATTCTTAAAGGTGAATCCTCATTATGGAAAGAAAAGGTTTGGTCATGGGAGTAAGTTTTCTCCCCAATTTGTTGGGTCTTTCTAGGTGTTGGCACATGTTTGAGTCGTTTAATATTGAATAGCACTTCCCTCACTGTTGATCCTGATCCATGATGTCTTTCATCAATCGCAGCTTCATTTCTATCTTCATGATGATTCTCACATCATTTATTAGGATGATATCGAAATTTGTAATGATGCAGCCTTCGAGCAGCTCATGGAGATCCAAGATTGGCAAGAAAAGGTGTTTTGTGGGAATGATATCCACTTAGTTCATGTCTTGTGGCGATAGGGTGGTGTGGAGGAGAGCACTTGAGAACATGAGTTGCAGATAGGCACTCAATATCTCAAGTTGTTTTTTTCTTGATCTTCTTTTGTAATGATATTTTGTTTATGTTGACCTTTTTTCTGGCTTATGAGATGAATCTCTCTTCCTTGATGCTTTTTTATGGCTTTTTCCCTGTTTGAGAGGTATCTCCTCCTCGAGAGATGGTTGCAATGATTGGCACCTTATTCCTCCAAGTGGGATGGTAGTGCTCCAGTGATGGTAAGATGGACTCTTTCCCATGGTTGTGATGTTGCATGGTTTTTTTGTCTCTTCCATGAGTAGTTGTGTTCTTTATGTAGCGAGATGTCTGAGAGGTATCTCATGGGTGATTGGTTGGACCTCCTTTCCCTTTTCCTATTGGGTTTTGTTTTAATTCTTGATGAAGAGAATTGTTTTAGAGGTATCTAATGTAATCATTCGGGGGGTCTTTGGGGTCTTCTTTTCCCCAAAATTCTCAAGTTTTGTATTGGTCAAATGGTAGCAGATCGGTCTAAGGGTAGCAGATTGGTCTAATGGTAGAAAATTGGCTAACGCTAGCAGATTGGTATAATGGAAGCAGATTAGTCCAACGGTAGCAAATTGGTCTAATGGTAACAAATTGAATAACAATAGTATATTGGTCTAACAGTGGCTAACAGTAATAGAATGGTCTAACATAAGTAGATTCTATTTTTTTCTAAAAAATCAGTTTTTCCCATAATGTTATAAATACGGCTTTTTAATGTAAAAAATGAAGGTATCGGGGCACGCAATGAAAGCTGGTGGTTCGAGGGTTTAAAATTTTACACCAATAATCGACAAAACTAAGTCATCGTCAGCAAAGTACTACCCCAGTTAAAGCCCAAGGATCATGCAAGATGAAATTTTAAGCACAAAATAAACCATAAATACCTGGTCTCATCTGAAGGCATGTGTTCATCATCCATTCATCGTTGGTGATCATTTCTCAAAGGATCTAAAGTTGAATCCCTCTAGATTATCCACATGTGCTTCAAAAATTTGCACGGATACCGATCGTTGAATTCCGGGTGCTAGCACGAAGTTTCGATGATTCCTTCAACATCGCAACGATCACCTCAATCTCATCCCATTGATCCACGAAGACGTTCTTAAATCGATAACTCAAATAGATCATTTATCTCTCTAGGATGTGGTAGGAGAGAGAAGCTATCAAATCCAAATGATGGATAGTACATGGAATGATCTTCTTCTTTGCTTATATAATGGATGTCCAAAATACTCAGTAAGGGTTCCCCGACCCCCGTATATATAACTCCAACTAAATAAGCCATAAATGACACATTATGATGATCTAACTATGTCATAAATATCATTTATATTTATCAATTGCTTGTAATATATATTAAATATATCACATGATAAAAGTGAGTCATTAACTCGACTTGTAATTCCTGCAAATATTAAACGAACCTTGAATATTAAAATAGTATTCATTCATAAAATATTTTTCCACGTATTCACTTAATACCTTATGAATACATTTAATAAATAAATTCAAAGCAATTATTCTATACTCAAATAATAATGAATTTATTTATTTTTTGATGATTGTTAATATTTGGACTACTCTCGAAACTCATGGTCGGGCCCACCATGTCCTACACACCTATTCACTAGAATATGGAAGACTCTTGAATACGCTATTGTGTATGACCCTCTAGGACCTTTTCTTGATATTAGTTAATATTATTCACGGGGCAAGAGAGGATTCTAGCAACTCATAAAGGCCCCTAAAGAGATAGGAATAGTTATAGCAATGACAACCATCATACAAACACGTACTGTGTAATATAATCTATTTGTCTTTTGGTATCTCATAAAGCGGGATGCACATATTGTGTCATTATCCATTCTTACTTTATTGTTTTTTGATTTTACTGGATGGACTTACCTTATTTTATCATGGACATGGATATAGTGAAGGTACTACCATCCTGATCAACTAGGCTCAAGATGTCACTTCCTCAACTCAGAAACAACAAAGTATATCTTAATCATTCAACCAATGTCATACTACCAATGACACACCCAACATAATCTGTCCTATCACAACTTCAATGTCATGATTTTTTCCCTGAATGAAAGTGTGTTATCAAATGGCACACATTGATAATGATGTCAAGTCAGGATACCAATACACATGTTTGTAGATAGGAACAACCAATGTCACCCAAAACATGTGGTGTTCCTATTGGTGGGTATGTGCTCATGATCTCATCTACTCAAGATCACCAAGTGCAAACTTTATGAGAAGAAGTATCAATACTTATGAGCCTTAGAACCTAATAGTCAGACGTCATATGTGTCCAATTAGTAAGATATATCTAAACCATGTGACATATGTTTAATATTAATGTCATAGTATCTCAAGCTTCTCATTATAGCCTAGGAACTGTTATAATCTTTTTATATGAAAATTAATCTATAGATATTATCATTTAAATAATGGACACAAAAATATCAACACTATAATGGTAAGTCTACATCATGCATACCTTATTGTATACATGGTATACAATAGAAGGCCTACGGGTCATGTAGAGTTCTCCTTCAACCCTTAAAAGGCGGATTATCAAAAATGAATAAAAATAGAAGGTCTTCGGGCCATTCAGAGGACTGTTTCAAAGTTGATATTTATATCTTTCATTCCATAAAAGACGAAAGATTTTAATATGGCTCTTCCATATGAATTTTATGAAATCTACATTAATGTTTAATTAATTTTTGACCAGCTGAAATTCCTGATGGTATCATATCCTTAACTCTAAAATGAAGATCTTACCTTCATTCGAATGTTTTCTTGCTTTCTTCAAGTTCGAATAAACTCAATTTTGTTATTGACCCTTGAAGAGTCGTTTGTGTCTACTGGGAACCACCTTGTTAATGTTTTCTATGCGTGTTAATAGTTTGGTTTGCAATCTATTTTCTATAGCAGTAAGTCATGTTTGAGGTAGTGTAGAGCCCCAGGCCAGATTGGCTACTGAGTGGGGGTGAATTGGTGGTTTACTTTTTATGAATTCTTTTCTTTTGAATTCATCCTCTTGAACTTTTTAAGGTTCTCAATCCACTCAGTGATATCTCACAGTCTCACGTCATATGCAGAAATGATGATAGAGGGCATAGAACACAATATTTACAAGGTTCGATTCAAAGGCATACTCCTTGTCATGCTAGTTATACCCCCCCCCCCCAACATGGATTCTCCACTATAGTCTTGGTATCAATTATAATGGCTGATAGAGAATCACACTGTAACTTAACTTCTGATTCCACATAGGAGGATCTTTATACTGCTTTACACAGTGTTACCAGAATTTACACTAGCGTTCGCACTCTTGAGACACACAGGTGGATCTTTATATTGCTTCACACAGTGTTACCAGAGTCCACACTAACCTTCAACTCCTGAGTCTGCACGGGAGGATCTTTATACTTCATCACATAGTATTCTACCTTCTAAAAGGCTTGATCTACTACATGATGATGTCTTCCACCACGTGGTTTCTTATGTGCCAATAGATGTTGATCTTCCACCATAATCTAACTGGATCTGACTTGCTCATGTACTTCCTCAAGAACTTCAACATCAATGTTGGTCTCTAGATTTCTTCTATATCTGGTGCGATATGTATTCTCCTCAGATTCTTCAAATATTCAGGTATGTCACATTCAAGAGATTCCTAGCTTCGACTCTCCTTCTCCTCGATGTTAAATGTATAGGTCTCTCAAATTTCAACCCTTTTCTTCGATACTTGCACCATCTATTTATATTCATAAAAATCATCAAGAATAATATTCACAAAAATATCTCATTTAGTATTTCCATATTTGAATTATGGAAACCCCATGATCTTCGGTAACAGTATCATCTCATTTAAACCAGTCAACTAATTCCAGATTTATCTCATGTTTAAACTTATCTTAATTTTCGTTCAAATCGTCATTTTAATCTTCTAAAGACATGGGCTTCATTCCATACTTCACACGATATTTAAATATTTGTGATCTTTGCATAAATCATGATATTGTATCGTGATATTCTTCATTTAAAGCATGGCATAATTGCATCGTCACAAATCATCCATATTTCCTCATTATCATGGCCATTGTTTCATGATTGAAAATTAATAATAATTACTCATGAAATATCCAAGGAATTTGAGTATTATTATTTCTTCTTCATGTGGTTAATGAATAACTGTGTTCTCTTTATTTCTTCATACACTTAATCATGCATCGCATGCATGCATTGAACCCCACTTTATCAAAGGGCACGCAACTCATCTTGGCTTCATTGTATACATAATGTAGTATCTTCTCATCATAACATGATTCTCATGAATACAAGAGCATCTCTATGCATGATTTGATAATCTAAACTCACTCATCCCCTCTCTCATGCAAGAACGAATACTCTATTTTTCATCAAGTGAACTCATCTCACGGTAGCATACCACGGTGTCACATGGCAGTAGCACACATGGTGTTAGCACATGACAATAGCACATGGCGGTACCACGCAATAATAGAACTAGCGGTAGCACATGGGGGTAAAACATTATGTCTGGCTGTAACACCTGATGTTTGGCGGTAGAAAAATTCTTGGCATCTCAACTTCTTGCCCTTATGTAGTCTCACACCTTTACGTTGGAGTATCGTTACGTAGATCATATTACCCTCACACAATGCAGTGTCAACACTATTTAACCTTATGTAGGTACCCTTTACACTTACCACCACAAATACTTTTTTCATTTTGCAAATAAACCACTTTAAAGTTGAGTGGGAACCTTACAGAAACCGATAACCAAATTTAGAAACTAACCTAAAAAATTGTGTATACAGCATTACACAATTAGAAAATCCCATTCAAATTTCAAAATTTTAAAATTCAAATTCAAAAAGTGAATACTTCTTTATGTGGATGAAGAGGGCCGCCTGAGAAACCCTAAAGTCACGTCATTGTCGCCGCCATCATCACATCTCCCACCTTATCATCTTGAAACATTCACTACCATCACATCGTCTCATCACTGTCGTCATCGCCGTCCACTTCGTCGTCGACCACCACCAACATTACACAAGTCATTGGTTACCTTTACGCAGCATCGGCTGCCCTTACTCAGCACTTCGCCAACCCTTACGCAGCGCCAACTGTTGTAAGTGGGTTCCCTATACCCAAATCATGTATGTACTTTGATTAACATTACATGTATGCAATTTGATATATACACATGTTTACCTTAACATAATAGTGATGATACTTCAAAGACCACTATATTTATGGTAATTTCCTTAGATTACATGTCGTGTCAAAAAGTTATAGCAATTCTCAAGCTATAATGAGAACCTATAGATACCATGATAGTAATCTTAAAGTTATAATCTATGGTTCAGATAGATCATGCTAACAGGACACAAATTGTGTTCAATCATCAGGTTTTGGGGACTCGTAAGAATTGAGACATCTTCTGAAAATGAAAATATAACCTTAAGTGGAATTGTAGTGAATTTTAAGTCAAAGAATGAAGTGGTATTTTTAAGGTATAAAGGGATATGTAACCATTGGAATTCGATCGTTATATGACCATTGGTCAATATGACCGTTGGAAACTATACCCTTAATTGATAATTTTACCATTATAATTAGCATTTATAAGTAGTAATGACAAAAGATAATTGGAACAGAAAAGAGAATTAATAGCCTCAACCAGTAAAGTTGTGTCATTTGAAGCTCATTTGTCCGAACTTGGGAGAGAGGTAGCGCCGCCGGAGTTCGCCCCCGACCAAGCTCAAGTTGAGCTTCAACAAATGAAGCTTGAACGTAATCACCAATGGGAGAAGTTTAAGTTAGTAGAGATTACCACAGGGTCGATGTTAGCCGAGCCACCCCATGAAACTACAACCATCACACACCTCAAAATTGGGGCGTATGCGAGTGTAATAAGGGGTTACGTGTCTAAGCATTAGTTACTTAAAGTGTATTTTCACATTGTATAAATAAAATGTTTATTCCATCAATTCCTTTTGAAAATATTTTTTCTTAATAAAATAAATGTTTAGTTGAGATGAATTTGACAAATTGGTTTTTGGAAACAAATAAAACATAATTGTTTTTTCTAAAAAATATATACAAATTTATAATAAACTCAAGTATTCTGAATAATATTTGTTTTAATCAAATAGAATTTTAAAACACTCTCACATAAATATAAATGAAAAAATTATTTTATAATGGCCTAAGAAATTTTTTATAAGTGTCAGGAATTTGGTTGTACCATAAAAACTGCTATTTTTAAATAAGGATTTTTATATTTAAAAGTTGAAATTCTCATATTTAGATAATTATTCTGAAAAATAAACATTATTTTTTGGATCATAATTTCAAAATTAGGTTAGGATGAATTTATGATAATTTTTTAAAATACTTTATTTTTGTGAATAGTAAAAATATAGTTTTGGGTTTTTAGTATATTTTATGACTTCCTATTTTCCATAATGATTTAATAATTAATTAAACAAAATACAAGACCTAAAATATGTAATGTTATTAATATTAAGTATTTTAATAGATTTTAATCAATTTCTAAAACTATAAGTGACTTTCCAAAGTCTAAAATGGAAAAATTGGTTTCTAAAAACATTACTTTGTAGAAACTTTACTTTTCCAAGACAAAAGTAGTAAAAAAATGATGTTCATTTCTAGAGGATTAAAATGACATAAAATGTGTCCCAAATGTTCAAAATCATGGGCAAAAACCATAGGTAAGCCAATGGTTTTTCATTTTCCATAATTTAGATTTTCAAGGCCTGTATTTGGAAATTATTAAACAAATCCTCCACTTTTTCTATAAATACTCACTCATTTCACCTCTCCCCTTCACTCTGAATCCATCCTCCACGAAGTTCTAGTAATTTTGCCTTCAAAGGAGTCCCCCAAAGGTCCCCTCTAGCCCTAAAGGTCTCAACCCTCAAGATTTATGAGTAACTCTTCAAGGTAAGGGAAAATCTTAACTTCTATTTTCCATTCAAGCCCCCTTTTCATGTGGTGTGTCTTTTAATTTCCAAAATAAGTTACTTTGTCCATTTTCTATTATCTCATTACTGTAAGAAGAGACTTTTATGAATGGGTAAAATGAGGGGGGGACAACGAGCACACCGCAGAGCTTGACCCGCGAAAGTTGTGGGTCGGTGCGCAGTACGAGCCACAAGCATTCGGCCCAACCGGATTGGGCTACACCAATCCAACATTGTTCCGAGTACAGGGGCATGCTTAAGTGTAACAGTGGCAACCTCTGCTTTCCTATGTATTTCAGAGGGATTGCGGTAAGGTCCTAAAACCCTCCTATGTATTTCAGAGGGATAAGTGGTGTGCGCAACTCGTCACAAAGATTTTCTATGCAGATAGGTAGCAAGTCTTCTTGATGGAGCGGTAGGTTTAAGGAATATGTCAATCCTTTCCACTGAGCAATGGAGTTTGAGACTCTTTCATTCTCTCGTTGATTACAGTTTGAGAGATCAAGGATCGTTGTCTTCTATAGCGTTGAGCTGAACTGGAAGAGAAACTTCTGACAGAGGTCTTCTCACCCCATAATTGACTGAGCCTGCAAACTGGTGTACGATGTAAAGACTGGTCCCTGCAGTGATTGTACGAAACACCTAAGTTTCACCACCTCCTGTTGTTCATGGGTACCCATCATGGGATCACAGCGAGAGACGAAATGCGTCAAATGTTGTCAATTCGTCTCATCTCGTGACCTGGTACCCTCACGGGGAACACGCACGACTGAACTGTCTAGAGTTCCCTTCGGATCACTGTCCTCCAGACAACTCCTAAAGAATCAGCAAAGGAGAGGACAACGTCGCGTGGAGGGCGTAAAAAAAGACAGTCCTGCAAATACATTGATAGAATATCTGCAATGTGTTACGCATCAATGAATGTCATCAATGCTACCCTTGCAGATTCTACAAAACATGAGACCAATTCGGAGGAGTCAAAGAACGAAGTTCTGGTTCATAATGTGGTCCACACTGAAACGATTGAAGGGGGTGTGTGTGCCAGAAACCAGAGACTTTCCCTAAATCTGGGCATTCCCTAGAACAACCCATCATTACCCCCTCAAAAGAACTCCAAGAAGGAAAAGGGTAAGGGTCATATTGTGCTTCACCTCCCTCCCGGAGAGGTCAATCCCCTTTCACTTGAGGAAATGACACTTCTCGTCAGCACCAGAAGGTCAGCAGACAACAAAGGCAATGAAATAACCAAGACAGTTAGTAACACTCACCCGTTGTCAGATCAGCCGTTGAGATTGATACCTCTCCAGCGCCCCTGGCCACAATTCTCAGAGATGGGACCTCCTGTCGGGGAGCATCCTCTTGGGTTTGCTCCGCAGTCGGGATCAAAGGCTCTCGAGAATCCCCCACATCAAGATTCTCAATCATCATTCTCTCGGCAACAAGAGTGGGGTGGACTTGGATGTCTCATCCATAAAGTGACTTGGCAACGTTCTCTGCAGACAAAGCTGCACAAGTTGAACTTTGGTGTGAAGCATCGGATAAAAGAATGTCTATTGTGTTTAAGAAGAAAATGCAAGAACGATAAAACTCATGTTCGTCCAATTCCTTACAAAAATCCCTGAACTCCTTGAGGGAACCTAGAATATCAACAGATTAATTAGATTCATCAATTCATGATATGTGGCGTCAAGTCTTGCAGCATCCTCGCTAGTAAGAGTATCTGATACGCGTTGCTCAAGACCCGAATTGGCTCCGTCAACGATCCCCTTTGTCGACTGCTCAGTAGGCACAGCATCATCAGGCCCTACGAAGTCAGGGTCAGCATCAGCACCATCATCGGACCGTCCAAGATCCCTGTCAGCCCCCTCCAGAGTGACAGTGGGACCAACGTCGACTGTTGCAAGGTCCTCCAGTGTAGGCGACAGATCTGAAATATCATGAGAAGAGGAAAGTCAGAAACAACACACGACACCAGAGGGAGTGCGTCTGGCATTAACAAGGCTCTCTCCCCTCCCTGCAGAAATGGGGGTAGAAGCGACCGCATCTCCTGACGCTTCGTCCGTCAAAATAACGGATTCATCAACATGGATTCGTGCCTCCCCTAGAGCATCTTCCTCGGTCCTTGAAGGATCAGTGTCAGACCCCTTAAGGGAGGAAAGTGACGCAGACTCTGCAAAAGGCAAGCACGGCCAAAAGGGTATGTCAAGCAGGTCATGATATCAAATGACGACACATAGACAAACTACGACGCATGCACCGAGCCAATTTTAATGCCCTCCTTCACTTCCTCTCTCGATATGGCGAAGGGCCAGTCTCAGTCCTCCGGGCAACAGAGACTTGAGGGGACGGTCGAGGAGTTCATGCCGCCATCTCCTCCATCATGGTCCTCTAGTCCAAAGATAATTTTGGGGACCTAAGGGCCTCGTTCAATGCCCCAATGGGGGTGCATGTGGGCCCATACCACGGCGACCTAAACGCCACTGCTGCTGCTCCTTCAACTGGTTCTTCTTCTTCCACTCTTTCGAACTGCAAAATAAAGTCCCCATGAGATTAATGATATCGGATGAAAGAGCAGAAAAGGGGAGGGAGAAAAGAGAAATACATCAGCAGGGTTAAGGTAGATGTCTCATTCCTCAGGATGAATAAATACCCCTTCAAGCACTCCTCAGTCTAGCATGTCAGACACTCGCTTTGTGGTTGGGGTCTGGTCATCGGTTGCGTATATCGAAGCCTCCAACTCCTGAAGATACCTCGTCACCTCAGTCAAATAATTGTCAGAGTGGAGATTGGAGGTGCTCTGATATCGCCCAGCTCTGAGATTTGCAGGCCAGCCTGGAGAAACTCATGCATCTCTGACATAGCGAGTTATGCTCTCACAAACTCGAATCGCTAAAGGGTCACACATAATTTGACTCTGATGTGGTTGGCTGCAAGGAAGACCCGACACCCTTTGACTTGGAATCCTTTTCAGGCCTCTTTGCTTTCACGGGAGAACAAGGGGGCGGAACACGTGCCTCCTCCCAACGGTGACGATTGGCCCGCCTTGGTGCAGGAAGTGCGGTCTTATCAACCCTAGCATGCCCAGTGGTCTTTGCTCGAGATCGCTTCGAAACCACCGGAGCTTCAACATCATCTTCAGCTCGAAACTTTTCACCATGCATACCACGACCAGCAGTTGTCATGATCTTGATCCAATAAATGCCCTTCGCCAATACCCCTTGAGGGTATGAAGAGATCCACGCCTTGGCATACCCAGGCTCCAGCCCGATTGATGCGTCAGATGGAGGCAGCATGATTGACATTTTGGATGCCTCTATGGCCATCAAGATCCAAAGTTGTTGGGCTACCATCAGATGTTTCACAAGCCTAACATGTGTAGGGGGACAGATGCTTGATTGTTGAAGACATTTAAACTAGCGGGCAAATCGATATGAAGCATAAGCCTCGCAGATGATCTCGTTGTCAATGTGAGTCGCTGATATGTTGTCTCTGAATGCTATCATGTACGACCTCAACTCATAATTCTTTTTCTTATCGTCATCAGTAAATGTCCCTGTCGGTGGGTTACCATGCGGAAAGAAGTTAAATTACCCTAACACATTCAGCATCCTCAGCACTTCATCATACTTCAAGTTCGGAGGCTGGATTCCAAAGACAGACTGAACGGATGGGCGGAATCGGCTATCGAGGATTTTAACTGGGCTCAGCGCTGCATGTGAGCCCCCAGAGGGCCTTCCCATTGTATGTATGTAGAAAACAACGATAATTCTTATCAAGACAGGGGCAGCCGACCCTATGTACCTCCCCTCTTCTAGTTTGGTCACTATAACAAAAGTTTCTGACCTCACACCACCATTAGACTCACAGACCGGAAGCAGGTAAATGTTTAGTCACGTAGCAATTCTAAACAGGGTCTTCTCGTTGTATGTATGCAGCAAACAACGGTAATTCTTATCATGACAAGGGCACCCAACCCTATGTACCTCCCCTCTGCTAGTTTGGCCGCTGTAACAAAAATCACTGACTTCACACTGCCATTGGACAAGCGGACCGGAAGCAGGTAAATGCTTAGCCACGTAGCAAGGAAGTCAGTTAGGCGAGTCTTCGCATCAACCTTAGGGTTGACCTTATAACCCCAATGAGTATATTGACTCTTCTCCAATGTAGGCCAAAATGTGCCAGAAGTGCCCCGATTCTCTACGGTGGGACACACAGTAGGCACCCGCAACTTGGACGTTTTCCTACTAGTTCTAAAAAAGTGTTCATCCACGTTGCAGCATGGATGTCACCCCTGGGGCGAGGATCTTTGTTCTCCAATTTCTTCGCCATCTTGAAAAGCTCGTGGGCCAACGACGGTGTCATTTCAGCATCATCCCATGTTGTCTCTTCAATGGGATGAACTCGTCATACATCTCCCCAAGAATGGGAGTTCCAGAGATTATGTAGACGTCACATAAGCAAATGTCAACTTCGTCATGCATCAGGTGGAAAGAATTTGTCTGCGGCCTCCATCGGCTCAGCAGTTCGGGGATGATATTCGGGTTCTTGTTAATTTAGGTTTGTCCTGCCCAAACATCCTCATAGATATAGATGTCTTGCAACTCTTTTTTGAATTATGTGCAAGTCTGGCGCACCCAGTATGCCCACATCCACTCACATCTGACTCCCCCACCAGAATGGAAATCCCGATCCTCCTTCCAACCTTGCGTCTGATCTGTCAGTGAAGCGCGAAAGGTTAAGTCATAACAATGAGGCCTCGATTCTTGGATATGCGACTTCAGATCAGATCTGGAGTGCAGCCGCTATGATGCATGATACAACCAATGGGAATTGTTCCTTGCTTAATATAGACATCCTTAGAGAAAATGTTGGCAAAAGGGCAATTGATATGCTTCACGAACCAGGACGTCGAGAAGTAACTCTAAACCCCGGGGATAAAGGCATCCATCAAAAGGTTGTGATCATACAATGGTAGGTAATCACTTTGTGGGTACTCACGTTGGTACGATGCCAAATGTTTCGCCAGATCTGGAAGAGCAAACTCAACCACGTTGTAGTACTTCGACCCAACAGCTTTGATCGTCTCAGAAGAACGTGCAACAACTTGTTCAGTGAAAGTCATCAAAGCAGACATTGAAAACCTACAATAAAACACCAAGTTCTCTCATTAAGTTAAAATATTGACTTAGAAAAAGTTAGAATTTTGACTTAAAAGGATTATAAAATCTGGCAAAGGAAAGAACTCACGCAGGCACTTCGACAAAGTCACTCATGCAACCCTTTCGACCAAGACTCTCGTGCAAGTCCCTCGACCAAATGTCTCATCTAGGCTCCTCACTAAGGTGATTCCGTGCAGCATCGTCGCTCAAATGGTTGTACCTTGAGAAATTCTTTGGGAGACCTTTGCGAAAACAAAGTGTGGCGCGGCTGGGCGGACGACCTGCGCGACAAGAGAAAAAATCACAAACTTTGCGAGGAAAACGACAAAGGGACAGCGGTACTTATAAACATCGTTAGCCTGCGTCGTGGAGCTGTGTCGCGGGTCTACGCACTGGACCCACGATGTTGCCCTGCGCAAAAGCCCTACGCGATTCACCAACACACCATTCATAATCTTTTCCCCATTCTACCTCAAGACTAGACCCTCCACTTTCAATTGGATCCAATCCTGAGGGGGGTTAGTTGACACTCTGTTTTGTCTAGAGGAGTGAAAAGATTATGAAGAGTACCTTCAATATGTTCAAGTGCTAAAGAACCCCAATGAGGATCAACGGGACTAATCCAAATTGATCTGCGCGCACCAACCCTGCGCACCAGAAGACCCGCGCTACTCCCCATGTGCAGCACTAAAAGGTAGGTCACCCCTTCGTGGGGTAGATGTGCCAAGCACCTACGCCCGGGACCCGCGTGGGCAACCTCCTTCGACCAGGGTCCTCTATTTGCCTATAAATAGGACCCTATGGCTCCTCGTTTGCACAATTGGAAATTTGGAGAAAGCCCCCAAACTCTAGTCGTGCAACCCCTTCACCCAGGTCTCCAAATATTCCTCAAGTATCTCTCCAAAACCCAAGAGAGGAGATAAATAAGGGAGATAAGTGAAATTAAAGTCCCTTTAGGGTCTGAAACACAAGACACCTACACAAGGACCGTTTCTCCCCAAGTGGACAACCACCTGCGTGAGGCCCCTCTCCCTAATCAAGGACCTGTGTGAAACCCATCCGGGGACATCTGAGGAGACTCGCGGTGCCTAGGTTCAAGCCTCACCCAAGTGTTGTTGCCAAGGTGGTCAATTGCCCAAGGCATATCCAGCTGACGTGGGCTTATACCCTCGCACGAAGCACCTTCAATTCCTCTCAGGCCCTACGTGAGGCACCTCTGCCCTCTAAGCCAGGACCTACGTGAGTCCCTCTTTGAGTCTTTTTCCAAACCACCAATGGCAGGGCTCCTCTTCCTTTGGATCCCTCACCCGAGGGGGACTAATTTGAAACATCCACCAAAGCCTCTAGACTTGCAATACCATGAAAAGGGGCACATCAGTGTGTCTCCCATTTGGAATTGCATTCCTATGGTCAGAGGTTTCTTGCACTTGCCCTATCAGTCGGTTAGGGTCCTCAGGATGCATGTGGATTTGCATTCCCACGGTCACGAGTACCTCGACCCTGAGGACGGTGTTAAGGAGTTCTCGGTCTCGGATACAAGGGGTAGGACCATGTTCTCCCTTTGTCGTCTTTAAGGCCTGAAGCCTCCAGTTCCAGGCGAGGAGGGTGAGGATTACGCTCGCTTTTCCATTCAACATGGAATGAGATCCTCCTCTCTTGTTGTGGAACCAATTTTAGGTCACCCCCCCATCCTTTCCTGCGGAAGGTTGCACTATTGCTCCTCTTCGTCCCAAGAGTCGTGTTCGAAGAGGTAGTCAGACTTGACCATCCTAGATACGAAACAGGAGAGCAAACGGGCGCATCCAAGCCCCTCCTTTTTCTTGCGTACCCTCAGTCTCTTCCAGCTATGGAGAAGGAGAAGTGTGTGGTTTGTTGGATCTCCCGCTTCCTCTTGTTTCTCACGTTCAAGCGTGACTCATCATGACTTGTGGGCTTAGAGGATAGTCATGACCACAACACCCACACACCCGGATGCATGTTTTGGCAAAGGATCTTCCTCTGAATCTTCCTCTTGCCTTCCTTCAGAGTGCCTCCATAGGCGTAGGTCCTCAAGGCCATGCATCCAATCTCAGGGCAAAGTGGATTGCTTGATTCCTCTGGTCTATTGTTTCCTCTTGTTTCTCACACCGAGAATGACTTACGTGGGCTTAGAGGTTGGCGGTAATCATGGAATCCACATGATCCCCAACTGTAAGGCAACCTTAGTGTGTAATCCCTAACCCACATTGAACTATGAGAACTCTGATTCTTACTATAATCAAGATACGTATGACGCTCACCTGAGGTTCGAGCTCAATGAACATCCTCCTCTGGAGTAAGCTTCAATCACAACCCCCATTCACCAGTGTCAAAATTGGTGTAGCCCGATTCAGTTTGGATGATGTTTAGGTCGAATGCTTGCGCCCCGTACTGCGCGTCAGGCCGCAACTCTCACGGGTCAAGCTCCGCGGTGACCACGTTGAGGGTTGCAAGGGGCAACGCGCCCCTGCTCCAGGAGTCCGGGGGCCTTAGGCCCCCAACCCAAATTTGGGGTAACTGTAGCAATGTTAACCACTGTAGCAGAGCTGACCGACCGACACTGACATGACATTGTAGCAACGTGGACTTCAGGCCGCCATTCACTGTAGCTCCTTGGACTTCCAACCGGCAGCCATTGTAGCACTTTTGACTTGGGTGGCTGTTTTTTACTGTAGTGACGCGGACTTCATGTGCGGTTGGTGGAACAGTATACCGTCTTCCTGTAGCCCAATTCGGGCTAAGGTTCCATAGTGTGAAAAACTCTGATAAACTTTTTGTAATTGTGCTCCCGAATCATAGTGAAATTCTGCCTCTCCGTGGACGTAAGAATTATTCTCAAACCACGTAAACCCTTGTGTTCTTATTCTGATTTTTTTTCTTTTACTCTTCTCTGAATCGTTTCTTTCTGTCGTTGTGACTCCTAGCTTTTCCACATCAACCAGGGCATCCTCCTTGGGAGTAAGCCCTGAAATCCAACCTTTGGGCATCCTCTTTAGGAATAAGCCCCAACCATATCACCACACTCATCCATGGGCCTCCACCTTAGCTGTAAGCCCCAAACAAGCCTCCAAATTACCATGAGTCGAGACATCACTCATGGTCCCTTTCCACAAGGCATCCTTTTCAGGAATAAGCCCCAACTTAATCCTCTCAAAGGGTCATACTCCCCTGCAAGACAAATCTGAGGGCCTCCACAGGCGTAAGTCTTCATAACCGAACTACGTGGGATTTGATTTTCCTCCAAATAGAATACGTAGGAAGCCTCCCTGAGATCCAAACTCAACACCCCAAATCAATCCTATTCTCTCTGGGCCACATTCCCAATAGGGCCTTATTCAACCTGGGAATCCATATCCCTTCCAGGTTCCTCGGGCTGCTTTGGCATAAGTCTCACACCAAACCTTGACTAGGCACATTTCCGCTTAGACATCCTAGTCGTGTGACGTTAAACTGCACGGTTTGCTCCTTAACACATGACCCTAAAAGGTGTGATGTGCCCCCATTAAGTGGCATTGAACTACGTGGGTTCTCTCCTTTCACAAGAATACGTAGGAAGCTCATTACATGGGTCTGATCCCAACATCAAAACAACTCTTGTCTCCATGGATGACAACACACTCCAGAGCGACCCACTATGTGGCTAAAAAATCAGCGTTGTCGTAATAATGACCAAAGAATCTCTAATTGGTACATAAGAGGATATCATTAATAGAGAACCCCGAATACATACAGATATCTCCATTAATGAAGAACCTTTGATACATACAGATGATCTAAATTCTAAACATGCTAATAATTGATTATTAATTCAAGGCCTCCACCTTAGAGTCTCGAAGTTTGCAACAATCCCCCCCCCAAAAGGGTGTGATGAGTCTGACCTCTCATCCTCTCGACTAATGTGAGTTCTTAAGCATCGTTGGCCAAACTCCCCAATAAGCGTCTACTTTGGAAAACAGGACCCTCAGGGATATAGGATTGTTGGGTGTTTCCGGTTCCACGAACAAACCTGTTGAAAACCGTTCGGAAATAGTTAACCTGATGTGACTGATTGCACGAAACTAAAACCTTTGTTATCAATCATCGGGCAAACACGAATCTTCGTGGGAAACAAAAAGGTGGTGAACTCTATGTGAATTTTTAACCAAGATGATAGTATCACCTTCCTATCAGACCCCTTCCACTCTCAAAATGAAAGATGGTCAAACAAGACAATCAATAGTGCATGTGTTCATTCAAATGAGATATTGCTTTGACGGGGTTTTATTGTTTGTGTTTGTCATATATTCAAGCACTTTTTCTCAAAACACCCTTCGATCCAATGGCATCCTTCCAACTCTCACCAATGAATGCCCTTGTTGTTGTTCATGTCAGGTCTTCATCTAAGCAAAGGACGTCATCATCAACCCAGCGTCTTCAACGCTGGGTCTCTAATGCACAGGTCCGGGAGTATCGTCGACACGGTACTATTTTGACCCTGAAGGTCACCCGATAGGCCCTCCAGCTCACCAAGCCCCACCACTTGTCCGGTCGGTCGGTGGTCCAAAAGCAAACGACACCAACTGTCATCTTCAATCATTTCGGGAGTTTATCCCTGGAACTCTACAACAAGTCTCTCCCTTATCTCAGGGAGATGAATCAAGAGGCCACATACGACCTCATCCAGAAGACACAGGGGTCTTTCCAAAGGGCTCATGCCAACAATCGTCGACGCGAGCCCTCAACATAATGAGGGCGTCGTCCTCAGCCGACCGGCCCAGGTCATCCAAATCCAGGCATGCAAGACGGCTCGTCGAGGGCAGCGATCGGCCAACAGGGAGCAGGGCTACACCCCTCTCCCCTCCAGAGAAGTCCACCAATCAAAGTTGGTGGTCAACTGCGAGAGGGCACATACATCTGTTCGCCCTAATTCAGATGGTCAGCGGACTCATCTAACACACAAGGAAGCTCGTCGTTCAAAACTGGTAGCAAACAACGAGCATGAACATATGCATGCCCGCACTAATCAAGTATGCCAGCAAACTCATCTACCAGCATTCAAAAAAACCCACCAAACAAATACGGCGACAATTCGTAGGCCGCACACACTTGTTTGCATTCATCGAGCATGCTAGTAGTTTCTTCTGCCCCCACACATGAGTATTGTCAGTATCCACTGACAAACAGAGGCCATACCCAACTCTCTGCCCCCACACATGAGTATTGTCAGTATCCACTGACAGGAAAGGGAGGACAAAAGCATACACATACCCCCTTATTCCATATACGAAATAAGCATATATCCTTGTTCCAGTCGCTAAAGTCACCAAGCATATCTCGACAATGGTGAAAGGGCAGACACAAATCTCTGTCCACATCCCACAAACTTGCCAGTACATCATTACGACGACAACAATAGTGCCAGAGGGACGAATACACAATTATGTCCCCACAAATGGGGTGGCTTATCATCATATCACCCTGAAGCAGACACACACATCTGCTCCCGTCCGGAGGCTCGTGTGGCAAACTCCCCCGCGATATACAATGAGCTAGAGGTGTGTGTCTTCTCCGGGGTGATATGATGATAAGTCACCCCATTTGTGGGGACGGAATTGTGTATTCGTCCCTCTGGCACTATTGTTGTCGTCGTAATGATTTACTAGCAAGTTTGTAGGATGTGGGCAGGGATTTGTGTCTGCCCTTTCACCATTATCGGGATATGCTTGGTGACTTCAGCGACTGGAACGGCGATATATGCTTATTTCATATTTGGAACAGGGGTATGTGTATGCTTTTGTCCTCCCTTTCCTGCTAGTGGATACTGACAATACTCATGTGTGGGGGCAGAGAGTTCGGTATGCCCTTTGTTCATCGTCGGGACTTTCCAACTGACTTCTCCGGGTGCTGTCAGACAAAACTGCTGGCAGGCTTGATGAATGCAGGCAGGTGTGTGCGCTTGCCTACGGATTGTCGTCGTATTTGTTTAGCGAGCTTCTTTGAATGTTGTCAGACGAGTCTGTTGACAGGCTTGATTAGTGCGGGCAGGCATATGTTCATGCTCATTGTCGCAGGTTTTGAACGACGGGCTTCCTTGGGTGCTACCAAACAAGTCTGTTGGCCAGCTGAATTAGGGTGGACTGGTATATGTGTCCGCTCGCAGTAGGCCACCAACTTTGATTAGTGGGCTTCTCCGGAGAGGAGAGGGGTGTGGCCCTGCTCCCTGTTGGTCGGTCGCTGCCCCCGGCAGGCCGTCTTGCATGCCCGGGTCTGGATGACCCGGGCCGATCGGCTGAGCACAACACCCTCATCATGTTAAGGGCTCACTACCACGCGGTGTTGACGGCGGCGATTACTGGCAGGAGCCTTTTGGAAGGACCCTTGTGTCTTCTGGATAAATCCACCACCCTGAGATAAGAGAGGGACTGGTTGTAGCGTTCTGGGGATAAGCTCCCGAAATGGTTGAAGATGGCGGTTGGTGTTGTCTGGTTCTGGACCACTGGTTGTCGTCGGTCGAACGAGCGGTGGGCTTGGTGAGCTGGAGGGCCTATCTGGCGGCCTCCAGGGTTCGGATAGTACCGTGCCGACAATACTCCCAAATCAGTGAGTTACAGACCTGGTGTCATTGGATCGATGAACAGCAGCCAGGGCATTCTTTGGTGAGAACTGGAAGGATGTCATTGGATCGAAGAAAATTCTGAGAGAAAGTGTCTGAATATATGACAAACACAAACAATAAAACAGTGTCAAAGCAGCATCTCATTTGAATGAACACATGCATGATTGATTGTCATGTTTGGCCTTCTTTCATTTTGAGAGCGAAAGGGGTCTGACAAGAAGGTGATATTATCATCTTGGTTAAAGATTCATGTCGGGTTCACCATTTTTTGTTTCCCGTGAAGATTTGTGTTCGTCCGACGGTCATTTGCAGGGATTTTAATTTCGTGCAATCAACCACATCAAGTTAACTATTTTCAAACGGTTTCCAACAGGTTTGTTCATGGAACTGAAACAGCCAACGGTCCTATATCCACGAGAGACATGCTTTCAAAAGATAGGCGCTCGTTGGGGAGTTTGGCCAACGATGCTTAAGAACTCACATTGGTCGAGAGGATAGAGGTCGAGCTCATCACACCCTTTTGGGGGGGATTTGTTGCCTATTTCAGAACTCTCTTATAAATTTAAGATATGTTCATGAATCCTTTATTAATTATGAGGTATGATGTGGGTCACCTTTGAATTAACAATCAATTATTAGCATGTGTAGAATTTAGAATCATTCGTATGTATCTGAGGTTCTTCGTTAATAAAGATATTTGTATGTATTTGAGGTTCTCTATCAATGGTATCCTCTTATGTGCCGATTAGAGATTTTTTTTCGTTATTACGAAGATGCTGGTTTTTTTGCCACAGTGGGGCGTTCTGGAGTGTATTGTCATCTAGGGAGACGGGAGTTGTTTGGATGTTGGGATCGGACTCATGGGATGGGCTTCCTACGTATCCTTGTGAAAGGAATCAAAAACTCACGTAGTTTGGTACCACTTAATGCAGCACATCATACTTTTAAGGTCATGTGATAAGGACCAAACCGTGCAGTTTAACATCATGCGGCTAGCACGTCTAGGCGAAAAGCTGTCTAGTCAGGGTTTGGTATGGGACTTATGTCAAAGCAGCCCGGGGGACCTAGAAGGGATATGGATTCTCAGGTTGAATAAGAGCCTATTAGGAATGTGGCCCAAAGAGAATAAAATTGATTTGGGGTGTTGGGTTTGGACCTCATAGAGGCTTCCTATGTATCTCAATTGGAGGGGAATCAAAGCTCATGTAGTTCGATTATGAGGACATATGCCTATGGAGGCTCTTAGATTTGTCTCGCAAGGGAGTGTGGCCCTTTGAGAGGATTAAGTTGGAGTTTATTCCTAAAAAGGATGCCTTGTGGAAAGGGGGCATGAGTGATGTCTCGACTCATGGTGATTTGGAGGCTTGATATCCCGCATTAAGCGGATGTTCCGGGTCCACTTCAACTGCTGCGACGAACCCTCTCTGCTGAGGTACGCCAGTTGGGAGTGCGAGTTGAGGATCTGCTTGCAGAGTATATCCAGTAGGAATGCTACCTCGGAGTAGTTCTGCATTGAGTCTCCTCAATTTTTTCATTTCTTCCTCTTGTTTAGCGAATCTTTCCTCAAGTGAAAGGGGACTAACCTCTCTGGGAGAGAGGTGAGGCACAATCTGACCCTTACCATTTTCCTTATTGGATGTCTTTTAAGGGGGTAATGATGGATTCTTCGAGAGAATGCCCAGATTCAGGGTAAGCCTTTGGTTCCAGGTATGCACAGCTCCTTCAATTGTTTCGTTGTGGACCACATTATGAACTGGAACTTCCTTCTCTGGCTCCTCCGAATTGGTCTCGTGTTCTGCAAAATCTGCAAGGGCGACGTTGATGACATTCACTAATGTGTAACGCATTGCAGGCATTTTATCAGCGTCTTTGTGGGACTATATCTTTCTACGCCCTCCACGAGGTCTTGTCCACTCCTTTGATGATTCTCTAAGAGTTGTTTGGTGAACAATGATCCAAAGGGAATCTGCAGACAATTCCGTTGTGCTTGTTCCCAATGAGGATATCAGGTCACGGGATGGGATGAACTGGGAGGATCCATTTTGCGGAGTTTCCCCTAATCAGAAGAAGACTGATATCCGTTGAGGGTGTTGTTGTGATGAAAAAGCCTTCATCCTTGAGGGTTGGGGTTGTTCTCATTCCACCTTCACAACTATTCGGGCTTAGTTTACTGGCCTCGAGGGTTGGGTTAAAAGCCCCCAACCCTGTGGGCTGGGGTCACTCCTGAACTGTCGTGGCTACTACTATCGTGGTTTCCCTTCTAATTCTACGGAGTTTTGTCTGAACATAGATCTGGTGCATCATTTGGTATGCACCTAGATCACCCATTTCTGAAGATCATTGCGCTATTTCTGACATTTCCACTATCTGGCAGCTAACTTCCTCTAAGTGGGAGGCTTGCTTGATATTTTCAGATGTTTGACGCAAAAGTCTCTCAACAACCTGCTCTCTTCTGGCCCAACGCCGGTGAAAGTCAGTTGGGACCTGTTTTAGTTGAGCTTATCTTCGATTGTGAACAGGCTCCGTTTGTTTGAGCTGACCTAAAGCTGTAACATTGCAGGATACCACTTTCGACGGGCTTTGATGGTTGAAGAGCGCGGTGAAATGTAACCCTCTGTGTGCACCCCATCCTCTGATGTTTCTCGAGCTTTGGGTGTCGTACAGCTAGGAGAGATGTCAAGTCAATTTGGTGTTGCATCCCTTCCATGACCTCAACGTGACATTGATACTCATCGTAGGGTAATACTTTTGCTCTTAAGTGACGAAGAGTTTTCCATATGTTGAGGCGGATGTCGTGCACACAATCTTCTGACGCCTCTGGAATGTTGTATTGAGGGGTGGCTAAAGGTCAAAAGATGACTGGTGTGTCATCTTTAGCCAATTATTTCCTCATGTTTAGCATCTCTTCCTCGTCTTTTTCCAAAGGATCCTCTACCTGGTCCCACCAGAGTGGACGCTTTCCTGTCGCTTTATCATAAGCGAGGAGATTGGTTGGGACTTCTTCTGTTATGTTGGAAGGCAAGCGGTCCAAAGGAGGCTCGGAGAATGATCGTCACCTTAGGTTGTCTTCGGGCTGAGAAAGGGTTTCACTTGCCAATGAAAATGCATCAGACATGACTGATCTTGTTTTCTCAAGTGTCTCGTGGTAAGAGGGTTTTCTTATCACTACATCGCCAAAGGGAAGACCCTTTTGACAACGTGAAACACCGCTGCGGAAAGAACTTTCGCAGCGAACGCAATCATGGGGAGGACCACTATGGTGGATTACAGCAAGGGGAAGACCCCCTTGCTCCTTGATCTTCTGGCCACGCGAAGGGCTTTTGTGACTCTCGTCAGGAGATGGGCTCTCGAGATCGATCGGGTCATGGTCATGAAGCAAGCATTCATGGTGAAGTGTCCGAGGAGGAACTTTGAGGTTACTGTGACTGCCCCCATAATTTGGTAATGGGAGAGTAGGATCTTGAGCTGCCACATATAAGTGTCTGAGGGCTTCAAGAACTCTCGCATTGAATAGAGTGGGATCGTAGATCAGCTCTTTGTTTTCCAGTTGTCTTTGGTCATGCTTCTTCTTGGATGCATTCGTGCGAGCGAGTGGGGCCACTTGTTGAGGGAAGTGGTTTTCATAAACAGGGGTTTGTTCCTGCCTTGGAGTGGTCGTTGGGATAGGTTGATTACCTCCTGTTGGAACGAGTGTATGTTCCCGATTTGGTTTTCTATATATCGTGGGTGAGTTTGCCCCACGACCCTCCTGGACGAGAACAAAGGTGTGTGTCTACTCTGGGGTGATATGATGATAAACCAACCCATTTGTGGGGATTGAATTGTGTATTTGCCCCTCTAGCACTATTGTTGTCGTTGTAATGATATCCTGACAAGTTTGTAGGATGTGGGCAGAGATTTGCACCTGCCCTTTCACCATTGTCATGATATGTTTGGTGACTTCAACGACTGCAACGGGGATGATATATGATCATTTTGTATGTGGAGCAGGGGTATGTGTATGCTTCAGTCCTCCATTTCATGTTAGTGGATACTGACAGTACTCGTGTGTGGGGGCAGAGAGTTGGGTTTGCCACCTGTTCGTCGTCGGGACTTTCCGACTGACTTCTCTAGGTGCTGCCAAACGAAACTGTCGGCAGGCTTGATGAATGCAGGCAGGTGTATGCGTCTACCTACGGAATGTCGTCGTATTTGTTTGGCGGGCTTTTTCAATGTTGCAAGACGAGTCTGCTGGAGGGCTTTATTAATGCGGGCAGGCATATGTTCCTGCACGCTGTTTGCCGTCAGTTTTGAACGACGAACTTCCTTAGGTGATGCCAGATGAGTCCATTGGCCAGCTGAATTAGGGCGGATGGGTGTATGTGCCCGCTCGCAGTTGGCCACCAACTTTGATTGGTGGGCTTCTCCGGAGGGGAGAGGGGTGTGGCCCTGCTCCCTGTTGGTCAGTCACCGCCCCTGGCGGGCCGTCTTGCATGGCCGGGTCTGGATTACCTGGGTCGGTCACCCAAGGACGGCTCATGTTGAGGGCTCACTACCGCGCGGTGTTGGCAGCGACGATTGCTGGAAGAAGCCCTTTGGAAGGACCCCTGTGTCTTTTGGATGAGGTTGTATGTGGCCTCTTGATCCCTCCCTGAGATAAGCTCCTGAAATGGTTGAAGATAGTGGTTGGTGTCGTCTGCTTTTGGACCATCGGTCGTCGATGATCGGACAAACGGTGGGGCTTGGTGAGCTGGAGGGCCTTTTAGGCGGCCTCCAGGATCAAGATAGTATTGTGCCGACGATACTCCTAAACTAATGTGTTAGAGACCCCGCGTTGAAGATGTTGGGTTGGTGATGACATCCTTTGCTTGGACGAACATCCGACATGAACAATAATCAGGGCATCTGTTGGTGAGCCGGAAGGATGTCATTGGATCGAAGGGAGTTCTGAGAGAAAGTGCCTAAATATATGACAAACACAAACAATAAAACATCGTCAAAGCAGCATCTCATTTGAATAAACACATGCATGATTGATTGTCTTGTTTGGCCCTCTTTCATTTTGAGAGCGAAAGGGGACTAACAAGAAATAAAGATTTGTGTTCGTCCAATAGTCGATTGCAAGGGGTTTAGTTTCGTGCAATCTGTCACATCGGGTTAACTATTTCCGAAGGGTTTCCAACAAGTTTGTTCGTGGAACCGGAAACACCCAATGGTCCTATATCCACGAGAGACATTTTTTCTAAAGGCAGATGCTCGTTGGAGAGTTTGGCCAACGATGTTTAAGAACTCACATTGGTCGATATGATGGGAAGTTGGACTCATCACACCCTTTTGGGTGGAATTGTTGCCTGCTCTGGAACTCTCTTATAGATTTAAGGTATGTTCATGAATCTTTTATTAATTCTCAAGTATGATGTGGGTCACCCTTGAATTAACAATCAATTATTAGCATTTGTAGAATTTAGAATCATATGTATGTATCTGAGCTTCTTCATTAATGGAGATATATGTATGTATCTGAGCTTCTCTATCAGTGGTATCCTCTTATGTACCAGTTAGAGATTCTTTGGTCGTTATTATGACGATGTTGGTTTTTTAACCACATAGTGGGGCGCTCTGGAGTGTATTGTCATCCAGGGAGACGGGGGTTGTTTTGATGTTGGGATCAGACCCATGGGATGGTCTTCCTACGTATCCTTATGAAAGAAATCAGAACCCACGTAGTTTGGTGCCATTTAATGGGACACATCATAAAAGGTCGTGTGATAAGGATCAAATCGTGCAGTTTAACGTCTGCGACTAGGACGTCTAGGCGGAAAGGTGCCTATGTTGGATTGGTGAAGCCTGATCCCGATCTGGAAGATGATTGGGCTGAAAGCTTTTGGCTCATACTGCACACCAAGCCGCAACTCCACAACTCGAGCTCCGCAGTTAGCTCGTTGGGGGTTGCAGGAGGCAACGTGCCCCTGCTCCGGGGGTCCACAGGTCGAAGGCCCTGGCCCAAATTTGGGGGGTACTGTAGCAACACTGACACTGTAGCAGAGCTGACCGACTAGCATCGACAGGGCACTGTAGCAGTTCAGACTTTTGGCATGACTATTGTAGCAAGTCGAACTTTGAAGTCAACAGTATTGTAGGGATGCGAACTTCCAATTGTCGGCCATTGTAGCATCCTGGTCTTGGGTGGTCACGGCACTCTAGCGATGCGGACTTCTTGGCACTTTTCACTGTAGCACAGCGGACTTCCTGTGCGGTTGGTGGAATAGTATTTCGTCCTCTTTAGTAGCTCATTTCGAGCTAGGGTTTCTGTGTTGTGAAAAACTCTAAGATACTCCCTTTAAAATTGTACTCCCAAATCATAGTGATATTTTGTCTCTCCGTGAACGTATGGATTATTCCTGAACAATGTAAATCTTTATGTCCTAAACTCTTCTTCTTGTTCTTTTTCTTTTTTCCCCTTTTACTCTTCTGTGAATCATCTATCGCTTCGTTGCTCCCGACGTTTTCCGCAACAGTCTAGTCAAGGTTTGGTGAGGGACATATACTGAAGCAGCTCGGGGAACCTGGAAGGGATATGGATTCTCAGGTTGAATAAAACCCTACTGGGAATGAGGTTGAGAGAGAATAGGATTGATTTGGGGTGTTGGGTTTGGACCTCATGGTGGCTTCCTACGTATCCCATTTGGAGGGGAATCAAAACTCACGTAGTTCGGTTATGAGGACCTACGCCTTTGGAGGCCCTCAGATTTGTCTCACAGGTGAGTATGGCCCTTTGGGAGGATTAAGTTGGAGCTTATTCCTAAAAAGAATGCCTTGTGGAAAGGGGTTATGAGTGATGTCTCGACTCATGGTGATTTGGAGGCTTGTTCGAGGCTTACACCTAGGGAGGAGGCCCATGGATGAGTATAGTGATATGGTTGGGGCATATTCCTAAAGAGGAAGCCCAAAGGTTGGATTTCGAGGCTTACTAGTAAGGAGGATGCCCTGGTGAATGGGGTTGTGATTGGGGCCAACTCCTAAGGAGGATACCCGTAGATTGATCATGATTGAGGCTTACTCCAAAGGAGGATGCTCATTGAGCTCGGGTCTTAGGTGGGCGTCCTACGTATCCTGATTATAGCAGGAATCGAAGTTATCATAGTTCAATGAGGGTCAGGGCTTACACACTAAGGTTGCCTTACGGTTGAGGATCGTGTGGATTCAATGATTACCGCCAACCTCTAACCTCACGCGAGTCATGCTCGGTGTGAGAAACAAGAGGAAGCGATAGATTCGGGGAATCAAGCAATCCACTTTGCCCTGAGATTGGATACATAGCCTTGAGGACCTACGCCTATGGGAGGCACTCTGAAGGAAGGCAAGAGGAAGATTTTGGGGAAGATCCATGTTGGATTGGTGTAGCCGGATACGGTTGGGCCGAATGCTTGTGGCCCGCAACTGTCACAGATCGAGCTCTGCGGTGAGCTCGTTGGGGGTTGCAGGGGGCAACGCGCCCCTGCTCTGGGGGGTCCGGGGGCCAAAGGCCCCCATCCCAATTTTTCGGCACTACAACATCTCTGACACTGTAGCACAGCTGGCCGACTGACACCGACAGGCACTGTAGCAGTGTGGACTTCGGAGTCAACTGTATTGTAGCACTTTTGACAAAGTTGACCGTCTTTCATTGTAGCGACGTGGACTTCCTGTGCGGTGGATCGTCTTCTCCATTTTATAGCCCATCTTTCAGGCTAGGGTTACTACTGCCAAACTCTGTAATTTGTGCTCCCGATTTGAGTGAGAATTCTACCTCTCCATGAACGTAGAGATTATTCCTGAACCACGTAAATCGTTGAGTTCCTTGTGTTTTCTTTTCTTCTGCATTTTATCTCGTTTCTCATTTCTATCGTTGCGACTCCCGACGATTCCGCAACAATCCTTTGCCAAAACATGCATTTGGGTGTGTCGGTGTCGTGGTCATGGCTATCCTCTAAGCCCACAAGTCATGATGAGTCATGCTTGAATGTGAGAAACAAGAGGAAGCAGAAGATCCAACAAACCACACACTTCTCTGTTAGTGGAAGAGACTGAGGGTACGGGAGGAGGGGCATGGATGCACTCATTCCCTCTCTCGTTTCATATACAGGATAGTCAGGTCTGACTACCCGTTTGGACACGGCCCACGGGGCGAAGAGGAGCAAGAGTGCAACCTCCCGCAAGAAAGGTTGGCGGTTTACTCCATAAGGGAGGAGGATTTAATTCCATGTTGAATGAAAAAGCAAGCGTAATCCTCACCCTCCCCGCCTAGAACTGAAGGCTCTAGGCTTTAGAGACGTCAAGGGGAGAACACGGTCCTACCCCTTGTATCTGAGACTGGGAACTTCTTGACACCATCCCCAGGGTCGGGGTCCTCATGACCGTGGGAATGCAAATCCACATGCACCTCGAGGACCCTAACCGTCTGATAGGACAAGTGCGGAAAACCTTTGATCGTAGGAATGCAAATCCAAATGAGAGACACACTAGTGTGCCCCTTTTCATGTTATTGCAAGTCTGGAGGCTTCGATGGGGGTTTCAAATTAGTCTCGCTCGAGTGAGGGATCCAAAGGAAGAGGAGCTCTACCATTGGTGGCTTGTAAAAGAACTCAAAAGGGGGCTTGCGCAGGTCCTGACTTAGAGGGCAGAGGTGTCTTGCGCAGGACCTGGGAGGAACTGAAGGTGCTTCGTGTGAGGGGTATAGGCCTACATGAGCTGGATATGCCTTGGGCAATGGACCACCTGGGCAACAACACTTGGACGAGGCTTAAGCTTAGGCACCACGGGTTTCCTCAGATGTCCATGGATGGGTTTCGCGCAGACCCCTAATTAGGAAGAGGGGCCTCGCGCTAATGGTTGTCCACTAGGGGAGAAGGAGTCCTCCTGTAGGTGTCTTATGTTTCAGACCCTGAAGGGATTTTGATTTCACTTATCCCCCTTAATTCTCTCTTCTATCGGATTTTGGAGAGCTACCTGGGGAATTTTTAGAGATCTGACGAAGGGGTTGCGCGACCAAAGCTTGGGGCTTTCTCTGAATTCCCAGTTGTGCAAATGAGGAGCCCTAGGGTCCTATTTATAGGCAAATAGGGGACCCTAGTCGAAGGAAGTTTTTCGTGCAGGTCTCAGGCGTAGGTGCTCGGCGCAGCTACCCCGCGCAAGGGTGGGTTGTTCGATTAGTGTAGTTCGATCCTCTTTGGATGAAGCTAGGTCGAATGCTTGCAACTCATACTGCGCACCAGGCTGCAACTCTGCAGGCCAAGCTCCGCGGTGAGCTCGTTGGGGGTTACAGAGGGCAACACGCCCCTACTTCAGGGGTCCGGGAGGCGAAGGCCCCCGACCCAAATTTTGAGGTACTTTAGCAACTCTGACCAACTATAACAGAGCTAACCAGTCGACACTGACAGGGCACTGTAGCAATGCGGACGTTAGAGAAAGTGGTACTGTAGCTCTGCGGACTTCCAACTGCCGGCCACTATAGCACATTGGACTTGGGTGGTCGCAGAACTGTAGCGATGCAAACTTCTATCCACGTTTCATTGTAGTACAGCAGACTTTCTGTGCGGTTGGTCGAATAGTGTTTCATCTTCTTTATTAGCTCATTTCGGACTAGGGTTTCTATGTGTTAGAGACTCTAAGATCTCCTTGTAATTGTGCTCACGGATTTTCATAGTGAAGTGATTCTGTCTCTCCGTGGATGTAGGGATTATTCCCGAACCACATAAATCTTTGTGTCCCAAGCTCTTCTTCTCGTTCTTTTGTTTTTCCCTTTTACTCTTCTATCAATCGTCTGTCATTGTGACTCCCGACGTTTCTACAACATGGCCTACCTTTTAATGTCGCGCAAGGGGGCGTGCAGGTCTTCTGGTGCGCAGGGTTGGTGAGTGCAGACCAATTTGGGCCAGTCCATTTGATCCTCCTTGGGGTTCTTTAGTGCTTGAACATGCTTACGGTACTCTTCATAATCTTGTCACTCCTCTTAACAAAATGGAGTGTCAACAGGGCGCGAGCGTGGAATGGGTATCGTGATGATCTCGAGTATCACCTTAAAACTCGGGTCGACGATGTGAGCCTTATATGGTTGTCGTGATAAGGATATGTCATGCTCTTAAGAGGTCAACCCTGATTATCTGAGATGGGTTTGGGCAGATGGCCAACCCTTATGAGATGCGTCATATGAGATATCACGGAAGGGACATGCTTCCTCTTCGAGTTGCATATTTGTGTATGGGATGCCTAGGATCCAGCTTGTATGCCTGAAATCATATTGACGGCCTAGGATCACCCCCTAGAAATCGGCAGTTATGCCTGATATGATTGACTGCCTAGGGTTGCCCTGCAATTATGCCTGAGATTAATGATTGCCTAAGGTCATCCACCTAGGAATTGGTTGTATGCTTGATCTTACTATTGGATTGCCTAGGGTCATCCCCCTAAGAATCGGTTATATGCTTGATCTTACTATTGGATCGCCTAGGGACATCCCCCTAGGAATTGGCGATGACGTTTGATGACTATTGGATCAACTGGGATTACCTCATAGGGATCGGCGATGATGCCTAATGATTATTGGATCGCCTGGATTACCTCCTAGGTATCAGTGATGGGCGCCTGACGATTGTTGGATCGCCTAGGATTGTTGCGGAAAACGCCGGGAGCAATGAAGCGATAAACGATTCACATAAAAGTAAAAGGGAAAAACAAAAGAACGAGAAGAAGATCTTGGGATAGAGATTTACGTGGTTCGGAATAATCCCTACATCCACAGAGAGGCAAAAATATCACTATGACTCGGGAGCACAAATTATAGGGAATATCTTAGAGTTTCAAGCATACAAAAACTCTAGCCCGAATGGGCTAATAAAGAAGATGAGGCATTATTCCACCAACCGCACAAAAAGTTCATTGTGCTACAGTGAAAGGTGGTTGGAAGTCTGCATCGCTACAATGTCATGGCCGCTCAAGTTCAAATTGCTACAGTGGTCGACGACTGGAAGTCCGCATAGCTACAGTACCGTTATCTCCAAAGTCTACATTGCTACAGTGCCCAATCAATGTCGTTCGATCAGCTCTGCTACAGACGGTCACAGTTACTACAGTGCCTCAAAAATTGGGTCGGGGGCCTTCGCCCCCTGCAACCCCCCCCCCCCAAGGAGCTCACCGCCGAGTTCAACCCGCGAAGTTGTGGCCCGGTGCGCAGTATGGGCCGCAAGCATTCAGTCTAACATCATCAAAAACAGATCGGACTACACCAATCCAACAAGGATTACCTCATAGGGATCGGCTTCCCATCTGATGACTATGGACCACCCAGGATAACCTCTTGGTCATTGGTGATTTCGCCTATTACTGGTTAGCACAGCCATGTGACGTGCTCAGAGACACTTCGGCACTAGCCAAAGCAGGTTTGGGTCGATCTCGGATGTCATGTTAGAACCTGAGGATCGACAATGATTTATTTATTTATTTAAGTTCAGTTATTACTTGGATAGGTTGGACATATCATGTGTGTATAGGACAGAATCTCAATGTTGCATAATTGAGCGGGATAGCTCGAACGAGACTTAGAGACCGATGATTAAGGTGTTGGCTTGGGGGTGGTAATATATCCTTGTGTATTTTATTTCTTTTGTTTATTTGCATATATGATCGGCCCAGTTGGCGATTATTTGTTGTGTACTGGCATGACTGTGAGTCTGTATGACTATATGCTTCTACATGACATTTATTATAGCATGATTATTGTTATTGCTTTTGTGTACTCCGGTTATTTATAGATGTGGATAGTGTTTGGTTTATTTCTCTGTTATTATTCACTCTGATATGGGAGGTATAGTCCCCTCATGTTACTACCTTAGACCCCCGCTATTATTCGGCAGCCTCCGGCGTACGAGGAGGCACACTTAAGATCGCATGGCGACCCGATCCGCTTATTGTTCAAAGTGAACCGAGGCAGGGACATTACAAAACCCTCTTTTGCTTTCCCAACACACAGCTCTCACAACTTCCAATAATTGTGTGATTGGGCTTCAGAATGCTCTTCCCAACTAGAATCTTCATGTTCCCACTATGGTGACCAAGTCTACAATGCTAGACCTCCGAATCTTCTAAAGTTGTACTTATTGCACTTCCATCTAAACTTCTGGTGAGATAAAGGGTCTCATCCTTTACTCCTCGCACCACAACTATAGACCCTCGAGTCACTTTCTAGGCTCCATTGGTGAATGTCGTTTTGTAGCGTGTATCATCCAGCTACCCCATTGAGATGAGATTCTTCTAGAGACCTGGAATGTGTCTTACTCCCTTAAGTCGTAAATAGCACCCATTCTTTATGTGGAGATTTACATCTCCCTTTGCAATCACTTCCAGAGCTTCATCATCAACCAGATGAACTTTCTCAAAGCTTCCGAATACATGGTCGATCATGCACCTGAGATCAATCGTTGAGTGAAAGGATGCACTAGAGTCAATAACTCATGACTCTACTGGGACATTGGTGCTGAGAAGCAAGTCACTACCATCTCCTGTTATATTAACGGATTTTGAACTTCCAAAAATTGTTATTCCAGTACCTTCTTTGCGATTTACACAGTTCTTTTGGAGGGGTCCACACTTCCCACAATGTCAACATGTGAATCCTGGACCAATCAACTTCCCACAACTTTTCTCCCTAGACTTATCTTTTGGTCATCGACGATTCCTTCTCTGAGGTGAGTGTCCCCTTCCGTCAGCATTCAAAGCATTGTCGAAAGGTAATTGGACCTCTCTTCTCTGAAGCTCCTCGTTGAGGATCAAGTTCCGAACATCTTTGAACACCAGATCAGTCTTTCCACGATAGTTGCTTATCAAAACCACACTATCTCATGATTCTGGTAGAGATGATAGTAGTAGGATTGCTCATACATCATCCGTGAAAGTGTCTTCACCACTTTGAGCTGGTTTCGGGTCATATTGAAATTGTTCACATGATTTGTCATTGATCATCCTTCTGATAACCTCATGTTAAACAAACTTCGCATTAAAAACATTTTGTTCAATGTCGTCGGTTTTTCGTACATATCCGTCAAGGTCGTCATCAGCTTAGTTGTCGTGTTCTTCTCTCATATGTTGAAGGCCATGTTTCATGCCAACAACATCCTCACCAATTCAAGTGTATTTCCATCTAACTTTTCTCATTCTATTTTCTCCATCTTGTCAGGTTTCTCTCCACCCAACGGAAGTTCGAGATCCTTCTGGTTGAGAGTCTTCTATCTGCATCCACCAGAAGTCGTAGTCAATTTCGTCGAACTAACTAATTTGAACATTGTTTTCCTCTGTTGGCATATCTTCTGATGACAGTATTCTTAACTTAAATTGATATGACTCTAAGGCAAGTGAGAATGTTACCTGAGTTGTCGAGTGTGATCAACCTTGCTCGGATACCAATTGCTAGGAAGCAGGACCTCTATACGATCAATGAATGATAGAACTCGTGTTCTCCAGAAGATCACACATGTTAATGGTTATGCGCTGCGGAATCAAACCAATGGAACATCCATTTGTCTTAGAACACCGGAACTAGGAAGTTCAGTGCACCCTAATCACTGCTTCAAAGACACGCCTCTCACAGCTTTCGAACAATTCACACATAAGCATTCAAAGAGACAAATGAAAAGTGGACGCACCAAGATTTATGTGGTTCGGACTTTCATCCTACGTCCATGGGAGAACACTGTTGTTTCCGACGCTTTCGTCGGGGCGCGCGTATCCATCTGTGAGGACACGCAGCTGTTGCCCCGCATTCCCGCTTTCCAAAGGCAGGCGACATCTGTTCCTTGTTCAGGGACGTTTTCTCCTTGATCGAAACGGGGTGATGGGATGTCGGTTCTTCCTTTAGTGAATTCCTCCTCAGAACTCGTCACCTAGTCCGGGTCTCCCTCATAGATTTAAGTCGTGGTTCGTGAATCTCATTCCCGGTGTCATATCTTCATGGATGCCGGTTAATTACACTATTTTCGTCAGGACCTTCCATGGGGTCTTGACATGGTAGAAACCTTCGGTCGGAGTAGACGGCAGCATCAGGCATGTCGGGGCATCTCTGGGTGCGTGGACATTGGGTAACCTGTATTCTTCCTCATAAGAGGGCATCTCGAGGGTGCAGAACCCGAGGCATCCCACGTCGAATGCGGGGAATCATATGTCATAGGCATGCATTTGAGGTTTTCCTCAGCTTCCCATGCTTAACATAGGGTATGCTGCAAGTTTAACGTCTAGCAGAGACGGTTACGCCAAAGGTGTGTCATCCGAGGTTTTCCTTAGGCATCTCATGTTTATCACGAGGTAGGTCGCGAGTTTAACGTCTTGCGGAGACGGAATGAGGGTGATCAGAACATCCCATAGAGACGGGTCAGATTGGTACATCCCACGTAGGGAACACCTGGAAGATGAATGGATCAGAACACCCAATTAGGACGGATCTGAGGTGGTGCACCCCAAGGAGGAGAGATGTCACACCATAATGGCTGATCTGAACACCACTGAGGGCGGATCAGGGAGATTGCACCCCAGAATGGGGGACACCAATGATTACCATTGGCTGGGATTGAACCTCATAGAGGTTTCCTACGTACCCTGTGTAGAGGACAGGGATCAAAACTCACGTAGTTCGAAGGGGTGATGAATCGCGGTGAACACAGAGGACAACAACCCGGAGACATACTGGGGCTTACGCATGGTTAACTGCCCAGGTACCGCTAGGAGCAGCGAGGAGGGTGGATGACATGATCCCACCGGGATGTAGCGGCCCGGGTAAGAATCAGGATGGATGATGGAAAATTGCATGGAGTGGAGGGGGAATGAAATGGGATCGTCGTGGAGGTAACGGTAGTGATGGGCTTGAGCCTCGAAGAGACTTCCTACGTATCCTCGTAGCAGGGAATCAAAGTCTGCGTAGTTCGGTGGGACGATGGGACACCTGAGGAGGCGGCCCGTGAGAATGGACGCATGGATGGGACCCAGAGGAAGTGGAACCTCCGGGTTAGGGCATGACCTTCCCAAGACACATAGGCTCGAGGGAGAGATCAGGATGAGACATGAGTGATGGGCTTGAGCCTCATGGAGGCTTCCTACCTATCCATGTGGCAGGGAATCAAAGTCTGCTTAGTTCATCTGACGACGGCTTACCGCCAAATGAAGTTGACAACGGCTTATCGCTGAATGGAGGTCCACAGTTTAACGTCGTGCGGGACGAGGGTGAACCGACGTGAAGGGGGTCGGAATGACCGGGTGGTGGGCTTGAACCTCTTAGAGGCTTCCTACGTACCATGTCTTGACATGGATCAAAGTCCTCGTAGTTCGGGATGGTGTGGGTGTGTCGGCGAACTGACGTGAAGGTGAACCTTGGTCCACTAGTGGTGGGCTTGAACCTCATGGAGGCTTCCTACGTACCATGCCTTGACATGGATCAAAGACCACGTAGTTTAGGATGGGGTGTGTCGGAGAACCGACGTGAAGATGGACCTTGGTCCGATGGGTGATGGGCTTGAACATCGTGAGGCTTCCTACATACCATGTCTTAGCAAGGATCAAAGTCCACGTAGTTCAAAATGGGGCGTGTCGGAGAACCGACGTGAATAAGGACCTTGGTCCAGGTGGATGATGGCTTGAACCTCGTGAGGCTTCCTACGTACCATGTCTTAGCATGGATCAAAGTCCCCGTAGTTTGGGTATACAGTTTAACGTCATGTGGAACGGGGTGTGGTGTCATGGTCAATGTTTACTCTAAAGCCCACGTGAGTCGTGCTCGGTGTGAGAAACAAGAGGCAACAGAGGCCTGACAATCACGTCGCGAAAGATGCGCCTGTGGGATGTGGAGTGGAGTGGGGCTTACGCTCTGAGGCGGCCCAAGGTGTCAGGACTTACTCCAGGATGGAGGCTCGTGTGCCGCTGTTGAACGACAATCGTGGATGGGGCTTACGCAAGGATGTTGCCCGGGTGCCGCTATGGAGCGGCAACGGTGGATGGGGCTTACGCGAGGAAGTTGCCCGGGTGCCGCTATGGAGCGGGTGCCGCTATGGAGCGGCAACGGTGGATGGGGCTTACGCAAAGAAGTTGCTCGGGTGCCGCTATGGAGCGACAACGGTGCATGGGGCTTACGCAAGGAAGTTGTCCGGGTGCCGCTATGGAGCGGCAACGGTGGATGGGGCTTACGGAAGGAAGCTACCCGGGTGCCGCTATGGAGTGGTAACGGTGGATGGGGCTTATGCATGGAAGTTGCCCAGGTGCCGCTATGGAGCGGCAACGGTGGATGGGGCTTACGCAAGGAAGTTGCCCGTAATGTCTTCCTCATGTCTGGCCATGAGGGCATCCCAACTCACTGGTGGGTTGAGGCCTTCACCTATGCGCTAGCGCACAAAAGGGATAATGTCAAGGGCATTGGAATCAGTCCGAACAAAGGTAGATGGAGAGTGAATTGCATGCCCAACATTCGGAAAGCAATGAGGGTGGCGTGGGATGGAGGATAGCTGTTGACCGTGGCAGAAACACAACATCCACATCGCGTTAGCCTGAAATGGGGACAGACAAATGAGGGTCGACTGCTGACCGTGTTCGAAACACAGGACCTGTCGCAAATGTCGTCCGAAGTCTTTCGGGGCGTTGGTCCAAGACGATAGGTGAGCCGATGCGGCATGGGACCAGGCCGTTAGGGGGTCCCTCCAGACATGGAAGTGGATGAGGATCCGAATGAAGGACACGCAAAGCATGAGGTAGAGTGATGGAATGTTTGAACGGATTCCAACGCTCTTGAAATTACGCCACTGTAATCATGGCATTAGGCATCTTATGCTTGGCGCACAAGGCATCTCTTGTATAGAGCAAGAGGCATATGTTTGGAACATAGGGATTACTACAGTTTAAAGTCATGTAGATAGGACTATTGGCATCTCATGCTTGGAGCATAAGTCATCTCTCGTATAGAGCAAGAGGTATCCTATGTTTGGAACATAGGGAGCACTACAGTTTAAAGTCATGGCATCTCATGCTTGGAGCATGAGGCATCTCTCATATTGAGTAAGAGGCGTCCTATGTTTGGAACATAGGGAGCACTACAGTTTAAAGTCATGTAGATAGGATTGTTGGCATCTCATGCTTGGAGCGTGAGGCATCTCTTATTTGGAGGAAGAGGCATCCTATTATTGAATGATAGGAAATGCTACAGTTTAAAGTCATCTAGATAGGACTATTGGCATACGGTGCCTAGAAATGGCTGGTGTTGGGTCTTACGCAAGGGTGACCCTTTCTGGTCCGACCAAGCATAGGAGCCAAGTGATAGGGTTTAAAGGAGTTGCCTGAGGAATGGTTCGACTCAAGGTACTCGGGGAATTGATGATGAGAATCTCAACTCACAAAGGATAGGTCTTCGCGAAGTAGCTTCGCGGAGCAAAGGCCTCTCGCGGAGCAAGGGCGGCTCACGGAGCGAAGGTGTGACGACCCGACTCTTTGACAAAGGTACGAATTGTTAGTTTTTCTTTCAAATCTTTCCTTTAAGCTTGTGTAATGTGGGTAACATCCTAAGGAAAGTCCGGAGAGTGTCTGGGGTTTGTTCGGAGCCCGGAAGGTTGAGAAATGGACTTGCAGACAGGGGCGCACAGCCTGCGCACGGCTTGCGCACGGTTTGGGTAAACCGTGCGACCTTTGGTCTGGAAGCAGGGAGGTGTGCACGGTTTGCGCACGGTTTGGGTAAACTGTGCGCCTAACCCGTGCGACCCTTTTTCTGGAGGAAATCGTGCGCCTAAACCGTGCGACCCAGTTCTGGGTAAATTTACAGTTTTTCCCTTAAATATCTTTAAGGCCTTAAGCCTTTCCTTTTTCATTCCAGCGGACAGAACTCAAGGGAGGACCTCTTTTTGAGCTCTAAACCCTCTCCTCTCTCAATCTCTTGTCGTTTCTTCATCCGGTGTCCGATTCTTGATCTGTCGGAAGCGTTGGAAGGGCCAAGGTAAGGCTAACCTCACGCACCCTTCCTTCATCGACAAATCTTGCCTTCCGTCTTGTTATTTTGATACAGGCTCATATGCCCTATTTTCAGGGCATTGGACAGGAACTCAGATGTCTTCCAATCTATTGTGAATATGATGTTGATATCAAGCGAGCCTACGCCTACAGCTCTAAGGTAGGTGGTCACGTGGTTTCCATTTTGGGTTTTCGCCTTTATTGAGTTATTGTTGTCGTGCCATGGTTTGTCTTTCGCCAAACACCGTATTTATAATGACTGTTTCATATCTAAATGACTCGTGTGGTATAAGAGTGATGAATCCAACCTTGTTAGGGTGTTTGGATTTGTTATGGAGGGAGTGGTCAACCATAGGTGTTATGCCTTGAGAATTGGCCCCTTTTCACCTTTGAACCTTAATGAAATGTCTTGAAAGGGCATTTGTCATGTTAGGCAAATGAGATGACTTGGTTAGAGGTTGGCTAGGATGAGAGAGCCTGAAACCCTTTAATGAATTGAAATGTATGTATGTCATTGCTTTGCTTATGTGATATTATAAGATGGATGTGCCTTGCATTGCTAATGTGATATGATATAAGATGGTTTGCCTTATATAATGTGATGTGAATGGTTATCCTTTGCTGTGTTGACATGCTTGTGATAACCTGTGTGTGGGCGGAGGCATTCTTACCCATGCCAGATGAATCTCTGTGGGTTGGGCGGGAGGCACTCTTACCCCGTGCCAGATAAATCTCAGTGATTGAGGACGAGAGGCATTTATACCTCGTGTCTATATAACCTTTACGGGTGGGAGGCATTTCTACCCCATGCCAGCTACAGTGATTGAGGACGAGAGGCATTTATACCTCGTGCCCATATAACCTTTACGGGTGGGAGGCATTTCTACCCCACGCCGGTTACAGTGCTTGTGGACGAGAGGCATTCATACCTTGGGCCATTGATACTTGTACGTATGTGAGAAGCATGGACGAGAGGCATGCTTACCTCGTGCCAGTGATAACCTATATCTATGTACTTATACCTTTGGTGATCGTTCAGTTTACCAGCCATGAGCTGAAGCAGGTAGACCCGCCAGGTGTCCTTCCAGAACCTGAGCGGGAGGGTTGTTTATTTACCTTGCTTTACTTACTTGCAGTCTATTACTCACTTTGTTTGCGAACACCTATTTGGATTACACGTAGACATCGTTGGTAGTGGCCTACTGAGACTTGTCTCACACCCTACCCGGGCGACCTCTTGGGCACCCGTGTAGACTTTACTGCCGCAGGTACTAGTAGGGGCAAAGGTTTGCTTTAGGTTGTTAATACATGTATGTTCTAGCTGGAGATCCAGAGCAGATGATCGAGCTTGGCTAGAGATGCTCGTGGACTACTTTTGTTTCTTTTTGTATTACAGTATAGCATGCTTGCCATCTACTTCCATTGTATCACCATGTCATGCATTCATTTTGTATCAAACACTGCCTGTGTGGCTTTTGTATATCTATCAGGGTTTTCCTTACTTCTGTTGTTTGGTTGTATGTTTCCCCTTTTTCTCCTGTTTATCCATTGGTTGTGCTTCCGTTATTTCTATTACTTTGTTGTTATTCCGCTGTGCACTCTGACATGGGGGTACAGTCTCCCCAACTGACTTACCATTACACCCCCGCTGCTAGTCGGCAGCCCCTGGCCTATGGGGAGACGAGCCAGGGGTCATGTGGCCAACCGGGCTCGGGGCTCGGGTTGAGGGGCAGCCGGGTCCGGGACGTCACAGAAGGGCTCTCGCGCAGTACTCGCGGGGTATGGACTCGCGGAGCAGCATCACGAAGAAAGTTGCTCGCGGAGCATGGGCTCGCGGAGCAGCATCGCGAAGGGCGCTGCTCGCGGAGCTCCGCGAACCGGGAGATCAGTCGCCCAAGGGGCGGAGTGGCCGTCTGGAGAAGGGGGGTGAGCTGGGTATTTATAGGCAAGGGGCGTCGCGAAGCAGAGCTCGCTCGGTGCGAAGACGGAGCTTGCTCCGCGGCGGACTCGCAAACGTCAAATGCGTTCGCGAAGCATCCCGTCTCCTTCACTTCGCGGCGGGCTCGCGAACGTCAAATGGGTTAGCGAAGCGTCCCGCCTCCTTCGCTTCGCGGCGGGCTCGCGAACGTCAAATGGGTTCGCGAAGCGTCCCGCCTCCTTCGCTTCGCGGCGCGTCGCGAATGTCAAACAAGTTCGCGGAGCCTCCCGCCTCATTACTTCGCGGCGGCGCTCCACGATCGCGGAGGGGGCTTCGCGAACCATTTTTCCAGCCCAACTTCAAATGTCCATAACTCATAATCTGTAACTCCGTTCGGGCCCTACGACCTACCAAATCGAAGCTTGCAAAATGGACTACGATCTTGGATCGTGTATGGAAGCATCTGGAAATTTTTGGAGACGCGGTTTCCGGTGCCAACAACTGCCAAACTTTTATATTACCAAAAGTACAAGGATAACGATCATTGTAGCTTACGAGCCAACGATTACACTTAATCTCAAGTACAAGTAATTTCGATATTGTGATCCAATACCTCATCAACATCTGATCCCACCTCTATTTTATACAGGTAATCAGTCAGTCAAACAGGTTGCACCGCCATCCGAGAAACGTGATCAGCCATTTGTCGACTTCACCATTCTTCATTGGCTTCGACCGCCTTAACCACTACAGCTGGTAGATTGTTCATAGTCTTCATCCGGCTAACGTAGACCAGCTTGCTCAGCCCATCGGAAGTTTGCCAACTTTCAACAACCATACTTGCATATTGAAGACGTTGTTGTCATTGTCCCTGCCTTAACAAGACAAAGATGAACTTTCGGACTTCCTCCTTTCGATAAGTTGAATTTGATGCCTTGAACAAGCTTCATAATCCTAACTTTGGATTCAATCCTCGCTACTAGTTGTTCGACATCATCCAAGCGGGCTTGATGTCGCATCTCCATTGTCATTATGTTCCTCCCTAGAGAGACCATGTTTTGATGTCTGACAGGTTGAAACACAGAACGCTCTACAGGAGAAGACACTCTCGCTCTCATCCCAAGCCACAGGTCGATTCCTCGCATAAAACTCTCCTCATTCTCTCTACTTAACACTGCTTATGACAGCCCCTTCGCACTGCCCTCACGTAGGCTTAGTTAAACTATCCCTCCCAAATTCCTCCCTTGCAAGGACTCTTTTACCCCTTCTAGAGTATTACTTCCAGGTTGTCCAAGTTGTGTTGTGGGCCACCCTTTCCCCTTATGGAATATGCTTTCTAGGCTGTGTTGTGGTGTCACGGTCTTTATCATATGCAAAAAACATATTTTGACCCCAAAAAAAACTCACAATGACAGCACCCAGGTTTGCTTCTTAATACATTACCATTGGAGCTCTTCAAGCTCATATTGTCATGTGGAATCATTGTCTCTCATTGAGACTTTCCACATGACCATAGATAAATTATAATAATACTTTTATAATGATATTTAATTATACTATATTCATAGAAATTATAATTATAAGATAATGACAGCTGTTCTTTCGTATATCAAACATGACTATAAACCCCATTTCTCATCCATTTTCTTTTCCAATTTCACTTATACTTCCACGTCTTTTGAAAACAGTTATAATGTACTAACAGGGCACTGCGTGTACTCAAAAGTGTGTTGGGGGAACCACCCCATAGCATGTCTTGAAATATAAAGCACTATGGTGGTAACTGAATTATCATCAACTACAAATAAAATAAGCTAAAAATAAGTTTTGCAAAAAAATAACAAAGCAAGCAATGAATGCATGTAAAAGGAATGGATCACGGCAGATCTGACCGGTATATATGTCACCAATCATGGGAGCTGGAGAATGATAAGAGTTGAACATAGCTGAAATATTTTCATTTAAAACTGTGCTACAATCAAAACATGAAAACAGGAGTACAATTTTCAGCCCTTTCTATCCAACCATTCAAAAGAATCGGACAGCAAATCATTATAAAATTAACTAAATACCCAAGAGAAACAATTACAAAAAGAAATGAGCTGATCCAGCAGCATCAATCAGCGAGCTGTGAAAAACAAAAACTCTTATCAAAAATGGAGGATGAATGGGATCCAGACTAACCTGTGCCTCAATTCAATCAATGTATGAAAACCTAAACAAAATGATGAGTTGGATACTCATGCTCATACCCATTGTAGTCATAATATAGCCGCTCGCCCTTGGAAATATCACGTGTAGCCACCAAAAAGACATGACATTCACCATTAACACTGTACCTCACACATTTGAGATTCTGCTTTTTCTTTCCCTCCCTGCAAAAAATTCAATGGCATTCAGTGCATCAACAGAAAATCATCACACTAATCTCACACAGAACTCTGAAATTGACAAAGCCCGTCTAAGGGTCAGCCCGATAAAGAAGCAACTGCTTCAATAAAAATAAAGTCAGTATGAAACAGATTACAAAGGCTTACGGGGTATGATTATTAATGCCATTAATAAAGCGGGCAATATTTCCGCGCTTGTCGGGGCAGATTACAAGACTTTTAGAAGAATCAGTAGATAAAAGAAGTGTCATCAAGCTATCACAATCATCATATTCGCGATTCTTGATGTAATCCACATCACCAGTGTACTCCGTAATAAATGTCAGATCCTTTATCTGGTCATCAGCCTCTACTGTGTAACTGCATCCATTAAAAAATCAAACCTATTCAATATGTAAGTGTGAAAGGATGGTGTTCATCTGAAGAATGTGCTCACAGGGAATAAATACCCTTCACATGAATCAAAAACCACAACAAGTGGAGGACATTCCCCTCTTCGATAGAGGGTTCTGCAGCGTTCCACGGTTTCCGCATCTTCTTTTGATAGAACCTTTCATGAATAACCAAAAAAATGAGACTGGCATGCAATGTTAGCAACTTTCTGCAAGGAATAATACAGAAACTTGAATCAGAGGATGGGACCTGCATGCCACCATTTTCAAACCGGGCTTGATTGGCAGATTTAGAGGCCATGCCAGGCATGTAAGTGAGTTCATCACTGAAATCCATTTGCAGCGCTGTTAAAGCAGCAGCAAGGGAAGCCATTTGTTCCAGCCTTCGTGCTGAACCTTCAGTTGGACAAAATGGTAGCAAACGCCTTCTTTTTTTCTGCAGCACTAATGATCGACAGTGTTTCCGACGCTTCCTCGTATCTTAAATTCACACAACAAAAAGTTTGGTATAAATTCAAAGACAGCAAATCAAACAACAAAATTTGCAATAAACGTATCTGGTGGAAACCCACACCAGCGGTGACATAAGAACAGGCGACTTTGCATTGTATTAATGAGAAAACCAGGAGCAGTATTATAGGTAGATGAAGAAGAAGAAATGAGGAAGGAGAAGGATAACAAAATTTGCAAGTAAACATATCTCATATGTAATGGCCCAGACCTTTCCGGCCCATTCCTTTGTCAAAAAGAAGGTCATGAAGTGTTCTGGAGGGTAAAATGGACTTTTCCCACACTTTTCAGAATTTTGAAACTACACGCCGTGTAGTGCGAGTACACGCCGTGTATCCCCTCGCCGGGTATACCCCGTGTTAAAGGCCGTGTCCTTGCCGTGTGAAATAAATGGATACACGCCGTGTACCCCAATACTACACGCCGTGTAGTCCCTCCCCGCGTACGCGTTACCCTCAAACCGTGTGTTGACCAGTCAACAATCGTGTGCCGTGTTGGAGTCGTGTCATTGCCGTGTGAAATAAATGAGTACACGCCATGTATCCAATACTACACGCCGTGTAGTCCCTCCCCACGTATGCGTTACCCTCAAACCGTGTGCTGACCAGTCAACGGCCGCGTACTGCGTTGAAGGCCGTGTTGGAAGCCGTGTGGTGACCGTGTGAAATGGCCGAGTACACGCCGTGTACCATAAAGTACACGTCGTGTACTTTTGTTTTTCACGCCTATAAAAAGAGGGGTCCCCTCCTCCTTTTCAACTCACCCCTCTCCCTCCCCATTCTTCTGAGCAGAGCTCTCCCAAGAGACTCGAAGGCTCTTTTTCTTCCATAACTTCTTCGTCCGAGCTCCGATTTACGATTCGTCAGCGGCCACGGGATCGTAACGACAAGGCGGAACTTCTGAGCTTGGATCCGTTGTCTTTCCTTCAGCCTTTCCTTCCCAGCTTCCACCCGATGAGGTTTTGTCGGGATTTGACAGAAGTGACGGACGCCGACGAACGTCTTCTAAAGTTGATCCGGGGGAGCGTTGTGATCAGAACCTATTGAGATAGGGATCTTACCTTCGTCTCTCTAAATTGTGCATCATGCGGGGTGGGTGTCCTCTTGTTTACGTGAGACACATTTGAACCAGTTAATGAAGATAATAAATGGCTTACATAACAGGGATGGGAAGTTGTGATGCTGTTACATTATTTTAAATCCTGCGATATTATATTGTGAATTGAATAGGCTTATGCCTACTGAAAATCATAGTTGTTGGGGGCATTTGCTTGCGCAATTAAATGCTGCCCTATCTTTCTAGACCGTTTATGGATGGAAACTTTGTGGAATGTAGAATTGGTTAATCACGTAAAGTTGGCTGATTAAATGAATATTTGGAACCCTTGTGTGATCACCCCGGTTAAACTAAACTGAATAATAAACATGTGGGTGTTGTTGGGGTTTGTTTTTGTGAAGAGGGTGTTCTGTGGGTTGTTGTGGATCGGGTGAGCAGCGGGGCTGCGGTTGGCTTGGTTGTGGGTTGGTGTGAATGCTATGTTAGTAATGGGCAGCGGGGCTGCGATGAACGGTATCAAGGGATGATGATGTACGGTGTGGTTGTGGTTATGGTGGTTGGCAGCGGGGCTGCAGGGATGGGTTTGAATGTGAACGAACTATGGGTTGTGATTAATAAAAAAAAGTGGAAGAGTTAATGAATGGTGGGGCATGGTAATGGAACGGGAATAATAATCAATGGATTGGATGGTTAATAAGAAGGACTTGGTTGTGTTGCTTGTGTTTTCCTAACTTGATTTGTGGATGGCAGGGATATGCTTTACGAACGATCGATGTGGTTGGTTGTGGATAGTTGCCCAATAGTTAAGGAACTAATAAACTGATTCTGTTGAAACATGAAAACTTAAATGGGGTTTCGGGATTGTTCGTTGTATGCATGCTTCGTAGTAGCAGTGCCGAGGCACGTGCTCAGTTCTCTAATTAGAAGTCATAGGTTGGGCTGAGTGTTTGGTATATATATATATATCTGTATCTTTGTGTTTTATCGCACCCCACCCATGTTGAGCACTTAGTGCCGAACACTCCCATTTCATGGGAGAGGGTGTTTTCCCCTTAGTTACTAGCTCATTCCTGCTCATTCCTGCTCCTTCTCTAGGCTGTGATGGCTTGAGGCGACCTTACACCCAAGATTCTTCGGGTAGGTTTCGATTGGGGTGGTTTTAGCCCAAGACTCTTCGGACAGGTTTTACTTTTTTTTTCCCAAGAACCTTCGGGATGAGGCCCAGGTGTGTGCGGGCGGGAAGAGTGTGGCAGCGTCAGGACGTTCGCCGTTAGGAAGAGCAGCTAACTAGTGGGAAATGGTGCGGGGTACCCAATACTCTTGATCTTATATACTACTACTACCTGTTTGTGTTTTTGGTGAGCGTGGCTGGTGAGGTTGGGTGGATAGAATTCCTTGTTAGGTTTTGGTTTCTTCTGTTGTTCTCACGGGACATTAGGATGTCTCCCCCACTTGTGCACGAGAGCTTTAGGTTTCCCTACTGAGTATACTTGTATGCTCACCCTACGTTTACTTTCAGGTTTCCAGGAGGACTACCAGGGCCGTGCGGGACCCTACTAGTCAGGACCGTTGGAGTTGTTGCAGTTGTTGTACTCTTATTTCTTTTGGTATTGTACTTTTTGAGCTTTATTGTACTTGTACCTTGTTTCAGAACTATTTAAACATGCATGTGGGATTGGTTTGGGTTTATGTCTATACACTTATTCTTTTCTTTTTTTGGTGGTTGACTTGTCCTATTTCCCGATCTTAAATAATAAAAAGGGTAATGCCTCCCATATTTGTGAAAACTCATACCCTTGATGCTAGTCGCCACCCCGGGGCCTACTGGAGGCGGGACTCGGGGGTCATTATCTCTCTTTCACCATTGTCAGCTCAGGAGGGGCATCGTTGGTGGGAGGGGGTCGTGACATCATAGGAACCCACACCGGCAGTGACACAAAAAGAGGCGACTTTGCATTGTATTAACGAGGAAACCAGAAGCAGTATTTAGATGAAGAAGAAGAAATGAGGAAGGAGAAGGATGAAGGAGAAGGGAGAAATCAAGAGGCGCCTTGCACTCCCACCCAAGCCGCAGTGGCCAATTCCAAAGCCCACTGTCGAACTGCCTTAACAGCCTAAAAAAATATTCTCCCCCTTCCTCTTACCCACGCTCCTCCTTATAATAGATTCCACCCCCTCCCTTTCCCTACACGCGGATCCCAAATGCCCTCACACCTCAAAACAGACTCCCTGTTATAATGACTCTATCACTCTTGCTCACCTCCCTTATTCCAAGTCGTGGGCTCTATTAGCCCCCTAAAAAACAGTCTTGTTCTCAAGATTGAAAAAGATGAGCTCGTTCTGCAATGCCCTGGTCTAGTTCTATGCCCATCGTTGGGCCCTCATCATGAGCGTCATCATTGCCCTCTCCCAACAACAACACCCGCAGGTTGGGATCAGCACACCGATGCATGGGACTAAACTCAAGCCCTTGAGTCGTCTATCCTCCTGCTCTTGGGTCGTCAGGTGCCGAAAAACCCCACCCACCAGAAGTTAGATTTGGAGTCTCCTGTCGCACTCCATTTATAGCAGCTTCCTCATGTCGCACCGGAATGAGAGAAGTTTTGCGCTGAAGGTGAGACAGCGTTCGGTCTGGTGGCTGTCATGGTTCAACTTCACATTCCTTGCTAAAACTGCATGACCCACGGTCACGGAATTGAGTGTTGATGTCTCTTGTGAAAGCAAGCCCCACATGCCAAGCTAGCTGCATCACTTGCAGCCGAGTCTCTAGGTTATGGATGCCACCCAACTGCGAATATCCTCTTGGAGACCATGCATGAAATAGCCTACATATTGTGGCTCAAGTTGGCGCAGGAGATCCCTGTTGTTTATGGGCTGCCAACTCTTAGTATGGATTTCCAATGTCCAGACCACAAAAACAGTTCATTAACACTGCTTTGAATAGCTGTCGGGTGAGCTACGGATGTAAGTATAGTAAACCAATGAAAAGCGGCGGCATCATACTTACATGGGCCAAAGATAGCTACTCATTCTCAGACATCTAATGAACCTGAAAATAAATTTCTGTGCCAGTGATCCATCCTCTCATATCAGTCCTGTCAAAATCGGTAGCTCGACTCGTCGGCCGACTGCTTTGATTCCTTGTCTCCATCGTTGACGGCGTGCTGCACACAGTTCGGAAAGAAGGGAAAAAACAGGCAACGAGAGGTGCGGTAGTGCGTGTGGCGGCAAAGGCAAGTTGGCCGAACACTCTTCTGCGGTAGGCGAATCGGTGGGGCATGCCTCTGATGGTCACGAGGAAGTCGAGAAAAGAAGGCAACAAAGAACGGCATTCGGCGTGTCCTCTTTCGCTGCGCACCCCGCGGTCAGCGTGCTGCGGAGGAAGCAAATTGGCAGTGGTCCTCTAATGCGAGTTGGTTGGGCACGGCTCCGAACAGCGAAATGGGGCGGCCTGCAGGGAGTGAGGAATTCCACAGGCCGGACCAAGTGATAGGAACCCGCACCAACAGTGACACAAGAACATGCGACTTTGTATTGTATTAACAAAGAAACCAGGAGCAGTATTACAGGAAAATGAAGAAAAAAAAACAAGGAGAAGGATGAAGGAGAAGGGGGAAATCAGAAGGCACCTTATGTAACGACCCAAAATTCTATCAATGAAATTTCTTTTCTTATAATTATGTTATATAGTATAAATCACATAAACATCACTTAGAAAACACAATACAAACTTTATAAATGAAGAGTGAATGAAATAAAAAGTATTTATAGAAATTAAAAAACCTAAACCAATGGAATAGTAACATGACCTATGGAATAGTAATATGACCATTAGGAATAGTAAATCGAACAATAAAATAGTAACATCACCTATGAAAGTATAAATAAAATTTCGACATCTTATAAATGAAAATGTGATATATTTATATCGTGGTATAAGTGAATAAATATTTTAAAAATGATAAATTAAATATTGGTATTTTTATTAAACATAAGTGTTTATTTAAAATTTTATATTTAATATAATGATTTAAAAGAAAATTTATTTTCATAAAATAGATAAATAAATTAATATTTTGTTGTCTTGTGATTATAAGATAATTTTATGAGACATTAATTAATTTTTTAAAGTATTGTAAAATCGGTCGTAATTTTAAAATTGATATTTTTCGAATAAATGATGATTTTAATTAAAAATTAAATTTCTCGTATTTAGAAAATTATTTTCATAAAATGGAGTCCATTTTTGAATTCTACACGTCGAAAAATAGTTACAGTGAATTTTTGAATTTTTCAAAAATAGTTGATTTTTTTGTGAATAGTAAAATACGGTAATTTACGGTATTTAACATTATAAATAAATAAATTTTTGAATCATGGTTGAGTTATGGATGATGTAAGTGGTCATAATCTCGAACTCACATGCTTTATTTGCATTATTTAGTCACAATAATCATCATTATTCATAGTATTGAGCCAAAATAATAAACAAATTAATAAAATAATCAAAAAACACCCCCTCCTCCACTATAAACACAACACCTCACCACCTATTCTCCTCACACCTCAAAAGCCTTGAAACTTTTCCAAATTCTGCCCAAACCTGTACCGAAGCCTCTCTCCCATGTCCAGGAGACTTTGATCCCAATAAAAGACCAAACTCAAGTGTCTCAAGAAGGTTCTCAATGAGAAGAATTCAAGAGGTAAAAACCTCTTTCTTTTTCTTTTATTTTCTTTCCAATTTCTTTTCTTTTTTCTTTTCTCTCTTCACCTCCCCGTGTCCAAGTGACATGATAACTCCAGTATCTTTTATATATTGGAATGTTATTGTGTTAATGAAACAACCATCATCATTTCTTTTCCCCTCTTCTTTTGTTCTAAAAATGAAAACATTGTATATGATGTGATGATTTATCGCCTTCGAGAACGACATGTTTTCAATTTTCATTACCGCCTTCAAGGCTGGTAATAAAACCATTTTTATGGTTAAACCAAATTATAATATATGTATTGCATCCTATGCAATGTTATGTAACCATTATATATATATATAATGGTTTTCCATGATTTTCCATGCATGTATACAAGTAAATCGATCATGGAAACCAAGAAAACAAGTGCTCCTAAACGATAAAATTGTATCTTATAACTAATCAAAAAAGTCATAAATGAACTTAATAAAATTATACTAAATCAAATACACGTATAAAAGGTTCTGAATTAATTAATTAATGGATTTAATTTGATTATTCATGACATTAAGTTCAAGTGCAGAACACTTTCGGACATAAGGTAAGGGATTCTTTCCGAACCTCCATTTTTCCTTTGGGTTACGTTTTCTCTCTTTACCTCAAAGTAATTCTTCTTTCTTTTTATATACTTATTCTACATTCTGTTTATATGTTCCAAAATCATGTATCCAGATCAGTTCATCCTTTTTTACAGGGAAATACATGTTTTAATAAGGTTCTTTTCTCAATTCTTTTCGATAAGCAAGCACGATTAAAGGGAATTTCCCAATTTCTTACCCATTTTCAAGTACCATCCATAATCTGTTTTAAGCCCTCATTATTCTTCTAAAATCAATGATTTTATCATGAAAATCTATTTTGGTTCATTTCTGGTTTTATATAAAAGATTATTCATTTTCCGCTTTAAATACTCTAATATTTTCCTTAAACCGCACTAAAATGTTTTATTTCTAAAGTGTCTTAAACACTCTTTTTACATGTTTTCACTTCAGTTTGACATCACTTATCATGATCTATGCCTATTTTCCCTTATGAATGTCCATTATGTTTTAAATTCATTCTTTCATAAACACCATTATGTTATTCCATTTTGTTATGTCTTTTGAGCTGATTATGATACCCAATTATTTTCATGGGTAACCCTTCTGTTTATGTTTGATTCCTTACAACAGGTTTCATCCCAACACGCTCCACCCCCTCCCTTTCCCTAAGCATGGAACCCAATCCCCCCCCCCAAACAGACTCTACTACAATGACTCTATTACCCTTGTTAACCTCCCTTACTCTAAGTCGTGTACTCTCAATATCCAACTGTAGCAATCATGTTGATGAAAAGGGGAGATGGTTATTACCCAGGTAAACAATTATCTGCAATGATGCAAGAGGTAAGTATGCTTTCATAAAGCAAGTCATATGTTGTACCATCATGTTACGCGATATTCGATCAAGTGAAAATGACATTTACATTGTGATTTTAAGACGCTTTTTTGGGACATGTTAATCATAAATATATGTGGTAGTTCTGCATCCACACACAAACTTACAAGAATCAAGGAAAAATAGGAATCCGGATACTTTTAAAACCCTTGGCCAGCATAATCTACACTGCGTAGCTTGTTGGTATATTTCTGTTTAGCATCAATGCTCCACGTAGGACCTTAATAAAGTGTTCAAGACATTTGGAGCAGCTTAAAGGGGCGTAAATAAGTTAATGGTTGGGTAGTGATAAAGTTTGATGTGCATTTTGTAGGTTTCGGGCGCAACGGAAGCGTGTGATTGGTCGTGCTCAACTTTGATTTTTGTCATGATCGATGATCAAATCCAAGATTTACACAACGATAAACATTGTGATCTACGGAATTGAAAAGAATATAGACAAGAGATGGAACGCCGGAACCAAAGAGAGGATCATCACATATTATTTATAATCAATTTAATTAATTAAAGAATTGTCTTGTTGGAATTTTTTCTTCGTTGATGGATCTGACAAAAAATCAGCGCTGTACGGTCGTTGCGTTGTAGGAATCAAAGAAGATTCCCTCTAACGGTGATTCACACGTGATCCACAAATCTCCGAACATCGCCGCGAAAATCTCCAGGTGCTAGCACGGCAGATCCTATCACTTGCGTCGTCCGCCTTTGATCGCCACGAGAACCGCTTCCAAAGCGTTCTCCTAGATCTCTCTTGACTTGAGAGTGGGAAGTGCAGGAAGATCACTCTCCGTTCTTGGGAGCGTTCTTGAAGAAGGGAACTCTCTAGGTTTTGAGAGGCTCCAAATTTATTAGTGCACAACCAAAACAAATGAATTGGCTCTTCGAGAAAATAATATAATTGGCTTTATATATGGCTGGGATTAAAAAAAATTGCACAAGTCCCTATTATTTATTTAATCCCTGCAGAACCCAATGTCAAATAATAATATTATTATTATTATTATTTCTCGACATGCGCTTAACTTGAGAATTAAATTAAATATTATTTAATCAAATAATATTCAATATTTATTAATTCTCACCAAATCATTAAACCCGGTTTGTCATTCCTCCACGATATTTATCGGGCTTTAAATAGTGACTATTTATTTATTAAATAAATACCACTACATTATTCATCAATAAATATTATATTCACTAAATAGAAAATAAATATTTATTAAATATTCCGCTCACATTTTATTCTCTCGAATAACTGGTGACGGAATAAATGTGATTAAGCAAACATGAATAATTATTAAACCACATGCGGAAATAATATTTATTCAACTTTGTTAAATAATATTATTATTATTTAACTGAGATTCTTAATCCACTTAATGTGACCCTCTGGCCTCTTTCTCAGTGGCATTAGGCGAAGCAGCCTAAAGTCCAAGTTTGGTGTCTAGCAACACGCCAAAACACCCATAGAAAAAAAAGTTAATGTCACAACGACATAATACTTCATATGGACACTTATTGTATAATATAATCTTTTTATCACGATATCTCTAATCAAACAGATTGTATGCCGATGTCATCAACCTATGTGCTTGATGCCTATTTCTTTGACTTCTCGGAAATTGAACTTATATATTGAACACCATAGTTTTGGATTTATTTAGGTTATAACATTTCCATCAAAGGGCTTGAAATATTAACTCCAGTTAAAGAACAAAAGGGACAAATCTTTTCTCGCATTATTCATTAATGCAATATTATTCATGACGCACCCAACGTATCCTACCTCGCTGCGAACATCTGTTATCGTGGTTTTCGTCAATACATCAAAGTACGCAATTCATAATATTCATTAATAATAATCTTAAAATCTAAGGACCAATACACACGTCCGCAGATAGAAACATTCAATGACACATATAAATGTGGATTCCCTATTAGCTGGTCTCGTACTCATAATATCCTACTGGATATTACCAAGAGCGTACACCATGAGAAGGAGCATCAAAGTCCTACGAATCTCCAACCCTGATAGTCTGTATCATTTGTGCCCCTCAAATGATATCATCTGGATATAGAACATATATTTAAGAATAGTATCGAAACACTTGGATTCTCATCATAACGGGGAACTGCTATGACCTTTTATTAGGACAACTACTCTTGAGACATTATCACATACTATGTTACGCAGAAGAACAATCATGATACGATAAGAAATTTATTCATATTCAAAACTATGAATACAGGTTATCATAAAGTACACAGAAGTTAGTTCTAGGGTACGAACTCCAAAAGACTTTCACTTGCACTACGGCTAACTGCTAACAACCTTCAGTCTGCTAGCTCTCACATGATACTCATGCTCCTGCTGAGATAGGCATTTAGTCAAGGGATCTGCCACGTTCTCTTCTGTGGGTACTCTGCTTAATGCAACTTCACCCCTTTGATAAAAATCTCTCAAGAGGTGATACTTCCGGAGTATATGTTTTGTCTGTTGGTGTGACTTTGACTCTTTTGCAAGAGTCACCATTATAGTATTATCACAATACAATGTGATAGCGTCTTTACTACTAAGTATTGCATCAAGCTTCTGGACAAAATTCCAAATCCAAACGGCTTCCTTGGGTGCATCAGAAGATGCTATATACTCGGACTCCGCTGTAGAATCAGCGACAACTGACTGCTTTGAACTCCTCCAACTCACAGCTTCTCCGTTGAGACAGAAAACATATCCTGACTGCGACTTCAAATCATTTTGATCTGTCTGAAAACTAGCATCAGTAAAACCCCTGATGATCATCTACTCGTCTTCTCCATACACCAGGAACATATCCTTAGTTCTTCTCAGATACTTAAGAATAGCCTTAACAGCAGACCAATGTTGTTCTTCTGAATCTGTTTGATATCTGTCTACCATGCTCAGTGCATAGGCAACATCAAGTCTAGTACATAACATGACATGCATGATTGATCCTATCACAGAAGCATATGGGATCTTACTCATTCTCTCTTTCTCTTGTTGTGTCTGAGACACATTTTTTTAGAAAGATGTAAACCATGTGACACTGGAACCAATCCCATCTTGGATTGTTTCATACTAAATCTTTTTAGTATCTGGTCAATATATGTATTTTGTCTTAGTTCAAGCAGCCTCTTAGATCAATCACGAATGATCTTGATCCCTAGAATATAGGTTGTTTCACCTAAGTCCTTCATAAAAAACATTTGTTTAACCAGTCCTTAACAGGCTGTAAGACTGTTATGTCGTTTCCCACTAAACCTCTTGTAAACACACGGATCACATTCGTTCTTAATGAAACCAAATTCTTTTATAGCTTCATCGAATCAAATGTTCTATGACATGGATGCTTGCTTCAATCCATAAATGGATCTGCAACTTGCAAATCCTTTTGGCATCACCTGGAGTCACAAACTCTTTTGGTTGTGTCATATAGACATCTTCCTTAAGGTTCTCATTAAGGAATGAAGTTTTGACATCCATATACCAAATCTCATAGTCATGGTAAGCTGTTATAGCAAGTAGAATTCTAATGGATTTAAACATGGTAACTGGTAAAAAGGTTTCATCGTAGTCAATTCATTGACGTTGTTTAAACCCTTTAGCCACTAGCCTTACTTTTTAGGTATTTACTTTACATTCCATGCCAAGTTTCCTCTTGAATACTCATTTGCATCCAACAGGCTTTACATCAACCAACGCATCGACCAGAACCCAAACTTGGTTCTGATACATAGAATCCATTTCAAAATTCATGGTTTATTGTCATCTTGCAAATTCTGAGCTCACTATTGCCACCTTGTAGGAGAAAGGTTCGCCATTGTCAACCAATAATGAGTCATCATCTTCGGTGACTAGAAAACCATATTTCTCTGGTTCTCTTACCTCTCTTACGCTCCTACACAGTACTTGTGTTTCAAGAACTACTTCTTCCACGGGGATCTGTGGAATCTGTTTTTGTACCAACTCTTGTGTATCTTGAGCATCAACTTCATCGAAGTCAATCGTGTTCCCACTGTCATTTCTAAGGATGTGCTCTCTCTCAAGAAAGACAGTTTGTCTGGCGACAGTCACTTTCTTGTTTAAGGGGTTGTATAAGTAGTATCCCTTTGTTTCCTTGGGATACCCTATAAAGATACACTTTGCGCCCTGGGATGCTAGTTTGTTGTCTGAGAAGACTTTAACAAATGTCTCGCAACCCCATACACGTGTGTGCGACAAAACGGGTTTCTTTCCACTCCAGCTCTATGGTCCTTTCACCCTGCCCACCAAATGGCGGTTTGGTCATTTTTCCTTGTAAACAAGCATGACATCTTTCAAGTGGTTTTAGCTCAGAAGAGTCTAAATAACCATATTGACAGAGCTTTGTCAAACGCTTCTCGTTTGCATGACCAAAACGGTGATGTCATAGCTGGGTGTTATATGAGTCGTGTGAACATGATTCATTATCAATTGTCAACACTTGATTTTCGTAATTTAATACATAAAGACCGCTATTTAAATGTGTCATACCATAACATATGTTGTCCTTATAAAATAAAATTTTATTTCCAAACTTGAAAATAAACTCATTTGCATCTAGGCATGATACAGAAATTGTGTTCTTTGTAATCGTCGGTACATAATGACAATCTTTTAAAACCAAAATCATTCTCGTTGGCAATGAAAGGTGGTAGTATGGGTGGGTCAGCCAGCCTTGCACCATCAGCAGCTCGCAGATCCACCTCTCCTCTACCAATCTTTCGAAATCTACTTGGTTCTTGCATTTGGATGCAGATGTGAGCACCACAAACTATAGATGACTTGCCACATGCAAAAAATACTATCTCCTTTTCCTTGCTCTGTCTTTGGATCTTCCTCCTTTTGAAAGGACGGTGCTCGGGAGCTTTAGACTTGTTATGAATCTTGGGCCCCTTTGCCTTGTTCTTTCTTTTCTTGTTCGCTATAAGGACCGTGGGTTTATCACGCCCCATGTCCTTATCCACTTGGTGAATCAAGATAAGATGTTCCAAAAGACTCTTTTCATTATTGTTCATATTGTAATTAACAATAAAACTAGAGAAGGTCTTGGACAGTGATGAAGGTATGAGATCTGTGTGCAACTCATCTGGAAATTTAATTCCTAAGATGCGTTCAATGTAGCCAATAAGTTTGACTACATGATGAGGCCCACTGGCGCAGACTCTCCAAGCATAGTTGTAAACAAAGCATTGGAGATCCCGTACCTCTCTTATCTCGCCTTCTCTTGATAGAGATCCCAAAGTTAAGACATCATGTTATATGCATCCATGTCCTCATATTGCTTCAAAAACTCATTGGACATGGATGATAACATGAAACACTAAACATTTGTAGCATCAATAAGATGTTTCTTATAGAGATATCTCTTCATCACTTGCCCCATTACCGAGCGCATCAGGAATAGGTACTTCTAGCACATACAATTTCCTTTCATTGCGAAGGATAACGCGTAAGCGCCTTTGCCACTCTTGGAAATTTGTGGCGGTGAGAAGGTTATCCTTCCCCCCAACACCGTGGTTCGTAGCCACGTGCTCTAATCCTCTGAGCTACAGGCCCCGTCTCCACTGGGTCTGTTCCCGGTAGTACCCTCCCTCAACTCACCCCTTTCCTCTCCCCAGCCATTTCCATTTCGGGTTAAGAAGATGTGAAAGTTCTCTATAGACTATAGAGAACAAAACGGTGCGTTGATGAAGTGGTATAGAGGGTTTGAATTGGGTTTTTGAATAAGACGACCTTCTTTTCATTTTTTTGATTATATATAATAAGAATGAGAGGTGTTAAGCTTTTAAGTATGGATTGCAGCGATATGTTTGAAGTCATTTTAATGTTGTTTCTACAAATAAGATGAGCAAAATTTCCGTACTTTATCTGATAAAATTTAGACAAATAAATAAATAAATAAATATTATATTTATTAGTCTCCCACTATTTTATCGAAACACAATAGCTCTCACTATTGGCTTCGGAATATCCTGTTACTTGGACATTCTAGTGACAAGGATCCATATTCCCTTTCTCATTACCCCAACTTTGGTTGGTCAAACAACTTGAATGGTTTTAGGTAGGGATTCCAAATTCCAACTGCATTAACTCGCGGTTCTTTGATCTGTTGAGTGGATTCCCCAATCCTGAAATTCTTAAATTGGATTTCCTAACTCTTGTCTCTCAGTTACACCAATTCTGCTTTGGAAGTCAACCCTCGATGTAAACTAAGTTAAGTCAACCCAAAACTTCAAGTTAGAATTCCTCGATAATTGAAATCACTCCAACTTTGATTGGTCAAACGCTTTTGAATTATGGTTCGATTTTAACTGGAGTAGTAAAAGGTTATACCAACTTAATATATATAATTGAGCGATTTTTATCCTTTTATGCGTAAATTTCCAATTATTATTTTCATTACATGCTTGTTAATATTAAGCGGATTTACTTAAGTGATTAATCATTCCTTAGATAATATTTACACATAATCCAATTTATTTTAGTTTTATCTTGCATGTTCGTTAATTTCATTAATTCATATGATCGCAACAAAACATCCATAATGAAATAACCATGCAACTTGACAGAAAGAAAATAATAAAGCGGTATGATCATGAGCTTTTACTAATGGTTAGTTCATCTAGCGGTTGATAAACTGTTGACCTAAGAGAAAACACCTTGAACCAATTAAGGTTCGTGTTACAGCTTTCCACCTGTCCACCTATGTGTCTCTCTTGGACTGGTTTCGACTCGGCTCCAAACTTGAACTGACACCACTAGCTTGGGAGCTTCATCCATTGCATATGTTTTTACTCACACACAGATGAAGGGAAAATGGTTTACATAAAAAAAACATGGACACGCAGGCCCTTACATAATAAGAGAGAAGGCACGTAGGCCAACAATTTAATTTAATAATAAATTAAATGAAACCAACCACATACAAAGATCTGGTCTATGCTCATGATCATCCACATGCATGCAATGAATTACGCATTTAATAAAACTATCATTCAATTCTTAATCGTTCTTATTTGAGATAAATCGAACTCGAATCAATTAATTATCATCTTTAATTAATCAATTCTTTTATCTTAATTCTCATCTGAATTTCCTTGAGATTCTCATCCATCACAATTTTAAACAAGTTAAATAAATTTATTTAAAATTAACTGTGTAAATAAATGTACCTTGGAGACAATATAGTGAATACCCGTCCGAATCTCCCCAACATGTATTATACTCGTATACTGTTTACTCTTCTGACATATGGCATACACAACTTATCACGTACTTTCATGACGTGTAGTATCAACTTAATGATTACACAAATTACATGATTTTTCGGTCACGTGTTATGCTTCAATGCATGTAGAGTACAACTGTAATACGACTCTTACATGATATGCAGATCTGAAAATTACACAGATGTACGTCTCTCACCGTCTATCTGAGGTACACGCCTATGGACTCGGCGTGTAAATCATACCTCGGAAAAAATAGTACACATCATGTACAATGGGCTACACAGCGTGTTGTTTCCGAATTACACGGTCACCGATCAGGAAGGTCATGTATGGTAATACACGGCCCGTCTATGACTCAAAGGGACTACACGCCGTGTACGTGGACTACGCGACGTGTACTCCGGCTGACCGTGCGCCGCCCTGGCCCGGTCTAACATGCCGTGTAAGTAATAAATGCACAATGTGTCATCAAAGCACATGGTTTGAATTAATTGCCAAATTAATTCCCGATGCATTGAACACAAGTACACGGCGTGCAACTTTGATTACACAGCGTGTACTCCTGTGTTATTCGGCCAAAATCCTTGACACCTCCATGAGATCTTCGATTTTATTATTTTGTTAATAAAATTAATCGTATTGATTAGATCTACGAGAAACGGAGGAAGAAGCAGATCTCGCAATTCGGATTAAAAGAACCATTAAAATTGAATTGAAAACTAAATCACAAATCCGTAAATCAATCAACGGTCTTTAAATAATTATAAATAATTATGTGACCGCTCTAACCACTTGTAGGTTCCGGGCGCAACGAAAGCGTGCGATGGGTCGTGCCAACTTTGATTTTTGCCATGATCGATGATCCGAGATTTACACAACGATAAACGTCATGAACTACGGAATTGAATCAAAGAATATAGACAAGGGATAGAACGTCAAAACCAAAAAGAGGATAATCACATATTATTTATAATCAATTTAATTAATTAAAGAATTACCTTGTTGGAACTTATATCTATTCTAAAGTTGGGTTGTTTCCGGCACACGTGTCACTTCCTCCTTGCGCCACATCCCTCCACCGCTTCATTCCAATATAATTCCAATATAATTCTCTAGATTATGCCGCCTCTCACTCGCGATTTTCCTCTCTGCTCCTAGGGTTCCCGCTCCGCTACCTCCTCCGCTTCCATCTACTCCTCTGACTGCTCTGCTGCCGCCTACTCCCCATCCAGCTACTTCGAATCTCACCTCCCCCCGCTCGTGATTTTCCACGACTCATATTAGGGTTCCCGATCTATTTCCCCGACTCCCCTCTCCAGCAACACCACTGCCTCCGCCTCCGCAACCACCTCTGATATCCTCCCCGACATCTCCTTCCACTGGGGTATCAGCATCATCCGCGACACCCTCTCGGCTCCCTCCACAACTACCCTTTCCAGCCACGCCTCCACCTCCGCCATCACCTCTGATCCCCGACATCTCCTCCCACCGGGTTATCAGCATCTTCATCGACACCTCCGCCAAACCACATTACCATTCTACCATCATCCTCGGAGTCAGGTTACCCGGCTATCAAGCTTCTCGGCGCACAGCCTCGGACTCTGCATCGCAACCCCTCTTCTATTCTGCGTGTAACATCTCAGGTAAATAAAGAATATGACATTTTCATATTTATTAATATTTATGAATAAGATATTAATTTTACTTTAAAGGGGATGTTATGTTCGATGACGTACCCGACACGCACCAATGGGTTTCTCCGAAATCTCATGTTGCACACAAAGCTGAGTCATACTGAAAAATAATAACATAATATCATTATTTTAAATGGTAGTTAACGTTTAACCGTTGTATTGGCAGGAATGAACAGAACTAAGCATATTATGATTAAACATGTTTGTTAAATGTTTTTACATATTATCCAATAAAATTTAGAAGCTTAAAATGAAAATGAATCCAATTTTAAGCATAAATACTCTAATATTTTTAAAAGGTAGTTTTACCACCTTTAAATGGCGAACACCATTTAAATCTAGTTTTTATCACTTTTCTATATTCCATTTGACAAAATAAACTTCTTTAGAAGCGGGACATCAAAATTTACTTTGGGTAAATTTTTGGTATTTTTCTGATAAAGTTCGTTTTTTAATGAATTGTGAAAAATACAGCATTTTAAGTCAAAACTGTATTTTCATCTAATTTATTTATATGGTTAGATTATCTTTTTAATTGGTTTTAAAGTGTAATTAGATTATATTTTTACCATTTAATCCAATGTTGGTTATTGGAAGTAATTTCACTTTTTAATTAGACATAAACACATATCAATCTTTTGATAGTTATTATTTCTTAAAAACACTCTTTTTGGTTTTGACAACAGGAATTAATTTTAAATTAATTTCTCCAACTTCTGTGTTTTGAATTTGGAAAAATGAATTCCATATTTGGAATGAGGAGGTCAAAATTGTGTCAATAGGTAACTTATTTTTAGACATTATGAATAGTAACTTTAGTAAATATTTTATTTACCACAGTTAAAGGGTAAATCTAGTAAATAAAGGTAAAAAATAATATTATAATAATATTAAATTACCCTAACATGTGTTCTAATCCTATTGAATGAGATATATCCGACTATGGGCATCCTTGAATCGATTTTAGGACCCCATGGAGCCACTTGTGTTTGAAAATGACATTTAATTACTTTTAATTTAAAGTTAAGGAAAATATAACATAAACATATATCTTTTACTAAAACAATTTTTATATGGGGTTGTATAAGTGATCTCTTCGACAATAAATATTCTTTGGAAAGCTAAAAAGATTTCCTACATCATGATATTTTATTTATAATTTTTAGACATTAAATAAATAAATTTAATTATAACACAATGATGATGCAGTGATTGCTTTATTAATAAATGATTCAAATAAATGATATTATAAATGTTAAATAAATGTAATTTGGTTATTTTGATGTTATCCATGAATTTTTTGGATGATAGTTACATGTTATCTTTGTATTAATGAAGTTTGTTCGAAGTAGTCAAATTGTTTTGGATTTTTTTAAAAAGTCATGATATAAATAGTGTCAAAATTGACATAATTCATATTTTAAAATATAAAATATTTTATTAAATATTATAAAATTCAAAAAAAATCTAAGATTCGGCCAAATGGTTATCATAAGTCTAAAATTTTATTATTGACTCTTTAATTGGATATTTGTCATGTTTTGGTAACTATTTTGATTCTCAAAGTGTTAAATGCTTGATAAAACGGTAAAAAAAGGTTAAATAAAAAAGATAAGGATTAAAAAATATTCAAAACGTGTCCAATTCTTATTGTATGATTTTATTTTGACTTATATTCATCTTATCTTTGAATTTAATGAGTTGTAGACCTTTTGAAACTGAAAATTATTTTATAATAAAATAATACTTTCAAACTTTCCTAAAAAGCATCACATCCCTCTTATAAAAGTTCACCACCTCTAACTCATTACACACACCTCTCAAGCCCCTTGGCTCATCTAAACTTTGCTCCAAGAATCTCCCAACATCCCTCTCTTCCTGCTAGAAGCTTTCCCTTAGGCAGAAGGCAATTCAAGAAAGCCTTTTGGCTCAAATCAAAGAGAGTTACACATTTTAAGAGGCAGCGTCTTCTCTAAAATTCATTTCCATTATTCTACTTCTTCACTCCCTATTCTATTCTTTTTCTTTGATTACATAACAACATCAGTATCCTCAATATACTAGGATGTTGTTATGAGAATGATTCAAACTACACTTACACACACATCCATCTAACGGATTTAAAACACTCTTTCTGTGGACGGCGAACTATTGCCTCACGAAACGATGATTGTTCGATTTTTCCGTACCACCTCTCATGATGGTCATTATGATGGCACTGTATTTATATGTGATATATATCATATTTATATTGTCTATATGCTTTTGTATTTTTCATTTATAACATACCTTTATGGTTTGAATAATGGGTAAATACGATAATTTCATTTGAGGAAATACGGATTACTTCTCCTTCAAAGTGATATGACTCGTTAATATTATACATGGAACGTATAAAAGATGGAATTAATGAACTTATGTAACATATATAACATAGATATTATTTTGGAATTATAATATACCTATGTATCATTTAGTTTTCATTCCTTTAAATATGAAAAAGAAATGAAAGTAACATTCATGCATACGTACGGCATACCGTCTCCATGAACGGTGCATTTCATTTCTTATATCCAAATGTTATAGACTACTCTAAATACATATATACTGAATATATATGATATATATGATATCTAAATCATGAATATCATTCTGGAGATAATGGAATTTTGACCACATGGACAATTTATAATTATAACAAGTTCATTTTTTATTCAAACTCCGAACATCGACAAAATGTCTGATATGAACTCAAATAATTAACTAATTGTTATAACAAGGTAATAAGTGATAAAAGGAATAATAAACTTGAAAAGGGTTCCGAAGCAAGTAGAAATTAACTTAAATTTATTATTCATGAAATTAAAAAACGAACGAGTCAAGTCGGACACGAGGTAAGGTACTTCGTCTCAATCCCCTTTTACTTTTACTTTCATTCAAAGGAAATCTTTTTTTTACGAAGCGTTTTACCAAATAACAAAAGAAATGTTTTTAACATTTGCGGCGACAATGACCTCTCCGCCGCCGTAATCGTTATTTGGCTTCTTCTATAAGCCTTAATGTTTTTGAAAAGGAAAAAAAATCCCTTATTCCTTTTTTGGGTGTTTTGATATTGAAAATGCTTTTTGAAATGGATTGAGTATTTCAATATCTTGAAATGATTTCTTGTGACTGGAAATGAAATATTATTAGTGAAATCTTGATATTTGCAATATTTTATGTATTATGATTATATAATGGTACTTAGACATTTAACGGGTGGTTACGTGATAAACCAAATGACGGGTGGTTTCGTGATAAACCAAATACGGGTGGTTACGTTATAACCTCCAATGCATTGAGTGTGAAAATCAGTCGTATGATTATTCCATTTGTAATAATGATTTGTGGAAGTCAACCGTATGGTTATTCTATTTAAGTATGTTTATGTCTCAAGTTAACTTTATATGTAATATGTTGTTTTATATGGGTTTTATGGTAATCTTTTGGTTACAAAGAAGGGTAAGCAATGAGTTTATATTCAATAAAGTGTTTTTGCTACTTCTTTAAGGTGAAAAGTATTACTTTATGATAAAGTATTCATGGTTTACATGTTGTTCTTGAAAACTAACAGTTTTCCTTCTTTGTGTATCCCTTACTGAGCTTTTTATGCTCATCCCAAGTTTTTGAAATGTTTTTCACAGGACTTAAGGTGGAATAGGGTCAAGGATGGGATCAAGAAAAAGTCATGCCTTTTAAAACATGGAATTAAACATGTTTTTTTTCTTTTAAGAGTTTATTTTATGAAAAAAATGGATACTGAGTAGAAATGTCTATATGTAATATTCAAGATGTAATGTAATAGTTATGACCTAATTCTCTAAATCTCTAAACCTAAAAATATCCTCAATATGAATTCTTGATTTAACTCAAGATTATGTAATGTTTAAAGTTGGGGCCTTATAGTTGGCATCAGAGGTCGGTTTAGACAACTTTAGGAGTTAAGATATTGTTAAATTAATATCCATAAATTAATTAATGGTAAGATTGAAATGATATAACATTTACAGATTACCATATTGTTTCGCCTAAGATATTTCTGTGTTCAAAATGGTTTTCCGCAGAGAAAACAGGGCAGCTATGATGGGACGACATCAGGAGGAAAACAACCTTCCAGTAAGATTGAAATGATCTAGCATTTACAGATTACCATGTTGTTACGCCTAAGATATTTCTGTGTTCAGAATGGTTTTCCGCAGAGGAAACAGGACAGCTATGATGGGACGACATCAGGAAAAAACAACCTTCCAGTAAGATTGAAATGATATAGCATTTACAGATTACCATGTTGTTTCACCTAAGATATTTCTATGTTCAGAATGGTTTTCCGCAGAGGAAACAGGGCAGCTATGATGGGACGACATCAAGAGGAAAACAACCTTCCAAATCAGCAACCTGAGATGGTCGGAATCAAAACTGAATAGTTTGTTGCAGTGATGGCATAATTGACTCAGGCTATAAATGGTGGTGGTATCCATGCACGAGATCAGCCAGATCAACCACAAAAGAACATGTCGGTAGTGAAGCATTTCATGAGGCAACATCCTCTGTCATTCAGAGGATCATCTGACTCTGTGCTAGCTGAAGGGTGGATTAAAGCACTGGAAAAAAAAATTGATGTCATGGGGTGCTCAGAACATCAAAAGGTTAGTCTTGTTGTTTACCCTTTTGAAGGTGAAGTCGATCAGTGGTGGTCGATGGTTAAAAATATCAGAGACAGTGAAAAGATTGATGCCCTTGATTGGGATGAATTCAAAGGTATGTTTTTTGAGAAATATTTTCCTAAGGCGGTTCGACTTAGGATGGAAAAACAATTCCTGGAATTGAGGCAAGAGGATGACTCAGTGGCTGCTTATGAAACAAAATTCACTTGACTGACAAGGTATGCTCCAAATTTCATATGGGATCGTGATAGTAAAATCAATCGTTTTTACTCAGGATTAAAGTCAAAGTATCAAAGGGCTTTAGCTTCTCGTGAGTTCAAAAGTTATGAATAACTTGTTCGATGTGCGGAGAAAGTGGAAATGGAGTTTGCCGATGATCAGGTGTTCTTTGACAAACAACAGAATAAGAGGTCGAGATGGCAGACGAAAGATAAGAACTCTTCAAAAAAGTCTTATGGTAAGAAACTTAAGTTTACAGTTTGTGAAAATTGTGGTAAAAAGCACACTGGGGAATGCCTTTTGAATTCTGGTTAGTGCTTCCAATGTGGTAAAATGGAACATAAAGCTCGTAATTGCACTGAAAAAGATCAGGGTAACGATAAGACAAAATCTGATTTACAATCAGTAAAATGTTTTAAGTGCAATGAAATGTGTCATTATGCAAATGAGTGTCCAACAAAGAACTCAAATGAAAAAAAAGAAGTCGAACTACAAGCAGAAAGGGGTGGTGAAATCCTTTGCAACTACTTCAGCAGATGTTGGGCCATCTAATGAAGTGGTATCAGATACACTGTTTATTTATTCAGATTATGTCAATGTGTTGTTTGATTCAGGGTCTACACATTCTTTCATTTCTGAGAAATTTTCTAGTAAATTGGGAATTCTATCTCAAAATATGAATCCTGAACTTGTGGTAAAAACACCGGGAGAAAATGTTGAGACAAAAAAAATTATAAGAACCTTCTTGTCCTTGTGTGCGGAAAGAATCTACCTGCAAACTTTATTGTTTTGCCTCTAGTAGAGTTTGATGTTATTTTGGGTATGGATTGGTTTTCTGTTTATCATGCTAAGATTGACTGCAGAGCTAAAGCGGTTTCTTTTTAGAAAGAATTTCAGTTTGTATACAAGAATAAACCCTTACTTTTGATAACATATCAGAAAGCTGAGAAACTAGTAAAATATGAAAATGAATGTTACCTTGCACATATTGTTGAAAACAAAAGAATTGTTCAGATTAATGATGTGCCAGTAGTAAATGGGTATCTTGATGTTTTTCCTGATGAGTTGTCTGGTATTATACCTGATTGGGAAGTTGAATTTACTGTTGACTTAGTTCCTGATGTTAAGCCAATTTCAAAACCCACTTATCGAATGGCTCAAATTAAACTTTTAGAGTTAAAGAAACAATTGCAGGAGTTGTTAGATAAAGGTTTCAGTAGACCTAGCACATCACCATGGGGTGCTCCAATCTTGTTTGTTAAAGAAAGCAGACGTTCCGAAGACCACGTTTCGTACTAGATATAGTCATTATGAATTTGTAGTTATATCTTTTGGGTTAACCAATGCACCTGCTGTATTCATGGATCTTATGAATAGAATTTTCCGTAAGTTCTTGGATAAGTTTGTTGTTGTGTTTATTGATGATATTTTGGTTTATTCTAAAAGTAAACAGCAAGAAAGTCATTTGAGGGTTGTCTTGCAAACTTTAAAAGAAAAGAAACTGTATAGAAAATTTGGTAAGTATGAGTTTTGGTTACAACAAATTTCATTCATTGGTCACATTGTTTCTAAAGATGGCATAATTGTTGATCCTGCTAAAACAAAAGTTGTTAAAAAATAGTCATGACCCACAAATATAACTGAGATTCGTAGTTTTCTTGGTTTAGCAGGTTATTACCGAAAATTTGTTGAAACTTTTGCACGGTTATCTAGCTCACTGACTAAGTTAACTCGAAAAGCTGTTGAGTTTATCTGGACAAAAGAATGTGATGATTGATTTCAGGAATTGAAAAAAAGATTAGTGAATGCTCCAGTTTTGGCACTGCCTTCCAAAAATGGTGAGTTTGTTGTCTACAGTGATGTTTCGTTGAAAGGACTTGGTTGTGTCCTAATGCAGAATGATCAGATACTTGATTATGTTTCACGTCAGTTGAAACCTAATGAGTTAAATTACCCTACACATGATTTGGAATTAGCTGTTGTTGTTTTTGCATTAAAAATTTGAAGACATCATTTGTATGGCATAAAGTGTGAAATATATACTGATCACAAAAGTTTGAAGTATATATATTCACTCAGAAGGAATTAAACATGAGACAGAGAATATGGTTAGAATTAATCAAAAATTATGATTGCACGATCCATTACCATCCAGGAAAGGCAAATAAAGTGGTTGACGCTTTGAGCTGAAAGAGTAATGTTACATTAACCATGCTATGTTTGGAACAAGATCCTTTGATTAACGATTTGATGAACTTTGACATAGAAGTTGTTGGTGCAGAAAAATCATCTGTTTTGTTTCAAGTGGCAATGAAATCATCTCTAGCAGACAGAATAAAGCAAACGCAGAAAGAATACAGTGAGTTGCAGAAAAAGGTAGAGTTGGTTCAGAAGGGTAAGTTGCTTGAATTTAACTTTGATAATGATTGTATTTTGAGGTTTAGAAAGAGATTATGTGTGTCTTGTGATTCACAGTTAAAGAAAGAGTTGTTATGTGAAGCTCATAGTTCTCCATTTTCAGTTTATCCTGGCAGTACTAAGATGTACAGAGATCTTTGGGAGTATTACTGGTGGAATGGAATAAAAAGAGATATTGTTGACTATACTGTGAAATATTTGACTTGTCAACAAGTTAAAACAGAGCGGCAGTTACCGAAGGGGATGTTTCAGCCTTTACCGGTGTCAGAGTGGAAATGAGAAAATATATCCATGGATTTCGTTGTGAGATTACCGAAGACATCCCGAGGTAATAATACAATCTGGGTTATTGTTGATTGATTGACTAAATCTGCTCATTTTATTCCTATTTGAGATAATCTGTCCCTAGATCAACTTTCTCGATTATATATTAAAGAGATAGTCAGGTTACATGGAATTCATTTCTCCATTATATCTGATCGTGATCCCAAGTTCATTTCTAACTTTTGGAAGGACCTTCAAAAGTCATTGGGTACTGAATTAAATTTCAGTACAGTTTTTCATCCTCAATCAGATGGGCAGTCAGAACGAGCAATTCAGACTTTAAAAGGTATGTTACGTGCTTCTTCAATAGATTACCAGTAAAATTGGAACCAACATCTTTCTTTGGTTTAGTTTTTTTATAATAACAGTTTTCATTCCAGTGTACAGATGGCTTCATTTGAGGCATTATATAAAAAGTGATGTCGAACTCCAGCTTTTTGAGATGATGTAGGTGAAAGAAAGTTGATGGGACCAGAATTGGTAGAAGAGATGGTAGAAAAAGTTCAGTTAATTCAGAAGCACATGAGCACAGCACAGAGCAGGCGGAAAAGTTATGCGGATAACCGGAGAAATGATCTTTCTTTTGAGGTAGGTTTCTCCATGGAAAAGTGTGATGCGTTTTGGTAAGAAGGGAAAGCTGAGTCTGAGGTTCATTGGACCCTATGAAATCCTGGAAAAAATTGTATCAGTTGCCTACAGAGTGGCTTTACCTCCAAAGGTACACAATGTTTTTTATGTTTCAATGCTGAAAAAATATATGTTGGATCCATCTCATGTTTTGAGTCCAAAGGTAGTTCAGTTGGAAGAGAATCTTTCTTATGAGGAAAAACCAGTCCAAATTCTTGACCCAAAAGAGCAAGTGTTGCGGAATAAGGTAAATTAATCAGGTAAAGGTTTTGTTGAAAAACCACATGGTTGAAGAGTCAACATGGGAATCTGGAAATGTTGTGAGGGATAAATACTCTCACTTATTTGATAAGTGAATAAAATTGTGAAGACGCAATTTTCAAAAGGGAGGAAGGATGTAACATCCCAAATAAATAAAGAATATGACATTTTCATATTTATTAATACTTATGAATAAGATATTAATTTTACTTTAAAGGAGATGCTATGTTCGATGACGTACCCGACACGCAACAATGGGTTTCTCCGAAATCTCATGTTGCACACAAGGTTAAGTCCTGCTGAAAAATAATAACATAATATTATTACTTTAAATGGTAGTTAACGTATAGCCGTTGTATTGGCGGGAATGAACAGATTTAACCATATTATAATTAAACATGTTTGTTAAATGTTTTTACATTTATCCAATAAAATTTAAAGGCTTAAAATGAGAATTAATTCAATTTTAAGCATAAATACTCTAATATTTTTAAAAGGTAGTTTTACCGCCTTTTGATGGCGAACCCTTTTTAAATCTAGTTTTTGTCACTTTTATATATTCCATTTGACAAAATAAACTTTTTTAGAAGCGGGGCATCAAAATTTACTTTGGGTAAATTTTTTGTATTTTTCTGATAATATTCATTTTTTAATGACTAGTGAAAAACACTGCATTTTAAATCAAAATTGTCTTTTCATCTAATTTATTTATATGGTTAGATTATCTTTTTAATTGATTTTAAAGTGTAATTAGATTATGTTTTTACCATTTAATCCAATTTTGGTCATTGGAAGTAATTTCACTTTTTAATTAGACATAAACACATGTCAATCTTTTGATGGTTATTATTTCTTAAAAAAATGTTTTTTAGTTTTGACAACGGGAATTAATTTTAAATTTTTTTTTGCAACTTCTGTGTTTTGAATTTGGAAAAATGGATTTCATATTTGGAATCAGGAGGTCCAAATTGTGTCAATAGGTAACTTTTATTTTTAGACATTATAAATAGTAACTTCAGTAAATATTTTATTTACCGTGGTTAAATGGTAAAACTGGTAAATAAGGATAAAAAATAATATTATAATAATATTAAATTACCCTAACACGTGTCTTAATCCTATTTGATGAGATATATCCAACTATGGGCATCCTTGGGTCGATTTTAGGACCTCATGGAGCCACTTGTGTTTGAAAATGACATTTAATTAAAGTTAAGGAAAATATAACATAAACATATATCTTTTACTAATTTTTATATGAAGTTATATAAGTGATCTCTTCGACTAAAAATATTTTTTGGAAAGTTAAAAAGATTTCCTACATCATTGTATTTTATTTATAATTTTTAGACATTAAATAAATAAATAAATTTAATTATGACACAATGATGATTCAGTGATTGCTTCATTAATAAAGGATTCAAATAAATGATATTATAAATATTAAAATAAATGTAATTTGGTTATTTTGATGTCATCCACGAATTTTTTGGATGATAGTTACATGTTATCTTTGTATTAATGAAGTTTGTTCGAATTAATCAAGTTGTTTTGGATTTTTTTTAGAAGTCGTGATATGAATAGTGTCAAAATTGACATAATTCATATTTTAAAATATAAAATATTTTATTAAATATTATAAAATTCAAAAAAATCTAAGATTCGGCCGAATGGTTATCATAAGTCTAAAATTTTATTATTGACTCTTTAATTGGATATTTGTCATGTTTTGGTAACTATTTTGATTCTGAAAGTGTTAAATAATTGATAAAACGGTAAGAGTAAAAAAGGGTTAAATAAAAAAGATAAAGATTAAAAAATATCTAAAACCTGTCCAATTCTTATTGGATGATTTTATTTCGACTTATATTCATCTTATCTTCAAATTTAATGAGTTGTGGACCTTTTGAAACCGAAAATCATTTTATAATAAAAATAATAATTTCAAACTTTCCTAAAGAGTCTCTACTCTCTCTTATAAAAGGTCACCACCTCTAACCCATTACACACATCTCGCAAGCCTCTTGGCTCATCCAAACTCTGCTCCAAGAATCTTCCAACATCCCCCCTCCTCCTAGAAGTTTTCCTCTAAACAGAAAGCAATTCAAGAAAGCATTTTGGCTCAAATCAAAGAGAGTTACACGTTTTAAGAGGTAGCGTCTTCTCTAAAATTCCTTTCCATTATTCTACTTCTTCACTACCTATTCTATTCTTTTTTTTATTACATAACACCACCAGTATCCTCAATATACTAGGATGTTGTTATAAGAAGGATTCAAACTACACTTACACACACCTCCATCTAATGGATTTAGAACATATTGTTTATATGGACGGCAAACTACTGCCTCACGAAACGATGATTGTTCGATTTTTCCGTACCACCCCTCAAAATGATATGACTCGTTCATGCTATACATGGAACGTATAAAGGATGAAATTAATAAACTTATGTAAAATATATAACATAGATATTATACTGGAATTATAATATACCTATGTATCATTTAATTTTCATTCCTTTAAATATGAAAAATAAATAAAAGTAACGTTCATGCGTACGTACGGCTTACCGTCTCCATGAACGGTACATTTCATTTCTTGTTAGAGGGTGAATTCCCCTTACCTCAATGTGAGGTGAGGATATTCTTTTATAGATTAGGAAACCAATATACAAGACGGGTAAGTCCGATGTGGGACTCACCCATTTACACTTAAATGGGTTCCAACACTCCCCCTCAAGCTGGACATGCCCAGATTGGATAGAGTCCCACACAAAAAGAATAACAAAACAATCTCAAACTCCCCCTCAAGCTGGGCCAGGGAGGCTGTGAATACCCAGCCTGGAAGTGAGAGACTCAAGACGAGCTCCGGGAAGACCTTTGGTGAAGAGATCGGCAAGCTGATCGGCCGTCGGGATATGGCCGAAACCGATATGGTGCTGCTCCAGATGGTGGCGGAGAAAGTGACAATCCACCTCGATATGCTTCGTCCGTTCATGAAAGACGGGATTCGAGGCAATCTTCGTAGCGGCCTGATTGTCACACCAGATATGAGCAGGAGTCGATGCCGGGAAACCGAGCTCCTGGAGAAGATGACGAAGCCAGAGGATCTCAGTAGTGACAGTGGCCATGGCTCGATACTCTGCCTCGGCACTAGAACGGGAGACCACAGTCTGCTTCTTGCTGCGCCAAGAGATGAGATTACCGGCGAAGAATACGGCGAATCCCGAAGTAGACTTGCGGGTAGCAAGACAACTGGCATAGTCCGCATCACAAAAAGCCTCAACATCCATGTGAGCATGATGTGAGTACCGAAGGCCGCGTGCAGGATCTTTCTTGATGTACTTGGCAATGCGGAGGACAGCATCCCACTGAGAGCAGGTGGGATGCTCCATGAACTGGCTGACTTTGCCAACGGCACATGCAATGTCGGGACGCGTCATGGTGAGGTAGTTGAGTTTACCGACCAAGCGCCGATAGCTCTCAGGATGAGGAAAGAGGTCCGAGTCGGAATGAAGGGAGCGTTCCCCAGGCTCAAGGGGAGTGTCAACTGTGGTGGCGGTGCTCAACCCGGCATCCTGCAATAGATCAAGAGCATACTTGCGCTGGCAGAGAGAGATAGTGTCCGCAGTTCGGGAGACCTCGATGCCAAGAAAGTACGTGAGGGGTCCAAGATCCTTGGTGTGAAAGTGATGGTGAAGATGCGTCTTGAGGCTGGCGATGCCTCTGGAGTCGCTCCATGTGATGATGATGTCATCAACATAAACTACAAGCAAGATACAGCCGTGTGCCGTCGTACGGAAGAAGACGGTGTGATCTTTCATACTCCGAGAGAGGCCAAAGGCGGTGACGACAGTGCTGAAGCGGCCAAACCAGGCGCGAGGAGACTGTTTGAGGCCGTAGAGGGAGCGACGGAGACGGCAGACATGGGAGGCGGCACCAGAGGCAGAGAAACCAGGGGGCTGCTGCAGGTAGACCTCCTCGTCAAGAAAGCCATGGAGAAAAGCATTCTTAACGTCGAGTTGATGAAGGGGTCAGTGATGATGAGCAGACAGAGAGATGAAGAGGCGGACCGAGGCCATCTTGGCGACTGGAGAGAAGGTCTCGAAGTAGTCGACGCCATACGTCTGAGCAAATCCCTTGGCGACAAGCCGGGCTTTGAGGCGGCAGAGAGAGCCATCGGGATTGAGACGAATCGTGAAGATCCATTTACAGTCGACCGCCTGTTTGTTTGCCGGAAGGGGAACAAGATCCCAAGTATGGTTGGCATCCAGAGCCTGCAATTCATCTCTCATTGCGGCTAGCCACCCGGGGTGAGATTTGGCCTCACCGACCGTTCGAGGAAGCGATACGGTCTCCAGAGCTGACAAGCCCCTGTAAGAAGATACAAAGAGAGGAGTATTCTGACACGAGCGAGTACCTTTTCGGAGCGCAATTGGCACATCCTCGGGAGTTGTGTCAGGAACATCAGGCGAAGCGGGAACAATGGTTTCCTCGGCCGGGACGGGAGGTACAGTGGAAGGACGACGAGAGTAGGTCTGTCCAAAGAGATGACCGGTCGGAGGAGACACCAGAGGCGGGTGAACCATGAGCGGAAGGCAGTCATCGATGGTAGTGTCAGGAGAAGGAGAGGGGAGAGTGAAAGGAGAGCTCTCGACAAATGAAACGTCGGCAGAGGTGATATACCGACGGAGGTCTGGAGAGAAGCAGCGGTACCCGCGCTGAGTGCGGGAATACCCGAGAAAAATACAGCGAAGGGATTTGGGTGATAGTTTGGAGAGATTTGGGCGAGTGTCCCGGACATAACAGAGACATCCGAAGATACAGAGTGGAAGGGAGTGAGGAGGGAGAGAGGGAAACAGGGTATGAAAAGGAGTCTCCCCCTGAAGGATGGAGGAGGGAAGACGATTGAGAAGGTAAGTAGCAGTGAGGATGGCATCCCCCCAGAAAAGAAGAGGGACCTGGCGGTGGAAGAGGAGGGCACGAGCGGTCTCCAAGATATGTCGGTGTTTCCGCTCGGCCACCCCATTTTGCTGAGGGGTATCAGGACAGGAGGTCTGATGGATGATGTCGTGGGCCCCCATAAACTGCTGAAAATGAGTGGATAAGTATTCTCGCCCATTGTCAGATCGGAGACATTTCACAGGGAGAGAAAACTGTGTCTGGATTTCCTGAAAAAATGTCTGAAAGGTTGAGAGAACCTCCGTTCGATCTCGAAGAAGATAAAGCCAGGTCATGCGGGAGTAATCATCAATAAAGGTGATATAATAACGGTACCCTGACTGGCTAGGAACCCGGCAAGGACCCCATACATCGGAATGAACAAGAGCGAAAGGAGGCGCTGCACGTGGTTCCGGGCGAGGAGCATACGTCGTCCGATGATGTTTGGCAAACTTGCAGGATTCACAATGGAAAGAGAGGTGAGAACCGAATTGGGGGCAAAGTTTATGGAGGGTGGAAGGCGGTGGATGGCCAAGGCGGTAATGGAGGTCAAGGGCTTGGGCTGAGGTGGATGAGCAAGCAAGGGATGATGGGGTATCAAACAGGTAAACCCCATCCCGAAGATAACCTCGACCAATTTCCCGATTCGTCTTCCGCTCCTGAAAAACAACACCAGATGAGCTAAAAATAGCAACACAATTCAATTCGGTGGTGAGTTTGCTGATAGAGATAAGATTAAAGGGACTTTGAGGAACATGAGCGACCGACGCCAGGGGAAGAGACGGGGTCAAGGAACATGTGTCATAGCCGGTAATAGGGATTGTTGAGCCATTAGCAACAGTAATGGTAGAGGCACCGGTGTACGGATGATAGGTAGTGAACATACCAGAGTCCCCTATGAGATGTTCTGACGCACCGGAGTCAAACATCCAAGCTGTCTGGCGATGAGAAACACAGGCGGTGGAGTTGCCAGTCTGAGCAAGTGGAGCTAGAGAAGACGATGGTGGCGCAGTCGCGCGATAAGATTTTACCAAAGCAAGCTCCTCCGGCGAGAGTGGTGTCCTGTAACGGGTACTATCCAAGCTGTCTGGCGATGAGAAACACAGGCGGTGGAGTTGCCAGTCTGAGCAAGTGGAGCTAGAGAAGACGATGGTGGCGCAGTCGCGCGATAAGATTTTACCAAAGCAAGCTCCTCCGGCGAGAGTGGTGTCCTGTAACGGGTACTGGATGAAGGAGGACCGTTGCGCGGTAGAGCCGATGATGGAGGATGGGAGAGCCGCTCGGCTGAGTGCATAGGTGCCCGGGAAGGCCGACAATGGAAGCGAGGGTGCGGCCCGGCCGGAATGCTGGCGTCCGGAGTTGATGCCGGAGGGCCGCGGGCGGACACGCCCGCCATTAACGCAGGGAGCGGGGCCGACGGCGCAGGAAGGCCGCAGGGTAGCGGCTGGTAGACGGGTTGGGGAGCGCCGGACCGGGCGGGAGCCGCTGCTGGGAAGGGAGCTGCTGCGGAGGGCGGTTGCAGGAGGAGGGCCGCCGGAGGAGGAGTCGGCGCGGGATGAAGCGGGAGGCGCCGGGAGGCGCTGGAGCAGCGGGAGGCGACGGAGGCGCTGGAGCAGCGGGAGGCGCCGGGAGCAGCGGGAGTCGGGAGCCGCGTCGCGCCGAGGGCGAGCCGCCGGGGAAGAGGCGTCGGGGCGAGGGTGTCGGGGCGAAGCCGAGGAGCCAGGAGTCGGGGAGCCGAGACGTCGGGGCGAGCCGGGGACGCCGGGATGAGGGCCGCCGGGATGAGAGGGCCTCCGTGAGGGGAGCGCCGGAGAAGGGGCGCCTGGGCGGGGCGCCGGGGCGATGGCGGCTGGAGCCGCGGGGAGCCGCGGGGAGGGAGCGCCGTCGGGGAGGAAGGCCGCAGGGAGGAGCCGGCGCGGGCCGCGTCGGGGAGAGAGGGGGCCGTCGGGCGAGGGCGAGAGAGCCGCGCAGGCGATGGCGTCGGGAGCCGCAGGGAGCCGCGGGGAGGGAGCGTCGTCGGGGAGGAAGGTCGTCGGGCGGGGGCCAGAGAGGCGCCGGGAAGCCGCGCAGGGCAGCCGGGAGGATGGAGGGCGGTGCGACGGGAGGGCCGGGAGCCGCGGGCGCCGGGAGAGGGCGGCCGGGAAGGGAGGCCCGCCGGGAGGAGGAGCCGCAGCGGGAGTGAGGACTGCCGGGAGGTAGGGCCTGCCGAGAGCTCCGCAGGAGGAAGCGACGGCGGCTGGAGAACTAGGGAGAGGCGTCCGCCGGGCGCCGGCATGGAGGGGCCGCCGAGACGAGGGCGCACCGCGGGAGGGCGGCGGAGGTCGGGAAGCCGCAGCAGGGAGCCGTCGCGGAAGGGAGGCGCGCAAGGGTCGGGAGGCGTCGCGACGGGCGGCACGACGGGATGCGCCGCTGCGGGATGTCGAGGCTGGCTCGCTCAGAGGAGGCAGCGGGAAACCAACAGGAGGAGGGCGCCGCTAGAGCCGGGAAGCCACAGCAGGAGGAGCGACGCGCAGGAGGCCGCCGGGAAGGGAGGCGCGCCGTCGGGGAAGGCCACAGGGGGCGGCTGGGATGGGAAGCGCGCCGGGAGAGCAGGCCGCCGTGCGCTGGGAGGAGAGGTGCGCCGGGAAGGAGGGCCTGCCGGGAGGGTGCAGGCCGGAGAGGAGCTGCGCCGGGACAGGAGAGGAGGCCCGCCGGGAAAGGCTAGGGCAGGAGGGAGAGAGGCGGGGCCGGGAGAACGTCGGGAATCCGCAAGGGAGGGAGGGTTCGGGATAAAAATCCCTCTGATACCATGTTAGAGGGTGAATTCCCCTTACCTCAATGTGAGGTGAGGATATTCTTTTATAGATTAGGAAACCAATATACAAGACGGGTAAGTCCGATGTGGGACTCACCCATTTACACTTAAATGGGTTCCAACATTTCTTATATTCAAATGCTATGGACTACTCTAAATACATATATACTGGATATATATGATATATATGATATCTAAATCATGAATATCATTCTAGAGATGATAGAATTGTGACCACATGGACAATTTATAATTATAACAAGTTCATTTTTTACTCAAGTTCCAAACATCAACAAAATATCCAATATGAACTCAAATAATTAACTAATTGTTCTAACAAAGTAATAAGTGATATAAAAGGAATAATAAACTTGAAAAAGGTTCTGAAACAAGTAAAAATTAACTTAAATTTATTATCCAGGAAATTAAAGAACGAACAAGTCAAGTCGGACACGAGGTAAGGGACTTCGTCTCAATCTCCTTTAATTGGGGCATGTTTTGATAATATACATCTCTTTCTTTTACGCGGTATATAATAAACTTCATTTACTTTTACTTTTATTCAAAGAGAATCTTTTTTTTACGAAGCGTTTTACTGAACGACAAAATGAATGTTTTTAACGTTTGCGGCGACAATGACCTCTCTGCCGTCGTAATCATTATTTGGCTTCCTCTATAAGCCTTAATGTTTTTTAAAGGAAAAGAAATCTCTTATTCCCTTTTTGAGTGTTTTGGTATTGAAAATGGTTTTTTAAATGAATTGAGTATTTCAATATCTTGAAATGATTTCTTGTGACTGCAAATGAAATATTATTAGTAAAATCTTGATATTTACAATATTTTATGTGTTATGATTATTATAATGGTACTTGGATATTTGACGGGTGGTTACGTGATAAACCAAATGACGGGTGGTTCCATGATAAACCAAGGAATGGTGGTTACGTTATAACCTCCAATGCATTGGGTATGGAAGTCGGTCGTATAGCTATTCCATTTGTAAGAATGATTTGTGAAAGTCGACCGTATAGTTATTCCATTTAAGTATGTTTATATCTCAAGTTACCTTTATATGTTATATGTTGTTTTCTATGGGTTTTATAGTAATCTTGTGGTTACAAAGAAGGGTAAGCAATGAGTTTATATTCAGTGAAGTGTTTTTGCTATTTCTTTAAGGTGAAATGTATTACTTTATGATAAAGTATTCATGGTTTATATGTTGTTTTGAAAACTAACAGCTTTCCTTCTTTGTGTATCTCTTACTGAGCTTTTTATGCGAATTTCTGTAAAACATATATATGTTAGTTATTTTCAATTGAAGCGGCATGTTGAAACTTGGGTGAGAATGTGGATTTCAAATTTTCAGTTGGATGTTCCATTTTATCATCATCCTAATACTTTTTATAATCTTATTTTTTTCATTTTCGAAGAACAAAACTTCAAATTACAGCCCTCAATTATTTGTAACCATCATATTTCACATAGAACACATTATTTTTTAAAATAAAAACACACCAACCATGATACATGGTAACTTTTTCCCTATTACAAACTACTGAAAATTCAATATTTTTATTAAATGATTCCTTATTAAGAAACCTATATCTACCAAATAGATATCATGTTATTTCATACACATGTATTCATATTGTTATTATCATTGTTTTATTCTAAACAATCTATTGAGTTCATTGACATTACAATTTTTTATAAATGATGTTGAACCAGATGATTTGAAGAAAAATTGAATAGTCTCGTGCATTTGCACGGGCAAAGTACTTGTTCTTTCTTCGTTGATGGATCTGACAACAAATTTGCGTTGTACGATTGTTGCGTTGTAAGAATCAAATAGATTCTCTCTAACAGTGATCCACACGTGATCCACAAATCTTTGAACGTCGTCGTAGGAATCTTCAGGTGTTAGCACGACAAATCTTGTCGCTTGCGTTGTCCTCCTTTGATCGCCTTGAGAACCACTTCCAAAGCGTTCTACTGGATCTCTCTTGACTTGAGAGTGGGAGGTGGAGAAAGATCGCTTTCTGTTCTTGGGAGCGTTCTTAGAGAAGGGGGCTCTCTAGGTCTTGAGAGAATTCTCCAAATATGTTGTGCACAACCAAAACAAATGAATTCGGCCTTGGAGAAGGGAGCTCTCAACATGCGCTTAAATTGCGAATTAAATTAAATATTATTTAATCAAATAATATTCAATATTTATTATTTCTCACCGGACCATCAAACTCGATCCGCCATTCCTCCACAATATTTATCGAAACTTGAATAATGACTATTTATTTATTAAATAAATATCACTGCATTATTCGTCAATAAATAAATAAATAAATATTATATTCACTAAATAGCAAATAAATATTTATTAAATATTCTGCTCACATTATATTCTCTCGAATAACTGATGACGGAATAAATGCGATCAAGCAAACGTGAATAATTAGGCGAGGCAGCCTAAAGTCCAAATTAGCGTCTAGCAACACGCCAAGGCACCCATAGAGAAATAAGTTAATGTCGCAACGACATAATACCTCATACGGACGCTTACTATATAATATAATCTCTTTATCACAATATCTCTAATCAAGCAGGTTACATACCGGTGCCATCAACCTATGTGTTCGATGTCTCTTTCTTTGACTTCCTGGAAATCGAACTTGTCTATTGAACACCATGGTCATGGATTTATTTAGGCTATATTATTTTCATCAGAGAACCTGAGATATCAACTCTCGTTAAAGAAGATAAGGGACAAATCATTTCTCGCGTTATTCATTAATGCAATGTTACTCATGACGCACCCAACGTATCATACCTCGCCGCGAACATTTATCGTCACAGTTTTTGTCAATACATCAAAGTATGCGACTCATAATATTCATTAATAATAATCTAAAAATCTAAGGACCAATACACACGTCCGCAAATAGAAACATTCAATGACACGTAAATGTGGATTTCCTACAGACGGGTCTCGTTCTCGTAATATCCTACTGAATATTACCAAAAACATACACCATGAGAAGGTGTCTCAAAGTACTATGAGTCTCCACCCCTGATAGTCTGTATCATTTGTGTCCCTCAAATGATTCATCCGGCTATAGAACATATATTTTAAAATAGTGTCGTAGCACTTCTGGGTTCTCATCATAGCAGGGAACTGCTATGACCTTTTAGTGCGACAGCTACTCTTGGGACATTATCAGATACTATGTTACGCAGAAGAACAATCATGATATGATAGGAAGTTTACTAATATTCAAAATTGTGAATACATGTTATCATAAAGTACACAAAAGTTGGTTCTAGGGCATCAACTAACACATTTGACTCGAGTAAAAAAGATATCATTTAGCATTGTAGGTCAACAACCTTAACAATTAAGATTCTACGCAAAATGACTGCATATTAAGGTATTGTGGCGAAGCGCAGCAGTCGCACAGCAGCTATCCGCCATCCTTGACAGATCACTTTGGCTCTTTCCGATTAGGTGGGATCTCGATGGAGAGAAAGAAAACTCTTGCATTCTTTAATTTCAACTGTTTGGTTGGATCACATTTTTGAAATCCAGGTTCTCTAAAGAATAAAGATCGCCTCATTCAATTCCATTTCATTTCATTTCATTCAATTCAATTCCATTTCATTTTATTGATTAATGTATATCAAACAGGGCATTTGCAACACCCACCAAATTAAACCTTGCCTGGTCACCAACTGGGGTCTAAAACAATCTACTAATGGAATATTTTAACCAAGTTAAATATTAACTTCTACATGACTCTAGCATGTGGGGGGGCTATAATTTTGATAAGTACCCACCCTTCGGCCGCATGTACAGCAGAGAATACAAACTAAAACAAAATAATATGCACGTCATGGATTGGTACTATTCCTACATCCTTTTGCAACGTTCAGCGGGTATTGGATCTGGAAAAAGAATGGGGGTGAAAGGAAGAAAGATAAATGAAAATACCCAATTTTCAACAAAAATAATTCGCTGATTATTGAAAACTCCAGAGAACATGAATCACGAAGCAAATGACGAGATTCAAGGCGAATATGATAACAAGAGTCGAATATGTACCTTGAGAAAACGTGCAATTCGGGACTGCATCGGCACACTTCTGAATACGGAAAAAATCCGTAATCCTCGTCTGAGGAAAACCTAAAAACAAAAACGAGTACAAGCATATCGGCATTCATCATCACGTGCATAATGGAAGCTAAGAACCTGAAACAAAATGACAAAGCCGAAATCTCGAAAAACCCCTACTTCTTACTCGTCTCTGGCCAGAACATTGGGGGCAGTACCACAGTCCGATCGGGACGCGAACAACGACGGGCCTCAGACATGACATGTGGAAGCCTCTATCGCACCTGTCGCAGAGGAGCATCTGGTCGGAGCGACGTCCAGAGCCGCATTGCTGGCAGCGAGCTTTACCATAATCCCCGTGGCTCACGAACACCGACTCCGACCTCGCCATCACATCCGCCATTGGCCTGTACTTCTTCGCCGATGGCGGAGACGGTGCGCGGCCTCCGGGACAGGACCCGAAGGACGGCGGATGCGATTTGCAGGGGGAAACCTGGGACGAGGGGGGCATGGCTGGCGGAGGGTGGAGAATGGAGCGGAAAATTAGAGGACCGGGGAGGGGCAAATCGGAATTAAACGAGAAATCACAGTGAAAGCACATGTGATGTGATGTGTTGATTGGCGGGGGAAGAACCCGGAAGGAGAATCGGTAGATGAATGTTCGAAAATTATTGTCTCCGTCCACCAATTGGGATCGAAATTGGCTCATGTTTTCCACATTAAATTTACACTTCAAATTTTCACTTAAAATTACAATGAAAATATATTAATATATAGGTAAAAAATCCAAATTTTTATTGAATATTTGCATTAAAAATATCTAGTGTAAATTTTATGGATTCCTAATAGTTTATAAACACTCCATAAATCATGTATAAATAGAAGATTTTGTTCCCAAGATACTAATTTTGCAAATTTATTGTGCAAACATCAAATGGAAAATTCTAATTCAAATTCACACTATAAATTACAAAAAAGATATGTTAATACACAAATAAAAAATGTAAATTTTCACCATAAATTTACATTGAGAATTTACACTAGAAACCTTAAGTTCAAATTTCCACTAGAAACTTTTAGTGAAAGGTTCGATTCAAAATTTCAAGATAAATTTTTAATGCGCATTTTTCACTAGATATTTTCATTTAAAATTTAATGCAAATTTTCACTAAAAAATCCAATAAAAATTAAATGTATGGTGAAATTTTCAAATGCAAACTAAAAATACACAAAAAAACACATACAAATACAAGTATACATGATAATATTAAATTATATATTTCAAGTGCAGATTGTATAGTGTAAATTTTCAAGACCTATATACAAACATCCAAGTAAATTTGCATTCACATTTGGTGTTTTACATTTACATTGTAAATCTTCACTGATATAAATCTCTACTGAACATATTCAGTGTACATTCACAGTACAATATAAATTTTCAATTTGGATTTCCACTTAAATTACAAGTAAAAAATAGATTAATATGTAAATAAACAATGCAAATTTGCACTGGAAATTTATTGTGGAAATTTGAAAAGAAAATTGTCATCTTAAATTTCCAATTTGGATTTGCACTTAAATTATAATTGAGAATATATCAATACATGGATAAACAATGCAAAATTCCAGTGGAAATTTCCACTGCAAATTTACAATTCAAATTTCTACTTAAAATTACAATGCAAATGAATTAATATAGAAAAAAATTGTAAATTTTCATAGGAAATTTACATTGAAAATTTGCACTGAAAACTTTTAGTGCAAATTTACAATGGAAAATTGCAGTTTATATTCCCATTTAAGATTCCAATTAAAATTTTCACTTAATATTTACAATAATTATACTGGAATTTTAATTAAATAAATTCTAAAATACATACATGTTTACATTTTTAGTGTAACTGTTTTAATACATGAATAATGTAATTTATGGTGAAAATTTTCAATACAATTTTTTGTTAGAAATTTCCAATGCAAATTTAAATAGGAAATTTATAGTTCAAATTTTCACATAAAATTAAATTGAAAATATATTAATATATAAATAAAAATGTAAATTTTCACTAAAAAGTAATTTAATGATCATTATTATATTTTCTATACTTATAATAAACAAAAAATGTCAATACATAATCTTTTAAAAAAATGACCTTATTAGTTTTCCTGTAAAATAATGAAAAAAATAGCTATAATTTTTAATATCTCGAAACCTTATTTGTTTTATTTTTAAACAGTATAAAAATTTCTATATAAAACAATGTATATAAAACATATATGAATTTTAAATTTGCACATAAATTTTATACTATAAATTTTCACTGTAAAATTGATTATGAAAAATCTAAAATAAACGTTTTTAATATATTTATTATTGTTATTAAACAATTTTTATTTTCTAATATTATTAATATTTTATAATAATATATTTTATTTTGACATTTTACAGTTATTTATTAAAACGGTTTACACAACAGGGGGTATTATCGTCCAACCGTTGCAAATAAAATGGTTTAAATTTTAAAAAACATTTTAAATCAAAAATCAGATCTTCCGCCACATCATATTTTTGCCAGGTGAAAATCATCATGTGGCGTACCTGACCCTCAGGTCCAATTGCTGCGAAAATTATCGTCTCAACTCCAACAATTGGACCTGAGGGTCATGTACGCCGCAGGATGATTTCCACCTGGAAAAAATATGATGTGGCGGCGGATCTGATTTTTGATTTAAAATGTTTTTTAAAATTTAAACCATTTTATTTGCAACAGTTGGACGATAATACCCCCGTTGTATAAACCGTTTTAATAAATAACTATAAAATGTCAAAATAAAATATATTATTATAAAACATTAATAATATTAGAAAATAAAAATTGTTAAATAATAATAATAAATACATAACAAATATATAAAAAACGTTTATTTTAGATTTTTCATAATCAATTTTACAGTGAAAATTTATAGTATAAAATTTCAGTGCAAATTTAAAATTCATATATGTTTTATATACATTGTTTTATATAGAAAATTTTTCATTGTTTAAAAATAGAACAAATAAGGTTTTGAGATATTAAAATTTATAGCTATTTTTTTCATTATTTTACGGGAAAACTTATAAGCTCATTTGTTTAAAAGATCATGTATTGACAATTTTTGTTTATTATAAGTATAAAAAATATAATAATGATCATTAAATTACTTTTTAGTGAAAATTTACATTTTTATTTATATATTAATATATTTTCAATTTAATTTTATGTGAAAATTTGAACTATAAATTTCCTATTTAAATTTGCATTGGAAATTTCTAACAAAAATTTGTATTGAAATTTTTCACCATAAATTACATTGTTCATGTATTAAAACAACTACACTAAAAATGTAAACATGTATGTATTTTAGAATTTATTTAATTAAAATTCCAGTATAATTATTGTAAATATTGAGTGGAAATTTTAACTGGAATCTTAAATGGGAATATGAACTGCAATTTTCCATTGTAAATTTGCACTAAAAGTTTCCAATGCAAATTTTCAATGTAAATTTCCTGTGAAAATTTACAATTTTTTTCTATATTAATTCATTTGCATTGTAATTTTAAGTAGAAATTTGAATTGTAAATTTGCAATGGAAATTTCCACTGGAATTTTGCATTGTTTATCTGTGTATTGATATATTCTCAATTATAATTTAAGTGGAAATCCAAATTGAAAATTTAAGATGACAATTTTCTTTTCAAATTTCCACAGTAATTTTCCAGTGCAAATTTGCATTGTTTATTTACGTATTATTCTATTTTTTACTTGTAATTTAAGTGGAAATCCAAATTGAAAATTTGTATTGTACTGTGAATTTACACTGAATATTTTCAGTAGAGATTTATATCAGTGGAGATTTACAATGTAAATTTAAAACACCAAATGTCAATGCAAATTTACCTGGATGTTTGTATATATGTCTTGACAATTTACACAATACATTTTGCACTTGAAATATATAATTTAATATTATCATGTATACTTGTATTTGTATGTGTTTCTTTTTGTATTTTTAGTTTGCATTTGAAAATTTCATCATACATTGAATTTTTATTGGATTTTTTTAGTGAAAATTTGCATTAAATTTTAAATGAAAATATCTAGTGAAAAATGCACATTAAAAATTTATATTGGAATTTTGAATCGAACCTTTCACTAAAAGTTTTCGGTGGAAATTTGAACTTAAGGTTTCTAGTGTAAATTCTCAATGTAAATTTATGGTGAAATTTTACATTTTTTATTTGTGTATTAACATATCTTCTTTGTAATTTACAGTGTGAATTTGAACTAGAATTTTCCATTCGATGTTTGCACTAGAAATTTGCAGAACGAGCATCTTGGGAATAAAATCTTCTACTTATACATGATTTATGAAGTGTTTATAAACTCTTAGGAATCCATAAATTTTACACTAGATATTTTCAATGCAAATATTCAATAAAAATTTGGATTTTTTACCTATGTATTAATATATTTTCATTGTAATTTTAAGTGAAAATTTGAAGTATAAATTTCCTGTGGAAATTTGCATAGGAAATTTTCGATGGAAATTTACACTAGAAATTTCTGGTGGAAATTTACACTAGAAATTTCTGGTGGAAATTTACACAGGAATTTCCAGTGGAAAATTTGACAAGAAATTCCAATAGTGACAGCGTAAAAAACCTCCAAAAGTGCATAACGGGGGCATTTTCGTCCAAAACTCCAACCTGAGGGCCAGGTTCAGGTGCCCAACATGAGACGATTTTAATTCGAGGAATGTTAGACAAACCCAAGGTATCATGCGCTGGAGTTTGCACTGAGACGCACCCAGGTAGGGGTGGTTTATGCAAGAGTCCGCGTTTATTATGAATAATACTCATCAATAAAAAATGATATGTATTTTAAATGACCTATTATTCATTCCGTTTATTTGCATGCACACAAAAACTTCATCGCGCATATTTTTATTCATATCCTAATAAAATATAGTTTTTATGTGTTTTTTAAATGTGTCTAGATCAAAAAATAAAATAAAATTGTATATTAAACGTGGCAATGTCTCTGCCGCCTTTGGTTAAGTCGAAAGGCGGTAGAGGCCCTACGATCTTTCAGTAAAAAAAAGTTTAATTATACATATTTTTATATTTACAAACACACATAAATATAGAGAGAGATATTGTGTTTGTTTTATTTTGTTTAGAATTATGTCGTTAATATCTGGAAGTGAAAGTGTTATATTTTTAAGCAATAGTTTTTGTGACATGTAAATATGTTTTTACTTATTATATTTATGATTTTTTCAATTATATTTTATTTTCAAGTATGTTCTCAGATGTATTGTTACTTGTTAATCTAACCAATCTAATCATTTTGTTTCCTATGTATCTTGTTAGAATTCACTTATATAGGGTTTTGTTCTACATTTTTTTAGTTAAATACTACTTTTTTTGTCATTATTACATAACTATAATATTGTTATATACTTACTGTATTGTTTTCTTTCAATCTTTCAGTTCATTTGTTTCAATGAAACTCATAAGAAAGCAACGTGTGACTTGAATGAAGGACACGTGAACTGTGGATTTTTTATACATCCACCATTTCTATAGGACTGAAAATGCTCTTAGCTCAACATTTTTTTTATTCTGTTCACAACTATTATAATGTTATATTTCTCCCTTTTTGGATTTTGTATGTTAGTCTATTCTATAGAATTGGAATATACCAGTAAAAGGTGGACCTCAAGTAGAAAGTATTCATTTTAGCGGAGTTAAATATCCAAGGTTTGTTTGAATCTATAATGTTCCAACTTCATCAATATTTTATTGAAAATTAATTTTAGTAACACAATATGTTGTTGTTTTAAAACATTACAATGATATTTATAATCTTTTTTACATTCTTTTCATTTTCAATGAAAAAATATATTTTCAACAACTTTTTAGATGTTTAGTTTATGTTTTAAGTTTTATTTATATTAGTTTTATAATTTATATTTTAAAAGTTTTTAAAGTTGCCTACTTAAAATTTAATAAAAAATAATTGGTAGTAAAAATGGCTAAACATGAAAAACGAAACAGTGGTTAAACATGTAAAAATAATTGACAGTAAAAAGAATTTCTTCATTTTAATAGATATAAAACATATACATGAATGAGTACAATCAATGCCTAGATGAGGTTTTGTCCCACATGGTGGTGTGCGAATGGGACACCCGTATCGTGAGCGCCGATCTCCGTGCTGGGGTAAAGTCTGATGACCTAGAGAGGGATGATCCTCGGGCATCAGATCCTCAACCGTCAGATGCTTTGTTTGTGTCTGAATGGGAGGAGTTGTCAACTGGTCGTCATCTTGCGCACTTGATTTCTAATGAATCGGACTTTCGTGGTCCATTACTTTGTCAAAATCCAGTGTTTGGGGTGTTCTAGGAGGCAATGGTAGCCCATTTCAAGTGTTTTCCAAAATTTCAGTTTTTCCATCGGTAGGTCGAGGCGTCAGTAGGTCGAGGCGTCAGTAGCTCAGTGTCGGTAGCTCAGCATTGGTAGCTCACGTCAGTAGCTCACGTCGGTAGCTCAAAGTCGGTAGGTTGGTGTCGGTAGCTCACCGTTGGTAGGTTCACGTCGGTAGCTCAACATCGGTAACTCGCGTCGGTAGCTTAGCACTGGTAGTTCAACATCGGTAGCTCAGCATCGGTGACTCAGGGCGTCGGTAGGTCAGGGCGTCGGTAGGTCGGGGTGTCGGTGGGTCACATCGGTGATTAGCTGTCGTCGGGTCACGTTGGTGACTCGCTGTCGGCGAGTCACGTCGGTGACTCATGTCGGCGAGTCACGTCGATGACTTGTGTCGGTGACTCACCCATTAGCGAGTCATTTCCAGTTTTTCTCCAGTTTTTCCAATTTTCCCCTCTTACAATTTATTTGACGTAAATCGAGTTTAAAGCATTGTTTGAGCGTTTCTAAAGGTGTTTCAAAGGATATTAACTATATATTTAATATCTCAACGCTTCGAGGACATTGAAATAGTCGAACTGCGTAATCTTGACCATGATCTCACATTAATGGTTTTTGAAACCATTCTTCCGTTGATATAGGATATGGCTCTTCTAAGCCAAGATCTTCTCTTCCCTGTGTGTTTCCATTTTCTATTCATGCAACTAGAACCTTTCTTCCCAGAGGAGTAGCATCTGTGCTGCAGCCGTGGATCTAGTTTTCCTTATAGTCATTTCCTACTGCTCACGCGACCCCCTGTTTTGGAACAAGGGAAATCGTTGGTCGCATGTTGTTCCAAGTAGGTATTTTCCTTCGTCTCTCCTTGTTTATGTATCATGCGAGGTGGGTATACTTGTGTCACATTTTGATCACAGTTGAAACCAATTATTAAGGGTGTTACAATATAATCAGCTTGTTACCTTAGCCATGAATGGGAACATGGAAGATGACGACAATCACTTGTTTTATTTGTTATCTTTGGTCTGTAAAGTGAATTGTATGGGTTGTGCCCTTCTCAAAATCATGGTCATTAGAGGTCTTTTCTTGTGCACCCATGATGCTTTATAATTATTGTTGATCCTCTACTGAAATGATTGTAAACATAAAATCTGATTAACCACGTACATCTGGTTAAATAAAATAGATGCCCCAGGATTAAACTTGTGTTGTGATCACCCATGAATGATGAAAGTGGAATTAAAGAATAGTGTTGATCAAATCTAAACACGCTCTGTTTGATTTGGTGTGGTTGTGTGTTGTGTATGGTTTTGTTGGGTTTTGTGCCTTGTGTGGGTTGTATGGTACCGAGTATGGTTGTGGTATAGGGGTGGACAGAGGGGTTGACCATATGAGTAGGGTGTGGTATGTGTGTGCAGCGGGGCCGTGGTTTTGGTGGTGGTTGTTTTGGGATTTGTGTATGAGGTGGTGCAGGAGGTGTGATGAAATCTCAGGTCAAGAGATTGATTGATTGTGGAATGAATGAACTTGTAGAGCAGTGAGACTGCATCTGGGTTGTGTTATGGCTGTTGAGCAGTGTTGTGCAGTGAGACTACAATCTGGTTGTGTGTTGTATGTGTTGTTGAATGTGTTAGGAATGGTTTTGGTTGGTAGTTTCCTAGGTAGTGTTGGAACGAAACAAGTGAACTTCTTAATAAATAATGATAAGTGGTTAAATGAAAGGGATGAGTTTATGTTTTGGTTGTGACTGTTTGTGTGGATGTGCATGTAGGGGTAATAACAAGGGTTGTTTCGTGTGGGCTGGTTGTTTGTTTAGAAACCCCTAGGTTGGGCTGAGTGTTTTTTTACCTATATGAATAAACTGTAGTTCCTTGTGTTTTCTATACACACCCCACCCGTGTTGAGCACTATGTTCCGAACACCCCCATTTTTATGGGGGAGGGTGTCCTTTCCCAACATCCTAGTGGGAGGATGGATGACTGGTTATTGGTTCTTCTCTGCTCCCTCTTCTAGGCATTGGTATCTCAAGACTCTTCGGGTAGGTTGTGGTGCGGCTGTGAGGCCCAGGTGGTTGAGGGCGAGGTGTGTCTTCGGGATGAGGCCCAGGTGTCTGCGGGAAGAAATGTGATGTGGTTAGTGGCCCGAGTGTGTGTAGGTAGGCTGCGACAGTGGGGCTTTTGGAAGAGCGTGGTAGCGTTATGATGTTTTCCATTAGAGATGAGCAGTTAAACAGTGGGAAGTTGTGCGGGGTACTCAAATATCGACGTGCTTACTACTTTACTTTACTTGACTCACGTTATTTGGTGAGCGTTCCCTAGTGAGGTTGGGGTGGATAGTATACCTTGTTAGGTGCTTTTGAGTTTCTGTTGTTTTCTCATAGGGGAATTAGTATGCTTCTCCCACTTGTGCATGGGTAACTTTGGTTTTTTTCCTACTGAGTATACTTGTATGCTCACCTTACGTATATAAAAATGTTTTCAAGTTTTTAGGGAGATTACGCGGACCGTGTTGGACCTTACTAGCTCGAACGTTGGGGAAGGTTGTTGTGTCACTACTTAGTTTTATTGTAGTACTTACTTTGGAGTTTTCTTGCATTTATGGCAGTTTTACTTTAAACATGCATGTGGGATGGATTTTAGTTTCTTTATGCATATGTGCCTTGGAGTTGTTTGAGGTTGATACATCTTATCACCCAATCTCGGTTACTATAAAAAGGGCAATTCCTCCCATTTCTTTGTGAGGTTTCTATACCCTTGGTGTTGGTCGCCACCCCAAGGCCTATTCGAGGCGGGACTTGGGGGTCATTATCTCCCCTTCATCTTGAAGAAGGAAGGTCACGACACTTTGCCACCCCTTCCCTCATCTTGAAGAAGGCGATTCATGACCGAATGGTATTAGAGGTGATGGTTGAGAGGTATGATGGAGTTTAGAGTTAGGAACAATGAGTATTACATGAGTTGATAGGGCAACAATGTTAGGTGATCTTGGTGTGTGACATATTCCAGGGAAGACCAGCTAGGACATGGGATTTTAGGGCCCCTCGTGATCCGATGCAAGGACTCTGATCTTACCGAACGACCAAGTGAGGCTACACCATTTTTAGGGTAGAGACCATAGGAAAGGTACATGTATCACAATGACTTGTGTTCTTGTTTGTTTTGGGAATTTTTGGGAAATTAAGATAAACAATGAGTTAAAGTGAATCCTAAGTAGGTTCCAAAATACTTGGGCTTAGGAGTTCCTTGTTTACTTTTTCATCTATGGCACCCGGTCATTTTCCACATGTGGTACGAGCAGTGGAGGATCAGTAGGCCAATCTGGTTGATCGACGGAGGGTTAACCCAGTGGAGAAGGATGATCAGTGGTAGAAGACACTTTGTGCTTTCCAACATAAGACTCTAGGAAAGTACGAAGGTGGTGTCTCAGACATGGAGACAGAGAGTTGGATCGAGGAGCTGGTGATCACTTTCAGCTTGATCTGAGCTCCAATAGAGTACTGGGTTCCTCTGGCGGTGATCTAGATGAAGGGAACAACGTGTTAGTGGTGGATGCTTTACCTCAAAGAGAGGAAGGAGGCTGATGTTTCATGGGATGACTTTGAGAAGGAGTTCCGGGCAAAATTCCTCTCTTCGACAATGAAGGCTGAGAAGCGATAGGAAATACTCCCCCTCCAGTAGGGGAGTATGTTGGTACGAGAGTTGGGGATCAAGTTCAAGGATCTCCTTCACTTTGCTTTGAATCTATTTCTGGATGAGGAGTCTTGGGCAAGATGTTTAAAGGATGAAATCTATCCTTCTCTCCAATACACAATTACTCCCTTCACCTTACCGACGTACTTAGAGGTTCAGAAGAAGGCTGTAGTAGTGGAAAGGATGCATTCACGAGGAGGTTTACCACAAGAGTGAATCTAGACGAGTTTTTCAAAGGGGAAGGCTGTCAGCAGTAGGTCTCCGGTGTCAGGACCTTCCAGGTTTCGACCAACGGGGAGCCGAACCCAGTAGTTTCAATTCCGACCTTCGAGTCCTCATCTTTTTCCCATAGGCTTAGGACCAAGGTGTTTCGCTTGTGGAGGCTGCAGAAACCTTTAGAGTTAGTGCACAGTTCGAGCTCAGTACAGTGGAGGTGGGTAGGTCCAGCGCCCGCCTCAACAACAGTTACCGACTAGGCCGTTTCAGCAGCAGGGATAGTAGGCTCTTGCTCCACCGAGGGGAGACAGAGCAGGCAAAGGTTGACCTCAAGGCACTCCATAGGGATCTCGACTCGAGCATGATCAGGGAGGTGAATGAAAACAGAGGGGTATAAGAGTTGGGTGTGGTTAGTTGCACGCCGCAGAGGCAACAGTTCCAGTGGGGCTAAATATCATTTGAGGTATGATCAGTTTGTTTAGTACTCTTGTTTTCACACTTCTTTGTTTCACCTGATCTAGCCCATGCCCTAGGGTTTGACATAGAGATACTTTCTATGCCTTTGGTGTTGAGTACACCGGTTGTAGGTTAGACTGACTTGTTTGATGTTTTTCGGGGATGTAGACTGATGTTGGGGCCGCATCAGTCCAGTGGGGACCTCTTTCTACTACAGATGCAACAATACGATGTCATCCTTGACATTGACTGGTTGTACTCTATGCATACTATTGTCAACTACTTATGGAGAAGCATCGTGTTTTTAGATGTGGATGACCAACATGTGGCTTTCATGGGCGAGCAGAGTTTTTAGATGGGTGATCGACATGTGGATCATTTCCTTTCCATGTTAGTCGAGATATCAATGGAATCAGTGGATGTTGGGATAATGGATGTCATGGGAATTGTCAGGGAATTCTTGGATGTTTTCTCCAAGGATGTTGTGTCTCTACCCCCTCGATGTGACATTGAGTTCGAGATAGACTTGCAGCTTAGTGCTTCTCCGATTTCGATGGATCCTTATCGAATGACACCTTCTAAGCTGTGGGGGATAAGGATTCAGATTGCCGATCTGATGAAGAAGGTATTTATCCAGCCCAGTGTGTTGCCATGGGGTGCTCCAGTCTTGTTTGTGAAGAAGGCATATGGTGGTTTGAGACTGTGTATATACTACCCGATGTTGAACCAGGTGACTGTCAAGAACCGTTACCCTCTCTAGAGGATAGATGATCTTTTAGACCAGCTGAGGGTAGGAAGTTGGTTTTCTAAGATTGATCTGTAGTCTGGGTATCACCAATTGAGGGTGGAGGGTGACATCATGAAGACTTCTTTTAGATGCAGGTATGGTCACTTCAAGTTTATGGTTATGTCGTTCGGTGTTACGAATGTACCTTCCATGTTCATGGGACTTATGAAATCTATCTTTCATGAGTTTCTAGACCAGTTCATCATTGTGTTCATCAATGAAATTATGATCTACTCAAAGTCAGAGGAGGAGCACACCGAGAATCTCAGAACTATCCTGGATGTCCTTCAACACCACCAGCTCTACAAAAAGTTGTCCAAGTGTAAGTTTTGGATACGGGAGGTACACTTCCTTGAACATGCGGTATCTTAGAAGTGTGTAACAGTGGACCCATAGAAGGTCAATGCAGTTGTTTCTTAGGAATCACCCAATAATGTGGCAGAGGTTCACAGTTTTCTTGGTCTGGCAGGCTATTACCGGAAATTTGTACCCGATTTCTCTCAAGTAGAAACTTCGTTGATAGCTCTGACCAGAAAAGGCCAAGCTTTTGTGTAAAGAAAGCATTGTTAGGCAGTGTTTGACTATCTGAAGGGGAATTTTGTTAGTGCCCTAGTTCTCATGTTTCCAGAGGAAGGGTGGTCGCGCAGTAGTTGAGTACGCACAAATTTAAAATTTATAAACCCTACAAACTACTAGTACTGTGGTAAGAAGGGTGTCAAACCACAGAGAAGGACTTACGTTGTGCTAGACCAAATTAAAACTAAAAAAATAAAAAGATAAAATAGAACACTAACAAAAATTTTACGCAAACAGTGAAACAAACACTGATAGTGGGTGTGAAAACGAAGGTGAAATGGTGAAATGTATGGCTTGAACAGAGAACAAATAGTAATGATGATTTTAGGGTCCTTAAGCTTCTTTGAACTGATTAAAAAGATATTCTCCACTTCTTCTTGGTTTAATTCAATTACTCAGTGCATAGAAAAATGGTGTTAATCTATTGAGTTTCCACTTCAGTGGATCAACACAGCTCGATTAACTTCCTTGAGTCTCGATCTTTCGATATTGACCCTTGGATAAATCTACTTAAATTGGAGAAGAGATGCATTGACCTTTTCCAATTCTCGGTACTTAATCAATTCCCACTTCATTTTCTTTGGTTCCTTAGCTTTCTCAGGTGTGATTTGTACAATCTGTTCAGTTTGGAACTCACTTTCCAGATTTCCATAATTGGGATTTTCCATATTTTCATTTTCAATTTTATCTTGAACATTGTTTTCCTCTTACCTATGTGGTTCCTTAACTGGTTCCTTAAGTTTAAGCCCTGACCTGGTTGTTACTGCCATCACATTTTCTCTTACATTGGGAGTTGAAGTGTTGGTCAACTTGCTCTTTTCCTTACCAGTTTGATTCTTATCCATTTGTCTCATGTGAAGTTCTAAATTATGAATCTTAGAATCCGTGTCCTTATTAAATGAGCTAATCTCACTCAACACTTATTACAACATCCCCTTTAACTCCCCTTGAGAATTATAAGATTCAGCCTCAAATTGATTCTGGAAAATTTGTTTGGGCTGTTGGTGGAAAGTTGGGGAAGTGGGCTGCTTTGTGAAACCTTTCTCATTCCATGATTTATTGGGATGCCCTTGATATATAGATTGGTATGGATTTGAGAGTTGAGCATGGACACCTTGATTCCTAACCCTGTAATCGACAAACTGGGCACTCTCATTATATGAAATAGGGAGATCAATATTTGGAAAATATCTCCGAGTGTGACCAAACATCCCACAGTGATAGCACTACTCCCTAAGGATCCTATCATTTACAACAGCAGCTTGAGGATTTGTATTAGCCCTATGGATGAATCTCTTCCTATTGTACTCGTACTGATATTTTTGATCCAACTTATCAAACAATTGTTTCAGCTTATCAGTAGTGGAATCAGAGAAATCACCTCCACAATATTGATCAACTAAGTTCTGATTTTAGGGGATGTGGGCATTATATAAAGTCTCTATGAGTAGATGGGAAGCTAATTGATGGTTGAGGATCTGTCTAAGAAGACATATGAACCTATACCATGCTTCATGAAAGAGTTCTCCCTCATCCTGGACAATGCCAGTGATCTTATGCCTAACCTCAATGGTGGTGTTCCTGGGATAGAATTTAGATACAAAGGCATTGCACACCTCTTCCCAGGTTCCAAAGATTTCCTCATCTAAATTTTGAAACAAAGTCATAGCCCTCCCCTTTAGACAGAATGAAAACAACCTCAACCTCAACTCCTCCTCACTAAGATCTCACAGAGGAAACTGCTGGACAGAACCATAAAAATCTATGATAAAATCTAAGGAGTCCTCTGCTAGAAGACCATTAAATGATGGAAGTTGAGAAAGATGAGACTGTTTTATCTCATAACTCCTAGACCTAGGGGACAATTTGATGCATGATGTATTGTTTGACACAATAATAATTTAAAACTCCCTAAGCTTAGGTCTCTCAGGGGCAGGAACTAAGGGCTGTGGCCCATTGACATTTTGATTTCGAGCAATGTTATCCAAATTCTCCGTTTCAAGTTTCTTTTGTTTTCTAAGTGCAGAACAGTTTCAAAAACAAGATTTTCTGAAGATTTTTTTTGCAAAATTTTAAGTTTTGTATTTCTTTTGTGTTTTATTTAAATTTTTTTGTGTGTTTTGTAACTTGGTTTTATGTGCCTTCCCCAACAACGGTGCCAAAATTTGGTCTCTTAGTCGTTGAGTATGCAAAAATTTAAAATTTTTAAACCCTACAAACTACTAGTACTATGGTAAGAAGGGTGTCGAACCACAGAGAAAGACTTATGTTGTGCTAGAACAAATTAAAACTAAAACAACAAAAAATAAAATATAACACTAACAAAAAATATACGCAAATAGTGGAATAAAAACTGATAGTGGGTGTGAAAATGAAGGTGAAATGGTGAAATGTATGGCTTGAACAGAGAACAAACAGTAATGATGATTTTAGGGTCCTCAGGCTGCTTTGAACCGATTAAAAAGATATTCCCCACTTCTGCTTGGTTTAATTCAATTACTTAGTGCATAGAAAAATGGTGCTAATCCACTGAGTTTCCACTTCAGTGGATCAACATAGCTCGATTAACTTCCTTGAGTCTTGATCTTTCGATCTTGACCCTTGGATAAATCTTCTTAAATTGGAGAAGAGATGCATTGACCATTTCCAATTCTCGGTACTTCGGTCAATGATCCACGGTGAAATGATTCACTACCACACCCATTGGTTAGGTACTGTGAAATGATATACAAAATAAAAAGAAGAGAAAACCAAGCAATGAAATCACACTGAGCAATCAAACTAAAAAAACATGACGGATAGATGGATGATGAGTTATCTATAGCCCGATTCCCCTAATCTATTTAACTACACATTAAAATAGTAAAACAGATAGAAACAAATAATGAATTAAGAAACATCTCCCATGAGATTGCTCATCTCTCCAGAAACTGCTTCGATGCTGATCTCTTGATCAGTGTCTGTCTTCCTCTGTTTCGGTGATGAAATGGATCAAGAGTTGATCATGATGAATTGATGGATGGATCTATGGATGGATGAAGGGATCCCCAGATATAAGAATGAATGATCGCCCCTATGGAATGAGGTTCTGAAATGCTTCCCCTGTGCTCCGCCCACTCGTTGTCTTTAGATAGATCCTCCAATCATCCTCCTATGATCCTCGTCCCGCCCTATAATCTCTTTTAAGCAGTAAAATCCACACTGCGCATCTTCAACATGCTTGTCACCAGATCCGAGTGAACTCCATGTGAGTGCAAACGATTCCCCTGGAACTACGTCATGAATATTCTCACACCTTTTCCATAAACAATTTCCTTTATCCCTGCTTCTATCAGAAGCTCCCCCTGTACGAAACAATAGAAAACACAAAAAAGGCACGTGAGTCAAATAAAAATAAAATGAAACTACTATATATTATATCACGAGTTAAAATTAATGAAAACACTTATATATATAATTTATACTATCTAATATTATTATTACTAATATATGTAAATCTATATAATATAACATAACTATTAAAATTGTATTTACTTTAATATTAATATTATATTATTTAGATTAACTATTATATACATTATATGTTATTACATATGTTATATTAGTAATATTATGATGTATGTTAATATAGGTATGAAATATTATATATATGTTATTATATATTATAATATAATAATAAAAATAAAAGAAATAAAAGGTAAAAGTGGGAGGGGGGTCATGCGGATGGAGAAGAGAGGGAAGAGGGTAGGGGAAAGAAGAAGGGGCGCGGTGACTGGTGGAGGCAGATGGTTAACTCGATGGCTTCAGGTGGGACTCGCTCTAGTTCATGTGGTGTAGGAGAGGCAGCGGTAGGGCCTGAGGAAGGGAGACCTGCGAGTTTGCATGGAGGCGGGCAAGGGGTCCACCCGCTTCATATTTGAGGTGGTGGATGCGGACCGCGGCGAGTCCGACTCAGCAGTAGGGAACTGAGGGGTGGCGTGCGATGAGATGAGCCGACGGCTCACGGTGGGGCTTGGTGAAGTGGTGCGGCTCAGTTCTGCTCGCACGATGAGGAGGGGATGCAGTTGTGAGGGGGAAGCGCGGACAGGGCTTGGTCCGAGCAGCGCAAGGGTGTGGGTACCGACTCAAAACAGATCTGAAAAAATTGGGGGATTTAGATATGTTCTTATTTCTCGATTCTTGTTCTACTTATTTGGTTGATTGATTTTTTATTCGTTTCTGGTTCGAATCTGCTATTGTATTATTGATTGTTAATTTTTTTTGCTGCTGCTCTTTGGAATTCATTGTTGTTGCTATGTTTCTGGTGCTGGAATGGAGGAAAAATAGTGGGATGGTGGAAAGATATGCTGTCACAACAGATGGGGAATACGATGGGTTGGTGGTGGGAGAAAATGAATGGTGGCAAAGGAGTCGCCGTGAGTGACCCTCACGGTTGTTGTGAGACAGCAAGTGAGGCACCGTGAGTCTGGGTGCTGCTTACGGTGAGACAGTGAATGAAAAGGTGGCTGGGCAGCGGTGAGATAGTGAAGTGGGGGATACGGTGGCACCGTGAGGTGCGAAACGGTGGCACCGTTAGTGATGCTCACGGTGAGACCATGAGGCTAAAACATTAGGACAATCAAGAGGAACGGTGCCACTGTGACTGGTGGGAAATGATGATAGAGGGACCATACTGTGTGACCGTAATACCTACAAAACAAATCAAAAATTAAATTAATTAAAACTTTAATACAGCTAAAAATTAATTAATGAATTAAATTAAAAAGAATAAAATTAAAAACTAAATAAAACAAAGTTAAATAATAAAATTAATTAAGCTTTATTTAAAAGAATAAATTTATTTGTATTAAAAATTATAAACAAATTAATCAAATTAAAACATTTAAAGTCACTAACTTAAATTAATTAACCAATTAATTAAAGAATTAATTAACTAAAGAACTCATTAATTTAACAAATAAAATTTTTAATTGAATGACATTCAAATGTTAAAACTAATTAAATTCTTAAAAGAATTAAAAAAAACTAAAATGAGTTATTTATTTACAATTTAAAGAATAACGAATTAATTAATTCAATTAATGAATTAATAAACTAAGTGGAATGAAAATTTTGTAAAAATAAAAAAATAAATAAATAAAAGTCAAATTCGTAGGACTAATTTAATTTAAGAATTATTTAAAAAAACAATAATGAATACTAAAAACACATGATTTAAACTACAATTGATTATTTTACACATCAAAGTACAAAATCACAATAATTATTAATTATTTAATAAAAACAATCATTTTTGGTATAAAAAAGTCAATAAAAATACAAAAAGGATGTGGAAAAGGGTGTGAAAACACTACCACATCAAACTCCCCCACACTTAAAACTTTGTTTGTCCTCAAACAAGTATATAATTTTAACTTTAAAACAGAAAGATGATTTGTGAGTTTAAGTTCAAAAAGAGTGCAGGATTAAACTTTAATACCTAGAGGAGAAGGACAAAACAATGAGCCAGGATTTTCAAAGGTGTTCAAAAATAGAGTCCTACCTAGCTTCAAATACTCACCAGATGTCAAAAACCTCACAAATTCATACATTTTCAAGTATGTCATGACTCCTATATGTACTCATTAACTCTCTTACTTTACCTTCCAATTCAATTTATAATTCAAAGAGTGTTAACAGGTTATATGAAGTGGAATTTAAAACTTAACCAAGAGAACCTTCAATTTTCACCTTCCTCCAGGTTCCAGAAATTAAAATCCATTAATTTCATCATTGTATTGACTCAACTCAAATGAAAATTAACCAAGTCAATTTCTCCCTTCTTCATCTGGGTTCTAACTTCCCCTCACTTTAATGAGTTCATTTTTGACAAGGGCACTTTATTTCCATTTTTCCCAGCCATATTCCATGTGCAAAGCACTGTGCATAACACTTATTAAGATTGAAATTGGCTTTATTTATTCACAGAAATACACCCAGTGCACCTTGTCTCAGATACTCACCATGGAATCCCATTTTCCCATTTTACTCTAGTTACAAAGGACTTAATTAATAATCAATTGAGTTGACTTCCTAAAGTGATTGAATATAATTTTAAAAAAATGTGAGTCCCCTAGGTTCCAGTGTGAACTTATAGTTACTCTAAGTCATGATCATCATCCCAAAAAACCTATCCTGTCACACTCCCATCCTCAGTTCCTAAATAGACAGATCCACAAAACAATAAACAATTCCACTCAACAATCACTCAAACTTAACAATTTCTGACTAAGTGCCACTCTCAATGTCCAGCAAGTAGTTATCCACCAAACAGGAGAGAAATGAGGTACTAATAAACCTATAATGAACATCAAGTGATGGAAGAATTTGAAAATTTTGAAAGATATTGAACATTTTTTGAAAAAAATTGACTATTTTTTTAAACAACTTCAGGTTCAAAAAAGGGGGAATTCGACATGACACTAGAATGACCCCTCTGCCCCACACTTAAAACCCAACATTGTACCCAATGTTGAATTCTAAGGTGTAAGATACTTAAAGTTCAAAATAGATAGTCATTTTAGCTGAAAAAGGATATGGAGGGGTAGAAATGAGGTTCAAAAATTTTCTTTGCCACACAAAAAGTGAAAGAAAATAAAAATAATAACAGAAGAACCCAACCCCCCGAACCATCACCAGCAAACAAGTGTATTTCCTTTTGAAAAGTTCATGATTTGAATTTTTAAGAGTATACAAAAGATTATTCAATATAATTCAAATAGTAGCATGATCAGTAGTGATGTGCAACAACAACATAATGAAATTGAAATCAATGGGTGAAAGCATGTTTAATAAATCAGCTCAAAATAATTTTTCAAATGAGTAGATATTAGCAAACTAAACACCCATGCAAGAGAACATATTCACTAGTTTCAAAAATAAGTGGGAACTCCCCCACACTTAATTCACAGCAGCATGTAATAAAAATGTGGAGATTAAAACAAATGGCATTATAAAAACACCACTCCCCTGAATGTGCAACTTCTTAATTCATTTTTCTTAATGCTTCCCTTTATTCTCCTTATGCATGAACTTTGGATGTACAGTTTAAATACCTACAAGATAAAACAATTTAACATTAGTGTTCAATAATTTAAAATTTATGTAAAATGCAACCCAAAGCATGAGTTTCGGAGTGTTATCCAGTGTTCTCCGATGGCAGCCTCTTTCCACAATGAATGTTCCAAATGAGGCTACCATTGAAACATGATTCTCTTAGCAAACTAGAACCACCCGACCAACTGCATCATATGGTAAGGAAATGCATGAATTATTTTTCACCAAACAGATAGAAAAACAACTGAGCAAAGAGCATTTATTCAAACTAAAAATTTAAAGCAGAAAACAAAGTAAACCATGAGTTTCCTCCAATGTAGCGCTAGGTTTAAAGTCCCTAGCCAGAACTTATTCCCCTAAATATTTCTAACCATGATCATTTAATGGGAAGGATTTTTCAATGGTGTGGACTTCAAAATTGTCTAAGGAATCAAGAGAAGGACTACTTGAGACATTTTCATCTTCATCACCAATAAAAATTCTCCAAAATTCATCCAGATCACTAAGAGGATTCTTATTTCCTAGCTTAATTGTGTCTCTAAAAATCAGTTCATTAGTGCTTAAAAAGTTCAACAGTTTCCCATGAAAATCACCGATATGATCAAGAATACTTCCAGAGTTTCCACCACACTTAGAGTTTTGCTCAAAATGAAAAATAGAAGATGAAACATCGAAAAAACCCACAACAAGTCCTAGAATAGCTTGCAACTTTGACAACTCAGAAATCTCCCAGAAGAAGTTATCAAATTCAGCTTTCAAAAAATTGTTCTAAATGTCCACAGAGGAATCAAATGATGTGAATCTTTCGATTTCAGGTTTGAAATCATCACTCACAACATCAAACTGGACAGGTAAGATGATATCAAGAAAATGCACTTGTTTAGGATGTCAATCATCAAGTTTTTCAGCAGGGCTCAACCTAGAGCTTTCTCCAGCTTTAGGAACTCTTAGATAGTAAAATTCACAAGGGAAACTTTCATAAATAGGTTGAGACAGTGCAGGACAAATTTGTGATTCACTCTCTAAAATGGGTTCCAAATAAAGAATTTTCTCATCAAAAGGAGTGTGTGGGGAAAGAGCAGTAGCCAAGGAATTTTTTTTCAGTGGGTTGGGGAATTATTATCTCTGTGACCTCAAGTGGGAAAGACCCATACTCAGCTCTCAATTTTGTAACATTGATTCACAATAACATCTTTCACATTACAACTAACCTCATGACGAGGCCTTTCAAACACCAAAATTTCCTCCACATCATCTACAATTTGGAGGGTGAGTTTACCTTTGGAGACATCAATGATGGATCCACCAGTAGCAAGAAAGGGTCTGCCTAAGATGATTGGAACCTTTTCATCACATTCCATATCAAGGATCAAGAAATCAGTGGGCAGTGTGAGTTTTTATACACTTACTTATAGGTCATCCACTCTCCTATAAGGGTGTGTGAGTGACCTATCAGTAAGTTGAAGACAAATAGAAGTTGGTTGGATATCCTGAAGACCCAGATTTTTAAATAATGAGAAAATCATAAGATTGATACTTGCTCCTAAGTCACACAAACAATTCAGTTGCCCACTTCCTCCTATTCAACACTGAATGATAAAGCCATCAGGGTCCTTTAATTTGGGAGGAATTTTTTTTTTGGAAAATTGCACTACACTCCGCATTGAGATCAATTTTTTCCAACTTCTTACAATAATTCTTGTTCTTCAGAAAACTTTTTGTGAATGAAACATATAAAGGGATTTTATCCAAGGCTTCTAAGAAAGGCATGTTGATGGTGAAGATTCGAATCAGTTTCAAAAATCTCAGGTAATCGGGTACATCATTTTGCTTCACTCTTTCAGGGAAGGGAATGGGAGGGGCATAATGTTTTCGAATAGGTAGGTTATTCACCTTCTCCTCAGACCCCACTTTCTTTTTCACTTCCTTAATCAATTCCCACTTCATTTTCTTTGGTTCCTAAGCTTTCTCAAGTGTGGTTTGCACAATCTCTTCAGTTTGGAAGTCACTTTCCAGATTTCCAAAATTGGGATTTTCCATATTTTCATTTTCAATTTTAGCTTAAACATTGTTTTCCTCTTGCTTAGGTGGTTTCTTAACTGGTTAATTAAGTTTAAGCCCTGACCTAGTTGTTACTGCCATCACATTTTCTCTTAGATTGGGAGTTGAAGTGTTGGGAAGCTTGCTCTTTTGCTTACCAGTTTGATTCTTATCCATTTGACTCATTTGAAGTTCTAAATTATGAATCTTAGAATCTGTGTCCTTCTTAAATGATCTAATCTCACTCAAAACTTGTTGAAGCATCCCCTTTAACTCCCCTTGAGAATTAGAAGATTCAGCCTCAAATTGATTCTGGAAAATTTGTTTGGGATATGGGTGGAAAGTTGGGGAAGTGGGATGCTTTGTGACACCTTTCTCACTCCCTGATTGATTAGGATGACCTTGATATCTAGATTGGTATGGATTTGAGAGTTGATCATGGACACATTGATTGCTAGCCCTTTAATCGACAAACTGGGCACTCTCATCACATGAAACAGGGAGATCAAAGTTTGGAAAACATCTCTGAGTGTGACCAAACATCCCACAGTGATAACACTGCTCCCTAAGGATCCTATCATTAACAACAACAACTTGAGGATTTGTATTAGCCCTATAGATGACTCTCTTCCTAGTGCACTTGTGCTGAGATTTTTGAGCAAACTTATCAAACAATTGTTTCATATCATCAGCAGTGGAATCAGAGATATCACCTCCACAAGATTGATCAACTAAGTTCTGATTCTAGGGGGTGAGGGCATTATAGAAAGTCTCTATGAGCAGACGGGGAGCTAATTGATGGTTGGGGCTCTGTCTAAGAAGACCTATGAACCCATCCCATGCTTCGTGAAAGAGTTCTCCCTCATCCTGGACAAATCCAATGATCTTATGCCTAAACTCAATGGTGGTGTTCCTAGGATAATATTTAGATACAAAGGAATTGCACACCTCTTCCCAGATTCCAAAGTTTTCCTCATCTAAATTTTGAAATAAATTCCCAGCCTTCCCCTTTAGACAGAATGGAAAAAACCTCAACCTCAACTCCTCCTCACTAAGATCTTGCAGAGGAAACTGCTGGACAGAACCATAAAAATCTCTGATAAACTCTAAGGTGTCCTCTACTAGAAGACCATTAAATGATGGCAGTTGATAAAGATGAGACTGTTTGATCTCATAGCTCTCAGAACTAGGGGAAAATTTGATGTAGGGTGGATTGTTTGACATAATAGGATTTTGAAACTCCCTAAGATTAGGTCTCTCATGGGCAGGAACTAAGGGCTATGGCCCATTGACATTTTTATTTCCAGCAATGTTATCCAAATTCTCTATTTCAAGTTTCTTTTGTTTTCTAAGTGCAGAAAAATTTCAACAACAAGATTTTATTGAGATTTTTTTTGTACAGTTTTAAGTTTTGTATTTTTTTTTTGTGTTTTTTAACGTGGTCGCACGTGCCTTCCCCGGAAACGGCGCCAAAATTTGGTCGCACAGTCGTTGAGTACACACAAATTTAAAATTTATAAACCCTATAAACTACTAGTATTATGATAAGAAGGGTGTCAAACCATAGAGAATGATTTACGTTGTGCTAGACCAAATTAAAACTGAAACAACAAAAAGATAAAATAGAACACTAACAAAAACTGTATGAAAACAGTGGAACAAACACTGATAGTGGGTGTGAAAACAAAGGTGAAATGGTGAAATGTATGGCTTGAACATAGAACAAATAGTAATAATGATTTTAGGGTCCTCATGATGCTTTAAACTGATTAAAAAGATATTCTCCGCTTCTACTTGGTTTAATTCAATTACTCAGTGCATAGAAAAATGGTGCTAATCCACTGAGTTTCCACTTCAGTGGATCAACACAGCTCGATTAACTTCCTTGAGTCTCGATCTTTCGATCTTGACCCTTGGATAAATATGCTTAAATTGGAGAAGAGATGCATTGACCTTTTCCAATTCTCGGTACTTCGGTCAATAATCCACGGTGAAATGATTCACTACCACACCTGTCAGTTAGGTACTATGAAATGATACTCAAAATAAACAGAAGAGAAAACTGAGCAATGAAACTAACAAAACATGAGGGATAGATAGATGATCAGTTCTCTATAGCCTGATTCCCCTAATCTATTTAACTACACATTAAAATAGTAAAACAGATAGAAACAAATAATGAATTAAGAAACATCTCCCATGAGATTGCTTCTCTCTCCAGAAACTGCTATGATGCTGATCTCCTGACCAGTGTCTGTCTACCTCTGTTTCGGTGATGAAATGGATCGAGAGTTGATCGCGATGAATTGATGGATAGATCGATGGATGGATGGATTGATGGATGGATGAAGGGATCCCCAGATAGAATAATGGATACTATCCCCTATGGAATGAGGTTCTAGAATGTTGCCCCTGCTCTCTACCCTCTTGCTATCTTTAGATAGATCCTCTAATCATCCTCCTATGATCCTCATCCTGCCCTGTAATATCTTTTAAGCAGTAAATCCACGTGGCGCGTCTTCCGCATGCTTGTCACCAGATCCGAGTGAACTCCATGTGAGTGCAAACAATTCCCCTGCAACTACCTTGTGAATATTCTCACACCTTTTCCACAAACAATTTTTTTATCCCCGCTTCTACCAGAAGCCCCCCCCACACGAAACAATAGAAAACACAAAAAATGCACGTGAGTCAAATAAAAATAAAATGAAACTACCATATATTATATCATGAGTTAAAATTAATGAAAACCCTTATATATATAATTTATACTATATAATATTATTATTACTCATATATGTAAATATATATAATATAACATAACTATTAAAATTGTATTTAATTTAATATTAATATTAATATTATATTATTTAGATTAACTATTATATACATTATATGTTATTACATATGTTATATTAGTAATATTATGATGTATGTTAATATAGGTATGAAATATTATATATATGTTATTATATATTACAATATAATAATAAAAATAAAAGAAATAAAAGGTAAAAGTGGGAGGGGGGTCGGACGGATGGAGAAGAGAGGGAAGAGGGCAGGGGGTCTTTGTGCAGTGCAGGGGAAAGAAGAAGGGGCGTGGCGAGTGGTAGAGGCGGCTGGTGACCTCGATGGATTCGGGTGGGACTCGCTCCGATTCGTGCGACGCAGGAGAGGCAGCTGCACGACCTGAGGAAGGGAGACCGACGGGTTTGCATGGAGATGGGCAAGGGGTTCACCTGCTTCAGATTTGAGGTGGTGTAAGCAGACCGTGGTGAGTTCGGCTCAGTAGTATGGAACTGAGGGGTGTCATGTGACGAGATGAGCCGGCAGCTCACGGCGGGGCTTGGTGAAGTGGTGCGGCTCGGGTCTGCTCGCACGACGAGGAGGGGATGCAGTTGTGAGGGGGAAGCACGGACAGGGCTTGGTATGAGCAGCGCAGGGGTGCAGGTACCAACTCAAAACAAATCTGAGAAAATTGGTGGATTTAGATCTGTTCTTATTTCTTGATTCTTATTCTACTTATTCAGTTGATTGCTTTTTTTGATTCATTTATGGTTTGAATCTGCTACTAGATTATTGATTATTATTATTTTTTGTTGTTTCTCTTTGGAATTCAATGTTGTTGCTGTGTTTCTGGTGCTGGAATGGAGGAAAAATGGCGGGATGGTGGTAAGAGATAGTGGCACAATAGATGGGGAATACAGTGGGTTGGTGGTGGGAGAAAAGGAATGGTGGAAAAGTAGTCACCGTGAGTGACCCTCACGGTTGATGTGAGACAGCAAGTGAGGCACTGTGAGTCTGGGTGCTGCTCATGGTGAGACAGTGAATGAAAAGGTGGCTAGGCAGCGGTGAGACAGTGAATTGGGGGATACGGTGTCACCGTGAGGTGCGAAACAGTGGCGCCATTAGTAATGCTCACGGTGAGACCGTGAGGCTAAATCGGTGGGACAATCAAGAGGAACGGTGCCACCATGACTGGTGGGAAACAACGACAGGGGCACCGTACCGTGCGACCATAATACCTGCAAAACAAATAAAAAATTAAATTAATTAAAACTTTAATACAATTAAAAATGGATTAATGAATTAAATTAAAAAAATAATAAAATTAAAAACTAAATAAAACAAAGTTAAATAATAAAATTAATTATACTTCATTTAAAAGAATGAATTTATTTGTATTAAAAATTATAAACAAATTAATCAAATTAAAACATTTAAAGTCACTAACTTAAATTAATTAACCAATTAATTAAATAATTAATTAACTAAATAAATCATTAATTTAATGAATAATTTTTTTAATTGAATAATATTAAAATGTTAAAACTAATTAAATTCTTAAAAGAATTAAAAAAAACTAAAATGAGTTATTTATTTAAAATTTAAAGAATAACAAATTAATTAATTTAATTAATGAATTAATAAACTAACTGGAATGAAAAAATTGTAAAAATAAAATAATAAATAAATAAAATTCAAATTCGCAGGACTAATTTAATTTAAGAATTATTTAAAAATAATAATAATGAATACTAAAAACACATGATTTAAACTATAATTGATTATTTTACACAACAAAGTACAAAATCACAAGAATTATCAATTATTTAATAAAAAAAGTCATTTTGGTATAAAAAAGTCAATAAAAAATACAAAAAGGATGTGGAAAAGGGTGTGAAAAAACTGCCACATCAGGCATCTCTTTCCCTTTAACTCCCTCTTTATGTCTTCTTTCTCCTTTTCTCTCTATCCCTTTTTCTTATTCTTCCTATCATTTTCATTTTTTTTACCACTTTCATCATCAAACTTTTTTTTCTTTCTCTCTTCCTATTCTTTGTGGGTGTGTATTTTAAACACACTAAAAAACTAAAAAAAATTAAAAAAACAAAAGAACAAAAAGTGTCATACTTACTCACCATCCAGTTTTGAAAAATTTTCCAACCATTTTGGGGGAGTCAAAAGATATGTTTTTCTCTCAATTTTTTTTCATTTTCATCATAATTTTGGATAAATAATCTTGTGTCAAACCTAAAAAATTTTGAATGCTCAATTTTTGATTTGGAAAATGATTTTCCCCAACCATGAGGAACAATATTATCTTTCATGCCAAGGCCACCTATAGACATCTTTTAAATAGGTGTGTTTTCACCCCTGATTGTGAGTCTTGAGCTTGTGGACCTTCGATCTGAATTTCATACTTTGGCATGCATTAATATGATAAAAGCATTTTCTAAACCTCATGAGAATCACAATAGCCAAATATACTCTCATTACCCTTAAATTAAATCTACCTTTGAAAGCCTCTATGAGCCTATGAAAACCTTTTCTTTAATATCCACATTACAAGCCCAATATCTTATCCCACCCAACATCTACATGGATTTACATTGTATTATTTATTGAAATTTAAGTTTGGGGGGAATGAATTTCATTTTGGGTTCCCTTTTATTGATTTTCAACGTGTTATCACATGCTTAAGGGAAACCATCCATTTTAGTGTGGGGGAGAGGTTTTCATTCAGTGAGTTTTGGGAATGTATATATGCTTATGACATATTGTTCAAATTTTATTGAAAAGTGTTCAAACAAAAATCAAAAAAATAATGGGTTGTGTCTTGGGTGAGTCAAAAATCACTCTTCCTTAACCTTTTATCTTGTTATAACTATTACAATAAGTGTCGTGAGGAGATCAAACATGGGTTGAGAGATGAGTGTGATATTTGTTTCAAGTTAAAATTTAAAAAAAAAACACTTATGTCATTGGGAGAAGTTTTGTGTTTTGTAAATATTCCATATTTTCATTCCCTTAAAGTTTTATTCCATTTTTGTGTCTTTATTCACACAATTATTCCCTTGTAAATACGTGTTTCCATTTCTTTCCATGTTTTATTTCAAAAATATTGTGCATTTCCTTTTCTATGTTGGTGTTTTACCCCTCTTTCTACTCTTTTTAATACTGAATTCCTACCATCCCATAGCCACAGAAAAACCCCTTCAAAACACCTCTTTATTCTTGTGCACTTTAGGATAGGTAATGGTAGATGAGATCTCTTTCAAACTCTATGATTTTCACTCTTGGTTGGTGAATGAGTGAACCTCCAAAAATAAAATTTTATCATCTTAAGAGGAGTAAGTTTTGAGTGCCCACATTTTTCATTTATAAATTTGAGCATGAAAAAAGAGTTGTTTTTGGAACATTTTTTTTGTAACAATTTGAGGTGGAATTCAATATGGATGAGTGAAATAGTCTAAACCTCCCCTGAGTGGGGAAACAAAATTTTAATACTTGTTGGTGAGTGAAAATGATTTTGTAATGTTTTTTATATTTGTTGCACATGAGGACATGCACAAACCTAAGTGTGGGGGATTTGATGTTATTCACTTATTCAGAAATTTTTATTTACTCTCTTTACTGATTTTCATTGAAAAGTGCATAATTGGTGTGAAATACTCATGTTTTAATAATAAATGTAATTTTTGAGCATTATTTGAATTAATCAAATCAAGTTATTTTACTGTTTTAATTATAACTCTCACCATACTTTTCCAAATTGCATGATTATTATTTTTTATGGTTCCTTATTCAACTTAAAACATTTAATTATAAGGTACCTTTGGTCAAATCGTCCATTTGGAGGGTCATATGGTCCACACAAGAAGACCCAAAGAATCTATGAAGAAACTGGACCAACCATGATGATTGAATTACTGGCCTAAATCCCAAAGCCCAAATTTTATGAAACTCCACCATAGGTTATTAATTATCCAAAATAATCATGGATAATTTTTTTAAGGTACAACTAAAACCAAAAGGGGCCCAACTAATGCTTTGAAGTCCAGCCCACCATTCTGGATGAGAATTAAAATCAGGACACTATTAATGAATTTTCTCCTGATATACTCATAAAATAAAGCTGATATTTTTCAGTGTGAAATCTAAGATATGTTCAGACAACTTCTTAGAAGAAATTATTTTTATTTGAGGTCATCTTCCTATTCAAAAACTCATTCACATTTTAGACTTCAAAAAAGTGTTGATAAAAATGGACAAGTGAAAAATGTTTAGTAAAATTGACATATTTTTGGCTCCAAAAGTCCAATGGCCACCAAATTTTGAGGTATGATAGTAAAAATTAATATATACAACTTTTAAGAAGATAATATCTAGATATTCAGCTATATATATGGATAAATCTATGATGTAAGTGGAGGGGAAGATTTGGAATACAAAGAGTCCACCTCCTTGGGATATAAATACAACCCCCTCTTCTCCTTGCATGTGGTTGTAATTTAATAAGATAGGATCATACATTGTCACGACCAAGGATTTTTCAAAATATTTGGAGGACCTACCATACTCAATTTTTCACTTGAGAGACCCTTCCTCCTCTCTTTGTTTTCATTTACTTTTGTGTTCCTTTCATTTGTAATTGCGTAAGTTGTTTTCAATTTCATTTGAATTTTAATGAAAGTTTCTTCTTCATATTCTCTTTTAATAATCTACCCTATGTTCTTAAATATTAATTCTCTTAAAAAATTTGAAATCAATTTGAAACCCCTTCCCTTCTTTCGCTTTCTCATTCAATCTAAAGTTTTTTTTAATTCTCATCACCCTTCGTGTGTATATGTTCGACGCACAACTCTTTTCTTATCCTATTATTTTTGTTCTATTTATAATTCATCACCATAAAAATATATTACCATATTAATAAAAATATTAATGTATTAGTAAATCTACCATTGGGGTGATTCATTATTTGTGGATGTTAAACGATTGAGAGCTTTTGCTCAATGAGTATTATTTAATTTAACATTGTGTATATTGGACTTAACATGTCATGGATTAATGGAATATTTTGTTTAACGTATGTATTCCATGGATTATTGGAACCATAATTACACTACTACAATCAAGTACTGATTGATATTAGAATCATAGTTAATTTAAGTATTGGATTAAAGCCTTAACACTTGGGAATTCTGATCAACATCATCTTGTGAAGTGGGTGTTAATTTAATACAATATAAAGCAAAGTTCAAGGATATCACAAGATTAAATTCATAATAATTAACTCACCCCAATATTTATTAAATTTTTAAATCAATCAATCATTTCAATTAAGATCTGTAAACAAACCCCCACAATCAAAATATAATCAACTAAAAACAATCGACTATTAAAAAGTATCATCACCGAGGATTTGACCTGAGTGCTACTATACACATTAGGAGAGCATCATAACCTTGAATAGTATATAGGATACAATCGGCCATGATTTCAGCAATCCAACCGTGCAATGTGGGGCTTAAGGCAGTAGCTCGTGCAAGGTTAGCGTATGGTTTGCCTAATTGTTCACCCTAACTGTACACCGTTAAAAATTAGATCCAAAAATTGTGTATCTGACTCACTTTATCCCCTTAATCAATTTTTCCCCTAATACTACTAGAACACAAATTCCTCTTCCTCTCAAGGCTTGAGAGGCAATTCTCTTTTGTCTGGGAGTGATTCATAAGTGGTTTAAATGCTGTTGGAGATCTATATTTTCCAGTAAGTGGTCGTTATTGGTCGTTTTTCTTAGATCCTTGATTCTTATCCCTCTAAAACCATAAATCTATTCCATTATAGATATATTTATGTGTTATGGGTTGTTTTATGATGAATTGTTATTATATATAATGAAGGGATCATGGTTGATGATCATATCTATAAGGTTTAAGCGTCATTCTTCATTTTCACCTAATTTTGAGAGGTAGGTGACTTCTCTCTCAACTTCTATTAATTATAACTTGAAGGTTTGATTTCAAATTGATTGAATTTATTGAATTTTTTTTGAAACCCTTGTGTGATTTTATGGAAACCTCTTTAGTGATGTTTTCTTAGAAATTGTGGAAATTGGTTTGTTTTGTGTAAAGTATATATGGTTCATGATTTTAAAATGTTGGTTTTAAAATTATGGTTTGGTTTTGATGCATGGAAAATGTTTATAGAATTTTTTTCAATAAAATAAATGTTTTATTTAAATTTCTTGGCATGGGTTTTGGCATAAAAGGTTAGCATGAGTTCATTTTCATTAAACATGACCTAGTGGATGGGGCATGTTCCACTAGGGCACCTAGTATTGGTTATCTGTGATGAATTGGTAGATAGATGAGAGACCTCTCATGAGTATGGAGATGTCACCTAGGAATTCATGCATGTATGTGTGGAATGTGTATGCCAAATGGTATTTGAGAAAGGTTTTAATGTCTTGGTTTATTGCTTTCTATGGAAGCTACTTTTACTTGGAAAACTATTTTGTCTTTGATATAAACTATTTTAAGTTGTTTTAAACTATTTTATATAAATGTACTAATAATTTTTATCCTAGTGGCGTGAGATGGGAAGTAATTTGGGAAATTCCAATGATTTTTATAATCACCCCCTACTTGGGAACTATGATGCGTTTGTAGATTTTACATATTGAGACATAGGTAAAGTCTAGGTATCCTAGTTCTTTAGTGATTCTTCTTGATACCTTGGTTTGGGAAAGTGGATTTGGATCTTGGAGTGGATTGGGAGTTGTTGGTTGGTTTCTTTTATGTATTTGGGTTTTTCGTCCTTTTGTTCCTTTGGTTATGTTACTTTGATTTCATTTATACTCTGTTATTGTCTTTTTGTTTGGTTTTATATTGGATTGTATTTCAGTAATCATGCATCATAGAGGCTTGGTTGTTTATAGTTATCTTGGTTTGGTTCTTTTAATCTTCAAAGGTAAAATCATCACCTAATTGTTCATGAATCCCTTGATATTTATTTCTAGCCTTTGGTGTCTTGGGGATGTCACCTAAGGCTAGTAATACCCATCGCCTCTTCCCAAGCCAATGGGTGAAGGAAAGGATATTACAAAAAACATGACAATGAGTTATCCCTAAACATTAATCCTCATGGAGTATTATAGGTTATAAAGAAGTTTTATAGTTAACATAGGTTGTATTTTTTATTGAGATATAAATTATACTCATGATGTATAAATTGGGTATTGTATTCTTTAAGGCTACTGGAACTGATAAATTTGTTCCACACACTTTTCCACTGAATCCATAACATTTTATTCACTCATACAACAAAATTTGAGTTTGAGTAGAAAAGTATCTTCATGCTTTAATAAGAAGGAATTGGGATTTCCGTGTGCTACTTGACTACCGAAACACTATAGGATAGAGATCCTTCAAAAACATTTCCCAATACGGTGATGTGTTTGTGATAACTTATCATTGTTAATATGAAATGGATTTATCAAACTGATAAAAAAATGGTATAGAATCAATAAAATACATTTTAAGGGTCTTCTACAAAATATTTATAATTATAAAATAGTTTCTACAATGTAACCCAATATCATGAGGTGTAGTTCATTTCACCAGCTTCAATTTGAATGGTTATGGAACCGAAAAGATCATACAGATAAAATGTTATAGTTTTTTTTGTATTTGGATGTTTATAGAGAATTCTTAGAGTCCATGCTTGTGACCAATTCACATGACCACCTACCACATCTAAATTTAGTGTCCAGTTTACAAATCCAGCCTACGTAGCTAGCCTATACAACAACCCTACTATACTCAGAATGCACACCTATCCTACCATGCCTAGCATGATATCTAATATGCACAAGCATACCCCAATTTAAAACCCCACATACAGGACAATCCTTATATGTAGCACCCCCGGTTTCAAGTAAGTAACCCTTCATTTATTCTTTTTAAGTACATAAAGTGTTTGGGTGAAGTTTGGGAGGGTTTGGGAGCCTTTTGGAAATTTTTTGGGGCTTTTATACAGGTGAAAGGTTTGATCATGGTTTGGGGAAACCATGAAACCCCTATAGGAAATCATGCATAGTGAGATAGATCCTAAGGGGAAGGTTCATGGGTAGGTGCATAGTTTGTCCAAACCGTGCAGCTACCTAGGAGAAACTGTAAAAAGTGAGATAGTGGGATTTTGCACGGTTGGTGCATGGTTTGTCTAACTATGTGGGCCAACCATGTGAGGTCCCTCTTTAATCATAGGCTGGTGTACAGTTAGCGCATAGTTTTCCTAACTATGCACAGTTTAAAAACAAGATCCTATAATTGTTGATCTAGGTCAATATTATGTTTAACCCATCATTTTTACCCAAAACTGAACCTAACTCGAAAATTATTCCCCCCAAGGCTAAGGAAGATTTCCCTATCAATCTAGAGTCAATACAAAGGTGTTTCTAGGTGCATTGAAGCCTGATTCTCATGGTAAGTCATCATTTATGGTAGTTTTTTTTTAGTTTTTATTAGATATACTTTCCTATCTATCCTAGTTTCTTAGATATAGTTCCATTGTGGACAAATATAGGGATTTTAATGAAAATCATGGTTATATTTAACTTTTTTGGTGTTAAGGGAAGAGTTTTAAGGTGGGTTTTTAGAGATTCAACCTGGTTTCATTGGTGTTTTAGTGTCGTTCTTTGTTTTCTCCATAAATCCCAAGGCAGGTGGATTCATTCTCGAATCCTCTTTCTAGAAATAGAAGGTTTGATTTCAAATTGGTTGTTTTGTGTTAAATTTATTGTGAATGTTTTGCACAATGATTGATGGAAACCTTATTTGTATTGTGTGAAATTGGGTGTTTTGGAAAAAGGTGAAAATGGTAACTTGATTTTAAAATGGTTAATTGATTTTGATGCATAAAAAAGTGTTTTCAATAAAATTTTGGTTTTATTGGAATGGTTTTTTTGGAAAAAGTGTTTTCAATAAAATATTTGTTTTTATTAAAATGGATTGTTGTTATGAGTTTTGATAAAAGTGAAGTTTTATTGAAATATTTGTATTGGTTTGGAAAATGTTGTATTGGCATGTGGTTGGATTAAATGGTTAATCATGGATGGAATGAGATGGATAATGGTCGTAAAAGTACCACCATTAAAGGGATGGGTTATGGACATGAATGTTTCACTGTCAATGGTAGCACCAAGCTTGTGTGGTTTTGTGTTTGGGTGTGTGTGGATATGTGATATGGAATGGGTAATGACAATTAGATTAATTAAATGGTTGAAATGACTTCTTTGGTTGCTTTACTTAGAAATTGGTTCATTTGAGAAAATTGTTTTTGGTATGGAATTGTTTGGATTTGTTATAAATTGGTGAAGTGTTTTCAATGTTTTTTATATAAATTATTTTATATAAATGTGCTAACTTGTTATATCTTAGTGGCATGATTAGGGAAGTCATTTAGGGAAAGACTAATAAGTTTCACTACTCACCCCTTCTTTGGCATGTTGGTTCTTTTGCATATATAGTTTATCAGTACATAAAAAAGGTAAAGTATCACACTTCTCTAGTGGAACTTTATGATACTTGGGATATTTTGTAGTATTAGAGCATGGAGCATGTTTGGAGTTATGGAGCTATGTCTTTGCAGAATTTGAGTTTTGTTGGTTTTGTCTTCTATTGTGTACTTAATGTTAGTCATCTTCCACTGTGGTACTCTATTGTAGTTTAGTTTTGATATCAATGGTAATTATTTGATTTGTTTTACATTATTATCATGCATCATGGAGTGGTTTATTCTATTATGGAATGTTTGGTTGAGTGGTTTTATTTCTTAATGGTAAAATTTCCCTCTAATTGTATCGAAGCCCTTGGCATCTTGAGGATGTCACTTAAGGCCAAGTAATGTCCATCTACATTCTCAAGCCAATGAGGAGGGGTGGGATGTTATAAGTGGTATCCGTTTTTGTCCTTCCAATTTTTTTTGGAACAAGTGATCATCAATTTTTTCAGTCTTGGCATTGAAAATTCATTCTGGTTTCATCCTTGAGTTAGGATGGTAGAAAGGAGTAGGATTGTCAGGACTTGAAATTTAGAGCACAAAAAGATGTAGCTAACCTTTTTATGTTGAACTTCAAGTTACTAGAGAATTGGTATATAAGTGTTTTGGAGACACTTATTTTATTTTAAATCTCATTGTCATGAGTTTATCCAATGATATGAGAATGACATGCATTGTAGAAATGACTTCCCATTAGGAGTTCTTATTTCATTTTTAATAATGATATATGATTTGGTACAAAACTGTTGATTTTTTAAAATTATTAAAGTTATTTTCAAATGTGGGATTTTGAAAATGCATGAAATGGTTATTTTGAAAATGGAATGATTTTAAAAAGTATGGTGCAATTTTCAAAAAATGATTTAATGTGGAAAATGTTAAATTTTGGAAAGAAATGTTGTGATAGTATGATGTGGTAGTAATTGAAAATTTTAAGCCTTTAGTTTCTATAGAGTGATAATTATGGTGTTTGTTGTTTTTTTAGAAAATGGCACTTGGTAGGCATCATAGAAACAAACTGGAGGAAGCTGTTGAGAATGTGGTTGCACTTGAGTCACAGGTGAACCAATATCTGGTTTAGAGTATAGTCTAAGATTTTTAGGAAATGGATATAGGTAAAAGGATATATGAACCAAGAAAATTAGATCATTATGTTCATTTCTAAAAGTATAATCCACCCATATTTCGAGGTAATTCGGAGCTAGAGAAAGTAGAGGTGTGGCTCAATAGGATGAATTGAATATTTGATTTCCTTGTCACACTAGAAGAGTTGAATTTCAAGTTGGTGACATATATACTGGAGGATATTTCATGACAATGGTGGTATTTATTAGTTTAGTCTAAATTAGACTAAGGCATGACATGGAAGGATTTCGAAGAATTGTTCAATAAATAATTCTATCACCGCACGTTCATAATTCAAAGAATGATGGACTTCTTCAGATTGAAGTAGGGAAATCTTTCTATCATAGAGTATGTGGCTAAATTTATTAATTTAGTTCACTTTTCACCCAAATTTTCTACTAGTGAATCCTTGAAGGCATGATTCTTTGAATCAGGGTTGAGGCATGATATTTGCTTGGATATTTCCATGCTCTGTATAACAGATTATACAGAGATGGTTAATAGAGTGACTATGATATAAAGGGACATATCATTAGTTATGGGTAGAGAAAGTATGTTTATTCCTATGGGAAATGGTGGGAACTCTAATTATGGGAACAAGAAGAAGAGGGACACCTTTTTCCAAGGTGGGAGCATGACTCAGAATCAAACAACTGGATTAGTGAATCTTACCCCAAGACCCAAGACCAAGACACGATGTTTCCAATGTGGTTATCTTAGTCACATGAAGCGAGAGTGTACGACAAAACCTAGAGAATTCCAAAATTGAAATTAGATGGAGAATCTTCAGTGCTATTATCGCAATGCTCAGAGGTCGGGTGTTCAGAAAACTTCTTAGGTGTCATAAAAGTCATATGCTTCGATGGGATGAGTGTAACATAATCAATCTAATCAGAAAAATAAAGCTAGATATGGTGATTCCAGGAATACCATGACTCCTCATAAAGGGATATCTCAATAAGGAAATAAGGAACAAAGTGCCACGAGGAAGAAATTATATGGAGTTGAGCAGGTTATTATGGATGACCAATCTGGACCATCGACCATTCATGGTAAGATTATTTTGAATTATACCCTTATGAAAGCTTTGTTTGATATGGGTGAATCACATTATTTTATTTATTCTCATGCTATTGATTTTATAGGTTTAAAAGTTGAGATGATTCTTTCTGTATTAAAATAGAAAACTCCTCTTGGTCAAAGAGAATGTCAAGCCTTTATGTGTAGAGCATGATCTATATCTATTGATAGAGTTGAGTTGATATGGGATTTTTTATGCTTAATATGGATGTCTATGATATAATATTAGGTATGGATTTATTGACAACATTTATGGATCACATCCACTATTATACCAGAATGGTTAGTTTCATATCTGAGGATGGCTTCGAGCATCTCTTTAGAGGATAAAGGAATGTAAAGGCAAGTGCAATGGGCTTGTTGGCACCAACAGTGGGAATAATCTCATACCATTTGACATCTTTGACTTTGGAATCAATGGAAGAGATCTAGAGTATCATTTTTCCATCAGTTGTGGATTAGTTTCTTTATGTTTTTCCTGATATTTTCTGAGGGTTTCCACTTGTAAGGTAAGTGGAGTTTATGATTGATCTTCTTTTGGGGACTAGTCCTATTTCCCTTCCATATTATTATATGGAACCAACAAAATTAAGGGAAATGAAAGTACAATTGGAAGAGTTAGAAAGAAAATGGTTCATTCATCCTAGAAAATATCTATAGGTAGAACCGGTTTTGTTTGTCAAAAATGAGGATAGAACTCTACAGTTTTTTGTGAATTAGTGTAAGATTAACTAAGTTAAGATAAAGAATTGGTATTCACTTCCATGTATTGATGATATTTTAAATCAATTTATGTGAGATAAGTGGTTCTCTAAGATTGAATTGTGACCAGGATATCACTAATTGTGGGTTTGGAAGGAGGACATTCCAAGGACAACTTTCAAGAGTAGATATGAACATTATGTATATATGGTAATGACTTTCAGTTTTACGAATGCACCAAAAATCATTATGGTATTGATGAGTAAGATATTTCAGAGCTATATTTATTCTTTTATGGTGGTCTTTATGGATGACATATTAGTGTATTCAAGGACATGGGATGGGCATGAGCAACACTTGGTGACATTTTTGACAATCTTGAGGGATCATTGATTATATTACAAACTATCAAAATGTGATTTTTGGATACAAGAGGTATATTTACTTGGCTATGTAATTTTTTGAAAAAGGTGTTTCTATATATCCATAAAATATAGAAGATGTTATATCTTGGAAACCACCAAATAACATCTTTGAGATATGTAGTTTCCTTGGTTTAGCTGGTTATTACTGACATTTTGTTCACGATTTCGCATGACTAGCTTCACCAATGACAGATTTGACAAGGAAAAATTTTCCATTCAAATGGAATGTAAAATGTTATAAATATTTTCAAGAGTTTAAATTTCAGCTTACATCGACACCAATATTGATTTTCTTAGAATTAGAACTAGGGTACATGGTGTATTGTGATGTTTTGGGATTAGGGTTGGGATGTGTTCTCATGCAGGGGGATCATTTTGTTGCTTATTGCTCAAGACAATTATGGTTTCATGAGAAGAATTACCCAATACAATATTTGAAGTTAGCTTCCATAGTCTATGCTTTGAAGACTCGGCATCATTGCCTTTTTGGTAAGAAATTTACAATGTTTATGGATCATAAGATCTTGAAACATATTTTCTCAAAAAGGTATTTGAATCTGATACAAAGAGGATGGATGGAGTATCTCCAAATGTTCGACATTGACTTGATGTATACACCGGGTAAAGGAAATTCAGTGGCAGATGCATTAATCAACAATTCGTATGCTTATTTGAAAAAACAAGATTTAGAATAGTGGTAGTTGATGTCGTTCATAGCCGGCATTCACTTAGAATGTGAATACTGAGGTGATGTAGCAGTTTTCTTTCCAGTTTTGGTGGTTCCTGATTTGGTGAAGATGGTTAAGGAGGCACATAAATCCGATTCAGAATGTGTTGATATGTGGTTTAAATTCAATGATGGGGAGACCATTGAGGGATGAAGGCTATATGGGAGTTCTATGTTATGGTTCAGAAATCAGATAGTTGTACCTATGTCTTGTCAGGAACAAATTCTTCATGCTTACCACCACTCGATATGGGTAATTCATCCTGGAATACAGAAGATGTATAAGGAGTTGAAATCATAGTTTTGGTGGGTCAATATGAAAAGGAAGGTGGTTGAGTTTGTTTTTGAGATGATTAACTTGTTATTAGGTTAAAGCAAAGAATCAATGACCAGCAGGTATACTGCAGTCTTTACCTATCATTATTTAAAAATGGGAGAAGATAGCCGTGGATTTTGTAATAGGTCTCCCAAGAAGGGTTTGGAAACACGATGCTATATGGGTGATAGTGGATCGACTCACAAAGTTATCTTATTTCATCCCTATTCATGAGTCTCATATGATGGATTACTTTTCAAAAAGTATATATCCAAGAAGTGGTAAAGAGGCATGGCATACCAATTTCGATAGTGTTAGATAGAGATCTGGGGTTTACGTCTTGTTTTTTTAAATCATTAAAAAAATACCTTGGGACTCAGTTAATTATGAGTATGATGTATCATCCTTAGATGGATGTATAATCTGACAGATGATACAAACTTTGGAAGACATGTTGCGAGCTTGTGTAATGGATTTTGGTGTCTCATGGGAAGAGAACATACCATTAGTGGAGTTCTCATATGACAACAGTTACCAGGACTCAATAAATATGGCACTTTTGAAGCATTGTATGGGAATCCTTGTTGTTCTCTACTTTGTTGGGTTGAAATAGGTGAGACTTCACTAATTGGGATGAGCCTTGTCCAAGAGACAACATAGAAGATTTAGTTGATCCAAAAATGGATGGAGATGGTACAAATTCATCAAAAATCATATGAAGATCATTATTGATGGTCGTTGTCCTTTGAGGTGAGTGATCGTGTGTTTTTTAGGATCTCTCCAAGACTTGGACATCATCATTTTAGGAATTAGTTAAAGTTATATCCTTGATAAATAGGCCCTTTTGAGATACTTAAATGAGCTGATGAGGTGGAATATTGGCTGGATTTACCACCACGGTTCAGTGCGGTGCACAATATGTTTCATGTATCTCGGTTGAAAAAGTATCATCATGATCCTGACCATGTGATCAGATGAGATCGCATTGACCTAGATCTGGATGCTTCATTGGTGCACATGCCGGTGCAGATTGTGGATAGGAAAGAGAATGTATTTCATGGGAAAATAATCGCTCTAGTGTGGGTTTTGTGGAAACATGGTCAGATTCAGGAATATACTTGGGAACATGAGAAGGAAATAAAAGAGTAATGTCCATAACTCTTCTATAACAATGATGTTTTTCTACTTTCTAGGGATGGAAAGGCCAATGGTGGGGAGAATGTATCACCACCAGTTTTAATTAAGTAACCCTTTATTTTTGATTTATAAATATGCAAGTTTTTGAGTGAAGTTTGGGAGGGTTTGGGAACCTTTTGAAATGTGTTTGAGGATTTTCTATAGGTACACTACTTGATCATAGTTTGGGGAAACCATGAAACTCCTACAGAAAATTGTGCACAATGATACATAGGTTAAGGGGAAGGCACACGGGTTGGCGCATGGTTTTTCCAAACCATGCGGCTACCTAGGAGAAACCGTGAAAAGTGAGATAGTGGGATTTTACATGCTTAGCACATAGTTTGTCTAACCATGTGGTCTAATAGTGAGAGGTCCCTCTTGAGGAATAGTTTGAAACACAATTAGCACACCGTTTTCCTAACCGTGTGACTAATCGTGAATGATTTTAAAACATGAACCTATAATTGTGGATCTAGGTCGAGATTGTGTTTTAACCCCTTAATTTTACCCCAAACCAACCCTAACTCGAAAATTATTCTTCCCAAAGGCTAAGTAAGATTTCCCCATTGATTTGGAGCTGATTTGAATGTGTTTCTAGGTGCGTTGAATCCTGATTCTCATAGTAAGTCATCATTTATGGTAGTTTTTATTAGTTTTTCTTAGATTAACTTCCTCCGCCCTCTCTCTCAGTTTATTATATATTCTGATTTGGATATATATAAGGTTTTTAATGCCAATCATGGTTATATTTGTCTTTTTTTATGTTAGGGGAAGAGATCTAAGGTGGGTTTTTGGAGATTCAACCCAGTTTCATTGGCATTTTAGTGTCTTTCTTCATTTTCCTCATAAATACCGAGGTAGGCGGATTCACTCTCAAATCCTCTTGCTATAACTAGAATGATTAATTTAAAATTGGCTTTTTTTGTGTTAAATTTATTTTTAATTTGTTGTGCAATTATTTATGGAAATCTTCTTTGGTGAATTTTTTTGGTATTGTGCAAAATTGGGTGTTTTGGACAAAGGTGAAAATGGAAACTTGATTTTAAAATGGTTATTTGATTTTGATGCATGAAAAAGTGTTTTCAATAAAAATTTGGTTTTATTGGAATGATTTTTTTTGTTGTAAAAAGTGATTTCAATAAAAGGGTTGTTTTTATTGAAATGGATTTTTATTATGGGTTTCAATAAAAGTTCAGTTTTATTGAAATGTTTGAATTTGTTTGGAAAAGGTTTTATTGGAATGTGGTTGGATTTAATGGTTAAGAATGGATGTAATTTGATTTATATTGGTTGTGAAAGTACCACCATCAAAGGTATGGGTTATGAATGTGAAAGTTCCACTATAAATGGTAGCACCAATCTTGTATGGTTCTATGAGTGGTTGCATGTTTGGGTATGTGTGGATATGTGATATGGAATGGGAAATTGCAATTAGATTAATGAAATAGTTGAAATGACTAATTTGGTTGCTTTGCTTAGAAATTTTTTCGTTTGAGAAAACTATTTTTGGTATGAAATTATTTGGCCTTGTTATAAATTGTTGAATTGTTTTCAATAGTTTTTATATAAATTGTTTTATATAAATGTGATAAACTATTCTATCCTAGTGGCGTGAGTAGGGAAGTCATTTTGGAAAGTCATACTAAGTTTCATTACTCACCCCTATTTTGGAACATTTGTGCTTTTACAGATATATTTTATCGAGACACATGCAAACATAAAGTATCACACTTCTCTAGTGATGATTTTTGATACTTGGGTTATTTTTTTTTGTATTATATCATGGAACATGTTTAGAGTTATAGAGCTATTTCTTTGGATTATTTGTTTTTTTGGTTTTTATTCTATTTTGTACTTGATGTTAGTCATCTTCTATTGTGGTAATCTATTGTAGTTTTGTTTTGATATCAATGGTAATGATTTGAGTTGTTTTACATTGTTATCATGCATCATGGAGTGGTTTATTTTTTTATAGAATGTTTGGTTGAGTGGTTTTATTTATTAAAGGGAAAATTTTCCCCCAATTTCATTGAATCCCTTGGAATTTATTTTCAATATTTGGCATCTTGGGGATGTCGCTTAAGGCCAAGTAATATCCTTCTTCCTTCTCAAGCCAATGATGAGGGGTGGGATGCTACATTATACACCTAGGTCACCAAGTTTTCCTATAAAGAAGACAATAACGGGTCATCTTTTGTACCTATTAGAATATGTATATCCTCCCCAAAGCTCTATGTGCCCTAGTGTCATGCCCAAGTCTCTAAATACCCTTTGGTAGCATGTTTATTCCTAAAAACAAAGGTAAGTTACCAAAATTTTGGTTAATTGAGTTACACAATGGGTTTAAACTTCTGAAACCATCACAGGTGACCACTTCATCCCTAGTTATTCAATGATAGGGATAAAGGCCAATACCATACAATATACTAGAGAGCTATTTTCTTGAAGGAATTCATGGTTATCCCTAACCACTATGGTGAAGCTTCACCCAAGTTCCATAAGTAAGGCAACCACTTTTCCCTAGTATCAGTAGGGTGAGAAACCTTAGTTTAGTCCCTAAATTGAGAGACCCTTTAATCAGGTCTCTATACTTGGGATGACCTTAAACCATATCAATTAACCATGGTGACCTTTTTCTTAGCTCTAATACACGGGTGAACTCATTTTCCCAGCTCTCACACCTGAGAACCCCTACAATGGTAAACCCCTTTACTTGGGTCTCACAACTGGTCACACAACCTTTAGAGAACCCCTTTTTCTTGGTCTCACACCTAGGCACCCATACCAGTGTAAACCCCTTTTCTCAAGTCTCATATTGGGGCACCCCTACTAGGGAGAATTAATTTTCCAAGGTTTCACACTCAGGTGCCCTTACTAGGGCAAACACATTTGCCTAGGTCTCAAAATTGGGTGCCCCTACAAGGGAGAACCCTATTACCTGGGTCTAGCACTTATAAACCCCTAAAAAGTGAACTCCATTTCTTAAATCTCACACTTGGGTGCGCATACTATGGTGAACCCATTTTCCCTAGTCGCACACTTGGGAAACCCTACATGGGTGAGCCCTTTTTCTCGAGTCTCACACCAGGGCTCTTTTATTAGGGATAACTCACTCACCAAGTTCTCACACTCAAGTGCCAATTACTCATATATATAGTCCTCATTTTAGGTGTAAACCCCCAAAAATGATTTCACTTGAGTCACTTACCATGTAAGGAACTTTGGTGAATCTATTTATTAATCCCCACTCAACCCCTGTTATACATTCTCTTGTAATATGACAGGTCTTCTAATATATCTTGTTTCTCACACCAAGCATGAATCACATGAGTTTCGAGGTATACAGTTGATCACTTCACTACCATGATTGAGACACATCATGTAAAACCTCAGGTAAAGTTAATGATCAATTTTATTCCATATTAACAATCATTAATTATATTTTATATATTTATATCAATTATAAGAATATTAAGTTATTTTTCAATCCAAAAAGAAATAATTTTATTCTTATTAAAACCATCTTCATGTATTATAAAGTTTAATATAAAATATTAATTTGTAAATTATAAAATTAGAATTTAAAATAAATAAATTCATTTTTTAAATCATCATATCAATGTTATTTTATGGTGAATTTTTTTATTTTATGAAAAAAGTGATTTTTCAATGAATAATGAAAAATACTGATTTTTATTGATAATTGTGTTTTCTTTTCAAGTATTCACAATGTAAAATTCTATTTTATATTAGTTTTAAAATTTAATTATTTCATTTTGAATAATAATAATCAAATAAATCTAATTAGAATCAACATTATACTTTAATTTTGTATAAAAACATTTTTATACTTAAAAAGACATTTTTCAGAAAAACTAATTTTCATCACTTTTGTGAGTTTAATTATAAATTCATTTCTTCCACTTATATAAATTTAATCATGAAAAATTGATTCCATATTTGGAATGATGCGGTCTAAATTTTTTAAATATTTCAACATATTTTTATATTAATGTGAATAGTAACTATAATAAATATTTGTTACCATGATAAAGGTAAAATGAGTTAATTAATTTTAAACTATTGTGATAAAGCATAAAAATAATTCAAACACATGAATTTATTTCTTTGTATGATAAAATTTATTCAATAATAATACAAAATTTCAAAATATAGACTTTTGTTCCTATTCATTGTTGATTTTGATCTTTAAAATATTTTATGTAAAGAAAAATACAAAATGTCACTATCTTGATTTTAAATTTCTATTACAGGTTTGCATAGAGATAAAATAAGTTGTAAATTAAATTTAAATGTTATTTTTAGAATAATATTTTTTATAATAGTAATTTATTTCTAATTTTTTGGGTTGAAATAATTACCTTAAATTTTTACACAACCCCGACATAGTGCTTGTGCAAGCAGTAGAAAAATAAAGTAAATGATTTTAACAAATCAAAAAGTAATATTGTTTGGGTAAGTTTTAGTATCACATGAATATTATATATCAATATAAAATTTTATTTATGTGTTAAAGGTTTATATTATATTTTAGTTACTATATTTATGTCAATAAATACAAGTTAAATGAATAGTTCAAAAAATTACATTAATTATATTTTATAATAATTCATATTTTATTAAATGGTTTAAAATTCATAGAAATATTATCTTCATACATGATAATTTTATATATTTGATTATATCTATCATGTTCTTTTTATAGTCCACTTTTCCTTTTATAATAAATTTCATGACCACTAAATAGTATTTTTTTATACTATTGTAATTGTCAAAAGGGTTAACAAAGGGTTAAAACAAATTGATAAGATTGAAAAAAACACTCCAAATAGTCTAAATTTTATTTTAATAGAGTATTTAGACTCATATTCATAAAAAAATTCATATTAAATACATTAGGATACATTTTTCCAAAAAATTATTTTTTCTTAATTTAATACTTTAAGTAATTCCAATAGCACCCCTCCCCTCACTTATAAAAGGTAACCTTCTCTCCTATCCCCACACATTTTTATCAATATAAATCATCAATTAACTATAAAGATACATTAAATACATCTCTAAACACATCTTAGATTCCTTAGTTTTATTATAAAACCATTCTAAGAAGGATTTCCATGGAAACCTAAAGAGGCTGTACGAAGAAGAGGTATAGTTCTTAACCAAGTGTTTTCATTTTATTTCTACTTCTACCTCATTAAAATATTCTCCAACCATGATAAAATAATGACATAAGTATCTTACATATACTGAAATGTTATTATGTTAATTTAATAATCAATATTCATGTCCTCTTATATAAAATGGGAAATGAAACCACCGACCATCTGTACGATAAAATACCACATCGTGAACTAATGTAATTAATTTCCCATCAGAACCTCTCACAACTGGTTATAATGATGGATTTAATGTATATATATGATATTAATTATATCATTATAATTATTTAAAGGTAATATATAATGTATTTTCTTACCTTTACATTCACTGAAAAATGATAACGTCGCTCTTATGTATATGTGAATTACCGCCTCCATGAAGTGATGTGACTCGTTTATCATCACTACATCACATGGTTGGAAAATATAAGATTATTTAAATATATAATATGATATTTAATATATAATAATAATTATATAAATGTAAATAATACTTACCTTCTTTCCATCATGATTGTTGAAAAATTGAAACTTTACTCATGCATACGTGAAGACTACCATCTCCATATTGTAATGTAATCCATTTTTCAGAACCATATTTCATGGTTGGTTTTAATAGTATAATTAATGTATAAATATGATAATTATTTTATTATTATTTATCTATATATGATTAAATAATTATCTATTGGACCATAGTCAAATTATCGAATTCATTTTAGTCTTATTAGCCAAATATCATCAAAACATTAGATGTGAACATTATTGAATAAGTAATTAAATATATCACAGTAATAAATAAAATAAAATAAATAATAAACATGAAAATTTTATTAATAATTTAAATAAATAACTTATATTTTTTATTCTATAAAATAAAGAACATACGTGATGAGTCCAACTCAAGGAATGTGATATTCTTTTAAAAATCCAATTTTAATGTTTCCCTTCCAACTCTTTTTCTTCTATGTAAAAATTATAATAAAAGATTAATGAAAAATTATTATTTATGATTCAATGGTTTCTAAAGGTCATTTGCCACCATATTTGACTTTATTTATAATGGTTTCAAAGGGAATCTTTTTATCATTTTTATCATGGGTCACTTTTGACTCTTTTTACCAAAGTGTATAAGAATTTTTTTCTTTAACATATATGAAATGAACAAAATTTCCCACGATCATGAATTTTCATTGCATTGAACATTCCATTAAAATTTTACTTGGTTATTTTCTTATGAAATCATTTTTTTATTATTTATATTCCTCCAATGTCTTGAAGGCCTTCATTTTTTTTATTTATTTTGATAATCCACCTTTCAAGGGGTGAAGTGAAACCCTTACAAGGCCCATAGGTGTAAGTATTACATGGCTTGTAGGCCTTAGAGGAATTCACTGCCCAAAGTATTCAAACATTACATACAACCCAGACTAACTACTTGGAATTGATGCTCCCTTGCATCTTCATTGTGAAATCAACTCTCCACCTTCACATGGCTATTTGGATAGGCTTTCCCATGCTTGCACATGCTTATCTTGATGGCAGGTTCTATACCCTATCATTCTTGCAATTCATTTAACTTCTAATATAGTGAGAGCCCTTGCTAATCCTCCTTCTGGAGCTTGTTCATTGTAGGTTGTCTGGTTTACATCTGCACTTGAGGTGGCTCGAATGCTTTAAGGTGGCCCGAAAGATTTACTGGCTCGAAGGCCTGGGTGGCCTGAAGACCTTAAAGGACTTGGGGACCAAATCGGTGGCCCGAAGGCCCAAACAGGTGATCCCAATACAAATTATATGAGAGATGAGCCTGATACAACATATATGATAGGTGATCCTGATACTACTTATATGATAGGTGATCCCAATATATCTCTCTAAAACATTATGTAATGATCCTTGTCTTCAAATCCAAGAAGGAGGGAGTTAACTATGGAGGGTCTACTTATGTATTTAATTGGGCTCTAGTTAATTCTAACATGGGTTACAAATATAATTCTCTATGTTGGTTATAAGGGTTTATATTTTCTTGTTATGGGTTTTAAAGGATTTCATTTAGAAAAAAGTTTACGTTCTTCATGTGGATATGATTTATTTAATAATTTAAAATAATATTTTGATAATGGTATTTTTTTTTGGTTTTCATGATTTTCACTCATCTAATGGATTTCTTACTTTTATGTCCATTAATGAGTTTTATGTGTCCATACCATGTTTTTAAACGTTTTCACATAGATTAATGATGTGTGAGTAAAAATAAGAAGTCACGTTGAATGTTATGAAGATTTTTAATGAAAATAAAATATGTTATATTTTATAAAATTTATATTGTGGAAAAATGGATACTGAGTAAAAGTGTCCAAATTCTAATATATGGGGTTGTTATGTAAGTGTTGTGCCTTATTTATCTTAAAATATATACCGTAAAGATCCTAGAATATTAAGAATGTTAATTATTAACTAAAAAATAAATATTATGAAATGTTTTAAGGACGGTTCCTTATAGTTGGTAATAGAGTAATGATTTAGATAACATTAGAGGTTATGATAATGTTAATAGATTACCCTTGATAGATTATACATTAGGATTAAGTTGAAATTATATTGAATTTAAAGATTACCATATTGCTTCACCTAATCTATGTTTGTTCATAATGTATTTCTATAGAGGAAACATGGAAGCTTATGTAAGAATGTATCAAGAGGAAAATATCCTTATAAATAAGAATCCTATAATGGATAGAATTATAATAGAGAATTTTTTTTAGTGATGGATTAGTTGATGTAGGATATAAAGGGTGGTGGCATCCATACTAGAGAGAAACTAGATTTAACACCAAGGATCCTGTATATAGTTGAAAATTTTATGAAACAACACACTCCATGTAAATACACAAACTTATCATACATAAATATTACATCTTAATAGAAAAATATTCATTACATAACATAATATTACATGCTAGAATCATTTAGGTCTAGTGACTTTGGAAACTTGGACACATAAAATAACTGGTCCATAATAAATCTACATCATTTCCCACTATGTTCTTCATAAATATAACCCTTTATAGAAATATCATACACAATGCCTTTAATAATAACCTAGGAAAAGGAAATATAAGAAAAGGTGATCTCAAATGCTCAGTAAGGGTAAACACGGAAGATACAAACATATTACGAGAATAAGGGCATGAGAACATGATAATAACATTTGAAAAGCATACCCTGCATATCATAGATCTTAAACTTTAGTCATGTAATAAATCTTGGAAGTTTATATGACATGAATCATAATGGAATAAAATAACATAAACCATGAGAACTTAACAATGGCATAAGGCATATATTTATGGCATACATATAAACATAGAAAATCATTTTCTTAGTTATTCAAGGATTATTTACTAGACTATTATAATAGAATGGGTTCACTCCTAAACCATCATAGTAGTCAAGGTTCACTCCCAAGAATATCATAGTGGATAGAGTCCCTTACCAAACTGGGTTTATTCCCCATTCCATTCCTATATATCTCATGAGATATCAATCTTTACTCAATGCTTTGGAGAGAGATATAGGTCCCACTTATTACATAATGAAAATAATACATATGCATGCCACAAGATCATAAAACATTTATCATATCATAAACCATGAAAAGAAATGGATTTCATAAAAATTTCATCCTAGAATAAACTATGTAAAAGAAACAAGTTTCATAATAATTTCATCATAGAATAACCAGTGGAAAAATAAATGGGTTTCATAATCATTTTATCATGGTATAACATATGAAAAATAGGTTTCATAAACATATTTTCATCATAAACATAAACCATCTAGAGAAATAATATGAATGGTATCCTTGGATCATATCCATAGTAAAGCATAAGTAATATCAAAGGATGTCATCTTAGATGGAAAATTATTTTTAAAGATCAATCAAAAAATTTCTTGAGGAAAATAACTGTAGAGACTCTGGTTTTTCCATGTAAGACTTTATAATATTTCTAGGAATATTTTCAGAACTATACATTGAGACTATGTGTTATTCCAAGGCTCGATGATCCTAAAATTAATTTTATAAAAATATTAAATATATTTTATATCACACACATGCTATTTTTCATAAATAATGGAATATCACCCAAATAGAGTCTCAAGTTGGAAATCTAAGTCCATGATTGATTCTAGAACACGAGGCTTACCTTAGGCATGACCTAAGGTTGGTTGACACGAGATGTCTAGTAGAGGCAGCCGTTAGTGGGTGAATTTAATTAAAATAAATAAATAAATAATTTATTTGTTTTATTAAATAACCTAAATAAATTCTCTACAAATACCCTATTATGATAGTTTGTCAAGGGTTAGCCACATAACCCTTTCTAGATCTAAGAGTAGTAGGAGAGAGTTCTTTATTAGTGGATCAACATCGAATGATAAATGACGATCATATAGAAGATAATCATGAGACAAACGATGAACACATTGGGATAATCATCTTTATCACAAGAATATGCATTCTTCACCAATGATTGATCCATAATTGAATAAGGGATCATCAATTGTTGTTTTTTTTACTTTTGATTAAAATTTTGAGAATTTATTCATATATTATTGTATTGATCTGTAATTATCAGCCCTTTCACAATATCCCATTCAATAATTTTATTTTTTTAAATAAATTATTTATTTTTGTTAAGTATTGATTTCACCCATGATTATAAACCTATCATTCATTGGTTAGTATTTTATCATCCAATAATGATTATCACCTTTGTTTTATGTTCCTTTTTATCTCATTTCTTGGCATTCATCATCCATAATCGATTGATTAGTGATTCAATGATATATAAGAATACCGATTGTTGTGCGTTCATTCTTTGGAACAATAGATCACCGTCACAAATTCTGATTTAGATTTTGGATACATTATGGAGGTGTGGAAAAGATGACATAAACCTGACTTTAGATCATGTATCGGTGGTTTATGAGCGGGATTTCAATTTGAAAACAAATTGGATTAGTATCGTAGGTTCAAGTTTGTGATCAAGGATGCGATTGAGATGTGACAAAGATGATGGTTGACTAGAGGTGTTTTAAGATTGGATTGTGGATCCCTGTTTTCCTAGTTGACGCACAGTGATGATGTGAAATGTGATGAGATCAAGCAACAGGTATATGAGAGGCGTATATTGGGATGTGCGGTTACCACAGATAGATGTGTATAGTTTTTAGGTGAAGAATGATTGGAATCCAATTTCTAGTTGGCCATGGTGGGCGGTGTGTGTTATTATTATTATCTTTAATAATAATAAAATTTTGTATTTATTATTATTTTTAATAATAATATCATATCATATTTATTATTATTGTTAATCACAATGATGGAAAAAAATTATTTGAACAAAGTAATTAATGTGTTGTGCCACATTGGAAGAGAAATCATGGATATAGTGGGGGGGTTTCTAGTGTGAAACCCATAATAAATTATTTAATTAAATTTAAATTTCTATGTTATTACGAGATAGAATATAATATAATTAAATGAAAAAAGTGTGGAATGATGGAGGTAGGTTGTGCTATGTGTGTGGAAGGGGTGGGGGAAAGATTGTGCATTCCCCTATCCTTTTGATTATGTCTTAAAATAAAAATAATAAAAATATAAATTATTATTATTATAATTTTTGTTATCAAATCTTGTTTTAGTCATAACTTATTAGTATGAAAATGGAATGACAAGATGTCTATGGTATTGTGACCCTACCATTGAGACAGTTTATTCAAGACCAACGTTGGGTACCTTTTTCTGACTCATAGCTTTGGCACACGAAACAACCAATAATAATAATAATAATAATAATAATAATAATAATAATAAGAATAATAATGATATTTTTCTTTCGAAATCTAGTATCTAATGTAACTTATTCACACGGTGTAAGAATGATGAACCATCTACGATATTTCAACCCTGGTATTGATGTGAAAATTTCAAGGCCAATATAGGATATTTTAATTTGTGTTTGTGGATCAGGCCCATAAAGAACCATTCATGCATTATATGATGAAATGTGTTTTTATCACTAGGTGTCTATTTTAGGAAAGTAAATACCCTATCCCATGAATTTTTCCTTGGGTATTTCAACAATGTGATCTGTTTATCCATTTATGGCCATTTGTGGTGACAAATTAGTGGAATTACATTTTAGCTTGTTAGACCGATGATGAGCCTCATGAATTCATCAAGCTTTTGGAAAATATGTCATGTACTCTATGAGTACATGATCATGACCAGAGGTACACATGCATGACCAGATACATGTCTATGAATGAGGTAGGGTCTCATGCTGGTTGGACACCTGTACATGTTGTGTATTCCCTCAAGAACTTCTTCGTATCATATATCTTTCATTTGGACTTGGATTTTGGTCTACGAGTAGCCTATACTGAGTGTTTTTCATGTAGAAAATAATGGTATATTTAATAGTGTATTTTGGGATATAATACAAGATATTCTAAGTGTAATGATTTTTTAGGTGACACTCAATGATGGGAGTGATCAGGTAGGATCATCAGAGATTCTAGATAGAGATGGAACTCCCCTATCGCACCGGAGTGTGGGTCCTCTATCCATGGAGACAATACTCTCCTATCACACTAGGGCATGATTCCTCCATACTCATTGTGCAGATAGAGACAGTACTCTCCTGTCGCACCAGGGAGTAGGTCCTATACGCATGGAGACAATACTCCTCTGTCGCACCAGGGTATGATTCCTCTATACTCACTATGTAGATAAATATGACACTCTACTATTAGACTAGGATGTGGGTCCTCTATCCATGTAGATAGTACCCCCCTGTCACACCAGGGTGTAGGTCCTCCATACTCATTGTACAGATAGAGACAATTCTCCCATGTAGAACCAGAGTGTGAGTACTCTATCCATGGAGATGATACTCCCCTATCACGTAAGGGTGCGATTCCTCCATACTTGTTATATAGATAGAGATGATACTACCTTATGGCACTAGGGTTTGGGTCCTCTATCCATGGAGATGATACTCACCTATCGCATCAGGGCACAGGTTCTCCATACTAGTTGTGTAGATAGATATGGTACTTTCCCATGGAACCAAGGTACATTTACTCTATCCATGGAGATATATAGTACTCCCATGTCACATTAGGGAGTGGGTCCTCCATACTTGTTATGCATATAGAGATGGTACTCCCCTGTGGCACCAGGGTGTGGGTTCTCTATCCATGGAGATGATACTCCCCTTTCACACTACGGTGTAGGTCCTCCATATTTCATGCTCAGATGTAGTGACAATACTTCCCTATCATACCGGGGTGTGTGTATTATATCTTTTTGATATCAATCCCCATCATGTTGTAGAGTTTTCGTAAGGTACATACCCTTCTCACGATAGACACACAAGATGTTGGGAATTAGAGATGGTACTTTTTAGAGCTGTAGGAAGACTAATTATTCTTATCTGGGCTATGGAGATGAAGTTCCACTTTCTCTCTCATTTGGGCTTATTTTTTAGCATATCTGGGTTTTTTTTATGGTTTTTGTCTTATATACTGATTGACATACCTTTTTTGTGATGATCTGACTACCTCTATCATAACTTTTATTCCCCCCTCTTTAGTTTTTAGGGTATTATACTGGGTATGTATATAATCACACCTAAACGGGCTTTTCTCACACATGTCATGTCTTACACAGATGATACACAGGTCATAGGTGATTTCAGAGGAGCATAGGGATACTTGGATGCATTTGACCACGTATGGTGGTTGGGGCTTAGAGATCTGGAGCCAAAATCTCATCATTTATTTTCCAGTTGTTGTATGGTTGGGACATCTCTTTTGGTTGGGTGTGTATTTTTCCATTTACTTTTTATATTTTACTATAATACTCTTTTTATTCCCTATAGGTTATTACATGCATGGTTTTTTACTCTAGATGTTAATATCTTTTATTTTTATTCATCTAAACTTTAACATAGATATGTTTGGGTGCATGCATACCAGTACTTTAAGAAAATTTCTCCCATTTTAGTTATTCCTTTCATCACTTGTCGCCACCCCTTGGTCTATGAAGTTGGACTTGGGGTATTTTTGGCTTGGTCTTCCACCAACTAGGTGTTCCCTAGTGGGTCAGTTCATGACTGGTTGGTATTAGATCTAGTTAGACCTTAGGAAGGTGTTTGAAGTATTTTCCCCTTATGAGGTTTGATTGGAAACTTAGGGAAATGATGAAAAAGTGTCTTGAGTGCGGCTTTCAGGTCAGGGAAACCAGTATTGGTGAAGTAGCTAATGTATCCATACACCAAGACTCTGACTACCTGCTAGTTGACTCGGTATACCGAGACATCGGTTGTAAGGATAAATGGTACATGCATAATCTATGATCGAGTCCTTTGTCCATCCTTAAGTCATCACCCCATATATTATCTTTTACTGTGGTACATATTTATAACTTTAATAATGATTATATGATAATATCTATCTAGGATTTTGAGACAGTATCATTACAATTATCGATTTAGAGATGAGACCTCAGTTTAGGGACTCACCCATGAGGTGTTTTCTCCAATTGGGCACTAAGCAGTTCTAACACCTATTGAGTAGCGCATGGATCCTTCTGTGGATCAGGAAGATGATCATCATTATGATGAGAAGTTAATATCTATAGTAGGGAATAATGATGGTGAACATAGAATTAGAGTGCTATACGAGTTCTAGAAGTGAATACTGTTGAGGTTTCATGATGAGATAGACCCTCAGGTAGTAAATAATTGACTCATGGAAGTGGTCTAGGTTTTTTGCCTTGTTTAGACCCTAACTGATCAGATGGTTGTGCTGGCAACCATTATTCATTGTGGAGTAGTTTTTGACTCTTGAGGCATTTACATATGATGAAATTATGTTGAGTTAACTTCATAAGTTTCAAATATAGAGATCACCCAGGCTTCTTGGTTAGGCAGACACCATTCTCAAGTGGCAGAGGATTGGTTCGAGCCTGTGGTGCAAATGCCTCGCTTGGATAGGATCCCTCTTGATGGTGGTCTTGGTGGTGAGACTTATCTAGGGTGATGTAGGGATTCGATAGAGCCCTATGTTGTTGATGTTTAATGTGAATTCATAAATGTATGAAAGAGGGACACTTCTCCCATCGATATATATTCTTGCGATTCAATTAAAAACTGTGAGGGTGAGTTAGTGCCACCCAAAGAGGATAGTGTCGAGGTGTGAAGAATGATTTCTTGGACTTGTATGTTTGAGCTCATTCTGATGGGAAGTTGTCAAAATAATCCATGGTTAAGAAGATTGGGAAAGCAATAGTAAATATGCCTCCAAGTGGTGGAGGCTTATGACCCCGAGGCTTCGAGTGTGTTTGAGGTGTAGCCTGCATCTTCTATACCACTAGTTTCTATTTTGGTGTGTGGTTGAAAGCCACTTTCCATGGATGTAGCCCATTTTTGAGACCTATTGATACTATTTAGGGCCTTTTTACTTGACCCTTGTGCTGGAGGATCCTACAGAGAGGATTAATGATCCCCCATTTCTACTAATAGAATAACTTAACTCTATAAGGAGAAAGATAAAGCCTCACATGAAATATTTCCATAGATGTAGTGGGATCCTATGATATTTTCCTTAGTATAGTCTGGTCATTTACAATATATTCTCAGATTATTTCTACCAGTAAGTATAGTAGTACTTATGGTTTTTTGGGATGGAGTTTTCCCCTTTAATAAGGAGTAATCCCCGAACAGGGTAGGATGAGATCATTTGTAGGAGGTTACAACAACTTCCTTATCATTTGGCTAGTATTATCCTTGGATAAGTGTATGATATGATATTTTAGTTTCCTAAGGGAATCCTTCTTGAGGACATTCTAGGTTTACCTCTCCATAAAAAGTTTTTTTTGTATGGACTTATATTAGGGATGAATCAATATTTTCACTAGTATATCAGGTGACCCCATTTAGTTTTGAGAGATAGAGGTGTGGTTGGAGGAGTTTATAGAGAGGGGGATTCATAAGACCCAATGTGTTTTCCTAGGTAGCCCTATGTTTTTATCCTAAAAGGAAGATGAGAGCTTGAGGTCAGGTGTGGATTGGCATCACCTGATCTAAGTGACTATCTGGGAGGAGTATCCACCCTCGAGAATCGATGACCACTTCTCCCAATGGATGGAGGTGAAGTGGATCTTAGATTTTGAATTTAGGATGGGTTATCAACACCTCTAGGTTTGAGGGGTGGATGTACCAAGCATGGATTCCTAGAGCAGCTGTGGTTTCACTGAGTTCTTGGTGATACCCTTTATCATGTTGAATGCTACAACAGACTTCAAAATACTTATGATTTGGATCCTTAACCTTTCTTGGATCAGTTTTGGTAGTATTCTATGATGGTACCCTCGTATCCTTGGCATCAAAGTTGGAGCATGAATGATACAAGAGGTTGGTTCTAGAGCAGCTGTGATTTTTCTTTGGGTGCATGTTTTTTTGCAACACAAGAAACCCTTCGGGGAGCTCATGGGAGTGGGAGACCCAGTTGATATCTCAATATCCCCACATTTTTTATTAGTTTATGCTTTTTAAGGATGAAAAACTTTAAATAAGGGAATAATGTAGAGACTCTGGTTTTTCCATGTAAGACTCAGAATATTTATAGGAATATTTTCAAATCCATGCAATAAGATGGTGTGCAATTTTGAGGCCCAATGATCCCAAAATTAATTTTATAAAAATATTAAAAATATTTTATATCACGCACATGCAGTTTTTTTAGAAATAATAGAATATTACCCAAATAGAATCTTAGATTGGAAATCTGAGACCATAGTTGAGTCTGGAACACGATTTTTTACCTTAGGCATGACCTAAGGTTGGTCTGTGTGGGATGTCTGGTCAATACATTCGTTGGTGGGTGCATTTAATTAAAATAAATAAATAATTTTTTTTATTAAATGACCTACTTAAATACTCTATAAATACCCTCTTATGGTGGGTTTTCAAGGAATATTCTCATAACCCTTTCAAGATATAAGAGGAGGATGTGAGCATTCTTTTTTGAAAAATTGACATTGAACAAAAAAAGATGATTAGATCAAAGATAACCATGAGATGACTGACGAACGCAATGGGATAATCACCTTTATCACTAGCAGATGCGTTCTTCACCAAAAATCAATCCATAATCATGTCAGGGTTATCAATTTTGGTTTTTTCCCTTTTTATTAAAAGTTTGAGCATGGGTTTATATATGATTTTATATATTTGAGATTATCTTCCATTTTATATGAGTCCATTCAATAATTTATTTATTTTTAAATCAATTATTTATTTTGTTATTCCATGCTTTCACCCATGTTTCTTCACTTATCATTCATTTGTCAGGATCCCATCGACCAATGATGATTATCACCTCTGTGATATGTGCCTTTCTACCTCCATTCATGGCATTGATCATCAGTAATCAGTTGAACAGTGATTCGATGATATCTGATAATACAAATCATTTCGTGTTCATTATTTGAAACAATATATCACAGTCACAAATTCAGATTTAAATTTTGGAGATGTGATGATGGTGTGGCAGAGATAATGAGAAACCAACTTTAGACTAGGTATTAGTGGTTTATGATTGTGATTGTGATTTGAGAACAGATCAAATCGGTACTACATATGAGGGTTTGCGATCAAGGATGTGATCGAGATTTGGTAAAGAAAATAGTTGATTAGAGGTGGTTTAGGATCAGATTGGGGATCCTCATTTTCCTAGTCGACGCATGACGATGATGTGCAACAAGACATGATCAAGTGATAGGCACACAAGGTGCACATTCTGGGATGTAAAATTGTTGCAGATGAATGTGTATGTTTTTCCAATGAAGAATAGGTGAAATTTGATTTTCGGGTGGCCATGGGGGGTAGTGTGTGTTATCATTATATTTTTAATAATAATAAAATGTGTCATATATTATTATTTTTAATAATAATAACATATTATATTTATTATTATTGTTAATAATAATAATGAAAAAAAAATTGAATAAAGGATTTAAGGTGGTTCACCACATTGAGAGAGAAATCATGGAGATGGTAGGGGATTTCAATGAAAAACCCCTAATAAATTCTTTAATTAAATTGAATTAGAGAAGATAATAGAATTAAATGAAAAAAGTGTAGAATGATGGAGGTGGGTCATGCATGCCTATGGAAGGGGTGGGGAAAATATTGTGCATGACCCTATCTATTTGATTAAGTCTTAAAATAAAAATAAAAATAACATTAAATAATAATAATATTATTATTTTTGTTGTCAAATATCGTTTCAGTCGTAACTTCTTTGTATGATGATGAAATAATGAGACATCTCTGGCATTGAGACCTTACCATTAAGATAGTCGATTCAAGACCAATATTGGATACCATTTTGTTTTGAGAAGGTGGTGCCTTGGTCAAAGACCAAAGCACATTTTGTTGAATAAAAAAGTCGAAAAGATTACAAGAGATGGAAAGAAGGGTTTTTTACAATATTTATCAAATAGATGAAGTAAATTAGGAGGGAGGGTGTCCATCCAGGTCATGGTATGATGAACACCATTGTTGGAAAGGGCATCAGCAACAGTGTTAGCCTCTTTGAAAGTATGCATGGAAATGTAGTCTATACCATGCAGAGAGTCCAGGCACTACATCCAAAGATTGATCAAAGGCCAGACAAGGTGAGTCACACCATTCCAGATTGCCTGGACAATGGTGGTAGAATCACTTTCAATCCATAGTTTCCTCTAGCCTTTTTGAATGGAAAACTTGACAGCATGAAATACTCCCATCATTTCGGCCTCTATTAACTGACTCGTATATTGGGTCCATGAAACACCCATCATCATCATCATCATCATCATCATTATTGTTGTTGTTGTTTTTATTATTATTATTATTATTGTTAGAAAATCTAGTATTTGACATAACTTCTTTATATATGATATCAAAATAATGAACCATCTATGGCATTGCGACCTTAATATTGAGGTGGAAATTTCAATACTAATATTGGATATTTAATTTGGGTTCATGGATTGGGACCATGAAGCACCGTTCATGCATTATATGGTGAAATGTGTTTCTCACTGAGTGTCCATTTGGGGAAAGTATGTAGAGACCAAAATATTGACATGCATGGAAATTACATTACTTTTGAGGAAAACTTAATACATGACACAAAAAGACGCCCAAAGACCGTGTTAGTTTAGTTTCTTTGGAAACTCAGAACATAATCTTCTAATCATGGTGAAAGATCTTCAACATCTCCCATAAAGATCTTCACCTTTTGTTTTCTTACCTAAAACCTTTCTTTATATCCTGGGGTAAAGAAAACATAAAAAGGGTGAGCTCAAATTCTCAGTAAGGGCATACATTGAGAACATAAAAACAATCCATAAACATTTGAATGAACATAAAACATCAAAATCTTGAGCAATGACATAAATCTTGATAGTACATAAGGCATAGATCATAAAGGATCATTAATCATGATAAAATAGAAATGGAATAAAACATGTAATTGTGGAAAACCATTAAGCACATGATATGATTTCCATAGTAGCCAAGGCATTGCTTCCAAGATCATCATAGTGGAAGAAGTCCATTACTGAACCAGGTTTACTTGCCATTCCAGCCCTGTATTACTGAACCAAATTTTACTTTCCATTCCAGCCATGTCTATCTCATGAGATATAAATATTTACCCAATGAATTAGAGAGAGATACAGGCCCCACCCATCTCATATTGAAATCATTATTATGCATTCCACAAAACAATCATAAATCATTCATCATAACCCAAAGAATAAAATGGATTTCATAAACATCATCCCTTCATAACATAATCCATATAAAACAAATGGATGTCATTTCATCATAAGAAAAATCAAACCATGTAAATAATAGATACATTATAATTGAAACATAAACATACTAAATAATTTCATCTTATATGGAAAATAGTTTTGATAAAACACTTGAAATGAATTCTTGAGGAAAATATCATTTCTTCTTCAAAATCATTTTCTTTTCACAAAATGGCACACCATTTTAAAAGAAAAGAATTTTGTGGAAAATAATCATGAAATATTGTAGAGTAATATTCATGAAAATAAGGCGTTATAAAACCGTAAAAATCCATTCATGCCGTATAAGTTAAAAAAACATTCTTCTTACACTTTTGTCGAAAAAGTCAAAAAGTACCTCGTATGGTAAACAAAAGAAAGATTCCTTACATACCATGTGGTAAAAGTCAAAAAAAGGTAAAAATGAATTTAAACATACATGGAAGAATAATAAACATTTTATGAAAACATTTTGAGAAAACATGGACATGGATGATAAACATAACCCCAGTAAATACTTACGAATAAACAATCTCGGATAAGAACGAGATTGGAATAATTATCCCTTACCTTAGGTCCAATTTCTTTCGTACGTGTCCGAGAATCCTTTATAGCGGGTTTAAAAATATTATTAACTTTTAATAGAACCATAATAATATTTATGATATTATATATGATTCACTTATGACTTTATATTACCCATTCATTTGTCAATTCCATGTTAAAGCAGCGTTTTGGGTAAAATTGTTTCATTTATCATACATGTTTTGACTTGTAATTATTAATATGATTACTTAGATCATGATTACATATTTCTAGAATGTAAAACATGATTTATATATAATATATATTCATCATATAAATATATATAATAGATCGATAAATGGAATGAAATACACCGTTCATGGAGACGGTAGGCCGTACGTACGCATGAACACTGTTTTCGTTTCCTTATTAAATTGAATGGAAGTAAATGACATATATATATATATATATACATAAATCCAGTAGCATTATTATTTCATATATTTCATGATTACTTATTATATATACTTTATAATCATTTTTTAATGGTTAACATGGAGAATGAATCTCATCGCATCGTGGAGACGGTAATTCATACGTACACACGAGCGATGATATCTTTCCCATAATTATTGAATGGAATTGGAGTGGATGATATAATATCTAATAATTATAATAATTTTATAATAATCATATATAGTTATTATTTCCACCATTATACCCATCCAAGTAAGGTGGTGGTGGAAAAATAGATTACACCACAGCATGGAGATGGTATTCCGTACGTACGCACACACGATGATTTCATTTTTTGTAGGATGGATAGAAGGTGAAATAGGGTTGTTTCATATTTATAATAACATATAAGTATATTAGTGATACTTATGTTATTACTTTATAATGAAAAAAATAAATAAGAGAAAGTATAAGAAGAAATAAATTTGAAAGAATCGGTAAAAGATATTACCTCTTCTTTGACGCACCTCTTCTAAACCTCCTCTTAGGGCACTAAAGTTGGTCTTTAAATAAGACTAGTACCTCTAGTATGTTTCTAGGGAAGTGTAGGAGATAAATTTACAGGGTTTTTATGATCTTGAAGGCTCAAAATGTTGTGAAGAGGAGAGGGAGGAGGTGCCTTTTTATAAGAGAGGAGAGGGGCACTTTTGGAAACCTCTAAAATATTAATTTATAATAAATTCAAACCCCACTTAAAAACCTCAAAAAATGACTCAATTTGAAGATGAGATGATATAGGGTTGTAATCTCATCAAAATCTAAAATTTATACATGTTGGGAATTTATTTTAAACCTTATCAACTTGATTTATCCTTATTTAATCCATTTAATTTTATTTGTGGTAATAATATTATAAATTTTAAATTGTTATAAATAATTACTTATGTGTTGTTAATTATAAATAATTGGATACTTTATAACATTTTAGACCATATAAATTTAAATTTATAAATTTTCAATATTTTTTTGATTTTTAAACAATTTAATAATATGTTATTTTTATAAAATAATAATAGTGTCAATTTTGACACTATTCATTTATTTGAATTTAAATAAAATCCACACAGAGGATATATTCGAAAAAAAATATTTAATAGATTCATAACATGTCCTATTTGTCTAGAAAATTCTTGGATCACATTGAATAGTTCATATAATATTTATTTTAATATTTTTAAAACCATCTATTTGATATTTCAATCAATAAAATAATTTCTACATCAGTATTGTGTCACCATTAATGATAATTATTTAAAACCTAAAAATTATAAATAAATTTAAATGATGTATATAATTTTATTATATTTTTTTTACTATTTATGTTCTAAGTTTTATGAAGTTTATCACTAAATTAAAATTTTTACACTTATAAGATACAAGAGAGTGACATGTTGTCACTTTCTTTGGTTTTAATAATAATTACATCATTTTCATGGTAAAAAGTCCATAAAATGAATATATTCTTACCCTTAGGTGATATGGGTCGACTTTTATTCATCCAATAGAATTTTGGCAGGTGTTAGGGTAATTTTATAGTCTTAGTTTTACCCTTAATTACCCAATTTACCTTTAATTGTAGTAAATAAAAATTACCATAGTTACTATTAATAATAATAAAAAATAAAAGTAGCCTATTAACATAATTTGGACCCACTTATTCAAAATATGGAATCCATTTTTCAAAATTAGAAACACATAATTTGTAGTAATTAATTTAAAATTAATCCTGTTGTTGAGAAAACGAGTTTTAAAAGTTAAAACATTGCAAAAGATTGAAATGTTTTTACCTATGAATTCAATGTAAAATTATTGATAATTACAAAAATTATATTAAATGGTAAAAATATATTCTATTTATACTTTAAAACCATTAAATTTTATAATTTAACCATATAAATTATCTTGATGAAAAAGTTGTTTTTAAGAAAAATTTAGCGTATTTTTACTCTTCATCAAAATATGAAAGTTATCAGAAAAGTATCAAAAGTTTATCCAATGTAAATTTTTATATCTTGATTCAGAATAAGAAGTTTAATTTGTAAAATTGGACTTATAAACATGTAAAAAACTAGATTTAAAATGGGTGCGCCATCAAAAGGTGACAAAACAACATTTTTTGAAAAATACATATTTTACCCAAAAAATTTATTTTGTTCTCATACCATGTTCTAGGATATGTGTAAGATGAATGATAATGTTATAAAATTAAAAATTTTGTTAATAATATTCATAATGGCTAGTTCATAACAATATATCGTTGTTTAATGAAACCCGATATTGCGTACAACACATGCTATCGAGGAAGGCCGCTCTTGCGTGTAATAAAAGCCAAGTCAAGGTTGCGTGTAGTGAAAGATTCCTTTGGTGTTGCGTATAACATAATAAAAAATTATTTCATTTATACATTGAATAAAATATATACTCAATGTTGCGTAGAATAATTTCTACCAAACGAACTTGAAATTGTGTGTAACAAACCAAGAATAGTGTTATGTATACTGCAAGCTAATATGGTGTTGCATATAGCACAAGCTAATCTTGGTGTAGCGTACAACACAAGACATCAAAGGAATTAAAAAGATTATTTCTCATAAAATATCAGGGTGTTACAAAGTAAATAGCATATCCTAAGCATTTTTCTATGAGGATCGAAATAGTGTGATCCATTTAGCCATCCATGTTTATTTGTAGTGACATATTAGTGGAATTAAATTTTAGCCCATCGGACTGATGACAAGACTCGTGCATTTGTCAAACTTTTGTCCAGACACTCCATGTACTCTGGGAGTACATGATCATGCCCAGGGGTACATGGGAAAAACCTTGTACCTAGGAATAGCTAGATATATGTCCAGGTATTAGGTGGTGTCTCATACTGGGAGGACCCCCGTACACGCTATGTATTCCCTCCATAACTTCTTACTCACATATCTCTTTCATTTGGACTCAGATTTTGTCCTGTGAGTAGCCCATTTCAAGTGTTTTCCCATATAGAATATGATGTTATCCTTAATAGTGGATTTTAGGATACAATGTGAGATGTTATGAGCGTGAAACTTCTTTAGGAAACACTCGATGATGACAATGATCAGGAAGGATCATCAGAGAGTCTAGATAGAGGTAGAACTCCCCTATCGCACAAGGGCATGAGTCTTCTATCCATGGAGATGGTAGTCTCTTGTCACACTAGGGCACGATTCCTCCATACTCATTGTGAAGATAGATATGATGCTCCCCTCTTGCACCTAGGTGTGAGTCCTCTATCCTTGGAGAAAGTACTCCCTTGTCATACTAGGGCGCGAGTCCTCCATACACATTGTTCAGATAGAGATGGTGCTCCCCTTTTACACTAGGGTGTGGGTCCTCTATCTATGGAGATAGTACTCCACTGTCGCACTAGGGTACATTTCTTCTATACTCACTGTGAAGATAAAGATGGTACTCCCCTATGTCACCAGGGCACAATTCCTCTATCCTAGGAGATGGTACTCCCCTACCACATAAGAGTGTGATTCCTCCATACTCATTGTGCAGATAGAGACAATAATACCCTGTGGAACTAGGGTGTGGGTCCCATATTCATATAGACAGTACTCCCATGTCACATTAGGGAATAGGTCCTCCATAATTATTATGCAGATAGAGATGGAAATTCCCTATGGAACCAGGATGTGAGTCCTCTATCCATTGAGACAGTACCCCCTACCACATCAGGGCATGGGTTCTCCATACTCGTTGTGAAGATAGAGATGGTAATCCCTTATGGAACCAGGGTGAGGGTCCTTTATCTATGAATACGGTACTTCCCAGTTGCATTAGGGTGCAGATCCTCTATACTCATTTTGCAGATAGTGATGATACTCCCCTGTCGCACTAAGGTGCGAGTCCTCTATCCACAAAGATGGTACTCCCTATTATACTAGGGTGTAGGTCTTATATTTTTTAGAGATTATGCCCCACCAGGATATGGAGCAGTAGAATGGTATGGACCCTCCTCATGACTTCTTTGGAAAGACACACAATATTCTCGACATCATAGATAACCCCTTTTTAGAGATACATGCAGACTCATTATTCTTAGCTAAGCTATGGAGATAGAGATCCCCTTTATCTCCTATTTGGGTTTCTTTTTGAGCATATTTGGGGTTTTTTTGTTGTGTTTTTTGTATCATATACTGATTGAAATACCTTTTTTTATGATGAGTTAACTACTTCTATAATGTCTTATATTGTCCCCTCTTCAGTTTTTAGAAATCCTACTTTGTATGTATAAACTCACACCTAAATGGGATTTTCTCACACCTGTCATGTCCTATGTAGATGATGGATAGGTTGGAGGTGATTTTAGAGGAGAAAAGGGATACTTGGATGCATTTTACCGTGTACGGTGGTCAGAGATTAGAGATCTGGAGCTGGACTCTTAGAATTTATTTTCCATTTGTTGTCTAGTTGGGACATCTCTTTTGGTTGGGCATGTATTTTTACCTTTAATTCTTATATTTTTCTATCATAATCTTTTGTATTCCCTAGATCTTATCACATGCATGGTTTTTACTCTATATGTTACTATCTTATATTTTTATTCCTCTTAACATCTATATAGAGATAGTTGGGTGTGTGCATATAGGTACTTTAGGAAAAGGGATCCCATTTTAGTTATAACTTTCAGAACTTGTCTCCAGCCCCTAGCCTATGGAGGTGGGTTTGGGGTAGTTACGACTCGACCTTCTACTGACCAGGCGGCCCCCGATGAGTTGGGTCGTGACAATAACCTTTATTTGAAAATATTTTTAAAAAAAAACTAAAATTCATAAAATATTTTGGAAATACCTTTCATTGAAAATAAACTTTGAAACTTAGAAATAAAGCTTTAAAACATAGAGTGGTCATGAAGGTGTGAAATTGTTTACACGTCGTATACGTTAAAAGAAAGATTCCTTTCACATTTTTGGTAAAACCCAAATGGGCATTGTTTGGAAAATAAAATGAATATTCTTTTCAAAACATTTTGTAAAAAATTAAACATGGGTAAAAGTGTATTTAATAATTAATTTGGACAATGTTAAAAACATTTTTGATTTTTTTTTAGAAAACATGTTTTTTGAAGAAAAACAGGTTTTCGACCAAAGAGAGAAATAAAGATGATTTTTCTTAAAAACATTACTTTTAACTCTTGAGTACATAAAGAGAGAAAAATTAAGGTAAAAAATTTATTCTCATAGAATAGCTAGAGGATAATAAAATACATTATTTTCATAATATTTCATCATTTGAAGCATAATCATGAACAATCCTGATAAATGATGAGATTGTAACATAAAACCTTTGCCACTTTGGTAAATTTGAATCGTAAGTTTCATAAAATAATAAATTTAAATAAAAATTATAATATGAAGAGAATAAATAAATTCATTATATTACATTTCATAGGGGCTGTATATACACCTCATAAAAAATATAAGTGCATAACTTGACATATGTCTCAAAGAAGGCAAATTGAGACAAAAATCCCATACCTTAAGTCTCAAATTCTTTAATACATGTTTAAACCTTCTATATAATAAATATAATTTTATTATATATATTTTAAGGGACCATAATTATATATATCTTACCATATATGATTTACTTATGACCTTTTATTTCCTGTTTATTAATAATTTCTTATTAAAGTCACATTTTGGGCAATAACTGCTTTGTTTTTTTCATGTATGTTTTGATTTGTTATTTTTGTTGGTCCTATTACTTTGATCATGGTTAAATCATATCCAGAATGTTAAAAATTATATAAATATCATATATATTCAGTATATATATATATATTTATTTATATTAGTCCATAAAATTTAAAGATAGAAAATGGAATGCACTGTTCATGGAGACGATAGGCCGTATGTACGCATGAATGCTGTTTCCATTTTATTTAAGGATTGAAAAAAATAAAGTTAAATAATAAATTAACATTACACAATCATATTTATTTCATATATATCACATATTTAAATTAAATCTATCAATATTACCTTTTATATAAAGAGTAAACAAATCACATTACTTCGCTAGATGCTAGTCCACCGTACACATGAGCGACGATATCATATTCCCATAGAATAGAAAGTTAGATGGTATATCTATTATAATAATTCATAAATTAAAATAATATAATATTTATAATAGATAAACATTTAATTCATAATTATATCCAGTCATGAGAGGTAGTGATGGAAAACGAATAACATCAATTCGTGAGGCGATAGTCCATCATACACACAAATGATGATTTCATATACCATTTGATGGATTAGGATATGGATATAGGTTATTAAATTCACATAATAACATATTAGTAGTTTTTTATATATTTTTTATTATATTATCACAATTTATGAATATTTTAAGGAGTTATAAGAATAATTAAAACAAAAACTCATAGTAAAAAACTTTACATCTTCTTCAGACAACATCTTTAGGTTTAACCTAAATCCTACCTAGATTGTCTTTATAATATCAACAAGGAATTTAGGATTAGGTGAGGGATGTAATTAAGAGATTTATTATGGTATTTTATTAAACAAATGGTTTTAGAAGTGTTAATAGAAGGGGAGAGGAGGTGTCCTTTTATAAGCGAGGTGAGTGGAACATTTGTAATTTTTTAAAAGAAAATTGTGTGCTCACATTTTTCACATTCCATAATGCTATGAAATAGACCATTATAGATACTTAGTAATTATGAGGTCTAAATATGTCCATAAAATGAGTTTTGGACAAGTTACAGGTCATTTTTAACCAATAATTTTTCAGTTTAACCCCCGTTAAGTCCATTTTTTACCTTAACTGTGGTAAATAATTTTTACTATTCTTATAATTTATTATGATAAAAAAATAATTTTAACTTATTATATAATAAAAATAATTATGGATCTAAATATGGAATCAAAATTTAAAAATTATATTCATATAAATAGTGAATTTTAGTTTAAAATTAAACTCGTAGAGGTGATGAGAAAGCAGGTTTTCAAAGAAAAAATATTCAAAATATTAAAAAGATTTTATATAAAAATTAAATATTAAAATTATTAAAATGAACTAAATTGGATTAATTGAAATATAATTGAACTAATTTTACTTTTAAACCCATTTTAAAACCAAAATTAACCTTATAAATTCTTTAAATTAAAAGGCAATTTTCAACAAAAACCAGTATTTTTCACCATTCTTTAAAAAATTAATATTTTTAGAAAAAATTAAAAAATTAACCCTAATATAATTTTGAAATTATAATTTAAAAAATTAATTTTATTTTATCAAATAAATTTTATAAAAGTGTCAATAATTGTTTTTATTATTTTTTACAAAAATAAATATTTTTTTTGTGAAAATAGTGCTTTCAAAACATATAAAGAATTTACCGAAAATTAAGTACTTTTTTTAAATATGTTTTATTTATATAAAATAATCATACTTAATATTTAAAATGATTTTATTAATATTCATTCTTCCAAGTTTAATGTCCAAATAATAATATTCGTGTTTAAATGATAATATTAATAATTTTTTTTGCAGTTCGTTAAAATTTTCTGTTGTGTGTAACACAATCCATCAAAGAAATTAAATTTATAAAAAAATTAAATTTTATAAAATCATAGGGTTTTACATTATATCACCCTTAAAATTATTTTTTTACCTTGAAATTAATCACTCTAATACAAATAAATTAGGATACTTCTACCTCATCAGTTTCTCAGGTTCCCATGTAGCCTCTTCAAACTGGTGGTCTCACCACAAAAATTTGACCAGGGAAGTGGTATTATTTCACATCACTTTCTCTCTATGATACAAAATATACACTAGATGTTCCAAATAATAGAGATCCTGCTCTAGTGGTATGAACTCTGAGTTACATGTGTAGGATTAGGTATACAGTTCATCATGAGAGATATGTGTAACACATCATGAACTTGAGAGTGGTTTGGTTGAAGTGACAACCAATAGGCTACTATCCCGGCGTAATCAATAATTTAAAAGGGACTGATATACGTAGAAATTTGTTTTCCCATATTTCTAAATCTCATCATCTTCTTCCATGGATAAATTATTAGAAACACCTTATCACCAACTTAAAATTCCAAATCATGCCAATGATTGTCAGCATAACTTTTCCAATGACTTTGTGCCACCCTTATGCGATATTAAATGGATCTAACCTTATATTCCATTTATTTAGCTATCACAGGTCCCAATATATTTTTTTCTCCAACTTCATTCTAGTACATTGTAGTTATACACTTCATTCCATAGAGGTCTTCAAAAGGAGTCATTTGGATACTCGAGTGAAAATATTTTTGTATAAAAACTCAATTATAGGAAGGTGTTGATCCCAACCACCTTTAAAATCTAGAGAAAAAGATATCAACATATCATATAGGGTTTTAATTTTTCTTTTGGACTGACCATCTATTTAAGGATGATACCCATTACTGAGACTTAACTCTATATCAAGAGTTTTCTAAATAATTTACTGGAACTATGAGGTAAACCTTAGATCCCGATCAGATATAATTAAAATCCATGAAATCTTACCAATTACATAATGTATATCCTATAAATCTGATCTAGAGAGAAATATTCTCTGATAGTGATGAAGTATGCTAAATTTATAAGGTGATTGACTACAACCCATATAACATTATTCCCTTTAGACATTTTGGGGAGTCCAATGAAAAAATTCATGGTGATGTTTTACCATTTGCATTATGTTATGGGTAATGGATGTAACATTGCATTAGAATTTTTCCTCTCATTCTTAACATACTCGCATATCAAGAACCAATATATGAACTCGACAATATCTCTCTTCATGTCATCCCGCCATAAATACCCTTTCAAATCAATATACATCTTTTTTACTTCCAGGATGAATAGAGAATGAATAACTATGAGATTTATCTAAAAACTCCTTCTTCAAATTTGGTATGTATGGAACACATACATGATTCCTGAACCTTATTATTCCATCATGATCATGGATAAACACAAGAATAATTATAACCTTCTTTTATAGCTCTAAATCTTCCTTATGCACATCTTTAATCTTCAATTGGATATATTTTTGAACATTTAATTGAGAAAGATAATATTTCTCCACTTCCTTCAATATTTCTAGATCCATACTTTGAAAATATTGGATCTTTTATGATTCGTATCATGGATAATCTAGCATGATCCTTTCGACACAAAGCAGCAACCACCTTGTTCACTTTCCTAGGGTGGTAATGTATCGAGCACTCATAATCTTTAATTATATCTAACCATATTCTATAGAGCATATTCAAATTCTTATATGTGAATATATACTTTAAAATTTTGTGATCAGTATGTATATCAAACTTTTCTTTGTAAATATAATGCCTCCATATCTATAATGAAAAAATTACTGAAGCTAACTCCAAATCATGAATTGGGTAATTTTTCTCATGAAACTTAATTTTCATAAGGCATAAAATATAACCATTTAATTATATATAATAATTCATCCCATTACCTTCTTTGATTCATCAGTATAGATTACAAACCCTTATCCACTATAGGGTAATGTAAGCATAGGTGTGCTGACTAATATTCTCTTTAGTTCCTTGAAATTTTCCTCACATTCATATTTTCAGAGTAACTTGGCTCCATTCTGAGTTAACACAGTGAGTGTATTAGATAGTCATGAGAAATTATCCCCAAACCATCGATAATATCTATCTAAACAAAGAAAACTATGGATCTCAGTCACCATTGTTAGTCTAGGATGTTGGTTCTAGGCACAACAAAAGCATGGATGGATGGTACCCAACTTTTCTTTTTTCTATATTCAATGAACAATCTGGGATCTATGCTAAAATGACTGCCATGATCCATGGAATTGAATCAAATAAATAATACAAATTAATAGAAACCAAAAACAAGAGAGTGGATCAATATATATTGTTTATAATTAATTTAATTAAATAAGAATTAACTCCAAGTTTTATTCTTTCTATGTTGACATGTCCAGCCACAGATCTATAGTGCACCGTCATTGTGTTATAGAGATCAAGGGAAGATCTCCCCTAGTGGTAATCCACACATGTTCCACGAATCTACAGATGTCGCCGAATGAGTCTTCATGTGCTAGCATGGAAGATCCTTGCACTTGCATCATCCGCCTTCAATCACCTTGAGAACCACTTTTAAAGCGTTCTCCTTGATCCGGTGGAGGATGATTGCTCTTATTATTGAGAGAGTTCTTGGAGAAGAAATAATTATCTAGTCTTGAGAGGTTTTCTTAAAAATTTTGTGCCCAACTGAATTGTAATTGCTTGGATTTCCCTTGTCTAATGAGAGAATAATACAACCAAGAATTTATTTCACTAGGGTAATAATAAAATAATTCGCACAAGTGACTTTAACTATTTCATTAATCCCTGTGAAACCCCCATGTAAAATAATAATAGTAATACTATTATCTCCTAAAATGCGCTTAACTTGTGAGTTATAATTAAATATTATTTAATCAAATAATATTCAATATTATTATTTCTCACTTGATCCTTAAACTCAGTCTACCAATCCTCCTCAATATTTATCTCGCCTTGAATAATGACTATTTATTTATTAAATAAATATCACTGCATTATTTGTCAATAAATAAATAAATATTATATTCACCAAAATATAAAATAAATATTTATTAATTATTCCACCCATAATATATTCTCTCGAATAACTAGTAACAGAATAAATGCGATCAAGCATACATGAATAATTATTAAACCATGATCACAAATAATATTTATTCAACTTATAAATAATAAATTATTTAACTAAGATTTTAGATACACTTAGTGTGTAACCCTCTAGGCCTCTTTCTTAGTGGAATTAGGTGAAACTACCTAAATTCCAAGGTTAGTGTCTAGAAACATGCCAAGGAACCCATAGAGAAATAAGTTAATGCCGCAATGACATGCCACCTCATATGAACACTTATCATATAATATAATTCCTTTACCACAACATCTCTAATCGAGTAGGTTTCATACCAGTGCCATCAACCTATATGATCGACATCTCTTTATTTGACTTTCTGGAAATAAAACTTTCCTATAGAACACTATGGCCATGGATTTATTTAGGTTATATCATTTCCATGAAAGGGCATGAGATATTAACTTCCGTTAATGAACAGAAGGGATAAATCATTTCTCGCATTATTTATTAATGCAATACTACTCGTGACACACCCAACATATCCTACCTCATTGCGAACATATTTCATCATAGTTTTCATCAATACATTAAAGTAAACGACTCATAATATCCATTAATAATAATCTTAAAGTCTAAGGACCAATACACATGTCCACAGATAGGAACATCCAATGACACTTATAAATGTGGATCTCCTATTGTCGGATCTTGTTCTCATAATATCCTACTAGATATTACCAAGGGCATACACCATGAGAAGGTTCCTCAAAGTCCTATGAGTCTCCACCCCAGATATCCTGTATCATTTATGTCCCTCAAATGATATCATCCGGCCATAGAAAATATATCTAAGAATAGTGTCATAGCACTTCTGGGTTCTCATCATAGCAAGGAACTTCTATGACCTTTTAGTGCGACAACTACTCTTGGGACATTATCACATACAATGTCACACAAAAGAACAATCATGATGTGATAAGGAATTTATTAATATTCAAAAACCCTGAATATAAGTTATCATAAAGTATATAGAATTTAGTTCCAGGGCACCAAATCCAACATGGAAAATATTCAATAGTCTTCATCTTTGATGGATCTACATATATACCCTATCTTGAGATTATATGACCTAAAAAATGAAACCTTTTGTAGCCAAAATTCACATTTTTTCATTTATCTTATCCTTCCTTAGGGAATTTAGTATAATTATCAAGTGATATTCATGCTCTTAATTTATCTTTGAATAAATAAGAATATCATATATAAATACTACCAAAAATGGATCAAGGTAGTATCTAAAGACTCTATTCATTAAATATATTAAGACAATAGGATAATTAGTAAGACCAAATGGAATCACTATTTATTCATAGTGTTCATACCTTATATGGAATTCTATCTTGGATATATCCTCCTTCTTGACCCTCAATTGATGATATCTAGAATAAAGTCCAGTCTTGGAAAAGTATTGAGCTCCACGTAGTTGATCAAATAGGTCATGAATATAGGGTAGATGATACTTTTTCTTGATCATGATCTTATTTAGATCTTGATAATCAATTTAAAGTTTCATCGATCCATATTTATTTAAAAAAAAATGAACAGGTGAACCTTAAGGTGACACACTTGGCTGAATGAATCCCTTTTAAATGTTATCTTGGATTTTTCTCTTCAATTCCTACAACTCAATCATGGTAATTATATAGGGAGTCTTTTAAATAGGAGTGGAACTAGGTATGAGTTATATTAAGAACTAAACTTCATGTTTTGGTGGAAGGATAAACAACTATTCTAGAAAGACATCAAGAAACTCGTGAAAAATTAGTATATCATTGATGATGAGTTTATACCTAACCATATGAGATAAATTCCTCTATTGAATAGGAATCAAAATACATAAAATGGATTTGATTTCAATAAAAAGTTCATATTTATCATCATATGATAGAATATCATAGGTTGGTTTGGAATATCAAATATGAATTCCCTTCCTCAGCAACTAATGTTAGCATTATGTAGAGAAATCTAATCCATTCCTATGATAACATCAAATTAAACTGGAGTAAGAATGACAAGATTTACAAAAATCACATTCTCACAAACTTCAACCATACTTAAGATGTGATCATAGTACCATTAGGGGTATAACTAATAATTATATATCTAATAATTTGGGTGGCATCTTGACACCCTTATAAATTCTTCAGATATGAATGAATGGGTAGATCCAAAGTCAAATAAGAAATTAGAAATTCTAGAGTGAATGATATGTGTACCTTTTAACACATCATTATCACACCCTTAGTTAGAAACAATGATTGCATGAGATTTCCCATTGTCTCTTGACTTAAGAGGTTCTGAAATTGATCATCATCATTAACATTCAAATTTGGTCATTGGTTAGCATAATTCCTATAATCCTTTCATTTGAAACACTGGAGTGTGGTTGGTGCATTTTGTGGAGATTTCTCTCTATTTTCATCATTATCTAACTTATTTACAACACTTCGACATTCGATTGCCCAATGAATTTCCCTTCCACACATAAAAACATTTACCAGTCCCCTTAAGAAAATTTTCTCTATGTTTCCTTCCACACTTCAAGCATAAAGAAAAGATCATCTTCTTCTCTTCACAGTTTTTATAGTTTCCTTTGAAATCCATCTTACCTTTCTTATCAAAATCATGATATTTATGTGTAACTCCAATCTCCATTTTCACATTAAGAGCACATATAATGATTTTATCATAGCTACTAAAGTCCCTTATGGTTAATTCCTTTTAGAGACTTGGTTTTAAGATACTGAATAACTAATCAAACTTACTTTTAAGTAGGATGATAATTCAAAAAAGAGTACCTCACAAGCCTTTTAAAAATTTCCTCATAGGTACCAACAGATTCATCACCCTTCCACTTTATCTCTAGGAATTACTTCTAAATTTTTCTATGAAGAATATGAGGAAATTACTTATTGAAATTAATCAATTAAACCCATCTCACTCTATGGAGTTAATTTCATCATGTTCCCATGTATTCTTAATGAGAGTCCAACATTGATATGCTTCACCTTCTAAACAATAGGCAACCAAAATGACTTTATCATGTTCTAAACACTAGAGAAAAGAAAATATATTTTCAATAGCGTTGATCCATTTCTTATAAACTAGAGGATCAGTGGAATCACTGAATGAAGGTGTATGTTTCCTCATAAATAAATCAATGGAATATTGTTCCCTCATTTGCTCGTTTGTAATTTTAACATGTTTCATGGATTGAGAAAGTTGTGTGAGCATAATAATGGGATTTTGAATTCTATACCCCATAACACTTGGATGATCTGGAGTAAAATCATTTCATTGTCCAGTACACTCAATATTAACATAGTTCATTTGGGTTTTATCCCTTTATTAAAATTCAAAAAGCATAGTGTAAGCAAAAATAATCATAGTGGGGAACCACATAATCATGAAAAATTAATTATGGGATTTATAAATCATGACACCTTATTTTTAATCTATAACACATTAGGTTTATCCTAATACATTCATATTCATCATATATTTAAATCCTTCATGATGGTTTATAAAGAGTGTGAATTTCCAAAGCATACGCCTTGGGAGTATCAAACCACATATGCAACATGAACCATTTCCATGCACTAGGTGATGAATGAGTCAAAATAAATGTTTCTTTTTCAAAGTTATTACCCCTAGGTACCTCTATTCCAGAGCCACATCCACTTGTATTATCTAGACTAGGATTTAATTTCATATAAACTACTCACTCTATCCTTTAACAAAATTCCATGAAATTTTCCTATACTTTGACTCATCATTAGATTTATCTTTAGACATTTCCATATGGATCTCACTTATGTTTTCTCATCCTAGTTCCCAAAGGATAGATACAACTTTCTATGATACCAACTGTAAATACCCAAAATTATCATATATAAATATTACATCTTAATAGATGAATATTCATTACATAACATAATGATCCACACCAGAATCATTTAGGTGTAGTGCCCTTGGAAACATGGACACATAAACAACTAGTCCATAAGTAAGCTATGTCATCTCCAACTATGTTATTCATAACTAGAACCATTATTAGAAATATCATACATAATACCTTTCATCATAACTTGGGGAAAGGAAAAATAAGAAAGGGTGAGCTCAGATGCTAAGTAAGGGTAAATAAGGGATATATCAACATATCATGAGCATAAGGGTATGAGAACATGATAATAACATTAGAAAATAAAACCATAAATATCATATATAATAAAATCAAGTCATGTAATAAATCTTGGTAGTTTATAAGACACAAATCATAATAGAATCAAAGAATATGAACCATGATAAGATAACATTGGATTAAGTCATAGATTTTTTTCATATACATAAGCATAGAAAATTATTTCCTCAGTAGTTAAAGTATCATTTACAAGACTATCATAATGGGATTAGTTCACTCCCTAAACCATCGTAGTAGTCCAGGTTCACTCCCAAGACTATCATAGTGGATATAGTCCCTTACACAACTAGGTTCATTACTTATTCTAGTTTTATTTATCTCATGAGATATCAATATTTACTCAATGCATTAGAGGGAGATATATATCCCACCCATCACATAATGAATATCATACATACATGTTCCAAATGATCATAAAAAATTCATCATATCATAACCCATGAAAAGAAATGAGTTTCCTAAACATTTCATAAAAGAAAAACCTTTAGAAAAGAAACAAGTTTCATAATCATTTCATCATTTCATCATTGTATAACCTATAAAAAAAAAGAAGGTTTTATAAAAATTTTATCATGGTATAACCCATGGAAAAATATGGGGGTTTAATAAGAATCTTGTAATAATAAACATAAAAATCTAGAGAAATAATAAGAATGGTATCCTTGGATCACATCTATATTAAAGCATAAGTAACATCAAAGGATGAAATCATAGATGGAAAATGTTTTTGAAAGATCACCTGGAACATTTCTCGAGGTAAATAAACTTTATTTGAAAATTAATAAAATATTTTGGAAATCATTTTATTTGAAAATAAAATTTGAAAATTATAAATGAATATTTAAATAATTGAGTGTTTATGATAGTAGGAAATTCTGTACATGCTGTACATGTTAAGACAAATATTAATTTCACATTTTTGGTAAAATCCAAACGAGACTTTTTTGGGAAATGACAAGAATATTAATTAATTTTTTTAAAAAACTAAAACATGGGTAAAAATTTTCTTTGAAAAATTATTTATAGAATTTTAAAAACATTTTTTGAAAAGATTTTTAGAAAATATGGTTTTGGAAGAAAGACAGGTTTTTGATCGAAGAGTGAAATAAAGATGATTTTTCTTAAAAACATTCATTTGAGCTATTGAGTACAAAAATAGAGGTAAATGAAGGTAAATATTGTATTATCATGGAATAAATATAGTATAATAAAATAAATTAGTTTTATAAAATTTCATCATTGGAATCATAATCATGAATAATCCAGATAAACAATGAGATTGTAACATAAAAACCTTACCACTTTGATAACATTGAATCATACGACCAATGAAAACATAAAACTAAATGAAACTTATAATATGATGATAATAAATAAATTCATGATATTACATGTCAAAGTGTCCATATATAAACCTCATAAAAGAAGAAAGGTGCATAACATGATATATGTTTCGAGGAAGGCAAATTGAGACAAAAACCCCACACCTTAAGTCTCGAGTTCCTTCATACACATTAAAAATCATAGTATAATAAATATAAGTTTATTATAAATATATTAAATAACCATAATTATATATATATTACCATATATTATTTACTTCTGGCCTTTTATTAACCATTTATTAACAATTCCATGTTAAATTCACATTTCGGGCAATAACTACTTTATATTTTTTGTGTATGTTTTGATTTGTTATTTTTTTATTACCATTACTTTTATTACAGTTAAAACATATTCATAATGTTAAAAATTATATAAATATACTATATATTCATTGTATATGTATTTAGAGCCGTCCATAAAAGTTAGAGATAGAAAATGAAATACACCATTCATGAAGATGGTAGGCCGTACGTATGTATGAATGCTGTTTCCATTTGCTGATGGATTGAAATAAATAAAGTTAAATAATATATTACCATTAAATAATAATTTTTATATCATACATATCATATATGTTCATTAAAACCATCCTTATTACCTTCCATGTAAAGCGTGAATGAATCACATCGTTTCGCGAGGCAGTAGTCCGCCGTACACAAGAGTGACGTTAATGTATTCCCAAAGAATCGAAAGTAAAAAGTTATACGTGATATAATTATTCATAAAGTATAATAATATCATATATATCATATATAAATATTTAATCCATCATTATATCCATCCGTGAGATGTGGTGATGGAAAATAAATAACATTCGTTCATGAGGTTGTAGTCTATCGTACTCACAAATGTTGATTTCATATCCCATTTGATGGAAGAGGATATGAATATAGGTTATTAAATTAACATAATAGTATATAATCATATTGTAGATACCGGTGTTATTATATCAACATAATTAAAGAATACTTTAATTATTTAAAAGAGGAATTAAAACAAAAACACATAGTTAAAAAATTTACCTCTTCTTCAGACAATCTCATTAGGTTTAACCTAAAACCTTCCTAGATAGGATTTATGATCTAAAAAATTCCTATAAGATGAGTTTATATATTTAATTAATATATTTTGGTAGGTATTGGCCGAACCAAATGGTTTTTTAAATGTGAATAAGAGAGGATAAGGGGTGACCTTTTATAAGTGAGGTGAGTGCCACACTTTTAATTTTTGAAAACAAAAATGTGTAACTACATTTTTCACAAGAAAAAAGGCTTCAAAATTAACCATACTAAATCCTTAGACATTATAATATCTAAATATGTCCATAAAATGGGTTTTTACTTGTTTTGGGTCATTTTTAACCCATATATTTTTAGTTTAACCCTCAGAAAGACCATTTGTACCTTAACCGTGATAAATAATTTTTACTATTTTTACTATTAATTTTAGTAAAAAAATATTTTGACCTTATTAGATAATATAAATTATTCTTATTAAAATCATGGAACCAATTTTTAAAAATTCAATTCACACGAGCAGTAAAATTTAATTTAAAATTAAACCTGCATATGCGATGAGAAATTAGTTTTTCCAAAGAAAAAATGTTCAAAAGTTTAAAATGTTTGTATATAAAAATTCAGTATGAAAATGTTTAAAATAAAATAAATTGGATTTATTGATATATAATTTAAAAAAATTTACTTTTAAACCCATTTTTTTAAAAAAATTAACCTTATACATTTTTTAAATGAAAACGCATTTTTAAATATAAACTAGTATTTTTCCAAAATTCATCGAAAAATTGATCTTTTCAGAAAAATTCCATAAATTCAACCTAAGATATTTTTGATAGGATAATTTTAAAAATATATTTTTTTTCAAATTAATTTTATAAAATTTTCAAACATTAATTTTATTATTATTCACAAAAGGTAATAATAAAATAATTTTATGAGAAAATGATGCTTTCGAAACATATAAAGATTTTACTAAAAATTAAGTACTTTTTTATCAATATGTTTTATTTATATAAAACCATTATACTTAATATTTAAAATTTGGTTATTACTATTCATTCCAATAAGTTTAACGACTAATTAATAATTATTATGTTTAAATTATAATATTAATAGTTTTTCGTGGTTTATTAAAACTCGGTGTTACGTATAACACAAGCTATCAAAGAAATTAAATTTATAAAAAAAATAAAATTTCATAAAATCTTGGGGTGTTACACTCCAAAATTAAAAGGAAAATTATATACAATTTTAGCTTAAGGATGGGTCGATACATTAGAAAATACATTTAAAGTCATGAGATGTTCCAAATGTCAAAAAATAACCCTTTCTATTTACCGTTTTGAAGTCGAAGCTGATCATTTGTGGTCATTGGTTAAGAATAACAGAGATATAAAAGTGATTGATTCCATGTAATGGGATACATTTAAGAATATTTTTCTAAAAATATATTTTCCTAAGGTTCTTCAACTCATAATGGAGAAAAACTTCTTGGAATTCATGTAAAAATATAAAGATTCAGTAGTCATGTATAAACAAAATTTTACAAGATTGTCCAGGTACACACTGAATTTTATTATGGAACATGATAGAAAATTTAATGGATTTTAAATTGGATTGAATTTTTTTTTGAAGATATTTATCCTCATCATAATTTAAATTTTATGAGAAATTTGTTCATTGTGCTGAGAAATCCAAGATGGAGTTTTATATCACTTATATTCCTCAAGATGACAACTCTAAACAACGATCATGGTGGAAATCAATGGAGGAGTATTCAACTAAGAAATATGGAGGCAATACCCCAAAATGTTTCAAGTATAATAAAAAAACATTTCATGGAATGATTTAATGGATCTGGAAAGTGTTACTAGTTTGGTAAGTTTGGTTATATGGATTATGACTATAAAGGAAAGTGTCCTAAACAATCCAAGAATAGGGTAAATAATAAGCAATCAATGGTGAGATATTTTAATTGTAATGAGTTGGGAAATTTTACTAACATGTGTCCAAATATAGTTATAAAGAGTTGAAATCATCAGGATAAAAATAAAAAATGTTTGTCAAAATCATTTGATACTACTACGGTTGATGTCGGGCTATCTAATAAGGCGATGAAAAATTCACTACTTGTTTATTATAATTATGTTGATGAATTTGTCTATGGATCTTTTAATTTATTCATTTCTAATAAATTTTCATGTAAATTGTGAATATAAACTCATTAAAATAAGATACATCATTTTTGGGAAAACTCCAGGTGTATATATTAAAGAAACTAAGATTTATAGTAACATTCCTATTGTTATTAGTGGGATATTATTTCCTTCAAATCATATTGATCTAACCATAGTATAGTTTGATATTATTTTGGGAATGAATGGTCTTTTAGTTTATCATGATATGATAAATTTCAGAGCTAATAATGTTATATTTAATGATTTTATAACTTTTTTATCATATTTGGAATCTAAGAAATTTATTAGAGATGGAAGTGAAGGATACCTTACTTATATTGTTGAAAATAAAGAAATTGTTTAAATTAGTGATTTTCAGTATTGAATGAATATATAGATCCATTTCTAGATTATTTTCCTGGTGTTATACCATATTGGGTGGTTTAGTTCATTATTGGATTAGTGCTTGATGCTATGCCTATTTCAAAACCCCTTATGAAATGTCTTAAGTAGAAAATTTGGAATTGAAAAAGAATTTTAGGAGTTACTAGATAAAGTTTTCATTTTTCATAGGACTTCACCATAGGGTACTCCCGTTTTATTTGTTAAAAAATAAGATGGTTCAATCAGACTTTATAATGACTATAGAGCTTTGAATAACATCAATATTAAGAACAAGTATCATTTACCTCATATCAATGATTTGTTTAATCAGCTTCATAGAGCACAATATTTTTTGAAGATTTGTCTTAGGTTAGGGTACCATTAGTTGAAGGTCAAGGTGGATGATATTCCGAAGATGATGTTTTAGATTGGATATGGGCATTATGATTTTCTGATTATGTCCTTTTGGCTATCTAATGCACCATATATATTAATGGATTATATGAATAGAGTTTTCCATGAATATTTATATATGTTTGTGGTTGTTTTTATTGATGATATATTTTTATTTTCTAAAATTCATGAGGATCATTAATGAAGAATATTTATTATTTTAAAAACCATAAAAAAAATAAGAAATATGGGAAATTTAGTAAGTATAAATTTTGGTTGTAATAGATTTATTTTCTTAGGAATATTTTTTTTAAATATTTTATAACTATTGACCTTTCTAAAACTAATTTTGTTAAATAATGAAAAACACCAATAAATAACCCAAATATTCATAGTTTTCTTAGATTAGTGGGTTACTACTGGTGGTTTATTGAAAACACAACCTGGTTATATAGTACACTAACTAAGTTAACTAAAAAATGAGTTAAATTCATCTAGATGAAAGAGTGTAATGATTGTTTCTAGGAACTAAAATTAAGATAGGCGAATACTCTAGTTTTGGACCTACCCTCTAGAAATGGTAAAATTTTCATATACAGTTATACTTCATTGAAGGGACTTAAATGAGTTATAATGTGGAATGATTAGGTAATTGTTTATTATTAACATCAATTGAATCCTCATGAGTTAAATTATTATACACATGATCTGGAATTAGTTTTTGTGGTTTTTTTCTTTAAAATTTTGAGGAATAATTTATATCGAGTAATGTGTGAAATATATTATGACTGATTGATTCATTACCATCCTATAAAAGAAAAAAAGAGGCTAATTCTTTGAGTTGGAATGATAATGGTAAATTAACTATGATATGTTTGGAACATGAACCTTTGGTTAATGATTCAATGAATTTTGGATTAGAAACAACGCATGATGGAACTTCCTCTATTCTATTTTAGGTGTTAGTACAATCATCTATTTCAGATAGATTTATGCAAGATCAAAAGGAGGATCATGTTTTACAGGAAAAGGTTGAATCCATTAAGAAGGGAAATCTTCCAGTACTTATTTTTGATAGAGAAGTTTCTATTTTATTTGTGAAGAGATTATGTCTACCTTGTGATTTCTAGTTGAAGAGAGATTTGTTGAGTAAATCTCATAGTTCCCCATTTTCCATTCATCTTGGTATCACTGAGATATACAGATATAATAAGAAGTATTACTGGTGAGATGGAATGAAATGATATATTGTTTACATTACTATGAAATGTTTTAATTTTCAATAGGTTAAAGTAGAATGAAAATTATTGAAGGTGATGAATCAAACTTTTCCAGTGCTGGAGTGGAAATTTGAAAATATGACCAAGGATTTCATGATGGGATTTCCAAATACATATTGAGGTAATAATAAAACTTGGGTTATTATTGATTGACTAACTAAATCCACACATTTCATTCCCATTCGAGATATTATGTATTTATATCAACATTCACAACTGTACCTTAAGGAGATAACTAGGTTAAATGGAGTTTCTCTATCTATTGCATCTAAACGTGATACCCAATTTACTTCTAATTTTTTAAAAGGACTTCAAAAGTCATTGGGTACTGAATTAAATTTCAGCAAAACTTTTCATCCTCAATTTGATAGATAGTCTTAGTGAATGACTCAGAACATGGAAGATATTCTCCGTTCCTTCTCATGGGATTACAAGGGAAGTTGGGATTACCATCATTCATTTGTTTAATATTCTTATAACAATAGTTTTTATTCTAGTATATAGGTGGAACCTTTAGAGGCATAATATTAAAAGCGGTTTTAGACTCTATCTTGTTGGGATAAAGTAGGTGAAAGGAAGTTTTGGGGGCTATAGTTGGTAGGATAAATGTAAAATATAGTGATTATAATTAAGAAATATACGAGGTCATACCAAATTAGATAGAAAAGTAATATAGATAACCTAAATAAATATCATTCTATTATGGAAGGTTATCATGTTTTAAATAAATTATATATATTGAAAAGTTTTATTTATTTTTGTAAAAAGATAAGTTATGTACACATTTTTCTAAAACATATAAAATCCTACATAATCTTGGATCGATTTACTTTTGATTATCCATGTCTCTGAGTTTATCTTAGGTACAAAATGTATTTCATGTTTCATTGTTAAGAAAATATGTTTGAGATGCATGTCATGTTTTGGTCCTTGAAATAATTTAGTTGGGAGGAACAACCAGTACAGAGTATTGACCACATATAGAAAGTGTTGTGGAATAATTTAATTCATCAAGTTATGGTTTTGTGGAAAAACTATATGGTTGAAGAAGCATCATAGGAAACAAAAAATGATATTAAGGAAAAATATCCCTACTTGTTTAAGTAATGAATAAAAATAAAAGGGCATGATTTCAAAAATGGGGGAAGAATATAACAACCCAAGTAAAGTTAATAAGCAATCTCACGAATTATTAATATTCATTATTTAGATATTTTATAGTTGTATCCATTATAAGTATATTAATAATTTTTTTAGTAAAAAGGATTTAATTTTATTCTTATTACATTCATTTTCATGTATTATTATGTTTTATATAAAAATATAATTTCTATATTTTAGAACACGAATTTAAAAAAATTAAATCTATTTTTTAAATTAGATCATATTTATCATATGGTAAAATTTTGGTATTTTTCTCAAATTATTGATTTTTCTGTGAATAGTGAAAAATATTTATTTTTATTGAAAATATCATTTCTTTATAAATATTTATGAAGTGAAATTATATTTTGTATTATTATTGAAATTTAATTAGTTAATTTTTATTAAAAATAATCAAATAAATGTTATTATAATAAATATTATACTTAAATTTGCTATACTAACATTTTTATTCTGAAAAATGATTTTTTCTTAAAACCCATTTTTTGTCACATTTTGAGAGTTTAATTTTAAATTTATTTTTGACACTTAAATAAATTAAATCATGAAAAATGAATTTCATATTTGGAATTAGGAGTTCCAAATTTAGTAAATGGCTCAACTTAATTTTTGGTCAATACGAATAGTAACCACAATAAATTTTTGTTACCATGATAAAGGTATTATGGGTTAATTAGGGTTAAAACTAATGTAATAAGGATTAAAATTCATTAAAAAAAAGCCTTTATTTCATGTGATGATAATATTTCATCCATAGTCACCGATAATTTATAAATATAAACTTTTTATCCATTTAACTTTGATTTAGAACTTTATAATATTTTAAGTAAAGAAAAATACAAAATGTTAGTCTCTTGATTTTAAAAATCTATTATATGTTAAAATAGGAATAAAAATAAGTTTTTAATGAATAATAAGGGTTATTTTTATAATAAGTAAATTATTTTTATTATTTTAATTATTTTAAAATTTTTAGTGATGAAATAATTACCTTAAATTCTTAAGAAACACTGATATAGTGCTTGTGCAAGCAGAATAAAAATCAAGTAAATGATTTTAAAAACTCTAAAAGTAATATTTTTTGGGTGAATATTAGTGTTCCAAGAATTTTAATGATCAAAATAAAATATTATTTATGTGTTAAATGTTTCTATTTTAATTCCATTACTATCACGATGTCATTGAGGTCAGATTAGATGAATAGTTCCAAAAATGATATTATTGATATTTTATAATAAAAAAATATTTTAATAAATGAATTAAAATTTATAAAAATATTATATTCATAAATATGAATATTATATGGTTTATAATATCATACATGATCTATTTATTGTAAATTTTTTATTTTATTTTAACTTTCTTAACCCCTAAATAGAAAAAATATTTGATATTGTGGTAATTGTTAAAAGGGTTAACGAATGGTCAAAAAAAATAGATAGGGTTAAAGTATCAACTAAACTTGTCAAAATTTTATTGTATAGTATTATATAGATTCATAATTATACTATATTCTAATTCTATCAATTTCAAACCATTTTTTCATAAAAATCAATTTATATTAATTTAATACTTTATGTAATTTAAAGAGTGTCACTCCCCTCACTTATAAAATGGAACCCACTCTTCTATCTTGCTCAAAACTTTTGAGAACTATATAACAATAAATAACAACCTAAATTCCTTCTATAAATTCTTAATAATGTCCTATAAACCTTGGTTTTATTTTTAAATTGTCACAGGAAGGATTTTTGTGTAAACTAATAGAGGTTATCTGAGAAAGAGGTAAAGATCTTAACCCAGTAGTTTCATGTTATTTGTTCTTTTTACTCTATAAAATATTATTCAAAAAAAATAAAATAATAAAATAAAAATATTAAATATACTTATATGTTAATATATTAATGGAATAATCAATCTTCATATTCTTTTCATCAAATTGTAAACAAAATCATCATTCATCTTTATGGTGGACTTCTTCCTCACGAACCGATATAATTCATTTTCCATCACCACCTATCATAGATGGTTATAATGATGGATTTAATATATATATATATATATATGATATTAATTATATATGTATCATTATAAAAAGTTAATATATCTTATACTTCCATGCATTTCTATTCATTAAATAACGTTAACATCATTAATGCATATGTGTGGATTACCACCTCAATGAAGAGATGTGATTCGATATCCATCACCGTATCACATGGCTGGTATATATAATTTTTTTAAATAGATATATGATATTTATGATATATTCATAATTAATTAAAGTTAAAATAATTCATACCTTCTTTCCATCATGATCATTGAAATAAGGAAATGTTACTCATGCATATGTACATACTACCATCTCCATGTCATAATGTAATTCATTTTTTAAAACTATATTTCATGGTTGGTTTTAAAAGTATAATTATTGAATAAAAATGATAATTTTTTAATTATTATTATTATAAATATGATTAAATAATGATCTATTTGACTATAGTAAAACCTACTAAATTGATTTTGGACTTATTAGCCAAATATCGTCAATACATCTGATATGAACTTAACTGATTAAGTAAAAAAATATAACATGGTAATTGTTAGGTCATAATATATGAAGTAACATAATAAGGGGGGTGAATTGTGTCTTTTTGAAAATCTTCCATAATTTTGAATTTTGACACCCACTGTGATTTATACAGATATATAATGTTTACTACTATAAAAAGAATATGCAGTAGATGAAATAGAAATAAAGAACACATATTTTTATAGTGGTTCAAGTCACAAAGATCCCCCAGTATACTCTACCAATAAATCTCTCTGTGATCATGGTAAATTTCACTAGAAATGTCCTCTTATCACAAGATCATGAATTCACAACTGAGTATAGGAAGTTTACACCTTATAAATGAGACTAATAACAAACCCTTATGGTTCTATAATTGAGAACTAGATATCCACAACTTAGATCGAGAAGCTGATACCCCACTACAACTGAGTACAAGTAGTTGAAACTCCAATAAATTAAAAGATTGATTTAAAGGTTCAAGTTAATCTTCATAGTCACAACATCAAACAACCAACAATTGATGGATCTTCTTCTTCAAACAAATATCTTCAAGAATGAAATATTTTGAAGTGATCCTTGTTGAAAAATGATATTCAATAAGGTAGAAACTAAACATCAGTAGTAAATTGAGGTTTAAATATGTAGAACTTTCAAAGCGTATCCTCTTTTTCAAATAACAGAGATTTGATTATTCGTTACAACATCACTGTAAAAGAAAATTTCAATAATGCAGTCACATATGTGAATCACTTATCACACACATATTTTTGAATAGATAATCTGAATGAATATATAGAACAAATAACTTTCTTCGATATTCTAGATCCAAAAGAATATCCCGATTGATCATAGAAATTCCAATTTCAATTGACTAGGGGATTCGTAACTTCCCTTAAGAACATGAGTGATTTTATCTATTGAATACGGTTCTTTGAAACAATCATAATGATCCTTGAATCGATCTTCAATTTTGACTTGATCGTTGTCGTAATTGAAGATTGAAAATATGGTTTAATAACTTCACCGTTGTTAACAGAATGTAGGGTTGAACTGCATAGCGTAGGGTTCATTCACGTAGCATAGGGTTTCTACTAATGTATGGTTCCTTAACCATACTTTCATCTTCATGTAATGTAGAAAAAAAAGTATCTTAGTGATGATAATCCATACATTCACCTTTTTAGCATAATATCTTAAATATAGTATTGATTAACCATACGTTCAAATTCTCAAACGTAGGGTTGATGAATAGTAATACTAACTTCCAATGTAGGGTTGCTGATCCATACACTTTTCGATTATCCAAACGTAAGGATGATGATCTAAATGAAAACTATTTATCATAACATAGGGTTGAAACCATACTCAAGTGTTAACTTTCCAGCATAATGTAGGTATGAAATACCATATGCTCATTTTTCGAATGTAGGGTTTGAAATAGTGTTTTCAGAGAAATTCCCACAATGTTAAATTTCTTTAACCCAAATATAAATTCCTAAAAACCCACTCAAGAAAACATCATTAGAAAACAAACAAGGGTATTTGTGAGCATTGAAATCATCATAAATTATTGAGTATTATTGAGACAATACATGCCCAACAATCTCCCCCTTTTTGATGATCACAAAACCCATAATAAAATTTAAAGAAAATGAAGGATTTGGAAACATAAAAAAATATATATTGAAAATATTTTGATATTTCTATTTCATAGAATGATTTTGATAAATAAAAATAGATAATTTTAAATTGGAGAGAGAGAATAAATAAGAGAAAAAAATATTTTCAAATTAAATGTTGTGGTTTGTAAATATTCTCCCCCATCCCCCCATAGTCTTCATAGAAATTCTCCATAGATATTCTTCCTTAAAAATATTATCCCCTTAAATATTCTCCCCCTTTTTGTGATATCAAAAAGACGGGTTGAAAGAATAAATGATATAAACCACAGTTAATATAGCACTGAATTATAAATGAATAGTTTATAAAAATTGATAAGAGAAATAAATTTAGGATTGGCAGTTAAGTATTGAACTTAAATAAAATAAATCTAAATATTAATAAGAATATTGAATTTAAAAAGAAATTAATTTTTTTTGATAAATAGAGTACAATCCTCAATCAACAAAGGATCTTTAAAATAAAGGGCTAGGTTCAGAACCGGCAGGGGTAGAGGGTGTATCAGGAAGAGGAATGGTATGGAAAACACCATTAGTATTAATGAGATTCAAAAGAAAGCTTTGGAAATGGTTTTTGAGGAATTCTGACCAATATTAAAGAAGATTCTTCAAATCATGATCAATATTTATATTCTCAACCAAATTAAACTCCATAAACTCATTCATATATTCCTCTAACTGAATGAATGAAGTCAACTTTCCTCAACTTGATTAAGAACTAATAACAACCAGGATTCATTAGAAGTAAGTTGACTAACCAGATGCCTTTGATTTTATAATAGAAAACTTAAAGGAGTACTTCCACACTAAAGAGTGTTCAGTCTATTATTGAAATCATCCAACACTAAAGTAATAGATTCAAATATTCTGATCAGGTCTGACAGTGTCTCTTGAGATGAGGTTGATACTCGATTTATTTCTATGAGAGATTGAAATTATCTCCTTTTCACCAGCTTAAACTCACCAGAATCTGGATTCTTTATAGATTCATCTTTCAATAAACTGAACTCTCTAGATAATTTGTGGATAAAATCTTGAAGGTCTCCAACAGAAATAATATTTTCTTTGAATTTACTTAGATGGAGCTTTTGAGCCTCAAACTCAGATCTTGGAACTAATGAAATTTTTAACTCTTCAAACTTATTTTTCTCAGCTTCCAAATGTTGTCTAAGAAACAAGTTCTGAGCCTCAAATAGATTTAAATTTATAATTAAGGATTCAACATGAGAATCAGAAGATTCAGGATATTGAGTGCTAGGGTTAGGGATATCTTCCTTGTTATGAAATTCTACCAAGGCCAAACTTGGCTCTTCATTACCAATTTATCTATCTCTTAAGGAAGATCCTCCCATAACATTAGAACTAGGAACAATAAGATATTGAGTTGCAGTATCAGGGAAATCTTCCCTGTGAATTTCTTGACTGTAATCCTATGACTCAATATTCTCTTCTACTAGATTCTTACACTTATCTCCAACAACAGCTTCATCCATAATATCTAGAATGTAGACTATTATTATTCTTCTTTGAACAAGAATTTCTTCTAGCCTATATTCGGCCTCTTAATCAGGTCTATGTCTGACAGAACCAACCGAAGGAATCATTATTTCTCCCCCTGAGCAGCTGTTATAAGCCTTTTATATTATTCTACACTGACATGCAAGTGACTGTTTCAAGAATTGCTCTAAAAAATATCCTAACTTCTTAACAATCCAAGCATTAAGATGTTGCTGTGATGAAATGTTTTTTCAAAAAAAAATATTAACAATTTTTCCTTTTCTACATAGAAAAAAGGAAATAATACTTCCATATAGATAATATTCCATCTTGGCATCCTTGTGGCAGCAATGGTTTAGATACCTTATCATAAACTGATAAAAATTGAACTTTAAATGGTTCAAAAACAAAAACATGACATACATGTCAGGATATAAAAATTTCTCTAGATCAACAGTCCTTGGAAAAATTCCATATTGAATGAATTTCATCATAACTCGACGATTAGGAGTAAGCTCTTTAATCATTACTTTCTTGATATTTCTCGTTCCAAAAAACGAAAACATAATTTCCTCTGAAAAATGTTTTCCAGTAACAATATTAATTAAATCAAAATGAAACTCCCCTTCATGGGGACAACATAACAACTTAGATATTTACATAGAAGAAAAATAAAGTTCAGTATTGTTAATCTTAGAGATAATTTCATCTTCATCAAATCTGAGACCGAATGAATAATTTCTACAAAATTCCTTTAATTAAATGTTATATACTACAAACATATTATCTTATCCTAAATCCTAATCCATATCTTGAAATATTATTGCTTCCATGAGCAAAATATTTTTAGAATATAAATAATTAAAATCGATTACCTTTCCTTAGAGCACTTTGTGAGCTTTCCCTGATGAGTAAATAGAGGTGTCCAACTCAGCGTCTTCAAATATTTGAGAAATTTCTACATATAAAGGTTTCAAGATTTAAGGGATTGAAAGTATAGGTTTTATAAAAATAGGAATCGAAAGAATCTTAGTAAACCAAAAGGATGTGTAGGAGAGGGGAAAGAGAGTGGGAGAAGGCAAATGGTTTTCTCACACCAATTGAGAATGCACTCATTACTTTTTAATTTTGAAAATAAAAATAAAAATAAATCAAAATGATATTCTTTTCAAAAAAATTAAAATGTAATCAAATGAAAATATTTCAAATAATTTAAACGTATTGAATAAACTTTACTAAAATAAAAATAGAGAGACTGGAAATAAATTAATAAAAATTTACTTAAAATTAAATATTATTAACCCCCCCTTAATCAAATAAAAACTTTCATAGGGAAGTGGTTTAGTAAAAATATCAGCTAATTGATATTCTATATCAACAAATTATAAAGATATATCTTTTTTAAGGACATGATATCTTAGAAAATGATGCCTTATATCAATGTTCTTAGTCCTAGAATGAATTATAGGATTTTTTTGAAATATTTATAGCACTAGTATTATCAAATAAAATAGGTATACTATTAAAATTTATTCCAAAGTCTAGTAGGGTGGTTTTTATCCACAAAAATTGTGCACAAAAACTATCAGTAGACACATATTATGATTGAGCGGTTGACAGGGCAACTGAGTGTTGTTTCTTACTAGACCATGATACTAAAGATTTTCATAAAAAGTGATAGGTTCCTGAGGTACTTTTTCTATATAATATACAACCTCCAAAGTCCACATCTGAATATGAAATTAAATTAAAATAAAAATTTTTGGGGTAAAGAAGAGATTGAAAAACATTTCCTTTTAAATATATAAAAATTATTTTAACAACAGTAAGATGAGACTCTTTGATTTGATTGAAATCTATCACAAAGACATATAAAAATCATAATGTCTAGTCTGATAGCAGTAAGATATAACAAACTTCTAATCATACCTCTATATAACTTATTATCAACTAGTTTTCTAGCTTCATCCAAATCAATTTTTATATTGATACAGATAGGTTCTGTATATGTCTTACTATTTTCAAGTCCAAAATTTTTCAATAAATCAATAATATATTTACTTTGATTTAAAACATTTCCATAATCTTTTTGATAAATTTGAAACCCTAAGAAGAAATTTAGTTCTCCCATCATACTCATTTCAATTTATTTTTGCATTAATTTGAAAAAATCATTACAAATATTTTTATTAGTTGAACAAAAAATAACATCATCAACATAAATTTTAACTAAAAAGTATTAGAACAAATGATTTTCTTAAAAAATGTTGGATCTTCCAGTCGAACAATAAATACATTTTTCAAAAGAAAAGAACTAAATATTTCATACCAAGCTCTAGGTACTTATTTAATGCCACATAGAGCTTTAGTAAGTTTAAAAATAGGGTTTGGTTTTTGAGGATTTTCAAAACCAGGGGTTTTTTCAACATAAACTTTCTCCATTAAATAACCATTTAAAAAGAAATATTTAACATCCATCTGATATAATTTAAAATTCATATAATATTCATAGGATAAAAGGATTCTAATAGTTTTTAATCTAGGTACAGGGGAAAAGGTCTCATCACAATCTATACATTCTTCCTGATTATATACTCTAGCTACTAATCTAGCTTTATTTTTGTTTATAATCCCTTGATAATCCTGTTTATTTATAAAGACCCACTTAGTTCCTATAACTAGATAATTGGTTGGTCTTTCTACTAGTTCCCAAACTTCATTCCTTTTGAATTGATTTAGCTCTTCCTATAATTCTAGCATCCACCTATCATCTTTTAAGTCTTCTTCAATAGTTTTAGGTTCCAAATGAGATAGAAAGTCAAAAAATTATGCTAGGTTTCCTATATTTATTCTAGTTCTAATTCCTATGTCTAGGTCTCCTATAACAATTTCTAGAGGATGGTTATTTAAAGTTCTAGAATATCTGGGCAAGACACTTTCAGGATCTTTAGTATCATGTTATTCTGAACTAGACTGAATTTTATTAATATTATTTTTAGAATCATTTTTAGGCTTTTCAAGTCTCATGCTATCAAAAGAGTCAGTGAATTCATCTTCCTAATATTTCTATTTAATAAAAGGGTCAGTTTCATCAAACTTCACATGAAATTATTCTTCAATAATTATTGACTTTTTATTAAACACTCTATAAGCTTTAGAGGTAGAAAAATATCCAAAAATATCCTTTCATCATCTTTTGGATCAAACTTACCAAGGTTTTACTTAATATTCAAGATATAAACCTTGCTTCCAAAAACTTTAAAGTACTTAACTTTAGGTTTTCTGTTATTCCAAAGTTCATTGGGAATCCTTTTGAAAATAGACCTTATTGAAACTCTATTCAATATATAATAGGATATGCTTGTAGCTTCTTCCCAAAAACAGGTAGAAATACTATATTCATTCAGTATAGTCCTTTCCATTTATTTAATAGTTCTATTTATCCTTTCAACAATTCCATTTTGTTGAGGTATTTTTGGTGTATAGAAGCTGTGTTTAATACTTAGATTTGTGAAAAAATAATTGAATTCTTGATTCTAAAATTCTCCACCATGATCACTTCTTAATGAAATTATTTTAAAACCTTTTTCATTATGAACAATTTTACAAAAACTTTCAAAAATAGTGAAAACTTCACTTTTGAGTTTTAGAAAATATACCCAAGTAAATATAGAATAATAATCAACTAATAAATATACATATAATTTACCAAAAAAACTTTCTACTTTTGATGGCCCAAAAAAATTCATATAGATAAGTTCTAAAGGTTTAGATGTAGAAATTTTGTTAATATATTTGAAAGAATATTTTTTCTGTTTTCCAATTTGGCATGCATCACATAATATATCATTGTCAAACTTAAGACTAGGAAAATCAGAAACAAACTGTTTCTTAGATAGTTTATGTAAAGAATATATATTACAGAGTCCAAGTCTTCTATGCCAAATCCATGAATCATTTGTCTTAGCAGTTAAACAATTCACCTTTTGTTTACAGAAGTAATTCAAATCTAAAGTATAAAAATTATTAGTTCTAGGTTCTCTAAATTTAAGCAACTTATATTTAAACACATAGCAGAAATTGTTAGAAAAATCAACACAAAATCCATCATCCTAGAGTTGATAGATACTTATCAGATTATTCTTTAACCCTTGCACATATAATACTTTGTTTATTGAGATAGTCTTTGGATGTTCAATAGTTCTAAATACAACTATTTTTCATTTCATATTGTCACCGAAAGTGACTAGTACTCCATCTGTTTGAGTTAGTGTATGAAAGTTTATTGATTATCCACTCATATTACTGGAAAAACCACTTTCCATATACTATATGGTTTTCCTTTTTCTATGACCCATTTTTTTCAAAAGTAATTAAACAAATATTTGTTTTGGTACCCATATCTTCTTGGGTCTAGTAGTGTTATCAAGCAATAATATGGAAATCTAAATTTTCTTTATTTTTCTATAATTTAGATCACTAAATTCAGAAAAAATTTTAGAAACAAAATCCATTTTAATGCCACTAATTTGACGTTTTTTCAAATAACACTTATTGGTGACATGGTCTTTTATTCCACAAAAATAACTGGTAGCATTTTTTGAGTTAGACACAAAATAATTTTTATATAATTTTGATTTCTCTCCCTTACTTCCTATTCCAAATATTTTCATTTTAATGAAATTATTTCCAAGAATTTCATTTAAAATATTTTCTCCTTTAGTAAAAATAATAGAAATACTCTTATAATATTCTAATTCATCCTATAGTTCTTTAATTTTCATTTCATGATTGATACTATCTGACGTATAGGAATTGAATCTTTCAAGTAGTTCCTGATGTTGTTTTAGAATGATATCACTTTCACCTAAAACAACATTATGAATGTTTTTCAAAGATTAATGTTTCTTTAATAAGGAATCATATTTTTATTCTAGCATAACTACTACAAAATTGGACTTTAACAGTGCTAGAAAAATCCTTTATCAGTGCTAAAAAAGCGATGATAATCGAAGCGCGGTTAAAAACCCAAAACTTTTAACAATGCTAAAAAATCATTGATAACGACTCCACTGATAAAGGGTATATAATTTTTTTCCATTCCCCACCCACCCCCATTTATCAGCACTTCCCACACACCCACCCCTTTATCAGCACTTTAGATATTCTCAACCTCCCGCGTGTGCCCCTTCCTTTAGTGAGTTTCAAACCCTAGACCTCCAACATATACATCAAAGCCTTTTCCACTCCCCTATACTATTTGTTTCACATTTTATGATATATGTATATATTTTTATATATATCATCACATTTTTATTCATATATTTATATATAAATTTATATATATGTTTATATATTAATAAATATATTTTATATGTAAATATGTTTAATTTATTTGTTTACAAAATTAAATTTTTATGTGTGAATATAAAAAATATGTATATATTGTTATATATTTGATGATAAATAAAATTACGTTATAAAAAAAATAAAATTTAATATCCATAATTTCAATATTAATGTAAGCTCTGGGAATAAATTTAGTCCCCACTAAAAAGGGAAAAAGATCCCCATAAACGAGGCTTAAAATCCATTGAAAGTTAAAAAATTAGGGTACCCTGACTAAAAACTCAGTTTTAGAGGCCTTTTGGGCATTTTTTGGCCTCAAAAAAATAGTGACCAAGGTTACTCTAATCATGTTGGACTAGAGCTCATTGCATGATTCAATTTGATATGTGGTAGAGGCCAAACAGTCACCCAGATCAAAAGTTATGACCGTTTGAAGTTAGAGTTACGTTTTCAACTTATTTTAGATATTTTATTATTATCTTTTGATTTTTTTATCTTCAAATTGATATTAAATGACTATTACTCGGTATTAATATTTAAATTATTAATTTAAAATATTTTTTTAGTTATTTTATAATCCATTTTCAATAAATATCCTATATATTAAGTGTAAATGCCTATTTACCTTATCTAAAACATATTTCAAAAAATATATATTATATTTATATCAAAATAAATATATTTATATATTAACATATTATTTTTAATGAAATATAATTTTTTGAAGTTTTCTTTTATCAGCGCTTGCAAAAAAGCACTGATAAAGGGGGGGGGGTCATTATCAGTGCTTCTAAAAATGTGCTGATAAACCCTCCCCTTTATCAGTGATTTTTAAAAGAATTTATAAAATCCCTCATTTATCAGAACAAGTAAAAAATCACTATTAAAGACTCCTCTTTAACACTAAAAAAATGTTGTTAAAGGCCCCCTTTAACAGTATTTTTTTAGTGTTGAGAAAGGGGGTATTTAATAGTGTTTTTAGGTAGCGCTATTAAAACCCTAACACTGGATAAACCCAGTTGTGTAGTAGTACATAGAATAGTAGGCAACTAGTTTATTATTTGAGAAAATACTAGTCTCATAATCAGAAGAGTAATAAGTTTTTACCTTTTCTTCTTCATCCATAAAGTACATATTGGATTTTATATTTGATTACTCTTTATTTGAATCAGACTTTGAAGGGTTGCTAGAGTTTTCAGATACACTCTATATAGCTTTCATTTCTATTTTTCTTTTATGCTCATAATCAGAATTTTTATGATATCACTTTTCTGTTATTTTTATTTCATCTTTCAGTTGAGGACAATTAGGTATGATATGACCCAATTTCTTGCATTTGTAGGATCAAACTTATCTTAGTTCTTTGTCATCTTTCCTAAAAGATTTTTGAATTCTATTTTATTCTTATAAAATTTTCTGAACTTTCTGGCTAACTGAGCCAGTTCAATTTCAGAATCTGAGTAATCTAAATTCTTCTCTAATTTGTCTTCTTTCTTTGTTTTTATGCTATGCTTATGAGATGTAACTTTCAAAGCATTATTTTCTTTCTTCACTATAATCTTATGATCTTCAGCTTTAGCCTGCATTTCTACTTCATACATCATTAGTGTTCCAATTAGTTCTTTAATTTTTAGATCTTTGATAGGTGATGATTGGATAATTGAAGTAGATATGACATTCCATTTTAAAGGAAGTACTTTGAGTACTTTCAAGGATTGATTGGATTATTTTATGGGTTCTATTAAGTTATTTATATTATTGACAATTTCAGTAATCCTTCCATTCATCTGTGTGATTATTTCTCCATCAAAACATTCTAAAGGTGTCAAATTTTAGTTTTTTTGTAGCATACCTTATCTGTCTAACATTATCTATTCCTTCATAAGCAACTGCTATAGTTTTTCCACATTTCATAGGCACTTGGACATTATGATACACAATTGAATTCATCTGGTCCAAGAAAAAATAATAATATCATTCATTGCTTTTGAATTGATATCATACTCAACTTCTGTTTCTGCTGTCCAAGTTACTAGTTTCTCAGGAATCTTATAAGGAGTAATGATTTTTTAGTATAATTTTAATCCAAGATTTTTTAGATAGATAATCATTTGAGATTTACAACATCTATAATTTTCACCATTAAAATGTTGATCTCATACCATAGACATTCCTTCTCTCAGATCAATCATTTAAATATTTGTATAAACCTTATACTTTTATCTTGCTATAGATTTATTCAAAAAGATCTCCTCTAATACCAATTGTTAAGTTAGAATATACAAAGTAACACAAGAGTGGGGTGAATTGTGTCTTTTCAAAAATCTTCCACAATTCTAGATTTTAACACCCACTATGAATTATATGGATATGTAGTGTTTAATTTTGTAAAAAGAATATTCCATGAATAAAATAGAAATAAAGAACACAACTTTTTAGAGTGGTTTGGGGAACAAAGATCCCCTAGTCCACTCTACCAATCACTCTCTCTATGAGCCTGGTAAATTTAACTATAATGGTCCTCTTATCACAAGACCATGAATTCACAACCAAGTTTAGGCAGTTGACACCTTTACAAAAAAGACTAATAACAAATCCTTATAGTTCTATAATAGAGAACTAGATATCCAAAACTTAGATCGAGAAGCTGATACTCCACCACAACTGAGTACGAGTAGTTGAAACTCTAATAAATCAAAATATTGATTTCAAAGGTTCAAGTTGATCATTATAGTTACAGTAGCAAGAAACTGATAATTGATGGATCTTATTCTTTAGAAAATAATATCTTCAAGAATGAAATAGTCTGAAGAAATCCTTATTGAAAAACGATCTTCAATAAGGTAGAAACTAAACAGAAGTAGTAATTCAAGGTTGAAATATGTAGAATTTTCACAGCATATCCTCTTTTGTAAATAACAGAGATTTGATTATTCTTTGTTGTAGCACTATAAAATATAATTTCAATAATACAGTCGCATATGTGAATCATTTATCACTCACATATTTTTGAAGAGATACTCTAAAGGAATATATAGAACATATATCTTGATTTGGTATTCTAGATCCAAAATAATATCCTGATTGATCATGAAAATTCAAATTCCAATTGACCAGGGGAGTCATAACTTACCTTAGAAACATGAGTGATTTTCTTTGATAAATGTGGTTTTTTGAAATAATCATAATGATCCTTGAATCAGTCTTCAATTATGACTCGATCATTGCAACAATCTTGGATTGAAAACACGACTTAAAAATTTTTCCATTATAAACACAACATAGGGTTGAACTGCATAACATAGGGTTCCTTCACGTAGCATAGGGTTCCTACCAACATATAATTCCTTAACCATACTTTTATCTTTACGTAATGTAGGGAATAAAGGTATCATAGGGATGATAATCCATATGCTGACCTTTTTATCATAATATCCTGAATGTAGCATTGATTAACCATAAGTTCAAATTCCTGAATGTAGGGTTTATGAATAGTAATACCAACTTCCAATGTAGGGTTTCTGATCCATATGCTTTTTTATTCTCCAAATGTAAGTATGTCAATCCAAATACAAACTATTTATCATAGTGTAGGGTTGATACCATATGTAAGTGTTAACTTTCAAACATAATGTAGGGATGATAAACCATACACTCATTTTCCGAACATAGGGTTTGAAATAGTGTTTCCAAATTAATTCTCATAACGTTAAATTTATTTAACCTGGATATAAATTCCTGAAAACTCACTCAAGAAAAATTCATTAGAAAACAAACAAGGATATTTGTGAGCATAAAAATCATTATAAATTATTGAGTATTATTGAGACAATACATGACCAATGGTAATAAATAAAATAAAATGAATGATCAAAATTAAAAAGGTTCTTATGAAATTAAATAATTATTAGAATTTTATTATTTAGGAATATAAATAACATATGTGATGAATAAAATTCAAGGTAAGGGACATTCTTTTAAATATCCTATTTTAATGTTTCCCTTCCAACTATTCTTCTTCTCAGTCAATATTCTTTTAAATATTTCATGAAAATTATTATTTATTATTTAATGGTTTTTAAAGGTCATTTATGACCATATTTTACTTTCATTTTAATTGTTTCAAAAGGAATATTTTTAAGGTTTTCTATACTAGTCACTTTTGAATCTTTACCAAAATGTAAATGATTTTTTTCTAAAAACTATACAATATAAAAAAATTTCCCCTTTCATGACTTTTAATTTTTTTGAAGTTTCCCTTAAAATTTTCCACAGTTATTTTCAAATGAAATAATTTCCACAATATTTTGGTAATTTTTCATTTTAATGAGTTTTGAAATGAAAATATGTTTTTCTATCTATTTTTATGCTAAAATGGATGGTGCTGTATTTATGGGTTCAAATGATTTTTCAAGTGTTTCATGATGAAAATAAGAAAAAATAATCTTTTGTATCATGATATGGTACTTGAGAATCATAAATGATGACATGTGATCCCAATAAAACTTATATGATGGGTGAGCCTAATACAACTTATAAGACGGGTGATCCTGATACAAATTTTACAAAGAGTGAGCTAGATATTGCTCTCTAAGGCATTTTTAATGTTCATTTTCTTCAAAGGAAAGGAAGGAGTTAACTAGGGGTACTTCTCCGATATATTTAACTCATCTATAGTTATTTCTTACATGTTTTATGAATATAATTCTCTAAGTTTCCTAAAAGGTATTATATTTTCATTCTATGGGTTTTAATGTTTTTCATTGAGAAAAAGTGTGTGTTTTTCATGTGGATATGATTTATTTTACATATTCAAAGAATAATGTGACAAAAGAATTTTTTTTAATGTTTTCATGTATTTCACTGGACTAATATATTTTTTAATTTTATATTCCTTAATAGGATTTTTGTGCCCACGTTTTTAAATGTTTTTTATATATTTTAAGGAAGAGTAAGAACATAGAAGATTTCATGTTGAAAGTCATAAATATTTTTCATGAGAAGAAGACATGATTCATTTTAAAATTTTTATATTATATAAAAAAATGATACTAAGTAGATGTTTCCACTTTCTAATATATGGGATTGTTATGTAAATGTTATGACCTATATCTCTAAAACAGTAAATTGTAATGAATCTAAAATTATAAGAAATTGAACTCTTGACTAAAAAAATCAAGATTATGTAATGTTTTAATGATGTGTCCTTATACATAATAATCATAATCAAGGAACACTATACCTACTTTCATGAATCTAAATAGTATAACACACATACATACCATGTAATGTTGAACTTCATGGACCGATCCTATCACACACTCTCAAAATGAACATCTCTAAATACATGGTCATTGACTCCTATCAAACAATACACATAGGATGACTCTATGAAATTCAATCCCAATATCCCCAAACAAAAACTTTATCTTATGCGATGAGCATAAGATAACACATTTTGTTGTACCTCTCGTACCCCTCGTGGTTTGATTTTCATGATCACAATCACTCACTTATTTATCTAATCCTCTTTCAAGTGTTTTTGGATGATAGGAATCATTTCAGGTTGCCAAGGAATTGGGCCAAGAAGGCCAAGAAGGCAAAAAGCCAAAGTGGACTGAAATTCAGTCCACCGGCCAGCCGATGGACCCTGGACAGAAGGCTGAGCCACTGCCTTCTCACCGGCCAACCGGTGGCCTCAGCACCAGCCAGCCGGTGGCACCCAGCCAGAACAGTTTTAGCTACTGCCTCAGCACCGGCCAACCGGTGCCCACCTCACCGGCCAGCCGGTGGAGCCTGAGCCCGAAAGCCTTTCCTTTTTTCAAGCACCGGCCAACCAGTGGCCCTGTACCGATCAGCCGGTGGAGGCAGTCAAACTAGCCGTTGGGCTTTTGACCAGCCTGTCCACTTGGCCTCCAACGGCTCCGAAAGCCTCTCCAACGGCTCCAAAGGCCTCTAACGGCCATATGAGGGTTCCCCCTCTATAAATAAAGGACTAGGAATCCCCGGAAGCCTAAGGAAGATATTCGGAACTATTGTGAAGCCAACGGACACATTTTCCATCATTTGGCGAACCTCCAGCGGATTCCTCCAAGGGAACCCCACTTGCTCCAACACACTTCCACATCCAAGGAGCACCTCCAAAGAAGCTTGGGAGCGCCCTTCATCAGCTCCATCAATCCATTGGCGCCCAAGACTTCCTCATTATGGGTTTTATTGTTTTATTTATTTTGAGCATCCTTTTGGGTTTGTGCCTACAAACCCCATATCTTTCTCTCATCCTTTCTTTTGGGTTCTCACACCACCTTTAAGGTGTGAAGAGGTTAGTCAAGCCTTTCCTTTTAAAAGGCTTGAGTCAAAGGTGAGCTAGCCTTCACCCGTAAAAAGGCTAGTGGGTTTCTTGCTCAAACCATTAAAAAGCAAGCTGTAATAGGTGAGCTAGCCTTCACCTGTAAAAAGGCTAGTGGGTTTCTTGCTACAACCATTGAAAAGCAAGCGGTAGTAAATCTCTCAACGGTTGAGTTGGGAGCGGAGACGTAGGCCGGGTTTTAGGCCGAACTCCATTATCAAGTTGTGTGTTTTGCCTCTTTTATTTCCGCTGCACTTTCACTTTGATTTTTAATTTGTTAATCTTTTTTTTAAAAAGGCAATTCACCCCCCCTCTTTCCATCACTTCCTTTCTTTCTCCGCTTAACAATTGGTATCAGAGGGAAATTTGAGTAATACCCTAACCGGTTTCAAATTTAAGATCCATTGTGATGGCATCAACCTCTTTCGCCCCCGAAGGATATTCTTTGGGTCGTGCTCCATTTTTTGATGGAACCGACTATAATTATTGGAAAACCCGCATGACCACTTTTCTTAGAAGCATTGGATATCCTATTTATAAAATTGTCATGCAAGGTTACACTCTCTCTTCCCCCGATGAATCCAAATGGACTCAAGCCGATATTAAAAATTTCGAGCTTGATGGCAAAGCCATGAACGCTCTACATTGCGGCCTTGATCGTAATGAGTTCAATCGAGTTTCCACATGCACCTCCTCACATGAAATCTGGAAACTATTGGAGGTTACCCATGAGGGGACCAACAAAGTTAAGGATACTCGATTGGATATGTACCGTCAAGATTTTGAGTCTTTTTCCATGCATCCATCCGAATCAATTTCTGAAATGTTTACACGTTTTACTGACGTTTGCAATGGTAGAAAATCTCTTGGAGATAATATTTCTGCAGAAACAATGGTCAAGAAGATCCTATGGATCCTACCAAGCTCATGGGCTCCAAAGGTGACGGCAATTCAAGAAGCGAAGGACATCAAGAACATGCCGGTCGAAGAGCTCATCGGATCCCTCATGACCTATGAAATCACCATGAGGAGGCAAGCTGAAAAGGAAGGCAAACCGATCAAAATTCCAAAGAACATCGCCTTCAAAGCTCAAAAAGAAGAAAGCTCCTCCTCCTCATCTTCTTCCTCTTCAAGCGGCGATTCCGAAATGGAGAATCTTGCCCGCAAAATGCACAAGTTCATGAAGAATCACAAGAAGAAGAAATCCCGCAAGGCTCAATCCAACGAAAAATCCGAGCCCAAGGTAACATGCTATGGGTGTGGCGAGAAAGGCCATTACAAGCCCGATTGTCCACTCAACAAGAAAAAGGCCAAGCAAAAGGAGAAGAAGAAGGCATTCAAGGCCACATGGAGTGATAGCTCCACCTCCTCCTCATCCTCCTCAAGTGACAACGGTAACAAATGTCTAATGGCATTCCATGAGGTAACATCTTCCGACTCCTCTTCCTCTAGTTCTTCAAATTATTTCAATCATTTGTCTTACGAGGATCTCCAATACGCTAGAGATCAATTGGAGGAAGGTTTTCACGAACTTTCTTCCAAATTTGTTTCTTTAAAAAAGAATTTCAAAAAACTTTCTTCTGAAAAGGAACAACTTCTCAAAGAAAAGGAGGAGTTGTCCCTCAAAATCCAAAACCTTCCCGATGTTGAATCATTGGAATCAACAATCAAAGACCTAAGGGAATCCCTTGCCAAGTTCACCCAAGGTAAACAAAATTTGACCAAACTCCTCGGTTCCCAACGCATTTCTAGAACCACCCAAGGGCTTGGCTATTCCAAGCAAGCTTCCTCTTCCCATGCTCCAACTATTTTTGTAAGGGGGAGCTCCCAATTTAAATTTTGCAATTATTGCAAAAAACCCGGGCACTTAATCTATGAGTGCAATTGCAAAAATGCCCGGTATGGAAGGCACAAAACCATTTCTTTCAATGATGAATTTTATAGGAGAAGACTCGCCACTAGACAAGTATGGATTGAAAAATCCCTCTTAGCGAGTCTCTCCGGACCAAAATTTGTCTCGGTTCCAAAAACCTCTCCCCGGTGATTTGTTGTTTTTATTTAGGGGGAGTTAGGATCGTTTAAGCCCTTTTGATTTCAATTTCAAAATTTTCGATTCAAACTTTCAATTTCAACACTTGGTATCAAATTTTTTAATTTCAAATGGTTATTCAATTTTTCATTCAAAAACTTTCAATTCAAACTGTTATTCATTTTTTCATTCAAAACTTTCATTTCAAAATTTTTGATTCAAAACTTTCAATTCAAATTTCAAAAATTTCAATTGGTTTAAAAAAACTCTATCTTGTTTTTCAACATTTCCCTCAATCAAGTTTAATGCCCCGTGCTATTTTGATAATCACAAAGGGGGAGAAATTCTTGGTTGATTGGGGGAAAAATCTTTTAAAGCATGCCTTTCATTTCAGTTTTTACATTGATTGTTTTGGTGATTGTGATCATCAAAATAGGGGGAGATTGTTGTACCTCTCGTACCCCTCGTGGTTTGATTTTCATGATCACAATCACTCACTTATTTATCTAATCCTCTTTCAAGTGTTTTTGGATGGTAGGAATCATTTCAGGTTGCCAAGGAATTGGGCCAAGAAGGCCAAGAAGGCAAAAAGCCAAAGTAGACTGAAATTCAGTCCACCGGCCAACCGGTGGCTTCACCACCGGCCAGCCGATGGACCCTGGACAGAAGGCTGAGCCACTGCCTTCTCACCGGCCAACCGGTGGCCTCAGCACCGGCCAGCCGGTGGCACCCAGCCAGAACAGTTTTAGCTACTGCCTCAGCACCGGCCAACCGGTGGCCACCTCACCGGCCAACCGGTGGAGCCTGTGCCTGAAAGCCTTTCCTTTTTACAAGCACCGGCCAACCGGTGGCCCTGTACCGGTCAGCCGGTGGAGGCAGTCAAACTAGCCGTTGGGCTTTTGACCAGCCTATCCACTTGGCCTCCAACGGATCCGAAAGCCTCTCCAACGGCTCCAAAGGCCTCTAACGGCCATATGAGGGTTCCCCCTCTATAAATAAAGGACTAGGAATCCCCGAAAGCCTAAGGAAGATAGTCAAAACTATTGTGAAGCCAACGGACACATTTTCCATCATTTGGAGAACCTCCGACAGATTCCTCCAAGGGAACCCCACTTTCTCCAACACACTTCCACATCCAAGGAGCACCTCCAAAGAAGCTTGGGAGCGCCCTTCATCAGCTCCATCAATCCATTGGCGCCCAAGACTTCCTCATTACGGGTTTTATTGTTTTATTTATTTTGAGCATCATTTTGGGTTTGTGCCTACAAACCCCATCTCTTTCTCTCATCCTTTCTTTTGGGTTCTCACACCACCTTCAAGGTGTGAAGAGGTTAGTCAAGCCTTTCCTTTTAAAAGGCTTGAGTCAAAGGTGAGCTAGCCTTCACCCGTAAAAAGGCTAGTGGGTTTCTTGCTCAAACCATTAAAAAGCAAGCTGTAATAGGTGAGCTAGCCTTCACCTGTAAAAAGGCTAGTGGGTTTCTTGCTACAACCATTGAAAAGCAAGCGGTAGTAAATCTCTCAACGGTTGAGTTGGGAGCGGAGACGTAGGCCGGGTTTTAGGCCGAACTCCGTTATCAAGTTGTGTATTTTGCCTCTTTTATTTCCGCTGCACTTTCACTTTGATTTTTAATTTGTTAATCTTTTTTAAAAAAGGCAATTCACCCCCCCCTCTTGCCATCACTTCCTTTCTTTCTCCGCTTAACACATTTTACCTTTAGTCGAGAGAATCATCTTGGTCCCCCCATATAAACCTTTAGTCGAGATAATCCTCTTGGTCTTTATATTTATCCCTCCTACTAAGTGTAAACCCTAACTTGATCTATCCATATCTTATGTCATGAGTATAAGAAACCCATGTAATATACATTGAATTAACCAAATATTTCTATGGTGATGAGCATCAGGTGATCATGATCAACTTATCTAAGGAGAGGATCCTAGGATTACCTATGTGATGACCATAATATATCCTAATATTGAAGAGAATAAGGGGAATCATCCTTATCTGTTAATGATTTTGATATTCCTTTGATTATGATCCAAGGGAAATCCATTACCACTCATATGATGAGAATGAGATACCCTCACGACTTGACATGAGGAAGGTAATGCAGGCATTTTTCTGTGTGTAATACCCAACCATGCCTTCTCATGGTTGGTTACGAACAAGGAGGAACCAAAAATTTAAAATCATGGTTAGTCCCACAACATCCATTGCTAGGTATATTTTACCTGTCTTATATTCTACTCGATGTCAAAATACTTGAAATCAGTCCATGTCACATGACCATAAAATTCATGTTGTAAACTGTTAAGTGGAACCAAAATATGTGGGTTTAGATTCCCTTCATAAGGATATGTAGGAATATCCTTTCATGGATGAAATCTCAATATCAAAATACTAATCGACTACATGATTAGAGATAAATTTGAGAGTGCAAAACTATGTATTTAATATAGAGTATCAATAATTAGTTAGAGAAATATGAGAAACACTAATATAAAAATATGATCACATATTCCCATGGATTCTATCAAATTGTTAGAATAGGGATAACTAGTACTATACTAGGATTTAAAAAGGATTCATGAAATATACCTTAAATCTATAAGAGAGACCTAGAGTAGGAAATATATTCCCTCCAAAAGGGTTTCATCATCTCTACCTACTATTCTCTCAACTAACAAGCATTATGAAACATATCTAGGTAAAAAATCATAGTGTCTGCCTTCCTTTAGAATGTAGTTTTACAATGATGTTCACATAGAACTATCATAGGCGAGGAATCCAACAGAGTTTCCTTAAGAAACAATGACTGTCCAAACATTCTAGGGGTGCATGATTCATATTAAATCACTATAATTGAGTTTGGAAAGATACCTAGCATATAAAAATTCAAAATTTTATACCATTCTTATGCAAACCTTGGGTATTATCTAATCAAGTGATGGTATGGTATATTATAGACCATGTACTTAGTTGAATATTAAAGATGATAGGATTTGTACTCTCTTATAAAGAGTATGATATCTTTTCTTCGATTAAGATATAATGATTAAATTTATAGGCACACATAAGGTAAATGTGATATGAAAATCTACTTGAATATGGGTCATGTGATTGGTTAATTCACATATATGGATGACATGTGATGTATTCATCGAACCATTTAGTCCATACTCAGATAATCCAAAACGTATGATGATAATTTTAAGTGGAAATGACCTTATATCTTCAAAACTAAGGGGAAAAATGGATTCAAATCCTCCACTCCCTGTCGTTGCGCCGACCATCCCTGGTCTCGTGTCTTCTGGTGTTCCTGGGCCTCTGGTGACCAGAGATGGGGAGGATCGGCCTCCTCCACCTTCATTTAAGGAGGTTCTACTGCTTTCTTCTCAGGATCATTACCTAGGTCAGAAAGGGCCATTGGAGGTTCCCCCATATGCTTCTCCATTCTTGGAAGATGGATGCCCTGTCCTCGCCTTTTCTGTGAAGTCTTTTGTGGCAGCTACAAGTAATATTCAGTGGACCCTGGTTGTGAGATTCGGTGGCAACAAACCTCCACTCTCTATTTTCCAGGACTGCATCAATTGACGGGGCCTCATCTCTCCAGCCAAAGTGTCAATCCTTGATCAGAAGGCATTCTGCATCGTCACAGCTTCTCAGGTGGATTTTGTGAGAGCATGGAGTAGGAGTCCCTATTGGGTGGGGAGTTGGTATTTTTCTCTCTCTCATTGGAAGATGGATGCTCACTCTGGGAAGGATTTTCCCCTTGTGGCAGTCAGGATCTCCCTCCCTGGGATTCCTCTTCCTCTCATGTCGGAGTCCTTCTTTAAGGTGATAGGGGACTTGCTAGGATCGTTCCTGTGCGCGGATTACCAGACGATTTGCTTGGAGGAGACATCTGTTGTGCGGATTTTCATGGAGATGGATATTTCCCAGCCAATCCCGGATCATGTTGTGCTCTGAATTGGGGGATTGAACGATCGTCTTCAAGGCTTGTTTTTCCTTGCTTTTCCCCATTTCTGCTCGTTCTTTCACCTTGCTGGTCACTCGTTGCAGGTTTGTCGTAAGGTGCGTGGATAGGTTCCTCCTCCGAGGCCTTCGGGGCGATCTTCGATTCCCTTTTTTGTTGATGCAAAGGAGTGGCCGTTTCTTAGGACTTCAAGGATTATTCTTCCAGTCAGTGCTTTTCCAACCAAGCATCCTCCTATAGGGATTTGTTTTTGTTCAACCGCGGCTTGGGTGGGAAACTTCCTTTTCAAACAAATGGGGTGGGTCCACCTTCCAAAGGGATGTTTCCTAGAAGTCCTATCAGGATTGGTTCAAAGGTTCCATGGGTCTCCTCCAAGATCAGAATTTCAGAGATTGTTCAAATGGATTGCAGTTCTGATGCAGAAAATGTTTCCCAGTTCTCCCCGTCCAGTGAGGACCTCTCTCTGCCTTCTCCCTTACTGAAAATAGTGGAATATTTTCCTCCATTTCAATCCTCATCATTGCCATCACCCCCTATGCTCTCACCTCCAACATCTCCAAGTCTCAGTTTAATGGACGCGAAGCGTCTCACTTATCCAGTGGCTGCTATCAGGCATTGGAATCAGGGTGTGTGCACTCCAGAGGTCATCTGTAAGAAGGTGCAGAGTAGAATACACACTCGTTCTCAGTCCAAACATAGTGATTTAGGCTCTTCGATCCTGTCTCCTCCCACCAAGGGCCAGTTGTTTGGGGAAAAAACCAGACGACCTAGTTTTGATGTCCAGAGTTCTCATCTGGAACGTCATAGGTCTAGAAGCGCAGGTGAAGACCGATTTCATCGTCAATGAACTAATTAATCATTCAGTTTCCTTGGTGAATATTCTTGAACCAAAACAAGCATCAAGAAAACTGGAGATTTTTGCGCAGAGGCTCAGAGTAATGGGATGCATGCATGAGAATCCTCCTAACTCCCATATCTGGCTATTCTGGAAGGACCATGTTTCGGTTGATCTGTTGAGCATGTCGAATCAGTTCCTTTCCATGAAGGTATCATTAGGCTCTCATGATTTCTTTTTCATTTTTTATATTCTAAATGCAATGTTCAGGAGAGGGAGATCCTTTGGCGTGAATTATAATATCTCATCGATGATAATACCCCTTGGATAGTAGGGGGTTATTTTAATACTATATCATCCCCGAAGGAGAAACTATGGGGGGGGGGGTGATTTTACAAGGACTACTATTCATGTCATTGTTTTCTTTCAGACCCAAATAGGTCTAATGGATGTGGGGTTTGAGGGTGATCGCTTCACCTGGAGTAATAACCAAAGGGGCCCGAGGTGCACCTGGTGTCGTCTTGATCACTGCTTGATGAATAAGGCCACTGCCTTGCTCTTTCCAGATGCAAAAGTCTCCCACCTGGCACGTTGTTTATCTGATCACTCACCACTACGGCTTGACCTCGACTTTACTGTAGCAAGAGTCGATTATGTTAAGTTTTCTAGAATATGGGTGGACGAGGTGAGCTTCAATGATGTGGTCAGGGAAGCTTAGCTTTGTTCATTCCCTGGGAACTCATGGATTTCTATTCATAATAAGATAAGGTAGCTTAGGCACATGATTAAAAGGTGGAGGAATTCTACTCCTGCCTGTGATCAGGATCTTCTCAAGATCAGCAAGGAGGTCTATTTCCTGGAAGCTAGCCTGGAGCAAGAATGGGATGATAACATTTTTGCAGAACTCAGAACCAAAAAGGGTATCCTTGCTAACATTCTTTTGAGGCAATAGAGGACTGCAAGAGAGGGTGCTTGTGTAAGATGGATTTGTGAGGGGGACCGGAATAACGACTACTTCCATGCTTGCATTAAATAGAGGCAGTGATTACAAAAACCAAATATTCTCAAGGAGGATGGTTCATATTCCAACGACCGGGATGAGGTTGGGGAAATAGACAATGTAGCTATCACAGATTTACTTGCAGGCCATAATCCTAATATTTTAGGAGGTTATACTAGTGAGGCAACAGACCTCTTCGAGGACATGCCAAGAAGAATTACAGAGGAGATTGAAGAGTGCTTGAAAAGGTCTCTAGAAGAGAAGGAAGTGCATGAGACTGTATGAACTTTGAATCCAGACAATGCACTAGGGCCAAATGGAATACCTGGTTCATTTTACAGGGTGTCATGAGATACGGTCAAAGGGGATTTAGTGTGAGATGTGAGGGATTTCTTCGAGGGAGGGAACCTTCCGTGCATAGCCAGTGCAACCAAGGTGGTCCTGATACTGAAAGTGATCAACCCTCAGTCCGTTGAGAAGTATAGGCCAATAAGCATGTGCAACATGCCTTACAAGATTCTAGCTAGCATCCTTAACAAAATGTTAGTGCCCCACTTAGATACATGGATGGTAGTGGAGCAACATGGATTTATCAAAGGGATATCAATTCAGGGTGCGATTGGAGTGGTGCAAGAAATAATCAGTGGGATTGATAATAAGATCTTTGGGAATAATCTGGTGATTAAATTATACCTGAGCAAGGCCTTAGATAGGATGGAATGGAGTTTTATATTAAAGGTTCTGGGCTACATGGGTTTTTAAAATTAGACCCATGACCTGCTTTTTCGTTGCTTCAGCTCGGCATGGATATCCACCTCTTTTCTAGGCAAGCAGTTTGTCTTTTTCAAGCCCTGTTGAGGGCTTCGACAAGGGGACCCTCTTTCTCCCACTTTATTCATCCTATCTCAAAATGTTCTTAGTCACTATTTAAATAAGGGTCTGCGGGCAGGAAAATTCCATCCTTATCGGGACAGGCATGTTATTGAGGGCATATCTCATCTGATGTTCGTGGATGACACTATCCTGTTCATTAATGGAAGTATAAGATCAGTGGTTGGAATGAATGGTCTTCTTGAGGAATATTGTAAATGGAGTGGGAAAGTGATTAATAGGGAGAAAAGCCTTTATTATACTTCTAAAATTCTCTCGGATAGAAGGGTGAGGGTCATGAATGATACCTTAATTATGAGAAGGGGTTAATTACCCATAGAGTACCTTGGAGTGCCGGTCAGTCCTCACTCTCTTCGCATTCATCACTTTGACAAGATTGTGGGCAAGGTTACGAGTCACATCTTCAACTGAAAAAACAGCCTGCTTTCTTTTAGAGGTCGCATTACCCTTGTCAATAGCATCCTGGTTTCTATCCCCATGCATCTCCTATCTACCTTGTAGACCCCCAAAAGTGTGGTATCTAACATGGAGAGGATCATGGTATCCTTCATATGGGATGGTTAGCTGGAAGGGAAACATCATTGGGCAGCGGAGAAATGACTTGAAAGGCCTATTGTTGATGGAGGGATCAATATGCAGAGTGTCTCCTCTACCATGAAAGGAATGCATTCTAAGATTTCATGGGAGTCCATGGAAGGAAACTCACTCTAGGGAAAGCTTATGCAAGAGAAATATGGCATGGATGTGGTAGTGTAGAGGTCTCAACCGTTGAGGATATGGAATCTTGTTCACCCGTATACAGAGATCCTACGGCCTCATGCCAGGTGGCTAATTGGAAGAGGTGATGTGAACTTTTGGCGGCAGGATTGGGGGGAGGAAGGATATGGTTTCCTAGTTTCCCCACACTGGATATGTCCTTCGGTGATGCGTGTAGACATCCAGGATTCATTCAGGCCATACTCGATGATAATCAACGCGCCGTCTTCAACGAGGTTGTCCTTAGTGACGTTCCAGACAAACTTATTTTCATGGACTCCTCCTCAGGTGAGTTCTTAATCAAAACATATGAAAATTAAAGTAGGGACCCGATCATGGATGACCAGTGGGGGGATACGCTGTGGTGTAGGGGGATATCTCCCAAATTCAACTTTCTAATGTGGCGGGTAAGGAACAATTCACTACCCACTGATGATAATATCCAGCGTATGGGGGTGTCGTTGGCCTCCAGATACTGGTGTTGTAAAAATCCCAAGTAGGAAATGGTGAAGCACCTTTTCTTTGGAAACGATTGGGCCCGCTGGACATGGCAGGCGTATGGATTTTTATCTAGGTGGGATGAACAAAGTGAGATTCTGGAGGACTTCTTGAATTGGTGGTTTAATGGCACTAGAGAGCATGGTCCAGAATGGAAGGTTCATGAAATCATCCTTGTTGCGGGTTGCTAGATAATTTGGAAAGAAAGCAATGATGCTCATCATAGAAACATATGTGGTACTATCACCACTATTTGCTTCAAGATGAAGAACACTTTGATGTATTTGTCTGGCATGTGTACTGAGTTCCATGCCACTTCGTCAGTAAGGGCTGTCAACCCAGGAGTGCATATCCAGACTGAAAGGAGGGGTCAGGGGAATTGGGTACGCTAGTATCCCCAAAGATTTGGTTTAAAACTCAACACAGATGGCTCCCTCTTAAGGGGGGACATGAGGTGTGGAGAAGTCATTCGGGACCAGAGGGGCTATGTTGTGGCTGATTTCTTAGCCTTTTACGGAAGAGGTGATGTTCTTCAAGATGAGGTTAAGGTGATGGTAATGGGGCTGGGGTTAAGTGAGCAAAGAAATTTAAATTTGAAGGCTATGGAGACAGACTCCTTAATTCTCTATAAAACTGTCACTAAAAGTGGTAGTTTCCCTTGGAATATAGAATATTATGTTCATAAGTGCAAACGGTTATTGGGTGTCGACATGGAGATCACCCACACTTGGTGAGAGGGGAACATGGTTGCAGATTTCTTAGTGTCTCAAGCTTCTCCAACTCAAATCTTATCATTATTTCTCAACTTAGGTTCATTTTTGTCTGGAGGAAATATTTCTATTATCAATGATGCGTTGGGGCTCCACTACTTTAGACCGCCGTGATTTTCTTTTGTCTGTTTTTGTTGTTGTTTGTTGTTGTTTTTGATATATTTCCAAAATCAATAAAAATGATAGTATTCCATTCCAGAACGTATGATGAGGCTATATGGGATTAACATACTTTTTTACCATATTCATTTTATGTCTTGTGAAAATGAATTATATGATTTTTCATAGTTGTATATGATATATATGGTGGAATGATGTATAAAGATACATGTGATTGACTGAGAACATGACCAATCCCTTGGTAGCTTGATTAGTAATGATGCTTTGCTAGAGGTTTACATTTTATTACATTTTTAAATTCATGAATTCATATTTGTAGTCAAAATTTCAAAGTCCCATGGGACCACACTTTTTAGATGATAGAATTGGGATTGTGTTTTTCAATTATCAGATAGAGACCCTAAAACTATTTTATAGTTTATAAAAAACAAGTTTTAGATGATTAATTCAATGATTGTTTTATATGATGAAATATAAGGTGAATTTTATGATAACATAGATAATGTTTTGTTAAAGATATATAAAATGTGTTTTGGATATAGTTTCATGAGTTATTATTTATGTTACAATATATGGTGAAATGACATAAATTGTATGTGGAATTAGTACAAGTGAGATATGGGAAGGGATGTTACCTAAATCCATACACATTTTATATTTATTTGGATATGTCATGCGATATGATATTGATGTTTCATAAGGAATGATATAATATATCTTTCTATTACATTTTTTAATCATTTTTAAAAACATAGGATATTCATAAGTCTTATTAGATCATATTAAAGTAATTACATTAACACCCTATGAATAATTAAAGAATTATAATGTTAATGTTATCATTATTTTAGTTCCCACTTAAAATTAAACATCAATATCTTACCTATAATTACATATGATCCCAAACATGCCTCCCCTATGCTAGATGATAATAACTAGTGTTGAGTTCCAAAATAATATATTGAGGTCACTATGATCTTGATATCATAAAAATTAATAACAAAAAACATATCAAAACATCATCCATTGAATATAATTAGAGTTTGAAAAGAAAACAATACAATTGTAACACCCCACTTATTCTTATCGGCTTGATAATGAGGAGGAACATTACTTGGCCTTAAGAGACATCCCAAAGATTCCAAAGGCTGAAAATAAATGACAAGGGATTCATTAACAATTGGGGGACTATTTTCTCTTTGAATATAAAACAACCATCCAAACATTCCATAACCAAATAAACCACCACACGATGCATGGTATCAATGAAATACAACTAAAAACATACCATTTATATCAAAATCAAACTACACATGGGTAACACAAAAGAATACTAAAAAACAACCAAGTACACAGTGGAAGACTATAGATCCAACAAAACTCAAAGACAACCTAAACTCTAAAGCTCCAACTTACTTCATGCTCCACTCTACAAAACAAACCAAGTATCGCTAAGCACCACTAAAGAAGTGTAATACTTTACCTTTTCCCATGTCCTGATAAAAAAAATCTAAAAAATCACCAAATTTCCAAATAAGGGGTGATTAATGAAACTCAATATATTTTCACCAATGACTTCCCTACTCATGCCACTAGGATAGAACATGTTATCACATTTATATAAAGCAATTTATGTAAAAAAATTTCTAAATAGTTTATAAAAAAATATAAACAAGTTCCAAAACCAAGAAATTTTTTAAAAATAATATCAATTTCCAAGGAAAGAAACCAAACAATACTTTAAAACCATTTCACAAGTTCCATTTTGGAATAATCCATTCCATTCCACAAGTCCACACCTCCAATCATGCATGCAACTTGGACCTCCCTATATTTGCAAGTGGCGAGTCATCTTTCACTAAGCAATCACTTAATGAACCATTTTATAAAGGAGATCTCTAAACCTTATCCATACCACTAATGATGGGGGATACTCCTTACCCTTATCCATCTTGAATGCACATGAACACACACAACCATTATGCCAAAACCCAATGCTAAAACAACCACTTTATCCATTTTAATAAAACCATACTTTTATTAAAAGAAATTTAAACAATAAATTTCAATAAAACAAATATTTTATTGATTTTTTATATTAAAAAAACCAAATAATCATTTTAAAATCATCATTTTAAAATTAATTTACGAATTTCATTTTCCACAAAAAATGCCCAATTTCCACAATTTTATAAACTGTTACTAAAGAGGGTTTCCAAAAAGAAATTCAAATCAATTACACAACCAATTTAAATCCAAATAATAAATTTTAAACTAATATTTCATATTATAAATAAAGGAGTCAAGAGTGAATCCACCTACCTTAGGTTTTATGGTGAAAATGAAGAACAACACTCAAATTCCAATGAAACCTAGTTGAATATCCAAAAACCCACCTTAGATATACTCCCCTATCATCAAAAAATCCAAATATAACCATATTTGGAATCAAATACCTTATATATATCCACATAGGATGTGTATCTAAGAAATTGAGAGAGATAAAGAAGTAAGTCTAAGAAAAACTACCAAGAACAACCAAGAATGATCACTTACCATGAGAATCTGGCTTCAAATCACCAAGAGAAGCCTTCAGATCACCTCCAAATCAATGGGAGAGGATTCCTTATCATTTTAGAAGAGATAATATCGAGTTAGGTCTATATATGAGGAAAAAAGATGGCCTTAGTGGTCAAAATGTGTGATATCTACAATTTTAGGATCTCATTTTTAATCCGTGCATGGTTAGTCGCATGGTTAGGAAAATCGTGCACTAACCATTCATCAACCAATGTCTCAAGTATGGAGCTTGCATGGTTGGATAAAATAGTTATAAAAAATTATTTCAAATGTTCTAAATATCACTATCTCAAGTTTCATAGTTTCTCCTTAGAGAATTCATTATTGGGAAAACCTGTGCGTCACCTGTGTGCCTTCCCTTTATCCCTTGACTCATTGTGCACAGTTTCCATTAGGCATTGCACATTTTCCAAAAACCATGCACTAACCATGCACTCTTAAAAAATCCCCCAAAACACTCTAAAATTTCTCCAAAATCTCCCAAAATTCACCCATACACTTTACAAACTTAAAAAGCATTAAGAAAGGGTTACTTACTTGAAATCGGGGGTGCTAAATTCTCCCCACCATTAGCCTTTCCATACCCAAAAAGTATAAAACCAAATCTATAACAAAGGAGTTATGGCCATTTATCTTTCATTTCCTTCTCCCATTCCTAAGTCTCTTCCTAGATCTGACCATGTTTCCATAAAACCCTCACTAGACCAATGCTTTTTCTATGAAATACTTCCTTTTACCTATCTACAATCTACACTAGCATGTGAACCAACAAAGCATCAAACACTAGGTCAATGTGATCCCATTGAATCACATGGACAAGATTAGAATTATAACTTTTCAATCAAGATACATGAAACACATTATTCAACAAAACGATCCATAGTATAAATTCTAATTGATATTCCACCTCTCCAACCCATTCAAGTATCTCAAAAGGGCCTATGTATCAAGGAGATAACTTGACCTGATTCCCAAAATGGTGATGTCCAATCATTGGAGGGATCCTAAAAAACACAATCACTCACCGTGAATAACAATGTCTATCGATGATGATCCACATAATATTTATGATGAATCTGAGCTATATCCATCTATTTCCTAATCAACTGAATATTCTTCATTGTCTATTGGACCATACTCAAACAAACTAGTGAAGTCTCACCTATTTCCACACAAAAAAGTGGAGAATGAAAATAATTCTTATAAAATGATTCAAAATGAGCCATTTGTATTGAGGCCTGATATATATTGTTATATGAGAACTCCACTAATGGTATGTGCTCTTCCCATGAGCCACATAAATCCATTACACAAGCCCGCAACATGTCTTCCAATATTTGTATCTTCCTTTTAGATTGGTCATTAATCTAAGGATGATACACCATACTCATAGTCAACTGATTCATAATGGATTTCTATAAGGATTTCTAAAAACCTAACATAAACCTAAGATCTCTGTCAAACACTATTGAAACTAGTATGTCATGCCTCTTTACCACTTATAGGATATATATTTTTGACAAGTCCTCTACCATATGAGAATCATTAATAGGGATAAGATGAGTCAAATTTGTGAGACGATCCACTATCACCCATATGGAATTATGTTTCTGAACTACTCTTGGGAGAAATGTTACAAAATCTATTACTATATGCTCCCATTTACACACTGAAAAATGTAAAGACTGCAAAATACTTGCTGATAGATGATGCTCTACCTTAACTTGATAAAAAGTTAAGCATCTCAAAATAAACTTAGTCACCTTTATTTTCATACCGACCCACAAAAACTATGACTTCAATGCCTTATACATCTTCTATATTATAGGATGAAGAGCCCATCATGAATGGTGGTAAGCATGAATAAGTTGTTCCTGGAAAGCCGTAGGTATGACCATTCGATTTATAAAACACAACACTAAACTCCCATCCAGCTTCCATACCTCAATGGTCTCCCCACCATTGAGTTTTGAATTCATATTAAAGCATTATGAATTAAATGTTTGTGCCTCTTTAACCATCTTTATTAGATTAGGAACAAAATAAACTGGAAAGAAAACCAAAAAATCACCTTTATCTTCACATTCTAAGCACATGTTGGCTAGGACTGACATTAACTACCACACATATGAAGCTTATTTTTACAACTTAGCGTATGAATTTCTTATTAATGCATCTTACACCAAATTTCCTTTTCTTGGTGTATACATCAAGTCAAATTCAAACATTTGGAGATACTTAATCCATATTCTTTTTCTTGGGTTCAAACCCCTTTATGAAGAAATGTTCTTCAATATCTTATAATCTGTAAACAATGTAAATTTATCACTGAATAGGTAATGATTCCAAGTCTTAAAAGCATGGACTATAATAGATTACTCCAAATTGTGTGTTTCATAGTTATTCTCATGAAACCATAACTATCTTAAGAAATAATCAATAACATGATCTCCCTTCATGAGAACACATGCCAACCCTAATCCAGAAGAATCACAATACACCACGTACCCTAGTCCTAATTCTAGAAAAATCAAGATAGGTTCTAGTGTAAGTAAAACCATAAGCTCTTGAAAAGACTTCTGACATTATTCATTCCATTATAATGTGACATACTTCTTTTTCAAATATGTCACAGGTGATGCTAGTCATGAAAAATGATGAACAAAGAATCGATAATAACCAGCTATCCCAAGAAAACTATTTATCTTGAAGACATTCTTCAACGGTTGACATGAGATAACAACCTCTATCTTTTATAGATCCGTAGAAACAACTTTTTCAAAAATTACATATCCAAGGAAACATACCTATTGTATCCAAAAATAAAACTTTGATAATTTGGTATATATATGAGGATCTATCAAAATTCCCAACATTATCGCCAAATGTTTCTCATGCTTAGTCCCTATCCTTGAATAAACCAATATGTCATCTACAAACACCACTACAATAGAATATATATATTTCTGAAATATCCAATTCATAAATTCCATAAAGACCACCAGTGCATCCGTAAAACTCAAAGACATTACCATATATTCACAATGGCCATATCTACTTCTGAAAGTTTTTTTTCAAAATATCCTCCTTTAGCACATGCAATTGGTGATATCCTAATCACAAGTCAATTTTAGAGAACCACTGACTCCCCTAAATTGTTCTAACATATCATCAATGCATGGAAGTGTATATATATTATTTATCATAAATTATTTAATATTACGATAATCCACACACAACCTTAGGGTTCCATCCACCTTTTTCACAAACAATATTGATGTTTCCCATGAGGACATGCTCGGCTGAATGAACCTTTTCTTTCTAGCTCTTCCAACTACACCTTTAATTCACTTAACTCATTTGTTTCCATTCAGTAATAAAAAAGGGAAATAGGACTGGTACCTAAAAGGAGATAAATCATAAACTCTACTTCTCTCATGGGTGGGAACCCTAAGAAATTTTTAGGAAACACGTCTAGAAACTGATTAAAAAATACTTGAAAACTATTGTTCCCAATATCTTTCATCGATGATAATATAATCATTTCCAATTGATATGAGATTATTCCAACTCCTAGTGAAAACAAGTATGTTTCATCTACCTTTATAATCCTTTCTCTTCTAAATAGATGCTCGATGGCATCCTCAGTCATGAAACTTACCATTCTTTTTATAACATTCGATGTGATCCTTGAACATTACCAACCATCCATACCCAGGATTATATCATAGTCATCCATCTCAAGCATAGAGAAATACCATATCAACTCAGATCCATCAACAATTATAGAATATTCTCTACACATAATGGCTCAACATTCTCTTTGACCAAGAGTAGTTTAATGTTTTAACACAGAGGAAATCATCTCAAATTTTAAACTTAGAAAATCAATAGTATGATAAGAAATAAAAGAATGCAATGCACCATTATCAAAAAATGATTGCATAAGGGTATAATTAAAAAGCATCATACCTCTCACTGTTGATGGTCTAGATTGATCATCCATAATAACCTACTCAGCTCCATATAATTGCTTCATTGTTGCACTTTTTCTCTATTTCTTTGTTGAGATTTCCCTTTCTGAGGAGTCATGGTATTCCTAGAATCACCATGGATAGATCTATTCTATTGATGAGATTGTTTTTTCTTATTGTATTGAGAAGGTGGAGGAACATTACTTGGCCTTAAGATACATCCACAAGACACCAAATACTATAAATAAATTCCAAGGGATTCATTAACAGTTGGGGGATGATATTCCCTTTGAAAATAAAACAACCACCCAAACATTCCATAACCAAATAAACCACTACATGATGCATGGTATCAATGAAATACAACTCAAAGAATACCATTTATATCAAAATAAAACTACACAAGAGTACCACAATGAAAGACTAAAAAACAACCAAGTACAGATCAGAATACTACAAATCCAAAAAAACTTAAAGACAAACACGACTCTAAATATCCAACTTACTCTATGCTCTACTCCACAAAATATCCCATGTATCACTAAGAACCACTAGATAAGTATGATACTTTATATTTTCCCATGTCCCCATAAACAACATCCACAAAATCACCAAAGTTCCAAATTAGGGGTGAGTAATGAAACTTAGTATATTTTCACCAATGACTTCCCTACTCACACCATTAGGATAGAACATGTTATCACCTTTATATAAATAATTTTATGTAAAACAATTTCTAAATAGTTTATAAAAAAACATAAACAAGTACCAAAACCAGGAAGTTTTTGAAAAAAAATATAAAGTTCCAAGGAAATAAACCAAACAATACTTTAAAACCATTTCAAAAGTTCTATTTTGGTATAATCCATTGCATTCCACATATCCAAATCTCCAACCATGCATGAAACTTGGACCTCCCTATACTAGCGAGTGGTAAGTTGTCCTTTCACTAATCCATCACTTAATTAACCATTTTATGGGGGAGATCCCTAGCCCCTAACCATCCCACTAATGATGGGGGAGACTCCTTACCCTTATCTATCCCAAATTCACATGAACACACAAAAACATTATGCAAAAACCCAATGCCAAAAAAACCACTCCATAAATTTCAATAAAACCATACTTTTATTGAAAACCTTTTTAAAAAACCATTTCAATAAAACCAACCATGTATTGAAAACATTTTTCCATGAAAAAAAACCAAATAATTATTTTAAAATCATCATTTTAAAATCATGTTACCAATTTCACTTTCCACAAAAGTTCCCAATTTACAAAATTCTATAAACTGTCACTAAATAGGGTTTCCAACAAGAAATTAACGTCATTTTAAAAACCAATTTCAAAAAAAAAAAAATCAATTTGAAACTAATCCTTCATATTTTAAATATAGGATTTATGATTGAATACACCTACCTCAAGTTTTATGGTGAAAATTAATAATGACACTCAAACTCTAATGAAACTGGGTTGAATATCCAAAAACCTAGATTAGATCTACTCCCCTATCATTATAAAATACAAATATAATCATATTTAGAATTAACTACCTTATATATATCCACATAATATGTAGATATATGAAACTGAGAGAGATAGAGAAGTATATCTAAGAAAAACTACCAATAACAACCAAGAATAATCACTTACCATGAGAATCCAAATTCAAATCACCAAGAGAAGCCTTCAGGATGCCTTCAGATCAATGAGATAAGCTTAATTATCCATTTGGAAGATAGAATATCGTGTTAGGGATGTATATGAGGAAAAATGAGGGCCTTAGAGGTCAAAACGTGTGAGATCCACAATTTTAGGATCTCATTTTTAACCCATGCACGGTTAGTCGCACAGTTAGGAAAACCATGCAATAACCGTGTGCCATACACTACCTCAAGTATGAACAACACAAGTTTAGATCACACAGTTACAAAACCATGTGCCAACTATTACAAATCTCACTGTCTCAAGATACAATGTTTCTACTTGGCAGATGCACGATTTGTGCAACCCGTGCACCACCCATGCACCTTCTCATTATCCCCTGACTCATTTTTCATGGTTTCATATTGGTGTTTCAAGGTTTAAACAAACTATGAACCCTTATAAAATCCCAAAAACAATATAAAAGTTCTCCAAACTCTCCCAAATTTTACCCATATACTTTAAAAACTTAAAAATCATAAAGAAATGGTTACTTACTTGAAAATGGGGGTGATACAATAATAATGATATAATAAACTAAAATATAGTCACATAATATTGCATAAAAAATGATCTCCATATGGTATTTTTGTTGGGACCACTTTGTGTATAAAGATTGTATTTGTTGTAAATATTTTTCAATAACGGTCAAAATGAATAAGGAGATGAAGGACTAAAAAGTTAATGGAGATTGGATGAAGTGAGGTTTCTAGGAGAATTGTTATGGAATCATAGCATTGGATGTCATAATTGATCAATTCTCTAAGAAGATCAATTCAAATGATTTTTGAACTGATCCTAAGTTCAAAGAACTTGTTTCAAAGGTGACACATTGCTTACAACAATGAAGAATGGTGAAGTATCATCCATCTAAGGATAATTGAAGAAGAATGAGGATTTGAAGAAGAACATGCAATGATTCACAATTTCATGAGAACCATGCAAGAGATTAATTGTAGAAAATAATCATATGATTTTCATGAAGTAAATAATGATTGTTGAAGATGAAGAGAGAGTGTGTAAGGGCTTAGAATTCTAAGATGGTCATGCATTACACATTTCCTTGAAATCAGACGACTTTTGCACTATTCTTAAAGTTCGAAATTCATGTATCAAAGGTGATACATTGTCTAAAACACTGAAGGTGTTTGAAGAAGCCTCAAGCATTCACTTTTGGATGAAGAGAGATGGTTGGAGTTCTTTGGAATTAACACTCCAAAAGGAATTGAGGATTTTAAGTGAGGATGAAGAAGTACTTTGGAATTCATATTCCAAAAATAATGGCAAAAAATATGAAGATGATTTTCTGATTTGTATTTCACAAATATCATAAGTTTAGAGAACTTGTGATGCAAGCCTTATGAAGGATAGGGGGAGTAAAGAAGTGTTTTTTGGAAAAGGAGAGAAAGTGGCGCGCAAGTCAAAAGTGGCGCGCAAGTGTGGCACATAAGTATATGTGGTGCGCAAGTGTATGTTGCACGCAAGTCATATTTAAACATCATCTTATCAAAATATGACAAAGGAAAGAAAGTGGCGTGCTAGTGATGGATTGGTGCACAAATTATGGATTGGCACGAAAGTGATGGATTGGCGTGCAAGTAGGAATGGCGCGCAAGTGTATGTGGTGTGCAAGCCACAAAAATGCCTATAAATAGACAACTACCCGCATCATTTTTCAAAGCTATACACTTAAGATAAAATTTGAGCTCTGATCGCATATGTAATAGAAAGTGGTGCGCAAGTTGTAAGAGGTGTGCAAGTTGAGGGTTATTTATAAGGAACACAAGTAGGGAGGCGTGCAAGCAGAGTGGCATACAAGCAGAGTGGCACACAAGAAAAGTGGCACGCAAGAAAAAGTGGCACGCAAGTTGTAAGAGGTGCGCAAGCAGAGAGTTGTGTGCACCAAGTGTGTTGTGTCTAACCCTGTAGTGGCACACAAGTTGTGAGTTGGGCACAATTGTGGAACGCAAGTAGTTGGTGGTGCACAAGCAGGGAGGCCCACAAGTAGGGTGGCTCACAAGTAGGGATTGGTGCGCAAGCTGTGAGTTTTACTAGAAGTTCTTACCAGCTTCTGATTAACTGTGATGATGCTAAGTTGATCTGAAATTCATTGTTTTAACAATCAGAAAGAGAACTTGTGATTATAGCAAGAAAAAGAAGAAGAATATTTTAGTGCAGTTGGTTTTGCACTAAAAGAGAAAGTGTGAAGAATAGCAAGTTTCAGTTCAGCTGGTTTTGCATTGAAGAAGAAGAAGAAGAAGAGTGTGCAACCTACAAATTTACTGTAGATAAAGAAGAGGTTGGTTACTCATATTCTACTAAGCAAGTAACAACAACAAGAAGAAGGTTGTGGAAGAACAAAACAACATTTTAGCATCCAACAGGTCTCAATAGGTGGAAGATCCTTTTGGTGTTTCAAACTCTTTTAACAGAGAGAAGACTATCTTCAAAGGTAGTATAAATAACCAGCTAGAGGATACAAGAGACTGCCTACACTGGCAGTATAAAGAACCGACGAGTGTAAGGGTATATCCTACTCGTTTCAAGTTGGAAGAGGATTGTTTCCCTTCCCCTCTCCAAGTGTAGGGAGAAATACTGGGAAGTGATTATTTCCTTCCCTCCTCTAAGTGTAGGGAGCCACACTGACTAGAAGATTGATTTTCTAGTCAACCACTATAATAGTTACTATATTATAGTGGAGAATCTGTGCACTGGTAATTACTATACACAGAAACGTTGTAGCTTCTCTTATTGAGTGGTGAAACTTGTAAAAATATCGTGTATATATTTTTACTGGTTTCATATTATTTCATGCGACAAGGAAAAGAGAATAAGAAAATCAAGATGCTAATAGGTCAAGAGGTATCAGGATAAAAAGAAGAAATTTGTTACAAAAGGTCCCCAACACTGATTCACCCTCCCTCTCAGTGTTAGGCATATCCCAAACTGCTCCTCTCAATTGGTATCAGAGGGATAGGTTCACCTATGTTATATTCTCTACATTGAAGATATTCTCTTTTGAAGACTTGATATTCTTCCCTAAGTTAACAATGAAGTGCAGTTTTGATGAAGAGTCATTTATCTCTGTGTATAATTCTATATCTACCAAAACCATGATGAACATGAAAAAGGAGAAGAGAAAGATGAAGAAGAAGTCCCTCTTATCTAAAGAAGAGGAAAAATGTGGTTCTCCATATATGGATGACATTGAAGAAACACCAGACTTGGAAAGTAATGAAAAGGTGTCTCAAGTTCCCACAAAGAATATGGAAAACCTTCCCACCTCAACTGATCAATAGGTATGTGTTAGTACATTTGTAAATTATTTTCATGATGAAAATGTGAGAAAAAGTGGTTATGATCAATCTACAACATCTCAAGAAATATCAGTTGATAGATTATAAATGATTCTTCATGGTATTACTGAAGAAATTAAATCCCAAGTTTGTGGAGTATTTCAATGCACGTAGGAAAATATCACTCAGTTGGAAGAAGAAACTGATGTTTTGGAGAAATGCTTACAAGAAAAAATTGTTGAATATTTAAATCTCTACAGATAGGTTGGATCCTTTGAAGCAACAAAGAGGGGATTTGAAGTAAGTTCTTCAAAGTGGATCAAAGATGTTGAAGAAAAGGAGGGAGTCAATAGGACTCTAGAAAATAAGATCCATGCACTTGAAAATGATCTGAAAAAGAGCATTGAAGTCAAGAAGGTATATTTGGAAGAAGACTCCAAGAAGATCAAAGAACTTTAATCTTTATTACAAAACAAAGTAATAATGCATGAAGATGAAGTTGAAAGATTAAATAAGGCTTGTGAAGATAAGATGACTATTATTGAAGACCAAAAATTCATCCTCAATATGTGATGTATAGAGTTGGAATATCAGTTGACCAATCTTGAGAAGACACATATTGAGTCTCCACAAAAGAAGAAAATAGTTGCTGCTAGTAATAAATGCTCACTGGAGGATTCTACTATAAAAATACCTCCAACATGTGATAATAAGATCATGGATTCACTCATTGATCTATCAAAAGAAGCTGAGAAAGTGAAAGTACCATCCATGCCAACTCATACCAATGTTTCTAAAAATATTTCTATAAAAAGTACAGGTTGGAAGAAAAAATATAAACAAGTATGGATGAAGAAATGTGATGAGATGCCTACCACCATGGATAGGGTGGATAAGAAGAAGAATATGGAAGATGGTTCCCTAGATAGATCACAACATATCAAGAAGAAGGATAAAAAATCTAGTAGAGAAGATACCAAGAAGTCAAGATTTGTGGGTCAATGATGGTGTTGCAACATATTTGGGCATTGTGCACTGGATTGTTGGTACAATATCTTAAATGTAAAAGCATAGATAAAGCCCATCTCAAGGGAGATAAATACAAAAAAAGAATAAGCAACATCCACAAATCTAGAATCATTTGTATTCTGCAAACAGATTTGGAATGCTAGACAACATCTGTGATGTATACAATGGGAGTGGTCACAAGAATGGTGCATGCTTATCTCATAATTTATTCAAAGCTAATAAGAACATAAGACCACAAAATATGGCAAAGAATGAAGAAGCTATCTTGGAAAGTAATCAGAAGTATGTTGCAAAAGCAAATGCTCCCAAGAATATTAAAAGGAGGAAAACTGAGAAGTCCTTGGATTCTAAATCAAAGAAGTTGACAGGTAGTGCATCCAAAAGAACAATCAAGAAGGATGACACTCTGAAGAATCTATATGGAAATTACAAAAATTCTTCCACAATTCCTAAAGACATATTGGTTATCTGGCCTAAAGATTTGGAAAGACTGAGAAAAGAGGAAGATGCACAGGATAGATCTAGTACAAAAAGTAATAAGAAGATTCCACATGATTAACAAAAGGTGAATAAGAGTTTGAAAACAAAAGGAAACTCTCATGTTCAGGAAGTTTTGTGTGTGAGGTGCAACAAGTCTAGTCACACTATTAAAAATAGCATTGAACTTATTCCAGCCCAAGAAGAATTTATCAAAAGGATGAAAATTGCACCAGGAGATTATAATGCTTGGAAAGCTCTTGAAGAAATAAGATTCACACACAAACAAATGGAATAAGTATTGAGATCCACACAACCACAGTTAGAATTTAAGATTATATGTGCAAGTGTGAAGAGTGGAGAAACTGGAGCATCTTGGTTGAGAAAATCATCCCAGCCTTCCTGCTCACATTGAAGAAGCAAGAAGAATCCACCTTAATCCCTTAAATCCTTGTGTATTTTATTTGTTCTGATAATACAGGGAATTTAAGGCGAAGCAAGCTCTCAGGGGGAGAACCTGAGAAGCAACGATTACTATCAACTCTCGATAGAAAAGCTTAAGAAGTTGTCATATGTAGAATATTCATCAATTGATATCTAAATATTAATATGATGAGGGCTCACCATTGATGAAGATGACGAGGAGTGTTCCCTTAATAGGGAGATATATGAAGAAGTTTCTAGAGTTATTATTTCAATCAATATCAACTTTAGAAGGTATCAAATTCAAATACTCTGGAAATTCCTTGAATATCATGTCATTGGAAAAGGTATTTCATTTCTTAATCTCTAATCCTTGGTTACTCAAAATAAATATATTTTTACAAGGGGGGGGGGGTAACTAAGTCAATCAGTGACATAAGAAGAATGAAAGTGCCACAAGGCCACTTATCCTGCCAATTGCACTTGAATGTTTTTGATCAATTTGTTGAAGTGAGTGCAGGAATTTCAGGTTGATTATTTCCTTTCACATTCAATATCTTCAGCCTAGAATGAAAGTGGAAAACCCTTGAAGACAAGTGTATGATATCTCATCTCATGAGGTATCATGATCAGTGGATAATGGAAAACTTTGTTGTCTAAATAAAATCCTCTTGTTTTCTACATCGATCTTTACTCAAGTAGACTTAGAGTGAAATGATTGATGGTACACTTCTTAAGTAAGGATTGATACCCTCTCTACCATGAAATTTGTATTTCTTGTCAATAAGGGGGAGAGAAATTGAAATGAAAGTTTGAAATGTAAGGGGGAGAGAAATAAGTAAAGGGAAGAGAGAATATTCTCATTTTGACATTAACACATTCATTTGAGGAGACTTTAAGGTATTGAAAACAAATTACAAAGGGGGAGATTGTTGGGATCACTTTGTGTATGAAGATTGTATTTGTTGTCAACAGTTGTCAATACTAGTCAAAATGAAGAAGGAGATGAAGGACTAAAAAGTTAATGGGGATTGGATGAAGTGAGATTTCCTCGAGAATTGTTATGGAATCATATCATTGGATTTCATACTTGAGCAATTCTCTAATAAGATCAATTCAAACGATTTTTGAAATGATCCTAAGTTCAAAGAACTTGTGTCAAAGGTGACACATTATTTACAACAATGAATAATGGTGAAGTATCATCCATCTAAGGATGATTGAAGAAGAATGAGGATTTTAAGAAGACCATGAAATGCTTCATGATTTCATGAGAACCATGTAAGATCTTACTTTTATAAAAGAATCATATGATTTTCATGAAGTAAACAATGATGGTTGAAGAATAAGAGAGTGTGTGCAAGGGCTTGGAATTCTAAGATGGTCATGCATTTCACATTTCCTTGAAATCATATGACTGTTGCACTATTCTTAAAACTCAAAATACATGTATCAAAGGTGATATATTGTATACAATATTAAAGGTGTTTGAAGAAGCATCAATCCTCCACTTTTGGATAAAGAGAGATGCTTGGAGTTCTTTGGAATTAACACTCCGAAAGGAATTGAGGATTTTAAGTGAGGATGAAGAAGTACTTTGGAATTCATATTCCAAAAAGAATGGCCAAAAATATGATGATTCTTTGAGGATTTCTATTTCACAAATATCATAATTTTAGAGAACTTGTGATTCAAGCATTATATAGGATATGGGGAGTAAATAAGTGTTTTTTTGTCAAAGGAGAGAAAGTAGTGCACAAGTCAAAAGTGGTGTGAAAGTATATGTGGCACACAAGTGTATGCTTCACGCAAGTCATATTTCAACATCATCTTATCAAAATATGAGAAAGGAAATAAAGTGCCGTGCTAGTGATGGAGTGGCGGGCAAGTTATGGAGTGGCGTGCAAGTGATAGAGAGATGCACTGTAACGACCCAAAGTTTCATTAATAGAAATCACTCTTGATCTAATTAAATGTCTCTTTATGTTTATATAAAATGTCAACTTCATTGGTTTTATGTTAGGAATTTTTGACCATTTCTAATATAGCCGTTGAACATTGATCACATGATTAGTATAAATATAGGTCTTTAACAAATCCAAATTTACTCAGACAAAAGAAGCGATGACCTCATCCAGTAGAATTGCTCCATACGAAGCTCATTTTTCAGAGCTCGGAAAAGAGGTGGTGTCCTTGGGCTTCACTCTTGACCAAGCCCAAGCTGAGCTTCATCATGTCAATCTCGAATGAGACCGTATATGGGAAAAGTGAAAGTTGATAGAGATTACCACTCGAGCAATGTTATCCGAGCCACCCCAAGAGTCTGTCACCATCACACACCTTAACCTTAGGTCTTATGCGGATGTTTTAAGGGGTTATGTAACTAATTGATAGTACTATGTTCATGTACATTATTTTTAATAATGAATATAATTTCTTGTCATTATTGATACATTGTAAATAGTTTTTAAAGTACAAATGGTGTTTTTAGTTATTATTTAATTAAGAAATATATTTTATTAAATTAAGGGATTTTTGAATTAAATAATATTTTAATAAAATATTATTATTATTATTAGATTAATTTTATTATATATAAATGATCATATAATTTTATGAATGCAATTATAATTTTTATTAAGGTTTGAAAGCCATTTTTGTCAAAACCCGTGAATTTTCGATAAATGTCGATTTTTATTTTAAAAGTGAAAATTAACATATTTTGAAAATTATTTAGATAAAATAAATGTTATTTTTGGAATCAGGACATTGAAATTATCCAAAGGTTAATTTTTCATAATTTTCTGAGAGTCAATTTTTTGGGTAAAAATTAAATACCGTTTAAATATATAATGTGTTTTATGACATCATAATGACCCAATAGTGATGTAATAGAATACTATAATCTTTAAGTTCGGCCAATATATATTTTACCATTAAAATAATGTGATTTTGGGTTTGTTTGGCTTACTTTTCAAAGCATTAATGGACCCCTCAAGACTTATTAAACACCTTGTCTTTTTAAATTAATTTCCATGGGAGTATGACTCACCTATACATAAGAAACCCTATTATTTTAAGAATTTAGGACTTTGGCCTTATAAAATATTGTTTTCCTCTTCCCTTTTCCAAAAAACATGGGCAAAAACCATGGAATGGTTTGTGGTTTGGATTAATTTAATGTAAGGGGACCCAAACCTAAATAATAAAGAATTCCCTCACCTTTCCTATATAAACCCAACCAAGATCCCACTTCCTCCTCACTCAAAGCCTTTGGAGTTCGTCCAAAATATACCCTAATCTATCTATAATCCTCCCAAGGTGCCCCAAGATCCCAAGAAGCCTCTCACAAGCCTCTCTCTAGCCTTTGGAAGCACACTTCCAAGTAAGGGTTTTTCTTCCTTTCTCTTTTTTGTCCAATTTTCTTTAAGTTGTTTTTCCCTTTTAATTTCATTTATGAATATTGGGGTATGGTTTTGAACCTCCCTCATACTGACCTATTTATGTTTTAATGATGGGATACCCCTTTCTCTCTCATTAAATGCATCCCATGTACACCCGTTACTATGCCGAAATTCCGAAAGGAACTTCTCTCTCCTCATTTACATTCAAGCAATACTTTTGTATCATGAATCTAAATTCCATTAAAATTATTGGGACATGTATATATATGAACTACTTACTTTCCATTACATGTAAATATGATGAGGAACCCCTTTATCTCTCATCAACTATTTTTATGAATTCTTATGTTACGCCGTTACGCTGCCGAAATCGCACCGATTTTCTAAGCCAATGACATTGTGTAGTGAATACCATGCCCATTTCTCCATCAAGGGTATTCAACTTTATGCACATTTACTTATTGATTATAAAGTTTCATGTATTAATTCCACATTCCTTTATCGTGGAATAAATCATTATGTTTTATGAATCCATGTGGCACACTTATGCATGAAATGAAATGTTTAAGAAGGGTGCACCCTTATATCACTCCAATGCATTGGGTAAAGTATAATATCATGATACGTCATGTGAAATGAGTGTTGAATCATGATAATTAAAGTGCAATGAGGGTTTACTCATGCTCCATTTTCAATGAGCATTGACTCATGATAATTCCATGTTAAGTGTTGTTTCCACATTTCCATGTTTTGATTATCATGCTTTATCATGCCTTTATGTTCATGTTTATCTTTTTCTCTATTGATATGACTAATTTATAACATGTATTGTACTCCTCATTTTATTCCATGTGTATTACCTTACTGGGATTTATAGCTCACCCTTTTCTTATGCATGTCCTCAGGTTATCCCATGCAATGCTAAGTACGAAGGAATGTAGTGGTCATGTAAAGGAAGTTTTCAATAAAGATGTTGTTTTTCACGTTTCAAGTTTTTATGTAATGATCCTAATCCCCAAAGACACTAAACCTCTAGATCTTCTTTGTTGTATCAAGTGAAGTTTTATGTAATAAATCATGTTTAAATTTGTATTAAAAAGAAGGGTTGTCATAGTTGGTATCAGAGGATAGGTTTAGTTATTTTTGGGATTAGGATTAGAAAACCCTAGTAAATGCTTAGAGACAAGACTAAGTACAATAAAAACATCCCTAAGTTTTGGTGAGTATTGAGTAAGTGGGTTATCAAGAAAATACATCCCTGTCTGGATACGAGCAGGTAGAGGTGGCTCTGGCATAGATGTATCCTAGGGGTAAAACCCAAAAACACCGCTTTGAGCTAGACTCGAATGGAAACTGGTGCACGAAAATGGGAATTTCTGCACTCTTGGTTACGACACTCCCGAGGGATATGTTTTAAAAAATTCATAAGCTTAGTATAAACCCTTATTAAGGGAATTAAAAAAAATTCCCTTAAGAATATATGTTAGAAAGTAGATCATGAAAAGCCTTGATTGAAGCCTATAGACTCGTGAGTTAAGGAAATACAAGTTTATTTATAAGTCATCAACTTTTGTCTTTGGATCACCCTTTATGCATTACCCCTAACTTTCCTTTTATTCCAGCCAATGTCCGGTAATAGGAGGACTGGGGCTAACAACCGTTGTGAAGATCAGTGTGATGACTATACTAATGAGATGCCCAATCCAATGGGAGCAGGAATCACGAACTTTGTCATGATTCTCTCTCAGATAACTCAAATTTTGAATAGAAACATAGGTCAAGAGAAATGTTCAACCCCCCCTAAGAAAGAAAAAGTCGCTATCTAGATCTTCATGAGACAAAGGCCTCCTACTTTTAGTGGATCATCCGATCCCACGATCGCTGAACAATGGATCAACTCCATTGAAAAGATCTTCTCTATCCTTAAATGTTCTGAACAAGAGAAGGTTATCCTAGCAGCTTATCGTATGGAGGGTGAAGCTGATCAATGGTGGACGTTGATAAAAAATATGAAGCCTGAGGAGGAGATCGTGGCGTTGGAATGGAAGGATTTCCAGAAGATGTTTTTCGATAAATATTTTCCATGCACCCTCCAGCTTAAGTTGGAAAGGGACTTCCTTTCCCTCAAGCAAAATGAAGAAGAATCTATTGGAGCGTACGAGGCAAACTTCACAAGGCTTGCACGATACACTTATGGCTTTTTCATTACCCCAGAATGCAAAGTTGACCGCTTCTTTGGTGGGATGAAGCCTAGCCTGCGGAAAGCATTAGCAATCCATGACTTTGATAGCTATGAGAAAATTGTCCGATGTGCCCTCAATGTCAAAATGGAGATCAGAGAATCACAGGGGTATCATGGGGATAAGAAGCATAAGGTGGACTTCAATTCTGGTGTTTTGATGGATAAATCCAACGGTGATAAGAAGATCCAGCACCCCACTTGCCAAAAGTGTGGAAAGAAGCACCCTGGAAATTGCCTTAAGGGGACGAGGAAATGCTTCAGGTGTGGAAGAGAAGGGCACCTAGCTGTTAACTATTGGAAAGAAAGACCCGCGACTGCGACAGAGGATAGAAACACTCTGTTCGAACCTCAACGCGTTGTTCAATGCTAAAAATGCAAATAACCGGGTCATTTTTCAAATTAGTGCCCTAATCCAAGGGTTTTCAGAGGCAACCAACAACCTCCAAGGCAGCAAGGAAGAGCTTTTTCCATCACTTCTACCGAAGTGAACCCTGACAACGAAGTGGTGACAGGTACACTAGTTATTCATTCAAGAATAGAGAATTTACTTTTTGATTCAGGTTCTACACATTCTTTTATATCTCAAAAGTTTAGTAGAACAATCCCAGCACCACCACAAATCATGGAAGTGAAGATGTCAGTGAGTACGGAAAATGGGGCAATCATTGCATCCCATGAATATAAGTCCTCCCCTATTATAATCTGTGGATTGAATTTCCTGGCGAACCTCTTCATACTCCCTCTGGTTAAATTTGATTCAATTCTTGGAATGGATTGGCTTTACTTATATAGAGCCAACATAAATTGTCAGGAGAGGGAAATCACACTCCATATGAAGAATCTAACCCTGATTCTTTACAAGTGTAATGATGAAGTTGAATCTCCTTTAGCTCCATCATCCCAATAATGGATATTACTACCCTATGAGCATGCGTATCTGGCTCAGATGATTGAGTCCAAGGAAGAAACCATCCTTGAAGAAATGCCTATTGTGAGGGAATTTTCTAAAGTGTTTCCCGAGGAAATTCCTGGTCTTCCTCCTAGAAGAGATGTTGAATTCTCAATTGAACATATACCAGGGGTGCTACCAATATCCAAGACTCCATATAGAATAGCTATCATGGAGCTTGAAGAGCTAAAGAAAAAGCTACAGGAGAATCTAGATAAAGGGTTTATGTAGCCAAGTGCTTCACCATGGGGTGCACCAGTCCTCTTCATCAAGAAGAAGGATGGGTCAATGCGGCTTTGAATCGATTATCATGAACTTAACAAAATCACAATAAAGAACAAGTATCCTCTTCCATGAATTGATGAATTTTTCTATCAGCTGCATAGAGCACAATACTTCTCCAAGGTGGACTTGCGGTCGGGATATTATCAAGTAAGGGTGAAGAAGGAAGATATCCCCAAGACTGCTTTTTGCACAATATACGGGCCCTATGAATTCATAGTAATGCCTTTTGGACTCACTAATGCTCCAACAATATTCATGGAATTAATGAATAGAGTCTTTAGAGATTACCTTGACAAATTTGTGGTAGTCTTTATAGATGATATTCTAATATACTCCAAAACCATAGAGGATCATGGGGAGAATTTAAGAACTGTACTAGAGACTTTGCGCAAGGAGAAGCTCTATGAAAAGTATAGAAAGTGTGAGTTCTGGTTGAAGGAGGTTTCATTCTTGGGCCATATCATCACAATCAATGGGATATCTGTGGATCCCTCCAAAACAGATGCAATTGAGGGATGGTCGAGGCCAACATTGGTAACAGATATCCATAGCTTCTTGGGGTTATCTAGATATTATCGACGATTTGTGAGGAATTTCTCACGATTTTCCAACTCTCTTACCAAGCTAACTCAGGAGGGAGTAAAGTTTTCTTGGAGTGATGAATGCGAAGAAAGCTTCAAGGAGTTGAAAAGGAGGCTTATCACTATGCCCGTTCTCACTTTACCCACAAGTGGGGAACTTTTTGTGGTATTCAATGATGTTTCGAAGAAGGTCTTAGGTTGTGTGCTGATGCAGAATGATAAAGTGATATCCTATGCCTCAAGGCAGTTGAAAATCCATGAGTGAAACTATCCAATGCATGATCTGGAGTTGGCAGCGGTGATCTTTTCCTTGAAAATCTAGCGGCATTATCTATATGGGGAGAAATGTGAGATATATACTGACCACAAGAGTCTTATATATATATTCACACAGAAAGAGATTAATATGCGTCAGAGAAGATGGATAGACCTCATCAAGGATTATGACTGTTCAATACATTACCACCCTGGGAAAGCAAACAAGGTGGAAGATTCCCTAAGTAGAAAGTACCCATCGATTCTATCAATGATGAGAATTGAGAAGGATCCAATCTTCTTATACTTGATGAAGATGGACATGATAATCATAAAGAAGGGAACATCATCAATCCTTTCACAAATGATTGATCAACTGTCTATTTTGGAAAGGTTAAAGGATGCTCAAAAGGATGATGTGGGAATTCAGGAAAAAGTGGAAGCTATAAAAAAAAAGAAATCCTCGAAGTTTAATGTTAATGAAAAAGGAATTGTGCGATTTGGGAAAAGACTATGTGTTCCATCGAGTCCGGAGCTGAAGAAGGAACTTTTGGGTGATGCACATAGTTCAAATTTCTCTATTCACCCAGGGAGCACAAAGATGTATCGAGATCTCCGAGAAAACTTTTGGTGGGATAATATGAAAAAGGAGATCGCTGAATATACATCAAAGTGCCTGGTGTGTCAGCTAGTGAAGGCAGAGAGGCAGAAGTCTAAGGGGATGATGCAACCATTGCCCATACCAGAATGAAAATGGGAGAACATCACCATGGAATTTGTCACCGGACTTACAAGGACATCCAAAGGAAACAATGCAATCTGGGTTGTTGTGGATCGTCTTACAAAGACTGTACACTTCATTGCTATTCGGGAGGATTTCTCTTTGGATCAACTGGAACAGATATATATCAGGGAAGTGGTAAGGTTGCATGGAGTACCACTATCTATTGTGTCTGACCGAGATCCAAGATTCACCTCTAAGTTTTGGAAGAGTCTTCAACATGCTCTGAATACTGAACTGAACTTTAGTACGACCTATCATCCTCAAAATGATGGCCAATCCGAGCGGACTATCCAAACACTTGAGGACATGTTGAGAACATGCTCAATGGACTTTAAAGGAGGATGAGACCAACATCTTCCTCTGGTTGAGTTCTCTTATAATAATAGTTTCCACTCAAGCATCCAAATGGAACCATATGAAGCCATTTATGGGAAAAGGCGCAGAACACCGACGTGTTGGGATGAGGTCGGTGAACGTAAGTTGCTTGGACTGGAAATTGTTGAAGAAATGGTGGAGAAGGTGAAAACTATTCAGCAGCATATCAAGGCAGCCCAGAGTCGACATAAGAGTTATGTATATAACTGTCGATGAGACCTTGAGTTTAAAGTTGGAGACATGGTTTTTCTACGCATATCTCTGTGGAAGAAGGTCATGAGGTTTGAAAAGAAAGGAAAGTTAAGTCCAAGGTACATCGACCCCTTTGAGATTCTTGATCGTGTCGGGGCTATGGCCTATTGACTAGCACTTCCACCTACCATGGCCAAAGCACATGATGTCTTTCATGTATCCCTCTTAAGGAAGTACATATCAGACCCTTCACATGTACTCTCTTATGAGGTGGTACAATTGGAAGATGATCTTTCTTACGAGGAGAAACTAGTGAAGATCTTAGATCATAGAGAAAAAGTTCTATGAAATAAGACAATTCCCCTCATCAAGGTGTTGTGGAGAAACCACAAGTCTGAAGAAGCGACTTGGGAATCGGAGGAAATGATGAATCTGAGTTACCCACATCTGTTTTAGTGTGGGAAAAGGAAAATTTCGAGGGTGAAATTTCTTAAGGGGGGAATATTGTAACGACCCAAAGTTTCATTAATGGAAATCCCTCTTGATCTAATTAAATGTCTCTTTATGTTTATATAAAATTTCAACTTCATTGGTTTTATGTTAGGAATTTTTGACCATTGCTAATATAGCCGTTGAACAGTGATCACATGATTAGTATAAATATAGGGCTTTAACAAATCCAAATTTACTCAGACAAAAGAAGCGATGGCCTCATCCAGTAGAATTGCTCCATACGAAGCCCATTTGTCAGAGCTCGGAAAAGAGGTGGCATCCTTGGGCTTCACTCTTGACCAAGACCAAGCTGAACTTCATCATGTCAAGTTCAAACAGGACCGTCTACAGGAAAAGTGGAAGTTGATAGAGATTACCACTCGAGCAATGTTATCTGAGCCACCCCAAGAGTCTGTCACCATCGCACACCTTACCCTTAGGTCTTTTGCGGATGTTTTAAGGGGTTATGTAACTAATCAATAGTACTATGTTCATGTACATTATTTTTAACAATGAATATAATTTCTTGTCATTATTGATACATTGTAAATAGTTTTTAAAGTATAAATGGTGTTTTTAGTTATTATTTAATTAAGAAATCTATTTTATTAAATTAAGGGATTTTTGAATTAAATAATATTTTAATAAAATATTATTATTATTATTATATTAATTTTATTATATATAAATTATCATATAATTGTATGAATGCAATTATAATTTTTATTATGGTTTGAAAGCCATTTTTGTCAAAACCCGTGAATTTTTGATAAATGTCAGTTTTTATTTTAAAAGTGAAAATTAACATATTTAGAAAATTATTTAGATAAAATAAATGTTATTTTTGTAATTAGGACATTGAAATTATCCAACGGTGAATTTTTCATAATTTTCTGAGACAGTCAATTTTTTGGGTAAAAATTAAATACCGTTTAAATATATAATGTATTTTATGACATCATAATGACCCAATAGTGATGTAATAAAATACTATAATCTTTATGTTCGGAAAATATATGTTTTACCATTAAAATAATGTGATTTTGGGTTTGTTTGGATTACTTTTCAAAGCATTAATGGACCCCTCAAGACTTATTAAACACCTTGTCTTTTTAAATTAATTTCTATGGGAGTATGACTCACCTCCACATAAGCAACCCTATTATTTTAAGAAGTTTGGACTTTAGCCTTATAAAATATTTTTTTCCTATTCCCTTTTCCAAAAACCATGGGCAAAAACCATGGGATGGTTTGTTCTTTGGATTAATTTAATGTAAGGGGACCCAAACCTAAATAATAAAGAATTCCCTCACCTTTCCTATATAAAACCACCAAATCTCCCACTTACTCCTCAATAAAAGCCTTTGGAGTTCGTCCAAACTATTACCTACTCTCTCTAGAATCCTCCCAAGGTTCCCAAAGCTCCCAAGAAGCCTCTCACAAGCCTCTCTCTAGCCTTTGGAAGCACACTTCCAAGTAAGGGTTTTTCTTCCTTTCTCTTTTTTGTCCAATTTTCTTTAAGTTGTTTTGCCCTTTTAATTTCAATTATGAATGTTGGGGTATGGGTTTTAACCTCCCTCATACTACAATATTAATTTTTTAATGATGGGATACCCATTTCTCTCTCATTAAATGCATCCCATGTACACCCGTTACTATGCCGAAATTTCGAAAGGAACTTCTCTCTCCTCATTTACATTCAAGCAATAATTTTGTTTCCTGAATCTAAATTCCATTACAATTGTTGGGACATGTATATATATGACCTCCTTACTTTCCATTACATGTAAATATGATGAGTAAACCCTTTATCTCTCATCAACCGTTTTTATGAATTCTTATGTCACGCTGTTACGCTGCCGAAATCGCACCGATTTTCTAAGCCAATGCCATTGTGTAGTGAATACCATGCCCATTTCTCCATCAAGGGTATTCAACTTTATTCACATTTACTTATTTATTATAAAGTTTCATGTATTAATTCCACATTCCTTTATCGTGTAATAAATCATTATGTTTTATGAATCCATGTTTTATGATCCATGTGGCACACTTATGCATGACATGAAATGTTTAAGAAGGGTGCGCCCTTATAGCGCTCCAATGCATTGGGTAAAGTATATTATCATGATACATCATGTGAAATGAGTGTTGACTCATGCTAATTCAAGTGAAACTAGGGTTTAATCATGCTTCATGTGCAATGAGGGTTTACTCATGCTCCATGTGCAATGAGCCTTGGCTCATGCTAATTCCATGTTAAGTGTTGTTGCCACATTTCCATGTTATGATTATCATGATTTATCATGCCTTTATGTTCATGTTTATCTTGTGATCTATTGATATGCCTAATATCTAACATGTATTATACTTCTCATGTTATTCCATGTGTATTCCCTTACTGGGCTTTATAGCTCACCCTTTTCTTATGCATGTCCTCAGGTTATCCCATGCAATGCTAAGTACGAAGGAATGTAGTGGTCATGTAAAGGATGTTTTCAATAAAGATGTTGTTTTTCATGTTTCAAGTTTTTATGTAATGATCCTAAGCCCCAAAGACACTAAAACTCTCAATCTTCTTTGTTGTATCAAGTGAAGTTTTATGTAATAAATCATGTTTAAGTTTGTATTAAAAAGCAGGGTTGTCATACGCACAAGTAAGAATGGCATGAAAGTGTATGTGGCACACAAGCCACCAAAATTACTATAAATAGAAAGATACCCTCCTATTTTTTCAAATCTCAACACTTAAGAGAAAATTTGAGCTCTGATCGTTCAAGTAATAGAAAGTGGTGTGCAAGTTGTAAGAGGTTAACAAGTTGAGGGTTATTTATAAGACATGCAAGTAGGGAGGCATGCAAGAAGAATTGTGCACAAGTAGAAGTGGCGTGCAAGTTGTAAGAGGAACGCAAGTAGGGAGTTGTATGCAAAAAGTGTGTTGTGTCTAACCCTAAAGTGGCATGCAATTTGTGAGATGTTCACAATTGTGGTGCGTAAGTATTTGGTGGCATGCAAGCAGGGAGGCACGCAAGTAGGGTGGCACGCAAGTAGGGATTGACACACAAGATGTGAGTTGTGATAGAAGTTCTTACCAGTTTTTGATCAATTGTGATGATGCTAAGTTGAGATTAACTTCATTATTTTAACAATCTCAAAGAGAACTTGTGATTCTAGCAAGAAAAAGAAGAAGAAGAGTTTAGTGCAGTTGGTTTTGCACTGAAAGACAAAGTGTGAAGAAGAGCAGTTTTCAGTGTAGCTGGTTTTGCATTGAAGAAAAAGAAGAAGAAGAAGAGTGTGTAACCTATAAGTTTGCTACAGACAAAGAAGAGGTTGGTTACTCACATGCTGCTAATAAAGTAATAAGAAGAAGAGGAAGGTTGTGGAAGAACAAAGTAGCACTGTAACATATAACAGGTCTCAACAGGTGGAAGATTATTTTGGTGTTGAAAACTATTTTAACAGAGAGAATATAGTCTTCAAAGGCATTATAAGGAACCAGCTAGAGGATATAAGAGACTGTCTACACTGGTAGTATAAAGAATCAGCGAGTGTAAGGGTATATGCCACTCGTTGAAAGTTGGAAGAGGATTGTTTCCCTCCCCCCTCTGAGTGTAGGGAGAAACACTGGGAAGTGATTATTTCCTTCCCTCCTCTAAGTGTAGGGAGCCACACTGACTAGAAGATTGATTTCCAAGTCAACCACTTTAACAATTACTACATCATAGTGGAGAATTCGTGCACTGGTCATTACCATACACAACAAGTATGTAGATACTCTTATTGAGTTGTAAACCTTGTAAAAAATATCATGTGCCTATTTTTAATACTTTTATATTACTACATGATATAGGGAAAAGAGAATAAGAGAATCAAGATCCTAACAGGTCAAGAGGTATCTAGATAAAAAGAATAAATTTGTTAAAAAAGGTCCCCAACACTGATTCACCCTCTATCAGTGTTAGGAATATCCAAAACTATTCCTCTCAATTATAAAATATAAAAAATGAATAAAAGAAAAAAAATACACACATAGTATCAACTACCATCCCCAATGATTGAATCTAACATATCATAAAATCTATTTAGTGTTTCTCCATACTGATCCACTGCACAACCTTTTGTTTGAAAAAGATAATAGATATAAAGCCTAAATGTTAAATAGGTCTCCCATGAAGGGAGTGAGAAATACATCTTAGTAGGGTCCCACTAGGTGCACCTAATATAATCCATAGTATACATATATATGAATTAGGAAAATAAATAATAGGAAAAAATTTCATAGAAGAATATATGTGAGGTTATCATTTTATAACTAGGCCACCACAACACTTGACCATTCTTGCCTCATCTAATGTCATAAAAAAAAGTCCTAAAATGCCAAAAATTCCATCCCATAACTACTATCTCAAGTTAGGGTGACATACCATGTATGTGGAAGCCTCAATAGAGGAAATATAATCAAGGGATATGATAAACATTTAAAAACTAGGCCATACTAAGTAACTGGAAGTCCAATAACATATTGGTGATACATCTTTTACCTAGGGATGATGATCACCTAAGTAGTGTAATATCCATTCCCTGATTTATATGTTCCCATATAACCCCATACCAACAATTCTAATAATAGTTTGAACACCATATTGGAAGTGAATCCAAAGGAAGTAAATAATGGATCCAATCTCCATCACAAGTCAAACCATTCCCCCTCAGTGTAGGTTTCATAGATAATCACACATCTCCATCATCATAGTAAGTAATATGAGGTGGTAATAACAATACTAAAACTCTCACACAATACAAACCATATAATCACTATGTAAGAACCATGGCTAGTTGCATATATCAACATTATAAGAAGCGATTTTATAAGAGAATCACAATATGTAACATCTCTCACAAGATGAACCACTCCACCATGAGGTAGGTCCTATAGAAAATAAAACATATAAATTATAATAGAAAGTTATCTGTGATGGTAATAACCTCACACAAGTGGTTGTGGTGGTGGTGGTGGGGGAGGGGGGGTTTGGGGTTTGGGGAAGCAGTCATAGGGTTGAGTCCCTAGGCCAGTTTATTTCCCTGCGTGCATTGTAATAATTTTTTTATCTATGATGGTAATAATAGTAACCAACCACTCACACAATATTGAACCCACCATCAATAGGTAGGTCCCATGTCTAATCACATGTCTCAATATTATATAAAGTGGAATGATTAAGGAATAATAATATCTAATATGTAAAACAAGTCAAACCACACCATAAATTGGTGGATCCCATGGTTGGTTATAATCCCCCTTGGAAAAATTCATTTTGTGTTTCATACTCTTTTCAGTTTTGAGTATAGACTCAAAATATCATCATATGGGTAGATAACCAACTGAGTGGTGTAACTCAACACCTTGAGTCCTAGGAGCCCATTTCACCACCACCTCTATACTTGTTTCAACAAAACTAGATGAACAAAAAAACATTAAGAACACAGCTCTTGAACTAGATCACAACATGAATCACATACAAACAACTCTCCCCTTATCCCAAATCACTACCTATGAACTATTCATACTTGGATAAACCTGATTCTTTAAGAGACTCTCATAATACATCTATCCTAATTGGTTAATCTACCAATTCTAGAACCTATCACCTAGGGTAAAATGCACTGAACCCATCAGTGTTCCCATATACGCCTCCAAGGCTTCCACTAGGTTCTTCAGACCCATATCTGTCTGTACTCACTTAAAACAACCCACACCCAAAACACTATGGTGATCTCATATCCCATATCCCCTATGTTACCCTATAATTAAGATACCAATCTAAATAATCTTCTAATTCCCACATAAAAATATGTCCCTACTAACTAGGAACTATCCTAAGCTAACTCACACTAATCTTCTTGGAAACCATACTACTTTTTATAAATATAATTTACACTATCCATACAAGGGTCCCAATTCATATTTCTCTTATGAGATCAATCAATACCATTACTTATATGAATACCACCACATCACACCATGTCATGTCCTATAGAACCTGTCTCATTCATAACACCCATAAACACTATAATATAACCATAAGAGGGTGTTCCAAACCAAGAATGTCCATCTCAACCATTATCCCCAGAACCAATATCCAAATTACCATGATACAAGGCTATGTAATCCAACCTATACTATTAAAAAATTATCTCATAGGTGTCTTATAAAATCAATTAACATTTTTCCCACTTGGAAAACATAGTCTTTAAGTGATTCCATTTCTACTACAATCACTAGAGATCTTGTTCAAAACCTTAGATCCTCTATAAAATATAAATCCTTCAATTAGTGTGGAACTATCCCTAACTATTACTACTAAAAACATATTTTAATACTGGAATGAATAATCATGGATAAATTTTCATATGGTTTAGTATTATAGAGACCACTTACCACAAACAATATGTTAACCCTTTCCACACTCTTCTTATTTTCAGCTTAGTCTGTGCCATGTTAGGCCAACATACAAGCCACTATCTCAAGTTAAAATATCCAAATAACTAATTATAAACAATTTTCAATTAATTAAACAATAAAATCAAATAATTCCTTATCATTTAAAACTCACCAAGAATTTACTCTTGGGATAATCCTTGAGAAATGGCATGCAAAACACCCACCACATAATCCAAAAAAAACTATGAACAGTAGACCCACCATTCCAAACATGAAATTTCACTAATTCTAGGAAAACTCAGTGTAAAATATAGAAAAAAAATCCATCGTGTGACATAAATTGATCTAAAAAATTAGAGATTAAATGTATTCATAATCCTAGGGCATACTCCATCCACCTTATAGAAAATCACCTTAGTTTGGGATGATTCAACCATACCCTGGTGGAACTATCATAAAAAACCTAGATAGAACCATCCAAAATAATAGAAGCGAGAAAATAATTAGTAGGAGTTGAAAAAGGGTATCTCACCAAGCTTCAATTCTCCCAAGGAATCTTGATCAACCATGAATAAAGTGGTAAATGATTGGGGCTCTATGGGGAAGCAATGAAGTGGGAGTGGCTGAAAAAATGGCCTCCCATGAGTGCCCATCTGGCTAATAAAGTGAACAAGGATGACTTGGAAATGATAGGTCTTCTATTTCTTTAAAATAATTTGAAAAGGGGAATGTCACAACATAACCATGAGCATCACAGTGTGATGTCCCATCTTAGGGCCTAATGGAGACATGACCCAAGAGGACACATGCAATGCCACACCTACGACCATCCATATATGGAGAAATATAACACCTCAAAACATAACCTATTTACTTACATCATAACCCTACCCTTTATTAGACTCATCATATAATGAACCACACTAGTCACGATGTGTCATGCCTCTCTAAAAATGAAAAATAGTCTAAGATCCTTTACCTCACAACATGGACACCTTTGTTCATGATCGATGTGGGATTATCACTCCACAACATGTTTCATTAACTTGGTAAATCATTCATGGTATAGATTCTCCCATGCCCCTACTTCCATGGTGGAGCCCTTTTGATCCACACTATGATGCCTCCCCTTGGAAAATATTTCATGGAGAAACCTAAAGGTCACTACATGAAGGACCTTCCTTTCATCAAATTTAACAAATATATATGAGAGTGTTATATATATATGGTTTACCATATTGATATGTAAGGGTTTCTTAATGATACAACTTCATACATAAATGTATCAATCATGGAATAGAACCTTCATCCATAGTGTGATCTTCACACCGTATAGAGTTAACTCAATATATATGGGTTATCATCACAACGTGACACCCTCTTTTATGTAATGTTCCTCACACACCATACTAAAACCATACACATGATATCATAATCAATTTAACCTTAATCCTAATATTAACACTATTATTCCCCTTGGATATAGTGTGACCCTCGATCAACCCCTCTCTATGTTATTATTCCATGCATCATGGTGTGATGTTAAAACTAATATAGATTTTCATATCATGGGAACCCAACCCTACTATGATGATTAACCGAGCATTCAATATAACTCATGATCCCTTAACCATATCTAAAAAAAATAAAGAGATGTTCCAGCCATTAGAATCTCGATCCGAGTCCCAATTCTGAAAACATCCCATGCATAAGGACCAAAATATAAAATTTCCTCTAAAACAATTACAATTAAATTCAAAAGTCATTAAAAATTCCTCATTGTTGGGATTTTCATCCCTAAGAAGAACCTATAATTGTCTGCCAACTTCCAATCCATTGATTAAAATATAATACCCATCATTTTTCAAAAATCTAAACTAGAACAGACATGTTTCCATAATAAATGCATGAAACATGGATATAACAAATTTTTCCTAAAAATCCATGTTTTCATCATAAAAAACACATATTTTATAGGATATGATACCCCAGTTGTTGGTTCCTCCTCACCACATTAATTTTCTTCAAAAACACCAGCTATAAATCCACTAGCTAACCATTACCCAAATACCTAAAATCACCCACCAACACATCATCTCATAACTTGACCATGATGACATAATTCTCAAAGGATTAACAAGGACATCCAAATATCCACACTAAATTCAAAACTTGACACTTTTCATAATTCGATAATTAGATCATTGAACAACCAAATACTTGGTCATACTCCACTCACAAGTATCGATGTATCTATGATCAAAATCACTCTAAAGTTACATGATATCACACCACAAGTCTGATGCTGATACATAGAGTCCATTTAAAACCACATACAAATCCCAAATTTGGGGTTTTTACATGGATCCATATAAAATGGGATATACCGAATCACCGAAAACCCTATTTTATCTGTAATATCCTTCAATTGGTCCCACCACAATATTGACCCTTTATACACGAGGTTTATAAAATTATGACATATAACAAACTTCCCACCATTAGAGCATCCTCATTATCACTTTTCTGAACAAAAACACATTATATATACTAACCACATCCTATATATTACCAAATGTAATGAGTAGACATGACCACCTCACTCATAGCTATGCACCAACAAAAAAACCCAATCATTACCCATTCCAAGAATATTAGGAACATCATACTCAACATTCACTAAAATTAACCATAAATGAGGGTTTCATTCTCCAACATCCCATGGTGTGCCTTCCACCACATATCTTCCCTTATACTACTCCATAACCACCATGCCTGATAAGTTCCATCATTGCATGTGTGTCACTCTTCATGAGAAATATTCATCCCATCCCTAACGACCCCAATCAAGTACCAATCTTGAGTAAAAAATTCCATGTTACTTTGATTCATCTCTAATATTACCAATTTCTATAGAGGAAACAATTCTCATTATCATTAATGGATCGACCCACTATGACCCAATAATCTCACCAATAACCCCGATCAGCCAACTCTAAGGGTGACCCTATAATCAATGCTAACTAAAGTCCCATGCCTCTACTTCGAGAAATGTGAGCTGGAGGGTATTCAATAACACACCATAATCACTAAATATCTTGATATATTCCTAGAAAATAGAAAATTATCAATATAACATGCACAACTAACTCACTAATTCACAAACTGAAAATGGAACCATGCATAACTAGTGCCCACTTTACCCTACACATTGATTCTTTTCCCTAAAAATCCATGAAAACCCTCACTCACATATTCCTAACTAGAGAGAACATCATAACATTCTCTCAAAATTTATTACCACCATCTAACCTAATATCATCTGAACCCAATGGGTGTACACTCCCCTACCATTGGATTGCCCAACCACTTTCATGCTTCAATGAGTTCCTCACCACCAATCCTTGGATGGGATGACTAAACTATCGACCATACATCCCTTATATATCGATGCATAATACCTAGTTTTCTCCTAGTGATTAATTTATAATAAGCTAAATAAATATCATAATTTCTAGGGAAACCACATGTTCATCGACCACTTAGGAGTCATTTAAAACTTAAATGAGTATACACATGTTGCAATCAACTCAGATTTAACAATCTTGGATCACCCCTATTATCTCATAAAAAACCACACCCAAAATTTATAGGGATATAAATCCAAATGATCAAACCCTCTCCACTTATCCATAATAAAAAAAGAACTTTAAGAAATTTACATCATAAAATCACAATATATTCAACATTCCTTTATGATATACCTTTAGAAGGGTATCTAGCTCATCAAGATAATGTGTGGCCAATTTGAATAATCTCTCAAGCATACCTCACCTACACCAAACCATTACCAAGGTATCCAATACAAGAAGAAACTCAACAAGGGTTACTTTACACACCTTGGATCAATGGAATTTATAGTCATCATCCAAAAACATCCCATGATAGGATCCACATCACCTGTCATTATAAAACACAATATTCTAATTGAGGGTAATTCCACCAATCTATTATATGGGAAAAAACTATATACATTTTTAGTTGACACTTTAAACAAATAAATAACATTAATTAGTAAAATAAATCACACACAAGAATTTGAATTTCATTTAAATACTACTTTCTAATTATGATGCATTTACACACACCTCTAAACACTATATTATATGATTCATAGCCATAATAATGATATAAAATCAGTGAATTGTACTCAAATAAACACCTCAACTATAAGTTTTAAAAATATAATGAGAAATCCCATATACCTGGTAACATGTACTTCCTATTGGAAAGGAGTTCATTACTCACCAACCCAAGGTCCATCATAAGATCCGACACATTATTATTTCTTATTTCTAGTCCTCAAATAGTATGACCAAATAAATGGTTATCTGATACAACTTTTTAATTCCTAAACTAAATTCACACATCAATATCATAATTGGAGTGCTACATGGCCACAATCTTTCCTCATCATATTCTAGTGTCCATCAATTTGTGGTGAGGGCCTAAATCATACATTGGAAAGAATATTCCCTCAATATCATGACCATAAATAATAACTAAATAACCCAGCACTATCCCAAATAGATCTCAAGACAATTCATGATCAATAATACAACCATGTTATAACAATTTTAATTATAGTTATAAAAGCATACATCCCAACTGATCTACCTTAGGTCTAACCAAATATAAAAAATAAAAAATAAAATAAATACCCAATGAGGATTTACGACCATCCCTAAACCTTTAATATATCCCATCTACATAAACTAATTGAACTTATCCTACTATAAAAACTTCATATCCTATTCTCAAACCTTTATAATAGACATAAGGTATGCATATACACTGTGTTTATCATGTATGATGTGAGAAATAAATCTCAGTAAGGTCTCATAGTGTTACCCTAATATATTCCATCATATACATATGTATTCATGTAAAATATAAATAACTGGAAATAACTGAACATAAGTGTATGTGTCGAGTCACTGTGTATTAAGTTGGACACCGTGACACCCAACCATACCTGGATTTTACAATAACAGATAAAAAAGTCACCTCATGACACAAATACCAACCTATACCCAATGTCTTAGGGTATGGTTCCACACCATATATATTGAAGCCTCAATATAGAAAATTACAATGGTGGAAAGGATAAATAGTTCTAGACACATGCGTACTGAGTAAATATAAGTTCAATCTCATGAAAGCGATCCCTCTAGTACTAGGGGATGATGAACACATATATAGTATAATATTTACACCCTGATTTGTAGCTCCCATGGTAACCCCATCCAAAAAATTCTCATCATATCTTGAAAATTGTGCAGGTAGTGGATCATAATATGGGAAATAATAGATCCAACCTCCCACACAATCAATTCGTTACCCATCAAGGTGTCTTACTTGGATAATAAAACATCTTCATCTTAATAGAAGGTGATTTAACTAGTAAATCACAATAGACAAAATTTTCTACAAGTTTAACCACACCATCACTAGATAAGTCCCAAGACTAATAAAATATCTAGGCATCATAGGAATTGATGTGAATATGGAATCACTAGGTGGGTACCTTTGTTGATCCCAATTCCCCTATGAAAAAGTCAAATGGTATCTTGGACACTCTGTAGGTATGACCATAGATATTAAATGTCATCATCAGGGTAGATGGTCACCTAGTTGGAGTAAATTAATACCCCAAATCCTTGTTTTCCATGTTTCCACCACCTCTATATCTATATCAACATCACTAGATAAATATAATAACCATTTTGATCACAACTCCTAACTTGGCTCACAACCAACATGCCATACATACATATTACCCTATACACTAGCTCACTACCTAGGCACTAGTCATACATGTATCAACCCTATTATAATGGAAAATATCATTATCTATCTTGCCTCATTGTATATTATAAACATAGTAGACCCTATAAAATATGATACAACACATCAAACCTTTTGGTGTTCCCATATCTCCCATGAAGTGATCGACTATATTTCTCATACCCATATTGGTCTCCAATAATTAGAAGTAAGCCATACCAAACATCTTATAGTGATATAATATCCTATCATCCCTACTAGAAAAAACTGTTAAGAGGTCGGTCTAAATCATCTTGTAATTCCCAAATCACAATATGTTCCTACTAACTAGGGACTGACCCGTGCTAACCTGCATTAAGCCCCTTTGAAATCAAATTCCATGTTGTCAAGAAAATTTCAACAACCCATACATGGGTCCCAATATAAATGTCCCTTAGTATATATCTCAATATTATCACCTATAATAATCCCTCACTATCACACCGTGTCTATCCCAAAAAGAATTATCCCTCTCATAACACCAACAAAGAGTCCCCTCCATCCATATAAGGGTGCTATTAACCATGTGTGAGATGTGTGACCCACTCAACCCTCATCCTTATGAATAAGCCTCTAATTATCATGATATTATCCCAAAAAATCAACCTTAGGCTATTTACATCTCACCTAAAATCACAATACCCCCCTCAGGTCTCATGTAAACCCAACTAACATCGTCTACCACTTGGAAATAATGTCTCCGAGTGATTCCATTTGCACTGCAGTCACATGATAAATTTCTCCCAACCCAAGAGTCTCTACAACACATAACACATTCTCATAAGGGACTCATGATCCCTAACTATTATACCAAAACCTATATTTTCATGTATACATACACAATCATGTGTGTACATGTATATGGTTTAATATTATAGAGGATACCTACCTAAAACACATAATTACCCCTTATTATACTACATTATCCCCTAACTAAGCCTATAAAAATCCACTCTAAAGACTAAGGCCTAATCCCAAGGCACAAAATATAAATGATTAATTAACAATAATGTATAATTAATTTAAAAAATAATATAAAATGAGGAATAATCATAAAAAACTCACTAAGAAGACACCCATGTATGGAACCATGAGAAATGAAACACTAACCACATATTCCATGAAACCAAAAAACCTAAAAATAAAATTCCTATAATTCAAAACCCAATCAGACACTATTTCTAGGATTACTCAGAAAAAACCCTATAAATAAATCTACAATGAGGTATACCTCTTTTTAAATGATGAGATATGGTGTGTGTTCATCCTGGTACATCTTCTATCCACCTCATGAAAAATATACATGGTTTGTGTTGGGTACACTATTTTTTAGTGGAAAAATGCTCAAAATACTAGACATAACCACCCAAAATTATATAAGATCCAATAGAAGAAGATAAATAAAATATATGAAGGAGATTACCAAGATCTATTGCATCCAATGACTCCAGATCAATGATAAAACAAGGGGAGAACCATGGGGCCTCTAAGTAGAAGAAATGAAGGGGGAGAGGCAAGGAAAATGGCCTATATCAAGAACCTATTCAACTAAAGAAGAGAAAGGAGAAAACCTAGAAATTAAAATTCTTACCCTACTTTAAAAAAACTAGAATACGGTTATGTAATTTCATGAATATGAGTGTCATGATGAAATACACCATCATGGGACTAGGTAACAGATTGAACCAAGGGGACATGTTGAAGTTACACACCCATGACCATCCATCTAACACCTCATAGTGAAATCATCATGGAATTATACCCTCTAGTTATGGTACAAAAAACCTTTCCTAGTATGAATAGAAAATCTATGGTCAAAGCCTTCATGTCATGGTCTCCTTCCATTATGGTGCAACCTTAATTTACCACACTATAATGTCTCCTACTTGGAAAGCCTTTATGGAAAAACTTCCACCATGACCCCACTTCCATGGAGTAGTCATCTCACTCTAAACCAAAATGTTTCCCTTTCAAAATCCTTCTCAGTGTGTCCTAAGGGTTACGGATTAACTAAAATTATTTGTATAAAAATTTTCAAAGGCATAAGTGATGTTTAAATATGTCAATGTTACCCAAATAATACATAAGGGTTATTATCTTAGTATGACACCCTCTTCCATGGAGTGATCACCGTGCCCTATAGGCAACACATACTCAAATTAACACAACCAATTTAGCCTTCATAACAAACTTTATACAGTGTTTTCCATTAGATTTTATGTGAACATTGATCAACCCATTTTCTTGTTGTGATTATATGTTTCATAGTGTGGTGTTCATTATACTATATAAATTAACATCAAGGATATACAATATTGCTCAGATGCTCACCTGGGCACCAAAGACACCTTCAGATCCACTAATCACATCCAAAATACACCTCATAGTGATTTTACACTCCTTGAAATCATACACCATTTCAAATTTTAAAAAAAATTCCCTACTATGAGAGTAAAATTTCAAATTTTCTATGAAAACAATAAACCTTAAATTCATGGTTGTTACAATTAAAAAAATTTCCAAAAATATCTGTGATGGTAAAAGATGCATAATATGAAATGTGGCGAATAATTGGATTGGTCGTGTGGTTAAAAAGAGTTGTAACATTAAACCGTTTCATCATAAGTTATGAATTTATAAGTAAATTCTTAAGAAGGATTATGAGTGTCACAAGTCCCATAAGAAGAAGGGGAAGGTATCTGGTTACTAGTTTTGATCCTTTCACCAACAATCTTCATTGATTATACCAATATTGAAGATCTTTTCCTTCTTATTACATAGGCACTATAAAACACTATCATATTATGGTCATAAGGAGGATTCCATAGAAACATTGGGTGATTCAGAAAATCCATGGATACACCCGAGATGGATGCATCCTTTTGATATTTCTTAGTGGTCATCATCATGTAATAATTGATGATTGTATCATAGGCTAATAGGTTCACAATAAATTCTCTTTATTTTATATATACATGATTTGAGTTTCAATGCATGGTGTTCTTAGTATTTGATGTTTCTAGTGTCATATGATCACCTAAATAAGTGTTTTCAACCCTTAAAACCCTATTATAATCTCTAAAATAGATCTATATGCTATATCTAGATACAATATATAACCTATGATTTGAAAATCAAAGGTAAAGGCATCACAAACACCAAAACTCTATCTTAGGGAATGAGTATAAAACTCATTAGGGAACCACCATCAAGGTTCCTTGTCTTTTAAACAATATATAGTATATATATGTATGTGGGGAATAAATAAAATAGTAATATACATTATACAAACAATTTTGTTAGGTTATAGTGTATTTACTAGGCCTCTATAACACCCATACCTATTTGATTTAAAAATTCATAAAATGGACCTGTTAAAGAAAAATAATATTGAAAATTCATGATAGAGAGGAAACATATAACCATACTATCATATTGTAAACCCATTTGTTCCAGTCATATCATAACTATAACTGAGTGTATGTTTATATGGAAATGTTGAAAATTAATTATGGTAAGGTAGAAAACCATCTATGTAAGGTGTAACATAGATACACATAGGTGTACATACATTTTGAGACATTGAAAATGTATCAACATATGTCATAACGATATTTTATACTTTAGTACCAGAGAAACTAAATATCATGTTTCACAATCATGATCTTCTAAAAACTTGGACATAATAAACACATAAGATGTGTAATATGACACCATGTTTCACAATCATGATCTTTTAATTTATTATCACCCAGTTTTACATAGATCCGTAAATACAACTTTTCTAGAGGATAACACATAAGGAACTCAATACAACCTTCCTAGACTAGTCTCACTATAAAATTTCATAAAAACATAACCTAAATCTAAAAAATTAACAATGATAATCCAAAATGATATAGAATATAATAAATATATAGTTAAATACCCACTATCCATACATATCTATATCAATTCAATATAACCCTACCTTAAAATACAATATATTTCAAGGACTTATGGAAATTCACGCACCCTCTTCATAAATCAATAATAAATCAAACATACTAAAAAATCACAATGAAATAACTGAAAATAATTTCAGGCGCCTTCCCAACACATACCCATGTAATATATATGACATGGAATAATGGTAATTCCCCAATAAATATAACTATTTTCATTAAAATATACAAACTCTCTAATCCAATTAAAAACTCAATATTCCCTAGAAATATAATGAAACCCCCCAAAAATTAATATATAAATCTATCCTTGTTATCATGCTTCCAAAATACCAATTATGACATACCTTAATATGATAAAATGGTTAATATTGAAAATGTATCCAAGATATAACCAACAATCTAGTTACAACGTGGTATGAAATATTTAATTTATAACCACACTGTAAAAGGAAACTCATTGGGGGAATTTCATTAGAATAAAAAATAATTCTCTGAGGAGTGGGACCATTAAACAATTAAAAAAAACTCAAAAATAATTATACCCATAACAATTGGGTTTTCAATTCTATATTCATGTTTAGTACTATTCCTATATAAATCTCAAGGATTTCCACTCACATAAACCACTACCAGAAATCCCCACAATTTGAGATTCTATAAACCAATGCATTAGGTCTCATCCTAAGCCAATCTAATATTTTTTCATTATTCAATTCCAATTTGGGGTTAATCAAGAATAACTATAGGTTTATATACATAGTGGTTTAGCTATTGAACATATCTAAAATCTCTAAAAATATATATATCATAGCTTCTTCACTCCTAGAAGGATTTAGCTTAGCCCATTACACATTTCATAACTAACCTATCCCATTCAAAAATTCCTAAACATGAACCCTACTAAAGACATAATAATACCACATAAACACATGATTTATTTCATATCAAATGGAACAACAACTTGGATATTTTAGTAGTTAACTCATTCGATATCATATATTGATTTTACTTTGTTAGCCTAAAATCAATAAATTTAAGAAATAAACCCTAAAACTAGGATAAAAATTATACAATTCTGAGATGATGAAATCAATGATTTGAAACTGATGTTATACCTATGTATTTCAATGATGGACCTCATAATTCAAGTTTTATATCAACCCCATAAATGATGGTTATCCTAAATGGATTTTAAGTAGAGATGGAGGGAGGAGATTCTGACAAATTAAGGGGGAGGGGGATCTATTAAGGAGGCTCAAGAGAGGGTTTATAGGGTTATATTATATGAAATTAATTAATTAATTAATTTTACTATATAAAATTCCAAAGAGTCTATATAGTACCCAGTGGATGGTTATTAGGTATATGGTGGATAGAGACTAGGTACTCGATGCAGCCTATTGGATACCAGTTCTAATTTGACGCAATTGTATCCAACTATACTAAACTTACAACTACTTCTTTACACTTCTTAATACCACTAAAATACCTGATTTTTTTTAAAAAATTTCCTTATGATATGTACCCACTCTCAGAAACTCCATATAAATTAATATTCTCAAAGTTACATTACTCTAGATTCCAAAAATAAACATTTCCCCTTAATTTAACAATATGTAATGACACAGGTCATGAAAATTAAGTTATTACATCTAAAGGAAATTAAATTCATATTATTAATGTGAGAAAATGAAGATCTACCCCATGAAATCAATCCCATAATGCGTGTAATTAATTTTATCATAAATTGTATTAGAAGAGAAACTCAAGTATATATTTAATTCTTATCATTGTAAGAAGAATAACGTGTTAACTAATTGATTAAATCACCACGTGTTTTTGTAATAACCATTTCATGTTTTAATTTCCACTTAAATTAAATAAATATAGATCAATTTTAAAATTTTCTCCTTGTCTGGCTCTTTATCATCAAACATTCTATTATCCATTATCTTCAAATTTCAAAACCCACTCACATACACATTCCTAGAACTCAAACCATTTTGTTTTATCCTATATATTTTTTTGTATTAATAATATTATTTATTTTTTAAAAATAATTTATGAAATAATTTTTTTAAAAACAAAAATATAACCTCATGTAAATTTGGTATTTTTATTAAATCGGTTGGTAATCTAATGAACACATGGAAAAAACCTTCTCAAAATCCAACTCAAATTAACCTAAAATATAGTTATATTTAATTAATTAAAAAGGTTTCACATTTTATGATTTCTTGAAATGATATAATGGAATTTTAAATTCCACAGTTTTCCCCTAAAATATCACATAGTGGGTAATAGTATATCAAATGTTTTTTAATAATAAAACCAATAATAACATTTAATAAAAACCATTTTATTAAAATTTATTGTTAAAGAAGAATTATTAATCACACTCACTAGCTATCAACCATATGAGTTTTTTAAAATTTTAAAGAAACATGAAATATGTATATTAATCATGAATTTTCAATATATACTTTGAAATATACCATTACCCCATATAATTTTATAAGATATTCCTATCACAAAATTGACAAAAAAAATAAACAAAAAATGATTTTTTTATTTACACACACACACACATATATAAGAAAAATATTATGAACAAGAATGAATATACCCTCCACTAAACTGAAATTTTCATTTTCCTCCCTGAAATGAGAATATAAAAGTTGCATAATATGCGCCAATAAAAATATTGGGTTTCATAGATAAATGGATTCATGAAGGTGGTACACCTCTAATACAAAGTCTAGATGGTATTAATTGGTTTTCCTTTATAGTTTTTCATTTACAATGAATGCTTGTTATGTTATATCATTTTTAACTTTCTCAAAAAATAATAGAGAGACATTGGTAATAGTGTTTGGGAAAAGAAAATAGGAATGAAACATATCTGAATATGTATTTTTCCTTAAATGTTTTAAATTAATGTGGAAGTGTTTATGATTAATGAAGTAGTAATTGGTGGTATTGGGACCTCCTTTATATAATCAAGAGTTCTCTCATTCATCTCAAATGTTTTAAATTAATGTGGAAGTGTTGATGATTAATGAAGCAGTAATTGGTGGTCTTGGGTCCTCCTTTATATAATCAAGAGTTCCCTCATTCATCTCATAATATTTATTCTAAATCATAATCTATATTTTACTTTGAACACCTTTATGTTATTTATTAGAATTTTATTTTTTTATGAAAAAATATGCTTGATTATCTAACTCATCATGGATGGAATGACACTTTTCAAACAAAGTTCATTAAGAAGACATTCGAATAGGTGTTTTGAAAATAATATGGTTTACCCGAATGACATGAAGGCCTTAATTTTTATTGATTTTTGATAACCCCCATTTCAAGGGATGAGGGGGAACCCTTACAAGGCCCATAGGCTCAAAGATTACATGGACCATAGGCTTAGGAGATTACATGACCCGAAGGTCTTAGGGAATTCAACCAGAATATCTATAAGGAACTGCCCCTCCCTAGCATCTACATCATGATAATAGTTCTCCACCTTTTCATGGACATCTGGTTAGTCTTCCCGTGAAAGCACAAGCTACTCCTGATTACATAGCCACACACTCTCATTTTGAAAAATCCATTTGGCTCTACTTTGGTGAGTGCACCTACTCTGAATCTTCTTCTGGGGCTGCTCCTTTTTTGTAGTGTGTCTGGGGAAACTACATGTGGCCCAAAGGACTTGAGGTGGCCCAAAAGCCTTAAAGGTGGCCCGAAAGCCCTACTGACCTGAAGTCCTGGGTGTCCCGAAATCCTTAAGGACTCCAAGCCCAAACCGGTGCCCCAAGGTGAATAGTTATAGCTACTACAATACCGAACAGTACCTGCTACAGTAACTGCTATAGTGCCTGCTACAGTACCCACACAATGTACAGTTCTGCTACAGTTCCTGTATAGTGTATAGTTCTACTACATTACCCACACAATGTACAGTCTGATATAGTACTGCTACAGTGCCTGCTACAGTACTGCTATAGTGCCCCAGAAAATATGCCTCTACCTAGTTTTGAACCTGGGTCTTGTGGATGCACTTAAGGATACCTCACCAACTGGGCTGAGTCTCATGTGCATAATATGGTTTGAAAAACAATTATCAATGAGTTTAAGACTTCAATCCTTCATGTTGGGATTGATGATATTTCATTGTATTTATTTTCCTTCCCTATTATATTACTCAACTTATAAATTGGTTTGGGGGTGATCAGATATAAAATCTTGATTCCTATACCCATAATTACTCAAAGTTATTTTATCATTGAATTTTAGAAATAAGATCCCTGGTCACCAATGGTGATTATAGTCTTACAAACCAATAAGAGTTTTAGATTCTCAGAAATTAATAACTACATTATTTTCACAACTTAAATTTATACTCATTTAGACACATAATCCACTACAAGAATAATGTATAATATTCCAAAGATATAAATAAATGTCCCAATAAAATGAATATTAAGACATCAATAATTTCACTAAAACAAAATAATTTCATTGAAATTTATTTTCTTTTTAGATAAATTAAATTCAAATTTACAATTTGGAAAATCACTATAAAAACCATTAGCATCATGAAAAATGTTTGTAATATTATCATAGAATCATGAATCTCGTGAAAAATTCATTGAGTAAAAAATTGACCCCTACATTAAAGAGTGGAAAAGAACTATAAGATAGATTAAAAATCAGTACTAGGAACAAAATTCCTTATATACTAAATAGTTCATATGTTCCCATTGAAGGCGTTATCCCAAATTTTAAAATGTGACTCATATTTTTATACATAACTTGGTTCTTATTAAAATAATAAAAATTGAATAATTTTAAAAATAATTTAAAATTTTAGTATACCACATTATACACCTAGTCCTATTGATCATGAGAAAACATGTCATTAATAGTAATTCATGAGGATACATAAATGTATATTGAGAAAATTATCCTAAGGATAAGATTATCCAAAACATTATTTACTCCGTTCTTATCCCTAATTTATAACATGAATATTTAATATGAAAACATCATGTGGATGAGACATGTGTTGAATTATAGATATGTAAATAGGTATATGAGAGTTATACGGTAAAAATAAATCATAATGTTGGATACTAGATAGTACTATCTGAATTTATTCAATTCACATACAATTTAAATAAATTATTTTTCATTTTTTTTGATAGTTTACTTGGGTATCATATATTGTGGTTTAGGATTATATAGTGTAATACAAAAAAATACAAACATGTTATGATAATTATCCCTCAATTATAATATTGTAACAATCACACATGATCTAAAATGATAAATCCCAATAAGGTGGTTGGATTTTTAAGGTTTATGTGACTCTCTATTTAAATTTTCCAAAATCAACCTTCCAGTTTTTTTTAAACCAAAGTTTCTAATCTTGTAATTATAATCACAAGAGGGGAAGTGAAATCTTATTAAAGTTATGAATGAAATGATGATAAAATACTTTGTGTCTTAAGAAGTAACTCATATCCAATAAATTATTGGGTAAAGGAAAAAACTAATGAAATATAATATTGATTAATCTAATGGGACACCTTACATAGAAATCATATTTTTATTTTCTATAAAATTTTATAACATAAAATTTATTTTCTCATAATTTAATACAAGATAGTTTTTGACTAAATGATTAGTGAGGTCACCTAGAAAACAATAACAATCATCAAAAGGAGACTCAAATATAGTGAAATCATATATAAATATTTTCATACATTTATCAAGATAATTCAAAAACAATTCATCACTGGAATGTACCTGAAGCATTGCACTAGAAAAAATTGAACCCACAAATATGAAAATATAAAAAATATAAAAAAGGGGAATTAAATATTGAATTTACCTAATTTTATATAAAAACATGGTTATGAAAATATTCAAAATGACCATTGAGTAAATAGTATTTGAACATCTCTAAAAACCTCTATAGCATCTGGTCAATGAATAATATTGGAAAATGGTTTTCCTAGTGTTTTAGTTTTTTAGAGAGTCTAAATAGAAATTCCAAATATATTTTTCATGAGTTAGTATAAATTAAATAATATTAATTTTAAGACTCTTAGATTTTTTTAGAAAATACCTATAGTATACTAATCCATTTCCTATTAGATATAGGATATTGATTCTAGTAACTAAATATTTACTTACATGTTTTTTAACAACATCAATGTAGTTTGGATTCTATCATTATTCCACCCTCATTAGTTTAAGATTCTCATTTCATAATATATTATGCATGAAAATTGATCATATGTTACTAGGAATGTTAGAAGTTTCCATCCCAATTCCTGATAGTTATCTATTAAAATTTTATGTAACAGTTTCTTTAGAAAAGGATGGGACCTTTGGGTAACCCTCATTGTAACGACACAAAGTTTTCAATGGAATCCCTTCTTATAATTATTTCATATAATAACATGGAGTCACAAAATAACGAACTACTAAGTACCATATGACCTTTAAATATAATTTTGTCACTTGTGTGTTTTTAATTTAGAAAAACAGTCATCTACAATTGTGATCGGTAAGTGGTTTAGAGTTTGATAAGACAAAAATAATTTTTGATGAATAGTAACATACCTTATGAATAGTAGCATGAATTTATGAATATTAATGAATAGAAATGAATAGAAAATCAGACAAAAAATAGAAACTTCACCCATGAATGTACAAACACAATTTATACAGCTTAAAAGTGAAAAAACAATCACAGTATAAGAATTGGTATTTTTGTATGTTAAAAATATTTTATTTACAATTTTATGTTTAATTTAATAATTTAAAATGAAAATTTATTTTCATAAAATTTAATCATAAATTTTTACTTTATTTTCTTATGGTTATAAGATAATTTTATGGGACCTTGATTAATTTTTCAAGGTGTTATAAAACGAGTTATAGTTTTAATGTAGCTTTTATTGAATAAATTATGATTTTATTTAAAAGTTAAATTAAAAATATTTAGAAAATTATTTTAAAAAAATGGAGTTTATTTTTTAATTCTACACGTTGAAAAATGGTTAGGGTGAAATTTTGTGATTTTTCTAAAATACTTGAATTTTTCATGAATAATAAAAATATAGTTTTGAGTTTTTGGTATATTTGATGACATCATAATGATGTAATAATTAATAATTTTTTTTGGTCTACTTGTGTATAGTAAAATAACATATTAGGTGTACCAAGTGGATAATACCATGGGAAAATACCATGGGAAAGCCCATGGTTTTACAAAAACCACTAATGGGGTGTCTTTTTAAATTAATACAAAATTATCTCTCTTTTACTATAAATACCCACTCATCCATTTGTTTTATTTCATTACAAATCCATCCTCCTAGAAGATCTAGTGTTTTTAAATACCTATTATCCCTTAAAAAGTGTCCTCAAGCCCCCAATTTCCCAACATTAAAGTTTTAGGAGCTACTCCACAAGGTAAGGGAACCTTTCACCCTCCTCTTTTTATCAACACTTCTTTTATGTTTTCTCTTTGAATTTCCATTATCATATGTTGGGGTATAATATTATGTATCAATAATAATATCATTTTTATTTCCATATTATGGGATACCCCTTTTACCTCATCAATTAATTCTATGAACTTTTAAGTGACGCCGTTAGGCAGCTGCATTTTCATAAGGGATCTCTAAACTTTTCTTTCATTTTCAAGTTCATCAATTTTATTTTTCTTTCCTCGTATTATTTTATCCAAATTTTGTGATGACTCCAGTACCTTACATGTACTATATTGTTTTCATGATAAATTAATAATTATTTATCATCTATCCTTTCTTTTTTTTATATATACAAAAATGAAAATACCATCCGAGATGTGCTAATTTACCACATTCATGGACGATGGGTTTTCAATTTCTATTATTGTCTCCAATTCTGGTCATGAAACCATTTTCATGGTTGAAACAAACCATAATATATGTGTTATGTCTCATCTATGTTTCTTTAATCCCTTTGTACATAGGGTTTTGATTTATAAAACATAACATGTTCCTGGTGGTCAAAAACCACCAATTAACCCAAACAGTTATCATTAAATAATTTATATAATGATTCATCTTCATTCCAAGTAACAAAATGAAATTTACAATAATATAACCTCATAGATTTTCACTAAAAACATATAACTCAAATTCTGGACAATCATCGCCATTTTACAAGATTCTTCAAACCTGAATATAAGTGAGTCGATCATTAGAACCAAGGAAAAAAACGGACCCAAACAATGAAATTGGACCTTGTAACCAATCAAAAGGTTATGAATGAACTCAAACAGGTTTGAATAAATAATTTAAATATATAATGTTTTATGGAATTATTAATTAATTAACTTAACTTTATTATTCTGTTCATTAATATCAAGTGGAGAACACCATCAAAACAAGGTAAGGGATTCTACCCGAACCACCTTTGTTCCTTCAAGTTGCTCTATCTTTCTTTCTACCTAAAATAAGTTGTCGTTTATTTTTACGAAAAAATTCTAAATTCTGTTTGTATTCTCCAAACACATGTTTCAATATCCATCCCTTATTCTATTTCAGGTATATACACATTTTTAAGTGATTACCTCCTTAATTCATCCCGATAAGAAAACCTATTTTAAGGGAACATCCCGAATTATTACCAGATTTAAAGTGCACTCTTTCCTTTGTTTTAAGACACCATTGTCTTTATAAAATCATTAATTTTATTATTAAAACCTTCTTGGTTCAATTCTGGTTTTATATATAAGATTTTCCTCTCTTCTATTTTAAAAGCTCTATAGTATTTTCCTTAAAACCGCACAAAAATGTTTTAATACAAATGTTTCTCAAAAACATTTATTATATGTTGTCACTTCAGTTTGAAATCACTTACCATGTTATATGACTATTTTAACTTATGAACATCCATGTCTATTCTAATCCCTTTCTTTCATGGACACTTTCATGATACACCCATTGGTTATGCTTTATGTCATGATTGTAACACCCAATTATTTCCAGGGGTACCCTTATATTTATGTATGGTTGATTATGTATGATTATTAATATGGAAAGAATATTCATGAAAATGTTGAGATGGGTGCGCCTAGATAGTACTCCAATTAATTGGGTAAAGTTAAGTCTCATGAGATGTGATGTGAAACAGGATTGGCGGTTAGCCTTGACACGTAATACTATGGGAAACGAAATTGGCAGTTAGCCTTGACTCGCACTAAAGACATGTTTTATATTTCTGTAAAATTTATATGATTCCATGTTTATATGATCCTATGTTTATATGTTAATATTTCATATGTTCCATGCTTTTTATATCATTATTTCAAACCTCCTAACTCATGTGATTAAGCTTTATTCTTATGTTCATTACCTTACTGGTATTTTTAAATCATCCCTTTGTTCATGTGTTTCCCCAAGATATTAAATGTAGATATATGAGCACAATTGAAGTTTGGAGCTCATTACGGAGATTAAATAAAGAAGTTTTTTTAGCCCCATGTTTTATGTTTTATATACCTAGTTTTCAAAGACACTAGAATTCATGATACTTGGCTTGTAATCTGATGTATATTTATGATTAAAACCATGTAATGTTATATGTAAAATTCTAGGGTCACTATAACCATGAAAGGAAAAAATGGTCTAACAAGTAATGGGTAGTCTATCCTTTTTATCTTGTGAAGTAGGTTCCGTGGTTAAATGAGTTTGTGTCAGGTTCACCATTTCTATTTTGTCAGGAAAGATACAATTGAGGTGCATTTAGTTTATCCTAATGGTTTATTGTTTTGGGGGAGTTCAATGGCTTGAAAAATCATTCATGTCGAGTTCATATTTATTGTTCTTAATGAAAAATCCCAACGGTTCCAACATCAATAACTGGGTACAGACCTGATTTCAAAAGGTAAGTAGCCAATTGGGGTTTTAGACCCGATGATACTTAGGAACTCACATTGTTCAAGAGGATGGGAGGTTAGGATCATCACATCCTTTTGGGGGGAATTGTTTCCAACTCTAGGACTCTCTTATAGATTTAAGATATGTTCATGAATTTCTTCCTAATCTTAATATGAAATTGGTTACCCTAAAAAAATGATCATCGGTTAAACCCTTTTAATATATGAAGGGCAATATTTTAATGAGTCCATATGTATGTAATCTAGGTTCTTCATCAATTTCCCATAATGGTTAGCTTCTTATATGTTGAATTTATATTTTTATGCACTTTTTAATTTGCTGCCATGCAGGGAGGTGATTAATATGTTGAGGATGAGATTGGTCCATTATGAGGTGTCCTATGTATCCTTTTATAGCAAGAATCAGAACCCATGTAGTTAGTTAAATTAGTGTAGTTTAATGTCATTCATAAAGGAAATATATGAGGGAACTTAAGAATAGGGTACTTGAGCTCGATCCTTGAGGAGGCGTCCTACATATCCTGGTTATAGTAGGAATTAAAGACATCATTATTTAGTCATGCCCTTGGGACTAACCCCAAGGCAGATTCCCCTTTTCACAACTCATCCCGGAGGGGTCTGTGCTGTAACTACCCCCAGCCCACCTATAATAGGCTAAGGGCTAGTTACTTGCACCAAGTAGGCATATCCCACAAATGGGAGACATTTTTCTAAGTACCTATACACACACACACATCTCCAAGACCAAAATGATGAAATGTAAAAACACTAAGTAAACAATGCATGCATACACTAAGATACCAACCAAAGAGTATGATAGTAGAAAACTGGAATGTAAACTGGGATAGAATATAAGCCCACAAAAATAAAGAGTTTGTAGAAGTGAATACACAAGTTCCTTAAACACATCCACAGAAAACCCCACCTGAAGGGCAAGGCACTGGACAACTATCTGAAGCCGTAAGAGAACACCTCGACTATCTGGTCTATCTAAGTACCACAAGGTCCTATTCCACCTAGTAATCCATCAATGCATCAATTTTCTTCAAAATACACGACATTTTCGGACAAAGCCTGTGAAAGGGTGAATAAAACAATAATCAATAGGAAACCCCAAAACTACAAAGGAATACCACTAATAAATACACAAATTTAACAAAAAATAAATATAATAAGTATACCACAAATAAATACAAGAAGTATACCACAAGTAAATACATGAAGTATACCACAAAGAAATACATGAAGTATACCACAAAGAAATAGTATAATCAACTCACACAGGTATAATTCTATAGTAAACAAAACAGGATTATCATATATAAACCACAAAACAACTAGTATCGATAAGATATGTAGTCCTGATGAGACACTTAGTCCCGAAAAGACATGTAGTCTCAGTAAGACACATAGTCTCGGTAAGACATGTAGTCTCTAAGTCACAGCCATCCATAAGATTCCTGTTCGTAGCATGATTGTTTTGAGAGAACCTACTCCTAAATTCATTAGTTTGTATGAAAAATTCTAAAAAAACTCACTTAGTATATCTCAAAAGTATTGTCTCATTTCAATGGTCCCAACACCGCAAATGACTCACCAAACAAACACACAGTTTGAAAGTTATGGTTGTTTTTGTAAAAAGATTTGACCTGGGGTTAGGTCTGAGATCGATATGACCCATCAGACCTGGCCTAACCCACCAAATGACCTGACCCAATTTGACTAACTCGGTCTGGCTTGGTCTGAACCGAACCATCCCACCCCAAACCGGCCCACCCTGCTCCGCTAGACCTGCTCGAATATGGTCCACTAGAGTGGCCCGACTCCTTTGGTCAGGCCTATAAGAACATGGGCTGGTTTGTTCCTCAACACATGTCCTACCCTGGCCACATGCCCCTATGCTCCACATGGTTCCAAAATGCATCCCCCGTGGTCGGCCCTTCATGTCTTCCTACCGCACAACCTCACTGCCACGGGGGGCTCCACACGACAGCCCCATCGCACACGCAATTGCCTTACCGCATCCCCCTCATGGTACCGATGCGTCCCATGATTAAAACCACCCAACTTCCTGGTGCCGTCATTGCCTCGCACAACCATCTCCAGCCACACCTGTGTGTAACACCTCCGCCGCGTGCCGCCTCCTGTACGCGATCACCAGTCACCAGCGTTTCCACTCTGGTATTCCATTACATAGACTACTGGGGCTCCTATGATGCCTATAATTTGGTGAAATCATAGATCCAAGCTCCTCGTGACCTAATTTACCATTCTACAGTCTCTGCAATCGAATTTCCTTCAATCCAGGGGTCCAATTGCATTCGAAGCCTCCAGACAAGTCGATCCGTGACCACAAGGGTTCAACGGCAGCGAACACCCAGAACAGGGGTAAAAAAAAGCACAAAGAATGCCCTAAGGATCGAATATTGACCTTTGTTTGTGTTAGCCTTGATTCTTCCTTGTTAGAAGGATTAATGAAGAATAAATAATCACACAGATTTATCTCCCCTTTAATCCCCAAAAATCAAGCCCATCATGCCAGAACGATCAAACCATGGGTCAACCTATTAATTGGTTGAACTGAGTTCATTTTTTATTATAATAACAGGGAAAGAATAACTTGAAAATACAATTCCCTATCTTGATTCGAATTTGACATGGATGAAGGATCATTGTCATTGTTATCAGTGAAGTTCCTTCGAATCCGAGTGCGTTGTTGATCATTGATCCATGATCCACCAGTGTTTGTTGGGGAGAGATTTGTCTCTTTGCCTCAGAATAATCCTAGGGTTATGTTGTAAACTTGAATTCTTGACAAAGGAATATTTAAAAGAAAAACCATAGCTCTGTCAAAATGACTTTTTTTAATTAAATTATTAATGACGTTTACATCCTTTTCAGGGTTTTCCACTAAAGAACCACTATGACTGAAGTTAAGTCTTTCCTAGGGTAAACTATCCATTCTGAACTCAACGGTTCCCTTATATTTCTAATTCATACACCCATTTAAGAGTTATTCGAGTTTTAAAGATAATCCTCCCATGCGCTTTATTAAAAACTGAACATTTTTCAATGAATTGTTCATGGTACACCGGGCCTTGGAATATCACACTATTTTAGTACCTGATCTCATAATTTTACCAATTAATTTATAAAAATAAAAATTGGTAAAATCCAAGTCATTACATTCCCCACACATTAGGTATTTTACATCCCCAAAAAGTCAAAACAAGAATACTCAAAGAGATGAGGGTACTGACCATGAATCTAAGTCTCCCGCTCCCATGTGCTCTCATGGAGACTCCCATTCTACCACCAGACATAAACTAAGGGAATATATCACCCATGAAGGATCCTATCCTACCGATTCTCAATCTCCACCTGGTAATCCACAAACATCTCCCCATCCTCAATGTATAGCTCACCCCAGTTGATGACGTGTGATGGGTTATGCACGTACCTCTTAAGATACAACATGAGGAGAACATTATGTACCTGATGTAACTATGGGGGTAGATCTAGGGGGTACTTCATCTCTCTAATTCTATGCAGAATATGAAAAGGGACGATGAACCTTAGAGATAACTTCCCACCCCAGCCTAATCTCTATAATCCACAACAAGGTGAGACCCGAAAGAATACATGGCCTCCTTCCTCAAACTACAAAGGCCTCTGTCTCCTGTTAGTATAGGAACTATGATGGATATTTGCAGTCTTCATCCACTCATAGATGATATGAACCTTCTCTATAGTATCCCACACCAACTCTAGGTCCATGAGTGGTGACTCTCTTGGGTCAGTCCAGCAAAGTGGTGACCTGTAGGGTCGCCCGTACAGAGCCTCGAATAGTGCCATACCAATGGTGGAGTGGTAGCTATTGTTGTATGAAAACACCCACCAATGTTAGGTGATCCACCCAGCTATGACCAAAGTCCAAAATGCATGTTCAAATCATATCCTCTAGAACATGAATAGTTCTCTCTGTCTGCCCATCCTTTTGGGGATAAAACACCATGCTCAAGAGTTATCGAGTCCCAAATGCCTCTTGTAATTCCTTACACAACCAGGATGTGAAAATATCATCATGATCTAAAATGATCATCTATGGGACTATGTGAATCCAAACCATATTCTGTACACAGAGGAATCCCAATATCTCTACTAAAATCTGCTCCTAGATAGGTAGGAAGTGGGCCAAATTGGTGAGCTAGTAAACGATCACCCATATGGTATCATTTCCTCTGGATGTGCATGGTAAAATCGTCATGAATTCCATTTATATCCCATCTCACTTCCACTCTAGCACCTCAAGGGTTTGGGTCAAGCCCCATAGAACCTGGTGCTCAGCCTTTACTTGCTGACAAGTAAGGCATTGAGAAATGAACTCTTCCACTACCGTCTTCATCCCTGACCACACTAACTAACATCGAAGGTCTTGGTATATCTTTTCCACACCTAGGTGTACCATAAAAGGGGATGTGTGTAACTACCTCATAACCTCATCCTGCAACGCCATTGGTACAACTTTGTATCCTCTAAAAAGAATGGTGTTCTCCCCACCTTTTGAATGTCCATTAAGGGCATGCCTGTGGATATCTGAGCATGTAAATTCTCATAGTCGGTATCTCCAAGTTGTGTCTCCCTAACTCATTGCAAGAGAGGAGTGGTGACAACCATAAACTAGAGGTAAGATTCTCTATCTCCATTCACAAAGGATACCTACAAGGATTCCAACTACTCTAATGCCTCATTTAGTAGCTACAAACCCGATCTCCTACTAAGAGCATCTGCCACCACATTCCCATTCACAGGAGTACAGATAATCTCAAATTCATAGTCCCGGAGGAACTATAGCCATCACCTATGTATCAAGTTCATATCATTATAAGATAAGATATACTTGAGAATCTTGTGTTCAGAGTAGATGATAAACTGTTTGCCCATAAGGTAGTGTCGTCACATCTTCAATGCGAAAAATACCGCTTCCAACTCAAGATCATAGGTCATGTAGTTCTGATCATGTGATCTCAACTATCATGAACCATAAGAAATAACTAATTTCCCTTACATCAGGAAATAACCAAGTCTGGTTCCTAATACATCACAGAACACCATGTACTCGACACCCTCCTCTGGCTATCTCAAGATAGAATCGCTCTTCAATCTCTTCCTTATATGCTGAAAACTCTCATGGAACTTCTCCATCCACACAGATTGCTATCCCTTCCATGTAAAAGATGTCAAGGATGATGCTACCCTATAAAACTTGGGTATAGACCTCCGCTAGTACCCAAACAAACTAAGGAAACTCTACACCTCGGTAACACTCTTGGGTGGCTCCCAAGAATGTACCGCCTCAATATTTGCTGGATGCACTAAAAATCCAACCTCTGAAATGATGTGTCCCAGAAAACAGACCTACCAAATTTAGAACTGACACTTTGAGAGCTTCCCGTAAAGTTGGTGCTCTTAGAGTGTGTCTAGGACCATCCTCAAGTGTCTTGCATGCTCCTCCTCAGACGCCAAGTACAATAGTATTTCATCAATGAAGACCCCACAAAATGGTATAAGTAAGGCTTAAATATCCTATTCATGATTCCCATGAACACTATTGGGGCATTCTTCATGCCGTAAAACATCAACAAGTACTCATAGTGTCCATACCGATATCTGAAGGCTATATTTGGTACATCCTTATTCTGTACCCATAGCCGATGATAGCCAAATCTGAGGTCAATCTTCAAGAAACACTGTACCCATTTTAACTGATTAAAGAGGCCATCAATCTTCGATAGTGAATACTTATTCTTAAAAGTCACTTGGTTTAGGTATCAAAAGTCCACACATAACCTCAAGATCCCGTCTACCTTCTTGGAAAACAAAACTGGGGCTGCCCAGGGTAAAACACTAGGCCTCAGAAATCCCTTCCTCTATAGGTCCTCCAACTACACCATCATCTCACGAAGCTCTGCAGGAGCCATTTGATATGAAGGTATAAATATTGGTGCCATCCCAAGGTATAGATCAATGTAGAAGTTTACCTCACCGTGGAGAGGTAATACAAGAACATTATCTAGAAAGATGTCCTCATAATTCACCATTGTAGGAAATTGAGGACTCTTATCATCCACTACATCGAGGGTGAGGCTATCCAACTAAAGAGTAATCGGCTGTACCCTCCTATGAGTAAGTCCATCCTATGCTGCATGCATTTACTTTTCTTAAACTAAGGAAAACCTAGTCCCATCACTATGGAAACACGTACTCTATGCCTAAAAAAGTTAATCTGAGCATGAACTGTGAATAAATAGTCCATACCAAGAATGACGTCGTAAGGCCTCGACACTGATACCAAGAGGTCCCAACCAAAAATCTCACATCCAAGAGTAAGGTCACACTATCAGAACTAGTGTTTGATCATCGAATCCCCTCCCATAGGATTCTCTAAGAGTAAGGGTCGAGTCAATGGTTCAACCAAAATCTCTAAGCCCCAAACAAGGCCCGTGATAATAAAGGAATGACTGGAACCTGTGTTTATAAAAACTACAAATAAGGTGGAAAAGATACAGATCATACCTCTAATCATCCCTAGAGTCTTGGGGTCATAAGACTCCATCAAATGAAGCTATCCTCATCCTTATCCACCAGCTCCCTGAGCCTATTGTGGACCACCTGGGGGTGGTGGTGGTAATATGTCAAACCTACATCCACCTTATTTTTCCCTACCTAATCCTATACCATGTATTTTTCCCTATGAACCACCCTTCTCTTTCCCTCTCATCTGTCTCGGTGGTCCTTCGACCATCTCCTGATGAGTCGTAAGATGGTTTGGGTAATATCGAGCCAAATGTCCCAAACTGCCACATGAGTAACACAACCTGTCCTTCAGCTAAATCGCTCTGCCCTACAATCCCCACTATGCTGATTTTATTTTTGGGGTCATCCCCTAGAGTGCCTAACCCACTTGGGTCCCTATGACTGCTGTCGGCTACCTACCGCTGAAGACTCATCTACCTAGTGCCCGATGGTAGCTCCCAGTACCCATGTCTACTCTAATAGAAAGATCTCCACTAGTAGAGCTCTCTCAAGTAACCCAACATATGTAGGAATGATAAGGGATATCATGGATTCCATGATATCCCAAAATAATCCCTACTAAAAGGTCTAATCCCTAAAGAAAGGGTCTCGTACCATATCCATGGAGTAGAGTGAAAGATTAGTAAACCTTTTCGAGTACTCCGCCACAGTCTGACTTCCCTTCTGCATATTCAAGATATCCTATATGCACATTGATCACAACATAGATGGAAATAACTCCTCTCTGAAGCGATGCTCAATGTCTAACCAAGAGAGAGTTTACTCATCATGTTTCTGGGTCACTAAACTCCACCATCACCCCCATATTTCGGAAGAAGACTCACAGTTAAGACTTACATATGGTTGGAAGGAATCCTCACAAGGAGGGAGACATGGGTAATTGCCTCTATCCAATCCTCAGCTATATAAGAGTCTGGATCACCATGAAACCTAGGAGGTCACTACCTATTGAACTCATGTAATGTGATCAGTCTACGTGCATCTTCAACCAGTAGTGCTGGCAGTAGCTACTACTCGATAGGTGGCGGTATCACTGGTACACCACCTTGAGGTGTTATCTCTGCTACATGCCCCTATACCGACTCCTCGTCTCTAGGCATTTCATTCTCATGATCATGCAACAGAATCCTAGCTATCTATCTGTATGGAGGCATCCTGAAATAGAACAGGATGTACCACGGTCAATAGAGTATATCTAGTAAGATGACTCAATAAGGACACGTGAATAGACCCAAATATTATATGATACATAAACCATTGTTTTCCCTGCAACTAGTGTTTTCATGTAACAAGTTGAAAAAATGGTGTCTAGAGTCCTGGTGTATGGATACGTCGACTGCTTCACCGACACTAAATTCTATGGCCTGAAAACTAAACTCAAAACACTCGACACTATTTCCCCAAACCAACCTCACATACCCTCGGTCCTAAAGTAGAAATGACCTCCTTTGATACCATTATTTTACAACTCATGCTAAAGGGGCCTGTACCATGAATACCCCAAGCCTGCCTCCAATAGGCCAGGGTCTAGTGACTAGAACCGAGTAGACATATCCCACAAATGGGTGGCATTTTCCTAAGTACCTACACACACACACACACACACATCTCTAATCCTAAAATGTTGAAATGTAAAAACATTAAGTAAAAAAAATGATTTCATGAAATAAGATACAAACCGTAGAGTAGGAAAATAGAAAAATAAAAATAAAACAGGGCCAGAATAGAAGCCCAGCAAAAGAAATAGTCTGTAAAAGTGAATACACAAGTTCTTGAAACACATTCGCAGAAAACCCTACCCAAAGGGAAACATACTAGAAAAATGTCTAAATAAATAGAAGCACACCTTGACTATCTGGTCTCTCTCAAAACTAACTAGTCCTAGTCCACCTAGGGATCCATTAAAGCATCGATCGTCTACACAAGACACGACACCTGAGGGAAAAGTTTGTGCAGGGGTGAGTAAAACAATACTCAGTAGGACACCCTGAAACCACAAAGGAATACCACTAAGAAATACACGAAGTATACAATAAAGAAATACATGAAGTAATACACAAATAAATATATTAAGTATACCACAAATAAACACATTATGTATACCATAAAGAAATAAACAAAGTACACTACAAAGAAATAGTATAGTTAGCTCACACATGTATAAGTCTATAGTACGCAAAATAATATTATTAGACATAGAACAACAAAATATCAATAATACACATAGTCATCATGAGACACTCAATATTGATAATAAACTTAGTCTTAGTATGACATGCAGCCTAGGTAAGACATATAGTCTCGAAGTCACAACCGTCTATAAGATTCCTAATTGTAGCGCGCTCGTTCCGCAAGAACCTACACCTAAAGTCATTAAGTCATATGAAAAATTCCACAAAACCCACTTAGGATATATAAAAGGACCTCTATGTTTCAAGGGTCCCAACTCCACAAACGACTCATCAAAAAGACACACAATTTGAAATTTATGGCTGTTTTTGTAAAAAGGTCCGACCTAGGGTCTGGTCTGGGTCCGATTCGATCTATCGAACCCGGCCTGACCCGCCAGCCAAACCGACCCATTCTGGAAGACCTAGCCTGACATGGATCCTTTGGTCTATCTTGTACACATGTTGGCCAATTTTTTACACCACACATGGCCCGACCTGGTTGCGTTCCCCTCTGCTCCACGTGGTGCCGCACTACATACCACTCGGTCGGACTGCCACATTTGCCTGCCCCATAACCTCACCACTGACATAGGCTCCATGCGGATTCCCCGCCGCATAGGTGGATGCCCCATCCCATCCCCCTCACTATTCCACCATGTCCTCTGGTCAATACCACCCCACTGGTCAGCACCACCGCCGCCTCATGCGGCCACCGCTAGCCACACCCGCGTGCAACACCTTCACTGCGCACCGCCTCTCGCACGTGACCACCGCTACGTGCCACCACCAGTGCTTCAGTGGTCCCTTCCACATACCACCGGGGCTCCTCCGATGTCCATAATTTTGTGCATTCATAGATCTGGGTTCCTCATGACCCAATCTACCCTGCTGCGGCCTTTGCGTTCAAATTTCCTCTAATCTAGGGGTCCAATCACATTCGGAGCCTCCTAGAAAGTCAAGATACGACCGTGAGGGTACAATGACAACGGACACAAAGAAAAAGGGTAATAAAATCAAAAATAATTTCCTAAGGATAGAATCTTAGCCTTTGTTCATGTAATCCTCGATTCTTCCTTATTATAAGTATTAACGAAGAACAAATAATCACACAAATTTATCCCCCCTTTAATCCCCAAAAATCAATCCCATCCCCCAAGAACGATCAAACCATGGTTCAACCTATTAATTGGTTGATCTATGTTCATCATGGATTCTAAGAATAGGGAAATAATAACTTGAAAACACAATACCCTACCTCAATTCTGATTTTATGTGGATGAAGGATCATTGTCGTTGTCGTCGGTGAAGTTCTTTTGAATTCGGGTGCATGGTTGATCGTTGATCCACGATCCACTAGTGTTCATTAGAGAAAGATATTTATCTTTGACTCAAAGTAATATGAGGATGATGTAATAACCCTAAATTCATGAAAAATACATTTTTAAAAGAAAAACCAACACTGTGTCAAAATATTTTTTTTAATTAAATTATTAATGATGTTTATGTCCTTTTAGGGTTTTCCCACTAAAGACCCACACCGACTAAAGTTAAGTTTCTCCTAGGGTAAAATCACCATTAAAAACTCAGTGGTTCCCTCATATTTCTGATCCAGACATCTGTTTAAGAGTTATTATAGTTTTAAAGAAAAACCGCCCAAGCGCTTTATTAAAAACTGAATATTTTTCAACAGATTGTTTTGAGTACACCGGGACTCAAAATCGCACGCCGTCTTAGTGCCTAATATAATAATCTTTCCTATTGATTTATAAAAATAAAAATTAGCAAAATCTGAGTCATTAATCCCTTATATGAGGGAAGTCATATCATGCCACTTATCAGGACTTAAACACTAAAGTTGCCCTGTATGGTTGAGATTTATGATGTGAATGAAACAATCATTGAAACACCCAAAGACCACGTGAGACATGCTTATTATGAGAAAAAAAGGATAACAATTAATCAATATCATTGTATATGGATATGGGAATTATATACTAGGAAAACCTTTGGGTGTTAAATATGGAGCTCGAGCCTTATGAGGGTGTCCTATGTATCCTAGTTATTGCAGGAATTAGAGTTCTCATAGTTCATTTAACCCCTCAATATGCCGATGGATGGGGTAGAATGATCTAACCATGGAAATGATTGAGTCTTAATGGTTGAAATAGAGGAGACATGGGGGGAACTTACACTGAAGTGGATTACCATTTGATCTTGGGCCTTAGGAAGGCGTCCAATGTATCCTAGTTATTATAAGAATCAGAGTTATTGTAGTTTATTTGATTAGGGATTACACACTGAGGTTTCCCTAGTATACAGGACATATCATATTATGCCATCAATCAGGGCTTACACACTAAGTTTTCCTTGGAATATGCACTAGACAAGATTATCATATCCCAGGATGCCATCTTGACCTAGCCAAGTTGTCTGCCTGACCTATTTGATTGTTTACTTAACATGCCTTGATTGGCTGACTGACATGTAGAATAATGTCTGGACATGTCTAGTTATATTGTAGACATGTCCAAAGACAATCTCATGACCTAATTGACTTGTCTGAGAGAAAACACTTAATCACAATGGCATGTTTTAATAACATCACATGATCAAGGACAACTTGTTTGGAGGACATCACAAGACCTGAATGAATTTTTCTAGAGGACATCACACGATCCAACTGACATGTTCAGAGGACATCATATAACCTGAGATGAAATGTCTTAGAGGCCATCTCATGATCTAGGATGACATGTCCTGATGTCATCGTGAACCATGCCTGATATGACCGGAGGGTGTCGCATGACCTGGATGGTAAGTATGGGGGACGTCGTGAGACCTAGATGATACAAACTAGAACTATCACATAATTTGGGAGACCTATCTAAGGATATTGCAGGATCTATATGTTGAACCTAGAGGGCTTCACGAGACTCGGGTGTCATGCCTAGGGAGCACCATGTGAATTGCTCTAACATGTCCAAGGGATGTCATGTGATCCAAGTAGTATTCCCAAGGAGCATCACATGATTTAAGCGATATATCAGGGTGCTATCACATGATCTGGATGAGTTATGTGAAGCACACAAGGATCAGTATGTAATTTATTCATGTGATTATCCTATCTTTTAGTCTTTATTCTAGCTTTTATTTCATATGTACCTTAGATTTGTTCAATGTTTTAACTTTTTTAGGTTTCATGTGACCCAAAATGATATGATGGATTTCCTTTTCATAATCTACTAGAAGACATTCATGTGATATCAAGTGGTCATAAAAAATTCCCATGCATGCCTCATGATCCCTTAGGTCATTCACTAGATCTTTACCCAATGGAATACCTTACGATCGCGAGATTAAACACTCAGAGAAGTCCACTCCAATGCCTAGGTATGCTGCTATGTGGATCCCCAGATCTTCATTTTTCACTACTAGGGATTAATTTAATGGCCTCTCCATCCTAGTTATACACCACATTGTGCGGCACGTATCTCATATATTCGGGCTGGATTCTATGGAGGTATTTAATGAACTTGTCATGATCAAGACGCAAGTTATTCTAAGGTAATCACATGATTTCAGTGATGGAAATACCATCTCTTTAGTGTCACATTTTTTGAATTTTGGAAAATTAAGGGAATCTTTACTATTCATGTAGACATGTCAAGGTAATTCCATAAGGCTAGGATGACATGTCCAAAGGCCATTGTGAGACCAGGATGCCTGTTGAAAGGATTTCGCGTGATCTAAAATGATTTATACGGTAATTTCCATGAGAAAAAGGAGGCTTGTCTGGGGGGATTCATGAGATCAAGACGACATGTCAAGAGGGATTCCGTAGGATCATTCTTACATGCTGATGGGGCCTCCACAAGATCAATGGTGATTTTATGGGATGCACAACCAATTTTACATGATATCAACATATCTTCCCTTCTCAATAATCTCCCATAATTTCTATTTTTATTTCATTTGTTTGTTTCACAAAGGTTAGGGGTATCATGACTTTGTATGAGTGTTTTAAAATACAATCGTTCTTATCGTCTATGATATATCTCATGAACAATAAAGGGACATGGGGTGATGTGTGAGCATTATCAAGTATAACCCTTTCTTTTTTTCTTTGGAGTTGGAGGGGGAGTGCAAGATCAATTGGAATTGTCCAAAACCCTTTGTGTGATGAGGGTGACATGCAAGTGAGCTATTTCATAACAAAGAGAACATATCTCCAGGGATTCCAAAATGTCTTGAGAACTTCATGGGCACGTCACAATAAGATCATAACCACAAAAGGCCTCTACCTTTTTTATATTTTCCTCCTTATTTTTACAAGGATTTTTGGATTGTTTTTCAGGCACTCATTGGATGACAGGTCGCATGACTTGGGGGAACTCATATGGTAGCTACCACATGATTAGAAAATGTCTCAGAAACCTTCATGAGAACATAAGGGGTTTTTGAAGGGGTTCTGCATGATCTGAAGCAGGTCATGTGCTGTTCATGACCATTTCACATGATCTTCTGAATTTCATGTGATCACATGTATTTTGAAAGATCACATGATCCAAATGTTTCATCCACCTTAATTTCCTTTTATTTTTGTAGAAAATGATACCCATTTAATAGGTATTTATTTCCTTAAAGATAATCCGATGCTCATTTGGTAGGCGTCGACAAATACCCCCCTTAGGAGTGACGTCCATAGGGACAAGGGATCAGTTTTGAGGAAAGTGAATACCCTCCTAAGTCTTCCATACTCCTAGAGATCCTATTATATGCCTCCATAATGTTACCCCTTCACAATAATATCCATTAAAACTAATCGTGGGACCTATCCACAAGACATCTCCATGAGAACTGATCACATGATCTATCTTACAAGGATTCTTTGTGATAACCATTTCACAAGATCCAATTTTCCCAATAATTTTTTCAAATAATCCAAAAATATGTCTTTGGTAATTGCTTGAACTCTAAAATGCATTTTTATGATTTCCTTAAAGGTTTTGTGAGATCTGCTGGCTCAATCACATGAACACTTTGACTATTATGTAGATCACATGACCATATCAGCATCACACAATCACAAGTATCATGACTAATTGTGTGTATGTGTGATGTTTTGGGGGTTTATGAGGTCTACAAAATCTTTCTAATCTAGGAAATTTGTGAGTCTTATATGAAACCTCAAATACCTTTATAAATCATGTTATGCACATGAGGTTTCCAGAGTTATGCATTTCTCTTGGAGAGATTTTCACTCATCTGATATATGATTCTTTTTTTTTGTGAAGATGTCTTATAGCTCTCATCATACTTCCCAAAATACTTTAAAATAGAGAGGCTAAAGCAGTGATGGATCACTGAGATGCAATTGTAGAATGTGTGGATTCCACTTCCCTTCGCGTTGTTAGGTCATTTTAGATGATTCTAATAAACTTATGGGGGAGAGACTTAGGGAATTTATCATATACCCCTCCATAGGTTTTTTCTTACTAATGACACTCCCATTATTTCAATTTAGTCATCAATCATACCTCATGATTGGATCCTAAAGACCGATAACACCTTTCGAGCGAACATCTCCCAGGTAGGTAACTTCATTGCCGAAGGGTAATGCATAGACGGGCATATACCGACATTCATGACCACAAAATTTGATGAGAAGAATCATGAACCTGATCCATATGTCCTTATGTACCATTACATAATGTGGAATTCTACCAACAACCAAAAGTTTGGGTGGGTTCCCCACTAGGATTTTCGACCAGGTGGCAGCTTTGGGATGGATTGGGGCTTGCCCTTCTTAGTGAAATATATTACCTCTAAGTTTTCCAAGGAGGTACACATACTAGGATTAATGAATCCATTTAGATCTTTCAAACACTTTCATAATGTAACAAAGTCCTAATGTTAGACCTACTAAGTCATTGGAGTCCTAACACAAACACATTCCACCTAACATAGAATGAGGTGGGCATTAGTCCTTAGGATGTAAAAAAGATTTGCAGTGAACCCATACTAGGAAATATTTATGATGACCCCCCATGATCTATATGGGATAACATAGAGAGGACTCCTCATATCACCTGAGAAATGATCAGGTTTTCTGAAAAGGCCTTACCAAAGGAGCCACTTCCTAGAGAAGATATCTCATTCAAGACGTGGATGGGATACTTCATCAAGAAGGCCCATTTTGAGCTGAAAGCCAAAAAGAAAAAGGCATATCCTATAAAGGAATCCTGTGGTGTGGAGGGTTCTTATTGGCCTATAATTGAAGAAGGGGAATTTAATGACTGGGGATGGGAGGTTGTGTCTGGTGTTGACCAGTATGTTCAGTTGGTCAGTTTCCTTACCATGTACTTGAGTGAGTATTTACTCCTGGATAATGAAAAGGGTGGAGATAGGGTCTACAATTTCATGATGGTGTCTTCCATGGAAAGAGGGTAGTGCGTCAGGTTAGTTATCCCCGTGTTGGATAAACTTTACCACTTTATGCACCATATTTAAAGGGGAAAGTCCCATCATGGAATCTCAGGCATCTTTTAAGTGTTATGGGGTTGGATGGGGGATTATTTATGAGGATATGAGTTCCTAAACATCAAGAACATCCCCAAAATCCATTTCAAACCATTTTATAGTGTATCAATAGGGTAAAGTCCATTAAACTAAAGGATTGGGAGGTCATATCCTTCACGAGTTGACATGAATGCTTCTCTTTCAAACCCTATGGGCTATTTCCCATTGGTGACATGGTTGATGATGGTGGGGCCAGTCTTGAGGCCTGAGCCTATATAATTTCACTTTGTGAGGGAATACTTTCCACCCACATTTACGGGGACCTCATCTATGAATGGTATGTGCCTTGCTAGTTTATCCATTAGTTCTTATATTTTTAGTCAATATTTCCTCTGATTATTCATGTTAAATTTGAGGAACATATGATAGTGGCTCACTAGTTTTGGATGATGCTTACCAGGGAGAAGACCCAGGTTGAGATAAACTTCTCTCCATGTAGTACATAGACTAGTTTGTCTAGGGGTTATACTGATATTTGGATCCTCTCATACCCTAATGGGAAACTATTCATATTGGTTCGCGAAGCTTTCAAATTACCACATGTTACTGAGGAAAATATGAGTCCTGAAAAACAGTTGGATTTAAGAGGGATGATAGCCCTAGAAGCACCTTGTAAGGAAGTAAGGCATTTAACATTACTCTCATTACCAGTAGAAGCACCAACCGATGTGGCCACATCAAATGTGGTGCAAGTAAGTGAAGTTGAATCAACATTATTATTTACCATCACATTTCAAAAGTGGATGACTTAGAGAACACTAAACTCAGAGGCTAAACTCTGGGGCATATTACACTAGGCAGAATTACCATTGGAAGGTTTTTCTCACGTCACTGCCCCTATGGGAATTACTTTCAAAGACTATCCTAAATAGGTCAAATCCTTTCTCCAAGACCTTGATGTAATGTTGGAAAGTGTATAGGGTTGGGTTTTTTTATTCCCTGTTAGTTCATTGAATAGTGGTTCGGGGCATGCTATAACTTTCTATGGATGAACAAGGATATTCCATTACTGAGGCTGTGGTAAGGGTCAACTTACTTCTATGCTTAAAGGGCCGTGGTTCCATTAAAATCATACCTAAATTATATATTTTTTGTGAATATAGTGGGAGGCCGCATGTTACTAGCCAATCCTGTCATCCCACATACATTATCCTTGGGGTATGACCATTGGGGATGAATTTGGAAGTGACTGGGGGACAGATGATGAGGGATCCTTGGGTCAACTAGTTCATATGAGGGTGGAAATGTCTATTTATAGAGAAAATACCCTAGCTTCATCACCTTGTGGGGGGACTTCTCTAACACTCCTGGTGTTGGCACCATCTAGAGATCCTTCCCCAGAAGGTAAGGGGAAAAGTAAGTGCTCTGAACTATCAGAGTCTTCTCCTCCATAATTTTAAAGACCCTGACTGCAGTTTCCTGGAGCTAGTGCATTACTTCATTACATTGGCATAATAAACAAGGAAGTAGCATCCCAAAGGATTGGATAGATTAGTAGTTTTGGAAAATCTGATACAAACATAATTTTTATATTACAATTCGAAAAGAAATACAATATAGAAATTCAATTGGAAACATCCATAAATCCTATATTATCCCTAAAATTCATTCATAATATTAATCTTCACATCCTAGGGAAAAATAAAACATAATAAATGTGTGATATTTGATGCTTAGTAAAGGTAAGTAACACAAAAAAAGCTAATATAAAAAATAATTCATGGTTAATAACTGAAAACACATGCCTTTAGAACATAAACATGAGCATAATTTGGAAAAAATAAAATCTGAATAAATAATTCCACAAAAATAATCACATGAGAATGAAGATTAACCATGGATATTATACTAGTTGAATATTCACATGGATTATCAATTATAAAAATCATAATGAGGGAATGAATAATTCTATACATATGAAACATACCATCAAGTCCTTGACCAATACATCTAAAAATAAATGGTTAAGGCCTCATCCAAAACCTTATCTGAAAATGGGAAAGGTCTCATCCAAGTCCATATTTGTTTTATCTCATGAGACCTATAGATGCATCAAGGGGATATATAAATCAACACCCATAACATACTAAGTAAAATTAATTCTTCATATGAATGATGTTAAACAAAATCAACATATAAATAGGAAATTTAAATAAATTTCCCCAATCTATAAACATAATCACTAACCATTCTGAGTAGTATGGTGAATGGTATTCAAATAGCACATCCACAATCAAACAGATCATAAACCATTTAATAAAACATGGTATATGATAATCATAAGAGATAAATCTAAATAAAGAATAAAATTCAATAGAGGTTTTGAAATAGATGAAAAATATCTAGTAAAATCATCGATGAATTCTTGATAGAAATACCCTTTTAACCTTCCAAAGAATAGTTCTTTTAGAAAAATTATTTTTATTCATCATATTTGTTTTTATAAAAGAAAAAATGAACAAGTATAGTTTTTCATTAAAAAATTAGTGATTTTAGAAAAATAATAGTGTCTTAAAACAAATTATGGATGAAACTTGAAAATGGGAAATAAATTGAGACATTCCCTTTAATTAGGCTTACGTATCAGGAAGAATTGAGAAGGGAACCTTGTAAAACATGTAATTCCCATAAAGGAAAGATGAAATGATCTGGATACATAATTTTGGAATGTATAAAAATAATTTATAAGAATTATATAAAAATAATTAAGAATTAAATTGGAGTATAGAGGGAGACATCTTAACCCTAATGAAAATGTAGGTTCGGGAAGAAAAACCATACCTTATGTCTGAAAGTGTTCTGTACTTGACCTTAACATCATAAATAATCAAATTAAATCCATTAATAAATTAATTCAAAACCATTTATAGATTAATTTGATTCATTATAGTTTTATTAAGTTCTTTTATGGCCTTTTTGATGAGTTATAGAGTTTAACTTCATCGTTTGGGAGCGTTTGTTTTCTTGGTTTTCATGTTCGGTTCGCTGTTTATAAGTAATGAAGTTCATGTAAAATGGGTATAGTTATATAGAATTGGAATTATATGTTATTAATGAATATAAATAATATTTAATGTTCTTATATATTATTTTTTTGAGATATTAGGATGATTCATTAAATAGAACTTTAATGGTAATCGTTTAGATCATTTTGGCGGTTTTTCGATCGTCACGAAATAGTTTCATCTTATTAATTAAATCATGTATATATATACTGGTTACAGAATAATAAATAAAATATAATATGCATAATAAATATTTTTTTAACCATAATTATGGTTTTATGACGAACCTTGAAGGCATTAATGGAAAATGAAAATGCATCATCCATGATGTCGGTAAATTGACACATCACAGACAATGTTTTAATTTATAGAAAAAGAGAGAGAGAGGAATGAGTTTGATGTATATTACATTAAAATGATAGAGTTATAGTATATAAATGATACTTTACTTATAATTTCTCTTTGGACAGGGGAGGTGAAGTAAGGATAAGAAAATAAAAGAAATTGAAAAGGAAATAAAAGAAAAAAAGAGGATTTTTACCTCTTGAATTATCCTCCTTGAGAACCTCCTTAAGGGGATTGGTTTTCATATTTTTATGATACCAAGAGATATTAGAAGTGGTTGAGGGGATTGGGAAGATAATTTGGTAGAATGTAGACATGGATCAAGGTTTTTTATGGTGTGAGGATAAGAGGTGTTGAGGGGTGGTATTTATAGTGGAGGAGAGAGGTGTTTTTTGAATATTTTATTCATTTGTTTAATATTTTGGCTGAAGACTATGAATAGTTTTAAAATTATCACCAAATATATTAAAATTAAGGAGAGTTTTATATTATGGGATTATATCATTCATACATCACCCATGACTCAATAATTCATGTATTTAACGTTTATTATAAATTATCGTGTTTTACTATTCACTAAAAATTCAAGTATTTTAGAAAAATACCAAAAATTAACCCTAACCATTTTTAGACATATATAATTAAAAAATAAACTCCATTTTATGAAAATAAATTTATAAATATGATAAATTTAAATTTTAATTAAAATCATCATTACCTTGAAAAATACAGATTTTCAATTTATAACTCATTATATAAAACTCTAGAAAATTAACCAAAGATATAATAAAATCATAAGACAACAAAATATTAATTTATGAATACATTTTATGAAAATAAATTTTATTTTAAATCATTTTATTAATTATAAAATTGTAATTAAATTTTTATAACTTACAAAAATACCAACTCTTAATCAATATTTTTTAAAATATTTATTGAATTATACAATGATATAATTATATCATACTTTAATTTATAAGATGCCTTAATTTTATTTGTACTTTCATGGGTGTGGTTACTATTAATTTGTCTGTTTACTATTCATAATGGTCATATTACTATTTCTAAGGTCAAGTTACTATTTCATCAGTATAAGATCCTTAACTTCTAGAAATAACTCTTATTTCATTGGTTCTTTATTTATAAAGTTTTTATTGTGTTCTCTAAGAAATTTTATATAATTTATACCATATTAAATAACCATAAGAAGGGAAATTTCATTGATAGAATTATGGGTTGTTACATTCTCCCCTCCTACAAAAATTTCATCCTCAAAATTTTCAGATTATCACCTCATAAAAAGATTTTGGTAGTTCTTAATCATAAGTTCCTCAGGATCCTATGTCTCCTTTTCTATTTTATGATTTTTCCAAAGTACCTTTACCAACTGAGTCATCCTATTCCTCAAAAACTATTATTTAGTGTCTAGATTCCAGATAAGCTCTTCACAGTAAGATAAACTAGGTTCAAAATATATTCCTTCAGATGTGAGGGCATGTGTTGGGTCTGGCATGTACTTTCTTAACAAAGAGATGTTAAACACATTGTGTACTTTAGAAAGGATAGGTATAATTGTTATATGATAATCTATAGCTCCAATTCTCTCCATAATTCTAAAAGGTCCAATGTGCTTGGGGCTTAGTTTCCCTTTCTTCCTAAATATTATAACACGCTTCCATGGATATACTTTCAAGAAAACATGATATCCCACTTGAAATTACAAATCCTTCCTTTGATTATTAGCACAAATCTTTTTCTTAATTTGATATACTTTGACATGGGTTTGAATAGTATTTAACTTTTCTATTGTTTCCTCTACAAGTTATGGGCCTACAATATTTTTTTCACCAACTTCATTCCAACAAGTTGGTGTATGACATCTCTTTCCATACAATGCTTCATATGGTGCCATTTGAATACTTGAATGGAAACTATTGTTATAGGAAAACTCTACCAAAGTTAAATATTGATCCCACATGCCTTTAAAGTGAAGTGATAATGATCTCAACATGTCTTATAATGTTTGGATCATCCTTTTTGGTTTCTTGTCAGTTTGAGGGTGATAAGTAGTACTTAAATAAAGCTCAGTATCTAAATCTTTATGAAGACTTTTCCATAATTTTGATGAAAATTGTGGATCACGATCAGACACAATTAAAAGAGGTTCTCCCTAAAATATTAAAACTTCATTAATATAGAGTCTTACAAGGCGTTCCAGTGGAAAATCCTCCCTTATAACGAGGAAATGTGAAAATTTGGTAAGTCGATCAACAATTAACTATATTGCATCATTCTTTCTTGGAGTTTTTGGTAATCTAGTGATAAAATCCATAGTAATGTCATCCCATTTCCATATAGAAATAGGAATAGGTTGCATAACTCCTCTAGGATGTTTTATTTTAGCCTTCACCTATTGAATAACTAAACATCTTGATACATAATTAGCAATTTCCTGCTTCATATTATCCCACCAGAAATGTTCCTTCAAATATCTATACATTTTAGTGATACTAAGGTGCATAGAGAAATTTGAGCTATGAGAATCATCTAATAACTCCCTTTTTAGCTTGAGTATAGAGGTAACACATAACATCTTCCCAAATTTCAGAATTCCATCCTTATACATAAAGTCTGCTAACTTCCCATCATTCATAGCTGCAATTTTCTTTTGAAGATTCTATTTATCAGCCTGAGATATTTTAATCCTTTCCAATATATATGGTTGGGAAACCAGTTGAAAAAGTAATGATGTTTTAGCTTCCTTGATAATTCCCATATCCATATTTGCTAGATCCATGTATAAAGGATCCTTGTCAATCCTTATTTTTTTTTTTCAGAACTCCATGATCCTTTCTGATCAATGCATCCGCTACTTTATTCTCCTTCCCTGGGTGGTAGTGTATTGAATAATCATGTTCCTTGAGTATCTCAAGCCATCAACTTTGCCTCATTTTGAGTTATTTTTGAGATAAGATATATTTCAAACTCTTGTGATCTGTATATATCTCATATCTTTCACCATAGAGATAGTGTCTCCATATCTTCAGAGCAAAGATTATGTATCCTAACTCAACATCATGAGTTGGATAGTTCTGTTCATGGGTTTTTAACTATCTATATGACTCAGATGATGATTTATTCTATATAAGGACACAACTTCATCCTTTATTTGATTCATCACTATAAATCACAAATCCACCATTTCCTGATAGTGGAGTAAAGATCAAAGAATTCACTAATATCCTATTCAATTATTCAAAACATTCTTAAAATTATTTTTTACAAATGAACTTAACCCATTTACAAGTAATCTTGGTTAATAGGTTAGATAATCAAGAAAAATTATGAATGAAATGCCGATAGTAACCTGCTAAACCAATGAAACTTCATACTTTAGTTATGTTCATTGGTGTAGGCCATTCTTTATCCATCTTTATTTTCATAGGATCAACTCGGATTCCATCCTTAGAGAAAATATGGCCATGAAAAGAAACATATTGAAGCCAAAATTCACGCTTTCTAAACTTCTAATATAGTTCATTTATTCTAGGAGTATTCATAAAAATACACATGTGATTCTCATGGTCTTCATAGATTTTTGAGTATACCAAGATATAATCAATAAATACCACAAAAAGTCATCAAGATATTCCTAATTTTTTTTTCATTTGATCCATGAAAATAGAGGGTGCATTAGTCAATCCAAATGGCATTACTATGAACTTGTAATGTCCATACCTGGTTTGAAATGATGTCTTTGGAATATCTTCCTTCCTCACATGCAATTGGTGATATCCATATCCAAGGTCAATCATAGAAAAATATTGAGCTTCATGAAGTTGATAAAATAAATCATCAATGCGAGGTAGGAGATACATGTTATTTATTGTAATAACATTGATTTCTCTATAGTCAATACACAACCTCATGGATCCATATTTCTTCTTAACAAAGAGAACATGGGCTCCCCATAGAGAAACACTAGAGAAAATAAATCCCTTGTCACTCAATTACTCTAGTCATTTCTTTAGATCCACTAATTATATAGTGTCCATTCTAGAGGGAGTCCTTGATATAGGTCTTGTACTAGAAATTAAATCAATAGAGAACTAAACATCTAGATTTGGAGGTTTTCTAAGTAAATCATCTAGAAATACATCAATATATTATTTCATAATAGGTACATATTCAATTTTAAGATTTCTTTTCTCATCCATAGATGATGTTTTCTCTCCCCCCAATAATTTTATTTATAAGAGCTACTGGAGGTGGATCCATATATGACTCAAATGACGAGGTTTCCTCTCTAAATATAAGGGATTCTATATCTTCCTCACCAATCATAATTTCTTTCTTTTTGCAATATAATTTCACATAATATTTTGAAATCCAGTCCATACTGAGGATTATATCAAATTGAATCAAAGGTATGATGAAAAGGTCAGTAACTAAAGAACATTTATGTGTCATAAAGGGGACTAACTGACACATATTTGTTGTAATGATAATTCCCTTAGAAGTTTTGACTGACAACTCCTTTATTAAATCAAAATAGAAATGTTTATTTTTTTTGAAAACTAGGATGATATACAATAATTTCATGATCCAGAATCAAATAATGCATTGGATATATTTGAGGAAATGATTAAAGTACCTACCACCACATCATTAAGAATTTCAACCTCAACAGTTGTGATCACATAAGATTGGCCTTGCCCCTTGTCCTTTTTTGGGTCATGTTTCCTTGATGATTAGGACAATAATTTTAATAGTGTCCCATATACCTATAATTGTAGCATTGAACATTGGTTTCTTATTTATTTCCTTTGCAATCTTGTGAGTGTTAGACTTTCCCACCAAATTTATAGCAAACTCATTTTCCTTTTAATCAGGCACTAGGGTGTTTCCTTCCACAAGTATCATACATGGAAAAATTCACTTTTTTATTCTTCCCTTTATCCATTATTTCATCCGACACCCTCTTATTATTTTATTTTCTATTAAATTAATAATACTTGGAGAATTTTTTCTCTATCTTGATAGCACATGAGACTATATCTTCATATGATGAGAAATTTTGGGAGACCGGAACCTTATAGAGGAATGGTTTTAAACCATAAAAGAATCTATAAATCTTTCTCCTTGGATTATGTATTTAGTCCATGGCATGAATTTCTAAAATTTTAAATTTGGATTCATAATTTTCAATGTTTTCATCCTATTTTTGTTTCAGACTCAAAATTGCCTCTCCAAATCTGCTCTCTTTTCACGAGGAAAATATTTTTCTAGGAAAATTTCCTTTAAATCACTCCATTACATATTTTTAATTTTTTCCTCCTCCTTTGTGTTTTGAATTAATGACCACCATTGATCCGAATCTCTTGATAGATGATAAAACTCCATGAAAACATTCACCCTTTCGTTACTTTGAAAAGAAATAAATATCTTATCTAAAAAACATATCCACTATTCCGCTACAAATGGGTTTGTAGTCCCATTAAATGATGGAGGCTGTTGTCACATAAAGCAGTCTAAAATTTATCCTCTACATTGTGGATCATGATTCTCTATATGGGTAAGGTTATTGTTCATAACATGAGTCATCTATCCCAATATAGTTATAAGTTACAAAGCACCAGTTGTAGATCCAGTACCAACATCATTATCTTTCATAGGAGGGAAATCCCTACATGGGATGCACACATTGATACAGTTTCCATTCCTTACACTAGGTGAAATTTCTAAATAAGGGAATACCAAAGTTATGTTATTAATAATAATGTATAATTTTAAACTAGAAAAACACTTAAGATAAATTAAAATTTAATGCACAACTAATCTCATAATTATAAACATGGTTTCTTTTGGGACATATTTACTTTTAAATCATTCAAAATGGTTTGTAATAAAAATGTGAATTATCTAAATCATATCCCCTAGGAGTGTCAAAACAGGTGCGAAGTAAGGCCCGTTGTTGTGTACCTGGTTACCCCAAGTTAGGATTAGGACACCTTGTCAGAGTTTTTACTCCTAGGTACATCTGTTCTAGAACCACGTCCACTTGTAGTATCCAGATAAGGATGTATTTCTAGGAATACCCATATAATATCCACCTTACAAAAATTATAGGATGTTATTTTATACTTATCCTCAAAGTCTATATTAGGATTATGTTCTACAATATATTTTTTTATAAATATAGTTCCCAAGGTTTCTACTAAACTTCCTATAATACTAACTATAAACACCCTGACCACAGTTTCTTGTAGTTAGTTCCTTACTTCATTATAATGGCATAATAAACAAGGAAGTCACATCCTAAAGGATCAGACAATTTATTAGTTTTGTAAAACCAGATAAAAACATAATTTAAGGTACTGGAACAGGCAGTGGAAGCCGGTGGGCTGGGAAATTAAAATTTTTTGCATCCCCGAAGCGACGTTATGACGTAAACTCTGATGAGCTATTCTGGTACGGTCTGAGGAACACACATTGATTAGTCAAAGAAAAAAATAAATAGAACATGTACCTGGTTAAAATATGATGTGTACGAGTCTGCTGTAGGACGCTGGCGATCATTGCTCGAAGACTCTGACGTCAAATCCCTCTAGATCTTCCACACACGCCTCTCTAAGCTCACGTGCCGTTCATCGAGATCTGGGTGCTAGCGCGGATCTTCAATGATCACTTTAGCGCAACGACGATCACCGTAAGGGAAGAAGCTTCAATCTGAGATGGATGAACTTGAAGACCTTCCTTTGCTTGAGAGACTCTCTCTCTAGTTTCCAGGAGGAGAGATAAGCTCTAAATCTCAACAGATGAATAATACCCATGGGAGAGCCTCTCTCTCACTTATATAGGGAGTGTTTAAAATACACGGTATGGATTCCCAGCCCCCGTGTAATAGACATCTTCTATATAAGTGATATAAATAATTATTTTTGACAAATAAAATTATGCTATAAATAATATTTATAATTTATCACTTACTAATATATAAATATATTACATGATAAATTTGAGCCTTTAAATCAACTCATATCTCCTATAATATTAAATGAACCTAGGATATTAAAATCCATTCAAATAATATTAATACTTGTATTTACTATATAACTTATAAATACATGTTATAAATAAATTCAAAGAATTATTATAAAATTGAATAATTAATGAATTTATTTATTCTTTAGTGATCCATAGAACTTGGATAGTGCTCAGACCCTTTGGAGGGGCCCACCAAGTTCTATATTCCTATTCCCAGAATAGGGCAGATTCTCAAGGCGCTATTGTGTGTGACCCTCTAGGATCTTACCTCAATAGTAGTGAGTAATATCCACCGACCTAGAGAGGGGTCTAGCAACCCATAAAGGCCCCTATAGAGATACGGGAAAGTCAAAGAAATGAATGCCTTCCTACGAACACGATATGTGTAATATAATCTCTTAGTCATCGATATCTCAATAAAGTAGAATGCATACTAGTGTCATCATTCTTTATTTTGATTTATTTTGTTTGTTTATTTGTCCAGACGGTCTTACCTTCCACTACCATGGCCATGGATTTAATGAAGGTGCAACCATCCTAATCAACCAGGCCTGAGATATCTCTTCCTGAACTCGGAAGCGATAAATCCTTTCTTGATCATTCAATCAATACCATGCCATTAATGACGTACCCGATACAAACTACCTCGCCACGACTTTGTTGCTATGGTTTTCTCCTTGCATCAAATGTACGTAATCAAATAAAATCCATTGAAAATGATCTCAAGTATAAAGACCATTACACATGTCCATAGATAAGAACGAACAATGACACCTAAAACATGTGGTGTTCCTATTATGCGGGTCTGTCCTCATAATCTCATCTATTAGAGATCATCAAGTGTGAACTTCATGGGAAGAAGTCTCAATGCTTATGATCCCCCAACACCTGATGGTAACACATCATCTGTGTCCTTTAAGAATGATGTAACTGAACCATATGACATTACTTTAAGATTACTGTCATGGAATCTTAGGGTTCTCATTATATCCTGGGATATACTATAACCCTTTGATGCAACAGGTAATCTAAAGAATTTGCCATAAACAAAGTGGATGTAGAATTATCTACACTATTATGGGAAGATAAACACATGTATTATAACAAAACTGAATACATATAGCGGTAATCAAAGTACAAAACAAGTTGTGTCTAGGGAACCCACTTTCAAAACTCCCACTTGCACTAGAGCCAACTGCTAATAGGTTTCAATCCTCCAGCTCTCACATGTGTATCATGATTCTAATGAGAAATGGATTTAGTTAGGGGGTCTTCCACATTTTCCTCTTTGGATACTCTGCTAATTGTCACTTCACCTCTTTGAGTAAAACCCCCCAAGAGATGAAACTTCTAAAGAATATGCTTTGCTCTCTAGTGAGACCTGGGCTCCTTGGCAAGCACCACTGCAACAGTATTATCACAATATATTGGTACAAGTTTTGTACTGATAGGTACTACACCAATGTCTGAGATAAAGCTGCGTATGCAGAACACTTCTTTTTCTACATCAGAAGATGCAATATATTCAGACTCTATTGTAGAATCAGCAACCACAGCTTGCTTTGAGCTTCTCCAGCTCACTGCACCACCATTCAGGCAAAAGATGTAGCCTGACTGCGATTTCATATCATCATGATCTGTCTAGAAACTAGCATCAGTGTATCCCCTCACAACTAGTTCCTCATCTCCTCTGTACACCAGGAACATATCCTTAGTACGCCTCAAGTACTTTAGGATAGTTTTAACAGCTGTCCAATGCAGCTGTCCTGGATTGGATTGATATCTACCCACCATTATTAAAGCAAAGGCGACATCAAAACTAGTACATAGCATGACATACATGATAGAACCCACTACCTAAGCATAAGGGACTCTACTCATTCTTTCAATCTCCTTTTGTGTTTGTGGAAACATTTTCTTGGAGAGATTTACACCATGTGACACAGGTAACAATCCTCTCTTGGATTGTTCCATACTGTGCCTTTTGAGTACATTGTCAATATATGTAATTTGACTTATCCCAAGAATCCTTTGAGATCTATTTCGATAAATCTTGATCCCTAGAATGTAGGCTGCTTTACCTAAGTCTTTCATGGAGAAGCATTCATTTAACCAAGTCTTAATTGACTACAAGACTTGCACCTCATTTCCCATAATTAATATGTCATCAACATATAATACCAGGAAGACAATGGAATTACCTTAAACATTTTTATAGACACAAGGCTCATTTTCATTTTTTACAAAACCAAAATCTCTTATGGCCTCATCAAAACGAACATTCCATGATCTTGATGCCTGCTTCAAACTATAAATAGATCTCTGCAGCTTGCATACTTTATTGGAATTATTTGACTTGACAAACCCTTCGGGTTGAGTCATATAGACGTCTTCAACCAACTTCCCATTTAGAAAAGCAGTTTTGACATCCATTTTCCAAATATCATAATCATGAAAGGATGCTATTGTAAGCAATATTCTGATGGATTTAAGCATTGCTACTAGTGAGAAGGTTTCATCATAGTCAATGCCTTGATGTTTCCTGAAACACTTTGCAACCAATCTTGCTTTAAATGTATTAACCTCACCATCCATGTCCAGCTTCTTCTTGAATACCCATTTGCATCCAATGGGTTTTACATCAGTTGGAGTGTCTACCAAAATCCAAACTTGATTTTGGTACATGGAATCCATCTCAGAATTCATGGGTTCTTTCCATTTAGCAACTTCTTTTCATTCTATTACTTCCTTGTAGGTTATAGGTTCATCATCCTGAAGGACTAATGTGTCACCTGACTCGGTGACAAGAAAACCATAATGCTCTAGTTCTCTAACCTCCCACGTAGACCTATGCAGTATCTGTGTCTCAGGAACAACTTTTTCTTCCACTTTTTCTTGTGGAGATTGTTCCTCTACCAACTCTTGTGCATATAGATCATTAACTTCATCAAAGTCAATCTTTATCCCACTATTTCCAATAGAAATGTGTTCCCTTTCTAGAAATGTGGCATATCTTGCCACAATGACTTTTCTATCTAAAGGGTTATATAGGTAGTATCCTCTAGTTTCCTTAGGATAACCTATAAAGATTCACTCAGTGCTTCTGGATGCTAATTTGTCACTTGGTAAAGTCTTGAAAAATGCCTCGCACCCCCATACACACATGTGTGTCAGGTTAGGTTTCTTTCCATACCATAACTGATATGGAATCCCATCTGTAGCTTTAGTTGGTACTCAGTTAAGGGTATATGCTGCTGTCAAGGTGTATCCCCAAAAGGATAATGGAAGAGTTGCATGACTCATCATTGATTTGACCATGTCAAGCAAGGTCCTATTCCTCCTTTCACTAACACCATTCCATTGTGGTGTATAAGGAGGAGTGAGTTGAGATATTATCCCACACTCTTTCAAGTGATCAATGAAATCTTGGTTAAGATATTCTCTGCCTCGGTCTGAGCAAAGTGCTTTTATCTTCTTACAAAGTTGGTTTTATACTTCATTTTAGTATTCCTTAAATATCCTAAAGGAATCTGACTTATACCGCATTAAGTAGATATAACCATACCTACTATAGTCATCGGTAAAAGTAATGAAGTATAGAAAACCACCCTTTGCCTCTACTGGAAATGGACCACATACATTAGTATGTATTAATTCCAGCACTGCATTGGCTCTTTCTCCCTTTCCTGAGAAAGGTTATTTGGTCATATTTCCTTGTAAACAATCTTGACACACATCTAAGGGTTCTAACTGTACCGAGTCTAGATACCCTTCTTGATGCAATCTTCGTAATCGCTTCTCATTTACATGACCATGTCTGAAGTTCCATAGGCAGGTGTTATTTGAGTCACGTTGGCTATTTTTTTCATTGATTGCCATTACTGAGTTTTCTAGTTTCAACATATATAAACCATTGTTAAGATGTTCCATACCATAACATATGTTATCCCTATGAAATAGACAACATTTATTTCCAAACCTTAAATAAAAAACCATAGTGTCTAGACTCGACACAGAGATAATGTTTCTGGTAATAGAAGGTACATAATAGAAATTGTTTAAAACTAGAACCAAAATAGTTGGCAAGGTTAAGTGATAGCATCCCACTACCAAGGCTTCCAGACTTGCACCATTTGTAGCTTGGAGATCCACTTGACCTTTTACAATCTTCTTGAACCTACTTGGTTCCTGTATATGAATACAAATGTGTGAGCCACGTGCCATATCCAATACCCAAATTGTAGATAAAGATATATTTAATTCAATGAAAAAAATACCATATATAGAAGCATCACTTTGCTTCTTCTTCCCAGCTTTTCAATTCTTCTTCCAGTGGCCTTTCTTGCCACATCCAAAGCAGATAGCTTCCTGCTCATTACTTTTCCTCTGAATCTTTGGCTTCTTTGTAGGATGGTACATTGGTTTCTTTGGCCTTGAATTGTCATTTAAACCCTTTTCCTTGCCCTTGTTTTTATTGTTCACTATAAGGAAAGATGAATTGGTATTTTTTATATCCTTATCATCTTGGAGAACTAAAGCCAAAAGGTCTAGGAGCTACTTGATTGTACCACGATTCACTGTTTTATTTCACCCTTATACCAATGTATTAAACTGGTATTGTATTGATAATTACAAGTATAATAACAAATTTCACTCCATGTTTGATTCAATTATTTTTTGTTTAACACTATTAAAAATGTCAATGTTACATGTTTTTTTAATTATATTAGAGGAGGTGATTTGGAGAACCCATGATGAAGTCCAAGAAAGATGGGCCAATCTGCACATGATCCAAGAACACCAGTGGACTCAACCACATATTTCTACTGAACCGTACATCCAAATGAGCTGAAATGTTGTTTACCAGTCCAAAATTTTATGGGATACATTTCATATGAAGAAACCAAAGCCCCATTCGACCTCTACGATTCCCATACTAGCTGATCTGTACAAGGAATCAAAGATGGACCAAGTCAAATGAGGTGTTCTGTATTTTATCAATATCTAGAGCTGTAGGTGTCCAAATTGTGCCAACATTTCGGTGGAAACAGCCAAGAGGTGGGTATACAACTTTTCTATTTTCTACAAAGAAATATAAGGATTTATGAAGGACAAAACACATGGTACAAGTGGATTGAAGAAATCTGTGTGCCTAAAACCACCTTCCAATTTTCCTATAAAATGGAACCTTGGGCTCCCCATTTTCAAGTTCGTCCAAGAAGAAAGGTGATGCCATTTTGGAGTCCCCAAGGAGTATTCTAAACATCCCTAGAAGTTCTGGATGCTATGGGAAGTTCTACTTCAACATCTTCTTCTTCTTCCCCTCCCATGGGTTTCTAAACCCCTTGTGATCACCCGGGGAGGAATGTGATGTAATCCCGAGCTTCAAACTTGTATTATTTTGAATGAACTTTTTAATTACAGGTTGTATGTTGTTTTTCCTCATCATCTATTTTTATTTAATTGAGTTATATACTGGTATGTTATACTCAACTCAAATGATCATGTTTGGGGTTACGCTTTCATGTGATGTTTCACACACTGTTCATCCCTTTTTATTCCCTCATTAAATTGTGGTGTTTGTGTGGTTCATATTGGTCAATTGAACTCACATAAGCATTGTAAATATCATTCACATTTATTTCATGGTATCACAAAGAAGTAACATAAAAACTTTGATAGCACATCGAGTTCTTCGTGTGTTGCCTTGGCGAGTTTCGATTATGATGTCGAACACAAATCACTCAATCATTGGCGGTGTCCGGTGAATCATTGTGTGTTTTTGACTGAACCCTAGGAGGTATCCTAGAATAAAATCAGTAACAATATGTTATATGTGTTACAAAACAGGTATTAAAATATCATAACCCCATACCTTGAAGCGATGAAGGATGAGCATCACGAGACTTCCCCGGGTTGATCATGTTTAATCAATCTTGTTTACTTCTACTTTGTTTTATCGCTTTCATTTTCTATTGTCAACTTTTATCATCAAACACAAGTACTTTAAAACCCCATTTAACTTTATAATTTCATAATCAAAACCCTCTTTTTTTAAATTAATTATCTAAGGCTCCGTCGAGAGACGACCTAGGGTTGCTGCTGTATTGCAGAAATTCTAGTCAAAATTAGACAACTAATTTGACGCGCTCAACAACGCGATCAAATTTTAGCACCGTTTCTGGGGAGCCAAGATAATTTTTTTTCTTTATTTCCTTTTATTTATTTATTTTACTTCTTAATTAGTACTCCTTTAAATACCCCACCCCCATTTGATTGTTTTTGTTTTGGGTTTTGTCGTTATTTTTGGTTGTTTTTGGTGTGTTCTTTATCTCTCTCTCTCTCTCTCTTCTTCTCCATCTCCCTATATAATTCTATAGTATAACATTATATTATTCTTTCACCCTTATTATGTTTTTTTATCCATATCAAATAAAAAAAAAACACAACAAACAATCAATAAATAAAACTGGACATCATTGTTGCATGACAAGATCTGGTAAAGGAACACTACTTGAATTTGATCCTGAAATTGAAAAGTCACTTCACACACAAATCATGACATCTAGAGAAGGTAAATCAAGTATCATTTAGGAACACCTTGTGGAACCTCAAGTGGTCCTAAACCAATCCAAAATTTAACCCAGTCAAACCCAAGAAAACATGGATGAAAACAATCGAACTTTAAAAGAACTGAACACCCCTGATGTGGAGTACCAACCCGCGTACATCCAATATCCCGAGGAAGCATCCAACTTTGAGCTGAGATCAGGTATCATCCACCTTCTTACTAAATTCCATGGTCTTCCCGATAAGGAACCTCATAAACACCTTAAGGATTTTCACATAGTGTGCTCCACCATGAAACCCCAAAATGTGTTTGAGGACTTAATCAAGTTTAGGGCCTTACCTTTCTCCCTTGATGGTGTAGCCAAAGATTGGATATACTATTTTCCTACCATGATTGGGGGGTGGAATGACCTTAAAATACTTTTTTTTGAGAAGTTCTTCCCTACCTCCCAAACTGCACCAATTAGGAAAGAAATCTGTGGAATTAGGTAATCACAAGGAGACACCCTTCATGAATACTGAGAGAGATTCAAGAGACTTTACTCAAGCTGCCCCCACCACTAGATTAGTGAAAAAATATTAATCCAATAATTCTATGAGGGACTCATTCCCATGGATCGTGGAATGATTGATTCTGCGGCTGGTGGTGCCCTAGTTGATAAAACTCCTTCCGCCACTCGTGACTTAATAGCCAACATGGCTCAAAATGCACAACAATTTGGTACATGAGAAATTGTACCAACCCGATGAGTTCATGAGGTAAGTCATTCAGCCCTAGAACACAAGGTAGATACTAAACTTGATGATATGAATACCCTTATAAGGCAATTAGCTCAAGCACAAGGTAACTCACACTCTACCTCTATTCCATTACATTTTGGTATTTGTTCTGATAACAATCATTTTTCTGACCAGTGCCCACAACTTCAAGATTCATCTGAGTCTTGTGCAGCGGTATTCCCAGGGCGTCCATTCCAACAAGCACCTCCCTTCAAGAAAGAACAATTCATGCCAAATCCAAATACAGGGTGGCAAACACAACCCCAATACCGACAAGGAGGAAACTCAAGATACCCCAAGCAGAATTGGTATCAACAAGGCCAAGGTATACAACCTTGTTATCCATCATCATCTCAAAACAATCCTCCTCCTCCCAAATATGAACCAAGCCTCGAGGATATGGTGAAGTAAATGGAAACCATGAACCTCCAGCTCCAACAGAACACACAATCATCAATTCAAGATTTGCGAACTCAAGTGGGACAATTGGAGAACACCATCGGTGAGCTTAAGATGCAAGGGTCTGGACAACTACCATCCCAACCCATTTCCAATCCGAAGGACAAAGGTAATGTACATGCAATTACACTTCATAGTGGTAAAGAAGCTTCTCCTTCTACTGATTCGATGAAACAGGTATGTCCCCCTCTTGAAAACACTCTTTACCAACCCTCAAAAATTCCATGTAATGAAAAACAAAATAAAAAGGGAAATCAAATTATCGTTGATGATTCAAATGAACAATCCATTCCTCTTCCTTTCCCACAAAGACTCTCTAAATCTAAGAAAAATTCTGATAATGATATTGACAATGAGATAATGGATACATCTTAAAAAGTTCAAGTTAATATTCCTTTATTGGATGCAGTCAAGAAAATTCCCCATTATGCCAAATTTCTTAAAGAACTTTTCACCCATAGACGAAGGCTGAAGGGGAATGAGAGAGTCAACTTGGGTAGGAATGTCTCGGCCTTGATTCAACCAGTAATGCCAACCAAATGCAAGGATCCGAGCACATTCACGATACCGTTTACCATAGGGGAGACTTTATTTTCTGATGCTATGTTAGATTTAGGTGCTTCCATTAATGTAATGCCTCACTCTGTGTATACTTCTCTGCAGGTTGGAGAGATTCAACTAACCAGAATTGTCGTGCAACTTGCCAACCGGAGTACAACACATCCAACATGAGTGATTGAGGATGTCCTTGTACGAGTGAAGAATATCATCTTGCCTGCTGATTTCTACATTCTTGAGATGGAAGATACCTGAACCCAATGACATGCTCCTCTCATACTTGGGAGGCCATTCCTAAAAACAGTAAAGACGATCATCAACGTTCACAATGGTACACTGTCCATGGAATTAGGAGGAGAAAAGGTAAGTTTTAGCATCCTTGAGGCTATGAAACACCCTATTGAAGAGCACTCCACTCTTCCTGTCTATTCAATGGAAGTTCTCTCAAACAATGCACACACACACAATTCTATCCTCAACCCAAACTCTGATTCATTTTTGTTTTCTTCACTCTTGGATGATTTGAGTTTTGATTCATGTTTTGAGTGTTGTGTGGGTTCTAAAAAGTGTAAATTTTGTGCTTTAATTGATGAGTGTGTTAATTCTGAGGTACTCATGACCGTCGATGATTATGCAAATATCATTTCTATAGATTCACTATTTTTAGAGAATAAACATGATAAGATAGACAGTTTAATAGACCTCACTCCCCCTAAATCCTCTCCCTCAATCCAGAAACCACCAGTGTTGGAACTTAAACCACTTCCATCAAATTTAAAATATACACATCTTGAGGGTATTGACCAATTTCCCGTCATTATTTCCAATAACCTCTCTCCACAATAGGAATAGAAATTGCTCAAACTTTTGAGAGAGTGTAAAAAGAAAATAGGATGGACATTGGATGATATTCTCAGGATTAGAACATCTATTTGTATACACCATATACTTTTGGATGATGAGGCTAAACCTGTAAGAAAATCTCAACGCCGGTTGAATCCCACTCTCCTTGAAGTGGTAAAATTGGAAGTCAGTAAATTACTTACTGTAGGGATCATTTATCCTATATCTGATAGTAAATAGGTTAGCCCAATGAAAATTGTGCCTAAAAAAATAGGAATAACAGTTGTGTCAAATTAAAGGAATGAATTGGTTCCAAAACATGTGAAAAATAGTTGGCGAGTCTGTATTGACTACCGTCGACTGAATCAAGCCACGCAGAAGGACCACTTTCCATTACCTTTCATTGACCAAATGTTAGAACGATTTGCTGGTAAGTCCCATTATTGTTTCCTTGATGGCTATTCGGGTTATTTACAAATCCATATAGCCCATGAGGATCAAGAAAAGACAACATTTACCTGTCCATTTGGCACATTTGCATACAGAAGGATGCCATTTGGTCTATGTAATTCTCCTAATACTTTTCAGCGATATATGTTGAGTATTTTTTCTAAGTACCTTGAGAGTTGTATGGAAGTCTTTATGGATGATTTCACGGTATATGGATCTTCTTTTGATGATTGTTTGGAACACCTAGGTTCTGTCCTCCACCGCTGCATTGAAAAAGATCTTGTTTTAAATTATGAGAAATGCCATTTTATGGTTGAGTGGGGGATAGTTCTTGGGCATGTCATTTCAAATAAGGTAATTCATGTTGATAAATCTACAATTGAATTAATTTCAACCATTCCATATGCAAAATGTGTTCGTGAGGTGCGATATTTCTTGGGTCATGCTGGTTTTTATCACCGATTCATTAAAGACTTTAGTAAGATTGCACTTCCATTGTCCCAGTTTTTACAGAAGATTCTGAGTTTGTGTTTGATAAAAATTGTGAGGATGCATTAAATTCACTAAAAATGAGTCTCACATCACCTCCCATCATCCAACCACCAAGGTGGGATATTCCCTTCGAACTTATGTGTGATGCCTCTAATTTTGTAGTTGGGGCAGTTTTATCACAAAGGGTTGAGAAGTTCCCTTATGTCATTGCGTATGCCTCACGTACCCTTGACCCTGCCCAGGTAAACTACACAACCACTGAAAAAGAACTTCTTTCTATTGTGTTTTCCTTGGAAAAATTCCGTTCATATCTTCTCGGGTCAAAAATCATCATCTTCTTTGATCATGCTGCCCTTCGTTTCCTCCTAAAGAAACCCGAATCCAAGCCCCGCCTCATTCAGTAGATGTTCCTCCTCCAAGAGTTTGACCTTGAGATTAGAGATAAGAGAGGAGTGGAGAATGTGGTAGCTAACCACATTAGTAGGATTTACCCACCATTGGACCATCATTTTGACTCACCCCTACCCATTGGAGAATTCTTCCCTCATGAGAACCTTTGTGATGTTGTGGACCCTACCCCCTGGAATGCGGACATTGTGAATTTTCTAGCAACATCTAGGGTCCCAACTGATTTTAGCATTGCAAAATACAAGAGACTTAAGCACGAGTCTTGTTGGTACATTTGAGATTACCCATACTTGTGAAGAATTTGTAGTGACCAAGTAGTTCGTCGGTGTATCCCTAACCATGAGTTCACCTCTGTTTTGACCTTTTTCCACACTTTGGCCTATGGGGGCCACTTTGGCTCTCAATATACAGCTCTAAAGGTCCTTGACTCAGGAATTTATTAGCCATCTTTATAGAGGGATTCCCATAGGGTTTTCAAGTCATGTAGTCATTGTCAATTCATAGGGAATATCTACAAGAGGAATGAAATGCCCCCAAAACCCATGTTATTTTGTGAGATCTTCGATGCATGGGGAATTGAATTCATGGGGCCTTTTCCAAATTCATTTGGCTTTGTGTACATCTTATTGGCTGTTGACTATGTATCTAAATGGGTGGAAGCAAAGGCCACCATGACTGATGACTCTCAAGTGGTTGTTGATTTTGTGAGGTCCCAAATTTTCAGTAGGTTTTGTTTACCAAGATTCATAATTAGTGATTAGGGTTCACATTTTTGCAATCACAACATGAAAAATTTTCTTCGCAAGTATGGGGTTGATCATAAAGTCTCCACTGAATATCACCCCCAAAATAATGGACAAATAGAAATATCAAATCAGGAAGTTAAAGGAATCTTGGAAAAAACGGTACAACCCAATAGGAAAGATTGGAGTTTGCGCTTGGATGATGCACTTTGGGCGTACCGTACAACTTTTAAAACCCCAATCAGAATGCCACCATACAGAATTGTGTTTGGAAAGGCTTGTCACCTCCCAGTGGAGGTAGAAAACCATGCATATTGGTCTGTTAAATAATGTAATATGAACCTTTCAGATGCATGTGAGCAAAGAAAGCTGCAAATTCAAGAGTTGGAAGAAATTCGACGTGATGCATATGAAAAATCTCGGATCTATAAAGAGAAGAAAAAGGCTATTCGTGATAGAATGATTCACTAGAGGAAGTTCCATATTGGTGAGAAGGTCCTCATGTACAATTCCAGGATTAAGCTCCAACCAGGTAATCTTAGTTCCCGATGGCTCGGTCCTTATACTGTTACTAATGTTTACCCTTTTGGTGCAATATAGGTTTTGAATGAGCAGAGTGGACGAAGTCTTACCGTCAATGGTCAGCAACTTAAACACTTCTATGAGGATTTTCTAAAGAATCCGGTGGAGGAAATCCACCTTCTCGACGCATCATACCAATACAACACACCAGGTTTTATCCTTCTCACATTCTCAATTATTTCAGTGAGGACACTGCGCATTCTAGGTGTGTGGTGGGGGGGGGGGGTGGATACATTCTTGGGTTAGTTAGGAATTTTCATCGTTTTCTCTTTTATTCTCTTTTTAGCCTTTTTATGGTATTTTCGTTTCCCCCATCAATAATTTTGAAGTTCAATGATTTGGTGACCAAAAAGGGGGGAAAGTAAAAATACCATAATAAAGGCTAAAAATAATATTTGTATGAATTTAACATCAGGGAGTGATTTTATTTTCTTTTTTTTCTTAGTGAATTGGTTTTCTGTCAATGATATAAATGGTCGTATCTATGTGAAACATTTGAGATGATTGATGCCCCTTGTGTGAGTAGTTTTTGGGAAAACTGTGTCACTAATATCTCCACAAATTTTTGCACCAAACCAAAAAGTGTGAATATTTATTACTTAATATAAGTTAAATATATGTTGGGTTAATATTTTTTAGTTTTAAATGATATTTCCATACATTCGTTCCTTATCTGATCTGTTTCATTACTGTACTAGATTGACCTATGTGTGTGTACCTAATGTCTGACTGTTGTACGCCCTCAAAATTTATTTTTTGTGTCTTGGGTAGGTCAAAAACCACCCCTCCTCAACCTTCGATCTTGTTATAACTATTTCAATTAGTGTCATGATGAGATCAAACAAGGGTTGAGAGATGAGTGTGAGATTTGTTCCAAATGCAACTTCAAAATAATATAATAAATGAGGGGAGTGATGAAATGTGAAACATATGGGGATATATAGGTCAGGAGATTATGGTTTGACTTCTGGGAATGCTTAAGTGAGTGAGTCTTGAAATATGATTACAAAGGATATATGGTAGGTTCGGTGGAAAAAACCATTTAAGCTGAAAAATGTTAAAATAACCTATATTTATTGGATAACAAGTGAGAAGAATATCATGGAATGGTTTTCACACACACACATGGAGATTTAGTTTCATGGATTACTTTTTAATTCCTTGCTCAATTTGGTATCATGAATCTTTTTGAATTTCACTATGATAAGATTTATGAGACATCTTTTTCTATTTTCACTAGGAAGAAATCCTTGATGTGGTTTGTGCATTGATCATATTACTTTAATTAAAATTTCCTCAAATGTTAAATATTCCTGATTTTGGGAATATATTTATGCATCATCTGATTATGATATTATACTTTGCCCATGAGTGCAAATGTTTAGGTGTGGGGGTGTGATCATACCACGATTCACTGTTTTATTTCACCCTTATACCAATGTATTAAACTGGTATTGTATTGAAAATTAAAAGTATAATAACAAATTTCACTCCATGTTTTATTCAATTATTTTGTGTTTAACACTGTTAAAAAGGGAAATGTTACATGTTTTGATAATTATATTGAAGGAGGAGGTGATTTTGAGAACCCATGATGAAGTCCAAGAAAGATAGGCCAATCTGTACATGATCCAAGAACACCAGTGGACTCAATCACATATTTATACTGAACTGTGCAAAAAAGTTGGATGAAATTTTGTGTACCAGTCCAAAATTGGATGGGATACATTTCATATGAAGGAATCGAAGCCCCATTCGACCTCTACGATGCCCATACTAGCTGATCTGTCCAAGGAATCAAAGCTGGACCAAGTCAAATGAGGTGTTCTGTATTTTATCAATATCTAGAGTTGTAGGTGTCCAAATTGTGCCAAACTTTCGGTGGAAACATCCAAGAGGTGGGAATACAACTTTTCTATTTTCTCCAAAGCAATACAAGGATGTATGAAGGACACAACGCGTGGTACAAGTGGATTGAAGAAATCTGTGTGCCTAAAACCACCTTCCAATTTTCCTATAAAACGGCACCTTGGGCTCCCCATTTGAAAGTTCACCTAGGAGGAAAGGTGCTGCCATTTTGGAGTCCCCAAGGAGTCTTCTCAACATCCCTAGCAGTTTTGGAGGCTATGAGAAGTTCTACTTCAACATCTTCTTATTCTTTCCCTCCCATGGGTTTCTAAACCCCTTGTGATCACCCGGGGAGGAATGTGATGTAATCCCGAGCTTCAAACTTGTATTATTTTGAATGGTATTTTTAATTACAGGTTGTATGTTGTTTTTACTCATCATCTATTTTTATTTAATTGAGTTATATACTGGTATGTTATACTCAACTCAAATGATCATGTTTGGGGGTACCCTTTCATGTGATGTTTCACACACCATGCATCCATTTTTCTTCCCTCATTCAATTGTGGTGTTTGTGTGGTTCATATTGGTCAATTGAACTCACATAAGCACTGTCAAGATCATGTACATTTATTTCATGGTATCACAAAGAAGTAACGTACAAACCTGGATAGCACATCGAGTTCTTCGTGTGTTGCCTTGGTGAGTTTCGGTTATGATGTCGAACACAAATCACTCAATCATCGGCAGTGTCCGGTGAATCATTGTGTGTTTTCAACTAAACCCTAAGAGGTATCCTAGCATAAACTCAGTAAAAATATGTTAATATGTGTTACAAAACAGGTATTAAAATATCATAACCCCATCCCTTGAAGCGATGAAGGATGAGCATCACGAGACTTCCCCGGGTTGATCACGTTTAATCAATCTTGTTTACTTCTACTTTGTTTTATCGCTTTCATTTTCTATTGTCAACTTTCATCATCAAACCCAAGTACTTTAAAACCCCATTTACCTTTCTAATTTCATAATCAAAACCATCTTTTTTCAAATTAATGATCTAAGGCTCCGTCGAGAGATGACCTAGGGTTGCTGCTGTACTGCAGAAATTCTAGTCAAAATTAAAAAACTAATTTGACGCGCTCGACAAAGCGATCACTAATTTTTCATATCATTCATATTATAATTGACAATAAAAGTCGAGAAGCTTGACAGTAAAGAGGAAAGAATGAGATCCACTGCTATTTCTTGGTTCAGTTTGAACCCAAGGGCTTCAAGCCTCTCAATATACCCAATCATCTTGAGTATGTGAGGACCGGCTTGGTGCCCTTCTGCTAGCCTGCACTTATAAAGTGAACTTGAGATCTCATACCTTTCTTTCCTGGCCCTCTCCTCATAAAGTTCTTGGAGATGTGAAATCATCTTGTAGGTTTCCTCATCCTCATGCATTTTTTGCAATTGGCTGGACATGGATGACAACATGATGCATTGTACATCAAGTGCACCATCTAAATGATTTCTCCATTTATCCTTTTCCACCTTACTTTCTCCCTGATAAGGCTCAGCAGGAATTGGGGATTCCAGCACATATAACTTCCTTTCTTGGCATAGTACTATGTTCAAGTGCCTGTACCAATCTTGGAAGTTATTACTGGTCATGATATTTTCTTTATCCAAGATTGATCGCAATGATAAATTAATTGTGGTGTTGGTGATTGCCATTTTGAATCTACATCAGATAAAAATTTAGCAGTTAATACTTTGTCTTGATTACCTTTTGAAATTTATGATTAGTAAATTATTATATCATTTTAATGTCTCCCACTATTTTAGCAAACCTTAATAGCCCTCACTATTAGATTCAGAATACTCTATCGCTTGAGTATTCTAGTGGCAAGGATCCTCAAAACCTCCCTCGTAGTCTACAAACTAGGGCTACACCACTACTTGGAAGATTTCAAGGTAGGCACTAGACTGGCCAAACACTTGTTCTTGTGGTTCCTTGTGTTGTTGAGTAAAGTCCCATATTTTGAAATCTGAACTTAATTCCCTCAAAATATTTCCTCTAAAGTGATAGAAAGTTAGCTAAGGCTAATCCTTGAATACTCACTTTAGTTAAGTTGACCCATTTCTCTCATGAAAACACCCCGGTAGTAAGAGGCACTCTCAACTATGGCTGACGAGCACCCAAACAGCTGGTTTTTTTAGATGTGAGAAATGGAAGGATTTTAGACTTAATATATCTTTGAGGGATTTTTATATTTATTAACTAATATAATCCTTTTATATTTATTATGTTCAAACAGGGTTATCGCGCTCACAACTGAACATGAAATAGAATATAATTCGTCACATCTTTATGCATTTTATCTTGTTTACTATTCTATTTGATCACACAATAATCACGGAGACACATAAAATAATAAACTATGCATAAAGTAAATCATGAAATCTGACTGGTCTTGAGAATTTTATAAAGATCGATCCATAATGGATCAATCTTGACCTAGGGGAATCTATACCCAAGTCTTGACTTGACTCACGTCACAGCTTGCCCCGTGCAATGTGCTCAGCTTCCGTCTGGTTTACCACCTCATCTTGGTGGGTCTGTGTCTCGGATCATCATGATTTAATTACAAATGTACTTACACATAGGCGAGGGGGTCTAGGGGTACAAAATACATCTCGTGCATTGGACACACAGACCCTTATACATATTTGAATTAAAAGAGATGATTCACATACCATCATTTATCTAATTAATTATTACAATCATCACACACATTGAATAAATAAATAAATAAATAAATACCAGAAAATCACAGTTCGGTCGCTTTCTCAAGACTAGTTGGTAAATATGAAGCACAATTAAAATTAAATTGAAAATAAATTTACAAAGTACAGGGGGGTCCTAATAAATTAAATGAATTTAAATAAATTCAATTAATTTATTTTTATCAATTCAAACTGTTTAATTTAATTTCAATTCCAAAATTAAATTAAACCATCAACTTAATTTAACTATAAAATTAAATTAAACTATTAATTTAATTTTAATTCTAAAATTAAATTAAACCATTAATTTAATAGTAATTAAATTAATGTTTCAGATAAAATTAATTTAAGCCCCCAAACTAATTCTAATTAATTTAATTTAAAAAACTAAATTAATTAAAATTAATTTAAAATTGGGTTACCTCTAACTGGGTAGTCTGACAGGACTACGAACTGCCGCGGGGTGTCGTCCTAGAGTAGGACCAATTACGGCATTACCACAGCTTGACCGCAGCGTGACCGGGGCATGACTACGACATGATCATGGCGTGACCGGGACGTGACCACTCGGTCCAGTGACTCCCACAATGGCAAAAACTTTCAGCAAAGTCCGAATACAGTGGGAGGAGGCCGGGGAGCATACCGGCTAGCCGCATGGCCGACAACCCCCCCGCTCCGGTGAGCCGACAAGGTGGTGGCCGGGTCTGGTACGACCTGGACCGGTGCGGCTGGGACCGACGATGGCCGGTGCGATTCAGTCCGACGGAGCCCGGGGCGGCGCGGGTAGGCGGGAAGGGGACCAACAGGCTCGGTCCGAGGCGGCTCAGCGTGAACAGGTTTCGGGAACGGCGTGGCCAGGCAGTCTGACGAGCTTAGGGCGGCGGGTCCAGCACACATGGGAGCAGCGGGGGGTGGCGCTAACAGCCAACCCGGCGGGGGGTGGCGGTCCAGCGTGCATAGGGGAGGCCTGGCGGGGCTAGGGTTTCTCCTTAAGGGGAGAGCCCTCTTCTGCGCTGCGAGAAGGAGAAAACCCCCTTGGGTCTTCCCTTTTTTTTTAATTTTCTTTAGATAAAAAAAGGATGCCACCACCTTTTTTTAGTAAAAAAAAGGAAGAATACCCCAAAATGGGGTCTTGGTCCTCCCCTTTTTTTATTTAAATTTTATCAATTAAAAAAGTACTTGAATTGACCCCAAGTCTTGAAAATAATATTTTATTTGAGAAAAATAAAATATATTATATTATAATATTTTTTATTTTTCTACTAAAAATTAAATTACTAGATTAGTTCCGGCTACCGAATTCCAGCCATAGCGTGGCTAAATTTTGGTATTTTGAAGAATGTATTAATAAAAATAAAAAAAACGCATTTTTCTCAAAATTTAATCTGAAGACAATTTAAACCGACGAGCTGATCCAATTAAAATTTTCAAATGGCCATAACTTGGCCATTCGAAAACGGATCGACACGCGATCAGTTGCATTGGAACCGATTTAACCCCCGTACTTAAATTTTATGCAATTTAATTTTTATTTTGATTCTGAAAAATCACGCATCCCTTTGATACCACTGTAAGGTGCCGGAATGGGCAGCGGAAACCGGTGGGCTGGAAAACTAAATTTTTTTGCATCACTGGAGCGACGTTATGACGTTGACTCTGGTGAGCTATTCCAGTGTGGTCCGAGGACCACCCATTGATTAGTCAGAGCACAAAATAAATAGAACATGTAACTAGTTCAGATCTGATGTGTGCAAGTCCACTGTAGGACGCTGTCGATCGTTGCTTGAATACTCTGACATCGAAGCCCTCTAGATTGTCCACACACACCTCTCGAATCCACTCGCACGCCATTCGTTGAGATCCGGGTGCTAGCACAGATCTTCGATGCTCACTTCAGCACAGTGACAATCACCGCAAGGGAAGAAGCTTCAATCCGAGATAGATGAACTTGAAGATCTTCCTTTTCTTGAGAGACCCTCTCTCTAGTTTCCAGGAGGAGAGAGAAGCTCTCAATCTCAACACATTAATAGTACCCATGGGAGAGCCTCTCTCTGACTTATATAGGGAGTGTTTAAAACACGTAGTATGGATTCCCAACTCCCATGTAATAGACATCTGCTATATAAGTGGTATAAATAATTATTTATGACAAATAAAATTATGTCATAAATTATATTTATAATTTATCACTTACTTGTAATATATAAATATATTAAGTGATAAATTTGAGTCTTTAACTCGACTCATACCGCCTACTAATATTAAACAAACCTAGGATATTAAAATCCATTTGAATAATATTAATACTTGTATTTACTATATAACTTGTAAATACATGTTATAAATAAATTCAACGAATTATTCTAAACTTGAATAATTAATGAATTTATTTATTCTTTGGTGATCCATAGAACTTGGATAGTGCTCGAACCCTTTGGCGGGGCCCACCAAGTTCTATATTACTATTCCCAAAATAGGGAAGATTATCAAGGCACTATTGTGTGTGACCCTCTAGGCCCTTACCTCAATAGCAGTGAATAATATCCACCGACCTAGAGTGGGGTCTAGGGACCCATTGAGGCCCCTATATAGATAAGGCAAAGTCAAAGTAACGACTTCCTTCCTACAAACATGGTCCGTGTAATATAATCTCTTCATCATCGATATCTCAATAAAGCAGAATGCATACTAGTGTCATCATTTTTTATTTTGCTTTATTTTGTTTGTTGATTTGTCTGGACGGTCTTACCTTCCACTACCATGTCCATGGATTTAATGAAGGTGTAACCATCCTAATCAACCAGTACCGAGATATCTCTTCCTGAACTCGGAAGTGACAAATCCTTTATCGATAATTCAATCAATGCTATTCCATTAATGATGTACCCAATACAAACTACCTCGCCACAACTTTTTCTCCATGGTTTTCACCTTGCATCAAATGTATATAATTAAATGACATCCATTGACAATGATATCAAGTATAAAGACCATTACCCATGTCCGTAGATAGGAATGATTAATGACACCTAAAATATGTGGTGTTCCTATTATGCAGGTCTATCCTCATGATCTCAACTGTTAAAGATCACCAGGTGTGAACTTCATGATAAAAAGTCTCAATGCTTATGAGCCCCCAACACCATATGGTCACACATCATCTGTGTCTTTTCAGAATGATGTAACTGAACCATAGGACATTACTTTAAGATTACTGTCATGGCATCTCAGGGTTCTCATTATAGCCTGGGATCTACTATAACCCTTTGATGTGATAGTTAATCTAAGGACATTTCCATAAACAAAGTGGATGCAGAAGTATATATACTATTATTGCAAGATAAACACATGTATTATAACAAACATAATACATGTAGCAGTAATCAAAGTACAAAACAAGTTGGGTATAGGGAACCCACTTTCAACACATAAGTTTTATATTAAAACTTGAAAGGAAATACAATATATAAATTGAATTGGAAACATCCATAACTCCTAGATTATCCCTTCAAGTCATTCATAATATTAATCTTCACATCATAGGGAAAAATAAAACATAATAAAGGGGTGAGATCTGATGCTCATTAAGGGTATGTAACAAAATAAAATCTAATATAAATAATAATTCATTATGAATGACTAAAAACACATTCCCTTAGAACATAAATATGAGAGTAATATGGAAAGAATAAAATCTGAATAAATAATGCCATAAAAATAATCACGTGAGAATGAAGCTTAACCATGGATATTATACTAGTTGAATATTTACATATATTATCAATTAATAAAATCATAATTAGGGAATATATAATTCAAGACATCTAAAACATACCATCAAGTCCTCAACCAAGACATCTGAAAATAACTGGTTAAGGCCTCAACCAAAACCTTATCTGAAAATGGGAAAGGCCTCGACCAAGTCTATATTTGTTTTGTCTCATGTGACCTACTGATGCATCGAGGGGCTATAGAGGGCCCCATAAATCACATAATAATTCCAATTAATTCCTCATATGAATTAGGTTAAACATAATCAACATATAAATATGAAATGTAAATAACTTTCCCCAATCTGTAAACATAAACACAAACCATTCTGAGTAGTATGGTGAATGATATCAAGATAGAACATCTACATTCAAACCGATCATAAAACATTTAATAAAATGGTAGGTGATAATCATAAGATATCAATATCAATAAATCATAAAATTCAATAGATGTTTTTAAATAGATGAAAAATACTCTATTAAAATCATTAAGGAATTCTTGAGAGAAATACCCTTTTAACATTGTAAATAAGAGTTATTTTGGGAAAATCATTTGTATTCCTCATATTTTTTTATATAAAACAAAAAATGAAAAAATATATATTTTCATGAAAAAATTAGTGATTTTAGAAAAATAATATCATCTTAAAAAAAATTATGAATGGAACATGAAAATGGGTAAGAAATCAAGACAATCCCTTTAATTAGGCTTGCGTATCGAGAAGAATTGAGAATGGAACCTTGGAAAACATGTAATTACCACAAAATAAAGCTGAAATGATCTAGATAAATAATTTTGGAATGTATAAAAATAATTTATAATAAGTATATAAAAATAATTAAGAATTACATTGGCGTATATAGGGATAAATCATAACCCAAATGAAAATAGAGGTTCATAAAGAAAACCCTTACCTTATGTCCAACAGTGTTTGTCACTTAACATAAACATCCTAAATAATAAAATTAAATACATTAATTAACTAATTAATTACATTTTATACATTAATTTTATTATTTATAGTTTTATTAAGTTCATTTATGGCCTTTTTAATGAGTTTTAGAGTTTAACTTCATTTTTCAGGAGTGTTTGTTTTCTTGGTTTTCATGATCAGTTCACTTGTTTATAAGTAATGAAGTTCTCGTAAAATGGGTATAATTCTCAAGAATTGGAATTATATGTTATTAATGAAAATAAAGAAGATTTAGTGATCTTATATATTATTTTTTCCTAATATGAGTATGATTTATTAGATAGAACTTCAATGGTAATCGTTTAGATCCATTTGGAAGTTTTTTGATCGTCACAAAAATAGTTTTGTATTATTAATTAATATCACAGATATATATATATATATACTAGTTCTAGAATAATAAATAAATTATAATAATATATATAATAAAATATGGTTTAACAATAATTATTTTTTTATGACCAACCTTGAAGGAATTAATGTAAAATGAAAATGCATCGTCCATGATGTCGGTAAATTGACACATCACGAGCGATGTTTTCATTTATAGAATAAAAAAGAGAGATAAAGAAGTTTTATGATGTATATTTTATTAACATGATATAATTTCAGTTTATAAATTATACCAGAGTTATCATTTCTTTTTGGATAGGGTAGGTGAGGGAAGGATGATAAAAAAAGAAATTTAAAAAGAAAATAAAAGAATAGAAAGAGGATTTTTACCTCTTGAATTCTCCTCCTTGAGAACCTCCTTAAGGGGATTGGTTTTGGTATTTTTATGAGACCAATAGATCATAGACATTGGGGAGGGAATTGTGAAGATTATTGGGAAGAATTTAGATAAGGATCAAGGCTTGGATGGTTTGAGGAGAGGAGGTGGTTGGGGGTGATATTTATAGAGGAGGAGAGGAGTGTTTTTTGAATATTTTATTCATTTATTTAATATTTTGTCTCAAGACTATAAATAGTTGATAATTACCACCAAATATATTAAAATAATGAATTATAGTTTGATATTATGGTCTTAAATCATCCATACATCACCGATGACTCAATAATTCATGTATTTAATATCTATCATAAATTATTGTATTTTTCTATTAACAAAAAATTCAAGTATTTTAGAAAAATACCAAAAATTCACCCCATCCATTTTTCAATGTATAGAATTCAAAAATAAACTCAATTTTATGAAAATAATTTTCTAAATTTGATAAATTTAATTTTTAATTAAAATCATCATTTACTCTAAGAATACATATTTTAAATTTATAACTGATTATATAACACTCTAAAAAATTAAATAAGGTCTCATAAAATTATCCTAAAATCATAAGAAAACAAAATATTAATTTATGAATACATTTTATGAAAATAAAATTTCTTTTAAATAATTTTATTAATTAAAAAATTGTAATTAAATATTTATGAATTACAAAAATACCAACCCTTAATCAATAATTTTTAAAATATTTATTTAATTATACTATGATATAATTATATCATACTTTCATTTATAAGATTCATTAATTTTATTTGTACTTTAATGGGTGTGGTTATTATTTATTTGGTCGTTTACTATTCATAATGGCCATATTACTATTTCTAAGGTCAAGTTACTATTTCATCAGTATAAGATCCTTAACTTCTAGAAATAACTCTTATTTCATTAGTTATTTATTTATAAAGTTTGTATTGTGTTCTCTAAGTAATTTTATGTGATTTATACTATATGAAATAATCATAAGAAGGGAAATTTCATTGATATAATTTTGGGTCATTACAAGAATTATCAAGTAAGTGCGGTATTTCACTCTTATCTTATTTTGGATTATTCTAGTACCACATGCAGATTTTAGAAAAAATATGCAGACCCTTACCAACCTCTCTTAAGAAGCAGAGATGGATGAGTATCCAACTCAGTCACACTCTTTTCCTACTATAGATTTACCAGTGGATTCTCCACTTGATCCAGTGTGGGAGAACACACTTTTAGAGGAGACTAATATTGGTAGCTATTCTGCTACTGTGTTAGCCTTGATGGAGGAAAGTTTTGGAGAAGGTGAATACTTTTTTAGAAATTGGACACTTTGTTCGATTTGTGTCTTACTACCTAAAATTATATTTTGTTCTTGCATCCCTCAATGGTGGTTAGAAAAGAAAATATTTAGGGAAAGAACCAAAGGTACCATGAAGCCTCTTTTTGTAAGAGGGTGTTGCCTCTATGCTAGAGGATGGCGTTTGGGCAAGAGATGCTGCTAGATATGAAACCGTGAAAGGTATGTTTCTGAAATTGGTCATATCCATTGTTTAGTTGGTGATATCACATAATTTATGCTTTATTTGATAAACCCCCATGCTCCTTGTTGTAGTGACTTCTCCCCAGAGATCAAGAGTCCAAATACCTGCTTCCTTGGGGATTCCTCTGACTAAGTCGACCAATGTAGAGGCTGACTCCCTTCCTTTTTTATCAAAGACAATGAGCATGACTCCTCTTCTCAGTGACATAATACCAAAATATATTCCTATTCCCATGATGGACTTAGATCAAGGATTGGGGTCTGATTTATTTTATCACTCAGTGTGGTGAAAAATATGTAGGGGGATATGGACCTTAGTTTTAGAGACCCCCTTGGGTGGGCTGAAAGACTGGTTGGGTAACCTTAAATTTATGTTTACCAACCTTGGTAATGAGGGTTTTGACTATACGATCCTTTATGCCTGGGTGAAGGAGGTGATCTCTCTAAGAGATAAGAATATGGCCATTTAACTGAGGGTAGTGGCCACTGAGGCTTCTTATTCAGTAAAGAAAAACTAAGAAAAGGACGTAATCGAAGATTCCCTGCATGCAGTGGAGGTGGATTCTCACCAGGATGTAGTCATCACTGGGAAGGTTTAAATTGAACGTCTCTAGTCTATAATTTGCTGTCTTCAGGCAGAGCTATCCCTGTTTCAGTATGCACTTCAGATATCATATAAAACTGTGTTGGAGAAACTTGGACTATTCGACATGGTGGAGAAGGCTAGCATTGAATTTGTTTCTAGGTAAGATAAGTTGAAGTGGATTGTGGAGGTGGATAAAAAATTTGTTGACCAATCACACTAATCCATTTAATCCCTGAAGTATAGGTTTTCATAGCTCAAGGAATCCTATGAGAATATATTGTAAAATAATTTCGTTTTTTCTACTTTTCCTTATCTCATATATTCATGGGAGAGACTTCAATATGTGGAGATTCTTCCTTATGTATACTATCAATGAATTAATCTATCGAACTTCATATGTTATTGTCCAATTTTCTTTCATTTATGATGGTCATGAAATTTTTCTAATTTGATGTTGTATGAATCATCAATGATACCCATCCTTTGTATAATATAAAGTAAAGGTAAATTTATGGATCTGAATATTTAAATCATAACGGATTCTCCTCGAGAAATGATCATGAATGACCACCGACATGAGATTACTCAATGATATATTTTCTCTAATTATCTTGACATTACATGATCCATAAGAGGATAATTTGGGTAGAATACATGTCCCAGGGGGAGAGTGATCTATCTTTTTCCGAAGTCAATGGACCAGGTGAGCAAAGTTTGATTTTTTCTAAGGCCATATGATGGGCCCTAAAATCTTTATATCCTTTTATACATATTTTCCTATCTTTCTTAAGATTAATATATGGGAAGAATTAGTGGGCGTGGACTTAGATTTTTTTATTCGATGACCCGCTTATGGGTTTTTGACCAGAAAAGATTTACACCTTCTCCATTATTGTAGACTAATTCGCTTCTATGCAGTAGTTTAGGGTCTTCTAGATTACTCCTTATATCACTGGTAGTTTAGGGTCTTTATCTTGGACCTTCTATCACTAGTAGTTTAAGGTCTTTAGCTGGGTACTTCTATTACTGGTAGTTTAGGGTCTTTTAAATCGGACCTTCTATTGCTTTAGTTTATGGTATTTTAGCTCAAAACTTCCATTTTGTAGTTTATGGTCTTTTAGTTCGGACCTCCAATCCCTGGTAGTTTAGGGTCTTTTTTCTCAGACCTTCTCTCTCTATATTTTAAGGTCTTTTATCTCAAAAATTCTATTTTTGTAGTTTAGGGTCTTTTAGATTGGACCTTCTATTACTAATAGTTTAGAGCGTTTTAGTTCAGACCTTATATTAATGTAGTTTATGGTCTTTTAGCTCAAACCTTCCATTTTTGTAGTTTAAGTACTTTTAGCTCAAACCTTGAGATGCGAACCAGTATAAAGTCTTTCTTCTAGGAATTGATTGATGAATTTATGGAAGACATGCTGGGGTTGACCCAAAATGCTCTAGGGTTCTAAGTTCCACCACAGTGTTGTTGGGGATCATGAGGTTTAGAGTTCCTTTCCTGTAAGGATGATATGACTTTGATTGATAGTTCAAAGCCCTTATGAATCAGATGCATGGTCAAACAAAGGTGTCTCCACTATTTTACAAGGTTCATGGAATATTTATGATGGTAATATTGGTTGAGGGAGAAATACTAGTGAATCTTGGTTCACCTGGATAGTTGGAATGTGGGTGATGTAATTCAAAACCCAAAAGTTTGAGTTGATGAATATGGGATGGAGCAAACGTTATAGGGATGAACCATAACACCTTGAAGTTCTAGGTTTCACCATGGTGTTACTAGGGATCACAAGGATTAGGGTACCTTTCCTTCAAGGAGGAGAAACATCTGATTGGTTGGTCGAAGCCCTTACGTGTCAATAACATGGTCAAATAGAGGTGTCCCCAAACTTTTCCAAGGATCATGAAATATTCATGAAGACTCAAATTTTTGAATGATGAATTTGGTTATGAAGAAAAATCCATCCATAAAGGGTTATAGAAACCTAAGGAAGTTTAGATCTTAAATTGTGATTCTAAGGCCCTACGCCTTGTGGTTTCAAGTCACAAGGTGTGATCCATCGAAAGGTTTAGGAATGGAGTGTCATATTCTTGCTTTGGGAGAGTACAAAATAAAGTGACACAATGTTGAGGATATCAAATCCTCTTGAATAGTTTTTTATGGGGATTATAAATCATGGTCTAATGTGCTTGGGTCATGAGGATGGTATGGGAAAATCATGTTGAGAATGGCCCAGAATAGTTTGACGTGCCGAGTTCAACCACAGTAACATTAGGGATAATAAGGATCGAAAATCACTTTTTGAAAAGTGACACATTTGGTTGATGACCATATATGCATATGAAGGATCCATAGGCATACATACATAGTAAAAAATGGCATATTGAACCCGAGTATCTTTTTCCATGGTCTATAGAAGGTTTAAAATTATCCAAGGTGCTCAAATCATGAAGTGAAATATGTGGAAAAGGTAATATTCAAGAAGGTTTTGAGCAACCTAATAGTTTTTTCACTACCTTGTGAACATGATATCATGATGAGGATACATGAAACACCATTAATCTAACTTTTTCCCAGACCAGGGGGTCCAGTGAGCATGACTCGACTTTTACTAGGGCCACAAAGTGGACCCTATGAGCTTTATGCCTCATTTTTTATACCCTAATTTTGCCTAAAATCTGGAGATGAAGAGTTTAGTTATAAAAGTCATGAATTTTTCTTAGGAATCCCTTTGTGGGTTTTCAAACAGACAATATTTGTGCCTCTTTTTCTAGCAGTTTAAGGTTTTTCAATTTGGACCACCAAAGGCTAAATTTTAGGGTCGTACAAATTTGACCAAAGTATAGGCAGTTTAAGGTTGTGACACACATGAACCAAAAATTATGGGAATGTTACACAAGATAATAATTGGGATACCTAGGTTCAAGAGTATTCCAACATCCTTTTGAGTGGGAGATTAAAATGTTCTAAATCATGGCTCAAGGTTATTAGGTCATGAGTAATGATATGGGGCAATCATACTAGGGATGGCACAGAACACCCTTAGGTGTTGGGTTCCACCATGGTGATTTTAAGCTCATAAGAATCATAAATATATTTATATAGGGCCAAGATGTCTCTAGATGGTAGGTCTGAGCCCTTATGCATAAATAACATGGTCAAATAGAGAGATATATTTTTCTTTACAAGGGACATGGAAGGTTTTTGGAAACCCAGGACACTCAAGAGAAGCCCTTCCGTCAATTCTCCCTTTGGTCTACTACTCTTGGTTCTCATAGTCCTGAGTAACTAAAAATTCTCAACGCGTGTATACCGTCCAAGTATACCTCAAGAACTACTTGGCTATCAACTAAGGCTCAACAGCAATAATAAAACAACACTTCCACTATCTTATGACTAGGCATGGCAACTGGAAAAACGCCAAACAGGCAGAACAAGAAAGGAAAAGCAATCTGAGCACAAACAAAATACTCTAATCACAAGCAATAACCTCTATTAAAGAAATCAAGCAAGAAAGAAAGAAATAAGGGCAAAACAGGAAACACGCGATACCCCGTTCAAGGGTATTGGTGGAATTTGCACAAAATACTCAAAGACTTTCTACAGAAAGGCACAAACCACCTACCTCAATCCTAGGAGATCGATATACATGAACCTAGATGACATATTCCACTTAGAATGATGTAGATCTGAGAAAACACACAAAACGTTCATCCCACAATAACTTAAAAACAAGGAGAAATCAAGAAACAAGGCTCAAGCAGAAGGAAGAACTCACCGCTGCGCTTCCAACACAATCGACCGTGCTCGAATCGGAGAATGGACGGCGAGGCGGGAATCCGTTGAAGATCCGGCCGTATGGTCACTCCCGGACGGTCGAAAACTGAAGAAGAAGACGAATATGGGGGTTAGGCATGACCCCGGTCCGTTTAATGAAAAAAAAGAAAGTACACGGCATGTATTTTTTGAGTACACGGCGTGTACTTCGAATTTTTCCATACTCCGAAATAACCGGCCTCCACCTCAGCCTTACACACCGTGTGTGTGGCCCGGACATGTCCAGCACATGACTTCGAGCTGGAATAGAGTACACGGCGTGTACTCAGAAAGTACACGCAGTGTACTTCTGAAATTTCCAGAAAATCTATTTTTCTAAAAAATTCCAGAAAAAGGAAAAACGTACCTGCACGAAGATCCAGGTTCTTACAAACTTCCCCACTTAAAGAAATTCGTCCCCGAATTTCCCTAAAGAGGTGGAGAAGAAGAATCCCTGAACAGCTCCGGCCACTGCGATCATACATCGGCCTCCCTCTCCCAGGTCTCGTCCTGTACTCGCCCGTGCTGCCATAACACTCGTACCAAAGGAACAGACCGCCCGCAGAGAACCTTCGTACTACGATAGACAATCCGGATAGGATTCTCCTCGAAAGACGCATCCGCTTCAGGCTCGACTTCCTCGAGCTGGAAGACGTGAGAAGGGTCTGAAACGTAACGTCGGAGTTGAGAGACATGGAAGACGTCGTTCATGGCCCGATACCTCTGAGGTAGCTGCAACCGATAGGCGACCGACCCCACTCTCTCCAAGACCTCAAACAGCCCGACGTACTGCAGTGAAAGATTACCCTGTCTCTGAATCCTTTTGTGTCTGAACCTCGGTTCAACACATAGAAAAACCTGATCACCGACCTTGAACTCCAGAGGTCATCTCCGCTGATCAGCATAAGACTTCTGCCGAGACTGTTCTATAGCCATCCTCTTCTGAATCAGCTCTATCTGCTCTGAAGTCTCTTGAACAAGACGAGGTCCCAGCAAAGCTGCCTCTCCTGCCTCCAGCCAGCATAAGGGTGATTGGCATGGCCTACTGTACAAAGCCTCGTATGGTGCCATCTGAATGGTCGTCTGGAAAATGTTGTTGTAGGCGAACTACACCAGAGGAATATGCTTCTCCCAAGAACTGCCAAAGTCAAGGATGCAAGCCCGGAGCATATCCTCAAGCACCTGGATCGTGCGCTCGGACTGGCCATCAGTCTGGGGATGGTATGCTGTACTCAAAAGTACCTGTGTACCCAAAGCCTTCTGAAGTCCCTGACAGAACCGAGAGGTAAAGAGCACATCTCTGTCTAAAACAATAGATCGCAGAACACCATGAAGATGCACAATCTCTCTAATGTAAAGTGATCCCAGATCATCGACACTAAAGGTCTCCTTGATCGGCAAGAAGTGAGAAACCTTTGTAAGTCTGTCGAAGACAACCCAAACAACATCGTTCCCTCGTGGTGACCTCGACAACCCAGTCACGAAGTCCATCGAAACATCGTTCCACTTCCACTCCGGAATGGGTAACTGCTGTAAAAGGCCTGCTGGTCGCTGATGCTCTACTTTCACCTGCTGACAAGTCGAACATCTCATGACAAAACTAGAAACATCCTTCTTCATACCTGGCCACCAGTACTGGCGATGAAGATCCTAATACATCTTGGTGACGCCAAGATGAACTGCCCAAACTAAGGAATGGAAATCCCACATCAGCTCCTCACGTATGTTTGCTGGCACCCATACACGTCCTTGGAAATGAAAGATCTCATCCTCACCCACTGTCCATCCAGGAAGAGGGTCCCCTCCCGACACACTCTCCCATAGGACTAAGCCTTATGAGTCTGATAGCTGCCTCATCTGTACCCGATCCAGTAGCGTGGAGGTAACAGCTACGGAAGAAAGAAAGGTCTGTCCCCGTCTGTCGTGCACCTCTAGATGCATCTCAAAGAATAGAGACATCAGCTGCCACTCACTACTAGCCTCTTGAACCGCCTAAATCTGATTTCTCCTGCTCAACTCATCTGCTACGGCATTTCCCTTTCCCGGCGTATAGGCAAGCTCGAAGTCAAAAGACTGTAGATACTCAACCCACCTGCGCTGCCTCAGATTCAGATCACGCTGAGTGAAGATATACTTGAGACTCTTGTGGTCAGTGAAGACCACAAAGTGCTCTCCCAGAAGATAGTGTCTCCAACAACGCAAGGCATGAACCACAACTTCCAACTCCAGATCATGCGTAGGGTAGTTCCTCTCATGTGACCTCAACTGCCGAGACCCGTACACAACGACTCCATCTCCCTGCATAAGCATAGCTCCCAGCCCGATACCCGAAGCATCACACTAAATAGTGTAGCTCTTGCCTGGCTCTGGAAAAACTAGTATCGATGTTGACGTCAACCTCCCTTTCAGCTCCTGAAAGGATGACTCACAAGAATCTGTGTAACGACCCGAAATTTTGAATAAATCTTGTTTCTTAATTTTATGTGTTATTTTATTTTATTTTTATACTCAACAAAAATGTTTCATTTAATAACATGATTATAATTAAAATGAGACCGTTGGGTTTAGACGGTTATATGACCATTGGTCAATATGACCGCTGGAAACTAAACGTTTTGATTATTATCTCTAAATACAAGTAATCTTGGTTAATTATTATAGAAAGAAGATTCGATGGCCTCACCCAGTAGTCTTGGACCGATCGAAGCCCATCTAACAGAACTTGGGAAGGAGGTAGCACCACTGGGCTTTGCTCTGGACCAAACCCAAGTTGAACTTCATCGTGTGAAGCTAGAACGGAATCGCCTTTGAGAGAAGTTCAAACTGATAGAAATTACTACTCGTGCGATGTTAGCCGAGCCTCCCTCAGATTCTCTCACCTTAGCACACCTTACACTTAGGTCCTATGCTGGTGTGATAAGGGGCTATGTAAGGAGACCGTAACTGCCTTGTGTAATCCTTTTTTTTAAATAAAAATTGGGATTTATTCTTATTATGAAGTTTATGAATTTTTAAATGACTGGATAAATATAGTATGCATATTTTTGATGAATTTTAGAAAAAGGATATTTTAAAAATGTTTATGTAAACCTTAAATAATTAAAAATGTGTAATGATTTTCAAAAAATGGTCTTCTACAATTATGTTCATTACGAAATTTAGAGTCTAATAAGATCAACTTGATTTTTGATGAATAGTAAATTATGAATAGTGATTTTATGATTAGGATTAGTAATGTGTCCAAATGGATTAGTAATCTCACTTAAAGAAAGTATTAATATAATTTAGGCACCTTGATTAAGTAATGTGATTCAATAAAATGGTTAAATAACGGTTTCATAAATTATTATTCAAGTATTAGTTTTTTCGAGTGAATAGTGTTTTTTAATTAAAAATTAAATTAAAATTATTTAAAAAAATTATTTTTATAAAATGGATTTCATTTTTGAACTCAGAGCATCGATATTATGTTATGGTAATTTTTGGGGTTTTTTCTGAAAAAATGAATTTTCGGTGAATAGTGTATTTATTTAAAAAATAAATTAAAAATATTTAGAAAATTATTTTTATAAAATGGAGTTCATTTTTGAAATCAGAGCATTGATATTTGGTTAAGGTGAAATTTTGGGATTATTCTGAGAAAGTTGAATTTTCAATGAATAGTGAAAATACAGTTTTTAAGTTACGGGTGTTTAATGACATCATTAAATGATGTATTAAGTTTGTAATCAATATTTTGGACTTATGAATAGTAAGATAAGGTATGAGGTGTCCCAAGTGGCCAATACCATGGGAAAATACCATGGGAAAGCCCATGGTTTTTCCAAAACCACTAATGAGGTGTCCCTTGGCCATTAATGCCTTGTCCCCTCACTTTCCCTATAAATACCAAGCCATCCTCTCATCCATTCGACTCCCCACTCTCCCCCAACGAAGTTCTGGTCTCATTACCTCCCAAGGAGTCCTCCCAAGGTGCCCCCAATCCCTCAAGGTCCCAACCTTTGAGTTTTGAGAGTTACGTTTTAAGGTAAGGGATCCGATCTCTCTCTTTCTTTTCAAGAAATCTCTTTTATGTAATTTCGTTTATGCTCCATGTTATTATGTTAAAGGGTGTTCTTTTATACTACTCTTACTGAATTTTTCATGTTCACATAATGAGAGATCCCCTCTTACTCTCATTGTTTCGTTTTATGAAGTTTTAAGTGGCGTCGTTAGGCTGCCGAAATTTTTGTAACGGATTCTTTCTCCCTTTTCAATTTTCAAGAACTATTATCATGTAAAGTATTTCAAGTTAATTTTTATTATGTTGGGGTATGATCTCTAAATTTATCATACTGATCTTTTATGATCATATGATGAGAGACCCCATTTGATCTCTTCAATCCAGTATTTTTAAGTTTTAAGTGGCGCCGTTAGGCTGCCGAATTTTTAAGTGGTTCTTTCACCCTTCTCATTCTTTTCAAAGTTCTACTTTCATGTCAAGTATTTCAAGTTCATTTTTAATTATTTTGGGGCATTATCTCTATATCTATCATACTGAACTCTTATGTTCACATGATGAGAGACCCTATTTTATCTTTTTAAATCATTTTTGTTAAAGTTTAAGTAACGCCGTTAGGCTGCCAAACTTTCATAAGAAAAATCTAATTTTTTTCTTCCTTCCATGTTTTTCATTTCAAATGGTATGTCCTTGAAATTTCATTACCATGATCATGTATCATTCTTATTCTATCCATATACTATTTTATGGGACATTTATGATTGTTTGACCCATTTCCCCTCTCTTTTTAATGTCTTCTAAAACCTCGTAACATAGCCGTTATGCTGCAGAATTTCCGTCTCAAAATGTCTCTCTCTTTTTCTAAAGTTCTTTTATATTATTAAGTGAATACTCAAAGCTCTTTCTTCTAAAGGGGTATTCACATATATACCAAAATTTTCTATTTTAAATTCTGGTATTTACATACATGATACCCACCTTCCTTTTCTGTGGGTTTTAAAGTGACGTAAAGATCATGTCTTTAATGCAGTTTTTAAAACGTTGTGATTATGAAATGAAACCCATTTATTTTATGATATATGGGTTATTTATGAAATGTTTGATTATGATATATTTGTCTCACATGATAATAAAGTCAAATTTAAGGGTGTGCCCTGATAGCGCTCCAATGCATTGCGTAATGATGTAACCACTAGAGATTACAATTTTCACGATACCTTGGTGAATAACCTTGGTAATTTTCAAATGACACCTTGGGGATGGACCTTGGTGATATGTTCATGATTGTCTATGTTAAATGATGTAGCCACATCTTCAAGTTATGAAAATGTTATTTTTATTATGATATGCCTCATGATTTCATTCTCATGCCTTAAAGTTATTTTCATGACCTTATTGAAGTATCTCAAGTTCACATGTAAAATGTTTCTCTTGTTTCCCTTACTGGGATTTTTGCTCACCCTTTCTTTTGATGTATGTCCCCAGGTTAAGTGATGAAGTAATGAACCTAGGATGAACATGAGGAGAATCCTTTCAAGTATTTTAGAAGAATGTTTTATGTTTTCATGTTTAAAGTTCCTGGTTTCCAAGACACTAAACCTTAAAGATCCTCGGATTTGTAAAATGTAATGAAAGTTTATGTGATAAAAAGGGTGGATGATATAATCTGACCATAAGAACTTCGCCCCCTTCTTGGTCAGACCTTTCAAGGGTGCTGCTAAATGGGAAAAGTACCGAATGAAGCATCTGTAGTATCCTGGCAGCCCTAGGAAACTCCATACCTCAAAGACGTTCTTCGGCTGCTCCCAGGAAACTACAGCTCTCACTTTCTCTGGGTCTACAGATACTCCTGCCTCTGAGATGACATGACCCAAGAAGTGAATCTGATCCATCCAGAAGTGGCACTTCGAGAGTTTAGCATAAAGCCGATGCTCTCTCAGTGTACTCGGAACGATCTCAAGATGTGTGGCATGGTCGTGTCGAGTGTGAGAGTACACCAAGATATCGTCCATGAAGACCACGGAGAAGGAATCCAAGTAAAGATGAAACACTCGGTTCATCAGTGCCATGAAAACTACAGGTGCGCTCATGAGACCAAATGGCATGACCGTATACTCGTATAGACCATACCTGCTCCTGAAGGCTGTTAGAGGTATATCTGATGGTCTAACGCGCAACTGATGATAGCCAGACCTTAAGTCAATCTTCGAGAACACCCAGGCTCCTCGAAGCTGATAGAAAAGGTCATCAATCCTCGGAAAAGGATATCGGTTCTTGACCGTCAATGGGTTCAGCTTCTGATAATCCACACAAAGCCGAAGGGTACTGTCTGCCTTCTTTGAAAACAAAACAGGTGAACCCCAAGGAGAAGTACTGGGTCAGATGAAACCCTTAGCCTGTAGCTCCTCCAACTGCTTCTTGAGCTCCTTCAACTCAGGTGTGGCCATCCTATAGGGAGGAATGAACACTGGTGCCGCTCCCGGCACGATCTCAATAGAGAAGTCTACCTCACACTCCAGAGGCAAACCTGAAAAGTCCTCTGGAAAGACATCCCTGAAGCGATCCACCACTGGAGGAAAGTCCAACTGTGGAGTCCCCTGATCATCCAGATAAAGACTAGCAATCGGGGCTGTCACCCCTCCTAGCCCAAGATGCTCGAGTCCCGCACGACTCGCCCGAACGTCCCATTAGCCTCTATGAAGGAAAGATTCACCTTCTGGTGAAATGAAACAGACTCTGTGGTGATAACAGTCAACGAATGCCTGGAAGGGAATCAACCACTCCATGCCGAGGATGAAATCATAGCCTGTCATCTCTAGGACATAGAGATCCCATAAGAAGTGATACCCTACAACCTCGAGAGGGCACTCTCTACACTGGCATACACTAGATGTCCTCATTCCCAAAGGTGTGTCTAGTGTCAACGAGTCGGCAGAAGAAAAGATGCAGAGTCCAAGGCTCTCCATAACAGAAACAGAGATAAAACTATGCATATCACTAGTATCGAAAAGGGATGAAGATAAAACTGAGGCTACTAAAATCGTACCTCGAACAGTAGAAGGGCCGGGATCCTGCTCATGATAAGTCTACTCTACGGCGAAAGATTGGCCTGCACCGTGGCCCTACTCCCCTGACTGACCACTCTAAGCTGAACCTCCCTACTGGTACTGAGGGACTAGTGGATGACCACCACATCCTCGACCTCCACCTCAGCCCGAACGGCCAGAAGAACTCCAGTTCCCTGAATGGTGAGAGACTGGTGGGGCTGCTCCTGAACGAGGGGTCATGGAAGAACCCCGGTCACCTGATGCTTATGGGAAAACCTATCAGAAATGCTGAAGGCGACCCATCTTGCCGAAAGATCATAACTCCATGGGGTCTCTCTGGAACTACGGCCTCGTGTGCCCTGTCCGGCCACACTGGTAGCATGTCACCTGGCTGCCTGATGATGTGTCTCGCTTCCTCACATCACCGCGCGTAGGCTCCCTACGACGCTTCTTGCTGTCATATGAAGGGAATCTAGCTCTGGAAGCAAAACCGCCCTGACTCGCGGCTCCAGAGTCTCTCAGATTGCGCTCCACAATCAGTGTCTGGTTGACGATGGAAGTAATGGAAGTCAGCTGGAAGATGTTCACCTGCGAGCAGATCTCCCGCTTGAGTCCATCCTCAAACTTCCTCGCCAAGAACACCCCACTCCCATCCCGAAGGGGTGTAAAACGCTGCAGCTCAGTGAAACAAGAGGAATAATCCATGACAGATAGAGTACCCTGCTCTAAGCTCATGAACTCCCGGGCTCAATCGGCCCTCAGGGTCTCCGGGTAGAAGTAGTCGTAGAACACGCGCTGGAACTCCTCCCAAGACATAGCCTGCTGCTGAACCACCTGTGAGATCACATCCCACCACCTCTTGGCAGAGTCTCGGAGCATGTAGGTGGTGAGCTTGACCCACCTCTCCGGAGGTGTCTCCAGATGCTCAAATATAGTCAGCATGGCTTCCAGCCATGACTCTGCAGCCTAAGGTCCTCCCTCCCCTGAGAACGTGGGAGGATGCTGGTGCTGAAAGACCCGCGTCAAGTCTGCCATAGATGAGGCAGGAGGCGGTGCTCCCTGGACGGCCTGCATCATCCTCATGAAACCTTCCCTGAACTGCACATCAGCGCCTGCAATTGGTACAACAACCGGTGCCAAGGCTGGCTCGGGTGGGGGATCGACATGAAGTTCCTGATCAGCCCTGTCTGGCATCTGATCACTACCTGACGACAGACGTACGACCGGAGGATGTCTCAGAGGCATAGCTCTGAAAGATCAAAAGCACACCTTGGATCAGGAAAACAAGGACAGAGAACACAAGAGTACAAAACGGGAACAGGGGAAGAAAAACACACAAGATTGAAAAACATGACTACACAGCGTGTATAAAACTACATGGTGTGTCTTCTTAAACAGCTGACATGGGCGTGTAATCCTTCCCTACAAATCGTGTACACTAAAAACTACACGGCTTGTTGACTCCCACACACGGCGTGTACTTGAAAACTATTCCTTTGCCCGAGTCTCCTTACACGGCTAACCCACACGGTCCGACTTAACCTGAGACTACACGGCGTGTTCGAAACAAACACGACGTATACTGGACAAGGCTTCGGCGGCCCATGTTGTTAAGCACACGACCGTCTACATAGCTGAACCCTACACGGCGTGCTCTGAACAAACACAACGTGTATAGGTGAAGGTGACACCGTCCCGTGTTGCTCGTGACACAGCCGGGTACCTGGGAAAGTCGACACGGCGTGTTACGAACAGACACGGCGTGTGGAAAGGAAGGTAACGCCGGCCCGTGTTGTTCGTGACACGGCCGAGTACCTGGATAGGACTACACGGCATGTTCTCTACGGACACAACATGTTCTACCCAAGATTCCCCAACCTGTGTTGTTAGTGACACGGTCTGGTACACGGCTCCGAACTCATACGGCGTGTACCAATGGTACACGGCGTGTTCCCGAAGTTACTCCAACAATGTGTTCTTCTCACACAGTCAGTGACACGGCCTGAAAACTACATGGCGTGTGCCCGAAAAGCACATGCCGTGTATTCTAGGTTTTTCTGGACAGTAGCTCAGAAACTATACAGAATTCCAGAAACACTAAAACAAGGAAAAAAGGTGCCAAATTATGATCCGTGAGGGCCCATAACACCTCAAGAACCCAAAATTCGGCGTTCATTTTTAAGAAAGGAACAAAAAAGAATAGTTTTCTAACATAACAACAGAGAATCTATCAAGAATCTATCACAATAGCATGCATAATCTACACAGAGCCTATCACAACAGCATGCAATCGCTAATGCACCCTAGATGGCATGGCAAGAATGCATGACATGTGATTTCTAAAAGTGCCTATATGATACATGATATGGAATACCCTCATCTCATCGGGTTGCGACAGAAATAGAACCAAAATATCAAAACAATAACCACACAAGTCATACGAATCACTCTAGGTGAAAACATACCAACCATAAAATCTCAAAACCAGAAAACTGCAATTAACGAGGTAGTATGGATTTTCCCTGTACACGGGTTAGCTACTCCCGAGCACAGCTTAATGCCAAGTACCGAATCCTTTCTATCCCTGGATAAGGTCTCCAAATAGTAAAGCAAGGGAAAAGAACTCCTCTGATACCACTTTTTAACGACCCGAGTCCGGAGCCCCTCCACTGGTGCCCCATACCCGGTTCGCCACATGACCTCAAGCGTGTTTCCCCGAACACCAGAGGCTGCCGACTAGCAGTGAGGGCCTTGGTGAGTCAGTGGGGAAACTATGCCCTCATTCAGTAAGGTATACAAGGTAAGAAACAACAATAAACAGCGGAAGAAGTAAACAACATGCATAACAACAGAAACCAAAGAGCAGAAGCAATGTAGAGATATAACTATGATGAAAATGATGCAGTAGGTACAAGTATCTAAGGAAAATAGAAAACAAAACAACGTGATAAAATACAACTGAAACCAAGTGCAAAAGAAAATAAAAATAATCTCCTCAGCATCGTGAGCCACAGCTCGGTCCCATGCTCCCCAGCTCCTGGTGCAATCAAGATCCTGAAGTAGAAGGGCGCTTGCCCTTGTCTATACCTGCAGCAACATAGTCTGCTTGGGCCCAAAAGAATGGCCCAAACAGGGTGTGAGATACAATCCCAGTAGGCAATCACCCAAATATTTGTGCCTAACAGTCAATGAATACATGGCATTACTAAAACAAGAAGCAGTAGATAGAAAAGCACAAATAGCTACAATCCACAGTTCTAACAAGTATAGAACACAAGTAAGCAGCCAACAACAAGAAGAAAACAGGTAACCCTCTGGGTATCTCTCACATTTTGACCCATATGGTTCAACCTCTAAGTACTAGCAACCCTCTGGGAGGCACACACAGTCTCACCCCTCTAGTTCAGCTACGTAAATTAAACAGACTCTCTGGGGAAGCACTCACCGTCAATTCCCCCTATAGTCTCGTATCGTGCTAAAGGCTCTCTAGGGAAGCACTCAACGTCAATTCCCCCTATAGCCCATGTCGTAATTAAAAGACACTCTGGAGAAGACCTTCCGTCAATTCTCCACTTGGTCTCGCATCGTGATTAAAAGACACTCTAGAGAAGCCCTTCCGTCAATTCTCCCTTTGGTCTACTACTCTTGGTTCTCACAGTCCTGAGTAACTAAACATGCTCAGCGCATGTATACCATCCAAGTAAACCTCAAGAACTACTTGGCTATCAACTAAGGCTCAACAGCAATAATAAAACAACAGTTCCACTATCCTACGACTAGGCATGGCAACTGGAAAAACGCCAAACAGGCAGAACAAGCATGGAAAAGAAATCTGAGCACAAACAAAATACTCTAATAACAAGAAATAACCTCTACTAAAGCAATCAAGCAAACAGGCAAGAAAAAAGGGCAAAACAGGAAACACGTGATACCCCGTTCAAGGGTATTGGTGGAATTTGCACAAAATACTCAAAGAATTTCTACAGAAAGGTACAAACCACCTACCTCAATCCTAGGAGATCGATATACGTGAACCTCGATGACAGATTCCCCTTAGAACGATGTAGATCTGAGAAAACACACAAAACGTTCATCCCACGATAACTTGAAAAAAAAGAGAAATCAAGAAACAAGGCTCAAGCAGAAGGAAGAACTCACCGCTGCGCTTCCAACGCAATCGACCATGCTCGAATCGGAGAACGGACGGAGAGGTGGGAATCCGTAGAAGATCTGGCCATACGGTCACTCACGGACGGTCGAAAACTGAAGAAGAAGATGAATATGGGGGTTAGGCGTGACCCCAGTCCGTTTAATGAAAAAAAAAGAAAGTACACGGCGTGTACTTTTTGAGTACACGGCGTGTACTTTGAATTTTTCCATACTCCGAAATAACCGGCCTCCACCTCATCCTTACACACCGTGTGTGTGGCCCAGACACGGCCAACACACAGCTTCGAGCCGGAACAGAGTACATGGTGTGTACTCAGAAAGTACACGGTGTGTACTTCTGAAATTTCCAAAAAATTAATTTTTCTCAAAAATTACAGAAAAAGGAAAAACATACCTGCACGAAGTTCCGGGTTCTTACAATTTACAACTACTTATGACACGTTCTAAATCCTCTTGGTAATTGATGATCCGAGAGATGGAGTCAGTGGAAGATATTTCCCCAGCCTGGAAGGCTAGGTTTGCTCATGGACTACTACTACGATAGATTCTATTGTGACCTATTTGATATGATATAGCTATGTTCATGATGGATTTTGGTGTAATGGAAAACTATGAAGGGAGTTAGTTTCTATGATAAGTTATTGAGTTGAGTGAAACTTTGTCTTCGGTGTTTGAAATGCATTCCTGCTAATTCAAGGGGCCACGTTTGAAGATATTTTGGCTATCCTGTTCCTATTTTTGTGATTATTAGCATTATTGAAGTGGGGGTATTTCATTATAGTGACAAAATGTCTCATACGTTTCCTGATCCCCTAATTTCTCTAGAGGCTATGACATTACAAGATTTCATATCTAGGGAGTTCTACTATTCCATGGGAATGGTGAATTGAAACACTCAATAATTTCCCCATCCTTGAATATGGATGCATGAAATGGTTTCATAGATTAGCTGTCAAAGAGTTGTGATGAAATGGTGAAAATAGTGCTATATATTTGCATATTTATTTCCCAGTTTTGGGTCTTGGGCCATAGATATAACAGACATGTACATTTGATAATAGGGTATCTTGATGATAGGGAGGTGACCCTCATATCCTGGATAAGGGAGGTATCTATCCTTTAGTCACTGATGTGTTTCCCACATATTTTGGCATAAATAAGGCATACACCCCTTCTCTAGATCACGTGGAATGTTATATTTAGAAGTATCAAGGGTCCAAAATATGGTGGGGAGGTTTTTTCCAGCTAAATCTATCAATATGTCAATGTTGGGATCCTCTTCATCAGACTTACATGCCTCCATTTGGTCAGACCATAGAAGATTATTCTTGGGGCCATCTACTGGCTAGAGTGGATTGTTATAGGAAGTTGATGGGGAACAATATATGGTTGAACCTAATGTTTTGAAAACCTATCTATACAAAGGCATCTAAGTTTTGAGAACCTCTCTATATGAAGGTGCCTAGGAAAGGGGATGATTTCCTTGTTAGTGGGAGATATCACCATGGGGAGTCTTACTATGGTGAATGTAAGGAGTAGGGTCCCTGCAATCCATCTCCACACTACCACGAGGAATACTATCATAGTAATGATAGCCTTATACTTCATTTGAAGAATCAGTTGACCATTTGGGTGTTGAGAATGTGTCTCGAACAATATCAAGGACATTGGAATTGAGAATATTAGGGACATGAGCCTCCCAATTCATGTTCAGAATATGATGACCTACCTTTTGGAACTATTAAAGTATATGAACCTATTGTATGATGGTTGCTAAAATATTTTGATAACTGTCTGGTGCCATGGAAAATTAGAAAACTACAAAGAAGCTACTGAAATATGCCAATGATCCTCTTAATTTTTGTATGGAATTTGAGCCTTCCCCGAGTCATGTTCCTCTATCACTTGGTGAGTCTCGGTTAGAATGGGGATATGACCTCAATCCAAATCCTTTAGAGTATGCTGCTGGTCTTTCTTGATAGGAATATGAGCTTATCCTGAGTAATGTGTCACTCCGACTTGGTGATCCCTGATTGGAGCGAGAATATGAGCCTAGTCTGGATATGTATTCCCCATAGGAATATGCTGACATACCTCTAGAATGGGAGAGGGGATACAATACTCCTCTTTTAAAGCCTCATAACGATGATAATGTAGTCATTTATCTGTATAAGTAGGGATATGAGCTTGGCTTATGTGATCTGCTAGAATATGCTTGGTAGATTCACTGACAAGAATATGATCCTACCCCAAGGAATGTTCCATTCACACTTAGTGATCCCTAGACATAAAGGGATATGAGCTTGATCCTGGGCCGTTGGAGTATACCACTGGTCTTCTTCGACAAGAATATGAGTTTGTACTAAGGCATGTGTCTCTATCACTTGGTGAACCCCGGTTGGAGTGGGAATATAAGCCTAGTCTAAATATGAATTCCCCATCAGAATATGTTGACAAACCTTTGGAATGGGATAAGGGTTATGAGTCTCCTTATGTAAATCCTTAGAAGGATGCTGATGCAGTCATTTATCAGTAGAAGTAGGGATATGATCTTTGCTTCTATGATATGATAGAATATTCCTGGTAGATTCACTAATAGGAATATGAGCCTACCCCAAGGCATGTTCCATTCTCAATTTGTGAGACCCATCCAAAATGGGGATATGATCCTGATTTTAGGCCTTAGAAGTATGCCACTAGTCTTCTTTGACAAGAATATGAGCCTATCCTAAGTCATGTGCCACTCTCACTTGGCATTCCCCAACCAGGATGATGATATGAGACCTATCCTAGGCATTTAGAATATGCCAACAGTCTTCTTCGATATGAATATTCTCCTATCTCGAAGCATGTTCCACTCTCACTTGGTAAGCCCAAGTTTAAATGGGAATATGATCTTGATCTAGTTCCTTGACCTTTACCAGAATATTATGACAATCCTAATGGACAGGAGTAATAAATTGCACTTTCTCTAAAGCAACAAATTTTTTATACTAATCAGAGTGTTGTTCTACTCTAGCTATAGGGATATGAATATGCGCCTATCCCTATATCTATACTAGCGCTAAAATATGCTGGAAGAGTTATTTAACTATTTCTTAGATGTAATGACACTTTAAAAAAATGTGTGGACAGATGTGAGCCTACTCAATGGTTAATACTAGAATATGTTGGTAGACATCATAATTGGTAGTCATGATATTAGGTCATTCAAAATTATCTAGAATATTCCACACCTGATGTTTCTTCCTTATTGCCCATGCATGGGTATTAGAGGTGACAATGTGTTGGGTGGTATTCTTAGCAGGTGACTGAAGGGTACCAGTGTGATGGAGATGGCAATGGTAGTTGACATGGGTCCTACTTGGTGGACCATGAATTGAAAGGGAACCATAGTTATCTCCTTGGTCCACCTTCATTAGATATTGAAGGTGGTGATTATCATGTTTTGGAGATAAGATCCCAATGTAGTTGGCGGTGGTAATGATTTCCACTGGATTTACTGCAACTTTCTTTGGATGGTGCAGACTTGTCAGTTTCAGCACTTGGAGACCCTCATGGGAAGCCTTAGGGGTTAGGATCATACCATGTCGATGGTATTCCTAGACCATTTCATTTTCCACCCTACGCTAAATATGTCATGTGGGAGAAGTAATCTGAAGGCCCACATGGGTTGTAACTGTAGAAATTTTGCTAGAATGATCACTAGATGAAGACATTTCAGATCGAGGTGTTATTTACGAGAGTAGTATCTTCCATCATGAAGTTAACAATGAACAAGGTATCTGATTAGTGAAACATCATAGGCATGATATGTTCTCAATGAGATATGCATGGGTAAAATAATTGACCTTTCTTATCCTTTGTTTGGATATTCTAATTGCATATACTTGTCAAAGAAAGGGTGGAATTATTTCATAAGAACCTCAATTGTAGAGGGTCATCCATAAGATTCATGTCAGTTTTTCCATTTTTGTGTATGATATGCAAAAAAGATGGCCCAACATCTGGAAAATCGATCATTCTATTATATGATATACTCATGTCAGGTTCACCATTTGTTTGTGCGTATGATATATAAACAAAATAGACTAATGCATAGTCAACTAATCATTTAATTATTTGATAGATTCATGTCAGGTTCACCATTTCTATTTTTAGGAAAGATACAACTAAATTGAATTTGGTTTACCATGAAAGTTTATTGTGTTGGGGGGGGGGGTTCAATGGCTTGAACAATCATTCATGTTAGGTTCACCATTATTTTTCTTAATGGAAACTCCCAACAGTTCCCACATCCATAATTGGGTATAGAACTGCTTTCCAAAGGATGTATCCAATTGGGGTTTCAGACCCAATGATATTTAGGAACTCACATTGGTCAATAGGATGAGAGTCTGGTCTCATCTACCCTTTGGGGGGGGGGGGTGAATTGTTGCCTACTCTGGCACTCTCTTATATATTTAAGCTATGTTTACGAATCTATTCCATATCCCGATACAAAATCGGTTACCCTAACAAAACGATCATTAGTTAAAACCTTTTAACATATGATGAGGAATATTTTAGTGAGTCCATCTATATGTATATGAGGTTCTTCATCCATTTCCCCTAATGGGTAGCTTCTTATATGTTGAATCTATATTGCCAGGTACTTTGGAATTTTATGCCATGAAGGGAGTTGATTAATATGAAAAGGATGGGATTGAAACATTATGAGGTGGTGATTGTATTATATTTATAACATTAATCCAAATAAATGTATTTTTTTAAACAAATTTAGTTTAATGTTATGAAAAAAGGATTTATATGAGGGAAATCAGGCACCAGGTACTTGAGCTCGAGCCTTGAGGAGGTGTCCTATGTATCCTGGTTATAGCAGGAATCAGAGTCATCATAGTTCAGTCATGCTCTTAGGACTGGACCCGGGGTAGATTATAACACCCCAATATTTTATGGTATGTATCTTCTTAAATAAATTCAATTTATTTTATAGTTTATATTACATGAAACACCAAGCTTAAATGTACTGCAATATAATATTAAATATTAATATGACTGTTAGAATAGTAATGTTACCAATAGAAATAGTAATCTGTCCATTAGAATAAAAACCACACTCATAAAATTATAAATAAAATGTAGGTATCTCAGAAATGAAAATATGATATATTTATATCATGGAATAAGTAAATAAATGTTTTAAAAATGATAAATTATGTGTTTGTATTTTTGTGAAATATAAATGTTAATTTACAATTTTATAATTAATATAATGATTTAAAAGAATATTTATTTTCATAAAATGGATTCATAAATTAATATTTTGTTGTATTATAATTATAATATATTCTTATGAGACCATAATTATTTTTTCAATGTTTCGTAAAATCTGTTATAATATTAAAATAGATATTTTTCAAATAAATGATGATTTTATTAAAAAATTAAATTTCTCATATTTATAAAATTATTTTTATAAAATGGATTCAATTTTTTTAAATATACCCATTGAAAATGGGTAGGGTGAATTTTTGGTATTTTTATAAAATAGTTGATTTTTTTTGTAAATAGAAATATGGTAAATTATGGTATTTAATAATATAAGTAGATAAATGAATTATTGATTCATGGATGATATATGTATGTTGTAAGAACCCATTATTTTGAACTCAAATTCTATAGTTACTTTATGTGAATCAACACTATTGATATTCTTGATCCAAAATAATAAATAAATGAATAAAATAATAAAAAACACCCCTCACACCACTATAAATACCATCCTTCACCACCCCATCTCCTCACAGACTATAGGCCTTTAAGATTGTTTAAATTATGCCCAATTCCCTTCCCAATCCTCTTCCACATGTCAAATACCTTTTTTTATTACTAAAATACCTAATCTAATTTTCTTAAGGTGGTTCTCAAGGATACAATATTCAAGAGCTAAATCCTCCTTCTTTCCCTTTTAATTTCTTTTGTTTTCTTATCCTCTCCCCACCACCCCTATACAAAGTGATATTATAACTCTAGTATAATATATATACTATAATTTTATTATTTTAATGAAATATCTATAATCAAATCTCTTCTCTTATCTTTTTTTCTAAAAATGAAAACATCGTCCGTGATATACTGATTCACAACCTTTATGGACGATGATTTTTCGTTTTACTTTACCACCTTAAAGGTTGTTCATAAAACCATTAATATGGTTAAATAATATTTTAATATACATATTATAAGTTAAATCATGTTATAGAACCAATATATAAGCATAATTTTAAATAAAATGTCACAAGTTCATGATGGTCGTAAAAACCATCAAAATAAATAAAGACATTTTCATCAACATTTTATCTAATGAATCATACTCATACCATATAATCAAATGATATATGAGACCATTTATATTTTTTTAAGTTCATAAATACTAAATAATTTTACTTATGGATATTTTACTTCCATTTGAAAAGAACTCCCATATTTATACTCAAGAGAACCGACCATAAAACCATGAAATGAACGCTCCCGAAACAACAAAATTAAAAATTATAACTCATAAAAATGGCCATAAAATAACTTAATAAAATTAAAATAAATAAATATGTGTTGAATAAGTTTTTAATTAAGTAATTAATGAATCTAATTTTATCATCCAGGACATTAAGTACAAGTGAAGAACACTTTTAGACAAAGGTTAGAGTTTCTTATCTCACTTTTAATTCTATGAGATATATCCCTTATTCAACACTTATTTCCTTAATTTTGTGTACATACTTCCATTTAATATATCATATCATGAATCTATTTATCTTAATGGCATTAAATGTTTCATTTTATGATTATTAATTTTATGGGTCATGCAATTTCACTGATTATAAAGTGGTAAGGGAATTCATAACCCAATTTTAATTCTTTGGGTTAAACTTCTACTCCATTAATTATGACATGATATGGTTATGTGTCAAATGAATTTTTGTCATCTTATTTTTTATTTCCACTTTTTTATGTGGATTTATAGTTGATACACATAATTGATTCATTTGGTTAACGCTCACCCTTCCTTTTAAAAATACTATTTTAAATGTTTTTTTCAAAATTTAAAAGGAACTTTTTTTTAACTTATACAACATGAGTGGATTTTACCAATTTAATGATGCCTTAATGTATTGATTAATCCATTAAAAGTTTACAGGGTTGTTTTCAAATAAATATTTTTCTTTAATAATTGTGTAACTTTTTAAATAAAATATTTTGAAGTAAAGTTTTATTTTTCTCAAGAATTTCTCAATGATTTTATTAGAGTATTTTCATCTATGCCAGCATCCTTTGTTGGATATTATGCATAATTGAGGTTGATGTATTATGATACCATCTACCATATTTTATTAATTTTTTTATGATTAGTTTGGCAGTGGATGTTCTATTTTGACACCTTTAATCATATTACATTGTATGATTTATGATTATATTTATTATTTGGGGAAAGTTATTTCATATTTTAGTTTCAATATGAATATATATGTTGATTATGTTTTAACCCTTTTATATGATGAACACATTTCACTTAGTAAGTGATGTTTAGGGCCCACTTTAGCCCCTCAATGCATCAGTAGGTCTCTTGAGAAAAAATAGTTTGGGTATTGGATGATGTCTTACATGGTTATGTTTGGTGTCTTGGAAGAAGTCTTTATGGTATGTTTATCATTTACCAAATTATTCATTAACTCATTATGATATTAGTTATTAATCATCCATTTGATTATTATCCTAGTATAATATCCATGGTTAAGTTTCATTATCATGTGATTATTTATGTGGCATTATTTGATCAAATTTTATTCCTTCCATATTATGATCAAGATTACATTTTAAGGACATGTGTTTTTAGATATTAAAATTACCGTATTATTTATGTTTATTTATGATAGATTTCCTTGTATGCTCACCATTACCAAGCATCTGAGCTCACCACTTTGTTTTGTTTTGTTTTTCCCCAGGATGCCAATATTTATATTATGATTGACATGTAGGGATAATCTAGGAGAATAATGGTGTTACCAATAGAGTTATTAAATTGTAATCCATTTCAAGTAATAATGTAATAATTATGTTTGTATCTAGTTTTTCGAAGATACTAAAATATTCAGTCCTTTGTGATGTAATCTCTCGTACTTAGTACCAATGTAATAAAGTAAGGCACCAAATTCGGGTTACTAGTGTCGAGATCTTTACCCAGATGCCCTTATATGGGGGCATTCATATCATGAAACTCATTAGTGATTACCCACTAAAATTTCCCTAGCTAGTGGAGATTCATGATGTGAATGAAATGACCATTGTAACTCCATAATCCCACATGATCCATGCTAATTGTGAGAAAAAAGGGATATAAAATAACCAGTCTCACAACTTGTGGATGCAGGACTTATGTACTGGGAAAACCCTTCAGGTGTTAAACATGGATCTCATGCCTTAGGAAGACGTCCTAAATATATTAGTTATTATAGGAATTAGAGATATCATAGTTTAGTTGACCCCTCATCCCACTGATGGATGAGGTATAATGATCAGCCCATGGGAATGATTGGGTCCCAAAGGTTGAAATGGTGAAGAAATAGGGGGAAATTACACTAAATTGGATTCCCATTTGAGATTGAGCCTCTAGAAGGAATCCTATGTATCCCATTTATTATAAGAATTAGGGTTCTTGTAGTTCAGTTGATTGAGGATTACACACTGAGGCTTCCATAGTTTGTGGGAAATATTATATTATGCATCTGATCGGGGCTTACAAACCAAGGTTTCCCAGACATATGAACTGTACGAGATTATTATATCCTAAGGCACCTACTTGACCTGACCTAGTTGTCTACTTAACCATTTTGATTATCTTCCTGACATGCCTTAGTTGTTTGAATAACATGTAGGAGGGTGTATGAACATGTCTAGTTATATTGAAAACATGTTAAAAAACAATCACATGATCCATTTTTCCTATCCAAGGGACATCACATAATATAAATGGAAAGTTTAGAGGACACCACATGATCAAGGCTAACTTATCCATATGAAATCACAAGACCTGACTGACTTATTTTGGAGGCCATTGCATGATCCGACTGACATGTCTGGAGGAAATCACATGACCCGGGCTGACATGTCCTTGATTCCATTGCATGATCCAGTGGACATGTCCAAAGGACATCACATGATCCAGGATGACATGTACTAGTGTCAGCGTGAAACATGTATGACATGCTCAGAGGGTGTCACATGACCTGACTGGTAAGGCCAGAGGAATTTACAAGACCTAGCTGATACACACTGGCACTATCGCATAATTTGGGAGAACTATCTGAGGACATTTATAGATCTGGATGGTGATCCCAAATGGATTCATGAGACTTGGGTGGAATGCCTAGGGAGCACCATGTGACTTTCTCTAACATGTCCAAGGGATGCCTTGTGATCAAAATAATATGCCAAAGGAGCATCACATGATTTAATCGACATGTCCTGATGTTGTTGTATGATCTAGATGAATCATTTTAAGTGCATGAGGATCAAAATATGTGTTCTTCATGTGAGTCTCCCATATTTTAGTTTTTTATTTCAGTTTTTATCTCATATGTGCCTTAGATTTGTTCAGCGTTTTAGCTTGTTTTGGTTTCGTGTGACCCAATAAATATGCGGGATGTACTTAAAATAATTTTCCAAAAGTCCTTAATGTGATATAAAGTGATCATGAAAAATACCTATGTATGTCTAATGACCCCTTAGGTATTTCTACATACCATTACCTGATAGAATAATTTTCAATAATGAGATTTGACACTCCAAGAAGTTCGCTTCGATGCCTGTGTATGCCAGTGTGTGGATCCCAAAATCCAATTTTTTTATGTTGTGATGGAGGAATTTATAGGCCTCACCATCCTGGTTATACACCACCTTTTGTGGAACACATCTCATAGATTCAGGATAGAGTTGGTGGATGGATTTAATGAGCTTCACATGATTAATTCATGGTTTATTTAGGGGAGTTTCATGATTTCAGCAACCGTAAGACCATCCTGTTAGCTTCCCATTTATTGAATTTTGTATAATTAATGGAATCTTTCCTATTCATGTGTAAATTTCAAGGGACTTTCATAAGGTTATGTTGAAATGTCTAAAGGCCTTTATGAGATCAGGATGCCTGTTGAAAGGATCTCGCATGATCTAAGATGCTTTGTCTAGGACTTTCCATGAGACTAAGGTGGTTTGTCTGGGGGACTTCACAAGATCAAGTGGACATTTCAAAAGGGATTCCATGGGATCATGATGACATGTCGAGGGTGCCTCCATGAGATAAATGGTGATCTTCGAGGATGCACAACCCCTTTCACATGATATCAACTTATCTTTCCTTTGTATGAAGATCCCACAAGTTATCTTTTTTATTTATTTTGTTTATTTAAAAAAGGTCAGGGGTCTCATGACTTTGTATGAGTGGTGTTGAATACAATCCATATTCCCATCCATGATGCATCATGTGAATAATAAAGGGTCCTAGGGTGATGTGTGAGCATTATCATGGACAACCATTCCATTTGTCCTTGGAGATGGAGGGGGAGTGTAATATTTTTTGGATATGTTCAAATCCCTTATTGTGATGAGTGTGACATGCTAGCAGGCTATTATGTGACAAGGAAGACACGCGGCTAGGGATTCTATGGTGTATTGAAAACCACATGGATGCATCTAATGAAGATTATGACAGTCAAAGACCTATGCCTTTTTCATATATTCATCCTTATTTTTACAAGTATTTTTGGATGGTTTTCCAGGTGATCATCGGCTAATAGGTCATGTGATTTGGGGGAACTCATCTAACACCTTCTGTGTGATCAATGAATGCATCGAATGCCTTCACAAGAACAAAATGGTTTCTCAAAGGGGATCTTCATGATCTGAAGTAGTTCATGTGCTGTGTATGAATATTTCACATGACCTTTTTAAGGTCATTCAATCGTGTGTCTTTTGGAATATCACATGATCCGAGTGTTTCAACCACCTTCATTTACTTTACTTTGTAGAGAAAATAATACCCATTTCTCAGGTATTTATTCTCTTAAATATATTTCAATGCTCATTTGGTGGGTGTAAACATTAATCATAATTTACCTGATGAATTAAACTATCCTGAACAACATGTAACAAAAATCTATTCTTGAGAGATGATTTTTTTTTTAATTTTTGGGAAGTGTATTTTTTTTGAAATTGATGGGAGTTTTGGATTATTGGGAGGGAAAGAGATTGATAGAGGTCTATGATAAAATATATCTTCATAATGACAAATTACCAAGATTATGAATATGTTTTTATAAAATTTCATGAATTATTGATTCCCAATGGGTCCTCAGTGCATAAATAGGAATAAATTAATAAATATGTATAACACATTTCTAAACCATTACAAAAAAACTAAATGAATCATTACCTATCATGTTTAAAATTGATGTAAAAACATAATGATGTTTAAGGTAAATAAAATAAGATCCTATAGTAATTGGTATTTCATCATTGAAATTATTTTATAGTGGAATATTTATTTAAGGGTTGAATTATTACATCAAGGATGGTAAAATGGATAACATAAACACCAAAAAAAGGGGATAATAAAAATCATGTACATTAGTTATAGTTTTTTATTTTTCTAAAATTATCTCCCCAATATTATTGGGGAACAACCACTAATCCTATCATATTCCATTTTTAACAAATAATAATTAAAAATAAGGAAAATAAGTGTTTGACCCTCATCATATAATTTTTTATTTAATAATAAATTCACTATTAGGTTGATTGGGAACCAAAAAATAATTGACCAAACCAAACCATAAGATAAATAACCACCATAAAAATAAATACCCAAAAAAATTCACCACAAGTACAAAATTCAAATATTAGACTTAAAAATTAAAAAAAAACTAGTTGGAAGCAATCAAACCCAAGGATGATTCACATATCAAGACTTGTACCTCACACTAACTGAGGTCGTGTTATTTATGTAATTTCACATCACTATCAATCATTGATCATCCCCAACGATTCCATAAAATTTAGGACCATCACCTCCATGGTCTAACACCTCACCATTACCATCAACATAAAACATAATATAAAACCAAAAACCAAAAACCAAAAAAACAATTTCAATTGAAAACTGCTCAAAAAAGTGATTTAGAGACCATCATCACAACAATATAGATCATCAAATTGAATCAAATCTTGATTGAAGTAACTATGGAAAAAATCCTCTACCATCAATAAAAAAATACTCACCAATAGGATCCACTTCTGTTACACCTCCACAAAATAAAATTACCACCATCTCAAATTCCAAATCATCAGATAGTGGTTTCTTGAAGCTATATGATCCACCAATGCCACTAAAATAATATATACACAAAACACCAGCACTTACCATCATTGAACTGCAACTCGATAGCCCTGTAACCACCACTACACTACTATAAAAAGCACTAAATTTTCAAAACACTAGTTCACATATGATGTAAAGATATTGCTACAATGTCAATTTGGGTTAGAAGTACTGCCTCAATGTCTATAGGGGACCATTGAGGATGACACCTTATATGAATTGAAACAAGAACAACCACTCTATTATTTATCTCTGAACCTAATCAATAACCAAAATAAACTAAAAATGGTAGCTTTTTAAAATTACAATAAAACCCAATGAATTATAGAGAGGTTAATTAATCCATCCAAGAACCAAGATGAAAAGGAAAGTGGGAGACTAGATTTGGATGAAAGAAACCATCCAGATCAAAAATAAAAACTAAAGGGAATAAAAATATATAAAAGAGGCCAAAGATTGAAGGAACCAAAAGAAATATGATTAATATAGGCCTAATATTAGGATTAGATAAGAGAAAAAAAGTTCAAGATATATATAATTACCTCTATCATGTATGGATACTATAATAAACCATAATCTTTAAAATATAAAGGCAACCATGAGAGGATGATTCTCACCATTAAGTTTTTCACCCTTAATAGAACATACTTCGACACATCAGTGGGGTGTGTGGTATTAATATTAAATATTTGAATGGAAATTATATAGGGCATTATATCTCCAACTTAAAATGAAGATAAAATAGAGTTTGTAATCTCTTATATATATGAACCAGTGAAACACAACACATCAAAAAATAAATAATCTAATATAATATATAAAATTGAAAATATTCTAGGATCCATGAATTTTATATGATGTAATGGTTTGATTTATATAGATATGTTCATCCCATGATACCTCATCAATATACTCTATATTTAATTAATTTCATATGCTTCTTGTTTAATTACTTGGAATATTTAAAAATTTTCTCCACAATACTAATAATGGTCACGTCAACATGAACTTTTTAAAATTATTCAAATATTTACCTATAAAGAATATTACACATTGGGTTCCATAGTTTGGTTTATATTTATTGAATCATGAGTGTAATGGTTGTGTAATGGGACTCATCAATGGATGGTCACATTAACTTTATGGGTTACAACTCTACGGTGGGATTTTAAAAAAATAGATTTTCTGGTTTCATCAAAATGTTAAAACCCTTATGAATGGATGAATCAAGTAGAGGGGTAATAGGGATTATATGTTGTTACCATAACCTATAGGTATTTAAATTAATATTTCCCTTATCAATTAGTTTAAATAATGGTTCATATTAAAATTCTAACAACTTAGTTTTTTCTTCATAAGAAATTTGAATATTTTAAAAAATATTTATGAGGCCAAGCGCTAAGTCAGCATGAGATTATAGGATTGGGGTGGGGTACTATTGACATAATAAAAATATTAAATATATTATATTACATGTTTTTAGTGATTTTTGAAATAATGGGATAACTAAAAAATAGATTCTTGGATCAAAATTCTAATAATTCCATCAAATCCAGAATATGGTTTTTACCTTAGGCGTGACATAACCCTTGTTAGCATTAGGTGTTTGGTTAAAAAGTGGTCATGGAATGATTAGTAAATTAATTAAATAATCAATTAATTTATTTATACATGAACTAGTTCCCTCATATTTAAACCTGGTTATGGGAAAATCCTATGGTTAGCCACAAAACCCTAAGCAGTTGAGGAGGATCTATATAGGAGAGCTTTGTTGCCATGATAGATCGTGGTCTAATAGATAGGTACTTCTAGGATCATATAGACCAATGGGGTTAGTTTATCTCATTAATAACTATGTCATGTTACCATTATTACTCATTTATTCATCCAAACATGAGGTAGGGTGTTTAGTTTTTGTGCATTTATCCCCGTTTGTCTATGCCATGTTCAAAATGAATAAAAAATCCTAACAATTTGATTCATGTGTCGATCATTATTTTGCATGTTAAAAATTAACATCATTGGATTGATATTTATAATAATTTTTGATGTTTATTGGTTATTTATTTGACTTTATAATATAAATTAAACAAGGTTAGCCTAATAAATAGTTGATATTTGTTCCTCTTTTATGTTTTTTTCTTTTCTCCCACCTCTCATCATGTGATCGTCACCAACATTCTGTTTGGCCGACGGTTTGATAAATACCCAATAACCAATAATTTTGAAACCATTATTTAGAATAATTTATCAATTTAGTGGGATTGGATTTGGGATAAATGGAATTATTGAGGAGTAGTGATGACCATATTTTATTGAGGCATAGATCATAGACTGGTTCAAGGGCTTCCTTCAATGGGAGAGGTGATGCAGTTTCATAGCGTGATAGGAAAGAATTGAACGGTGTTTAGGTGGCCATATGTCAGCACCAATGATGTATAGGTCATTTTAGGCTCAAGATATTCCCTCCCCAATGTTATTTGATGAGGATTAAATGGAATAATAATTTCTGGTGAAAGATACATGAAGAACCAAGGGTTCTAAGAAAATCCTAACTACACGACTTGTAGTCCTAAGAACACATGACATGTTGTCCTCTTTGAGAAGTGGATATGGGTTGTGTGTGGATATAAATATCACATTACATATTTCTAGGAAAACACATCATTCAACCCTTATCGTCTTATCTCAGTGTGTACAAGGAATACATTCCCAATATTCTATATGTCCATACCCACTATATTCATTAGATCACACATTTTTGTATACCTTAGAGAATGGATCTATGTGTACATGGAGTACACAACTAGGATACCATGTCTCCCCACACACCATGTGTGTTGGGGAATATACCTTTTAATTTGAAAAGCACACAAATAGGGATGGTGTATAAGAGCACACTCCAAGTACACATGTTTGGGATGTAGTGCACGGTCTAGACCATATGGCACAATGATTGCCAAGATAACCTCTACACGCCATGTACCCCCAGTGGAAACACCATGTATCTATAGGAAGACATACCATATGATATGTAAAGATACTATAAGTTCCATACATATAGGTACACATCGTGTACTCTATTAAACATTATGTGTACTCTTTCAGGGAAGGATGGAGCCCTTATTCCCCTGCCTTGCATATATTCTTCTTTGAGACTCATATTCTATCCAGTGAGTAGCCTATCATGGTCATTTTTATGTGTATAAAGTGATGGCTGTCTTAGTTTTGGAATTATAGATATTAAATAAGGTGATATGAGCATGAATTTTCATTCCACGATGCCTGGACAATGGTAGTGATTAGGTTTGATCCATAGAGAGATACTAGGGTTGGAAACCCCTTATCATACCAGGGTGAAAGTACCCAATACTCTTTAACAAAGTAGTAGTAATTGGGTTTGATCATTGGAGTGTTAATAGGTTTTTAAACCCCCATGTTTCACTAGGGAATGATTCCCCAATAATATTTCAATTAGTAGGGTTGGAAACCACCCATACTACATTGGGCATAGGTCCTCTATCTATGGAGTGGCACCCCCCATCTTAGAGCTCTGACAGGCATGAGTCATCCACTAGATATTTCCCCCCTAAACTATGGAGCATAGTGGTGAGGATTGGGTATCAAACATGAATTATAGAGAGGTTATGTGAGATTCATTATTAGAGATTGTTCCCTCTCAGCTGTGGACCATAGTAGAGGTGTTGGTCCTCCACATGATTTCTTATGTGGTTGTATATTATGATGGGAATAAGAGATGATCATTTGGAGATAAAGGAAAAATCATTAATATATATTGGTTTGTGTATATTTAGATCCTCTTTCTCCCTTTGTTTAAGCATCTAGTTGAGAATATATGGGTTATGGATATTATGATTATTATGGTTGTTGTCTGATATACCGATTGACCTGCCCTCATGGCGATGAGATGAATACTCTCTATTTGATCCTTTTTTGATGATTTTGGGGTTTCCTATTGGGTATATTTATAATCACCCCTTCTTGAATTTTCTTACTTGTTTCATGTGCTATGAAGATGATAGGAATATTGGTAGTGACTTCGGTGGGGAATAGCAGTTCTTAGGAATATTGACCATATTTAGTGGTTGAACTTAGAGATCAAAAGTTGGGATCTCTTTCAAAATTTCCTTTTTTCTAGTTTCTGATATGTTAGGAGATTACTTCTGGTTGGATGTGTAATTTTCCCCTTATTCTTTGGTTTTATATTTTCAGATTCTGATGTATTCCAGAGAAGATATTTCATGTATGGTTATACTCTAGATGTTTTACTCTTTTATTAATTTTATGCACTTCTTCATGAATATAGTTGTGTGGGAATATTGGAACATCATTCCAAGACCTTACATTTCATTTTATGCCTTATTGATTCTTGTTTATATCACCTATCCTATTGGAGGTGGGATTAGGGAGTCACACTTGACTTACCGCTAACTAGGCTGGCCCCTGTGGGTCGGGTGGCAACATGGTGGTATTAGAGGGGTTCATCTTAGGACTGAAGTTTAAAGATATTCTAGATATGAGGTTTGGTTTGGGAACTATATCAATGGTTTTATTGTGTCTTGAGTTCATCTCTCATGCTAGTGACTCCAATTTTGGTGTGGTAGCTGGAATATCCATTGACCAGGACTCTGATAACCCGTATGTTGGATCAAAACATGTAGACACCCAGTGTAGGGAAAACATTGGTACATGTATCATATAGGAATTGGTTGTGGATTCAATGTCCTCCTTGATTCAGCTCCCCAGATATTATCTTATACCATGGTATGTATTTATAATTTTTATATTTCATCCATGATGAATTCCATATTGGATTTTAAGATAGTGTCTTAATGATGACCAATTGAGTGATTAGACCATAGTTTAAAGACCCACTGATGAGGTGTTCTTTCCAGGAGGGTACAAATCAGTGTTGCTACCTGTTGAGCAGTGCATGTACCCTCCTCTAGTGGTCTATGAATATAATCATTCACATGATGACTAGTGTGTGGATCCAGTTGGATAGAATAATGGTATTCATAATATTAATTCATTATGTGAGTTCCAATGATAGAGACCACTCTAGTTTTGTAGAGATCTAGACCCTCAAGTAGTGAATGTTTGGCTTAAGGTAGTGGTCCAGTTTTTTTGGCTTGTATAGACCCTGAATGATCAATTGGTTATAATAAAAAAGTATTCTTTATAGATTTTTAGTTGGTTATAATGTTATTAGAAGATGAAGGACCTGTACTAATCACACATCATGAGTTTTGAAGATAGAGATTTCTTAGGTTTGATAGTGAGATAGACACCATTCTTAGGTGTTAGAGATATAACAAGAGCCTATGGTGTGGATGTACTTCTTTGATAGTACCTCTCTTGATTGTGATAATAGAATTTAAACTTCTCTAGGGAATCACAGAGCATTGGTAGAGCCCTATACTTGCGATGTTTGATGTGGCTTTTCACACTCAAGGAAGAGGGACCCCCCCCACTAAGAAACATTCTTATTACATGATCCAAAACCATGATAGAGAATTAGTGATACCCAAATTGGATAGTGTCAAGTTTTGGTGTATGAGTTCATTTGACATGTATATTTAAGTTCATTTTGATGTGATAAGGTGTCTAAGTGAGCCCCGGTTATGGAGGATAGGGAGAAAAATGAAAGGATAGATTCTAGCTGTAGGATCTTAAGACCCAGAAGACTTGAGTGTAGATCAAGGTATGACATGTGTCTCCTATGATCTAGTTTTAGTTTTATTAGATGGTATCAAGTCATGTTTTAATAGATTTATCCCCTGTCTAAGGCCTATAAATTCCAATGGGGTCTTCTAGCTCAACCCTATGCTTGAATGCTCATACAGAGAGGATTGGTGCACACACACTTATACTGACATCATGAAATGGATCTGAGATGAAATAGAGCCTCAGAGGGAAACTTCCTATAGTGTTAGTGATAACCTAAAACATTTTCCTCAGTTTGGTCTAGTTTCTCATCATCCATGTTCATTTCAATATTACCAATTAGGGTTACAATGTATCTGAGTTTTGAGATGAAGTTTTACTTCTTTGATTTAAATGAATACCAAGAAGAGTAGGATGAGCTTGTGTGTAGGAGGATATAACTAATTTCTTAATAGTTAGCTAGTATGTACCTTGGAGCAGAGGATATTATGATAATTCAGCTTCCTACAATGTTGGATAGGTACGATGAAGTCTTCCTTGAGGATATATCAGGATAAAAACATCATCAAATGTTTTTTTCTATATATAATTTCACTTAGGGACTACACAATATCTTTTCTAGCACATCAAATGACCTTGTATAGATAAGAGTTCTGAAGGTGTGGTTAGAAAAATCTTCAAAGTAAGGGATTTGTTAGACCTAATGTGTTCACTCAGGAATCCTTGTGTTGTTCTCCTTGGAGTTAGATTATTTCTTGAGGTTAGGTGTGGATTGTAATCACCTGAATCCGGTGACTATCAGGAGGGTGTATCCACCCCTAAGAACTAATGAATTATTTGACTAGCGCTTGGGGAGAACTTATTCTTGGAGTTTTACCTCATGACAGTTTATCACCAACTCCAGGTTTGAGAGGTGGATTTACTAAGAATGACTTCTTAGAGATTCTATGGTTGATTTTAGTTATTGGTGATACCCTTCGATGCGCTAGAAGCCCCAGAAGAGGTTGTGGGACCTATTAAATAGATCCTTAACCCTACTTGGATCATTTCTTATTAGTATTCTTCGGTGAAATCCTTGTGAACTAAACATCAGAGGTGGAGAAAATGATACACATGAGGATGATTCAAGACAAACTCTAAGAGTACTAGATTTATGGTGAGAAGTCATAGAGTTAGTTATGGATTCAAGACCACTTCTTAGGATATGTATTCTTGGACAAGGGAGTGATAGTGGACCCAAAAAAGGCTGAGGCAATGATAGATTGTGAGCCTCCCAAAGGCATGGCTGTGGTAGCATATTATGACAATGAATATTTCCATCCACTTTATTTGAGTGAGGTGAAAGAGAAGTTAACCACTTTATAGTTGGACCTTGAGTGTTAGGATTGTGAAGTGTATCTACAGTTGATAGTTTTTACCCCCTTCCCCTTCAATGAGATAGAGAATCACAACTTGGAGATATCGATTGTGAGGTCTTAAATAACCAGATACCCACCAGACTTCATCCTAATGAATATTTTGAAGGTGGGGAGTATGTCATACATGTTTGAGTATGGATGGTGACAATAGTAATGATGAAAGAAGAGGTGTTGAGGATATTTTTTTTCATGTTAGTATATCCAGGAGAGGTGAATATTTACTTGGATCCTTTATCATTGGGTTGGGTATCCAAATATATTGTAGTGTGTTGTTGAGTTTATCTTTGGATGCCTCACCTCCCTCACGGTTGAGAACTAATTTACTAGATGTGAGATGTAATGGGATGGTAACATTTTGGTTCTTGTGATGGGTATTCCATGATTAGGGAGAGGTCATGAAGCTATATGAGTGATTGTAGACCGACTAATTGAGTTTGACCACTTTATAACCATCCGAGGGCAATACTTAGTGGAGAGTTTGGGAAAATTGTTCATGTAGGAGGAAGTCTGACTATATTTAATTCCCTCAATGATTGTTTTAGACCATAATAATCACTCCACATCAATATTATAGAGAGGATCTAAGAGGCATTTGGGGACCAATGTCAGTCGGGTATAGTATTTCTACCCCAATATTATTTTTTAGAAGATCATACCATTTGGGTTCTAGTCTAAATGCTTCTTATTGCATGTTATTTATGGTCTATAGCTGGGATGATCTTCTTCCATCGGTGGAGTTTGTATCACAATAGTTAAAATAGTTAGAGCAGGCGAGAGAGAGCACTTATGGGGCTATAGTTGGTGATAGTGATGGTTGGGAAAGGTGAAGTTCATACAAGTGAAGATGAGGACTGCCTATAGCTTTCAAGAGTCCTTTATACACCGAAGACATAGGGTTTGGAGTTCTATAAGGATTTCATGTGTTTTGAGTGATATTACCTCATTGAGGATTATAGAGATTTGGCTAATGAAACTGACTATTTATGGGTTTTTAGGCCCTTCACAAATTTCTATATTGGGATAGAAAGGTGGCGTAGCACTTAACCCTGTGACCATAGTTAGTTAAGATGATTGGTTTTTTTTCACATGTCATAGTTGAGGATGAAGGACCCCAGAACACTTTGACAGGGGATGGGTGAATCAAGGTGTCAACTTTTTCTTTTAAAATGATGGATCTTGTTCCAATGTTGGTAGGAACCAGTTAAACCTGTCTGATGAGAAAGAGAAGAAAAAAATAATCACATGAAAAGAAAATACACATCAATTTTTACTTGGTTAAACACTAAGGGATATGTCTAAGGAGCATAAATCAATAGATTGTAGGTCATACTAAAATACACTAATCTTCACTAGTTTGGGAGTACAAAAGTTTAGCACAATCACTATGTTCCAGACATACTGCCTTTAAAAGGTTTTAGGGATAGCACACTACATCCCTTGGACCACTTCTGTTGACCCCCCCTTTCTCCCTGCGTTGGAAAGAATCTGAACTCATTTTATTGACATGAAGTCAACTTCAATGGGTTGGCATTAAATCATGCATCCTACACAGTAGATAGATGCTCTATTTAAGTACCACTTTTACCCTGTAGATGAAATCTACATTTCTGTGTACTGTTCATTCTCAAACTTGTCCTCTGTGAACTGTCCTTGTTCCTCTATGTACTAAAGTGCTCACGTACTAACTCTACATACCACCCTTGTAAGATACGACTGTGTACTACCTTTAAAAACCACATTCACAAAATTCCTTCACTTCTACTCTCACGTACTACCTTCCTTTGCGTACTGAATTTCTTCGTGTACCACCTCACTTCCTCTGTGTATTGCAAGACCACCACAGAACGTGTTATTCCTCTACATACTAAATCTTCTCTATGTACCACCTCCTTCAGTAGAATTCTTATTTCACGAAGTATTTCTTCTATTCAGACCACTTCTCCTCTCGTTGAATCCTCCTCATGAACCTCTTCCACCTTATGAGATTATTTTCTCACAAACCATTCTAGTCTTCACCGAATTCCTCCTAGATTTTATTAAAATATGTCATGCACTCTAATGAAGGGATTAGTGATTATTATATAGGAAAATAGATCCAAAAAATATACTAAACTGATATTTACCAAATCTTCATTGCAGCATCACCTTTACCCCATACCGTACATCTCCTGTGAACTATATCCCCTATGCGGTCCACGTACCACCATTCTGACTACACAATAACACAAATCATCACCTCATTTTCATGAATGATGTGACATACCATGAACCATTTTCCTTATATAAACCACATGCCTTCCCACAAACCTCCTTTTCTTTGCGAACCATTCCTCCTATACAGTCTGCATACCATTTTCCATTCTGTGAACAATTTTCATCCGGTCCACATAGCACCCTTCATCGTCCACAAACCATTCATGGTACATAGTACATGGTTCACATCCCATTATAAGAAATTCCCTTCCTTTTTTCATTTAAATCTCCATTCCACATCTCATTCAATCCTATGTAGAAATCCACCCTTTGTCAAAAAAAAACTCCCAATTTTGAGGCCCAAAATTTTGGCAAACATTGGGGAACTGTGCCACCTTCAATACGGCTTTCAACCTCAAACGCAAGACCTCATTTCTTGAAAAATCCTTGATCAACACAATGAGGATTAACAAAAAGCACGAACCATACTCCATTTACAGTAAATAATATCCTTGGTTCCAAAAATATACCCCTTTGGGTTTATTGTAAATTCGTAGATAAATTCAATGAAAAACCTACAACAAAAAAACCTGATACACGAGAAGAAAATCATCCAACACTATAATTATACATGAGAAAATATTGGTGTAGAAAATAAGAGGAGGATAAATTTTGTTCTCGTGTCTTGTAACTCATCTTTCTCCCCCATTGTAACATGTTTTGATTTTCTCTATTCTCCATATTACTACAAACAACCAGAAAAAAATTTCATTATAATGAAAAACATTTCATTATCATTGAATTTATCTATTCTTCCCCATTGTAAATAAACCCAAATAATCAAATTTTTACTCATAAATATTTATGAACACTCCCCCTAGATCATATCTCCCCTATAAACCTACAATACATCAGAAAACAGAAAAAAAGTTAGCACAACTGGGGAGAGGGTACTTCATAACCTCTTCATGCACGAGAAGGTGGCTGAACATCGAGGTTCAACCGATGCTTCTTGAACACATGTACTAACAATGACTTGGTCAGTATGTCATCCACTTGATAATCAGTTCCAACATGATCCATTTTAATCATTCCTTGTTCAAAATTTTCCTTGATGAAGTGATATCTGATTTCAATGTGTTTTATATGAGAATGCTGAACAGGATTCTTCATAATATCAATTTCACTCTTATTATCACACTGAATCACCATTGACCATTTTACCTTATCACCAATATCTGTTATCTTTTGTTTCATTAAGAGCAGCTGAGTGCAAGACTTTTAAGAGGATATGTACTCAGCTTCAACAGTACTGAGAGAATTACTTTCCTATTTCTTAATCAACCATCCCACACATTTCTTGACTATAAATAATTCCCACCACTTGTGTAATTTCTATAAATAACATCTATAGCCCAGTCAGTAAAACAAAATGCTGATAGTTCACTATCTATTCCTACAGAAAAGTATAATCCATAATTGAGAGTGACTTGAATGTACCTCATGATTCTTTTCACTACATCCATATGTTCTTCCTTCAGATTACTTTGAAAGTGGGTCACTAAGAATGTTGCAAATACAATATGTGGCCATGTTGTAGTTATGTATAGTAGGATTCTAATTATTCTCTTATACATAGTGGGATCTACAAAAGTCCCATCCTCATGATTTCCAAGTTTAGTTCCAATTGCAATCAGGGTCGATATTGGTTTGGATTCATGCATATTGAATTTCTTTAGTAACTCTTTTGAATACTTTTCTTGATAAATAAAAGTGTATTATTTTCTCTAAATCACTTTTATCCCTAAGAAGTATGTGAGTTCACCAATAATATACATTTCAAATTATAATTTCTTGTTATTGGAAAATTCATCCACTAATACTAACATTCTTCCACCAAATCTATTATCATATATATACACCAAAACCATGAACTAATCTTTCTAAGAATTCTTCACATAGAGATTGTGATCCAATACTCATCTTTTAAATTCTATCTTCCTTAGATAAGAATAAAACCGAGAGTACCATGATCTTAGTTCCTGATTTAGACCATAGAGAGCCTTTTTTAATCTGTGAACCTTAATTTCATCATCAACAAGCAGAAAACCTACTAGTTGTTCAATGTAAACTTCTTCTTCAAGAACACAATTTAAGAAAGATGTCTTGAAATCCATTTGATACACTTTTTATCCTCTCTGAATTTCCATGGAAGGAAAAAATATGATTAACTCCATTCTAGCCACTGGAGCAAATATTTCTTCAACATCAATATCTTTAATCTATGAATAGCCTTTACACACCAGTCGTGCCTTATTTCTGATCACATTTCCATGCTAGTCAAATTTATTTTTGAAAATACTCTCTACACCAATCACATTGTGGGTTTCGGGTCTTTTAAATAGATCCCATGTTTGGTACTTATCAATCTGATTCAAGTCTTCATTCATTTATTTAACCCATGATTCATCCTTTATAACTTATTCAAATGAGGATGGTTCCACAACTGATAGGAATGCATATTTGAATTATTCCTCATTCTCCTTGCCTACATGGGATTTGTCCAATCCCCAATGATGTTGGATTGATCAACTTCTGCTCTTTGATTTATCCTATGAGGTTCAAAATAATTTTATCTATCCATGGTTTCATCTTCTGATTCTTATTCTGAGTCAACATCATGATGTGATTCCTAAACATTTTTCATGCCTTCCTATACATCTATATTTGGATCTATTTCATTTCTACATTCTTCCTCATCTTTTATCACATTAGCAAATGAATTTATTGTGGAATTTTTGGTTTTATCTTCTATGATCTTCACATCACTGCTTTCCACAATTTTTCCAAGATGTTTATTAAAACATTTATAGGATTTTCTATTCATTGAATATCTGTGGAATATTCCTTCATCTAGAGCATCACTATACCTTCCTTGATTTCCTTCTTTATTTCAGATAAAGAATTTACTTTTGAAAACATGAAGATACTTCAAATAGGGATTAATTCTATGACATAACTCACATGGTGTCTTTATTTCCCCCATATGAAGCCCCGTTTGGTTTTGGATATAAACTGCATCTTGAACAATCTCTTTCCAGTAATAGAGAGTGATATGACTCTCAATCAGCATAGTTCTGGCCATACTATTCACATGTTGATTTTAGTGCTCAATAAATCCATTTTTTGTGGAGTTATCATAGTATCCACCTCGTGTTATATTCCATACTTCTCTAGGTAAATTTAAAACTCAATGGATGTGTATTCCACTCCATTGTAAAACCAAAAAACTTTTATTGTCTTTCCAGTTCATTCTCGACAATTCAGCGATAAATTTTCATGAAATCAAGCACTTTTCGTTTCCAATGCATAACCACCACACAATCTATTCTACTATAATAATCAATTAAAAGAAAAAAATACCTTTCTAAATATGTTCTAGAAACATTTATTGGACCACATACATCTGTATGATTGATATCAAGAAGATTTTATTCTCTTTTCTTCTTTGGATGATATAAACTGCACACCAACTTTCCTCGTATGCAAGCATCACAAGTCTTCTCCCGTTCACACTTCATATTTGGAATATCCATAATAATATTAAATTTAGATATCTTTTCCATATATTATTGATTGATGTTACCCAACCTCTAGTTCCATAATTTTTTATCTTCTTCAGCTATCATGTAACAATTGTTGTCTTTACTATCAACATGATATAGGTTACCATCTGTTTTGCATCCTATCATGAGATAATTCCTTATCTTTCCTTTGATAGTACAACCATTTTGATTTAAGGTTACTATAATTCCTGATTCACAAATTTGAATAACACTTAGTATATTTTGATGCAAACCATCCATATAAATAACTTCAGTCTTCTTTTGCTTGACATTAGCCAGTTCAGTACTTCCACTAACTTTGATCTTCAGAGAACTATCATTATCGAACCTCACTATTCCGTTGACCTTTTTCTTGATATTAATTAATATATATTCATTTATCATAATATGGGATGAGCATCCATTATCAATAATCCAATTAATATTTTTCTTGGAAGCTTTAAGAGCTACTTCTACAAAGTTGGATTTTTCAACGTTCTTCTTTTCCTTCCAGGAAATATCAGTTTGGGTGAAGGATAAAGATGGTTTTTAATATCTCTTTTCCATGTTCATTGGTTATTCATAATTGTACTCTTATTCTAGAGGATAAAACCTATTTTAAAGAACAACACCATCTAGTTGATGAGTATTGAATTGTCTCTGAGTTCTGTACAATTTTTTTTCTATCATTCCTCTACTTGAAATCAACATCTTTATGGCCAAAGTTATAACAATGAAAAAAATATCCATAGAAACTATTTCTTCTATAATAATTATTATATGAATTCATTCTCATTTATTGAATCCCTAGATCTTCCTCGTTCAAGTATCTATGTGCCTCTTCACAGTATGACATTTTATGGCCCAGATAACCACAAAATTAAAATTTCATAAGTGGGAATGTCTTTTCACTTATATTTATTCTCATGTCAATTTCCTTAGGAGGGTATTTTGACTTCCTATCATCTTAGGATTCCTTATAATAGTTTTTACTTTTCCTTTCAGTTTAAATTGAGTGTTTCTTCATCAGAACTTAAGGTGACTTTTCAACCTCTCCAACTTTCAGCTTGACTTTATTTTGAATCATTTTATTTCCAACATTCAATTTTTCAGCATCACAATCGATTCCATTGCTACCCAAACACAATGGTTTTTGGTCATTCAAAATATTTTTCAATTCCATCAGAACCACTTTTATCTCTCTCTAACAACTTAGTATATAAGAATTCTCTGAATTGTATTTTCTTCTTTTTTTCTTTTTAGATAGATTTAGTTTCAATTTTACTCCTTAGAGTAATAAATTATTCCTCTAGACCTTTGATATTACTGTACTTATCTTCCAGTCTAGAGGTAAGGTCATTGATGACCTTTCCCTGTTCTTAAATTCTGAGTTTTAGTTCCACTACATTTTATGTGATTTCAAGGATTGATGAATGCACTTTTACAAATTATTATAGTTGTTCAATTTCATATTCAAGATGATCAATATATTATGATGATTCTTCCATAATTTATCTCCAATTATTTAATCTCTTACATTGATTCTAAATCTTATGAAAATCATCCTTAAGTTGAAACTTGGGATCAAAATTAGTAGTCAACTGATTATCTCTATCTTTATCTTTCAATGGTTCTATTTTTTTAATTGTACCTATCATGGAAGCATGGTTTACAGACTTAAATTTTACTTCTTTGTCCTCAAAGAATTCATTTTCACCATCTTCTTCTTCACAAAAAAACGATTTCGTTGTAATTTATTTCCACATTTGAAGTCTCTATTTTTGAAAAAACTTTTCTGAGGCTTCTGAATGTCTCTAGTTTCACTTTCTTCATCATCAGACATTATTTGGCACTGAGAGAAAATGTGCCCAAATCTTCCACAATGAAAACAAGCCAAAGGTAACTTGCTTTCAAATTTCTCTATTCCCTTATTGAATTTCTTGTAAATGAGAGAAATAATTTATTTTTTGTCATTATATTAATCAACAATATCTCCTAAAATTTCCTATTTTTCCATGGATTTGAATTCCATTTCCTTGTTTACACGAGTCGTTGCATATTTAGGTTTGACTCCCATTTCATAATCCACCAGACTACTCAACAGATCATCCAAAGAAAGTTTAGAGAGATCCCTTTCCTCAAGGTTTGACACCTTTGAATTATAAAGAGGTAGAAGTCTTCTTAGGATATTTTTTATAATATAAATTTCTTTGATTTCATCACCATTACTCATATTTCTCCAACAAATTCAGTGATTTGATTAAAAAACGCATCTACATTTTCATCTGGATGCATTTTCAAATCATTGAACCTGTTGCACAAAACTTGGAGTTTCTCTTCCTTTAATTTATTGTATCCTTCATATATGTTCTCCATTTTTTCACATATAATCTTTGTTGATGTAAAAATCATTACTTTTAGATATATCTAATCAGAAATATCTACAATTAGTGAATTCTGTGCTTTGGCCTCTGCATCAAGAATTTTCCTGTCTATATCAGTCATAGAAATCCTAGTTGGATTAGTGACCTATATTCCTTGTACAATGGAAAACATGACTTCCAATACCAGAGATCTTATATGAGATATCATCCTATTCTTCTAGATCTAAAAGTTTCTTCCATCAAAGAGGGGTACTCCCCTAACATTTACTGTATTATCCATTATAAAAATGAATGGAAGATTTAACACCAACAACCTTTACCCTTTGATACCACTTAAAGGACCTTGAAACACACTGAGAGGGAAGGGGTGAATCAGGATGTCAAATTTTTCTTTTAAACTGATGGATCTTTTTCCCATGTTGGTAGGAACCAGTTAAACCGGTTTGATGAGAAAGAGAAAAAAAATAATCACATGTAAAGTGAAGACACACAGATTTTTACTTGGTTCACCATTAAGGGCTACGTCCAGGGAGAATACACTGATAGGTTGTCAGTCATACCAAAATCCACTAATATTCACTAGTTGTGAGTATAAAAGTTTAGCACAGTCACTCTATGAAATACCCACTACCTTTACAAGGTTTTAAGGATACCACACTATGTCCCTTGGATCACTTCTATTGAACCCCCTTGGTCACTATGTTGGAAAGAATCTAAACTCAGTTTATCAACATCAAGTTCTCTTTAATGGGTTGTCATTAAATCAAGAGTCTTGTACTACAGATAGATCCTCTTTTGAAGTCCCACTTTTACCCTACAGTTGAAATCTACTTTTCCACATACTGTTCATTCTAGAACATGTCCTCTGTGAAGTAGCCTTCTTCCTCCATGTACTGGAGTGCTCCACGTACTACCTATACATACTACCCCTGCAAGTCGCGACCACATAACACCATCACAAACTGTGTTTTCAATTTTCCTTTGCTTATACTCTCACATACTACCTTTCTTTACGTACTTCCTAGCTCCACGTACCACCTCACTTCCTTGGTGTAGTACAAGAACACCATAGACTGAGTTCTTCCTCCACATACTAACTCTGCTCTATGTACCACCTCCTTTAGCTGTAAGGACCAGACCCCAGTTTCTTAGAGCTGGTGCCATATTTTATTACATTGGAATGATTACCAGAAAGTTTTATCATGAAGGAACAAACAGTTTAGTAGTTTTTGAAAACCAGATACATACATAAGTTCAAAATTAAAACTTTAAAGGAAATACAAAATATCAAGTTCTTTTTAATCACACATAAACTCCTAGATTTTCCTTCAAAGTCATTCATAATATACTTATTCACAACCTGTAAAAAATAAAACATGCAAAAGGGGTGAGCTCAGACGCTCAGTAAGGGTAAATAATACAGTGGAAGAAAATATAAACATAAACTCTAGGCATGATGAATAACTAAAATGGATGCCTTTAAAAATATAATGGAGCATAATATGGTAGGAATAAAAACTAATAAAATAATTCCATAAAACATAACCATAGATATTTTACTAGTCGAATAATCACATATAATATCAATATCTAGTTTCATAATAAGTGAATACATAATGTTGGACAACTGAAACATATTGTCGAGGCCTCGACCAAGACGTATAAAAATACTAGGGTAAGGCCTCAGCCAAAACCCAATTCTGTTTTGTCTCATGGGACCTACCGATGCATCTAGGGTCTATAGAGGGCCCCACCCATCACTTAAAAATTCCAATTAATTCCTCATATTAATGGGGATAAAAATAAACAATATATACATTCATATTAAAACTAACATATGAAATGTAAATAAATTTACCTAAACACTAACTATTCAGAGTAATATAGTGAATGGTTTCAAGATAGAACATCCATAGTCAAACTAATCATAAACCATTCAATAAAATATGGTATATAGAATCATAAAATATTAGTCCCAATTATACATAATAATCAATGAGAGTGTTGAAACAAATGAAAGTAATCTTATAATATCATCAAGTAATTCTTGAAATAAATACTACTTTACTTGAAAAGAATTATTTTGGAAAAATATTTATATAAAACCAGAAGTGAAATAATAAATTTTTTTCATAATAATTTTTTTTATTTTATAAAAATAATGGCATCTAAAAATATATTATAGAGTGTACTTGAACATAGGTAAGAATTTGAGAAGTTCCCTTGAATCAAGCTTGTATTTTGGGAAGAATTTTTTGAAGATCCTTTTAAAACATGTAACTCCCCATAATAGAAAAAAGGATTCTAGTATGTACACACACACACACAGATATATAACATTCAAACATAATTTATGAGGAGTACACAAGAATAAATAAGAATTTCATTGAGGTAAGTAGAGAATAAGAGTAACCCGGATGAAAATGGAGGTTTAGGTAGAAAATCTTTACCACTTTGTAATAAATAAAATTAATAATAAAAAAAATGATAAATTGAATACCATGAAAATAAATATATTCATGATATGATACATAAATGGGAATTATGAATACACCATACTCAACTAATAGTTGTGAATACAGAATATCTCACAAAATGGAAGTGAGATGAGGAAACCCTTACCTTATATCCGAATATGTTCTTCTCTCGAACTTAAGATCCTATAATATGAAATTATACTTATTAACAACTTAATTGAGAACCTATTATACATTTATTTTCTTTATTTTAATTTTATTAAGTTCATTTATGGTCATTTTTATGGGTTAATAGATTCAATATGATCGTTTGTGAGTGCTTGTTTCATTAGTTTTCATGATCAGTTTGTTTGTATAGAAGTTAATGTAAAATGATAATTTAATTCCAGAATTGATGTTATATTTTATTAATGTTCATAAATAAGGTTAAATGATCATATAAGTCATTTTTTTACTTTTTTTGATGATGAATCATTAGATAAAATTTTAATGATAAAAATTTGGATTAATTTTGTGGTTTTTCGATCACCACAAAAAAATTTTGTTTTATAAATTAATACCTTGTGTAAAAAATGATTCCCAAACATTAACTTGTATATATTAAATATATTATTATATGGTTCAACCATAAAAATGGTTTCATAACCCAAATCTAATACGGTAATAGATGTTGAAACCCATCGTCCTTGAATGTGATAAATTAACACATCTCAAATGGTGTTTTTATTTCTAGTATAAAAGGATGGGAAATGAGAGATGATGATTAATTATTCCATTATCATAAAAAAATTCAAGTACATGCAAGGTACTGGATTTATCATAAAATTTGGAGAAAATTAGGAGAGGAAAGAAAAATAAAGGAACTTGAAAGAAAATAAAAGAAATGAAAAGAGGAATTTACCTCTTGAATTTATATTCCTTGAGAGCCTCTTTAGGGCAAGGGATTTAGTATTTTAAAGAGACCAAGGGATGATGGACATGGGGAGGATATTGGAAGGATATTTTAATAGAATTTAGACAAGGAAAAATGTTTGAGAGGAGTAAAGAGAATAGGGAGTGATGGGTGGTTTTTATAGTGGAGAAGAGGAGTTATTTCCCATTATTTTAATTATTATTTTGGATCAAGACGATGAATAGTCTTGATTATTGTGACTCAAATAGTAATAAGTGCATGTGATTTCGAACCAAGTATGATTGCATCAGCCTTACATAACCCATGACTCAATAAATCATGTATTTATCATTTACTATAAATTACTGTATTATACTATTCACAAAAATTCAAGTATTTTAGAAAAATCCCAAAAATTAACCCTAAATATTTTATGATGTTTAGAATTAAAAAATGAACTCCATTTTATCAAAATAATTTTCTAAATAAGATAAATTTAATTTTTAATTAAATTCATTATTTACTTGAATAATAAAAATTTTAAATTTTAAATTGATTTTATAATACATTCCAAAATTAACCGAGGTCTTATAAAATAATCCTAAAATAATAGGACAAAAAAATATTTATTTTGGAATAAATTTCATTAAAATTAATTTTATTAATTTAATAATTTAAAATTTTAATTAAATATTTATTACTCACAGAAATACCAACACTTAATAATTAATTTATAAAATATTCGATTTCATTTATAAGGTGCCTAAATTTTATTTATACTTTCATGGGTGTGGTTACTATTCATAAGGGTCATATTACTATTCATAAGGGTAAAGTTACTATTCACTTAAAATGTAATTTGATCCTATTATACTCTAAATATATTAATGAATGTAACTGTGTATATCAGTTTTTCGAAATTTAAAACACAGAGGTGGAAAAATTATGTTTACTGGCTAAGTTGTAACAAAGTAGTTTTTTTGTAGAGACTCAGTGCTTCATGCATTCAATATTAAATTTATTTGAAAATCCATTGGGTGTTACATTATCCCCCCTTACAAAAATTTCATCCTCGAAATTCCAGAATGTTACCTCTTAAAAAGATTTGGGTAGTTCTTCATGATAATCTCCTCATGCTCCAATGTTTCTTCTTCAATTTTATGATTTTTCCAAAGTACCTTTACCAGTCATGTCTTCCGATTCCACAATACCATTTCCTTAGTGTCCAGAATCCAGATAGGCTCTTCACAGTAAGATAAGTCGGGTTCCAATTATATACCTTCAAAAGTGAGGACATGCATTGGGTCTGACATGTACCTTCTCAACAATGAGACGTGGAACACATTGTGTACTTTAGGAAAGTTAAGCGGAATTTACAAATGATAAACCACAACTTCAATTCTATCTAGAATTTCAAAAGGGACAATATATATGGGTCACATTTCCCCTTTATTCCCAAATCTTATAACACCCTTCCATGGAGATACTTTAAAGAAAACATGATATCCCACTTGAAATTCCAAATCCTTCCTTTGATTATCAACATATCTCTTTTGCATACTTTGAGCTACTTTGATATGGGTTTGAATAGTCTTTACCATTACTATTGTTTCCTCTATATGATCTGGACCCACAAGCTTACTTTCACCGACTTCATCCCATCATATGGGTGTATGACATCTCTTTCCATACAATGCTTCATATGGTTCAATTTCAATTCTATAATGGAAAATATTATTGTAAGAAAAATTCACCAAAGGTAAATACTGATCCCACATACCTCGAAAATCAAGTGATCATGATCTCAAAATGTCTTCTAAAGTTTGGATAATCCATTATGATTTTCTGTCAATTTTTGGGTGATAATTAGTACTCAAACAAAGCTTAGTATCCAAAGCTTTATGAAGACATTTCCAAAATTTTGATGTAAATTTTTGGTCATGATTATACACAATTAAGATAGGTTCTCCATTAATTCTCACAACTTCAGTGATATAGAGTCATACAGGGTGCTCTAGTGGGAAATCCTCCCTTACAGTGAGGAAATGCGCAGATTTCATAAGTTGATCAACAATTACCCATATTACATCATTCTTTCTTGGAGTTTTGGGTAATCAAGTGACAAAATCCATGGTGATGTCATCCCATGTCCATGTAGTAATAGTTATAGGTTTCATTACTACTCTAGGATGTTTTCATTCAACCTTCAATTGTTGACAGACTAAATATGTCAATACATAATTAGCAATTTACCACTTCATGTTATCCATCTAGAAATGTTCCTTCAAATCTCTATCCATATTAGTACTACCAGGATGTATAGAGAAATTCGAACTATGGACATCATCCAATAACTCCTTTTTTATCTCAGGTATAGCCAGAACACAAAGCCTCTATCCAAATTTTAGAATTTCATCTTCATATACAAAGTCTTGCAACTTCCCATCATTCACAGCATTAATTTTCTTTTGAATATTCTCATCATTAGGCTGAGAAATTTTAATTATTTCCAATAAATATGGTTCGGTAAAAAATTGAAAAAGTAATGACGTTTCACCTTCTTTGATAATTCCCATGTCCATCCTTACTATATCCATGAATACATGATCCCTTTAAATCCTCATTTTGTTTTAAACTTCATAATCCTTCCTGATCAATGCATCAAATACCTTATTTTCCTTTCCTTGGTTGTAGTTTATGGAAAAATCATAATATTTGAGTAGTTAGAGCCATCTCCTTTTCCTTATGTTGAGTTCTTTCTACGAGAAGATATATTTTAGACTCTTGTAATCCATATATATCTCACATATTTCACCATAGAGATAATGTCTCCATATTTTTAGAGAAAAGATCACAATATACAACTCAATATCATGAGTAGGATAGTTTTGTTCAGGATTTTTAACTACCTTGATGCATAGGTAAGAACTCTATCATTCTACATAAGGACACAACTAAGTCTTTCTTTGATGCATCATTATAAATAAAAACCCATCAATCCCTAATGGTAGAGTCAGGATTCTAGTATTCACTAATATCCTCTTTAATTCTTTGAAACATTCCTCACATTATTTTGTCCATATTAACTTTACCCCTTTATGAGTAAGATTGGTTAATGGGTTGGACAATCAGGTGAAGTTCTGAATGAAATGACAATAATAACCTGCTAAACCAATAAAACTACATACCTTAGTTATGTTTGTTGGTGTAGGATATTCATGAATCACCTTTGTCTTAATAGGATCAATGGATATTCCATCCTTATAGAAAATAGAGAAAACAAAATAAATAGATTGAAGAAAAAATTAACACTTGCTAAACTTCCTATATAATTCATTTATTCTAAGAGTTTTCATAATAATGCACAAGTTATTTTCATGATCTTCATATCTTTTGGAGTATACCAAGATATCATCAATAAATAACACAAAAAATTCATCAAGATATTCCTTACAAAAACCCTATTCATTAGATATGTGAAAACATAAGGTGCATTAGTCAGTCCAAAAGGCATTACTATAAACTCGTAATGCCTATACCTGGTTCAAAATGCTGTCTTTGGAATATATTCCTTCCTCACATGCAACTGATGATATCCAGATCGAAGGTAAATATTCAAAAAATATTGGGCTCCATGAAGTTTATCAAATAAATCATTAATGCGAGGTGGGGAATACTTGTTCTTTATTTTTATAGCATTGATCTCTCTATAGTCAATGCACAACCTCATAGATCCATGTTTCTTCTTAACGAAAACAATAGGGGTTCCCCATAAAGAATCACTAGGGTTAATAAATAATTTATCACTCAATTCCTCTAGTTTTTTCTTTAGTTATACTAATTCTACAGTGTCCATTCTATAAGGAGTCTTTGATATAGGCCTTGAATAGGGAATTAAATCAATATATAACTCAACTTACCGCTCTGGAGGATGTCCAGGTAAATCCTATGGAAACACATCAATATATTTTTCATAATAGTTACCTCCTATATTTGAAAATTCCTTTCCTCACCTATATATATTCCATTCTATTCCTCCCTAATTATTGAATCAAATAGAGCTACTAAGGGTGGATCTAGATGAGAATCAGATGGTGATGTTTCCACCCTAAAGATAAGATATTCTACAACGTTCTCAAAAATTGTAACTTTATTCTTCTTGAAATATATTTTTGCATCATAATTTGGAATCCAATCCATGCCAAGGATTATATCAAATTCAATCATGGGTATGATGATAAAATAATTAGATAAAGCACATTCAAATGCCATAATGGGGACTTCCTGACATATCTTTGTTGCAATGAAATTTCCCTTAGGAGTTTTGACTGACAACTCCTTTATTAAATCAAATTAGAAATATATGATTTTATTATAAAACTATGAAGATATAAAAGAATGTGATGATACAAAATCAATTAAAACATTATCCAAGTTTGAGGAAATGGTTATAGTACCTTCTACCACATCATTTTGAACTTCAACTTCAACAGTTGGGATTGCATAAGCTTGGCCTTGATCCCTTGTCCTTCTCTGGGTAATGTTTCCTTAAGGATTAGGAAAATAATTGGTATAATGTCCCATATCTTTACAATTGTAGCATTGAAAATTGGTAGCTTATTTCTTTCCCTTACAATATCAAGTTTGGTGGCCTCTTTCTCTACATTTGTAATAGACTTCTTTTCCTTTTAAGTAGGATCTGGGGTGTTTCTTCGCACAGGTATCACATGTTGGAAAACTACCCTTTTTGTTATTCCCTTTATATATTCATTCTTCCACCACTGTCTTCTTATCTTGATTTTCTTTAAAGTCATAAGAGTTAGAGATAATTCTTTCTCTATCTTTATTTCACATGAGACTATATATTTGTATGATGAGAAAGTTTGGGAAACCAGTGCCCTTTAGAGGAATGGTTTTAAAACATCAAATAATCAATCAATCTTGCTACTTGGATTACATATGTAGTATGTGGCATGCCTTGATAGTCTTGTAAAATTGACTTCATACTTTTCAATGATTTTGTCGTCTTTTTGTTTCAAACTCAAGAATTGACTCTCCATATCTTCCCATTATTCTTGAGGAAAATATTTTTCTAAGAATATTTCATTAAAGTACCTCCATTCCATTTCATCTATTTTTCTAAGAATATTTCATTAAACTCAAGAATTTTATCTTCATATCTCCTTTGTGTTTTGAATCAATAACCACTATTGATCTGAATATCCTGATAGATTATAAACAACCATGACAATATTCTTCCTTTTATTAAATCCCAAAGTGAGAAATATCTTCTCTAGAGAACTTATCCACAACTCAGCTACAAATGGGTTTATAGTCCCATTGAATGATGGAGGTTGTTCTCGCATAAAGTGGTCTAACATTTCACCTGCATGTTGTGTCTTAGGATACTCTATATGGGTAAGGTTATTGTTCATAGCATGAGTTAGCTATCCCAGTATAGTTATAAGTTGCTCATCACCAGTCACAATACCAGATCCAACATCATTATCTTGCATCAGAGGGTAATCCCTACATAAAATACACGTGTTCATGTAGTTTCTATTCCTTCCACTAGGTTCCATTTCTAAATAATGGAATACACTAGATTATTTTATGAATCCTAATTTATAATCTCAACTTAGAAAAATACTTATCATAAATTGAAATCCTATACATAATTAATATCTTAATCATAAACATGGTTTCTTTAATGAAAATTTTACATTTAATTCATTAATAATGGTTTATAATGAAAATGTGAATTATCCTAAGCATATCCCCCAGGAGTGTCAAACTAGGTGCATAGGAAGGACCATTGTCATGTACTAGGATACCTCAGGTCAAGCCCAGAACTCCTTGTCAGAGTTGTTAATCCTAGGTACATCTGTTCTAAAACCTATTGAACTTGTAGTATCTATAAAAGGATGTATTTTCAAGAAATATCCATATAATATATTCCTTACAAAAATTCTAGGATGTTCTTATATGTTTATCCTCAAGAACAATTTTAGGGGTTTTTTCCCTAATCTACGTTTTCTAAATGTAGTTTCTAAGTTTTCTACTAAAATTCCTCTGATACAAACTCTAAGGACCCAACCCTAGTTTTTTGAAGCTGGTTCCTTATTTAATTACATTAGCATGAATAAAAGAAATTAGTATCCCAAAGGAACCAATATTTTAGTAGTTTTGGAAAACCAGATAGATACATAAGTTCAACATTACAACTTTAAAGGAAATACAACATATCAACTTATGTTTAATCACACATAAATTTCTAGATTATCTTTAAAATTCATTCAAAATTTAATTATTCATAACCTGGGTAAAGTAAAAAACATGAAATGGGTGGACTCAGATGCTCAGTAAGGGTAAATAATACTATAGAAGAAAATATAAACATAAAATCTAGGCATGATGAATAACTAAAATGAATTCCTTTAAAAATATACTTGAGAATAATATGGTAGGAATAGAAACTGATTAAATAATACCATAAAACATAACCATGGATTTTATACAAGTCAAATAATCACATGGACTATAAATCTATAGTTTTATAATTATGGAATTCCTAATGTTAGAAAACTGAAACATATCATCGAGGCCTTAACCAAGATGTCTGAAAATACTATGGTAAGGCCTCAGCCAAAACCCAATTTTGATATGTCTCATGATACCTACCGATGAATCTAGGGGATATAGAGAGCCCCAACCAACACTTACTAAGTCCAATTAATTCCTCATATAAATGGGGATAAACATAAACAACATATACATTCATATTGAAACTAACATATGAAATGTAAATAACATTCCCCAAACACAAACCATTTCGAGTAATATGGTGAATGGTTTCAAGATAGAACATCCATATTCAAAATAATAATAAACCATTAAATTAAATATTATATATTATATCATAAAATATTAGTCCTAATTATATATAATAATCAACACTAGTGTTGAAACAAATGAAAATACTCTTTTAAAATCATCGAGTAATTCTTGAAATAAATACTCTTTTACTTAAAAAGAAGAGTTATTTTAAAAAAATATTTGTATAAAACTAGAAGTGAAATATTATTGTTTTTTTATAATAAAATTATTGATTTTATAAAAATAATGGTGGCTAAAAATAGATTATAGAGTGTACTTGAACATAGGTAAGAAATTGAGAAGTTCCCTTGAAATTTGCTTGTATTTCGAGAAGAAGTTTTGGAATATTATTTTAAAACATGTAACTATTCATAATATAAAGAAGTATTATGTTTGGTACAAATATATATAAAATTAACACAGAATTTATGAGGATTAAATAGGAAAAAATAAGAATTTCATTGTGGTAAGTAGAGAATAAGAGTAACCCGAATGAAAATGGAGGTTCAGGTAGAAATTACTTACCACTTTCTAATCAATCAAATTAATAATCATAAAATGATACATTTAATACCATGAAAATAAATAGATTCATGATAATATACATCAATGGGTAGTATACATACACCAAACTCAACCAATAGTAGTGAATAAAGAATATCTCACAAAAATGGAAGTGAGATGAGGAAACCCTTAACTTATGTCCGAATATGTTCCTCTCTTGAACTTAAGGTCCTGGAATATGAAATTAGACTTATTAATAACTTAATTAAGAACCTATTATACATTTATTTTATTTATTATAATTTTATTAAGTTCATTTATGGTATTTTTTATTGGTTAAGAGATTCAATATCATCGTTCGTGAGTTCTCATTTCATTAGTTTTCAAGATCGGTTTGTTTGTATGGAAGTTAATGTAAAATGAGAATTTAATTACAGAATTTATGTTATATGTTATTAATTTTAACATATACGGTTAAATTATCATATAATTCATTTGATTACTTTGTGTGAGGATGAATCATTAGATAAAATTTTAATGATAATTGGATTAATTTGGTGGTTTTTCAATCACCACAAACTCATTTTGTTTTATAAATTAATACCATCTGTAAAAAATGAATCTATAAAATTACATAGGATATATTAAATATATTATGATCTATTACAACCATAAAAATTGTTTCATGACCATAATTGAAGACGGTAATAGAATTTGAAAACCCGTCGTCCTTGATTGTGATAAATTGACACATCTCAAATGGTGATTTCATTTCTAGTATAAAAGGAGGGGAAAGTAGAGATGATGATGAATTATTACATTGGCATAAAAATATTATAATACATGTAAGGTACTGTATTTATCAAAACATTTGGTGGAAATGAGGTGTGTAAAGAAAAAAAAGAAATGAACTTGAAAGAAAATAAAATAAATGAAAAGAGGAATTTACCTCTTGAATTTATCTTCCTTGAGAGCCTATTTAGGGTAGAGGATTTGGTATTTTAAATAGGAAAATGGATGATGGACGTGGTGAGGATATTATAAGGAGATTTTTGCAGAATTTAGACATGGCACAAGGTGTGAGAGGAGTGAATAGAAGAGGGAGTGGTGGGTAGCTTTTATAGTGGAGGGGAGGAGTTATTTCCCATTATTTTAACCATTATTTTATTATTTTAGCTCAAGACAATGAATAATATTTATTAATGTGACTAAAATAGTAATAAGTGCATGTGAGTTTTAACTAAGTGTGCTTACATTATCCTTACACCACCTATGACTCAATAAATCATGTATTTAGCATTTACCGTAAATTACCGTATTTTACTATTCACAAAAAATCAAGTATTTTAGAAAAATCACAATAAATCACAATAAATTTTTTTGAAGTGTAGACTTAAAAAATGAACTCCATTTTATCAAATTAATTTTCTAAATAAGGGAAATTTAATTTTTAAATAAAATCATTATTTACTTGAAAAATATTGATTTTATATTTAAAACTGATTTTACAATACATTCAAAAATTAATCGAGATCTCATTAAATTATCCTAAATTTATAAGAAAATAAAATATTTATTTAGTAATAAATTTTATGAAAATTAATTTTATTAATTTGAAATTAAAATTAAATATTTATTACTCACAAAAATACCAACACTTAATTATTAATTTATAAAATATTCTATTTAATTTATATGGTGCCTAAATTTTATTTATACTTTCATGGGTGTGGTTAATATTCATAAGGTTCACATTACCATTCATAAGTGTATGTTACTATTAATAAGTTTCAAGTTACTATTCACCAAAAAATGCATGTTGATGTTATAATACTCTAAATATCTTACTGAATGCAGCTGTGTATGTTAGTTTTTCGAAATTCAAAACATAGAGGTGGAAAAATTATGTTTTCTGGATAGGTTGTAAAAAAGTGGTGTTTTGTAGAGACTCAATGTTTCATGCATTCAATATTAAATTTATTTTCAAATCCTTGGGGTGTTACATCAGTGGACTTCTTTTTCCATGAACTATTTCTCATTAACGGACCACTTCTCCTCTCACGAAATCCTCCCCGCGTACCTCTTCTCCTTGCAGGATTGTTTTATCGCGAACCATTATAACCTTCACCGAATTCCTCCTGGATTTTATTAATCTCATTCAAACACTCTAATGTAGGGATTAGTGCTTCTTATATAGGAAAATAGATCTGAAAAATCTGTTAAACCGATATTTACCAAATCTTTTTTGCAACACCACCTTCACCAGATAACGTGCATATCCCGTGAACTATATCCCTTATGAGGTCTGCATACCACCATTCTCCCAACATGATAGCATAAATAACAAACTTGTTTTTTTAATGACACACCATAATGCAAACCGTTTTCCTTTCATGAACTGCATGCCTTCCCACAAACCTCCTTCACTATGAAAACCGTTCCTCCTACGGGGTTTGCATACCATTTTCCGTTCCATGAACCATTTTATTCTAGTTCACGTAGTACCCTTCATCGTTCATGAACCATTCCTGGTACATGGTATTTAGTTCATGTCCTATTCTACCAGGTTCCCTTCCTTTACTAATTTCCTTCATCATTTCGCATCTGGTTCACTCCTATGTATAAATCCTCCCTTTTTCAAAAACAAACTCTTGAATTTGAGGCCCAAATTTTTTGAAAATGCTAGGAAACTATGCCACCTTAAAAACTACTTTTAGCCTCAAATTAAAGAACACCTTTCTTGCAAACTCTTTTATCAACCCAATGAGGATTGAAAATAAACACAAACCATACTCCATTTCTAGCAAAGAACATCCTTGGTTCCAACAGAGGATTCATGTGCATAACTCATTGCACAATGTTTACTAGGTGGATCTAGATATTGAGGGTGGAGTTACATTTTTAAGGTTCCCAGTGGAGTTTGAGAACCAGTATGAAAAATCCCTTCATGGGTAATAGTTTCCCTTAGGTGAGAGTTTGTTGGAAGCACAAGAACCTTCACAAGAGATTGTGGGAGTGGGAGTCCTAGATGAGATCTCATTATGATAACATGTGAGTAGGTTTTTACTTTTTGGTACAAAAATACATGAAGGTGGGGAGAATTTCAGGACACTTCTCTTTACCCAAAAGACTTGTTAAAATTTTTAAAGAATATTTTCAAGGCCAGGAACCGAGTTAGCATAAGACTCTAGGGCCCAGGGAGACCCGATATTGATATAATTAAAATATAAAATATATTATATCCTGTACAAAAAGTTTTTTTATAAATAATTGGATAAATCAAAAAATAATTACATATCAAAATCTGAGACCAATATCAACTCCAAAATATAGGTTTTACCCTAGATGAGACATAACCTTTTTCAGTGTCTGATGTTTAGTTAAATTTATGATTAGAGTATTAGGAAATTAATTAATTAATTAATTAATTAATTTATCCATGACTACAATCCTTCCCTTTTAAACTCAATAATGGGAAAATCCTTGGGTTATCCACACAAACATTGTGTATTGAGGAGGATCTATGGAGGAGAGCTTCATGGTGACAATGTATCATGGTCAAACCAATCAATACTACTATGATCATCTACACCAACAAGGTTAGTGGATATCACCAATGACTATGATGTGCACCCATTGTTTGTCATAAATCTATCCAAACTAAAGGTAGGTAATTTTTTATTTGGATTAATCCCCATTTTTATATCCTGTGTTTAATGAAAAAAAATCTCCTAAAAATTTGATTCATGGGTCTACTATTGATTTGCGTGTTCAAGATTATATTTCTTGGTTTAGAATTGATGATAGTTGTTGGTGTTTATTGGTTCTCAGTTCATCATTCTAATAAAAATGATTCGAGGCCATACTAAACAATGGAAAATGTTTGTTCCTCTTGTTTGTTTTGTGAATTTCTCTCAACTTTCATTGCAAGATCATTGTTGGCATCCCATTTGGATAGTGGTTCAACAAATAACTGATAATAAATCATTTCACAATAGTTCTCTAGTGGAATGAATTGATATAACAATATTAGTTTTTGAATCAAAGACACGATCGGGGATTAGTGATGACCACAGGTGATCGAGTCATGTATCATAGGATGATTGGAGGGCTTCCCTCCACATAAGAGGTGACATGGTGTCATGGTGTGACAGGGAATACCTACATGGGGTTCAGGTGGCCTAAATCCATCCAATGATGATGGATCGAGAACATTCAGTCCTAGATCCACAATTACTGATGCAATATGAGGAAGATTTTGTGGAAGTGATGGTGTGGGTGGACACATGAATATCCAGGAATTCTAGGAAAATTCTAACTAAATGGAATGTATTCATAAGAATACACATATTTTAGTCCCCTTAGAGTGGTGACAAGGGTTTACATATGAAGATAAATATCAGACACCATGTGTCTAGGCCCACTTTCAATGTTAACCATAGTTTAATATCTCAATGTTTATATTGAATACATGCCCATGTATCCATGTGTGGATACATGCCATATTTATTGGATCACATGCCATACATACCTTAGAAGGTATCTCAGATTGAATAGGTATAACATGACCAGGAGACCATGTGTCTCAACGCATCATGTGTGATGGGGAACACACCGTTTACTTCATAATGTAAACATATATAGTTGGTGTACATGCGTATTCCCTAAGTACATGGGAATGAGCCATAGTACACAAGCTAGAATAGATGGCATGTTGAGTTCTAGGTTTACCTTTACATTCTATTTACCCCCAATGGATATGTCTTGTATCTGGAAGAATATGTGCCATGTGAGATGTTGAGAAATATATAGTTCCAGACTCAGTGAGACATATTGTGTACTCCATTATACATGATATGAACTCCTTCAGGTAAATATGGATCCCTTTCTTCTTTAACTTGTGTATCTATTTCTTCATGAATCATAATTTGGCATGTGAGTAGCTTATCCTTAATAGTTTCCATGTATAATGAAATGGTGGCCTTAGTTTTTCCATTAGAGATAAGATACTAAGTGATAAAAGTGTGATGCTTATTTCAGAAAACAATTCTAATGGTAGTGATTAGGTTTGATCTGTAGAGACATATCGGGGTTGGAAACCCCCCTGTCACACCAGGGCATGGGTCCCCCTACTCTTTACCAAAGTAGTAGCAATCAAGTGTGATCATTGTAATGTTATCAGGTTTGGAACCCCCTTCACACTAGGGTGAAGGTTCCTTATACTATTTACATAGGTAGGGTTGGAAAACCCCATAATACACTGGGTGTGGGTCCTCTATCTACGAATTGGTACCCCCTATCTTTAAAATCCAGTGGGTGCAGACCCCTGACTAGAGATTTTTCCCCTTGACTGTGGAGCACGGTGGTGAGTAGTGGGTCTTTCATATGGATTCTTGATAGGTTACATGAGATTAATGACAAGAGATCATACCCCCTCTACTGTGGAGTGTTGCAATGAGGTGTGGGTCCTCCACATAGATTCTTATACAGTTACGCATGATGCTAGGAATCATAGATGGACCTTTGGAGCTACATGCTGATCCATCATCCTTAGTTGTACTATGGAGATAGATAACCCCTAAATCTCTTAATTTGGGATTCTTTTTGAGAAAATATAAGTTATGGATATTATGGTTATTATGGTTGCTGTCTCTTATACTAATTGACACACACTCATCATGACGAGATGACTACTCTCTCTTTGATGCTTTCTGTTTAATGATTTTGGGTTGTCTTACTGGTTATGTTTATACTCACCCCTGAATGAGATTTACCCCATGTGTCATATCCTATATAGATGATAGGAATATCAGAACAGTCTTTAGTGGAGTATATATTTTCTTAAGTGTATTGACCGCATTCGATGGTTGAATAGGGAGATTAAGAGATAGTCTCTCTTCAGTTTATTATTTTTTTCTAGTTGTTTTCATCTTGGGACCTTAATTCTACTTGGTGTATACTTTACCCCCTATGATTTTTTATTACATTTTCATACTCTTGTGTATTCCCTAGAGGTTATTTCATATAGGGTTATAATCTACATGTTTCATACTTTTTTTATTTCTATAAACATTTTCATAGAGATGGTTGGGTGTGTGCATATAGGTACATTAGGCTAAGGAATCCCATTTGAATTTTTGCTTCTCAATGATTTTTACAACCCCTAGCCTATTAGAGCTGGTATTGGTGTGTCACACTCATATTTACACTAGCCAGAAAGGCTCAGCGAGTTGGATAATGACTAAATCTTACTTTATAATTGACATTGAATTTCTCTAAAAAAATTAGTGAGTTATGATAATTTGTTTTTAGGACCTATATGAATGATAGGTTATTAGAAAAAATATGATATTATTCCCTATTATTTTTTCATTATGTATTCCTTTTGGGTGTAGGGTTTTAGAGGAGGTGGGTGAAGTGGGCTTTGGGATGGTTGAGTAATTTTATAGTAGATCTTGATGCCAACCCTATATCGATGGATCTAATGACTATTGTCAATGAAATAAATTTTCCCTTGACTATGGTCTTGATATTTGTTACATTTAAAACTATATTGATGGTATGGTTATTAGTTAATGGGGTGTTGGTATAGTCTACTTAGAAGTATTTCCTCATAAATCTAATAAGGGTTTCTCAATTGGAGATATTGGTCAGAATGATGAGTGTCAACAGCTCGGATAAAATATTGTATTGGATGAGGGGGTTAAGATTTCCAATGAAAAAGTAAATGTTATATGAAAATCTAAACTACACATTTAATATATCTATACTCATTATTCTAAAAATAAGAACTATATACCTCATGGAACCCTCTATTGAGGGCACTAGGCCTTGAACTAAATTGGATATTATTTTTCACCATGTATGTGATGAGGGTCCTTATAACAATCAATAACATGCATAATATAGAAGAACCTATAGTGGCATAAATGATACTACGATCTATATGTATTTTTACTTCAAAAATATTTTGTTTTAACAATTCATAACATATTTGGTGGTGATTATAACATGCATATAATCATTGAAATAATTTATAATATTCATTTCCTATTTCACCCTGATAATATGTTATTCAAAAATTTCTTAGCTACATTTTTCCATGTTTGGATAGCTAGTATTTGTTTTTGAAAAATAGTTATTTCCAATTTTCCAAGCCTCAAATTTATGATCCAATATAGTAAATTAAATAATTTTCATTGTATTATAGGAAAAATGGAATAATTATAATTTTATAATATCTTTGACCACTCCCACAAGATTCAATGTTAAGAAAAGTATATAAAATTTATTTACTCATTTCTATAGATCAACTACATCTTGTCCATTGAATTTAGAAAGCCACTAAATTAAATAATATTTTAGATTAAAATTATGTGTCTCACATATTTTTTGGATTTATGTAGGTTGATATTAAAAGTAGGGATGTATTAATTCCATTAATCACCAAAGAAGTTTATCCATATTGTAAAAAATTATTTCAATTTCATATTTAGTTCAAGGTATAGTGAGTTTAGAATATTTTTTGATGGGTAGGATATCCTCCTTCAATGGGTTAATCAGTAGGTATCATTGTAGAGGATGAAAAATCATCCTTGGTTTAGGGTTTAAAGGTTTTAACTCCCATAGACTACGAAAAATCATATAAAAACAGATAAAAGATGAAAAAATACAACATGGTGAACAAATATATAAGAATAAGATTATGTGCAAAAATATTTAAAAAAAACAATGTTATAATAAAAAATACATGCTCTTAATGGAATAGATCCCTGAAAGAATTCATAATATTATCTACACTATCAGTAAATATTAAAAATAATTGATTTTAAAGTATTAAATTTAGTACATGATAGAAACTATATTTTATATCAAGACATGTTTAGAATATAATGAATTATTTTTTAATAAATTTGATAAAAATACAACTAAAAGAGGGTGTTTGTGGAAAATTTGATGTAAAATAGTGAAATAAATATAATTAGTGAAAGAAAGTGATTAATGGATAATAAATTTAGTTTTTTATGTTATATGATATTTTTATCATAATATGGTATCTAAATCATGTGTAAATTTTAATTTTATAGAATATTTAATTGGTTGGATATAATTCATTAGTTTAAAATTAATTAAGATCCTATTTAACCTCTATGCCTATAAAATATTGTAAGTAGAATTAAAATATGGAATAATAATCATGTTTTCAAGTTTCATCCATTATACCTGTTATAAGGTCTTTAAAATTTCATTGATATCTCAATTTTATGGATATGAAAGTATTCCTTATTTTGTGCAATCAAAACAACATAATTCACACACTAAAAATCTCAATTTTATTGTTAATGAAAAAAGTGTTTCATTGTAGTGTATCAAATCATTGTAATAAAATATGAAACATTTTAATTAAATATAAATAAATATTTCAAAAACACCAAAGTAGTAGAAACATATCTGTCAAAACACTATCTCTATGTGTATAACAACCTCAAAAATTATTTCTCAATGCTTAGTCTTCAATGGTTATCTATAAGAGGATCAGATAGATCTATGTCATCATCCTAGATCTACATATGAGAATAAGGAGATATAGAAATATATGATGAGTAGAATACCCTTACAACTCTACAAACTAAGAGAGTTCCCACTCTTTAGAAAAACATTAAAAACATTCCCTGATGTGTTTAATTATAGAAAATATATAATGCTTTTTAGCACCCAATTTGTTATGGAATTTTTAACTCAAAGTTAGGATTTGAGAAAATCATACATCTAGTTTGAAAAAAGTTAATTTTTCTATATCTAGAATATCTCCCCATAAAATTTATTAGAAATATATGTTCTAGAATAAGAAATATGGGAAAAAATTTGAACATCATGCTTGATTAAAAATAGTTTCATATTTATCTAAATATCCCACCTTAATGGACTATAAATTAATGAATATGTCTTCATGGTATTTGAAATTGTTTAAAATTAAAAATTTAGGGATCATTTAAATAAATTTGAGACCCATTAATTAGACTATAAAATTAAAAATATCATTTTTTGTCTACTGATGTACTTTGGTGTTTGTACACATAGGCCCATTTTAATTTAAATTCATCACAATCATTCAAAGTCATGCCCACATAACATTATAACATGGAAAAATTGAAATTTAAACATTTTAAAATTAATTATCAGGAAATTCATTAATTTTAAAGATGTGAATTGTTTTAATGTTTTTTGAAATTAATTAAAATAATAATTAATTACATTGATAAAGGGTGGAAAAAGGAAATGTGTATTGCAATGTGATTATTCTTCCACTATAATGACCCATACTGTTATAAATTGAATTACCTTTTGAAAGAATAAATGCATTATTATATAATTTATTTATAGAAATTACATGCACACTCATAAACTAGCATGGAAACCTTAATATCTTGATATCCAAGCCAACTTTGACATATCCTGAAGGGCATTCCCAATCCCTATGGGTTGGTGACCTGCACCTGACATCATAAAACAAATATAAGTGAATGAATTTTACTCAATATAATGGAAGTTAAAAATACATTTTAGTATAATAAAAACTCCAAAGGGAGAAAATACTAGAAACAAATTGGTGAAAAAAAACTTGGATATAAAGATAAAAATTCCAAAGGAAACAATAATTTCAACCAGAAAAAAGTCTCAAAAAATCATGCATCACAAGTGGAAAAAACTCTACTAGTCACTATCATCACTCCATGATACCAAGGATCATGGAAATACACTACCTAAAAGTGAAACTTTCCCCTTTCCTAGATCTAGCATAAAAAATATATAAATTCCCAAAGTCAAAGGTAGGGCGTGAGCTGTAACACCCAGTTAGGTCTCACCAAGTCTTCCATAATCAATTCTATAACAATTAAATCAATTATGATTTTCTTTAAAAACTAAATAAGGAATGGTATTTCATTCAAATATTTTAAACAAAAACATACATTCACATAAAAAGATATGGAAAATATATAAACAATGGATTAAAAGAAAATTTTATTTAAAACACTTATATAAAGAAGTTGACATAACTAAAAAAATTCAATAATCAATGTCATGTATAGCCAGGTCAACAAATCATAGAACCATGTACAAAAGATATATAGTATATTAGATTTGGTAATAATATCCTCGCACATATCAATAATGATATTGACTCAAGATAGGCATGCACACTCAAATAAATCTACACCCTAAACGGGGTACCCTCCTGGGCCATATATACCCCCAGAGGGGAACCCTCTTGAGAATTAATACTGTAGTTATTTAGTTAGAGTTATCATAATCAATTAATTGCTAGGGAGTCAAGGTTACTGCTTGATTCTAGTAGTTACCACTAAATAACTAGGCTAACATGTGATTCAAAGAATAAATCAGTCAAATACGGTAAAATTAAACATTGCAAATGAATTCAAATTACAATTTCCTAGTTTTAGTTTTCAACATGCCTTTCTCATTTAAAAAACCAAATAGAGGTTTTAATAAATTCATTCAATTTCAAATAATTTTTCACGCTAAGCAAATTTTCTAAATGTTTAACATCAAATAAATTTTTCAAATAAATTTAAAAACCAAGGCATGATTTTCCCATAATATTCCCAATATTTCAATTCCATTAAAATTGGGGTTTTCTTTTCAAAATTTATATTCCATTTTAAATTACACATTAAATAATTTCAAATTAGGGTTTATAAATAAATTAAAAACTCATTTCAATTCAATATAAAACTTTAATGTTTCATTCATATGGAAGATAATTATGGAACCACTTACCTCTAAACTAAGAGATTAGAATGAATAATGCACACAATGGGGAATGAAAATAGAGAATACAGGATAGTGAGGTAAACAAACAAAACCTAGAATCGATATATATCAAAACACATATTAGATACATAAATAAAATGAATATATATCAATATATAAAGAGGAGAGAAAGATAAATCAGAATAAACCACATGAGTTAAGATCCACCTACACTAATAAGATAAAACATAGTTACTGGAGCTTCGATCTACTGAGAAAAAGGTTTATAAATGTCAAAATCAACTCTTGGGAGCCTTCAAAGACCAAGTATTTGAGTTAGTGTTGAAATAGGGTGATTAGTGGTTAAACTGAAGGCTTTTAGTATTTTAATAATTTCTCTGGGGGAACTAAAAGCAGTGTGCATGGTTTTCTAGGTAGGGCCACATGGTTAGACAAACCGTGCACCATAACCATGCTCTCATACTAGTATTTTGTTTGGGGTGATTTCCCAAATGGTTAAACCAACCTTTCCCTAATTGTTCATTTCCCACTGTCCATGGGGTGAAGAGTATGGAGGGGTTTCCTATAGTTAAACAAGCTTTTCATACACATATATTACATATTTTTAGATAAATATTTAATACATTACACAAACCTTCACCTGAGGATTATAATAGTTTAGTGTATTTGGAGATTAGGTACACAATCTTCTAATTTGGTAAAATATATTAAATATATCCCATAATGATCATCCCATTTATCACTCTTCACAAATATATCCTACTTAAAACCTTTCTTTACAACCCGGGGAAAGGAAACATAAGAAAGGGTAAGCTCAGATACTCAGTAAGGGTAAGAAAGTGAGATATCAATGATAATATAAGCATGAAATGCACATAAGGGTATGATAACATGGGATTAACATTTGAAAACAATACCATGAATATGAAAGATCATAATATTGAGACATGGTATAAATGATGGCAGTTCATAAGACATGAATCATGAAGGAATCAAATAACATGATCCATGAGAGCATAACATTGGCATAATACATGGAATTGTGACATACACATAATCATAGTGAATCATTTACATAGTAGTCAAGGATAATTTATAGGGATATAATAGTGCAATGGGTTCACTCCCCAAACCATTTTAGTAGTCAAATTGCACTCCCAAGGATATCATAGTGGACAAAGTCCCTTGCTAAACTGGGTTCACTCTACATTCTGGTCCTTTATATATCATGAGATATAAATTTTTACCCAATCCATTGGAGGGATATATAGATCCCACCCAACACATAATAAAAAAATGTATATGTTCCATAAGATCATACAACATTCATCATAGAATAACCCATAGAATGAAATGGGTTTCATAAACATTTAACCCTAACCTGTGGAAACGAAGCAGGTTTCATAATCATTTCATCATAGATTAACCAATGTAAAATAAATGGATTTCATAATACATTCAACATTTCATCATATCAAAACCCATGGAAAAGGAATTTTTTTTATAAACAACTTTTCATCAAAAATATATACCATTCATAGAAAGAATAAAAATGGTTCCCTTGGATCATATCCCCCCAAAATCACAAGTAATATCAAAGGATGTCATCTTGGATGGAAAATGATTTTTTTAGATCACTTGGAACATTTATTGAATAAAATATCATTTACACTTAAAAAACACTTCTTAAAACTTAAAATTCATAAAATATTTCAGAAATCTTTTTCTTTGAAAATAACCTTGAAAACATATAAAGTTATCTTTAAAAATAATTTAAAACATTTCTTGAGGAAAATAATTTTTTTTATTTTAAAAACACTTTTTAAAATATAAAACATTTTCAAAATCCATTTCTTTGAAAATAAACTTGGGAAATTATGAAGGAAGCTTTAAAAACCATTTAAAAGGTTTATTGAGGGAAATATACTTTCTACTTGAAAGAAACTATTTAAAACATAAAACCTTTCAAAATATTTTGTGAAAAAGTTAAATATGGGTAAAAATTTATTTAATAAATTATTTTAATAATATTAAAAACATGTTTTAAAATACTTTTAGAAAACATATTTTTGGTTAAAAAATGATTTTTTTACTGAAGAGAGAAATAAAGATGATTTTATTAAAATAATTATTTTGAACTGTTGAGTACATAAAGAGAGGAAAATAAATGGAAAAAATTTATTATCATGACACAAATAGAGGATAAGAAAATTCCTAAGTTTCTCTATTGATGAATTATAGGATTTTATCACTAGAAACATAATCATAAGAAAACCCAATAAATAATGAGATTATAACATAAAATCATTACCACTTTGGTAAATTTAAATAGTAATCCTCATGAAGGAATGAAATTAAATGAAACTTAAAACATCATGATAGTAAATAAATTCAAGATATCACATTTCAAAGGTTCTGTATATACACCTCGTAAAAGAATATATATGCATAATATAACATATTTCTGAAGGAAAGGAAATTGAGACAAAATACCTTACAAGTTTAGTAAATTTTGAATAATAAAAATCATGAAAGAAAGATCCAAAAATGGATATTTAAATCCAAATATTTTTTATAAGAATAATCATAAAATACATTCATGGGTATTACACCACATAAAATAAATAATAGGTTCATATGATATGTTTCTCATAGAAGTAAAAAAGTGAGATGGAAATCCCTTATCGCTTTAGTAATATTTTAGATCGTAAGCACCAATAAATCATAACATCGAATGAAAATTTAAATATTATTAAAATAAGGATATTAATTATATAACATGTAAAAGTTCTAATATATACAACACAAAAAATAAATGAGTGGTGAATTTTCATATGTTTTTTAGAAATAAAAGAGCGACGTGAAATCCCTTACCTTATGTCTTGAATTCCTTTGTAAACATTAGACCATAATTTATAATAAATATAATATTATTATACATCTATTAATAAACCATGATTATATATATCCTACCATATATGATTTAATTATGACTATTTATTACCAGTTTATTGACAATGTTTTGTTAAAATCACATTTCGGGTAATAACCGCTTTGTTTTTGTGTATGTTTTGATTTGTTATTTTTTTGGTCCAATTAATTTGATCATGGTTCCATATTATCCAAATTTTTAATCATGATATAATTATAATATATATTCAGTATATATATATATATCTATAAATTTTGGATATAGAAAATGAAATAAACCATTCATAGAGACGGTAAGTTGTACTTATGCATTAACACTATTTACATTTACTTGATGGGTGGAAATAAATAAAGTGAAATAATATATTACCATAAAAAATAATTTTTATGTCATATATATTACATATTTTTATTAAAACCATCCTTATTACCTTTCTGGTAAAGGTTGAATGAATCATATCGCTTTGCGAGACGACAGTCTGTCGTACACACGAGCGACATTATCATATTTCCATGTAATAGAAATTAAGAAGGAACATTTGATATAAGGATTAAATAATAATAATAAAATGATAAATAAAATATTTAAAGAATAAATACATCATTATATAAAACTATAATAGGCGGTGATAGATAATTAATAACACTGGTTCGTGAGATGGTAGTCCACCATACACACGAATGATGATTTCATAACCCATTTGATGGAAGAGGAGAAAGATTTAGGTTATAAAATTAAAATAAAAACATATAATTATATGCAATATACTGAGTTTATTTTATTATAATTATTTAATAACAATTTAAGGATGTGGAGGAAGAAATAATATAAAACACTTGATTTGGTAGGTTACATATTCTTCGGAAAACTTCTTTTGGTTTGCGCCATAAGGATTATATGGATGTATTTATGATGAAAATAAGGATTGTAGGATGATTGTATTGAATTAAATAAGTTATTTGGGTGTTGTTTTTCCGAACCAATGGGTTATGTATGTTTTAAGAGAATATTAGAGGTGGTGACCTTTTATAAGTGATGTGAGTGACACACTTGTAATTTTTGAAAAGAAAAAGGTATACCCATATTTTTAACATTACAGAAGGCTAAAAAATGGGAAATTCTTGAAATTATAATAAATTAGTTATAAATAAGTCCATTAAATGTGTGTTGGATAAGTTTTGGGTCATTTTTAACCATTATATTTTTATTTTAATCCCGTGTTAAACACATTTTTACCTTAACCATGATAAATACTTTTTATTATTTTTACTATTAATTAGGGTAAAAAATTAATTTAAAATTCTTAGATAATATAAATTATTATTATTACAAATATTTAATCCATTTTTCTAAATTCCATTCACATAATTGAAAAAATTTAATTTAGAGTTTACTCTGCAAACACGATGATAAAGTGGGGTTTCAAAGAGAAAATGTTCAAAAGTTTAAAAAGATTTTATATCAAAATTCAATATGAAAATTATTTCAATGATCTAAATTATATTAGTAGATATATAATGTACTAATTTTTATTTTAAATTAATATTAAAACAATTTTAATTTTTTTAAAATCTTTAAAACAAATGACACTTATTAATAAAAGCCTATATTTTTCACTGTTTATAAAAAAATTATCTTCTCATAAAATTATAAAAAATTAAAACTAATATAATTTTTAAATGAATATTTCAAAAATAAAAATTATTTTTTAAAATAAATTTTCTAAAATTTTCAAAATTTATTTTTGAAATAAGTGTGGAAAATTGAAAAAACTACCTTTTATAGAAACATAGTTTTTAAGTGTAAAATTGGATTTATTATTATCTCTTGTATAGAGAATAAATAATATGAATGATAAATATTTTATTGAATATATAATATAAAAATTCATTAAAATCATTCACCAAAAGTATTTTTTTTAATTTATTGAGGTAGACCACGTTTGTGTTCATAAAAAATGTTTTTCATAAAAAGATTTCCTTTATTTTGAAATAGTTTTTATTTCATTTATAAATAACTGGTCATCAAAGAAATCATTTTATATACTTGTTTCAACCATATATTTTCATAATTTAGTTAATTCTATTTAGAGATTCCATTCCAATAGTTAGGTGATAACTATCATATTAAATAATAATATTTAAATAGTATGTCATGTTTCATTTAAACTCGGTATTGCATATAACACAAGCTACACTGAGTGTTGTGTGTAATGAAATCTAAACTTAGTGTTGTGTGTAATTCAAGATAAACTCAGTGTTATATGTAACGAAAAATATATAAAGGATTAAATTTATTCAAAACTAAATATTTCAAAAAATATCAGGGTGTTACATTCTACCTCATTAAATAAATTGTGTCATCACAATTTAAACTTGTGTTCCATAAACAAGGGTTTAACATTTGAGAATACCTTTATGGGAAACCCACATTGTAAAAGGGGATAATAAACATTCCTCTTAAAAAGAGATAAAGGTATGTGTGAAGGTCATCTAAATTTACACATACTAGGTTTCCAAATAGGAGAACAATGGTGGGAAGTGAAAACATGGACATAGAAGAGAAGAATGGCACCCAAATAATGATGGATAGTGATAGAGAACATGGTCAGGATAAATTTAATGAAAAAAATACTTAAACCAAATAGGTGTGAAAAAAATTATTGATATAATCAAAAATAAAGATAATACGACAACATTTTATTTCTAGATATTTTTCTAATGGTGGGTAATTTTAATGATACAATATACTTACTTGATTTCATTCCATTTAATAAGCACAATCTCATCCTTTGGTTGTGCTTTGATTAATTTCCACATCATCTCTTACTTAAAGAAACGAAGATGATTTTTTATGCCTGAATCACTAGTGGATCATAATACCCATAACCAAATGAAAAATCATTCCTTCCATGTCTAGTTATTATAAAAAAAAGGTTAGAATAGTTTATCTAGTATCTATAAATATTCATATAGTGAAATGATACATTAATCTCTAAAACCTCATAAAAAGTTCAACTTAAACCATTCCATAAATGGTTAACCTTATAAACCTTACAAAATTAAAAATTTATAAATAAGGTCACTAAATTTCTCAAAATCAACTCAGCATTAATCCCCAAAATATCATAAAGTATCTCTTGATTTTCACATACAAAATATGTGAATACCTTACTCATATATTTTCTTGAGTCATGGTAATAACCAAAATTACCATAAAACATAAGGAAAACATACATACTTCCTCATTACCTGAATAAAACAATATATCATTGAATATATTCTGTAAATATAATAATGTTGTAAGCTCCATAAATGATAACATAAACCAATTTTTCTACAAATAATTAATCGGTTCCAAGGTTATAAATACTATACAATTTATTTTATTCATATCAATCATCTCTTTATCCAAACTAGACACATTTTATCAACATCAAAATCATATTAAGGGTTATCTCCCCTTAATAAAAATACCAGCTTTCCATTAAATCTCTTTTCTAGGTCATTATTACCATTCAATATATTTTAAAAAATCCTTAACATAAAACATATACTAAAAAATCATTATATATTTAATTATTCATATAATATAATTCTTAAATTCCAATACATAAACACTTAAATTATCCCACTTCCTTCTCAAAACATTAACTATGCTTCATCATATTATTCCTCAATACCTATTTCCTAAAATATGAAACATGACTCATGTATTAACATTCATTAACATCAATTTAATCATGCTTATCACATTTTACATAAACAATATTGTTATAATAACCCATATGTTTTTCATAAACCTTTTCTTTTCCTTGTAATACTTTGAAATATATTTAGAAATATTTTTGGAGCCAAGCATAGAGACAACGTGCGATTCTGAGGCCCGATGTGCCTGAAAATAATTTTATAAAAATATTAAATATATTTTATATTATGTGCACACAATTTTTCAAGAAAAATGGTATATCTCTTAAAAGTAATAATAGATAAAAAATCCAAGACCATGGTTGAATTTAAAACATGCGGTTTACCCTAGGCACAACCTAAAGTGGGTTGGTGTGGGGAGTTCTGTTAGAGCGACCATTGGCGGGAGTGTTTAAATTAAATTAATTGATAAAATTAATTATTTAATTTAAATGAAATAATCCTATAACCTATATAAATATACTATTATGGTGAATTTATAATGTTATCGGCATAAATTTGGGACCATTGAGAGGAGGATTACACCACCCATCCTTGGTGAATCAATATTAGATGACAAGGTGCAATAGGATCAAGGAAAATCAAAGCATGGAAAATACTAAAGATATTCCTCCATTGGAGAGTCTTATTTTTCAATAAACTATACAATCTTGTGTTAGTACAAGTCATTTGTGTATTTCTTCCCTTACAATTAAATGTTTGAGCATGTTCATTCTTGTTTCTTTGATCTGTGTCAATTTGAGCCTTTTCATGAACACGTGTATTCGACTACAATTTTTTATTCAATTTATTTCTGTTGTTCTTTGTTTTCTCACCCTGGATATCCCAATTTGTATTTTTTGTCCATGAATTCTTAGCCAAATATTTTTTCACCTTTCTTTTTATGGGTTTTCCCTACCCCTCTTCACATTCTTCATCATAGGCCTATGGGGCCATTGTTCGACATTGTTAGGCGGGATTGATCTCAATCAAACCCCCAAATTCATGATGTATTCATATGAGGTGAATGGTTTTTATATATAAGGATGAATGGGTATGAATCATAGGATGTGGGTGATCCTTTTGTAGATTCTAAATTTTATACAAATAAGGTAGTAATACGGGAGGCACGCGAGGCACATACGAGTTTTAGATGCACCATCAGAGATACGATTTCCAGCCATAGGTGGGTCTAAATAGATGAATGTAGGATTTAATCTTCAATTTAGAGTGAACTTGAGGAGTGATTAGATGTGGCTTGTGTGGATCATAGATGTACTAAATAGATATGAGTTTCTGGGACAAACTCTACTACACACCATGTAGTTCTAAATAATGCACGATGTGTTCATCAAGAATCTGCGATGCTAGGGTTTCCATGAGATTATAAGTATAAAATTCCATGTGGGATCCCCACACACCATGTGACCCGGTGCTGGCGACCCGACAAGTACTCTAGGAGAACACAAAAAGGAGAATGTCCGGACACACAACTAGTGAACACAGACACAACCCAAAGGACACAAGTATGACCAAAAGAACACGAATCATCCCCTGGTGGCTAATACATGTATTTTAGTCCACCTATATACCATGTTATGTTACATGGGAAAAGTAAATAGTACTGGAAATGAAAAATCCAAGTAGCAGGGTGAGACCACATGCTGTGTGGGTCCCCTTACACACTGTGTACCTCCTCTTTTTGAGGAATCTTCTACATCCCATATCTACTCAGATTTTGTCCTGCAAGTAGCCTATAAATTGTTTTTTGACATGTAGATCATGATGGTGGCCTTCATGGTGGATTTTAATATACTATGGATGGTATTACTAGTGTGAATCTTCTTTAGGAGATGCTCGATGATGACATTGACTGGGTGAGATCACTAGAGACACTAGAGTGGAACCCACCTACTGGAATAAAGAATGAGTCCTCTATCTATCATCTAAGTGGCACCATCCTTTAGAGAAAAGGTATGGGTCCTAGACCATCAGAGTGGTATCCTCCTACCAAGAATGGAACAGGTCCTTTATCTATCATTAGATTGGAAACTTTTTATGGAGACATGGCATGAAGTCCTTGATCATCAGAGTGCTACCCTCCTGTTGGGAAGGGCATGGGTTCTCTATCTACCATCCAAGTGGAACCATCCTTCTAGGTCAAGGCATGGGTCCTCGATCAAATATATGAGTGGCACCCTCCTACAGTACTAGGGCATGATTACTTAACTATTAGAGTGGCACCCTCATACTGGGACAAGGCTGTTGGAGTTGGTTCCCTAGAACCAACTTCGGTGTACTTTATGGTAACCAATATTCATAGTTTTTAATATTAAAAAACTTCATCATTATTTTTCCTATATGTAACATAGTATATGATAATGTCTCAAAAGTAGTTATACACTAAAAGGTCATAGTAGCTCCCCACAATGATTAGAACTCGTAAGTGCTACAACAATATTCTTAAATATATGTTCTATATCCACATGATATAATTTGATGGAAACAAATGATATAGAATATTAGGGCTAGAGACTCATAGGAATTTGAGGTACCTTCTCATGGTATATTCCCTTTGTAATATCCAATAAGATATTATGAGAACGAGACCTGCTAGAAGGAAATCCACATTTATAGGTGTCATTGGATTTTCCTATATATAGATGTGCGTATTGTTATTCAGACTATAATATTATTATTAATGAGTATTATGAGTCACATACTTTTATGTATTTACAAAAATAATGATTACAAATGTTCGCGGTGAGGTATGATATGTTGGGTGCATCACGAGTAATATTTAATTAATGAATAACATGAGAAAGGATTTTTCCCTTCTGTCCTTTAACAGAAGTTAATATCTCATTCCCTTTGATGGAAATGATATAGCCTAAATAAATCCATGTCCCTGGTGTAAAATAGGAAAGTTCAATTTCTGGGAAGTTAAAGAAAGTGACATCGAGCACATAGGTTGATGGCACCAACATGCATGTAATGACCCATTGTTTTTCAATGGAAAATCACATTCTTATATTTATGTCATAAAATAACATGAAAACACAAAATAATGAACTACTAAGTGATAAGTGACCTTTAAACATAAGTTTTTCACTCCTATGTTTGGAATTTTGAAAATCCGACATACACGGTTGTGTTCAAGATGATTTTTCGAGTCTAATGAAACAAAAATAATTTTTGGTGAATAATAACGTACCCTTAAGAATAGTAACATACCCTTATGAATAGTAATATGACCCTTATGAATATTAAATCATACAGCATAATAGTAACATTACATATGAATAATAAAATAAAATTTAGACATCTTAGAAAGTGACAATTTGACCTTAGTAAACGTTTTGGTATTTTGTAAGTCATAAATAATTAATTATAATTAATTAATTAATTTAAAAGAATATTTATTTCCCTAAAATGTATTCATAAATTATTTAATCAATGTCTTATAGTTTTTAGATAATTTTATAAGACCCTACATAATTTTTGAAATCACTATAAAATCAGTTTTAATCTTAAAAACTATTTTTTAAGTAAATTATGATTTTAATTAAATATTAAATTAATAATATTTAGAATATTATTTTTGAAAAATGGAATTCATTTTTGGATTATACACATCGAAAAATGGTTGGGGTATATTTTTGGGATTTTTCTGAGATACTAGAATTTTTGATGAATAGTGAAATACCGTAATTTACAAAATAAGCTAAATAAGCTAATTATAGGGTCATGTGTGATGTTATGCTGATGTATGCCCACTTGGTTAGGGATTACATTATAAAATTACTATTCTTGGTCATTCAATACTCACTATTCCATGTCTTGTGGGGAAATAATAAACTAATGAATTTTATATTAAGGAAACCCCTCTCCCCTCCACTATAAAAGCCACCCTTCACACCCTCATTTCCTCACACCTCTCAAGCTCAAATAATTCTCTAAAATCCACCAAAACACCTTTCCTAGCCCCTCACCCACGTCCAAGAGCTTCTGGTCTCATCAAAAGACCAAGATTAGGCCCTTAAGGAGGTTCTCAAGAGAAGGATTCAAGAGGTAATTTCCCTCCCTCTTCTCCTTTAATTTCCTTTCAAGTTCAAGTTCATTTCTTGATCTCTCCCCACCTATCTTCATCCAAATTTTATTATAACTCCATTATTATATATATAATGTAATTTTACGATTCTAATGGGATATTATATCATCCAACCCCCTTTCCCTCTTCCTTTTATTTTATTAAAGAGAACGTTGTTCGTGAGGTGTTAATTTTTCACCTTCAAGAACGACATGCTTTCTTCTTCCATTTCTACCTTCAGATCTAGTCATGAAACCATTTTTATGGTTTATACAGAATATTTTATATGTATTATGTTCTATTTAAAGTTCTGGAAATAACTAATGGCCATATTACTAAGTGATAAGTTAAAACAAGTTAGTTGTGATCCAAAAACCGCCCAAATTGACCCAAATAACCATAATTTAATTCTTATCTAATGATTCATCCACATGGATATAATATAATTCATTATAAGATCATTAAAACTCCTTTAATATCATTAATTACACTTAATATCACTTCTGGATGTTTACTCATGTTCTACCCAAACTTCAATTTAAGAATACAAGTGAACCACCCAAGAAAAACCATAAAAACGAACATCCCCGAACAATGTTTTTAAACTCTAGAAGTCATCCAAAGGAACATAATATGACATAATGAAACCATAATGAACCATATTAATGTACAAATGGTTCTGGATTTCTAATTAATGAATATAATGTCATTATACAGGACATTAAATAGAAGTAAGCATTCGGGTACAAGGTAAGGGGAAATTCTCGAACCCAACTTTCATCCTTTGGGTTCTCCCTCTTTCACTACACTATTTTTGATATGGATACTCCTTAAGGATAATTTTTTCATAATTTTATTTCCTTTTCTGGGATATAAATGTTTACCACTACTGGTTATGTCAAATAAAATGTTTTCCAAAAGAACTCTTCTTTTCAGAACTCACCTTTTTCTTCTCATTCAAGATTTGCAGTTCTTGTATCAAGTATGTTATTCCCTATTTATTTTGGTAACCCAAAGTTTATGAATGTGATATTATGAGATAAAACCCATTTCTTTTCGTGGGTTAGTTATGTTCATTTATTATATATGTTCATTGTGTCATTCATGATAAATGATAATGTTATGATGTGACGGGTACACCCGGAATTATATAGCGCAATATGAATGTTTCAAAGTGACAGGTGAGCCTGGAATTATAAAATGCTCCAATGAATTGGGTAAAGTGATGAATATCATGAGTAAATGTGATATTATGTGTGAAAAATATGCTATCTTGGTTCAAAAGTATGTGTGGTAGTTAACCACTAAGACATGATGTTTCATTTTTATACATTGGCACATTTCAAGTTTTTTTATTTATGCTCCTCTCAGGTTCATGATCTTTTTCCTATGTTATGATTATGGTCACCCCATGATATATTATTCTTATCTATCCTCTTACTGGGCTTCTATATCACCCCTTTTTATGTATATCCTCAGGTGTTTACATGTACTAAGGAGAGGACAAGTGCCAATAAGAAGCTAGAGAAGAAGAAATTAAATAAATGTTTATGCTAGATGTTGTATTTGTTATGTGTGGTCCTAGTTTGCCCAAGACACTAAGCCTTTGGATCCTCTTTGTGTAATACTATTATGTTGTTTATCTTTGAAATGATTTAATAGTAATGTAAGAAAAGGCTCGGGTTGCTATAATGCAACATACCTGATTTGAGATATCATGATAAATGGATTATATTACATAATAAGAATTCGTATGAGGTATCATGTCATTGCGGAACTAACTAATTTCTCTGTGGGTGTATTGGCGTGTTTCTAGACACAAACCTTAGAATTTATGCTTCTTTTTCTAATGCCATTAAGAAATAGGATTATAGGGTCAGACACTAAGTGTATCTAAAATCTCAGTTAAATAATATATTTTTATTATTTATTATTTAACAAATTGAATATATATTATTACTGGATGTGGTTTAATAATTATTAATTTATGCTTGATCTCATATAAATATTTATTTTTTATTTAGTGAATATAATATTTATATATTTATTGGAGAATAATGAAGTGAAATTTATTTAATAAAAAAATAGTTATTATTAATGGCATGATAAATATTATGGAGGAATGGTGGACCAAGTTTAATAGTCCGGTGATAAATAATAAATATTGAATATTATTTTTTTAAATAATATTTAGTTTAATTTGCATGTTAAGCGCTTTTTGAGAAATAATAATATTATTTTTATTATATGACATGGGGTTCCACATGGATTAAATAAATAATAAAGGGAACTTGTGAAATTATTTTATTTTAACCCTAGTGATATATAAACCCAATTATATTAGTTTCTCAATAAGACAATTCGTTTTTCTAGTTGTGCACAATAGATTTAGAGAATTCCTCAATCCCTAAAGAGCTCCCTTGTCCAGGAACAATCCTAAGAATGAAGTGAGATCTTCCTCCACCTATCACTCTCAAGTCAAGAGAGATCCAGGAGAATGATTTGGAAGCGGTTCTCGAGGTGATCAAAGGAGGACGACGCAAGTGCTAGTATCTTCCATTCTAGCACTCAGAGATTCCTAAAATTAAGTTCAGAGATTTTTGGAACACATGTGGATCACGAAAAGAGAGAATCTAATTTGATTCCTACAATTAAATGATGTAACGACATTGATCTATTGTCGAATCCAACAAAGAAGAATTGATTCCATCAAGTTAGTTCTTATTTAATTAAATTAATTTTAAATAATATTTTATGATCCTCTCTCTTGGTTTTAGAATTCTATACTTTATTTATATTCTTTAATTAAATTCCATATATCATGATGTTTACCATTGTGTAAATATCTGATTGATCATTGATCATGGAAAAAAGAAAAGTTGAGCATGACCCATCGTATTCTTCCACTGTCCCCAAAACCTCTAAGTGGTATCAGAGTGATCACATAATTATTTAGACTTATTTAAAGATTTCTGATTGATTTATAAAATTTAATTTAGTTTTTAAGTTCATATTTACTTTTTATTTTAATCTGAATTGAGAGAACTTATTCTTCCTCCCTTGTTTCTTATATATCTAATAATGATGATTAATTTTATGAATAAAATAAAATCAAGGAACTCATCTGAAGGTGCTAAGGATTTTAGCCAAACAACATAGGAGTACATGCTATGTAACTAGAGTTACACACCATGTATTTGTGTTCAATGAACCAGGAGTTAATTTAGAAATTTCTCAAACAATGTGCATTGATTACATACAGTGTAGTTAATTATTACACCATTTGTTGACCAGGATAGCCTGGCACATGGTTAGATGTACTACACACCGTGTATCCCATGTACACAACATGTAGTCCATTTGAGTCACAGATAGGCTATGTATTACCATACACACCCTACCTGACTAGTGACCATGTAACTTGGAGTTAATATGATGTGTAGTCATTTATAGATGCCGTGTACTCCATTTTTTAAAGGTACAATTTATATGTTGAGTCCCTTGGCATGTGACTCGAATACATGGTGAGATATTTACACACCGTGTAGCTCACCTGTACATTTTGTGTACTTATACCAAATTACACAGATTAAAAATTTATTTATTATACTCTGTAAACATTATCAACATGTTATTAAGTGTGGTCATTAAGTTGATAGGACATGGAATGTGATAGGATTTTAATATATATATATATATAAATGTTTAGTTAATATCTGTATAATGTTCATATATGTATATCACACATAATTCGTACTATAGTTATTACTCTATGTGCATTGAAGCATAAAATATGACCGAAAAATCATGTAATTCGTGTAATCATTAAGTTGATAGTACACATCATGAAAGTACATGATTAGTTGTGTATGCCATATGTCATAAGAGTAAATAGTATACTGGTATAATACATGTTGGGTAGAATCAGATGAGTATTCACCATGTTTCCTCCAAGATACATTTATGTACACAGTTAATTTTAAATAAATTTATTTAATTTTCTTAAAATTAAAATGGATGAAAATATGAAGTAAATTCAAATGATAATTAAGACAAAATAATTGATTAATTAAATATGATAATTAATTTATTTGAGCATGATTTTTCTTAAATAATAATGATTAAGAATTGAGTTCTTGTTTTATTAAATGCGTAATTCGTTGCATGCATGTGGATCTTCATGATCATAGACCAAACCTCTGTATGTGATTGGTTTCATTTAATTATTATTAAATTAATTTTTTGGCCTGCGTTCTTTCTCTCCTCTTATTATGTAGCGCCTGTGTGCCAATGGTTTCTTTTACGTAAACCCTTTCCCTCACCTATTTGTGAGTAAAATCATATGTAATGGATAGATCTCCCAAGCTAACAGTGTCAGTTCAAGTTTGGATCCAAGGTCAAACTAATTCAAGAGAGATACATTGGTGGATAGGTGTAAAGCTACAACAGAAACCTTAATTGGTTCAAGGTGTTTCCTCCCTAGGTTAGTGGTTAGTTTATTAACTGCTAGATTAACATACCATTAGTAAACGCTCATGATCATATGGATTTATTTTTTTTATTTTTTTCATGTTGTATGGTTATTTCATTATGTAATTTTTGTTGTGATCACATAATTTAATGGAATTAACTAGAATACAACATAGAACAAAAATAAATTTTCTTATGCATAAATATTATCTAAGACATGGTTAGTCAATTAAGTATATATAATTCATATTAAAAATAATGTAATAAAGATAATAATTAGAAATTTACACATAAAAGGATAAAATCCCTGAATTATATATATTAATTTGGTATAGCCTTCCACTACTTCAGTTAAAATATTACCGTAGTTCAAAGTACTTAACCAGCTAAAGTTGGGGTGATTTCAATTATTGGGAAATTATAACTTGATGTTTTGGGTTTACTTAAATAAGTTCACATGAAAGGTTGACCACCGAAGTAAGACTTGGTGTAACTGAGAGGTAAAATTTGAGGAAATCTATTTTAAGGATTTCAATAATGGGGAGTCTAGTCAACAGATCAAGGAGTTTTGAGTTAATGTAGTTGGAATTTTAAATCCCTACATAAAACCATTCGAGTTTCTTAACCAACCAAATTTGGGGTAATGAGAATTGGATTATGGATCCTTTCCTCTTCAATATCCATGCAACAAGATATTCCAAATCCAATAGTGAGGGTTATTGGGCTTCAATAAAATAGTGGGATATTAACAAATATAACATTTATTTATTTGTCTAAATTTATTATATAAAGTACTAAAATTATACTTATGTTATTTTTTATAAAAAAAATTAAAATGACATCAAACATATAATTGAGATCTATACTTGAGAAGGACAACCTTCTCATAGGAAAAAATTTCCAGGAATGTAAAAGGTTCCTACATGTCATCCTTCATCATGAAAGGAAATTATATGTGTCGGAAGAACCTTTTCCTAAAGTGCCTGGAAATGAGGATAGTTATGAAGAGTTAAAACTCTATGAGAAACGTTTGAAATATTCCACACATGTTCAACATTTGATGTTACCATCCATTCCCAATGAAATTTTCAAGAAATATGAGGACATGGATGTGTATATCATGATGTATCAACTTTGGGATCTCTATCAAGAGAAGGAGATACAAGAGAGGTACAAGATCTCTGATTATTTTTCTATTACTAAGCTTGGAGAGCCTGCGCTAGCTGGGCCTCATGTAGTCAAGATTATTGGCTACATTGAATTCTTAGACATCTCAAGGATTACATTCCCATATGATTTGTGTATAGATCTCATAGATTCAAAACTTTCCAAGACCTTATCTAGATTTATTTTTAATTAAAATATGATCAATAATGAGAAGAGTATTTCATAACTTTTTAATTTAATTTTCCAAGTGGATAAGTATATGGGGTGTGATAAACCCATAGTCCTTATGATGAATAAGAAAAGAAAAAATTAGGAAAAGGGACCCAAGAATCATAAACAATATAAATCTCCAAAGCACCATCCTTCCATGAAGAAGAAGATCTAAAGGCTGGGAAAAGAAAAGGAGGTAGTATGCATTTCATGTGGCAAGCCAGGACACTGGAAGATGAACTGCATTGAGAAGCAATGTTAAGATAAAGTTACTTTCATTATCGAGTGTAATGTTTCAATATATACACATTGGGTATTAGATACAGTTTGTGGGGAACATATGTATCCAAATGCAGGAACCAAGTATATTTCAAAATATTTATAGAATATAGGTGGATATAAGAGCTACCAATGGATTGAGGATAGCTTCCCTAGCCATTGGTGACTACCTCCTTTCATTTCTAATGAGAATGATTTTGGTTTTAAAATATTGTTATCATATACCTACTGTTACCAAGAAAATAATTTTTGTATCACGCTTAGATACAAATGGGTTTATTTTCAAGTTTTTAAATAAAAGATATTTAATTTATAAATAAAACATATGTTATGGTATGGAACATATAAATAATGGTTTTTATGTTTTAAATTACATAAACCAAGTATTGGAAATTGATAACAAATCATGTTCACATGACTCATATAACACCCAGATTTATCATCACCGTCTTGGTCATGTAAATGAGAAGCATTTAACAAATCCCTATCAAGATGGTTATTTATACTCCTATGATCCAAAACCAATTGAAATATGTAATGCTTTCTTATAAAGAAAAATGAATAAACCACCATTTTTTGGATAGGGTGAAAGAGATACAGAGCTTATAGGATTGCTACACACTGATGTGTGTGGACCATTTTCAGAAGAATCTTGAGGTGGATATTATTACTTCATAACTTTTACTGATGACTTGATTAGATATGTCTATATCTACTTGATGAGTTATAAGTCTGAGTCCTTTGAGAAATTCAAGGGATTCAAGAATGAAGTATAAAATCAGCTTGGAAAGAAGATAAACAATCCTTGATCGGATCAAGGTGGTGAATATCTTAACCAAGAGTTCATTGAATTTTTATGGGAGTTTGGGATTCTATATCTAATCACTCCACCTTACACAAAATAATGGAATTGTGTTAGTGAAAGGAAGAACCATACCTTGTTATACATGCTAAGGCTAATGATGAGTCATGCAGATCTTCCATTATCCTTTTGGGGATAGGAAATACAAACTACAAAATACACATTAAACCAAGTACTAAATAAAGAAAAAATGGAATTCCATTTTAACTAAGGGGTGGAATGAAATTCATTATCACACACACATGTATAGGGTTGTGGTGTATTTGTTAAGGGCTTCTTAGGAAACAAACTAGAACCCTGGGGCATGAAGTTTATCTTTATAGGATATCCTAAGGAAACAAAAGGATACTACTTATAAAACCCCTCAGACAAGAAAGTTACTTTCACCATATAAGAAATATTTCTTGAGAGGTATAACATCCTCAAAAAGGATATTTTGAGAAAGCTTTACTTCAATTAAGTTGATACCCAGGATAAAAAAGAGTTTGTATAGGAACATATTCCACAGGTCCCCGTGGAAGAAGTAGTTTTGAAACACAAGTACTGAGTTGGAGCATAAGAGAGGTAAGAGAATCAGAGAGATATGGTTTTATAGTCACTAAATATGGAGAATCATTATTGGTTGATAATGACAAACCTCTCTATTATAAAGAGGGATTAGAGAGATTAGAAGCTTCATAATGGAAAGAAACCGTGAATTTTGAAAAGGATTCCATGTATCAGAACTAGGTTTGGATTCTGGTCGATGCACCAGTTAATGTAAATCATGTTTGATGAAAATGGGTATTCAATAGGAAACTATAAATGGAAGGTAAATTAAATAACTATAAAGTAATTCTAGTGTATAAAGGTTCTGAACAACATTAAGTAATTGACTACGATGAAAAGTTTTCATGAGTTTCCATGTTTAAATTCATAAGAATTTTACTTTCTATAGTAGCTTACCATGACTATGATATTTGAAAGATGGATGTAAAAATTGAATTCCTTAATGGTAACCTTAAGGAAGATGTATATATGACCCAACCAGAAGGGTTTGGGACTCCAAGTAATTCCAAGAATATTTTCAAGTTATAGAGATCCATTTATAGATTGAAGTAAGTATTCAGGTTAGGGGAACATTCAATTCAATGCATCCATGAAAGAATTTGGTTTCATTAAGAATGAATGTGAGACATGGGTTTACAAGTGGTTTAGTGTAAATTTAGTTTTTATCCTAGTAGTATATGTTTAAAACATATTACTTATTGGAAGGGAAATACCAGTCTTGCAATCTGTTAAGGAATGGTTAAACAAGTGTTTCTCTATGATGGAAATCAGTCAAGAAGCCTATATTATAGGGATCGAGATTATTCATGATAGATCTAAGAGGTTACTTAGACTAATTCAATGTACATATATTGACTATATACTAAAGATATTTTGTATGTAATAATCCAGGATGGGATTGGTTCTAGTGTGACACAGTTTACATCTTTCTAAGAAAATGTGTCATTAGGAACAACAAGAGAAAGAGATAATGGGAAATATTCCATATTCTTAAGCAATAGGATCAATAATTTATTCCATTTTATGTACTAGAATTGATGTTGACTATGTATTGAGCATGGTAGGTAGATTTCAAGAAGATCTAGGAGAACAACATTGGTATACTGTTATGGCTATCTTGAAGTATCTGAGATGAATTAAGGATACGTTCCTAGTGTATGGAGTAGATGAGTATATGGTTATTGGAGGTTATACTAATTCTATTTTTCAAATATATCATAATGTTCTGAAGTCACAATTGAGATATATTTTATGTCTCAACATAAGATATGTGAGTTGGAAGAGTTCAAAGAATCTAGTTTTTACTAATTCTACAATAGTGTCTGATTATATAGAGGTTTCAGATGCAAATAATAAATCCATTTTGATTTAGAAATTTGTCCAGGTTCTTGATGTGGTACCTAGAATTAAAGACCCTATACCATTTTATTGTGATAATAATATAGCGGTGGATCTTGAAGAAGATCCAAGATCACACCAACGGACAAAGCACATACTTTAGAAGTATCAACTCTTGGGGGATATTCATTAGAGGGGTGAAGTTGTAGTAAGTAGAGTAACTATGGAAGAGAAAATGGAATACCCCTTTACTAAAGGCCTATCTCAGCAGAAGCATGAGTATCATGTGAGAGATAAAAAATTAAAGGTTGTTAGTGGTTGGATCTAGTTCAAGTGGGATTCTGTTGGAGTTGGTGCCCTAAAACCAACTTATGTGTACATTATGACAACATATATTAAATGTTTTAAATATTTACAAACTTATTATCACATCATGATAGTTTTTCTGTGTAACATAGTTTGTTATAATGTCCCAAGAGTAGCTGTCACACTAAAAGTCCTGCCAGTTCCCCACGATGATGAAAATTTATAATTGCTGCAAAACTATTCTTAAATATATGTTATATTTCCAGATGATATAATTTTATGAGCATAAATGATTCAAGCTATCAGGGGTGGAGACTCATAGGACTTTGAGGAACCTTATCATGGTGTATTCCCTTAGTAATATCCATTAGTATATTATAAGAATGAAACCCACCAGTAGGAAATACATATTTATATGTTTCATTGGATGTTCCAATCTGTAGATGTGTGTATTGGTTCTTATAATTTAATAATATTATTAATGAGTATTATGAGTTGTTTACCTTGATGTATTTACAAAAACTATGATGACAGATGTTTGTAGTGAGGTAAGATACGTTGGGTGCATCAGGAGTAATATTGAATAATGCAAGAAATGATTTATCCCTTTTGTTCTTTAATAGAATTTGATATATGAATCCCTTTAATGGAAATGATATAGCCTAAATAAATCTATGTCCATGGTGTACCATAGGAAATTTCAATTTTTGGGAAGTCAAAGAAAGATACATCAAGCACATATGTTGATGGCACCATCATGAAACCTGCTTGATTTGAGATGTCATGATAAAGAGATTATATTACACAATAAGTGTTCATATGAGGAATCATGTAATTGAAACATTAAATTCTTTCTCTATAGGTTCCTTGGCATGTTGTTAGACTAAACTTGGACTTTAGGCTTCTTTGCCTAATGCTACTGAGAAAGTGGACTATAGGGTCACTTAACAAGTGTATCCAAAATCTCAGTAAAATAATATATTATTATTATTTATTATTTAACAAGTTGAACAAATATTATTCTTGGATGTAGTTTAAAAATTATTCATGTAGGATTGATCACATATAAATATTTATTTTTTATTTAGTGAATATAATATCTATATATTTATTAGAGAATAATGCAGTGATATTTATTTAATAAATAAATAGTCATTATTCAAGGATTGATAAATATTATAGAGGAATGGTGGACCATGTTTAATGGTTCGGTGAGAAATATAAAATAATGAATCTTATTTGTTTAAATAATATTTAATTTAATTATCAATTTAAGTGCATGTTGAGAAATAATAATAATAATAATATTTGATATGGGTTTTTGTAGGGATTAAATAAATAATAAAGGGTACTTATAAAATTATATTATTTTAACCCTAGCAACATATAAACCCAATTATGTTATTTTCTCAATAAGATAATTTATTTTTTCCAGTAGTACATAATGGATTTTGAGAATTCTATTAAGCCCTAGAGATATCCCTTCTCTAAGAAGGATCCCAAGAATATAGAGTGATCTTACTTCACCTCCCACTCTCGAGTCAAGAGAGATCCTGGAGATCACTTTGGAAGCTGTTCTTGGGATAATGGAAGGTGGACAACACAAGTGCTTGGATCTTCCGTGCTATCACTTGAAGATTCATATGGTGATGTTAGAAGATTTTTGGAACATGTGTGGATCAACACTAGAGGGATCTACTTTTAATATTATAATGAAATGATAGAACAATGCGAATCTATTTTTAGATCCATCGATGAAGAAAGAATTCCATGAAGGTAATTCCTATTTAATTAAATTAATTATAAATATTATTTGAGGATCATCTTTCTTTGTTTTGGAATTCTATCACTTGTCTGTATTTTTTGATTCAATTCTATAGATCATGATTTTTATCGTTGTGTAAATCTTGGATTGATCATTGATCATACCAAAAAGAAAAGTTGGGCCTGACCCATCACATGCTTCCACTACACCTGAAACCTATAAAGGCATGGGTCCTCTATCTACCTTCTCAGTGGAACCCTCCTTCATAGTCAGGGTATGGGTCCTCTACCTATTTAGTTTTACCCTCCTATTATACTAGGGAATGGGTACTCTACCTAGAGATTTTGTCGCCTTGACTTTGTCAAATAGTGGTAAGGTGTGTCTTGATATGGATGTTTCTTCTAATAGATGCATGAGATGCTGGGCATCGTTGGCGGACCCCTGTGGAACTGATGGAAGAATCTTTTCCGGATATGGTCTATAGGATGGAGTTCCCATTTTACTCTCATTTGGGTTCTTTTTTTGATAATATATATATCTTTATCCATATTATTGGATTTTGTTACTCTTTTACTGTGGGTTTATCCGTCTATTCCTACCGTGCCTCTTAATACCCCTTTAGTTTTCGAGGCATCATACTAGTTATGTATATACTCAACCCTACATGGGATTTTCTCACATGTTATTTGTCTTATGCAGATGATAGATAGGTCGATAGTGATTACTGATGAGTATAGGGATACCCTAGTGAATTTTAACATGTGTGGGGGTCAGAGTTTGGAGATTTGGAATTGGGATCTCTAAGTAATTTAATTTTATAGTATTGTCAGGTTGGGACATATTTCTAATTGGGCGTGTATTTACCCCTTTTTTATTTCAGATTATACTGTCATAATATTTTACTCCCTAGAGGTTTTACATGCATGGATTATTCTCTATATTTTTCATCTTTTATTATTTTCCTATGGACTAATGTATGGAGATGTTTGAGTGAGCACATACAAGAATTTAGGAAAATGTATCCCATATTAGTTATGAATTTTTGTTCCTGTTGCTAGCCCCTTTCCTATGAAGGTGGGATTGGGTATGCTTCTGCTCAATCCTCATTAGGTTGGGTCATAATAGACTAGTATCAGAGTAGTTCATTCCTTGGGGCAATATATGGAGTTTTCACCTTATGAGGATTTGGTTGGGACTTAGGGAAATAGTGTCAAAGTGTTTTGAGTGAAAATTTCAAGCAAGGGAAACCTGTGTTGGTGTGAGAGACCAATGTATCCATTAACCAAGACATGGACTACCTGATTGTAAACTCATCATATTGAGACATTTTCTATAGGGATCAATGGTACATGCATCATATAGAATTGATTTTGAACTATCCTTCTTGATTCAGCTCCCCACATATATATATTCATCTGACCATGGTATGTATTGAATAAATTTCCAAGATTCCTCCGTAATGATTTCCATCCAGGTTACCAATTTTGTATCCTGAATACAATCTGATGAGTGATGAGTCCTCAGTTCAAGATCTATCATCTAATATTATTTCTCTTGGTGGATAGGTAGAAGAACCCCCACCTATTTATTAGTGGATTATACTAGCATAACAAGCTAAGTATGCATACAGGCTTAGCGTACTCCACGATTTACAGTGAAAAAGGATATTAAGGTTCTACAGTGATCCAAATCCCCAAGTAGCGGAGGATTGGATTTAGTTGGCGATCCATGTTTTCAGGATTATCCAAACGTTGAATGATCTGGTGGTTGTGCTAGAAGCCAGTCTTTTCCATGGATCAGTTGTTTGCTGGTGGATTCTAATTAAGTAGATGCATGATAAGTCAAAACTAGCTTAATTCTTCTTTCAATAAATATTTTTTTCAGGAGTACTACCCCTTATACCTGTGATTAGTTCATATTTAAGAGATTTTAGAGCTAAAACATGGATATATGTCAATTAATGAGTAAGTTATGAGGTTCACAGACCTTACATGACACTCCCTTGACATGATTCAGTATGGATACTTCAGGGTGTGAAAGTTTGAGCAGGGTCTCTATAGAGACATCTATTCCAGTGTGGTACCCCTATGTATTCCCACTTATGTTGTAGTGTTGGAGTGGGTGCCAGTGATAGAGATCTTCCTGTTATTGGGGCTCCAGGTAACTAGAGATGGCAGTGGGTGTTACAGGGATGAGATGTCTGCATCAGCTAGTAGGAACCAGTTGATAGGGTCTCGACATTGGATATCTTCCCTATATCAAACTTGACCATGCAGCCAGGAAAAATAGAGACCACACAAAGGACCAAAGAATCCTGAGTAGGGGCAGTGCTATGCCTATGATCAACAAGGTCACATGGAATGTGTTTCCTTGACCAGATGTGCTAAGGAGGGCATGTAGATAGTGGATATACCACTATAACAGAGGTAACACTGTGATCATGGATTTCTCAGGAAAGGGAAGGGTGGACCCAAGGGAGGTGGAGATAGTAGAGGAACAGGTGGGGCTTCAGGAGGAGGAGATGTGGGTGGTGGATGACATTATGAGGTCCTTCTACCACCACCGCTAGTGGCCCATGTTAGGATCAGGGAGATGGCGGTCGGGGCCATGGGTAGCTGCATGCTATGGAGGCGTATGACCCAGGGGCACACGAGATGATTAGAGGTATGATTTGTGTTTATTATACTCTTTCTTCAGTACTAGTAGACGTAGGTGTGATACATTCATTCATCTACTTACTCATGGTGTAAGAGATAGAGATCCCAATTGAGACATTTTCCCAAACACTTTTCCTTGAAGTTCTTATGGGAAATACTTATTCAATCTATTTTATATTCTATTAGTGTGAGATATCTCTTGGTATAGAGGGTTTATAATGGAACCTTTTAGTCACCATGATGAAACCTTGTGATGCCATTCGGGGGTATGGATTGGTTTTCCATAGTTTGAGCCTTGATTGACTATCATCGTAAATGAGTCAGATGCCTTCACATAAATGGGATAAGATTCTCCTTTGTGGGTGAGATATATCTCATGGTAGAATGAGTGGGTTTTTCTAATAGGAGTCCACAACCCATTACCCATAAGTTGGTGAGTGTAGAACTTGGTGAAGAAGTCTCTTAAAAACATGGGTTCTTTTAGTCATGGAGGATTATATGGATTTATTCCCCAAGGAAATTATGAGAATACCTCTAAGGCAGGAGATATATTTTTTCATTTACTTACACCATGAGGCCACTACAATATCTTATGAGGTATATTAGATGGCTCCTACCAAGATCTAGGAGTTGATGGTGCATTTAGGGGACCCTTGAGAGAAGGGTTTTATCAGACCCAGTGTGTCCCCTTGGGAAACTCTTGTGTTGTTCATGAAAAAGGACAATGAGAGCTTATAGATTTGTGTGGATTATTGTCACATGAACCAGGCAAAAAAAAAACAAGTATCCCTTTCCAAGGATTTACGACCTCTTTGATTAGTTGTGAAGAATGTTATAGTTCTCCAAGATTGATCTTAGGTTTGGATACCACTAGTTGAGAGTTCAGATGGCTAATATTATGAATATGGAATTACAATGTATCTATAGAAACTATGAGTTCCTAGTGATTCCTTTTAGTGGGAAAAATTCCCCAGCTATGTTTATGGATTTGTTGAATCGGATCTTCCAGTCATACTTGGACCGATTTTTCATTATATTTATTGATGACATACTCATATACTCCATGTCAGATGAGGAGTATACATATCACTTAATTATGGTACTAGATTTTATTCTAGAGAACCATATATATGGAAATCTCTCGAAGTGATAGTTCTAGATTCATGAGGTTCACTTCCTAGGTAATTTCACCTCTAATCATGGATTATATGTGGACCTAGAGAAGGTTTATGGAGTTATTTATTAGTACCCAACCAAGTGTGTGTCAAAGGTTTAGAGTTTTATTAGCTTGGATGGGTACTATAAGAGGGTTGTGGTATAATTTTATAGGATTTCATCCCTTTTAACTATCCAGATATGGAAAAAAATCCTTTTTTCTGGAATGATCAATACCATAGAGCCTCTGAGGAGTTTATGTTGAGGATGATGAGTTCTCATTTTCTTATAATACTTGAGGATGATATGGAGCACGTAGTGTGTTGAGATTCCAATAGATATGGGCTCAAATGTGTATTGATGTAGATATATATAGTTATTGTATATGGGTTGAGGTAGTTGGTACCGCACGAGCAGAACTATCTGACTCATGACCCAGAGCTGGTAGCGATAGTCTTCGCTATGAAGATGTGGATGCACTATCTTATGGGATAGATCTTTATTGTTTACTCAAACCATCAGAGTCTCAGGTATTCTTTCATGAAGAGAGACCTGAACCTAAGGTATAGGTGATGGTTATAGTTCCTCTAGTACTATGAATTTGAGATAGTCTATACTTCTGGGAAGGGAAACGTGGTGGTATATTCCCTTAGCAGGAAGTCCCAAGCTTGTTTAGTATATGAGGCATCAGAGTAGTTGGCTTCCTTACTACTAACCCTTGTTGATGAGGAGGGTGTAGATTTTCTTTAGTCGATGGTGTTGAATCCTCCTCTTCTATAGTATGTGAGAGATTCACAGTTGGAAGAAATTGACTATGAGGACTCACATGACTAGATATCCTTAAAAGATTCACCAAATGGATTTTATGAAAGAAAGAATCACATCATCCTTTTCCAGGGAAAGATGGTGATCCCAATCATGATGTGAAAGGAGGTGATGAGGGTTTTTTAAAATTCTCCTTTGGATATAAAAACAAGTGTGGGGAATATGTATAGAGACCTTCAACAACAGTTTTGGTGGGCTAGAATGAGATGGAATGTGGCTGGTTTTGTCTCTCAGTTCCTCACCTGTTAGCAGGTAAAGCCTGAGCACTAGGTTCCAGAAGGTTTGTTTCATCCCCTTGATATCTTGGTGTGGGAATTAAAAGAAATATCCATGTACATAATCACAGGGATTATACAGATAGGGAGAGTCCATGATTCTATCTGGGTGATAGTTGACCAACTTACAAAGTCATTACACTTCCTTTCTACGAGGAATCATATTTCGGTAGTGATTTTTGGAATTTTTATATATGGGAGATCATTCAACTTCATGGGGTTCTGTCAACTATTTTCTCTTAACATAATTCATGACTTACACCATGGTTGTGAAGATCCCTATAGGAGGCATTCAAGACCTATATGAGGAAACTTTCCCCTAGACATATGGGTAGACCTAACACACTATCTAGGCACTAGAGGATATGTTGGGAGCTTTCATGCTAGAATTTCTCTAGATCTAGGAGGATCAATTTCCATTGGAATTGTTTTCAAATAATAATAACTAACACTCGACTATTGTCACTATAGTGACCCTGGTTTTCTAACATTACTATTACATCATTTTAAATATAAATAATATAATAGTGAAATAAAACTAGGATCCAAAGTTTTAGCATCCTGGGAAAATCTGGACCAAACATAACACTTACATAATAAAACATAAACAATTATTTAATTCATTATTCTCAAGATTAATAGTGTCCCTTGTGTTCTCCTTAGTAAAAGTAATTACCTGAGGATATACATCAAAGAATGGGGTGATCTAAAATCCTAGTAAGAGGATTGATACGAACATGAATCAATATAACACAGGTGGGAATAATCATTTTCATCATAACATAAGCAATGTATCATCATCATAATCATGCGAGGAATCATTAAATAAAGTAACGTAATGTGTAAATGCATAAAAATGAAACATCATGTCTTAGTGGTCAAGTACCACACATAGTTGTGAACAATGCTAGCATCAAGTTCACACATAGCATATGTGTGTAATCATAACATTATAATTGTGAAAAAATACATCATCATGTTCATGAATATTGCACATTATCTCATTAGATAAATCACATTACCTAATGAATTGGAGTGCTATAAAATTCTGGGCACACTCATCACATCATAACATTTACATAATAATGTTTTCCACATAGAAGATATATCAATCATGGGCATAAAATAAACCATAGAAAGGAATGGGTTTCATTTCATAAATCATAAATTCATGAATAAACCTTGTGGTTAACAATACAAGAAGGTAATAATATACTTGGTATAAGAATCATCAATCTTGAGTGAAGAAGAAATAATATCAAGAGAAGAAAAATACGTGTTTTCAGAAAGAAGATTTATTTTTAAAAAATCATTTCATTTGTTATAAAATAGGATTGGAAGAATGTATTTTACATAAATGAAAAGGAAAGTAAAATGAAATTATATTTTAGGAGTATTAAAAGAACATATATTATGTAATTTTTTATGAAATAACAATAACCAAAAGAAATGAAATTGGGTTTGAGAATCCCCTTACCTTATGTTCAAATGCTTTATTCACCTTAATATCTTGGATAATCAAATTAGATTCATTAATAAATAAATAAATGACATGTTATACAATTATTTGATTCATTAAAATTCTATTAAATTCATTTAAATCCATTTTCATGAGTTATAATGTTCAATTTCATCACTTGGGAGTGTTCGTTTCTTGGTTTTCATGATCGGTTCGCTTGTATACATGTATGGAAGATCATGTAAAATGAGAAAAAATTTCCATAATTGAAATTATATGTTATTAATGAACTTATATAATCTTAAATTATCTTATATATCATTTTCTATATAGTATGAAGATGAATGATTAGAAAAATTGTTAATGATAATCTTTTAGATTAATTTTGGTAGTTTTTGATCACAACGAACTCATTTCATTTTATTATTTATTGTTATGTATATATTTCAGTTTCATAACATAAAAAGGTTATAAAATATATTTAAAAATCTATTTCAAACATTATAACTATTTTAATACCATACTTGAAGGCGGTAAAGGAAAATTAACACTTGTCTTCCTTGATGGCTATAAAACAACACCTCACAGATGACATTTCCATTTTTAGAATAAAATGAAGAGGAGAAAAGGATTGATGATGGATTATTACATTAACATAATAAAATTAAAGTAAATAAAATATATTGGAGTTATCATTATACTTGGAAAAGGAGAGTTTATGAGAGAATAAGAATAGAAATTTAACTGAAAAGACATTAAAAGAAAAATAAAGCAGATTTTACCTCTTGAATTTATCCTCCTTGAGAACCTCCTTAGGTAATTAGGTTTTGGACTTTTGTTGAGGTAAAAGAATCATGGACATGTGGAAAGGTCTTAGGAAGTGGTTTTTATAGAATTTGGAAAAGCTTCAAGTCTTGGAAGGTATGAGGAGAAGAGGCTGTGAGGGGTGATATTTATAGGGGAGAAGAATAGAGTTTTCTCATTATTTTATTCATTAGTTTATTATTATTGCTGAATAATATGAATATTTTGAACCTTATTACTAAAAATATAAAAATAATTAAGGATAGTTCAAGATTCTGGGCTTACATAATCCTTCCATCAACAATGACTAAAAAATTCATGTATTTTACTTTTATTGTAAATCATCGTATTTTACTATTCACCAAAAAATTAAACTATTTTAGAAAAATACAAAACATTTACCCTAATAATTTTTCAACATATAGAATTTAAAAATAAACTCCATTTTATTAAAATAATTTTCTAAATATGATAAATTTAATTTTTAATTAAAATCATCATTTTATTTGGAAAATACTGATTTTAAAATTATAACTAATTTGATAACACTTTGAAAAATTAATTAAGGTCTCATAAAATTATATTATAATCATAAGAAAAAAAAATGTAAATTTAGGAATAAATTTTATGAAAATAAATTTTATTTTAAATTATTATATTAATTATAAAATTTTAATTAAATATTTATAACTTACAAAAATGAAAACACTTAATTAATTGCTTTTAAAATATTTATTTACTTATATAATGATATAATTATATAATATTATCATTTATAAGATGCCTAAATTTTATTTATACTTACTAAAAGAGGTTACTATTCTATTGGATTAATTACTATTCCTAATGGTCATATTACTATTCCAAAGGTCAAGTTACCATTCCATTGGTATAAGTTCCTTAACTTATAGAAATACATCCAATTCCATTCATTATTCATTTATAATGTTTTTATTATGTTATCTATGTTATTTTATGTGATTTATAATATATGTCATAATTATAAGAAGTTAATTTCCATTGATAAAATCTTGGGTTGTTACATTCGCCCCCCTTATGAAATTTCACCCTTGAAATTTAGTTTTACATTATAAGTTGAAAATAGGTGAGGGTACTTCTTATTTATCACTTACTCTAGTTTTCATGTTCCCTATCTGGACTTATTATTTCTCCATAGTAATTTGACTAGGTGAGTAGTCTTGTTGCATAGAATTTTATCTCTATGGTATAATATATTCACTGTATACTCCTTATAATAGTGATCATTTTGCAATTATAACACCTCTAGATTTAGTGCATGTGAGAGATCAGGTATGTACTTCCTCAATAGGGATACATGTAATACATCTTGTACTTGAGACATGGTAGGTGGAAGTGCTAGTTGATAGGACAGACTCCAACATGATCAAGAATCTCAAAGGGGATGATAAACTGGGGACTCAACTTTACTTTCATCCCAAATCTCATGATCCTCTTCCATAGATATATGCAGAGGAATACCATGTCTCCAACCTCAAACTCTAGGTCCCATTGATGATTTTTTGCATAGATCTTCTATTGAATTTGGGCTACCTTGATGTGTTGCTAAATGGTTTTCACCTTTTCCACCATTTCTTCAATAATTTCAGGTCCTAGAAGCTTATGTTCATCAACCTCATCCCAATATGCTAGTGTTATGAATCTTTTACTATAATGGTATTCATATGGATCCATTTGGATGCTCGAGTGGAAACCGCTGTTCTAAGAGAACTCGACCAGAGGTAGATGTTGGTACCATCCTCCTTTGAAGTCCATAGAACCTGCTATCAATATATATTCTAGTGTATAAATAGTTTTATTTGATTAGCCTTCAGTTTGAGGATGATAAGCCATACTAAAGTTTAGATCAGTGTTTAGAGCATGTTGGATACTTTTCCATAACTTTGAAGTTAATCTTGCATCTCAATCGGATAGAATCTATAGTGGTACTCCATGTAGCCTTACCATTTCTTAGATATATATCCGTGCAATTTAATCTAGTGATAATTCCTCCCAAATTGTGATAAAGTGAGTTGTCTTTGTGAGATGATACAAATCAACCCTTATATCATGGTTTCATTCGGATGTCTTTAGAAGACTAGTGAACAATTCCATGGTGATGTTTTTTCATTTTCATGTTGTTATGGGAAATGGTTTCATAATACCCTTTTACTTTTTCATTTTATCCTTCACTTTGTAACATACCAAGAACTTTAATGTATATTCAACGATCCCCTTCTTCATATTGTCCCATCAATAGTTCTCTCGGATATCTCAATACATATTTGTGCTCCCTGGGTGAATAGAGATGGTTGAGCTATGTGCATCACTTAGAAGATATTTCTTTATCTCTAGATTGGATGGTACACATAGTCTTGACCCAAATCTTACAAATCCTTCCTCATCAATTTTGAACTATTAGGATTTCCCCTTTCTCATGGCTTCCACCTTATTCTGAATTTCTATATGATATCTTTGATCATCCTTTATTTTCTCTACGAGGGATGATTGAGAAAGCATTTTTGAAAGGATTGATGATGTTCCTTACTTAATGATTACCATGTAGATCCTTTTAAAATTTAAAAATATTGGATCCTTCTTAATTATCATCGTTGATAAATATGTATGATCCTTTCAACTTAGAGAAACCACATCTTTATTTGCCTTACCGGGAAGGAAGTGGATTGGGAAATCATAATCTTTAATTAGCTCTAACCATATTCATTGGTGCATATTAAGATCCTTCTTTGTGAATATATATTTTAGGATATTATGATTGGTATATATCTCAAACTTTTACCCATAGAGATAATGACACTAAATTTTCAATACAAAGATCACAACAACTAACTCCAGATCATGCGTAGGATAGTTTTTCTCTTGAATTTTCATCTTCCTTAAGGTATAGGCTATCCCTTTATCAATTTTCATTAGTAAATATCCTAATAACTTCTTTTAATAATTGATTTATACCACAAAGGGTTATCCACTTATTGGAAGTGTGAATACTGGTGCGGTGATAAACCACCTTTTTAACCATTTGAAGTAGTCTTCACATTCATTGGTCCAAACAAACATTTCTCCCTTCTGAGTCATCTTGGTTAGTGGGTTTAAAAATCATAATAATTTCTTTAAAAATCAACAGTACTACCCAGTTAGACCATAGAAACTGAGGATCTCTGTTACAAATGTTGGCTTGGTCCACTCTTCAATTGCCTTTATCTTGGAAGGGTCTACAAATATTCCTTTTTTGGTGATAACATGCCCCAGGAATGATACTTCCTCCATAAAAAACTCACATTTACTATAATTTTTATAAGTTTTATCCCTTTTCAAAATCTTTAATGCATTATTCAAATGATCCTCACGTACCCCTTTCTCTTGAAGTACATAATAGTATCATTAATAAATACTACCAAAAATTTGTTGAGGTAATCTCAAAAGTCTATATTCATAAATTTTGTGAAAATTAATGAATCATTAGTGAAACAAAAGGGAATCACTATGAACTCATAGCGTCCATACATCATTTGAAAGATAGTATTGGGAACATATTCCTTCCTAACCTTTAACTGGTGATATACCAACCGAAGGTCCACCATAGAGAAATACTCATCCCCACATAGTTGATCAAACAAGTCATCTATCCATGGAAGGGGATAATTTTTCTTTATTTTCATTTTGTTGATCTCACAATAATCAATGTAGATTCAAATTGATCCATCCTTCTTCTTGACGAAGAGGATATGTGCACCCAATAGTGAAGAACTTAGGTGTATAAAACCCTTGTCTAGATTCTCTTGTTCTGCATCTTTAGTTCCACTAAATCAATTTTGGCCATTCTATACAGTGTATTTGATATAGGCAGAGATCCAGGAATAAGTTCAATTGTGAACTCAACCTATAAGTCAAGAGTAAGAGAAGACAATTCTTTAGGGAAGACATTAGTGTAGTCAATCACAATGGGAATGTCTTTGATCACAATTCTCTCCTTTGTTTCAATCATTTGAGAAAGATATTCTTTCTCATATAGAAATAACATCCAAAATTGAGATAATTATTTTGAATAAGATTGATCCTACCTTTTACACTTGTACATAATTTGAGGATGCCTTGAGATTTGAAAAGTGATATCCCTTTTCTGATAGTTGATGTTGGATTTGTAAAAATATAGCTAATCTATGCCCAAAATATCATCAAACTCTACTTAAGGAAGTAAGAAAATATTTTCTGGGAGGTTTATTTCACAAAAAGTTAATGGGGATGAGTTAAATACTTTGAATGAAATAATTTTCCCATTTTTTTTACATATATAACTCAATGTCCATATTTTGAGGTGGTGTTTAAATAGTTCGACTAAATTTGTAAGATATAAAAGAATGCGTAGAACTAGAATCAAATTGTAAGTTCTCTATTATTGAATGAATAACTAGTGTACCTCTCAAAAAATTATTTTTGGGCTCCACCTCAATAGTAGTGATGGATTAAACTTTCTCTTTATCTTTTAGCTTTAGTGTCTGCTGATGCTAATTACCCTCAAGGACTTGAGGTTTAGTGCACTAGATTGAATAGTGTCCTTGCTCCCTATATTTGAATCTTTGAACTATGGGTTTTTCTCACCCTTTTTCCACCACATTTTCCATCTTCCTCATGTCTCTTCGACACTAATGAGCTTGGTGGACTTATCTCCCACACTTGAAGCATTTCTCCATCCCTTTGAGGCAATTCCCATGATGCTTCTTCCCACATTTTTTACATGTGAGTGGTTTCATTTTCTTTACAACTTTGTCATTAGATCCACTAGATTGAAACTACACCCTTTATTTCTTATCACAAAAGTCATGGGACCATTATCCAAACTCTATATCCACTTTTAGATCAAATTGAACACATTCTTCATAACTCCCAAAGTATTGAATTTCTAGAGCCTTTAAAATTTGTGGTTTTAAACCACTAAAGAATATATCTATTTTTCTATCATTGTTCATTACAAAACATGAGGAGTAACTTGAAATATTTATGAATTTTTCTTCATATTCCATGATAGATTCACCCTAATTTTTCTTTATATCTAATAACTATCTCTCCATCTTTGTCAGAAGATTTTGAGGGATATACTTATTAAGAAATATTTTCTTAAAGTCTTCCCACTCCATCTCTCCAATTTCATCCTTTGGCTTAGTGGTCTTAATCAACACCCAACATTGATTGGCCTCTCCATCTAAATGGTAAATGGAAAGATTCACCTTCTCCATCTCAGAATAATGAAGCACATAAAAGATCTTCTCCTTTGAGTTGACCCACTATTCCGTGACTAGTGGATCAGAATATACACTAAATGTTAGTTGTTGTTTCCATATAAAATAATCAATATCTAGTTTCTCTCTCTTAGGTGAAGGAGGATGTTCGACATTATTCAAGTTGTTATTCCTGGCATGAGATAGCTGGGTAGGCATCATAATGAAATTTTGAACTCCACATCCCAAGGAATTGGGGATTTCATTTGGGAAATCACTGCATTGTCCTTCACAAAGGTTGTTGTCCTGGTTCCTCCAAGTTCCTACAATTTTCTAAAATAGAAAACGTTTGAACAAAACATAAGTAAACAAGTCATGAATTGATAAATTATTCCTTTATGTAATTAATTTTAATGGAATATCTTGTCGGATTCCAATGTTTAGTATTTTTATAAAACAAATATTATTGTTTTATTTCATATACTTAGTCTCATACTTAGGGTTTTCAATAAGTTTCTCTAATCGTAATTCCCAAATTAACTAAATTGTGATTTGATACCAACTACAGAGACCCTGATTTTCTTATATTACTATTACATCATTTCAAGATAAACAATATAATAGTACAACAAAACCAGGATCTAAAGGTTTAATGTCTTGGGGAAATTAGGAAAAAATATAACATTTACATAATAAAACATAAATATTATTTAATTCCTTTTTTCTCTAGCTTCTTAGTGTCCCTTATGTTCTTCCTAGTACAAGTAATCACCTGAGGATATAAGAACATGAATCACTATAACATGGGTGAGAATAATAATTATCATCATAACATAAGCATGGGATCATCATCATAATCATTATATGAATCATTATATAAAGGCATGGAATGTGGAAATGTATAAAAATGAAACATCATATCTTAGTGGTCAAATACCACACATAGTTGTGAATAATGTTAACACCATGTTCACACATAACATATGTGAATAATAATAAAATCATCATTTTGACGAAATATAGCATCATGTTCATGCATATTTCACATTATATCATTAGATACATCACATTACCCAATGAATTGGAGTGCCATACAATTCTGGATGCACCTGTCCTATCATAACATTTACATAATCATGCTTTCCACATAGAACGTATATCAATCATGGACATAAAATAACCCAAGAAATGGAATTAGATTCATTTAATAAAGAAAACATTAATGAATAAACCTTGTGGTACCCAACATAAAAATGGAATAACATAATTTTTATAAGAATCATCAATATTGAGTGAAGAAGAAACAATCTCAAGAGAAGTAAAACATGTGTTTTCAGAATAAAGAGTTTTTTCTTTGAAAAATCATTGCATTTTTCATAAAACAAGACTGTAATCTTGTATATACCATAAATGAAAATGGAAGGACAATGAAATTATATTTGAGGAGAATTAAAAGAACACCCATACTGAAATTTTTCATGAAAGCAGAATATCCCAAAGAATGGAAACTGGGTTCAAGAATCCGCTAACTTTATGTTCGAATGTTTTATTGACATTAATATCCCGAATAATAAAATTAGATTCATTAATTAATAAATAAAAACCTATTCTACATGTATTTTATTCATTATATTTTTATGAAGTTCATTTATAGATATTTTCATGAGTTATAGTGTTCAATTTAATCATTTGGGAGTGTTTGTTTCTTGGTTTCCCTGATCAGTTTGCTTGTATACTTGTATGGAAGATCGTGTAAAATGAGAATAATTTTCTAGAATTTAAATTATATGTTATTAATGAAATTAAAAAATATTAAATGATCTTATATATCATTTTTATATGGTATACGAATTAATCAATAGAAAAATAGTTAATTATAATCATTTAGATTAATTTTGGTGATTTTCGATTACAATGAACTCATTTTGTTTTAATATATAATATTATGTATATATGTTAGTCACAAAACATAAAAAAGGGTATAAAGTACATTTTAAAATATGTTTCAACCATTATAATGTTTTTAGACCAGCCTTTAAGGAGTTAAAGGAAAATGAAAACTTGTCATTCTTGTAGACAATAAAACAACACCTTGTGGATGGCGTTTCCATTTTTAGAATAAAAGGGAGGGGAGAAGAGGATTGATGATGGATTATTACATTAACATAATAAAATAATAGTATATAAAATATACTAGAGTTATCATTCCACTTGGATAAGGGGAGGTGATGATAGAATAATAAAATAAATGAAATTGAAAAGAAATTAAATGAAAAAGGAAGATGATTTTACGTCATGATTTTATCGTCCTTGAGAACGTCCTTAAGAAATTGTGTTTGGGTATTTTGTTGAGACAAAAGGATCATAGACATGTGGAAATGGATTTAGATGAGGTTTTTCTAGAATTTGGAAAATATTCAAGGCTTAGAAGGTGTGAGGAGAAGAGGTGGAGATGGGTGACATTTATAGGGGAGGAGAGGGTGGTTTCTCCTTATTTTATTAATTAGTTTAATATTTTGGCTCAAGAATATGAATATTTTTAAACTTATCACTAAATATATAAAATAATTAAGAAAAGTTCAATATTTTTGGGTTACCTCATCATTACATAAATAATGAATAAAAAATCATGTATTTTTCTTTTATCATAAATCATCTTATTTTACTATTCACCAAAAATTCAGGTATTTTAGAAAAATATAGAAAAGTCACCCTAACCATTTTCTGATGTCTAGAATTATAAAATAGATACCATTTTATTAAAATAATTTTCTAAATAAGATAAAATTTAATTTTTACTTAAAATCATTATTTACTTGGAAAATACTGATTTTAAAATTGTAATTGATTTTATAACACTTTGAAAAATTAATTAAGGTCTCATGAAATTATCTTAAAATGATAAGTAAACAAAATTTAAATTTATTGATATATTTTATGAAAATAAATTTTCTCTTAAATCATTATAATAATTATAAAATTGTAACTAAATATTTATAAATTACAAAAATACCAATAATTAATAATTTTTAAAATATTTATTTATTTATACTATGATATAATTATATCATATTATCATTTATAAGATTCCTAAATTTTATTTATATTTCCTAGATGAGGTAACTTTTCTATTGTCGGAATTACTATTCCTAATTTTCACTTTACTATTCTAAAGGACAAGTTACTATTCCATTGGTATAGGTTCTTTAACTTCTATAAATACCTCTAATTCCATTCATGATTTATTTATAAATTTTGTATTGTGTTATTTATGTGATTTTATGTGATTTATACTATATGAAATAATTATAAGAAGAGAATTTCCATTGATAAATTTTGAGTCATTATATTCTTCCCCCATTATGAAATTTTGTCCTCAAAATTTTGATTTACATTCTAAGTTGAAAACATGTGAGGGTACTTATCCTTCATCACTTCCTCCAGTTCCCATTTTTTCTATTAGTACTTATGGTTTCTCCATAATACTTTGTCTTGGTCATTAGTCTTGTTGAATATAACATTATATCTACGATCCAAGATCTTCATTGGATTCTCCTCGTAAGAGAGATCATTTTCCAAATTTACCACCTCTTGATTCAGTACATGTGATGGATTGGGTATGTACTTCCTAATTAGGGATACATGGAATACATCATGTACTTGTTACATGGTAAGTGGAAGTGCTAGTCGATAGGACATAGCTCCAACACAATCAAGAATCTCTAAGGGGCTGATGTACATGGGACTTTTTTTTCCTTTCTTCCCAAATCTAATAATCCTCTAACATGAAGATACATAGAAGAATACCATGTCTCCAACCTTATAATATAGGTCCCATCGATGATTTTATTCATAGCTCTTCTGTCGACTTTGGGATTCATTGATTTGCTACTGAATGGTTTTAACCTTTTCCACCATTTCTTCAACCATTTTAGGTCTGCAGTAACTTACATTCACCTACCTCATCCCAATATTCCAAGGTTATGCATATTTTTCCCATAAATGGATTCATATGGAGCCATTTAGATTATCATGTGGAAACTGTTGTTGTAAGAGAACTCGATCAGAGGTAGATAGAAATACCATCCTCCTTTGAAGTCCATAGAACATGCTCTCAACATGTATTCCATTGTATGAATAGTATGATCTGATTAGACATCATTTTAAAGATGATAATCAATACTGAAGTTCAGACATGAATTTAGAGCATGTTGGAGACTTTTTCCAGAACTTCAAGGTGAATCTTGGATCTCGATCAGATATAATCGATAGTGGTACTCCATGCAGCCTTTGAAAATATATGATATATATCTATGTAAGTTTCTCCAGTGAGAAGTCCTCTTAAACTGTGATAAAGTGAGCTGTATTTGTGAAACAATCCACAACAACCCATATATCATTGTTTCCCTCGGATTTCATCAGAAGTCCAATGAAAAGGTCCATGGTCTTGTTTTTCCATTTCTATATTGATATGGGTAATGGTTTCATCATCTCTTAATTTTTTTCCTTTTATCCTTAACTTAATAACATATCAGACACTTTTATGTATATTTAGTGATCTCCTTCTTCATATTGTCCAACCTATAGTTCTCTCATTGATCTCAATACATCTTTGTGATCTTTGGGTGAATAGAGAAGGTGGAGCTATGTATATCACTCACAATCTATTTCTTTATCTATGGATTGGATGGTACACATATTCATGACCCAAATCTTAAAACTCCCTCTTTATAAATTTTGAACTCTAATAATATCCCATTTCCTATGGATTCCACCTTCTCTGTAATTTCCATATCACTTCTTCAAGCATCATTTATTTTTCCCATGAGTGATGGTTGAACAATCAATTGTGAAAGGATTGGTGATGTTTATTTATTAATTATTCCCATGTCCATACTTTTAAAATATAATATGATTGGATACTTTTCCATTTTCATCATTGATAAAGATGCAGGATCATTTCTACTTAGAGAATTCACCAACTTATTTTCCTTACTTGGATTTTAGTAGATTGATCAGTTGTAATCCTTGATAAGCTCTAACAATATTTGCTAGTGCATATTAATCTCTTTCTATGTGAATATATATTTTAGGATCTTAAGATCAATATATATCTCATACTTCTCCCCATAGAGAAAATGTCTCTATATTTTCAATGCGAAAATCACAACTTCCAACTCCAAATTATGTGTAGGATAGTTTTTGTCATGAATTTTCAACTACCTTGAGGCATAATATGCCACTCTATAATTTTTCATTAGTACAAAACCTTATACCTTTATTTGAAGAATCTATATATACCACAAAGAGTTCCCCACTTGTTGGATGTGTGAGTAATGGTGTAGTGATAAGCCTCCTTATTAACTCTTTGAAGTAGTCTTCACATTTACTAGTCCAAACTAAATTTTATCCCTTCAGATTCAAATTGGTTAATGTGATTGAAAATCATCAGAAGTTCTTAAAAAATCGCCAGTAATACCCATTTTGACCCAGGAAACTATAGATCTCCATTATAGATTTTGTCCCGGGATACTATTCGATTTCCTTTTTCTTGGAAGGGTATACAGATATTCCTTTACTGGTGATAACATGCCCCATTAAGGATACTTCCTCCATAAAAAACTCAAATTTAATTTAATTTTCATAAATGTTCTACCTTCACAATGTCTTTATCATAGTATCCAAATTATCATCATATTCCCCCTTTCTATTTGAATATATTAGAATAACATCAATAAAGACTACCACAAATTTGTCAAGGTAATATCTAAAGACTGTCTTCAATAAATTCATGAACATTTCTAGAGAATTATTGAGTCCAAATGGAATCACTATGAACTCATAGTGTCCATACCTTATTCAAAAGGCAGTTTGAGGAATATCTTCCTTCCTTACCTTTAATTGGTGATATCCCAACCGAAGGTCCATCTTAGAGAAATACTTGGCCCCATGCAGTTGACCGAACAATTCATCTATATGTGGAAAGGGATAATTTTTATTTATCATGGTTTTTTTGAGCTCATGTAATCAATGAATGGAAGCATCGATCTATCCTTCTTCTTGATTAATAGGACTGGTTCACCCCATGGTGAAGCAACCGAGTGTATAAAGACCATGTATATATTCTCTTATAACTACTTCTTTAATTCCTCCAACTCAATGGTGAAAATTATATAAGGTGTATTTGATATAAGAAGCTATCTAGGAATAAATCCAGTTGAGAACTCAACCTTTCAGTCAAGAGGAAGACTTGTAAATTATTTAGGGAACACATCAGTGTAGTCCCTCATAATGGGATTTTTCTTGATCATGATTCTCTCCTTTGTATCATTCTTTTCATCTAGATAATATTTCTCATATGGAAATAGCATCCAAACTTGGGATGATGATTCTGAAGGAGATTCCTCCTCCTCCTTACACTTGTACATAATTGGATGATGCCTCAACATTTGAAGTGTGATATACTTTTCCCAATAGTTGATGTTGGATTTGTACAAATATAACCAATCCATGCCCAAAATCACATCAAATTCCACCAAAAGAAGTAATAAAAGATTTTCTGGGATGTTTTGATAGCCATATTTCATGAATATATTTTATTTTATTTTAATGAATTTATTTATGTATTTAATTAATTATTCTTTCCAGTATTTAGAACATTTGACTTCGTGCTAATTTTCTTCCATCACAGTGTGAAACCATATTTTTGAAGCTACTATGGAGCTAGAAAAATTGAAGGAGAACATTTACATATCATGCATTTCAATTAAAAGATGTGAAATTCATCAAGGAAACTTACACTGAAATTCACAATGCCTCCTACCGATATGGAAATCAAGAGACTACACAATGTGTAAAACATTACACATCATGATTCCATCAGAAAATAGATAAATAAATGATATGTGACAGTGGGTTTGATGATTTTTCTTATAAGAACACCCCTGGGCTACACAATAGGAGGTATTAAGGACTAGAGGACCAAGGGAAACACTGCATTGATGAGATGCACATAGGGAGTGATGATCTAAATCCCTGTTTCAACACTATTCTTTGCCTCCATTCTTCCTCGGGTATCCTTTCTACACGTTCTCATCATTCTTAACATGAGTGAGTAGTTTTATTTATGTCGGGTGATGTGATTATAGGGGGATGTGCTGCGTAGGGATTATTTCTATCTATTATTCTTATTTTGGATTGTTGTGAACACCTTTTATCAATTCCAATTAATCTCATTTTTTTATTTCTTGACCATTATAGTGTTCTAAGGATTTTCATTTCATTGTATCAATTAATTAGCCTATTTTTTGTATGACCATTATTCAATCTAGGTTATTTATGTTTAAATAGGGTTTTGGGTGGCCTAGTTTAGTAATTTCATTTATTAGATGACCATTCTAATGGTGAAATTATAGGATTAGTGTAGGGTACCTAGACCAAGGATACCTTATGACCTAATTCCAACACCAAACACGAATAAATTAATAAGTGAATCCCTAGGGCATGAATCAGAAAATAACTCAACCCGACATGCATCATGTCTTTAAATCAAACCCAATCCTTCTTGATATTTCTCATTCTTTCTAATCAAACAATCAATTTAAATTTAAATTGAAATTTCATTAATTAATTTAGATTATACGGATCGTCCCTATGGGTTAGACACTTGGAATTTACAAGTACTATATTTCTAATAGTTTGTATGATTTTAACAAATTATTAAATTTGTGTATCCTCATAGGAATTAATGATGCCATGTGGGATAGCAGGTTCAGTCCACAAACATTGACTGGGGGGAGTTATATACTTTGAATGCAATAATTTCCCAATTTTCTGTTCTCATAGAAAACTCAACCTCCATATTTTTAGGTGGTGTTTTAATAGTTATAATAAAATTTAATGATATGAAAGAATATGTAAAACCAAAATCAAATAGTACTTTTTATTTTTTTAATGAATAACTAGCTTACCTATCATCACATCATTGTCAGGATCCACCTCAATAGTAGTGATTGAATAAGCTTTCCCTTGCTCATTTGGCCTCAATGGCTACTGACACTGATTACCCTCGAGAACTCGAGGTTTAGTGTACTAGCTTGCATAGTTCCCTTGATCCTTATAGTTGAAGTATTGAACCATGGGTGGTGCTCTACTTTCTTCCACCACATTGTCCAGCTTCCTCAAGTATCTTTTACATTCATGATCTTGGTGTCCTTCTCTCCCAAACTTGAAGAATTTCCCTATCCCTTTGAATAAATTACCATGATGCTTCTTCCCATATTGTTGACATGTGAGTGGTTGAGATTTCTTTCCACCTTTTTCATTAGATCCACTAGCTTGAAACTCCATCTTTAATTTCTTATCACCATAGCCATGAGACTATTCTCCAGACTCCATATCTACTTTGAGATAAAATTGAACAACTTCTTCCTAACTCCCAAATTCTGTAAGTGATAGATCATTTAGAAGGTGTAGTTTTAAACCACTAAAGAATCTATCTATTTTTCTATAATTTTTTACAACAAAACCTGAGTAATTCCTTATAAGACTTCTGAAATTTTATTCATATTTCATGAAATATTAACCTTCATTTTTCTTCATATTTAATAATTCTCTCTCCATACTTTTCCAAAGAGTTCTATGGAAATAATTTTTAATAAATATTTTGTTAAAGTATTCCCACACAATCTCTTCAATTTCATCCTTCCTCTTGATGTTCTTAATCATCACCCACCATTGGTCAGCCTCTATTTTTAAATGGTAAACAACCATATCCACCTTCTCCATATCAAAATAGTGAAGTACAGAAAAGATCATTTCCATTGAGTTAGCCCACTATTATACGGTTAGTGGATCAAAAGGTCCAATAAATACCGGTGGTCATTTCCACATAAAAGACTCAATAGCTAGTTTCTCCCTCTTGGGTGAATAAGAAAATTCCATAGTATTCAGGTTATTGTTCATGGCCTAAGATATTTGGGTAAGCATCGACATGAAATTTTGAACTCCACCCCCAAGGAATTGGGAATGTCCTTCAAGAAATCACTGTATTATCCTTCATATGCGTTGTTAGCATAATTTCTCCTAGTTCCAACCATTTTCTAAAATATAAAATGTTTGAACAAAAAATAAGTAAAAAATTTATGAATAAATAAATTATTCCTTTGTGAAATTAAATTTAAAGGAATATGTTATGGGATTACTATGTTTATCATTTTTCTAAAACAAAGATTCTTGGGTGATTTCATATACTTAGTCTCATACTAAAAGTTTTCACTAAGGTTATCTAATCCTAATTCCAAAATTGACTAAACCTTTATCTAATTCCAACTATAACAAGCCTTCTTTTCTAATATTACTATTACATCATTTTAAAGATAAAAAATATAATAGTGCAACAAAACTAGGATCCAAAGTTTTAATGTCTTGGGAAAATTAGGACCAAACATAACATTTACATGATAAAACATAAAAATTATTTAATTCATTCTTCTTTATCTTCTTATAGGCCCTTGTTTTCTCCTTAGTACAAGTAATCACATGAGGATATACATCAATGAAAGGGGTGAGCTAAAAGACCAGTAATAGGATAGATAAGAACATAAATCAGTATAACATGGGTGATAATAATCATTATAATCATAACATAAGCATGGGATATCATCATAATAATTATAGGAATCATTTTATAAATGAATTGAATTTGGAAATTCATAAAAATGAAACATCATGTCTTAGTGGTCAAATACCACACATAGTTGTGAATAAAGCTAGCATTGTGTTCACGCATAACATATGTTTATAATCATAACATCATCATTATGAAAAAATGTTGCATCATGCTAATGAATATTACATATAATATCATGAGATACATCACATTACCCAATGAATTGGAGTTCTATATAATTTTGGGCTCACCTGTCACATAAAAACATTTACATAATCACGTTTTCCATATAGAATGTACATCAATCATGAACATAAAATTACCCATGGAAAGGAATCCGTTTAATTTAATAAAGCATACATTTATAAATAAACCGTGTTTTTATTAAATGAAAATTGGAATAACATACTTGGTATAATAATAATCAATATTGAGTGAAGAATAAACAATCTAAAGAGAAGAAAAAATTTTGTTTTCTGAAAGAAGAGTTCTTTTGGAAAAATCTTTTAATTTGTTATAAAATAATATTTAAAGAATATATATTACATAAATGAAATGGGATAGAAAATAAAATTATATTGAGGAGTATTAAAAGAGCATCCATACTGAAATTTGTCCTGAAAGAAGAATAACCCAAAGTAAGAAAATTGGGTAGAATCCCCTTCCCTTATGTACACATGATTTCTTCACTTTAATATCATGGATAATAAAATTAGATTAATTAATTAATAAATAAATAAGATATTATACATGTATTTTATTCATTATATTTTTATTAAGTTCGTTTATGGCCATTTTTTTGAGTTATAGTGTTCAATTTCACCATTCAGGAGTGTTTGTTTCTTGGTTTCCATGATCGATTCACTTGTATACATGTATGGAAGATTGTGTAAAATGAGAATAATTGTCTAGAATTGAAATTATATGTTATTAATGAACTTAAATATGATTAAATGATATTATATATCATTTTTATATGGTATGTGGATGAATCATTTGAAAAATAATTAATGACAATCATTTATATTAATTTTGGCAGTTTTTATCGCAATGAACTCATTTTGTTTTATTATTTAATTTATTTATATATGTTAGTTACATAACATAAAAAAATTAAAATAAAAATTAAAATATATTTATACCATTATAATTGTTTTAATACCATCCTTGAAGGTGGTAAAGGAAAATGAAAACTTGTCTTCCTTGAAAGCGATAAAACAACACCCCATGGAAAACATTTCAATTTTTAGAATAAAAGAGAGAGGATAAGAGGATTGATGATGGATTTTTCCACAGAGATAATAAAATTATAGTATATAAAATATACTAGAGTTATCATGACACTTTTATAAGGGGAGTCAAGGATAAAATAAGAAAAGAAATGAAATTGAAAAGAAATTAAAAGAAAAAGAAAGATGATTTTACCTCTTGAATTTCTCCTCCTTAAGAACCACCTTAGGAAATTGGGTTTTGGTATTTTGTTGAGAAAAAAGGATCTTGTACATGGTAAAAGGTCTTTGTAAGAGGTTTAGACAAAATTCAGACAATACTCATGTCTTTGAATGTGTGAGGAGAAGAGGTAGTGAGGGGTGATATTTATATGGGAGGAGAGGGTCGTTTTCTCATTATTTTATTTATTAGTTAATTATTTTGGATCTAGACTTTGAATAGTTTGAACCTTATCACTAAATATATTAAAATAATTAAGGATAGTTTGATTTTTTGGGCTTACATTATCCTTATATCAATAATAACTCCAAAATTCATGTATTTAACTTTTATCATAAATTATCGTATTTTACTATTCACAAAAAAATTCATGTATTTTAGGAAAATGAAAAAAATTCACCTTATCCATTTTTTTGTGTAGAATAAAAAAATTAACTCCATTTTATAATTTTTTTATAAATATGAGAAATTTAATTTGTAATTAAAATCATCATTTAATTGGAAAAGGCTCATTTTAAATTTATAACTGATTTTATAACACTTTGAAAAAATTAATTAAGTTATCATAAAATCATATTATAATAATAAGAAAAAAATGTTAATTTATGAATACATTTTATTAAAATATATTTTATTTTAAATAATTATATTAATTTTTAATTGTAATTAAGTATTTATAACTTACAAAAATACCAATATTTAATTAATAATTTTTAAAATTTATATTTACTTATATTATGATATAATTATATCATATTATCATCTATAATATGCCTAAATTTTATTTATAATTCCTAGATTAGGTTACTATTCTATTATCCAAATTACTGTTCCTTAATTGTCACATTACAATTCCATAGGTCAAGTTACTATTCCATTGGTATAGATTCCTTAACTTCTAGAAATAACTTTAATTCTATTAATTATACATTTATAAAGTTTTTATTTTGTTCTGTATGTTATTTTATGTGATTTATACTATAAGAAATAATTATAAGAAGGGAATTTTCATTGATAATGTTTTGGGTCATTACAAGCATGAAACCTTTCAAGGACCTATACAAGAGATCATACAGGTCACCTGTTTGCTAGACTATGATTGGTGAGGAATGTATTTTTGAGCTAGAGATGGTGCAATCGATGACATAGAAGGTCCAAGTGATCTGTGAGCAGATTAGGATAGCCAAGAGAAGGAAAAATTACTATTCATATGAATGTTGTAGGCCCTTGGAATCCACGTAGGGAGACCACAATTTCTTAAGAGTCTCCCCATGATGAGGATTGTAGAGATTCAGCCAGGGAGAATTTATCCCAAAGGTTCATCAAAACATTTAAGATCTTAAATAGGGTTGGTGAGGTTTCTTACCACCTCTCCATAACCCCATAGTTGGAGAGGGTGCATGATATCTTCCATGTGTCACGGCTGAGGAGATACATGCATGACCCCACTTGTGTCATTGATTGGGGTGTGATGGATATCGAGGATGGATCCACTTTCGCAGAGCACCCAATTTAAATTTAGGATCAACAATACAAGTACATTTATGGATGGAGCACCCCCTTTTATTTTGTGCTATGGTAGCATGGGAGCATGTAGGAGAGCTCCTCGGAGCGAGAGAGCCTGATGTGGGATCAATATCCATATCCTTTTGTTTAAATTTTCTATTTTTTAGGATGAAAATATTAAAGGGGAGAATAATTTAGAGGACCTTTTTCCTTGTTATACATTATAATATATCTAGAAATATTTTCAGATCCAGGCACTGAGGTGAAGTGCGATTTCAAGGCCCGTTGTGACCAGAATTAATTTTATTAAAATATTAAATATATTTTATATTACACACAGATTTTTTTTCAAGAAAAAAGGTATATCTCTTAAAATAAATTTTGGATAAAAAATATGAGACCATGGTTGAATATGGGACATGAGGCTTATTCTAGGTGTGACCTAAAGTTGGTTGGCATGGGGCATTCAGATAGAGTGACCTTAGGTGGGTGAATTTAATTTAAATTAATTGATTAATTTAATTATTTAATTTAAATAGCCTAATCCTAGAATCTCTATAAATAAAATGTTGTGTAAGATATATAGGGTTAGCCGCATAACCTCGGGACCGTTGATAGGAGTATTTCACCACCCATCATTAGAGAATTGAGATCATATGACAATGAGCAATTGGATCAAGGAAAATCAAAGTGTGATGAACACAACTAATCTTTTTTCCTTCATTAGAGATTTCGTTATTCATTAATTAATGATCAAATATTGAGGTAGGGATTATAATTTGTGGATTAACTCCCTTACGATTAAATGTTTGGGAATGATCATTCTTATTTATTTGATCTTCATTAATTTGATCCTTTTCATGCGCTAGTGTATGAGAGAACAATTGTTTATTCAATCTATTTTGGTTGTGCCATATTTTCTCACCCTAGATATCCCAATTTGTATCCACTGGCCAAGAACACTTGGACAATGATTGTTTCACCTTATGTTTTATGATTTTCCCTTACCCTTATCTGCGTTCTTCTCTACAGGCTTACAAGGCCACCATTCAACATTTCCTGGTGGGATCGAGCCCATTGAACCCATAGATTCATGACATATTCATGTGTGGTGAATGGTTTTCTGATATAAGGATGAATATGGACGATTCATGGGATATAGGTGATCGTTTCATGGATCTTGGATTCGAGACAAAGAAGAAAATGTCACGGGATGCACACAAGATGCATACATGTTTCATATAAACCCCCACAGATATGATTCCTGATCACTAAAGGGACATAATTGATGAATAGAGGATTTAAACTTCAATTTCAAGATTCCTATAGGCATGATTTGACACGACGAGCATGGGTTGGAGATGTGAAGAATAAATATATGTTTTTGTGAAAAAATCAACTACATGCTATGTAGTTCAGAAGAATACATGAAATATTACTAAAAAATCCACATAGATAGGTTTTTCATGTGATTATATGTATCAAACAACATGTGGGACCCCACATTCCATGTGAAACAATGCTAGTGACCCAACATGTACTCTAGGAGTACACAGACATAGTCACGACCAGTGTACACAACCAGTGTACACATGCATGACTCAAAGGACACATGCATAACCAGAAGAACAAGGATCGTCCCTGGATGGATGAGACATGATGTGTAGTCTATCTATACTCCATGTCAGGATACATGGGTCGATGTCCATGTACTGGTGAGGAAACGACCAGGAAGAAGGGTGAGACCACACATTGTGTGGGTCCCCTTACACACTCTGTACCTCCTCTTTTTTGTGAAAGATTTTACCTCTCGTATCTCCTTTGTCTGGACTAAGATTTTGGCCTCTGATTATCCTATCTTAATTGTTTTTTGCATAAAAAGAAATGGTGGCATTTGTGTTGGATTTTAAGATGTAATGAAAGGTGTTCAGATTGTGATGCTTCTTTAGCCAACGGTCGACGATGATAGTGATCAAGAAGAATCACCAAAGACACTAGATTGGCACCCTCCTACTAGGATAGTATAACAACCCAGTCTTAATGTACATGGAAATTATATCATTTTTTGGAATACTTAATACATTACACAAACAAATTCCTATAGAATTTATTAGTTTAGTTCCTTTGGAAACTTTGAATAAAAATCTTCTAACTCAGTGAAAGATCTTTAAGGTTTCCCAGAAATATTCCCCCTTAGTAATTCTACTTAAAATACTTTATTTATAACATGTGGAAATGAAACATAAGAAAAGAGTGAGCTTGATTTCTCAGTAAGGGTAAATAAAGGAAATACAGAAGCATAACATGAACATAAGTTTATGAGAGAATGATCGTATCATTAGAAGATCATACCCTGCATATCAAATATTATAAACAGAAATCATAAAATGAAGATTATCATTTCATAAGACATGAATCCCAAGATAATCAAGAACATAAGACATGGAAGCATAACATATGAATAAGACATGGAATTTTGGAATACACATCAATGTATAAAATCGTGAACATGTATAAATAGAAACAGATTGACTCGTTAAGTTAAGGACATGAAATTAGGTCATCTCATGGACTTATGGACTTGCAACTAGGTCTAATCATAATGTTGTGAACATGCAATCAGGTTCATGCATAGTATTGTGAACATGTAATCAGGTTCACTCATAACTTAGGGACATGAAACCTGGTCCATGTATAATATTGTGAACATGTAATCTGGTTCACACACAACATTATGAACACATAATAAGGTTCACTCATTAGTTTGTGAACATATAATCAGGTTCATGCATACACTTATGGACATGCATCCATGTCTATGCATAACATAGTGAACATGTAATCAGGTTCACTCATAACATTTATACTCATGATTCATACATCATTACCCAATACATTGGATAGATATATAGGCCCCAACCATCACATAATAACTCTAACATACATGTCCCACAAGATAATAAAACTTACATCATATCATTACCCATAAAAAGAGATCATATCATAACCCATGAAATAAAATGGGTATAATAAACATTTAATCATATCATAACCTATGGAAAATATATAGGTTTTATAATCATTTCATCCAATAATAACCTATGAAAAGAATTAGGTTTCATAATCATTTATCATTGTATAACCCATTGGAGAGAAATGATTTTTATAATCATTTAACCCATATAATAGGAACAATTTTCATAAACATATAACACTTGGAAGAGGAATGAGTTTCATAAAAATATATCCCATGAAATAGAAATGGGTTTTCATAAATATTATTCTATCGAAACAAAAACCATTTAGATAAAGAATATGGATGGAACCTTTGGATTATTTCCTAAAAGAGAATGAGCAACATCAATGAATGTCGTCTTAGATGGAAAATAATTTTGAGACATCCTTAAAAAAATTTCTTGAGAAAAATATCCTTTCATCTTTGAAAAAGGATTTTTATAACATAAAACATCTTGAAAACAATTTTCTTATAAAATACTTTGAAAACTTATAAAGAAGTCTTGGAATCATTTTGAAAATATTTTTCATTAAAAACTTATAAAATATGGTTGAATTTTTTTGAAAACCATTTTCCTTTAAAACCAATAAAAGAATATTTAAAACATTTTGAAAACCTTTTTCCTTGAAAGTAATTTTGAAACATATAAAATAAGTTTTGATATTGTTGAAATCCTTTTCTTTTACATTAACATTTTTAAAAACATATAAAGGATTTGTTTGAAAATCATTTAAAACACCATTTAAATATAAAACATTTTTGAAATAATTTTTCTTTGAAAAAAATTTAAAACAAAGGATTTACTGAATATTATGAACAAAATTTATTTTAAATAAAAATAACTTTTTAGTCTTATAAAATAAGCTTCAAGGGAATGCTGGTCATGATGGTGGGTAAATCCATAAATGTCAAACATTACTTTTTCATTGTAAAAAGTTTTAAAAAGTGCCTCAACCGAAAAATGGAAAGAACATTTATTTTTAAAAACCATTTTTTTAAAATGTAAAAAATGGGTAAAGATGTCTTCAAAATATGATTTTGGAGGAACACAAATTTCTGACCAAAGAGAGAAGTAAAGTCAAACTTTCTTAAAAACTCTTTATTAATAACCATATGTACCAAAGAGTGGAAAAAATGGTACCAATTCATGAATATACATATAAGATAAAATTAATGAGTTATATTGAGATATGTATCATAATAGTTCATCAAGGTAATCATAATCATAAACAATCTCGATAAATAATGAGATTGTTTCAATAAACTATTACCACTTGGTAACCTTGAATTGTACTCCCCATGTAAGAAAATGAAATTACATGAAGATTAAAATATAATTAAAATAATTTTATTAATTATTTAACAAGTAAAAGGTAGTATATACATCTCATATAAAAATATAGGTACATAACATGACAATTGTCTCAAATAAAGAAAATTGTGACAAAATTAATTTACCAATTTGTTAACTTTTGAAACATAAAACCCATGAAAGAAAGATAAAAAAATGGATAATTAATTACCCATAAATTTAATTATAAGAATAATAAAATAAATTTATGGACAGTATACACACCACACAAAATAAATTAGTGGTGAATAAGGCATGAATATCATGAAAATAAAAAGTGAGATGAAAATCACTTACCTTAATTATTGTCTTTCTTAGTACACCACAAATCCTCATGTATAATAAATATATGTTTATTATAAATCTATAAAATAACCATATTATTATATATAATACCATATATTATTTGTTTATAGTGTTGTATTACCCTTTTATTAACAACTTCATGTCAATGTTACATTTCAGGTAATATCTGATTTATTTTTCGTATATGTTTTGAGTTGTTATTATTGATCCTATTACTTAGATCATGATATAATTATTTAAATAATTTAAATAATATATATTTGTAATATATTTATTTATAATAATCTATATAATATATAAATATTAAACGAAATACACTATCCATGGAGACGGTAGGTCGTACGTACACATGAATGATGCTTATGTTTACTTATCATATTAAAAGAAAGAAAGTAAATGACATGTACTTATATATATATATATATAAAATAATTATAGTATAATTATTATGTAATATATATAATATGTGATTACTAATACATTCCATATAAAGTGTGAAGGAATCACATCGCTTTGAGGAGGCCGTAGTCCATACATCCACAAACGAAGTTATCATATAACAACAATATGAAGATCATGAAAGTATGTTTAACATAAAAAATTAAATAATAAATAATAAATAATAAATAATAAATATAAATTATAAAAAAAATTTTACATCATAATTCCCACCCATGAGATGTGGTAAAGTAAGAACGAACAACATCATTTCATGAGGTTGTAATTCACCGTACACAAGAACAGTAAGTTCATTACCCATTAGATGGATGTGTGTGCAAGTGTTGGTAGAAAGCATAATATAAAAAAAATATCATTATATTGAGGATACTGATTTTATTATATAATCAATGATTAATATGAATTGAGGTGGTGATCGCGTTGTTGAGCGCGTCAAATTAGATGTTTATTTTTTACTAGCATTTATGTAGCATAGAAGCAACCCTAGGTTGTCTCTCGATGAAGCCATAGATAATTAATTTTAAAAGAAGGTTATGATTGTGAAAATAAAATAGGAATGGGGATTTATAAAACCTGAGTTTTTTTAATATTTTAAAACACAAATTGAAACTATAAAACTATGTGAGGGAAACAAGATAGAGAAATCGTGATCAACCCGGGTAAGTGCCCCTTGATGCTCAATCCAACATCAATCTCAAGGGAATGGGAAAGATCATTGATTCCTTGATTTATAAACACTGAAACTAGTATGTTATGTGATTTATTACTAGGTTACCACCTAGTATTTTATCAATCAATGATATTGATTATCAGCAACCACTCAAAATCGAAAAACTTGAATCGATGTAAAAGCAGAACTCAATCAAGGAATCACATCAACAAAATGATGAGATGACCAGATTTGTGTCAATGATAAGATATGACACAAGAAAAGAACATGAATATTCATTTTTTCATGATCTTAAAATTTATCCACCGATATAATCCATTCACACACTCATGAAAGGGAAGGGGTGAGAAATGAGGCAACCACACTCAAATCATCACAAGATCCAGGTAATGAATGGAAGCATGAGGATTCTTGTTCCATAGATTTGTATTTGATAATACTAGAATAAAAAAAAATTAAGAAGGTAGAAATAAAGAACAATTTACAAAAAACTTGGAAATCAATTACTTTACAAATATTACAAGCATGGAGCTCAGGATTATAACAAGAAACACCACCCCAAATTGATCACTAAGAGGCTTAGAAGTACATGAGGGAGAAGATAAATAAAATGGATGAAGAGATATCCAATTAGACTAAAATTTACCCATGGTCATTCCACATGAGATAATGAGGGGGAGGAGTGATTTTATAGACAAAAAAACCACACTTTTTTCTACAAAAGAATTCAAGTGACTAAGGGACTAGGTCACTATTCAGGACAGACTTTTTAATCCTTCTTTATCCAGATGGTTGACTGACCAAAACACGTTAAATTAACATTAAATTCTATAGAGAGGTGGGTATTTGGGTTATACTTACAAGGGAGGTGGAATAATACCATTTGATCTCTGAGGCCTGAGTTATGTCCCAAATACAAAAGGGTGGTCCAATCGGGCCCGCCCAGAATTTCTTCACATTATGGGCCTATTTTGGGCCTCTAAATGGACAAATTTGGCTTCTTGATATTCTATAGAAATGTATCCCACATTTTTTTCCATTAATATACCCATTTTTATTCCAATTGGATGCACATATTCTCCACAGTACATATTAATGTCCACATGCATGCTTAGGCTATCACGCAGTTTGGCCCATTTTGCTTGAATTCCATCACGAGCTCTCCAAATCACCTACTCCTACAATGTAAACACCGAAACAAGTAAAATTTACCTATTAAAAAGTGATAAAAAATATTTAATTGAATCAAAAATAAAGTTCAATTTATTATTACATTTTTAATATTCATTACAAAACCAATTTAAAACAGCGGTGTAAGGGTGGAATTAAATAGTGAATCACTATGCTATCACACCCCCACACCTAAACATTTTCACTCCTGGGAAAACACACATTTCCAAAAAATGATGAATTTATATATTCCAAAAATCATGAAGATTTAACATTTGAGGAAATTTTAATTCATTAAAGTAATGTGATCAATTTACAAACCACACCAAAGAGTTCTTCATAGTGGAAATGGAAAAAGATGTGTCATAAATCATATCAAAAATGAAATTCAAAGAGATTCATCATACCAAATTGAAAAAGGAATTCAAAATTCAACCATGCCACTAACTCTCCATGTGTGTAATTTGAAAACCATTCCATGCTATTTTTTCCACTTTCTATCCAATAAATATAGGATATTTTAACATTTTTATCTTAAATGATTTTGTCCACTGAACCTACCTACCATCCTTTTCAATCATATTTCAAGACCCACTAACTTAATAATTCCCATAAGTAAAACCGTAAGATCCTGACCTAGATATCCCCATATGTTTCACATTTCATCACTCCCCTCATTTATTATTTTTGTTTTTTTTTCAAAAGTTGCATTTAGAACAAACATCACACTCATCTATCAACCCTTTCTTTATCTTCTCACAACACTAATTTCAATAGTTATAAAAAGATCAAAGGTTGAGGAGGAGTTATTTTTAAACTTCCCAAAACACAACCTAATTGTTTTTGTGATTTTTTTGTTTTTTTGAGGGTGTACAATAGTTGGATATCAGGTACACATGCATAGGTCAATCCGGTATAGTAATGAAACAAATCAGATAAGGAACGAATGTATGTAAATATCATTTTAAGCTAAAAAATATTAACCTAACTTATATTTACCTTCTAGTAATTAATAAATATTCACACTTTGTGGTTTGGTGCAAAAATGTGTGGAGATATTAGTGACATTGTTTTCCCAAAAACTACTCAAAAAGGGGTATCAATCATCTCAAAGGTTTCACAGAGATACAACCATTTATATCATCGATAGAAAACCAATTCAGTAAAAATCAATCCCTGATGTTAAATTCATACAACAATTCATTCCCTAACAGAGACAAGTTTTCATCAAATGTTAAATTAGTATGGAATCATAAATTTCAACATTCAATTTCATTAATTTCCATGATTTGGAGACCATAAGGGGGGGAGTAAAAATACCATAAAGAAGGTGAAAAACATAAGAAAGATGAATAAAGTCCTAATGAACTCAATAAGATGGGTAAAAGTGAAAATACCATAAAGAAGGTGAAAAGGAGAAGGAAGAATAAATACAATGAAAATACTAATGAAATTGACAAGATGAGGAAAAGTGAAAATACTATAAAGTAGGTGAAAAATAGAAGAAAGAAGAAAGATGATGAAAATCCTAATGAACCTAGGAATGTATCCACCCCCACACCTAGAATGTGCAATTTTCTTACTATAATAATTGAGAATATGAGAAGGAAGGATAAAACCTGGTGTGATTAACTAGTATGTTGCTTCTAGAAGGTGGATTTACTCCACTGAATTCTTTGGAAAATCATCATAGAAGTTTTTAAGTCACTGCCCATTGACGGTAATACTTCATCCACTCTACTCATGAAAAATATTTATTGCACCAAAAGGGTAAACATTAGTAATAGTATAAGGACCGAGCCATCGAGAACGAAGCTTACCTGGGTGGAGCTTTAGCCTAGAATTATACATGAGGACATTCTAACCAATATAGAGCTTCCACTAATGAATCATACTATCATGGATAACCTTTGTCTTCTCTTTATAGATCTGGGAGTTCTCATATGCATCGCTTCCAATTTCTTCCAACTCTTGAATCTATAGCTTCCTATACTCACCTGTATCTGAAAAGTTCATATTAAATTGTTTAACAACCCAATATTCATGGTGATAACCTCCATGAGGAGGTGAAAAGCCTTTCTAAACACAATTCTGTATAGTGACATTCTAATTGGGGTTTTAAAAGCTGTACGGTATGCCCAAAGTGCATCATCTAAGCACAAAATCCAATCTTTCCTGTTGAGTTGTACCGTTTTTTCCAAGATTCTCTTAACTTTCCAATTTGAGATTTATACTTGTACATTAGTTTGGGTGTGATATGAAGTGTATAATTTATGATCAAACACATACTTATGAAGAAAAGTTTTCATGTTGCGATTGCAAAAATGTGAACCCTAATTGCTAATGATGAATCTCGGCAAACCAAACCGACTAAAAATTTGGGACCTCACAAAATCAACAACAACTTGAGAGTCATTGGTCCTTGTGGCCTTTGATTCCACCCATTTAGAGACATAGTCCACATCCAATAATATGTACACAAATCCAAATTAATTTAGAAAATACACTATGAAATCAATGCCCCATGCATCAAAAATTTCCTAGAATAACATGGGCTGTTGGGGCATTTCATTCCTCTTGGAGATATTCCCTGTGAATTGAAAATGTCTGCATGACTTGAAAAATTTATGGTCATTATTATACAATGTTGGACAATAATGTCCTGAGTTAAGGACCTTTCAAGCTGTATGTTGAGAGAAAAAGTGGCCCCCATAAGACAAAGTGTGGTAGAAGGTCAAAATAGAGGTGAACTCATGGTTAGGTACTCACCGATGAACTACTTGGTCATCACAAATTTTCCACAAATATGGGTGATCCCAAATGTACCACCGAGAATCATGTTTACGTCTTTGGGATTGGGAAGTGATGAAATCCGTGGGGACCCAAGATGTTGCTAGAAAATTCACAATGTTCGCATACTAGGGGATAAGGTCCACAACATCACATAGGTTCTCATGAAGAAATAATTCTCCAATGGGGATGGATGAGTCAATATGGTGATCTAGTGGTGGAGAAATCCTACCAATGTGGTCAACTACAAAATTTTTCACCTTATCTTATATCTAATATCAAGATCAAACTCTTGGAGGAGGAGCATACACCGTATGGGGCGGGGCATAACTTCATGTTTCTTTAGGAAAAATCGAAGGGCAGCATGGTCAGAAAACACAATCACTTTTGACCAAAGAAGATATGAATGAAACTTTTACAAGGAAAATAAAATATAAAGGAGTTATTTTTTAGTGGTTGTGTAGTTAAACCTAGGCAAGATCAAAGGTATGCGAGGAATACACAATTACATGAGGAGCCTTCTCAACCCTTTGGGATAAAACTTCCCCAACTGCAAAGTTAGAGGCATCACACGTAAGTTCTAAGGGGAGATCCCACCTTGATGGTTGGATGACATGAGGTGATTTGAGACTCCTTTTTAGTTAATTGAAGGCATCCTCACAATTTTTATCAAACACAAATTCAGAATATTTTTGTAATAATCAGGACAATGGAAGTGTGATATTACTAAATTATTTAATGAATCAGTGATAAAAACCAACATGACCCAAGAAAGATTGTATCTCACAAACTCATTTTGGATACAAAAGGGATAAGATTAATTCAATTTTAGATTTATCTACTTGAATTCCATTATTTGAAATTACATTCCCAAGAACTATCCCCCACTCAAACATGAAATAAAATTTCTTATAATTTAAAACAAGATCTTTTTCAATTCAGCGACAGAGGATAAAACCTTGGTGTTCTAAACAATCATCAAAATAAGAACCATATACCATGAAATAATACATAAATACTTCCATAAAAATATCAAGGTACTCAAAAAAAATATGAAACATACATTCCTGAAAAGTACCAGGAGCATTACATAGACCAAAAGAAATTCTATTGTATGAAAATGCTCCAAATGGGTAGGTAAATGTTGTCTTTTCTTGATCCTTGGGGGCTATATGAATTTGAAAGTAACTTGAATAACCATAAAGAAAATAATAACGGGACTTACCCACCAATATTTATAACATTTGGTCAATGAAAGGTAAATTGAAGTGGTCCTTATACGTGGCTTTATTCAGTCGACAATAGTCAATTAAGACTCACCAACTATTTTGCACATGTGTTGGAACCAATTTATTCCTTTCATTTGACACAACTTTTATTCCTATTTTTAGGCACAATTTGTACTGGACTAACCCATTTACAATCAGATATAGGATAAATAATCCCCAAAGTAAGTAATTTAATGAATTATAGTTTTATCACTTCAAGGAGAGTGGAATTAAACCGGCATTGAGATTGTATTACGGGATTAGCCACATCACCCACAAGTATATGGTGCATATAAATAGATGGGATAATCCCAAAAATATCATCCAATGTCCATCCTACCACCTTTTTACACTCTCTCAAAAGGTTGATATGATTTTATTCTTTGTGTGGAGAGAGGTTATTGTAAATAATGATGGGAAGTTTGTCAATACCCTCAAGATATGCTTATTTTAAATTAAAAGGAAGTTGTTTAAGTTCCAACATCAGTAGTTTTTGGATTGTGGGAGGGTGTTTAGGGGGAGTGAGGTCCATAAAACTGTCTGTCTACTAATGTTTATTCTCTAAGGAAAGAGAATCTATGGAAATGAGATTTTTAGAATCATAGATGGTCATGGGTACCTCAGAATGAACACACTCATCAATCAAAGAACACAATTTTCATTTTTCAGAACCCACACAACACTCAAAACATGAATCAAAACTCAAATCATCCAAGGGTGAAGAAGAGGAAAACAAATTAGAGTATGAATTGAGGATAGAATTGTGTGTGTGGGAATTGTTTGAGATCACTTCCATCAAATAGAAAGGAAGAGTGGAGTGCTCTTCAATGGGGTGTTTCATAGATTCAAGTATGTTAAAACTTACCTTTTCTCCCCTGAAATCCATGGACATCATACCATTCTAAACATTAATTATCGTCTTTTTTGTTTTAATAAATGGCCTCCCAATTATGAGAGGGGCATGTCCTTGGGTTTAGGTATCTTCCATCTCAAGAATGTAGAAATAAGCAGGGAAGATGAGATTCTTCACTCTTATAAGGACATCCTCAATCACTCCTGTTGGATGCGTAGTACATCGTTTGGAAAGTTGTATGAAAATTCCTATTGGTTGAAGATATCCAACCTATAGAGAAGTATAAACAGAGTGAGGCATTACATTAATGGAAACACTTAAATCTAGGATATCACCAGAAAAGAAGGTCTCCACTATGGTACATGGTATCATGAATGTGCCCAGATCCTTGAATTTAGTTGGAATTGCTAGTTGAATCATGGTCGAGACATTCCTTCCCAAGTTGACTCTATCACCCCCCTTTATCCTCCTTCTATGGGTGAAAATCTATTTAATAAATTTGGAATATTGAGGGATTTTTTTAACTACATCCAATAAAGGAATGTTAAATTGAACCTTTTTAAATGTATCCATTATTTCATTATCAATATCATTATCAAAATTCTTCTTAGATTTATAGAGTATTTGGGGGAAAAGAAGAGGAATGGATTATTCATTTGAACCATCAATAATAATTTGATTACCCTTTTTATTTTTCTTTTATTCATTGGAATATTTTATGGGTAGATAAAGAGTGTTTTCAAGAGGGGGATATACCTTTTTCATAGAATTAATATAAGGAAAAACTTCTTTACCACTACGAAGTGTAACTACACATACATTACCTTTGTCCTTTAGATTGGAAATGGGGTAGCATGGTAGTTTTCTATAACCTTGTATCTTAAGCACCCCAATGGTGTTTCCCAATTGCCCCACTTGAGTTCACAGGTCTTGAATAGCTGATTGTGTGGTTTTTCGAAATTATAGGTTATGGGTTTTCATTTTCATCACCATATCCTCAAGGCTTGGTTGGGATTTTAGAGGGGGAGGATGATTATTTTGAGAAGTTGAAGGATAATAAGGTTTCATACCTTGGAATTGTTGATACCAATTCTACTTGGGGTAGCTTGGGTTTCCTCCTTGTCTGTACATGGATTGTACTTGCCACCCGAGATTTGGATTTGGCATGAATAGTTCTTTCTTAAAGGGAGGTGCTTGTTGGAATAGATTCTCTGGGAACATGGATGCACAAGACTCAGGTGAATTTTGAAGTTTTGGGCACTGGTCATAAAAATGAGTATTGTCAGAACAAATACCACAATTTAACAGAACATGAGGAGATTGTGAGTTACCTTGTGCTTGAGTTAATTTCCTTATAACGGTATGCATCTCATAAATCTTGTTATCTAACTTTTGTTCAAAAGATGAATGAATTACCTCATGAACTCCTCGGGTTGGTTCAATAGCTCATGTACCAAATTGTTGTGCATTTTGAGCCATGTTGGCTATTAAGTCACGAGTAGCGGAAGGAGTTTTATCAACTAGGGAACCACCAGCTGCAACATCAATCATTCCACAATCCATGGGGATAAGTCCCTCATAAAAGTATTGGATTAATAGTTGTTCACTAATCTGGTGGTGGTGGAAGCTTGATCCAAGTCTTTTGAATCTCTCCCAGTATTCATGAAGGGTCTCTCCTTATGATTTCCTAATTCTAGAGATTTCTTTCCTAATTGATGCAGTTCGGGAGGCAGGGAATAAATTCTATAAAAAGAGTCTTTTCAGGTCATTCCATCCCCCAATTATGGTAGTCATATAGTATATCCAATATTTAGCTACACCGTCAAGGGATAAAGGGAAGGCTCTAAAATTAATTAGGTCCTCAGACAAATTTTGGGGTTTTATGGTGAAGCAGACTATGTGAAACTCTTTGAGATTTTTGTGATGGTCCTCACCAGGAAGACCATGGAATTTGAGAAGTAGGTGGATGAGGCCTGATATCAGCTCAAATTTGGATGCTTCCTTGGGATATTGAATGCATGTAGGTTGGTACTCCACATCTGGGGTGGTTAGTTCTTTTAAGGTTCAATTATTTACAGTCATGTTTTCTTGGGTTTGATTGGTTTCAATTTTTGATTGGTTTAGGACAACACGAGGTTTCACCAGGGGTTCCTCAGTTTTACTTAATTTACCTTCCCTATATGACTTGATCTGTGAGTGGAGTGATTTTTTAATTTCAAGGTCAAATTCAAGTAGTGTTTCTTTACCAGATCTTATCATGCAATAATGATGTCCAATTTTATTGATTGATTGATTGATTGTTGTTGTTTTTTGATGATTTTTTATTGTAGATGAATAAAAACAATTAAGAATTGAAAAGAGGAAAGAGAGAAGAATTTTATACTATATAATTAGAGAGAGAGAGAGAGAAAGGAAGAGAGATAGAGAGAGATAAAACACACAAAAACAAACAAAAATAATGACAGAAACCCAAAACAAAAACAATAAAATGGTGGTGGGGTATTGAAAGGAGTACTAATTAAGAATTTAAAAAAAATAAATAAAAGTAAATAAAGAAAAAAATGATCTTGGATACCTAGAAACAGTGCCAAAATTTGATCTCATTGTCGAGCGTGTCAAATTAGATGTTTATTTTTTACTAGAATTTCTGCAGCATAGTAGTAACCCTAGGTCGTCTATCGACGGAGCCTTAGATCATTAATTTAAAAAGAAGGATATGATTATGAAAAAAATAGGCATGGGGATTTATAAAACTTGGGGTTTGTTTATTTTAAAACACAAATTGAAACTATACTACTAAGTGAGAGAAACAAGATATAGAAATCGTGATCAACTCGGGTAAGTGTCCCATGATGCTAAATCTGTCATCGATCTCAAGGGAATGGTATGAATCATTGATTCCTTGATTTATGCACAATAAAACTGGTTTTTTATGTGAGTTATTACTAGGTTACCACCTAGGATTTTATCGATAAATGATATTGATTATCGGCAACCACTAAAAATAAAAAAACTTGAATCGATGTAAAAGAGAAACTCAATCAAGGCATAACATCAACAACATGATGAGACAACCAGATTTGTATCAATGATAAAATATTCCACAAGAAAATAAAATTAATATTCATGGGTTTAAGCTCTTAGAATTTATCAAATGACACAATCCATTCACACACTCATGAAAAGGAAGGGGTTAGAAAAGAGGCAACCACACTCAAATCATCACAAGATCCGGGTTATGCATGGAAGCATGGGGATTCTTGTTCCTTTGATTTGTATTCAATTATACCAGAATAAACACAAATTAATAAGTTATAAATTAATAAAAATCAACAACAAACATGTAAATCAATTACCTTACAAAGATTACAAGCATGGTGCTCGGGATTACAATAGGAACACCCCCCCAAATTGATTACTAAGAGGCTTATAAATGTATGTGTAAGAAGAGAACTAAAAGGGTTGAAGAGAGATCTAAAATTAGACTAAACTTCACCCCGAGTTGTGAAACATGAGAAAATTAGGTAGGAGTGATTTTATGTACAAAACATCACACTTTCCACAAAATAAATCAAGTGCCTAAGGGACTGGGTCACTATTCAGGAAAACAAATTTAATCCTTTTTTTATCCAGCTGGTTGACTGAACAAAATGCTTGAAATTTTCATGAAATTATATAGAGAGGTGAGATTTTGAGTTCGATATTCAAGGGAGGTGGAATAATCCAAATTGGATCTCTGAGTACCGAGTTATGGCCCAAATACATAAGGGTGGTCCAATATGGCCTGCCCAGAATTTCTTCACATTGTGGGACTATTTTGGGCCTCCAAATGAACGAATTGGGCTCTATAATTTTATAGAGAAATGTAGACCACATTTTTTGCATTAATAAACACATTTGTATCCAAATTGGATGAAAAAATATCCACAGTATATATTAATGTTCACACGCATGCTTGGGATCTTGCGCAGTTTTACCCATTTTGCATGAATTCCATTACAAGCTGTCCAAATAACCTCCTCTTACAATGTAAACACTGAAACAAGTAAAATTTTCCTATTAAATAGTGATAAAGATTAATTATTTGAATCAAACATAAAGTTAAATTTATTATTATATTTTTGAATATTCATTACAAAACCAGTTTATAACAGTAGTGTAAGGGTGGAATTGAATAGTGAATTGCTATGCGATCAGGTGGTGGAGATTGAAAATAAAAGAAATGAGCTTGAGGAAAGATGTTACCTATTCTTTGGGTAACAAATTTTGGTTTGAACTAAAGATATTCCTTGGTTATATTTCTACCTAAAGAGAGGCTTAAAGGATTAATTTAGGGAATTTAGGAGCTAATTTGGACAGAGTTTGGGAAATAAAAAGTGCTTGAGAGGTGTGAGGAAGTGGGAAGGGTGAGTGCCTTTTTATAGTGGAGAAAGAATGGAATTCTTGTAAATTTTTGAAAAGTGAATTCCACCAACATTTTTCCCATGAAAACTAGATACTATAATGGACCAAATTCTAGAAAATGAGGATAAGTTCAAAATATGTCTATCCAATGGATTTTGGACAAGTTTACAGGTCATTTTGGGTCATAAGTTTAATGTTTAGTCCTTTGTTAAACTAATTTTTCTCTTAATCATTGTAATTAATTTTAATCACTTTTACTATTTTTTTGGTAAAAAACTAAGTTGGATTTATTAGAAATTATAAATTATACTAATTTCAAATATGAAATCAATTATTATAAATTTCAAAAATATAAGTGGCAGAAACTAATTTTGAATTAATCCCATAGATGGGACGATACTGTGGGTTTTTAAATTAAAAATTTCAAATGTTTGCAAAGTTTTTATTTCTAATTTCAATGTAAAATTGGTTCTAATTACCTATATTGGATTAATATATTTATATTTGATATAATTTTACATTAAAAAAATAATATATAATTTAACTATACAAATAAATTAGATGAAAAAGCAGTTTTGAATTAAAATATTGTATTTTTACTATTCATTGAAAAATAAAGTTTCCTAGAAAAATCTCAAAAATTCACCCTAAGATAATTTTGAGATTATAAATTCAAAAATGAAGTTTATTTTATCAAATTAAATATCTATTAGCCTATAAAATTAATTTTATTATCATTCATAGAAGGATATAAAAAGTAGTTCATTTGAGAAAATCATATTTTCAAACATATAAAGACTTTACCAATATTAAATAGTTTATTATAAATATGTTTTACTTATATAAAAACATTATAAATAATATTTTAAAATTAGTTATCTTTATTACTATTACTAATTTTAACGTCTAGTTTATAACTGTCTTGTTTAAATAATTATAACAATAAAATAATGTTTCGTATAAACTTGGTATTGTGTGTAACGTAAGAAAAGTAGGTGTTGCACGTTAAAAAAGCTAATATAAGTTTTGAGTTCAGTGTACAAAAACCAAATGTAGTAATTTAATATAAAAAAACTATATCTAGTGTTATATGAAATGAAAAATATCAAAAATATTAATTTAATTCGAAAAAAAATATTTCACAAAAACTCAGGGTGTTACAGATAGGACATGGGTCCTCTAACTATCAGCAGAGTGGCACCATATTGAGGATAAATTGAATTGGTACTCAAAAATAATATTTTCACCCTCCTTTTGGGTACATCATAGGTCCTCCATCTATCATCAGAGTGGCACCCTCCTACAGAGATTGGTCATAGGTCCTCGACCATCAGAGTGACACCCTCCTCCTAAGTAGGGAATGTGTGCTCTATTTTCCATTCGAGTGGAACCCTCATGCTGGGTAGAGGAATGGGTCCTCATCCATTAGAGTGTCACCCTACTATAGGAATAGGAAATGTGTGCATTTTCTACCTTCTGAGTGGAACCCTCTAGTAGAGTTAGGGTATGGGTCCTATACCTATTGAGTGGAACCCTCGTATTGTAATAGGGCATGGGTTCTATACCTAGAGATATTTTTCCCTTGACTGTGTGGCATAGTGGTGAGGTGTGGTTTGATATGGATGTTTCTTCAAATATAAAAGTGATATGTTTGACATCATTGATGGACCCCTGTGAAACTGATGGAAGACTATTTTCCTGAGTTGGGATGCAAGATGGAGATCCTCATTCTCTATCATTTGTGAATCTTTTGTTGATTATATATATATATATATTTGTATCAATATTATTATATTTTGTTACTATCTTTCTATGGGTTGAGCTATCCATTCCTATTGTCTCTCTTAATACCCCCCTTTAGATTTTGGGGCGTTCTACTGGGTATGTATATACTCACCCCTATATGGGATTTTCCCTCATGTGTTGTGTCTTATGCAGATGAAAAATAGGTCAGCAGTGATTATAGAGGAGCATTGGGATACTCGAGTGGATTTGAACACATAAAGTGGTTAGATTTTAGAGATTCATAACTATTATATCTCAACACTTTACATTTATAGTTTTTTTGGTTGGGATATAATTCTAGTTGGGTGTGTATTTTTCCCCTTTTTTATTTTAGATTATGTTATTGTACTCTTATACTCTATAGAGGTTTTAAATGAATGGATTATTCTCTATATGTTTCATCTTTTATTATTATTCCTATGCACATGGATATGGTTGGGTGTGTGCATATAGGTATTTAGGAAAATTCCTCCCATATTAGATATTCCTTTCAGTGCTTGTTGCTAGCCCCTATCCAATGGAGGTGGGATTAGGGTAGTTAAGAATCGATCCCCATTAGGTTGGGTTAAGATGCTTTTAATATGTCATTTTTATTATAATTATCATCACGAGTATAACCATTAATCATACCACCTTTCTGATTCTCTTCACAAGCTTCCCCCTAGGACATCTATTTTCATAATTCCCATACTTTCCAAATTTGAAACATTGAACTATCAACGACATATTAGGGAGACTATTATTCTCATCCATTGCGTTAAATGGACTTTTAATTTTTTCTATAAAATTACTTACTTTGTGTTCTTGTTTTCCACACTCAATACATCTTCCTAGTACTCTAAGATATCCACTTGGGTGATTCTTCAAACATTATTGACATATAGAAAACTAAATCTTCAATCCTATATGGTCTCCACCACCCAAACACTTAATAAAATATATCCTTATCTTCTTTGGTGAGTTTGAGAGTTATTTAAAATGCATGTTGTTAATCATATATCATGATAACTAATTAGGAATAATAATAATATCCTTGACTCCATTTATCATCACATTTGGCTTCTCACCAACACATTTTATATCACATTTAGCATCGATCGAGGTCCTTGTGGTTCCTTCCATAGACTAAAACAAAAAAACATAGCGTGAGTAACAATATTCACAGTGTGAAATCACATGATTAATATAAATCACATATATAATGTCTAAATCATGAATCCTTTTTAATCTATGACACCCTAGGTTTATCCTAGGCCATTCATGCAAATTATTTAAATCCTTCATGATGGTTCATAAAGTGTTTATGAATTTGAAAAGTATGTACCCCAGGAGTTTCAAACAAGGTGTGCAATAAGGATCATTATTGTTCACCTAGAGATGATTGAGTCTGGCTCAAATCTCCCTTTTTGGAGTTTTTATCCCTAGGTACCACTACGCTAGAGCCACAACCACTTGTAGTTTCTAGACATGGATGTAATTTCTTAGAATCAAATTGCTCCATCCTTTACCAAAATTCCATGAAATTTTCTTATACTTTGACTCATACTTAAGCATAAAATTAGAGAAATAGCTATACACATCCTTCAAAATATCCTTTGGGATCTCACTAATGTTTTCTCATCCTAGTTTACAAAGGTTAACTAAACCTTTCCTCTAATACCAACTATAAAAACCTAGGATTTTTATAAATAGATATTATATATTTTTAGATGGATATTAATACATTACATAAACATATGCTCGAGGAATATAATAGTTTAGTGTATTTGGAGAATAGGTATACAATCATATAATTTTGTGAAATATGTTCAAAATATCCCATAAATATCTTCCCATTTAGTACTCATCACAAACATTCCCTACTTAATACATTTCTTCATAACCAAGGAAATGAAACATAAAAAAGGGTGATCTCTGATACTCAGTAAGGTTAAGAAAGTGAGATTTTAATGATCAGATAAGAATGTAATGAGAATAAGGGTATGAGAACATGAAATTAACATTTTATAACAATACCCTATAAATAAAAGATCTTAATATTGAAATATGACCTAAATCTTGGCAGTTTATAAGACACGAATCATAAAGGAATCAAAGAACATGAGTCATGAGTGCATAACATTAACATAAGTCATGGAATTGTGGAAAACAAATAAGAATAGAGAATCATTTCCATTATAGTGAAGGATCATTTATTAGGATATAATAGTGGAATTATTTCACTCTAAAAACCATTGTAGTGGTCAATGTTCACACCGAAGACCATCATAGTGGAAAAATTCCCTTACTAAACTAAGTTCACTCCCCATTCCAGTTATATATATTGCATTAGATATAAATATTTTCCCAATTAATTTAAGAGAGATATAGATCCCACCTCTCACATAATTAAAAACATATGTATTATGCCACAAGATCATAAAACATTCATTATATCATAACCTATGAAATGAAATGGGTTTTCTAAACATTTCACTATAACTTATGGAACATAAATTGGTTTCATAATCATTTAATCATAGCTTAAATTGTGGAAAAGAAATGTATTTAATAATACATTCATAATTTCATCATATCATTACCCATGCAAAATAAAGGGTTTCATAAACATCTTTTTATAAAAAACATAAACCATTAAGAGAAAAAATAATAATGGTGTCCTTAGATCATACCCCTAGTAAAGATTAAATAACGTAAAATGATGTAATATTAGATGGAAAATGATTTTAAAAGATCACATGGAACATTTATTAATAAAAATATCATTTCAAAATGATTTTTAAAAAATAAAAATTCCGAAAATATATTTGAAATACCTTTCTTTGAAAATAACCTTGAAAACTTATAAAAAAATCTTTAAAAATAATTTAAAACTTTTCATCATTAAAATAAATTTTCTACTTTGATAAAAAAATTTAGAAACAATTTTTTTAAAATTATTATTCTTTGGAAATAACCTTGGAAACTTATAATGGAAGCTTTAAAAATCATTTTAAACATTTATTGAATAAAACATCATATCTACTTGAAAAAAAATTTAAATATAATTTTTTTTTCAAAACAATTTTCTTTGAAAATTACCTTAAAATATTATAAATGAAGCATCAAAGAAATGGTTGGTCATGATGTCAGGGAATTATATGCATTTCATACACATTAAAATGAATATTTATTTCACAAATTCGGTAAAAGAAAAAAGGGTATTATTTAGAAAACAAAATGAAGATTATTTTCAATTTTTTTCCAAAAAATTCAAACATGGGTAAAAATTTATTTAATAAATCATTTGAATAATGTGAAAAAAATTTTTGAAATTTTTTTTAGAAAACATGTTTTTGTAAGAAAAATGAGTTTTTGATTGAAGAGAGAAATAAAGAAGACTTTATTAACAACATTATTTTGAAATATTGAGTACATAAAGAGAGGAAAATAAAGGGAAAACATGTATTATCCTGAACTAACTAGTGGATAATAAAATTAACGAGTTTCTTCAGATATTTATCATAATAGTTTATCATTGGAAACATAATAAAAAAAATCCTGATAAACGATGACATTGTAACAAAAAATCATTACCACTTTGGAAACTTTGAATTGTAAGACCCATGAAGGAATAAAATTAAATGAAACTTAAAATATCATGATAATATATAAACTCATGACACTATATGTAAAAGGGGTGGTATATGCACCTTATAAATTAAAATAGGTGTATAACATAACAAATGTATCAAGGAAATAAAATCAAGACAAAAATCCCTTACCAATTTGGTAACCCTTGAATTGTAAACCCCATGAACGAGAGATCCTAGAATGGATATCTAAATAGACATAATTTTTAGGATAATAATCATAAAATAAATTCATGGAAAATATATAAACCTGATAAAATAAATATATAGTGAATATTTCATGTGTCTCATAAAAGTAAAAATTGGATAAATGCAACGACCTAGACTTTTTAATTGATAATTGTTTTATAAAAATGTGTGTTATATTATTTTATTCACGGAAATACATATATTTTTAATAATGAAGGGAATATAAAGTGAAATGAGACCATATGTATTTGACCATTACATTTACCTTGGTCAATATTACCATTGGAAACTATACCCTTGTTAATAATATTTTTATGATATAATTTGTGTTTATGAGTTGAAATGATAAAGAATAATTAACACATAAAGAAGAGTTGATGGCTTTAACCATTAGAGTTATGCCATATGAATCACATTTATTGGATATTGGGATATAGATAGAATATTTGAGGATACATCTTGACCAATCCCAAGCCAAGCTTCAACAAGTGAAGTTAGAATGAAATCACCTACATGAGAAGTTCAAGTTAGTGGATATTACGACTCAGTCGATGTTAGCTGAGGTACCCCCTGAAAATACCACCAGAACACACCTTAATCTTAGGGTGTATGAGGGTGCAATAATGGTTTAGTGTCTAGAAATTAGTTACTTAAAGGGTAATTCCTTTTTAAAAATAATATTTTTATTCCATCAATCAAGTTTTAAGAGTAGTTTTGATTAATAAAATTAAGATAGAATTTGACAAATTGATTTTTATTTCATAAATTATAATTTCCAAAAAATATATAAATATTTATAATAAACTAAAATATTATTAATAATACTTATTTTAATTAAATATTTTCATAAAAAAACTCTTATTTAAATATAAATGATAAAATAATTTTATTTTTTCAAGTGTTAAAAATTTTACTATACATTTTTTGATCTAATTCTATTTTTAATAAATAATGATTTTTATATTTAAAAGTTAGAATTATTATATTTAGAGAATTTGTATGAAAAAATAAATATTATTTTTGAAATCATCATACCAAAATTAGGTTAGGGTGAATTTATGAGAATTTTCTAAATTACTTTATTTTTCACGAATAGTAAAAATACAATTTGAGTTTTTCAGTATGTTTAATGACTTAATAATTATTTAATAATGATTTAATAACTACTTAACCACAATAAATGATATAAAATATGTTATTATATTGATATAAATTATTTTAATGTATTTTAATCCATTTACAAATCTATAATTTACTTTCCAAATTCTAAAATGAAAACTTTAACTTTAAAAATGTTATTTATAAGAAAAATTAATTTTACTTGCTAAAATAAGTAATATAAAACGATTTTAGACTCTTTTGTATTAAAAAAACATAACATTTATCCCATGTATCCAATTCCATTAGAAAATACTATGGTCAAGCCCATGTTTTTCTATTTTTTCACAACCTAGGTTTCCAAGACCTATATTTACAAATTAATAATCAAATCCCCCAATTTTGCTATAAATAACCACCCATTTATATACATAATTTCAATAAAAATTTATCCTAAATGAACATATATAAGTTTTTCCTCCCAAGGAGTCCTCCCAAGGTGTCCTCAATCCCCCAAGGTCCCAACCCTCACATTTTAGGAGTTACTTTTCAAGGTAAGGAAAATATCCTTCTTTTCTCTTCATTTTAAGAACTTATTTTTTGTATATGTATTCTGAATGTTATGTTCACACTATATTACTTCCTTTTTATTCATTCCATAACTACCAAATTTTGTTTTATCAATGAGATATCCATATCCCTTATCTTTTTAAAACCATGTTTTATACCCGTTATGCTGTCAAATTTACTTCTCAAAATTTCTCTCTTCTCCACAAGAAATTACCTTTTATTTTCTTTTTGTGAATACCAAAAATCATTTATTTTCTAGTGTTTTCACCAATATGAAAAAATTATTTATTTTATTCTATGTTTGACATAAATAAAACCTTAATTCCCATTCCATGTGTTAAAAATGACAAAATGATCATGTTTTTAAAGAACTTTTGAAATGACATGATTTTGATATGAAACACATTTTCTTTTATTCTACATAGGTTATTTATTAAATAATTTATTATGATCTATGTGGATCACATGATAATTAATATATATTAAGTGTGTGCCCTGATAGAGCTCTAATTTACTGGGTAAACAATTTAATCTCTATAGATAACATGTTTTGTGATACCCTGGTGAATATCCTTAGTAATGTTTATAACACCTCAGTGAAAAACCTTGTTGATATTCTTATAACTGTCTAATTTAAATGTTTTAGCCACATTTACATGTTATGATTCATTTTATTATTATTATGATATGCCTATTTCTCATTCCTTATCATTATGAATCATGTTCTTAATGATATTCCTCAAGATCACATGTAAATTATTTACCATGATTTCCCTTACTGAGCCTTATGCTCTCCCTTTCCTTTGATGTATGTCCCTGGGTTATGAGATGTAGTAAATGTACTTAGGATAAACCTTTTAATAATACTTTCAAGTGTATTATAATAATTTTTTTAGTTTTCATGTATTATGTACTTTTTTTTAAAGATAATCTGTTTGTAAAATGTAATGAAAGGTTTATGCAATAAAAAGTCGGGATGACATAGCTGGTATCAAAGGGATGTTTAGTTATTTATGGAAATTAGGACTTGAAAAATTTACGAATAACCCCAGTGAAAATTTTAAATAAAGGAAAATATCATGGTATTTTGGTGTGGTATTAAGTAAGTGGATTTTGAGCAATGAAATCCATGCTTGGATACAAAAAGTGGACGTTTCTCTATTACTGATGTATCTAGGGGTAACAACCAAAAACCGTACTTTGAGATAAACCCAGATAAAAACTGGTGCATGATAATGGGCCTTGCTACATGCCTGGTTTAACACTACTAGAGGATATTTTTGGTTAATCACAAGCTTTTGTGAACCATTATTAAGGATTTATAGAAAATGTATTTTTTTATAAAGAAAAACACATTTAATAATGTCTTTTTAAGACATAAAATTACTTTATAATTATAAGATTATTAAAAGAAACATGTTTCTCACTAAGGTTTCCTTCCTTTAGAAAATGGTGATAAATAGAATCGATCCCTATACTAATAAAATTAGAGTTATCATTCAAGACTCTTGGTGGGATTATCCAAGCATCAACAATGTATAGGAACTCTAGTATTAACTAGTGATAACAATATCATCACAAATATAATAGTCATTCCCATGATGGAATTCGACATTATATTAGGGATGGATTGGCTCTCAAAGTATAATTATAAGATCAATTATAGAAGTAAGGAAATCTGATTTGTCTTGATTTGAAAACCTATAGTTATTTCCAAAGGAGAGAGATATTGAACTAATCTTTGTCTAGAAGAACCTACCATAGTCTTCTTTAGGGAAATGATTGGTGAAGATGAAAAAGGAAATGAAAGCATACAAATAGAAAATTTCTCCATTATTCTAGAATAAATTAACATATTTCCTGAGGGGTTAACTGGACCTCCCCCAGAAAGAGAGGTAGAGTTCTCCTTTTAACTCATTCCTAGATCCAATCTGATATCAAAAACCCCATATAGAATGAAAAATGTGGAGTTAGAGGAATTAAATAAACAAATTCAAGATCTTTTGGAGAAGGGATTTATTTGACCAAGAGTGTCTCCTTGGGGAGGAACTTTTCTCTTTGTAAAGAATAAGGATGAATAAATTAAGTTATGCATTGATTATAGAGAACTAAATGGGATCATAGTGAATAAAATGTACCCTCTTCCAAGGATTGATGATTTATTTGACTAGATTCATAGGGATTAGTTTTTCTCCAAGATTAATATTTGATCTGGTTATCATAAATTGAGGGTGAATAAAGAATATATTCTAAAGAATGCATTCCATTCCATATATTATCATTATGAGTTTGTTATTATGCCCTTCAATTTAACTAATGATCCTTCTATATTTATGGATTTGTTGAATAGAGTTTTTAAGGACTACCTTGATAACTTTGTGGTAGTTTTTATTGATGATATTATGATATATTCTAAAAGTCACAAGGATCATGAGGATCATATAAGAGTTATATTAAAAACTCCGTGGAAGGAGAGTCTATTTGGAAAGTTCAAAAAATATGAAATTTGGTTACAAAAAGTTTCTTTCTTGGGGAACATTGTAACTAGTTAAAGAATACCAATTGATCCTATAATTAAATGTAATGTAGGAGTGGATTAATCCTACAACAGTAACTAAGATTCATAGTTTCCTTGGTTTAGTAGGATATTATAGGAGGTTTATGAAAAACTTTTCATGAATTTCTAAAACACTAACCAAGTTAACTTGAAAAGGGGCCAAGTTCATCTAGACAAATGAGTATGAATAAAGTTTCCAAGATATGAAGAAGATATTGGTTACTATACCTATGTTAACTCTACCCTCTACCAGAGAAAGATTTTTTGTTTGTAGCGATGCATCTCTAAAAGGGCTTGGGAATGTCCCCATGAAAAATGAAAAATTGAATGATTATGCATCTCAACAGTTGAAGCCTCATTAGGAGAATTATCCTACGCATGACCCGGTTCTAGCTATGTTTATTTTTTCTATGAATATATAGAGTCACTATATTGATGGGGATAAATGTGTTATACACACACACCATCAAAGTTTGAAGTATATTTCTCACTCAAAAAGAATTGAACATGAGACAAAGGAGATGATGGAACTTCTGTAAGAACCCAGATATTATTTTCAGGTATAGATCTTCTTTTTTGGGTTTTTTTTGAGGAAAAAGGAATAAAAGAGGATTTTATAAGTACACTCAAGGTACTTCAGAGTACATTCCATTTTTTGACAGTGTAACAGCTGAGTACATGTCCGTGTGGTGTCCTGGTAGACCTGCTTAAGTTGGGGTCTGGTTGAGGCTACTACACGATGTGTAGTGTTAATGAATATGTCATGTACTTTTCTTTTTTATTTCATTTATCTGAGTGGGGTCACGTATCATTTCTGGAAACACATTATTCTTCATGTGTTTCATACAATATCACTCTAGAACGATGTATGAAGTTCGATCACCTGATTCTCCATCCAAGCTCTGATCGAGACACCGTTGGGTGAGTTGGAATCCCACTTGTGAGTTCTCAAACCCTTTTGACCCCTTCTTCCTGATTCACCCTCTCTTGTGAGTTATTCAAGGTTAGGTTTTTTTCACTTTTTTATAGGTCTATGCTGTTTTAGGCCAATTCAAGGGCCGACATCCAAGTATATAAATCTTACAACATCGAGGTAGGTGGTTTGTGCCTTTAGTTGTTTGTCTTGGATCATATAGGCTAAATGTTCTTCATACCCATGTTTTTGGTATTTCTTGATTTGTAATTAAACCCTTTTATTACCTATTATGGTTTGGACGATTGATAAAGGGTTTTTTCTTATGCATAAGGTTATACACCTTATCTAAGGGACACCGCATGGGTGTTTTTCCCTTATTTGAATATTTATGATTGTTTGGTCTAGGTTGCCTATGAGGTGTACCTTGTTTTCCATGCCTTGTTTTATTAGGATGGAGTTTGTTTGATTATATGAAATTCCTGTGATATGTATTGTGAATTTTTATCCATGTAGTAGTGTCTGATTACATGATCTACTTTGATATAATGTGTGCACTATTTTTTTCCAATCTACCGTGAGAGCCTTTGACCAGGAAGATTGAGGGGGATTATAGATTACTTATACATATTATGTCTTTCCAATGGACCATGAGATCCTTGGACTAGGAATTTTAAAGGGACTTCTAGATTATTTAAACAGGATCATGAGAGACTTGGTGTAGAACTTTGACCAAAGTGGTTAGACTATGAGAGCTTTCCCAGAGGGTCATTTGTGAATAATTGAATGACTGTGACGAGTCTTCCAAGCCAAAGCACAAGCTTGGATCTAGTATTACTTGATTGATTAGATGTTCTTCTGAGACATATTTTTTGTTAATTTACATGGGGGATACAAATATTAGTCTAGATCTTAGGGTTAAATAATTAAATTGATGAATAATAAATGTTAAATAAATGTAATTGAAAACTTTAGGATTGTTTATTTTTGAGTACTTCCAAGTTTATTGCTTCATTTTTTCATATTACCTACTATATATATTCACTAATAGTTAGGGACAAATATTTTGGTGGTTTCTTACTAGGATTCATGTCACACCCTATTTAGGTCACGATTTTGGACCCAAACATATTATATGATTGTAGGTATAGATAAGGGAAACACCGTTCTTCATCATGTACTTGATTGTTATTGGTGCTGGAGAGCATATGACCAAGATGAGGTTTGTGATGCTATTGGAATTTACTTGATTGTCCTTTGAATTGTATTGTATTTTATTTCCATATTTGTGACCTATTTTGGATTTTTTCTAGTCACATATTCCATGCATCATACATATAAATTTTGTCTTCTATTGGATTTACTTTTAGTATTACACTGTTTACTTATGTTGTATGGGATTACTTCTTCCATTATTGTTTTGTATTTAGATTCCTCTGTGTTTAATCTACCAACATGGGCATAGTTTCTCCAATGTCTTACATTAGCCATCACTACTAGTCGACAACCTCTAGAATTTGGTGAAATGCGCTTGAGGTTATGTGACCAACTGGGTTCAAGGCACTTTTGGGTGGAACTCAAATCCGGGATGTTACAAAGTGGTATTAGAGCCTGGTTTTCTTTTCTAGTTTGTCTTACTATTTGGAAACATTAGAAAGGAGTAGGAAGGAAATGGAGTTTATTAATTAGCTATGTCTAGGAGTATCTACCCCGTGTATATGAAAAAGCCAAATTACCTCAAATTTAATTGTATTGTTTTTTGATTTTGAACTATTATAGTTGATTTGATTTCACCGTTGGGTGACACACTTGTTCTATGCTGTTAGTATTGATACCATTGTGGTTCTATTTTGTTGAAAACCGGTGACATGAGGGTATGAGATCTCATGCATCATATAGTCACTTGTTAGAAACCACATGTCATGCATTCTTACTATGCCATTTAGAGATAATTACTGATTTCATACTGTGGTGATAGATGTTGTGATAGATATGCATGTTGTTGTGATAGATGTCGTAATAGAAATACCTACTATTTTGATAGGGTATTGATATATGTAAAGTTTCATTTGGATGGATTCCAAAATTTGGTCCCTGAGGTGTTATGGGATCTCTTGGATCAGGATTTGGTGGATCATGTTTGAACATTAATTGAATTTTGTTAAGATATGATATGAATAAGGATGAAAAAATTTAATTTGCGAGGAGTATGGGATCTCACAGATCGAAACATGGAAAAATTTGGAAAAAAATTAATATTTTGAGGTTCTAGAGAAGTTTTAGAGGCTTAAAATATGGAAAACCCTGAAAAATGGTGTGTGATTTTAGGAACACACACCATGTGTTCTTATGTTCTGGAAGAAATAACTTTTCTTAATTACACATCATGTACCATATGTACACGCCATGTAGTTGTTGACTGCGTGACTGACTATGTGAGTAGAGACATAGGGTAGGTAAACTTTTGGTAGAATATTCTATTTATTGGAAGTACACACCATGCTATAATAAACCACGTATCTAGATATGTGACTAATGAAACGGGTAGATGGAACTTTGTAGTACACACCTTGTCTAGAGTGTGCATGTTGTGTAGTGTTACATCAGAATAAACCATGCAGTTATATCCATGTTGAAGTACTTGGGAAGGAGGGAATATTCAAGTACATTCCATGTCTCTAGAGGAACATGCTTTGTGTATGGGTGTTACACAACCAGGTTGGCAGAGGTACATGCCTATGTTAAGGCTTAGGGGAACACACCGTGTAGTGGTTCTACATGCCGTGTAACCCTCTTTTGTAAAACATGAATGATTTACTTATCCTATTATGTTCTTGCACTTCTAAGTTATAATCCTTGATAATCTTGAACTGAGTTGTGTAGTTGACCTTGCAGAGACATTCCACCAAGACGTCCTCCAGTTGTATGCCCGATTGAGGGCCATGATCAGACACCAAAAATGGTAGATCAGGGACTATCAGTAGATCCTACCATCATGCTCGTTTTGGAACCAACTATTATACCAGACACAGGTGCTGATGCACAGTTCTGTGAAGTATTTATGAGAATGATATAGACTTTTCAGGGATCACCACATCCTACCATGACTATGGAAGAGTTAACACAGGTGTTCCAACAGCACCATCCTCCCACGTTTTCTGGGGATGGAGGACCACAAGATACAGATTCATGGTTGGAGGCCATTATTTCTATCTTCGAGCATCTGGAGACACCTCCTAAGAGTAGATTGAGGCTCACAACTTACTTTCTATAGGATTTTACCAAGATATGGTGGGATGTTATCTCATAGGTGGTACGTCATTTGGATATGACTTGGGTAGAGTTTTAGAGAACCTTCTATGATTACTTCTACCCCAATGCATTGAGTGATGACTGAGACCAGTAGTTTATGCATTTGGAGTATGTCACTATTTCAGTGATGGATTACTCTTCTTGCTTTACAGAGCTCCAGTGCTTCACACCTATTTTGGGAGGTGACGACTTATCACTATCTAAGAGATTTGAGGATGCTCTTAGGTACGACATCTGATCATAGGTGAATGTTTTTAAGTTGACATCAGTGACTACTATAGTAAACCAGGTGATGATTATTGAGTTAAATCTAGGGGAGTTTAAGAGTGAGTCAGGGTGGTTCATCCTCCAGGATTGGTACTCCTTCAACTGATAACAGGAAGCACTACAGGGAGCTTTCACATGATGTTTCTTCAGGTAGCTAGGTGAGGTGATACCAGTGCGGGAAGAGTGGGAACATGAGACCACACTACCTGAGAGATCTAGTTGTGTTCCGATCTTGCGACAAGATGGGTCATCTTCAACATTTTTTAGGATGTTCTCACCAGAATCTAGTGAGATGGGATCTATTATGACTTCATGTACCGGAGCGGCCCCCATGTTTTTCATCAGTTAGGGAACTTCAGTTTGTCAGGCCCTTTAGGATGAGGAGGTGGTCGTGGCCGTGTTATCTATATGACAGGTTTTCAACGAAAATAGGGTGGATCAACTCAGGTTATCTAGGCAGGGTCGCAGGTCTGCGGTACATGTCAGAATTTTGTGATGGAATAGACCCAGAAGGAGAAGGACCCCATACCCTCTATGGTTAGAGGTAGGATTCTTGTTGCCTCGATTTTAGCTTCTTCTTTTTTTTGATACAGGGGCTTCCCATAGTTTTATATTAGTTTCCGTTGTGGAGAGCCTTGGGCTATGTATCTTTACTTATGATTATGTTATGATGCTAGATACCTTATTGGGGATTTGGACGACTAGTGTACGTCAGTGCAAAGTGTTCCCTATTAAGGTTGGTGGGTGTCACTTCTTATGGGAGCTCTATATCTTAGAAATGAGATTCTCTTATGTGATTCACAGAATGGACTGGTTGGTCTCCCTTTAGGCCTTTTTTGACTCCTATCACCACAGGGTGAGTTTTATGTCACCATAGGGTGAATAGTTTCTACAAAAGGGAGAATGGGATGTCCAGTCTAGCAGAGATGGACCTGAGAATCATGGGTTGGGAGAAATTACAACCCGGATAGCTTGTTTATATCTATATTACTAAGGAAATTCACAAAAGTACATTATTCCAATGGTGGATCATTTTAGAGATGTCTTTCCTGATGACTTTTTAGGTTTACCTTTAGAGAGAGAGGTGGATTTATCTATTGAGATTTTTCCAAGAGCGGCACCAGTGTCCATTCCTCTTTATAGGATGGATACACCATAATTACTGGAGCTCAAGAAGTAGTTAGAGGAGTTGAAGGAAAAGGGTTTTATCTGACCTAGTACTTCTCATTGGGGTTCACTTTTACTTTTTGTGAAGAAGGTAGACAATAACCTCAGAATTTGGGTTAATTATCGGAATTTGAACTATTTGACAGTCAAGAATTGATATCCCTTGTTGAGGATTGATGAACTTTTTGATCATCTTTGAGGAGATCAAGTGTTCTTGAAGATTAAATTGAGATCTGATTATCATCAGCTGTGTGTTAGACCATAAGATATACCTCTTACATTCTTTTAGAGTAGGTATAGTCTATACAAGCATTTGGTTATACCATTCGATATCACGAATGCACCGATAGTTTTCATGGAACTGATGAATTGAGTGTTCCATATTTACTTGTATTATTTTTTGGTAGTCTTCGTAGATTATATCTTGGTGCACTCTCACACTCGACATGACCATGCCATCCATCTTGAGATCATATTGAGTATACTAAGAGAGCATCAGTTATATACTAAGATAAAAAAATGACACTTTTTTATGGATTAGATTCATTTCTTGGGTCATTTCATCTTGAAGACAAGAGTATCAATAGACTAAGAGAAGGTGAGAGTGGTAGTTTCCTTGAAGCATCCAAAGAATGTCTTTGAAGTAAAAAATTTTATAGGGTTTTCTGGTTACTAAAAATGATTTATTTAGGACTTCTAACTCTTTTCAGCATCACTAATGGTCCCGACTTAGAAGGGTGATAATCACTTATAGAAAGATTCCATCGATTCATCCTTTTAGGAGCTAAAAGGGAGATTGACTTCAGCACTGATGCTGGTTTTTCTGGAACCAGGTAAGAGTTATAATGTTAACTTTGATGCATCAGGTATCAGGCTGGGAGTAGTGCTTATGTAGGAGGATGGAGTCTTTATGTACAGGTCTCAATAGTTGATGCCACATGAGAGGAACTACCCTAGTCACGATCTTGAGTAAGCTTCAGTTGTTCATTATTTACACTATTAGAGACATTATCTTTTGGGAGATAATTTTGTGGTTTGAAATTACCACAAAAGACTCAAGCATATCTTTACCCAATGTGATCTATATTTGCGATAGTGAAGGTGGGTTGAGTACCATCAATATTTTGACTTTGATCTTTTCTACACACTTGGGAAAGGCAACGTAGTGGGTGATGCTTTGAGTAGGAGGACTCAGATATAAACAGTTCAGGAGGCCAGTAGTGAGTGGGGGATTATGGATATGTTCTCTAATATGTATTTGGAGGTGCAAGATAAATAGGGGAATTTTTTTCCTTATTCTATAGTCATTACTTTTACTCTACTGGATCAAGTGAAAATGAGGCAGCTATCAAATGCTGAGGTCCTAGTCCAACAAGAGAGTGTGTCAGGAAAGGACCCTACCTATGGGTGGACCATAAGTGAGGATGACGTTATATGTTTTCATGGGTGCTTGTGGGTGTCCACATACATACATGAGGATATTTTGATATATTTTTATGCATTAGTTTGGGTAGTTCATCCTGGTGTCACCAAGATGTATCGAGATATTCATCGTCAGTATTGGTGGCTAGACATGAAGAGGGATGTAACAAGTTTTTCTATGAGATGTTCCACCTATCAGAAGGTGAAGGTAGAGTATCCATGACTGACAGGGCTATTACATCTATTTTCCATTCCTGAGTGGAAGTGGAATCATATCGCAATGGATTTTGTAACAGGTTTACCGAGGTCGCCTCGAGGTAATGATGTGGTATAGGTTGTTATCGATAGGCTCACAAAGGTTTCAAATTTCCTGCTGATTAAGGAAACCTTCAGTTTTGATGAGCTTGGAAGGTCATACATCTAAGAGATAGTACATTTTCACAGGGTTCCACACTTGATCGTTTCAGATAGGGACACCCAGTTTACTTCTCGTGTCTAGTAGGGACTACATAGGGATTTGGGTACACAGGTACTTATGAGTAAAACTTAACATCCACATATATATGGTCAGTATGAAAGCATGATTTAGGTTTTTGAGGATATGTTTTGAGCAAGAATCCTAGATTTTAGGGGCTCTTGGGACAGACACATACCCCTGGTGGAGTTTACCTACAATAATAGTTTTTAGGAAACAATTCAGATGACACCTTTTGAGGCTTTGTACGGTAGGCCATGCCGATCACCCCTATATCGGATGGAGGCTGGAGAGGCACAAATGATGGGACCTCGTCTTTTGTCAGAGACCACTAAGTAGGTGGAGTTGATTCAAAAGAAAATGGTTACTGCACAGTCTCACCAGAAATCTTATGCTGATCGATGAAGATGACCTCTGGAGTTTGAGGTCAGAGATCAGGTTTTCCTACGTGTCACAACAAGGTTGGGACATAGGAGGATTAAGAGATATGGGAATCTTTCACCAAGATACGTCAGGCCGTTTGAGGTTTTGGAGAGAGTCAAGCTAGTTGCCTATCGATTGAAGTTACCTCAAAGGTAGCAGTCTATGCATGACTTTTTTCATGTTTCTCAGCTATGGAATCACTTTTAGACATGTCTCATGTTTTTCTACCTGAGGAGGTTGAGTTGGATGTGGGTGAATCCTTAGAGGATCACCCTATTTTTATTGTGGATTACAGCTTGAAGGTTGTCTGTTGCTGGTCTTTTCCTATGGTATAGGTGCTATGGCAACACGAGCGAGTTTAGGATGAGACTTATGAGAGGGAGGCTGATGTGTGATCATAGTGTCTGGATTTCTTCGTAGATCCTTCTCCACCACCCTTGGGTGGGAAATTTGGGGAAGAATTGATTTAAGGGGGGATTTTTGTAAGAACTGATATCTTCTTTTTATGTATGGATCTTATTTTTGGGGTTTTTTGGGGAAAAAAGAAGAAAATGGGATTTTTAAGTGCACACCATGTACTTCTGAGTACACACTGTGTACCTAGCATGCTGTGTACAACTATGTTTTGATCGTGTAACAACCGAGAACAAGGCTTTGTGGTGATATGGAAGACCCGCTTAAGTCAGGGGTTGGTTGAGGCTACTACACAACAAATAGTGTTAAAGAACATGCCATGTAATTTTATTTTTTATTTGATATATCAAAGCAGGTTTTCATTTCATGTTTGGAAACACCTTCTTCTTCCCTTGTTTTTTACCAGAGTGCTCCAGAATAACGGATGAAGTTCGATCACCCGATTCTCCATCCAAGATCTGATCGAGACACCTTCAGGTGTGTTGGAATCCCACAGATGATTTATCAAACCCTATTGAGACCTTATTCTCGATTCATCCTATCTTTTGAGTTATTCAAGGTTATGAATTTTTCACTTTTTTGTAGATCTATGCCATTTTAGGCCGATTCAAGGGCCAACATCCAAGTATATCGATTGTACGACTTTGAGGTAGGTGGTTTGTGCCTTTTTTTGTTTGTCTTGGATCATATAGGCTAAAATTTATGCATACCCACAATTTGGGTATTGCTTGATTTGGAATGAAACACTGTTTATACCTGTTATGGTTTGGTTGATTGATAAAGGGTTATTGCTTATGCATAAGGTCAGATACCTTGTCTAAGGGACATCACATGCGTGCATTTACCTTTTTTGACTGTTTATGTTTGTTTGGTCTAGGTTTCCTATGAGGTGTATCTTTTTTTCCATTCCTTATTTGATTAAGATGGAGTTTTATTGATTATATGAAATTTATGTGATATGCATTGTGAATGTTTATCCATGTAGTAGTTTTAGATTACATGAGATTATTTGATATAATGTGTGCATAGTTTTTTCCAATGGACCGTGAGATCCTTGGACCAGGAAGACTGAGGGGGATTCCAGATTACTTATACTTATTATGTATTTCCAATCGACTATGAGATCCTTAGACCAGGAATATTGAGGGTACTTCCATATTATTTACATAGGACCGTGAGAGCCTTGGTGTAGAACTTTGATAAAAGAGGTTAGACTAAGGGAGCTTACCTAGAGGGTCATTATTTATTGAATTGATTATATGTGGGACCAAAGGGGTTAGACTGTGAGAGATTTCCTAGAGGTACATTTTTGAATAATTGAATGACTGTGATGAGTCTACCAATAGAAAGCACAATCTTGGATTCGATCTTACTTGATTGTTTAGATGGTCTTTTGAGACATAAATTTTGTTACTTTACATGGGGGATACATATATTAGGCTAGATAATAGGGTTACATAATTCAATAGAAGAATAATAAATGTTAAATGAATGTAATTGAAAACTATAGGATTTTTTACTTTTGAGTAATTTGTTTATTGCTTCATTTTTTTTCATATTACTTTCTATATATATTCACTGATAGTTAGGCACAGATTTTTTGGTGGTTTCATACTAGGATTCATCTCACACCCTATTTAGGTCATGATTTTGGACCCAAACAGATTATATGATTTTAGGTATAGATAAGGTCAAACACCCTTCTTCATCAGGTACTTGATTACTGTTTGTACTGGAGAGCATGAGACCAATCTGAGGCTTGCGATGATATTGGAGTTTACTTGCTTTTACTTTGTATTGGATTGTATTGTATTTATAGCTTTTTGACCTATTTTGTCTGATCTCCTAGGCACATATTCCATGCATCATATATATAAATTATGGATTCTATTGGATTTACTTTCAGCCTTCCATTGTTTACTTCTGTTGTATGGTATTACTACTTCTTCTATTGTTTAATATTTAGATTTCACTGTGTATAATCTACCAATTAGGGTGTATTTTACCCAATTTATTACCTTAGAAATCACTACTAGTTGGAAGCCTTTGTCATTTGGGGAAATGAACTTAAGGTTATGTGACCAACTGGGTTTATGGAACTTTTGGGTGGCACCTAGATCTGGGACGTTACAACTTCTTAAAGACTATGATTATTCAATTAATTATCATCCTGAGAGAGTAAACAAATTCACTGATGCATTAAGTTGGAAAGACCCTATTGTGATGTAAATGATTGGTATTCAAGGTTATCCTTTGATGAAAGACCTAGTAAATATGGGCATGGGAATCATAGGGGAAGGGACATTGTCAACCCTATCTCAAATGATTTATCAATCATCATTACTAGAGAAGATCAATAAATCTAAAAGAGAAGATCCCTTATTACAGATGAAGATAGAGGATGTGAAGAATGGGAAGTTTCTTGAGTTAAATATTATTTAAGAAGGTGTACTAAAATTTCGTACAAGACTATGTGTTCCATTTATCCCAGAAATAAAGAAGGATATCATTTATAAAGATCATAGATCTACAATATTTATAGATCATGAAAGCACTAAAATTTACAGGGACCTTCCTGATCATTTTTTGTGGGATAACATGAAAATGGATATTTCTGAATATATTGAAAGGTGATTTGTATATTAGTAGGTGAAGGTAGAGTGGAAAATTCCTAAAGGGGTGTTTCAACCACTTCCCATACCAACATGGAAGTGGGCCAATATCATTATGGACTTTGTCACTAGTCTCCTGAGAATATAAAAAGGGAATAATATAATATGAGTTATAGTGAATCATCTCACCAAGACTATCCTTTTCATCGCTATTCATGATGATTTCTCTCTTGACCAACTTTACAAGATTTATGCAAAGGAAGTGGTGAGGTTGTATGGGATACCAATTTCTTTAATTTTTGATTGTGATCCAAGGTTCACATGTAAATTATGGAGATGTATTTAACATACTCAGAATACTAAATTGAATTTCAGTATGACCTATCAACCCCAAAATGATGTCAAATCTGGAAGGACTATTCAAACACTTGAGGACATGATGAGAACATGATCAATTGAATTTAAAGGTGGATAAGATAAACATATCCCATTAGTTGAGTTCTCATACAACAACAACTTCTATTCAAGTATTCAAATGTTACCCTATGAAGCTATATATGGGAAGTGATGTAGAACTTCTACTTGTTGGGATGAAGTTGGTGAGAGAAATATTATCGGGCCTAATCTTGTGAAAGAGATGATAGAAAAGGTCCATTCCATCCAAAAACACATAAAGGCTTCTAAGAGTTGGCAAAAGATCTATTCCAACAACAATAAAAGGGACTTGTAGTTTGATGTTGGTGAAAACTTTTTCCTTCAAATATCACCATATAAGAGAGTCATGCGATTTGGGAAGAAAGATACTCTTATCCCCAGTTACATTGACCCCTATGAAATCCCTAATCTCATAGGATTAGTGGCCTATTGCCTTACAATTCCAAAAAATATAGATCAATTTCATGATGTATTCCACATATATTTCTTGAGTAAGTAAACACCTGACCCATCACATGTACTAAATTCTGAGGTGGTATAATAGGAACATGACCTCTCATATGAGGAGCTACTAGTGGAGATCTTGGACTATAAAGATAAGATTATATACAAAAGACTACCCACCTAGTCAAAGTGTTGTGGAGGAACCATACATATGAAGAAGTTATGTGGGAACTAGAGGAGATAATTAGGTAGAAGTACCCACAACTTTTTTCAACTGAGAGAATAAGTTGTAAATTTTTGGATAAAAATTTTTAAGTGGGGAAGAATGTAATGAACAAGAATTTTTAAATAATAATAATTATTAAAATTTTGTGTTAAGTTATTTTATACAGAAAAAACCATATCTATTTAATAATTCAATGAATATTAGTGGAAATTTGGCCATCTGGATTCGACCGTTATATGACCATTGGAAACTATACCATTGTTAATAATGTTTTTATTATATAATTAGAGTTTATAAGTAGAAATAGTAAAGAATAATTAATATAGGAAGAAGAATAGATGGAATCAACTAGTAGAGTCGTGCTATATGAAGCCCATTTGTTGGAGATTGAGAGAGATGTGGTATCTTTGAGGTTCACTCTTGATCAATCCCTATCCAAGCTTCAAAAAGTAAATTTAGAAATAAATCTCATACAGGAGAAGTTCAAGTCAGTGGAGATCACCACTTGGTTGATGTTAGCCGATGCACCCCATGAAACTACCAAACTTGAACACCATAATATTAGGGTGTATGCGGGTGTAATATATGGTTACATGTCCCATATTTAGTTACTTAAAGTTTAATTCCTTTTTATAAATAAAATTTTTATTCCATCAATTCAATTTTAATAATTTTTTTGATTAGTAAAATTGATATGGAATTTGATAAATTGTTTTTTGGTAAAAATTTATACTTTCTTGAAAAGAAAGAAATATTTATAATAAACTAAGACCTTATGAATAATAATTATTTTAATTAAATAGTATGATAAAATACTCTTATTTAAATATAAATGATAATTTTTTTTAAGTGTCATAGATTTTATTATGCATTTTCAATCCGCTATTATTTTTTATAAATTAGGATTTTTATATTTAAAAATTATAATTCTCATATTTAGAGAATTATTATGAAAAAATAAATTTCATTTTTAATATAATCATGCCAAAATTAGGTTAGGGTGAATTTATGATAATTTTCTAAGATACTTTATTTTTTCATGAATAGTTAAAATACAGTTTGAGTTTTTCGGTATGTTTTATGACTTCATAATTATGTCATGATGATGTAATAACTAATTAAAAAAAATACCTGACCTAAAAAATGTTATTTTTATTAATATCCAGTATTTTAATTTATTTTCATCAATTTAAAATTCTATAATTTACTTTCCAAATTCTAAAATGGAAACTTTAACTTTAAAAAGGTTATTTTGAGGACACTTTACTTTTACTTGAAAAAATAAGTAATATAAAATGACGGTAAACTCTTATAGATTAAAATAAAATAAAAGGTGTCTCAATTTTCTAATACCATGTAAAAATACCATTGTAAATACCATTGTTTTTCATTTTCCACAATATAGGTTTTTAAGACCTATATTTGTAAATTAATAAAGAAACCCCCCATTTTTGCTATAAATACCCACAAATTTCTCCATTTACTTTCAATCACAATTAATCCTATAAGAATACCTGATAGGTTTAACTTCCAAAGATTCATCTCAATGTTTCTTTAATCCCCTAAGGTCCCAACCATCTTGTTTTAGGATTTTCATTTCAATGGAAATATCTTTCTTTTATTTACGTTTCAAGAATATATTTTTGCATATGTTTTCTGAATGTTAATGTAAAACTATCTTATTTACTTTTTATTCATTACCTTACTTCAAAATTTTGTTTTATCAATGGTATAACTCTATAACCTATCTTTTTACCCTTTTCTAAAACCATGTTATATACCTGTTATGATACCGAGTTTACTTCTCAATTTTTTTTTCTTCTCCTCAATAAATTATCTTTTATTTTATTTTTGTGAATACCCAAACCTATTTATTTTTTTGGGGTGTTCACTAAGATGAAAAATTTATTTATTTTATTCTATTATTTACATACATAAAACCTCATTACCATTCTGTGGGTTAAAAATTATGTAATGATCATGTTTTTAAATAACTTTTGCAACACCATGATTTTGATATGAAACCCATTTTCTTTTATTATCCCCATGTTATTTATGAAATGATTTATTATGATATATGTGTATCACATGATAATTAATAAATAATAAGGGTTATACCTGATATCCCTCTAATTAATTGGGTAATTAATGTAATCTCTAGAGATGACATGTTTTATGATGCCTTGGTGAATAACCTTGGTAATTTTTATGATACCTCGACAACAGACCTCAATGATGTGCTTATGAATGTATCATTTAAATGTTTTATCCACATTTGAATTTTATAATTCATGTTATTATTATTATTATTATAATCCTCTTTCTCATTCCTTATCATTACAACTTATGTTCTTATTGATATTCGTTAAGATCACAAGTAAACTATTTCCCCTGTATTCCCTTACTGAGCCTTATGCTCACCCTTTCCTTTGATGTATGTCCCTAAGTTATGAGATGCAGTAAATGTAATTAGTTTGAACCTTTGAAGAATTAAATAAAGTTTATTAGAATAATGTCTTATGTTTTCATGTATTATATACCTTTTTTTCCAAGAAACTAAACTTTAAAATATCTTATGTTTGTATAATGGAATGAAAAGTTTATGTGATAAAAAGGCGGGATTCCATAATAGAAATCCCTTACCACTTTAGTAATACTTTGGATCATAATCCCCAATAAATAATAACTTAAAATGAAACTTTAAATATCCTTAAATTAATGGGATTAATTATATAACATGTCAAATGGGTAGTATATGCATCACATAAAAGAAACGTGTGGTGAATTTGCATGTCTCCAATTTTTTTTAGAGAGACTATAAATCCCTTACCTTATTTCTCTACTTCTTCTGTACATGTTTGAACCTCATAAATAATAAATATAATATTGTTATAAAACGTTTATATAAATATACTTATATATACATCCTACCATATATGATTTAATTATGACCATTTATTACCTATTTATTAAATATTCCTTTTTAAAATCACATTTCGGGTAATAACCACATTGTTTTTTGTGTATGTTTTTATTTTTTATTTTTTTGATACTATTAATTTGATCATACTTTCATAATATCTATAATTTTATCCATTATATAAACATAAAATATATTCACTATATATGTATTTAGATAAATATATAAAAGTTAGAGATATAAAATGAAATACACCATTCACAGAGATGGTAGACCGTATGTATGCAAAAACATTGTTTCCATTTTCTTAATGGGTTAAAAGATATAAATTTAAATATTATATTACCATTAAATAATAATTTTTATTTCATATATATCAAATATTTTCATTAAACGCATTCTTATTACCCTCCATATAAAGCATTGACGAATCAAATCACTTTGCAAGGTGATAGTTTTCCGTACACACGAGCGACATTATCATATTATCATGGAATGGAAAGTAAGAAGTAACATGTGATATTATGATTAAATATTAATTATTATATAATAAATATCATATATGTAAAATAAAATAATCATAATATCCATCCATGATAGGTGGTGATGGAAAATGAATAACATCAGTTCTGGAGGTGGTTGTACGCCGTGCACACAAATTATGTTTTCATAAACCATTTGATGGAATAAGAGAAGGATGTAGGTTGTTACATTTCTATAATAATATATCATTATATCCATTATAGTATGTTTTTTATTATAATGTTTTAATAATAATTTAAGGAGGAGGAGGAAATAAAATAAAATTCTTGATTACAGACGTTACCTCTTCTTCGAACGTGTTTTGGTTTACACTAAAAGGATTCATTGGTTGGATTTATGAAAATCATAAGGATTATAGGATCATATGAGGTAATTAATGAAGTGATTTGGGTTGGTTTTGTCTGAACCAAATGGTTTTGGAAGTGTGAATAGGAGTGGAGAGTTGATGGCCTTTTATATGGGAGGCGAGTGGAACACTAGTAATTTTTGAAAAGAAAAAGGTGTAACCAAAATTCTCACATTCAAAATGTATCTAAAATGGATCAATAATAAAAATAGAATACATAATTTTTAAATAATTCCATAAAATCGATGTTTTACAAGTTTTTAGGTCATTTTTATCCCTTACCGTTTTAGTTTAATCCATAGTAAACCCGGTTTTACCTTAACCGTGATAAATAATTTTTACTCTTTTTACTATTAATTATAGTAAAAAATTAAGTTTAAATTATTATATAATATCTAATTTCCTAATTAAAATTAGGGAATCTATTTTTACAAATTCCATTCATAGATATGGAAACACTTAAATTAAAATTAATCTTATAGATATGATGAGAAAGTGGGTTTTCAAAGAGATATTGCTCAAAAGTATAAAAAGTTTTTATATCAAAATTAAATATCAAAGTTATTCCAATAACCCAAATTGGATTAATAGATATATAATTGAAATAATTTTATTAAATCCATCTATTTTTTAGGTTTTTAAAATCATTAAATGAAATGACAATTCTTAGGAAAAACCAGTATTTTTTTACTATTCATCCAAAAATTTATCTTCTCAAAAAATTCTTAAACATTCAACCTAAGATAATTTTTAAATGATGATTAAAAAAATTAAATTTATTTTTTCAAATAAATTTTCTAAAATTTTTAGAAATTAGTTTTAAAATAATTGCACAATAGGTGAGAAAACAACTTTTTAGAAAAATACATTTTTTAAGTGTAAAATTTATTTTATTCTTTTCTATTGTCTTGAAAATATTTATGATGAATTATAAAAATTTGATTTAATATGTAAATTTTAAATTTCATTAAAATAACTCACCGAAATTTATTTGTAAAATTTATAGAGGTAAAACATATTTGTGTACATAAGAATATTTGCTAGAAAAATATTTCCTTTCTTTTCAAGTAGTGTTTTTACTTTTATTTATAATTAATTGGTCATAACAGAATTAATTTTATATACATGTGTAAAAAAATATTTCCATAATTTATTTAATCCTATTCATACCCACCATTTGAATGAATTGGTGGTGAATTTCATATTGATTAATAATATTTTAATATTATGTCAATTTTGTTTAAACTCAGCATTGTGTGTAATGCAAGCTAAAATCAATGTTGTGTGTAATGAAAGATAAAATTAGTGTTTCATATAACACAAGATAAACTTGGTGTTTAATGTAATGAAAAATATATAAAATATTAAATTTATTTGAAGAAAAAAATTTCCCAAAATCCTAGGGTGTTACATGGATGCACTATTTGGAAAAAAGTGTACCCACTTATGGGGGCGTTTAATAGGGCACCCAGTGTTCGTGGGACAAACCAAATAGTTTTCCCAAACCATGATACAACCATTCATAGATCCATCAGATTCCAACATTTTCAAAATTATCCCAAAACAACCCCAAAACAAGACCTGACTTAAAAGAGATCAAAATAAGGCCAAGGATTACCTGAAAGAAGGTAACAAGATATTATAAAATTCCTCCCATAAAAACTTTATATCCCCAGAAATCCTATCAATAAAGATCCATATGAATGAGGTGATAGAACTACTAAATCATAATTTCTTCGCACTAATAAGTCTCATGAAAAATAGATTCATTCTTCTAAATCACTCATACTAAAGGTATATTTCTCCCATGAAGTACCTTTATATCAGAATGAAAAATCCCAACTGGATGCTCAATCATAGATAAATATGTCTCAATATCAAGGTATTCCCAACTCAGGAATTGATAATTGACATAAATATACTTCCAAATATTCAAAACATGGAACATTTTGTGGATCTATGTAAAATATAAAGAAGTTCCCAATTATAACCTACTTTTACCTCCTTCTCAATAATATAAAAAATACCCATGAACATCAATTAATTAATTACTTATTTTCCTTGGTGACCAAAATGAGGTTAAAATCTCAAGAACACTTGGATAGGACTTGAAAACTCCAACAGTAATCAATGATGATTAGTATAGGACTTATAGTTGCTCTGTTTCATAGCCATTATCTGATGAGTCAACTGAATCTTACCATATTATCTTGGAACAAACCCATTCAAACAAAATAACTTCTACCAATCTAGGACCAACATAATGGATATTTACAATGGAGACCATAAAAGGCCTCAAAATGTTCCATTATGATAGATACATGTTAATTTTTTTATATGAACATAACCAATTCCAAATGAACATCCCAACCTCCACTGAAGTTAAGAATGAAAGTGAGAAGAATTTATTCAAGAATCTATATAGCTCACTTCATTTTATTCACCTTTATATGGATTATATGACACAAACAAGATCACTTGAGATTCCATTTCCTCTTGGAGACCTCTATAAAAGAGAAGTAAAATGAGGATCCCTATTTGAGACTATAGTAGAATAGAATATGTTCAATCTGAAAATCTTTTGCACATAGAGGCGTCCCAAGTCCTTAACTTTGGTTATATATCAAATGCGTATAGAGTAATCATATTTTTCTAGTCTACTGATTAAATACCATATAGAATTATTTCCATGATGGGTACGTGGAAACCTAAACAAAAATTTCATAAAGATCTCATCCAACTTACAAGTTGGCACTAGAGGTGGTTGAAGAAAACCTAATGATCTATGGTGCCCGGATTTGACCTACATATTGGTATTACAATGAGAAAAAAGGTTAGTGATGTTTTGTCTCCAACATGGACACCAAAATATTCACCGTATATCATAAAACATATTTTTGGTTATAAGGTGCACCACCCAATGGTAATTTTGGAGATATCCCATTACAACCTTTCTTATAGGAAAAGGCATAAAAACCGATCCCAAAAACATTGGATGTGATCAAAATAAAACATAAACTCACTGACGGTATCCCAACCATATATAGAGTCCCTAATACTATGGAATTCATCCTCAATATACCACTCATAAACAATCATCTTAAGAAGAGTGGTGGTCAACTAGACACATTTCAATAAAACCTATGACTCTTCCTCTCGAACTCCTAAATGAAACTATGAAAAAAGAGCCATAAAGTTCCACTCTTTGGATGATTCATTCATGGTCTATTCCAGAAGATTCCTACTCAATGAATCAGTAATGAAATTCCACTTTCTTGGAGTGTAGTCAATTTTGAAATAAAAATATTGTAGGTACTCTATAGAGGTTCAAATATTATTGTGAGAAGATATAAATAAACCATTTGTGTCCAAAATAAAAGGTATACATTTCTTGAAAAAGGTAATTCTGTTAACTCTTAAGATCATGCATCCTAAACATGAGTTCAATATTTTGGGTCAGATAATTATTCTTGTGTGCCTAATATGTCTGGATGCATAGGCTACTACATGATCACACTACATAAGAACATAGACCAAACCTAATATTGAAGTTTCACAAAAGACCACAGATCCCTTCCCAACCTCTAGATGAGTCAAAATAGGCGTAGAATTCAAAATACATTTTTCTCAAAAAAATAAATCTGAAATTTCTCATCCCAAATTAACTTCAATCCCTTCTGAGTGAGAAATAATTGAATAATCCAACTTCACGAAATCTTTGACAAACCTGCGGTAATACCCATCAAATCCTAAGAATTTATATATCTTGAAAACATTACACAGTTTTTCCCATGTCATAACAACTTTCAAATTCTCAGGATCATCTAAGATACCATGTTCCGACACCACATGTCCCAAGAACTTAACTTCAAAAATCTGGAAATTACTTTTTGAAATCATAGCATAATGTATATGATCTCTCAATATTCCTTGTACTACTCTTAGATGACACACATAATCCTCCTAATTTTGGGAGTAAACCAAAATAGTATCCATAAATACCACTAATAATGAATCAAGGTATTAATGGTATATTATGCTCATCAAATCCATAAATACTGTAGGATCATTGGTCCAACCAAAGGGTATAACAAGATACTCAAAGTGACCATATTAGCTACTAAAGGCAGTCTATAGAATGTTATATTATTTAATTCTCAACTGGGGATAACCATATCAAAGTTCAGTATTCAAGAACCAACAAATCATCAATCCTTGAAAATAGATACTTTTTATTTTTTGTAACTTGATTGAGTTTTTGATACTCAATACAAAGGTGAAGCGTTTCGTCACATTTCTTTGCAAAGAGAACAGGTACCACCCAAGGTGATACACTTGAGCGTATTAATCCTTTCTCTAATAGATCATAAAAATAATTATTCAACTATTTCTAATGTTATAGATCCATATAGAAATAAGGAATATATACCAACTGAGTACCAATTATTAAATCAATATAAAAATATGCCACTCTTACTAGTGGAAAACTAGGGAAAGCAAAAGGAAAAAAAGCCAGGAAACTTGATTAAGACTAGAGGGAGATCATCACTAAAATATTCTAGCTCCAAAACAAATGAAACAACCAACATCACCCTACCTAACTCCAAAAAATAAGGTTCGGATCTACCCTAACATAGTTTAAATTATGAGTAAAAGATATAACACACCCCATCAGGAACCGTAAATGAGGTCCTTCAAAGGTAATAATAAATTTGGGCCTTATGATCGATCAAAAAATCCATATCAAAAATTATTTCATGAGGTTTCATGTTGAGAACTAGAAAATTCTAGATAATCTAAATCTCTGATAAAAATAAAACATAAGAAGGTCAATAGAGGCCCTAATCTCTCTTCAATTTGAGGGGCGTATTAATATCCATCACATATGAAAAAAGATCTATTAGAATATTTAGCAGGTTAAAAATAAAATTCTATATAAACAAGACAGATGCACTAATATCAAATAAATAATCCATTAAAGATGAAGCTATAGTGATGGTACCTATCACAATCACTGGAACTGTATCATCTTCATCTGTAGACTCTTCCACTGTGTGAATAAGCTTTGTTCCAGATGTCTGTGGATGGAACCCATTAGATCTTGAATCATCTAATTGAACCATATAATTTTTTGGAGATTATGAGCCCATGCCACTATAAGGAGTAGAAAAGAAGTGGTCGACATTTTTTAGATATCCTAAGTGGCCACAAAAACTATAGATATTTGGCACCTTAGTATAAAAATGGCTCAAATTTGTTGAGTCAATAAGGTTTTCCTTATGAATTTTCCATTCCTTCTTTCAAGGGGGAGATTGTTGAGTCATTAAGATTTCCTTATGACTTCACGATTCCATCTTGTTTTTGAAAATCACAAACACCTTATCTCAAGAAAAATCTTGTTTTATCTTGTTTTACTTCTATAAGGAAAAATCCCCTTCCCCAAGGAAATATTCCTTACCATGTTTTCATTGATCATATCAAAATATTTCTAAGTATAAAATTCAGATTGAAACAAAAAACCTCGGAATCATATAATAATTAGATATGAAGAATTCTGTTTAAGACTCCGAATTCTGGTTATGAACTCTGATGAAGTTCAACTCCAAATTATGGATACAAAATCTCATGAAGTTCAACTCTGAATTCTGGATACAAACATTCATGAAGTTAGACTCTAAACTCTGATTACAAACTTATGTAAAGTTTGACTATGAATTATGATTACGAATTTTGGTTAAAAACTTCTCTAAGTTCTGACTCTGAGTTCTCTAAATACAGACTCCGAACTCTTTTGAGTTCTGACTCCGAATTCTCATGAACTATGACTCTGAACTTTGTAAGTTCAGGTTCCGAATTCTTGTGAAACCAGATTCTGAATTTCCTTGAAATTCAGACTTCAGAATTCTATAGAATTCAGGTTCTGAATTCCTACAAAACAAAATCTGAATATCCTTGTATTGTAGACTCTGAATTTATTTTTGGTTAGATTAGAAACTTTATTTTTCTTACATTCTGAATATCAGATTTTATTTATACTTATAATCATTTTTTTATAAAACAATGTTGTTCTTTTAGTTATCAATTAACCATTTTTTGAGTGACGCGTGTACATGCCCCTCCGAAATTTGAGGAAAAATATGACCGTTGGAGGAGGGAGCTGACCGTTAGAACCATGCCTATAAATAGGAGATCATTTGAAAAGAGCTCACAACTGAACTTTGACAACTGTGCTTACATGCTGTTGAAGTGATTTATAGAGAGAGAGAGACTCTTATAAACTCTCAGGATTCGTGCAAAAAGTTTTGAACTACTTTTTCAAACTTTTCTTTGTGCAGATTTTCTTAGTGAAAAGGTTCGATTTCCTTGAAATCAGAGACTTCGGGTTGTGAAGTCAGAGGTGTTGAGTTCCTTACAAATCGAGGGCTTGCGGGGATAACAAGATAGATACCGATCTTCAGATTGAGGGCTTACCTAGGTTTGAGTAAGACAGACTTTCTTGGAAGTATAAATCAAGGGACCTCTTATCCAAGGTTATTGGATACCCTCCTCTTTGGGTTAAAAGAGTTACTACTTGTTACTTGTAGTATTTTGTTTTCTGCTGTGTATTTGTATTGTTGAGGAAAGTATAACTTTATTATACTTCCTTATACTTATACTCTGATTTAGTTAGATTATATACACTTTAAGGTAGAATGTTATTTGTTGTAAACTTTTGTTAAGTTTCATTTATGGAATCACTTTTCAGGAATCAAGCAAGTTAATAGAACTTAGAGGTGTTGTGAATTTTGGATATGCAAAATTTCCTTAGAGATTTTTTAAAACTATACAATTCACCCCCTATTGTATTTGAGCCTCTCATGCTTATATATTCGATCCAAAATTTGGTATTATATAGTATATCATACTTAGACATACCATCTAACAATTGGTATCAGAGCATTGGTTCAATCTGAATTAATCTCACAATTATATTCAAAAGGGAATTCTCGGAATTGAACTTCCGGATTTAAAATTTTCAGAATCATATTTTTCAGATTCATTTATTCGGACTCATAAAGTTCAGATTCAGTTTTTCTTAGAGATAAAATATCTAGTTCCTTGATTAGGATATTTTCTCTTGTTTACAAAATCATACTACTAACAAGTTTGTGTGCCAAAGATTTTCTTACGTATGACAGGTTTAAATGTTGGTTCTATTGTTAATCTAAATCATACCAGAACTCCTGTTTTTGATGGAAATGATTAAGAGTACTGGAGAGATAGGATGAAGACTTTCGTTATCAATACTAGAGTTTATAACTATCTAATTCTGACCGGATATTATAAGATTCCAGATAAGGAATTTAGAACCTTTATGAATCAGGAGAAATCAGAATATCAAACAAACTTCAGAGTCAGAAATAATTTGTTATGTTCCATGAATAGGAACATCTATAGTCAAATATCATCATGTGAAGCTGAAAAACAGTATCTGGAAGAAACCTGAAGTTACACATTTTGGTACATCTAAAGTCATAGAGACTAGAAGAGCTAGGTTGAGAGTTGAATACCATGGCTTTAACTTTCCTTATTGAGAACCTATAATCAAAGTACAGAAAAGGTTTATGAATATTGTGAACAGTTTACAATCTATGGGAGAAAAAGGTTTAGATGATGAGGCTCTTGTTGATAAGATCATAGATATTATTCCATATGAATGGGAGTCCAAGAGGATAACTATTGATGAGAACATGAAAGTCACTCATATTTCCTTAGATGAGTTGTTTGGAACTCTTCTTCAGCATGAAACCAGAATGAAGAGAGATGTTGAAAATGTTAAGAAGAAGAATGGTAATAGATTAGTTTCTTTTACAACTAATTCTAAACATATGAAATCCAAGACCCCAGAAAGAGTAACTAGATCAAAGTCAAAGAAATTCATTATTCAGTCAGAATCTAGTGACCCAAAAAAGTCTGAGAATGAATTAGCTAATCCTGCTCAGAGAATGAAAAAGATTGTATCTCAGAAGAATCATCATAATAAGTACAAGAAGAAAGACTACAGAGATAAGAAAGTTGGAGAAGTTATATGTTATAAATGTAGAAGAATATTTTACATCAGGCCTGATTGTCCTTTGTTGAAAAAGAAGGAAAATAAGGAAAGAAATTCAGAAAGTAACAAGAAGAAATTCTATCGATCAAAGCACTAGAAAAGTCTTAAAGCTAATTATACATGGAGTGCTAGCTATGGATACTCTTTAGAAAGTGAATCTTATGAATATGATTCATCAGTATAGAAGAATATGGGATTCATTTCTACTACTTATTTTCCTAATACATGTCTTATATCCAAGGTACGCTCTGCCGAGGCTTTAACAAATTTATCTCTTAATAAGAATTACTATTCTGAAAATATTACTTATAATGGAGATACTTTATCTTCAGAAAATGAAGAAATACCTTCATATTAAAAAGTATCTAGATTTTCCATGTTACTTGAAGCAAAAAATTGTAAAATTTCTAAAAAATTAGACAAGGCAAATAATAGGGAAGACATTCTTACAAAATAGATTTCAGATCTTTCTAGAGATCTTGGAGATAAATATGAGCTTTTAGAAAAACTTTCTAAAGACCTTGAGAAAGAAAATTCTGTTAAGGAAGAACTTTCTAAAGATCTTAAGAATTCTATTTAAAGATGAAATCCTTTGAGAAAAAATCTAACTCTAAGGAAATGATTCTTGAGGATAGGAATTTAGTCATCAGACTGAAATACGAAATATTTTCTCTTAAGAAGATTCTTGAAAACTTTACCTATGGGAAGGAAAATTTTGACAAGATGTATTCTCAAATTAAACCTCATGGAAACACTATTGGAGTAGGTTATACTCACCAAAAACTAGTTTTCAAAAACAACTATTTTGTTCCTTCTAGAGCTCCGTTTTTCACTAAATGTCAAAGTGGTGGGCATTGGAAGAAACTTTTTTTCCTTGAATAAAGTTCAATATCTTGGGTTTCATACAACTTATTTTTCTAAACAAATGTGGATACCCAAACTTTTATTTTCTAACAATTCCAGATCCAAGAAAGTTTGGATTCCGAAAGTCTAACCTTTTTATTTTTAAGAAAATAGAGAAGGTACCAACATCAATATGTGGTACATGGATAGTAGATGTTCCAGACATATGACTGGTTACAAAAACTATTTTGAAAATTTTATCAAGAAGAAAGGAGGAAAAGTAACTTTTGGAGATAATTCTCAGGGAGAAATTATTGGTATAGGTAACATCATTCTTCTTGGAAAAAATTTTATTTCAAATGTTTTCTTTATTAAGGGTCTTAAGAACAACCTCATTAGCACAAGTCAATTATGTGATGAAGGCTACCTTGTGAATTTTAGGAATGATAAGTGATTAGTACACAATTCCAAGGAATAATTTATTCTTTCTGCCAATAGGCAATAGAATGTTTACACACTAAACTTAGAAGACCTTAGGATCCAAGATCTACCTTGCCTTAGTGAAATGGAAGATCATTCTTGGTTGTGGTAGATAAGGTTAGGTCACAGTAACCTTAGGAACTTATGAAAACTTTCTAAGAAGAGATTAGTTAAGGATCTACCAGAGATTATATTTGATTCTTCAAAAGTTTGTGATCCTTATCAGTATGTCAAGAAACATAAATCAAGTTTTAAATCAGTCGGTGAAGTCTCAACTAGTTATGCATTACAACTAGTGCATATAGATCTTTTTGGTCCTGCACAAACTGGAAGCATTGGGGGAAAGTACTATGTATTTGTTTTGGTTGATGATAAAACTAGATTCACGTGGGTCTATTTTATAGCAAAAAAGTATGAAGATTTATATTATTTCAAATTTTTTAGAGCCCAAGTTAAAAATGAGAAAAATGTTCCATTGATAACTATTCATAGTGATCATGGTGGAGAATTTCAAAATTCTGATTTTGAAACTTTTTGTAGTAGAAAAGGTATTACTCACAACTTCTTAGCACCCAGAACACCTCAAAAAAAATGGTGTTGTTGAAATAAGAAATAGAATTCTTCAAGAGATAACTAGATCCATGTTGAGTGAGTATTCTGTAGCCAAACATTTTTGGGCTGAAGCTATAAGTACTGCTTGTTATACTATAAATCGTGTTTTGATTAGACCTTTTCCTAATAAAAATCCTTATGAGTTACGGAATGGTAGAAAACCTAGACTTTCCTAATTTAAGGTTTTTGGTTGCAAGGTATTTATTCTGAATACTAAAGATACTCTTCATAAATTCGCAGCAAAATCTGATGAAGGAATTTTTTTAGGCTACTCCACAACTTCTAAGGCATATAGAGTTTTCAACAAAAACATTTGTACTATTGAAGAGACAGTACATGTTAAATTTGATGAAACTGATCCTTTTGTTTTTAAACAATCCCAATCTACATCTTCAGATGTGTTTTCAAAAACTGATTATCAAACTTTGATAGAAGACCCTTTTGATAAGGAAAAGTTCAAGAAGATACTTCTGAAACATTTACCCCAAAATATTTTCTACCCTATGTTAATGAACAGGTTTTACAAAACCCATATAAGTCGTTTCTTAAGAATCATCCCAGTGATAGCATTATTGGTGATGTGAATCAACTTGTAAGGACTAGAAGTTACTTATGAAATGAAGTATAACATCTAGCACTCCTTTCCCAATTAGAACCAAAAATCACTGATGAAGATTTAGGTGATAATGATTAGATCAAATCCATGCAAGATGAACTAAATGAATTTGAAAGGAATAAAGTTTGGACCTTGGTTGAAAGACCTAAGGAAACTTATATTATTGGATTAAAATGGGTATTCATAAATAAATGTGATGAAAATGGAATCATTGTTAGAAATAAAACTGGATTAGTTGCTAAAGGCTATAATCAACAAGAAGGAATAGACTATGAAGAAACCTATGCTCCAGTAGCTTGGCTTGAATCTATTCGTATTTTACTTTCCTTTGAAGCATTCATCAATTTCAAACAATTTCAAATGGATGTGAATTGTGCTTTCCTTAATGGTTATGTTCTAGAGGATGTTTTTGTAGAACAACCTCCTGGATTTGAAGATACAAAACATCTTGGTCATGTTTTTGGACTAACCAAAGCTTTGTATGGACTTAAACAAGCCCCTCAAGCCTAGAATGATAGATTTACATGATTTTTGCTTCAAAATAACTATGTTAAGGGAAATGTAGATCCAAAAATTTTTATAAAGAAAGATAAGAAAAATGTTTTTATTGTTCAAATTTATTTTGATGACATTATATTCGATTCAACTCAGAAATATTTAACTGATTCCTTTGCGGATTTAATGAAATTTGAGTTTGAAATGAGTATGATGGATGAGTTAACATTTTTTATTGGTTTTCAAATCTCTCAAAAACCAAAAGGAATCTATATATACCAATATAAGTATATTAAATATCTTTTGAAAAATTATGGATATGACAACACTAAAAGTATAAGTACTCCCATCGGTACCTCAAACACACGTGATCTTGATGAAGCTGGGAAACCAGTAGATCAAACATCTTTTAGAGGTATGATAGTAAGTCTACTTTACTTAACAGCTAGTCGTCCAGACTTAATGTTTTCAGTATGCTTATGTGCAAGATATCAATCCCATCCTAAGGAATCTCACTTAAAGGAAGTGGAAAGAATATTTCACTACCTAAAGGGAAACATGGATTTAGGACTATTTTATACTTCTAGAAATGATTTTGTTTTAAAAATCTTTATAGATGATGACTTTGGTGGATGTAGAATGGATAGAAAGATAACATCCAGAACTTTTCATTTCTTAGGAGATTTATTAGTTTCTTGGTCTTGTAAGAAGTAACACTCCGTAGCACTTTCCACTTCTGAAGCTGAATATGTAGCAGCTGGAAGTTTCTGTGCTCAAGTGTTGTGGATGCAACACACACTCACAGACTATGGTATGAGTTTTACCAAAACACAAATTATGTGTGATAATACAAGTGCCATTGCCCATAGTAAAAACCCTGCACATCAATCTCGCGCAAAGCACATAGATATTAGGCATCACTTTCTTAGGGATCACACACTTAAAGGAGATATAATTATTCAATTTATTGGAATGCAAAATCAAATTGCTAATATTTTCAAAAAATCTTTACCCTCCAATAGATTTTAATACATTAAACAAAAGTTAGGAATGATAAATGTAAGGTAATGTTCCTTGATTAACTTCCTGTTGAATCAATCTCCTTATAGTAATAAACTCCTTTTCATAGGGGGAGTACATCTGTTATTGAAGTTTTTCAAAAATTTTCATAATGAAAATTTTCGTAGTTGGTTTTTCAAAAGTTTTCATAATGAAAATTTTTGTAGTCGGTTTTTCAAAATTTTTCGCAATAAAATTTTCGTAGTCGGTTTTTCAAAATTTTTATTAATGAAAATTTTCGTAGTTGGTTTTTCAAAATTTTTCATAATGAAGATTTTCATACTCGAGATCTTCGAAATGAAATTCTCAGACTTGAAGTTTTTGTAATGGAAATATTCAGACCTGAAGTTTTTGTAATGGAAATCTTTGGACCTGAAGTTTTCGTAATGGAAATCTTCAGACCTGAAGTTTTCATAATGGAAATATTCGGACCTAAAGTTTTTGTAATGAAAATCTTCGGACCTGATATTTTTGTAATAGAAACTCTCAAATTTGAAAATTTTCGTAGTTAATTTTTTTTTCATATTCAAGTTTTTTTGAATCCAAAGTTTTTCAAGAAGAATATTCCTCAGTACGAATAATCTTCCTAGAAATTCGAAAGGTATGTTTCTTTCTTGATTTTTTCGTAATTAACTTTTACTTGCTGTTAGTTTCTTTTGTTTTTAAAATATCTCAGATTCTAGTTTCCTTAAATCCGAATGTTTTCATTTTAAAACCTCCAAAGATCAGATTCAATTTTTTTTTCTTTGTGGTTATCATTTCAACCATCAGACCAGATCTAAATAATTCTCATCCATTGGATTCGAATGGGAAGTTCAACCGTCACTTCAACACATATATAAATGGGACCCCCAATGGTTGTCCCACATTGGTTTTCAAATCTTTTACGTGTCTAAGCTCTTCCCCTCTACAAAATCCCGTTCTAAGTTCTTCAGAAGTACTCAAGTCTGAATGTCTGTAGAAGTCCTTTCTCAAGATATGTCCACTCTCAAGCCAATTGCCGAGTGGAAAATTTACAGGGATAGGTTAGTTCATCTGAAATTATTCAATAAGTATGACTCTATTATCTCTAAAAATATCTTTCTCAATGGATGATAAAGTGTAGCTATTTCAAAAATAGGATCTCAGGATGTGTTGTATCCAGATTTGCTCATAGAATTCTATGAATCAGTTTGCTTCTTTAAGGAAGAAGGTAGAGAAAAATTCTACTTCAAGAGTTATGGAAAGACATATAAACTCTCTTACACCAAGGCTGCGAGCTTGGTAGGGCTGTCATATGAAGGAGAAGCTGAATTTTGCTCTCACAAGATTCTAGATGTTCAAGGAAGTTTCATCAAGGTGAAGGATATGGAATATCTTGGTCTTACTGATGTAAAGACAACAAATATTGATCATCTATCTACCAAAATTTTATTCTACAGTTATGGATTCAAGGCCTCATCGTACCGAGAAAGGGTGATAAGGACACCCTGAAGAAAAGTGATATGTACATCTTGGCTTTTTTGGTAAATCTAAGGAAGGTCAACCTCATGAAGCATATTCTCATTACGATTGAGAATATCAAGAATGGGAATCTGAGAGCTCAGATTATAATGTATCCTACCTTACTTTCCAAACTGATAGTTTGGTTCCTAGAATCTTTCAGGATCCCCTGCAGTTCTAAACCAAGGAATTGTATGGTGATGCTAATCAGTTATGACACCCTCAAGAGAATGATGGTTGGTTCCTCTGAGGAGATAGGATAATTTTATGATATGCCTGAGGATGAGGAAGAAGCTATTCCAAAAAACACAATAGAAGCTAAACCTTCAAAGATGGCCATAAACAAAAGAAAGTTGAAGGAAGTGTAAGTAGAAGACAAAACCCCCAAGTATAAGGAAGTCCAATCCACACCTCCTAAACCCAAGAAGAAAAAATCCTACCCATATGAAGTTGTAGAAAAATGGAGGGAGGATAAGAATAATAGAAAAGTAGGGGAGCCATAGTTCGGTTTGGATCCTACTGAGGCTAAGGCCTTGAAAGAATCAACTGCTAAAGAGATTGAGAATAAAGACACGAAAAATAAGCTGAAGAAGAAGATGTCCGAGGAAGATATTTTCCAATCTCTTTTGAAGGCCACTGAAGTTGCATCCGAACAAATTCCTGTACCGGAAACTTTACTAGTAGAAAAATTACCCAAGACCCCGGGTAAGATGTTCATGTCTCTGAAAAAAGTCAAAGAGAAGGAAGTTGATAAGGAATATGTGGAAGAAGTTAGAGAAGCTCAAAGCTCTGAAGAGACAGATGATGTTATAAAGAATGTTGAGGATTATCAGGGAAAGGATAGTGCTTCTGAAAAGTTGTCAATCCAGACTTCTCAAGCCGGATCATCAAAACTTGCTACTCCTGGAGCTGATGAGAAGGGTGAATAAGAGGAAGTGAATAATTTGTCAGAGGAAGAGAGTCATAATCATGACTTCATTCTTCTAGAAGCTGTTGAGGCCGGTGCTGTGAATGAAAAATTTGATGAATATAAGATTGTCCAATTATCTGAGAGTGAGCATGAGTCTCCAAATGAGGAAGAAGTACCGAAAATTGACATAGGGAAACAAGTGGTTGTTGACACCCCAACCAAAGATATTTTAAGGAAGAAAGTATTGGGTCGGAAGAAACCCCGGAGGGAAAAGATGGCAAGAGGGGGGGGTGAATTGCCTTTTAAAAAATTGATTAACAAATTAAAAATCAAAGTATAAATGCAGCGGAAAGTAAAGAGGCAAGACCCACAAAATTGATAACGGAGTTCGGCCTAACACCCGGCCTACGTCTCCGCTCCCAACTCAACCGTTGAGAGATTCCTACCGCTTTCTTTTCAATGGTTTTAGCAAGAAACCCACTAGGCTTTGAGGTAGCACTAGGACCTATTACAGCTTGCTTTTGTGGTTTAGCAAGAACCCACTTGCTTTTGATGGTTTAGCAAGAACCCACTAGCCTTTTTAACGGGTGAAGGCTAGCTCACCGAAACACAAGCCCTTTTAAAAGGGAAGGCTTGAAGAAACCTCTTCACACCTTAGTGGTGGTGTGAGAACCCAAAGAAAGAGGGGATGAGAAAAGAGTTTGGTTTGTAGACACAAACCCAAATTAAAGCTCAAAAGAAATAAAACAATAAAACCCGTAATGGAGGAAGTCTTGGGCGCCTTTGATTGATTGGAGATGTTGAAGGCCGCTTCCAAGCTTCTTTGGAGGTGCTCTTGGATGTGGAATTGGATTGGAGCACGTTGGGTTCCCTTGAGGAAGTCCGCCGGAGGTACGCCAAATGATCCAAAGTATGTCCGTGGGCTTTGTATATGTTCCAGTGGGTGTCCGGGGCTTTGTATATGTTCCGGTGGGTGTCCGGGGCTTCCTTGGCCTTTATTTATAGGCATGGAACCCTTGGGGAGGCTTCGGAGCCGTTGGAGAGGCTAAAAGAGCCGTTGGGAGCCAAGTGGGCCAGCCTGGTCAAACTGCAACGGCTAGTTTGACTGGCTCCACCGGCTGGCCGGTACAGTCCCACCGGTTGGCCGGTGTTTGCAAAATGGCATAGGATTCTTTTCCAGGGGCCACCGGTCGACCGGTGCCAGAGCCACCGGCTGGCCGGTGGTGAGACAGTAGGTCTCACTGTTGAGGCTGGGTGCCACCGGCTGGCCGGTGCTGAGGCCACCGGTTGGCCGGTGGGGAGGCAGTGGCTCAGCCTTGAGTCAGGGTGCCACCGGCTGGCCGGTGGTCAAGCCACCGGCTGACCGGTGGAGCCTGGCAGTGGGCACTGCCTCTGCCAGGTCCACCGGCTGGCCGGTGCTATCACACCGGTTGGCCGGTGGACTGAATTTCAGTCCACTTGAAGTCCATTCTTGGGCCAACTTCTTGGCAACCTTGTGCCTATCATCCACAACACTTAAACACAATGTTAGAAACAAAATAAGGTGATTGTGATCATGAAAATCAAACAACGAGGGGAACGAGATGTACAACAATCTCCCCCTATTTTGATGATCACAATCACCAAAACAATTAAAGTATAAATACTAAGCATAATCAAAAAGGTTTCTCCCCCAATCAATCAAGAAATTTCTCCCCCTTTGTGATTATCAAAATAGAGTGGGGCATGAAACTTGATTGAGGGAAGAAGAGATTTTAAAACAATTGAAAATGATACTAATTGTTGAAAAATTTGAAATGAAAAAAATTGAATTGAAAAATTTGAATAACAGTTTGAATTGAAAGTTTTGAATCAAAAATCAATTGAAATTTGAAATTTGAAACCAAATGAAATTTTTGAAATTGAGAATTTTGAATCAAAAAAGAAAATTCGATACCAACTGTTGGAAATTTAGAAATGAAAATTTAATGGAAAATTTTGAATTGAAAAAATTGAAACCAAGTGTTGAAAAATGAAAGTTCTCCCCCTAAATAAAACAAAAGATCACCGGGGGAAGGAAATAAATTTTGGCCCGGAGAGACTCGCAAGAAGGGATTTTTCAATCCAAACTTGTCTCATAGCGGGTCTTCTCCTATAGAATTCATCCGAAAAGAAAAAACTTTTGGGTTGACCATACCGGGCGTTTTTACAATTACACTCATAAATGAGGTGCCCGGTTTTCTTACAATAATTGCAAAATTTGTAAGCGGAGCTCCCCCTAACAAAAACAGTTGGAGCATGGGAGGAGGAAGCTTGGTTGGTGTAGCCAAGTCCATTGGTGGTTCTAGAAACACGTTGAGAACCCAATAATTTGGACAAATTTTGTTCACCTTGGGTGAACTTGGCTAAGGTCTCCCTAAGGTCTTTTATGGTTGATTCCATAGAATCAACATTTGGAAAATTTTGGATTTTTGGGGAGAGTTCCTCCTTCTCTTTAAGAAGTTGTTCTTTTTCGGAGGAGAGTTTTTTGAAAGACTTTTTTAAAGAAACAAATTTTGAAGATAATTCATGAAAACCTTTTTCTAATTGGTCTCTAGCGTGTGAGAGTTCTTCATATGATAAATGATTTAAAGAATTTGAATTTTAAGAACACGAGGAAGAAGATTCGGAAGATGTTACCTCATGTTTTGCCATTAGGCATTTTTTACCGTTGTCGCTCGAGGAGAAGGAGGAGAATGAAGAGGTGGAGCTATCACTCCATGTTGCCTTTGAAGCCTTCTTCTTCTCCCTTTTCTTGGCCCTTTTCTTGTGGAGTGGGCAATTGGGCACGGATTTTTCGTCAAGTTCTTGCTCTTGAGTGGGTTCTTGCTTTTGAGCGGGTTCTTGCTTTTGAGCCTTGCTAGTACCTTCATAGGTTAGCTCTAACAATTTCCAAAGATCGAAAGAAGTAGTGCAAGAAGAAATGCAATCAAAAACATTACGGTCAAGACCACAATGTAGAGCGTTCATCGCTTTGCCATCAAGCTCAAAATTTGCAATGTCTACGGGGGTCCATTGAGATTCATTTTTACTAGAAAAAGAATAACCATGCATGACAATTTTAAAGATAGGATATCCAATACTTTTTAAAAAAGCAGTCATGCGGGTTTTCCAAAAACGATAATCGGTTCCATCAAAGAATGGAGCACGATCCAAAGAGAAGCCTTCGGAGGCGAAAGAGGTTGAAGCGGTAGAAGCCATCAAAAAGAAATAGGATCTTTAATTTGAAACCGTTTAAGGAATTATTCAAATATCCCTCTGATACCAATTGTTGGGTCGGAAGAAACCCCGGAGGGAAAAGATGGCAAGAGGGGGGGTGAATTGCCTTTTAAAAAATTGATTAACAAATTAAAAATCAAAGTATAAATGCAGCGGAAAGTAAAGAGGCAAGACCCACAAAATTGATAACGGAGTTCGGCCTAACACCCGGCCTACGTCTCCGCTCCCAACTCAACCGTTGAGAGATTCCTACCGCTTGCTTTTCAATGGTTTTAGCAAGAAACCCACTAGGCTTTGAGGTAGCACTAGGACCTATTACAGCTTGCTTTTGTGGTTTAGCAAGAACCCACTTGCTTTTGATGGTTTAGCAAGAACCCACTAGCCTTTTTAACGGGTGAAGGCTAGCTCACCGAAACACAAGCCCTTTTAAAAGGGAAGGCTTGAAGAAACCTCTTCACACCTTAGTGGTGGTGTGAGAACCCAAAGAAAGAGGGGATGAGAAAAGAGTTTGGTTTGTAGACACAAACCCAAATTAAAGCTCAAAAGAAATAAAACAATAAAACCCGTAATGGAGGAAGTCTTGGGCGCCTTTGATTGATTGGAGATGTTGAAGGCCGCTTCCAAGCTTCTTTGGAGGTGCTCTTGGATGTGGAATTGGATTGGAGCACGTTGGGTTCCCTTGAGGAAGTCCGCCGGAGGTACGCCAAATGATCCAAAGTATGTCCGTGGGCTTTGTATATGTTCCGGTGGGTGTCCGGGGCTTTGTATATGTTCCGGTGGGTGTCCGGGGCTTCCTTGGCCTTTATTTATAGGCATGGAACCCTTGGGGAGGCTTCGGAGCCGTTGGAGAGGCTAAAAGAGCCGTTGGGAGCCAAGTGGGCCAGCCTGGTCAAACTGCAACGGCTAGTTTGACTGGCTCCACCGGCTGGCCGGTACAGTCCCACCGGTTGGCCGGTGTTTGCAAAATGGCATAGGATTCTTTTCCAGGGGCCACCGGTCGACCGGTGCCAGAGCCACCGGCTGGCCGGTGGTGAGACAGTAGGTCTCACTGTTGAGGCTGGGTGCCACCGGCTGGCCGGTGCTGAGGCCACCGGTTGGCCGGTGGGGAGGCAGTGGCTCAGCCTTGAGTCAGGGTGCCACCGGCTGGCCGGTGCTATCACACCGGTTGGCCGGTGGACTGAATTTCAGTCCACTTGAAGTCCATTCTTGGGCCAACTTCTTGGCAACCTTGTGCCTATCATCCACAACACTTAAACACAATGTTAGAAACAAAATAAGGTGATTGTGATCATGAAAATCAAACAACGAGGGGAACGAGATGTACAACAGAAAGAAGTTGGAGGAACCTCTAAGAGGAAGCTGGTAGATTCATAGGAAGAACCATCTCCAAGTAAAATGTCTGATTCAGAGTCATCTTCCTGAGGACATGATTTTGTGGTTCAGTCCCTGAGGAAGCCGGTGGATACCATTCTAATATTTGCAATAATTGATTCTAGATGCCAAATGATTCAGAATAGAATGAATCAAAAGTAATACTTTGTATCCATAGTGATGGATAGATGTGTTAAGATTGAGGCTGATTAAAAAAATTTTCTGATCAACTATGAATCTCATAGAAAATATTGCAATAATATGACCAGATGGTCTAAAAAAATCTTTGAAGATTTGGAATAACTTGATCAGTTTCAAAAACATGTCATTGAAGCCTATGGTACCAAAGACACCAAAATCAAAAATCTTACAAACAGCTTTCAGGAAAAGATCTATATTGAAAAAAATTCTCGGATTCAATATGTCAAAGATCTGAATGGAAAGCTAAGTTAGATCGTTCAAAGTTGGAAAACAGAAAAGGATCTTCTCATTGAGATCTAAGAAAAGATAGCGAAACAAGATGAATTGTGGAAGGATCACGAAGAGGCCATGAAAGGTTAGGAAGGCATGATCAAAGCACTAGAAAAGAAAGTATAGGAGGATCACAAAGAGCTGAAAAAGCTAAATACCATTGTGAAGAAGCTAATTCCCAAGAAAAAAGAAGCAAAATAAATCTCACTCCGATATTTTGTTGTATTTTTTTCCTTGTACTAACTCTTCCAATCATAATGAAATTATGGGTTCCTATCTTGTTTGGATGTATATACTAATATTTTATGTACTATATTGTTTTTCCATTCCCTCAAACTCTTTTTGAAAATCACAAAGGGGGAGAAGGAAAAATAATTCTAAGGGGGAGATGGAAAATGATAGCTAATTAAATAAGAAATATCCCTAAGTAAGGGGGAGTTTATTTAAGGGAGAGTTATCATTACGAATATTTCCACATTCAAATGAAAATTCCCATTCTAGAAATCTAGAATACAATCCTTAGTGTTCCAAAGCCTAAGGGGGAGTTAGTCGTATTTACCATTGTTAATATGTAAAGGGAGATAAGCTTTATTTTCAAAGTCTAGATTTTTTTTTTGCTAAGACCACATATTCTTTTTCGTAAGGATGTTTGTGCTTTCCAAAAAGGGGGAGATTGTTGAGTCAATAAGGTTTTCCTTATGACTTTTACATTACTTCTTTCAAGGGGGAGATTGTTGAGTCATTAAGCTTTCCTTATGACTTCACGATTACTTCTTGTTTTGAAAATCACAAACACCTTATCTCAAGAAAAATCTTGTTTTACCTTGTTTTAATTCAATAAGGAAAAGTTCCCTTCCCCAGGGAAATATTCATTACCATGTTTTCATTTCTCATATCAAAATATTTCTAAGTATAAAATTTAGATTGAGACAAAAACCTCAGAATCATATAATACATAGATATGAAGCATTCTATTTGAGATTCCAAATTCTGGTTACGAACTATCATGAAGTTCAACTCCGAATTCTAGATACGATCTCTCATGAAGTTCAACTCTGAATTCTGGATACGAACATTCATGAAGTTCGACTCTGAATTCTGATTACGAAATTATGTAAAGTTTGACTACAAATTATGATTATGAATTCTGGTTACGAACTTCTCTATATTTTGACTTCGAGTTCTCTGGATACAGACTCCGAACTATTATGAGTTCTGACTCCGAATTCTCATGAACTCTGACTCTGAACTTTATAATTTCAGTTTTCGAATTCTGGTGAAACCACATTCCGAATTTCCTTGAAATCCAGACTCTAGAATTCTATAGAATTCAGGTCTTTAATTCCTACAAAATAGAATCTGAATATATTTTTATTGTAGACTCCGAATTCATTTTTGGTTAGATTCCAAACTTTCTTTTTCTTACATTACGAATATCAGATTTTAGTTATATTTATACTCATTTTGTTATAAAATGAAGTCGTGCTTTTAGTTATCAACTAACCGTTGTTTGAGTGACACGTGTACAAGTCCCTCCGAAATTTATGAAAAAATATGACCGTTGGAGGACCGTTGGAACCATGCCTATAAATAGGAGCTCATTTGAAAATATCTCACGACTAAACTTTGAAAACTATGGTTATATGCTGTTGAAGTGATTTCTAGAGGGAGGGGCTCTTATAAACTCTAAGGCTTCGTGCAGAAAGTTTTGAACTACTTGTTCAAACATTGCTTCGTGTAGATCTGCTTAGTGTAGAGGTTTGATTTCATTGAAATCAGAGACTTTAGGTTGTGAAGTCAGAGGTGCCGATTTCCTTACAAATCGAGGGCTTGCGGGGATAGCAAGACAAATACCGATCTTCAGATTGAGGGATTACCAGGGTTTGGGTAGGATAGACTTTCTTGAAAGTATAAATCAAGGGACCTCTTATCTAGGGTTGTTGGATTACCTCCTCTTTGGGTTAAAAGAGTTACTAATTGTTACTTGTAGTATTTTGTTTTCCACTGTGTATTTTTATTGTTGAGGAAAGTATAACATTCTTATACTTCCTTATACTTGTACTCTGATTTAGTTAGATTCTATATTCTTTAAGGTAGAATCTTATTTGTTGTAAACATTTTTTATGTTTCATTTCTGGAATCACTTTTCCTAAATCAAGCAAGATAATAGAACATAGAGGTGTTGTGAATTTTCGGAATGTAAGATTTCCTTAGGTATTTTTTAAAGTATACAATTCCCCCCCTTTTGTATTTGAGAATCTAATGTTTATATATTCAATCCTACATTTGGTATTATAGAGTATATCATACTCATACATACCATCTAACAAAATTATCAACCTCGGCCCACTAAAATCAAGTCAATGGGCCTATTATAGACACTACAAGAGGTAAGGAATATTCCAACTATCTAGATCCACCATGAGACTAATCATGATTCATATTTCCTTTAAACAACTCACAAAACATCCACCAGGAGAAAGAGGGGATCCCATCAACCCATACTTACTATCAAAGTCAAGATAAACCATCAATTACCTATCCATAATATCATCATAAGAATCAATATTCAATAATAAAACATGATATTAGATGTCATATTGAATAACCATCTCAAATATTTAGGTTTTTAGATTTTCATTTGTCACCACCTCATGAGAAAACTAAACATGCTCAACAAAGAGGTTTGTATATTGATTCATGGCCTCATCACCTTGATAGAGGCTGAGAAACTCTATTGGTTTCTCCAAGAACATAGATTTTTTATATAAACCATCGATGAAAATAACTCAAAATTCTTTCCATTCTAAACCATCATGCATATTTACCATCACTATTGAATTGAGCCATATCCTGCTAGGATATTCTAGAATAAAGGTAACACATTACCCTTTAATTGAATTAGGAATTACTATAAACTCAAAAAGAACATCTATCCTTTTCAACCATCCATATGACTCTTGAGGATCATTTGATCCATGTAAATAATTTGGATTAAAGTGAATAAATTTTTTAGAATTATCATGAGATCCATCTATTAATGGTTCCACTTCTAAAGCCTAAACGGGAACATGTCCAGTTACTTTTCCTAGAGATTGGGTAGACTACACCACCATCTCAATAATATTTTGGTCCAATAAAGGATTTTATCTCTTTGGTTCACTAAGAGTTTACTTCGAGGCCTATTTACACATCTTCTCAGAGGCATGATTCTACAAAAAATCAATATACAACATTGAAGACATTATAAAAATATATACAGATAAAAAATTCATACACGAGATATAGGGATATCAATCCCATAGAGCAGAAATTTAATATTTGGATTTCAATGTACAAAAATAAATGGTAGGGAAATGACTAGAATCAGATCAAACCATTCATCAAAGACACTTTTCCCAAACACCCATGGTGACTTAAGGATCTTAATAAAAATAAATATCCTCTCACACTCTCTCAACTACATCCTAATTCCCATCAAGACATCCCAAAACACATAATGAAATCAAGGAAAGATGATTGATCCACATCCTCTGATACTAATTTGTCACAAACCATCCTAGAAAACCTAGTACCCTAATACCTGAGATATATATCTTGAAGAGAATTCCCAATACCATGGGTTGGAAGCTAGCACCCAAATTCATATAAAAATATTAGGGAATGAGTTCTCAACAAAACAATGGAAAGTAAAAGATACAAGTTAGTACTATCAGCAGTCAAAACAGAGAATTTACCATAAACAAATAGGTAAAATAGTGCCCAAATAGAATGATAAGCGTACCAAAGTAAACAAAAACTTAAAATAGAAAAAAATTATCAAAAACTATTGTGTAATAGGTGGACAATAAATCCACCAGTCACCATCATCACTCCATGATACCAAGGATCATGAAAATACACCACCCCAAAGTAGGGATTTCACATTTCTCAGATCTGGAATAAGAAAATCTACAAATTCCAGAAGGAAAAGGTAGGCTGCCATCTATAAAGTCTAGTAGGGTCTCCCTAAGTGGTCTATAATCAATACCATAAAAATGAAACCAATTATTATTTCATTTAAAAATTAAACAAGACATATTATTTCATTAACATATATTAAACCAAAACATGATTTCACATAAAAATATATGGAAGATATATAAAAAATGACTTAAAAATACATTTTATATAAAACACTTATATAAATAAGTTCAAAAAAATAAAACAATTCAATAATAAATGGAATTAAAATTCAAGTCAAAAAACCATAGAACCATGTAAAAAATCCCCGTGGTATGTTAGTTTAAGTAATTGGATCCTCACACATATCATTAATGATCTTGGCTCAAGATAGGTGCACACAATGAAACCAATGTACACCACAAATGGTGAACCCTCATGGGATATCTACACAACTAAAGGGGAACCCTCTTGAGCATTAATGTCATAATTTTATTATTAGAGTTGTCATCATCAATCTGTTGGTAGGGAGACAAGGTCCTATCATTCCTGTTAATATTACAAATAACTATTGAGGAAAAATGATCTTCAAACAATAAATGAATCAAAAATGGGAAAACCAAACATTTAAATTCAATTAAAATTAGAATCGACTAGTTTCATTTTTCAACATGACTTTATCATTTAAAAACCAAAATAGAGGATTTCATCAATTCATGCCATTTCAAATAACCATCCACTTTAAGACATTTTACTCAAATTTCAACACCAAATCAATTTATCAAATCAATTTCATAATTAATACATCATTTTCCAAAAATCTTCGCACATTTTAGTTCCAATAAAATTGAAGGTTTCTTTTCAAAATTTTAATGCCATTTAAAATAACACATAAAATCCTTTCAAATAAGGGTTTTTAAATAAATTAAAAGACATTTCAATTAATTCAATAAATTTAATGTTTCAATTTTAGGGAAAATCATTATGGAACCACCTACCTTTGAACTAGTAGATCACAACACATAACGATTGTGATAGGGAACACCAATAGAGAACAAATGCAGAAGATATCATGAAATGAAAAATAGAATCATGATCCATAAAAATTGATATTATATCCATAAATAACATGATTATCCATCATTCTCTATGTAGGAGAGAAAGAGAGATCAGAATAAACCACAAGATAGGATATCCACTTACTAGGAATAGATCAAACATGATTACCAAATCTTTGATCTTATAAGAAAATATTTGAAGGAGTCAAAATAATCTATTTGGAGCCTTAAAAATTCAATGATTCAATTTAGGAATGAAATTTGGGTAATAGGCATTAAACTTGAGGGTTTTGAGATTTTAATAAATTTTTAGTGGAATTAAAACCCCTGCAGGTAATTTGATGGGTAGGGATGAAATGTTCGAAATATTATATTCCCTAACCATTAAACCCTAATGGTATTATGTTTGGGGTGAAAAATTTAGACATAAAATTACAATAACCATGTCCCTACTATACATTTCCCATATTCCATGGGGTTCATGATTTGGAGGAGTGGCCGAATGGTTTGGAAAAGTCATGCGCCACCTTCTAGTGGATTTCAATAGGGTGCGCGGTTTACTAGGCCAAACCAAACAGTTTTCCCTAATCATGCAATAATTGTGCACAAATCCATGGGCCTCTAAAATTTCCCAATTTCTCCCAGAACTACTCAAAAATGAAACCCAACTCAACAGAGATTAAAACAAGGGTCAAGTAATACCTAATAGAAGGTAACATGATGTTATATATACTACTTTGGTTATTTAAGTATGTTATAGTCTATTAGATTTTAAATACCATTAATAATCATAACCATTGATAATATCAATGTTTAATTGTGACCATTATGATTATTATATATTAAAGGTTATAATGAATTTTAATTGATACAGACAGAAGAAATAATGGCCTTAGAAAGTAGGATATTACCATATGAAGCCCATTTATTTGTACTTCTAAGGATATGGAATCACCAATATTTTCCCTTGACCAAGACCAAGTTATTATTTAATAACTAGAACATGAATGAATCCGTTTATGGTAGAAGTTCGTTCTTATCGAGATCATAACATAAACGATGTTTGTCGAATCACACTAATAAAGAATCACCATCCCACACATTAACCTTTGGGAGTATACTGGTGTAATAAGGGGTTATTTATCCAGACCATATTAATATGAATTTTAATATTTTATTTTAAAAGAAAAATGATTGTATTTATACCTTTTTATTATTTCTTTTTAATTTTTTATATAATTAGTTTTACAAAAAATAGATTTTTATTTAAAGATATAATTATTTTTGAGAAATATATAGTTTGAATTAAAACATTTTTTTTGATAAATTCATTATTTTTTGAAAAAATATTTTCTTTCCAAAATTATTTGTTTGATTTATATTTATATATATATAAATATTAAGGTAATTTAATGAATTCCTATATATTTTTTTATATGGGTCAGAAAGTTGTTAGTATTATAAAAATATTATTTTCCAATAAATAAGGATTTTTATTTAAGAGTGAAAATTAAAAAATTTAAAATACTATTTTGGTAAAATAAATATTATTTTTGAAATCAACTTGTCAAAATTATCTAATGGTGAATATTTCTAATATCTTGAGACATTCATTTTTTTTTCAAAAATTAAATATCGTATAAATAAACAGTTTGTATTATGACATCATAACAGCCTAAAACTTATGTAATAAATACTATAAATAGAAAACATGATTAGAAATAGTTTTTACATTTAAAATAATGTGTTTTTGATGTTATTTGTTAAATTTTACAAACATTTAATTAATTATACAATACCTATATTATATTTTATGAATTTAAAATCATATCATTATAAAAATAACTCACTTACACATCACCAACGATATTATTTTAATATGTTCAGTGCATAACCTTATAAAATATTTAAATCCACAACTCATTGAATGAATCCATTGTAAAAAAGCATGGGAATGTCTAGGTTTTTTTATTATTTTATTAATTAGTGTCCAAAACATATGTTTAGAAATTAATAAAGAACTCCCCTTTATTTTTCTATAAATAACCACTCAACCTCCCACTATTCTTCACTAAAAACCCATTGAGCATGAATTTCCTCTCTCTATCCCACTTCAATTACCTCCCAAGGTATTCCAATTCTCTTAGGAATCTCCTATTTTACTTTTAGAAGGTCCATATAATGGTAATGTATTCTCTCCTCTTCCTTTTTATTCAAGTATTTTCTTTGTAATAAGTATTTTTTTCTAATTTCTCATATTGTTATGTGTTTTTAAACATAGATTTATTTTCTTTATGATTCCCATGGAATGATATACCACTTTAAATCTCATCAAAACCTTTCATGAACTTTTATGTACACCTGTTATATAGCTGAAATTATCTCCTAATTTTCCATTGCAAACTTTTGTGTTGTGAATATCCATCCTCATACAGACTTAAGGTTTTTCAGGTATATGTACATATAATTAAATTTTTGGGGACTTCCAAAAATATAACCTGCACTCCTTAATCATGGTATTAAAATGGATGAAATATGTTCTTGTTTTGTGTGATCTATGTGGAACACAAATGCATGTACATGATTGGAATGTGACAGGTCAACCAATATTTATATATCCCTCCAATGAATTGGGTAATGTTTTTATCTCAGGAGATACCTTGTATAGTTCGTGTGAGGTTATCCTATGAACACTATTTTATGATGTCTTGAAGTTTATACTTAACTTATTCTTATTAAGTCATGATTTATGTTGTTTCCACATTAATATGTTGCCTTGATGTTATAATATTATATCACACTTCAATATTAAAATCTAAAATTCTTACCCTTTTATGTCACCATGATATACCACATGAATAAAATGTATTACTTTCATATTGTTATGGTTTCATTATTCACTTACTAGGATTTATATCTCACCTATTTCTCATGTATATCCCTAGGTTATCCAATGATGTATTATAATATAAAAAGAATTCAAGGGCATGTTATGGTGTTTTTCAAATAATTCCATTTAATCCTTATTTCACATTATTATGATATGTATTGAATTACCTAATGTAACTGAGCTTATCAATATTCTAGGATTTAATTATGTATTCCTTTAAATAATAAATCATGAAATAAAGTGTATAAATGACTTTGTTTTTCATTGTTGGTATCAGTGTCAAGGTCTAGTTAATTTTGAGGATTAGGATTAGAAATCCTTGGAAAAAATATTAGGATTATGACTAAATATAGGAAAACATCCCTAATTTTTTTTAAATTATAGATTAAGTGGTTTTCATGAAACAAAAATCCTATTTGGGATACTACAAGTTGATGTTGCTCTATAAGTGTTGAACCGAAGGGTAATATCATTGAAAAGGTCACATTGGGCATTAACTTTATTGTCACTTAGTGCATGACAAAGAGGCCTTATTGTACACCTAATTTCTCTCTCCTAATGGATATTATATGATTAATTGAAAATTTAAAAATGGACCATTATGGAGGGAATAATAAATCACCATTAGAGTTTATGTTATGAAATAGATCATGGATAACTTAGATTGAATACTAGAAATTAATTGGTTAAAGAATGTAATTAATTTACAAGTTATCCCTTACGTTGGAGTTAGTGCCCTAAATCCAACTTCTTTTTTTACTTTAGATTACATTTATATTTATATAAGTGAATATTAATTTAAATATCTTATCCCATATTGATTGTTATTTAGAATAACATTCATGTGATAATGTCCCAGGGTATCTGTCACATTGATAAGGTCATCATAGTTTCCTACTATGACGAGAACCATTAAGTTCAATGATGATATTATTAAAATATATTTCTATGGTTAGATAATATACTATTATGGGGAACATAGTATATATAGTATTAGGTGTTCTAACTCATATGTGGACGAGACTTCATCTGATGAAGTTCACACTTAGTAATCTCCATGATAATAGGTTATGAGAACATACCCAACAATAGGAATTCCTCATGTTTTAATATAATTAGACATTACTATCTACAAATGTGTGTAATGGTCCTTAGACTTTAATATTATCATTAATTCAGGTCATGAATCATGCACTTATATTTTCTGATGAAAACTATGATGACATATGTTTGTGGTGAAGTAAGCTACGTTGGGTGTGTCATGAATGATATGTTATTAATGGATAAGTTGAGGAGGGATTTTTCCCTTCCATATTTATGGAAGTTGATATCTTGGACCTTTTATTGAAGTATAACCATCATATAAATTCTGTATCCATAGTGTAATGAATTTTATTTCAGATTGTTGAATAAAGACGTATCAATAAAATATATTGATGACATAGATGAGAAACCTTATTGATTAGATATTGAGACAAAGATATTATACTACATAGTGAGTGTTTGTATATGGTTGTCATCAATATGAAATTAATTTATTTCTCCTAGGTTCTATGACCTATTTCTAGATAGTAATCCCAGACTTTCGGCAAGATGACCTAATGCCAATGAAAAAGAATCTTAGAGGGTCACACACTAAGTGTTTCCATTGATCTTGATTAAATTCTATTTGAATTTACTTATTGGATTATATATTATTCTCAAGTTCAAAGAATAATTTCTTTCATGTTTTTTTGATCTCTAATATTAGAAAGGTAATAAATAAATAAATATTTATTAATAAATAATTTATTTTATTAAATAACTATGTATTATACATATTTATTTTTTGGTTTGTGAATAAAATATTTATTTTATTTATTAAATATTTAATATATAATTTTTTTTATTTTTTTTGAATAAAATAATTATTTAATTGATTAAAATAATTTTATTTGAATATTTAACAGATGTCCAGGAGTTAGAATGGACCAAGACCACGTCTGAAGATGAATATTTATTTGGAATTCGGTAAATAATATTTATCCTTGTGTAAGTTAGTCCACACTGTAATGTAATAATATTATAATAATAATTTTATTCCATGTGGTTTTATAATTTTAATTATATTATTTAAGGGAAGGTATGAAATTAACTAATATTATAATCCACACCCAAATTCTATAAATAGATGGTTATATCTATTGTGTATGGATATTCAAAATGTTGAAAATAGAGAATCATTGTGCCCAATAAACTTCTATTTCTATCCCTATCTAAAATTCCTCCTCTTTCTCTCTTCCTCTCGAGAATAAAAAACATAAGATATATCCCATGAAGATTGAAGGATGAGCGATCAACATGAAAAATGCATGAAAATTGATTAACCATGCCAGCATCGGGAAGTCAATTGGAATTTCTCAGAGATCTAATGAGAACATGTGGATCATCTCTAGAGGGATTCCACCCTTGAATACTCACATTGAAATGAAATAAATCCGAAAAGGATATTTCAGAAGATAAAAAATGTCATCGAAAAAATGATCCTAAAACTAGGTATCTATTTTCAGCAGATCGAAATAGATTATTAATAAACTTAATGTTAAATAATATTTCTTGGGGTTTTGAGTAACTAAATATTAAAAAAATTTTAATATAACACCCACCAATCGGAGCTTCCACTACTCCTAGAACCAATAAGGGGTATCCGAGTGGTCACATTTTTAATTTATAATTATATATTTTATTGTTTAACTATACTCAAATGTGGTTTAATTTTTCATTTCATATTATTAATTCTTTAATATGATTTGAATTTACATGTTAAATAGATATTAACAATGTTCGTTTAGTGTTTAATTTTCTTAATGGTCAAATAAATGATGAATAACAATCAAAGATTCTATTTGGAAGGGCCAAATTTTTTGGGTTGTAAAATTGGGTTATATAGCGTATAGACGGAGTACATGATGGTGCGCATATGCACTACACTTGGATGTACCATGGTATACACAACATTCCAAATAGTTAATTACATATGGTGCATTAATTTCACACCACATGTAGACTGGCCTAACTTGGAACATGAGATGTCATATTACATGGAGTGTAACTGGCATGCATGCATTGTAATCAACATGGGTTAGTGGTGTAAATCACAAAATCATTATGGTTATTATACACGTTAAAACCACATAATACTAACAACCTAAAGAATTTATGACATGAATAACATGTATACAATGTACATACCTTATAGTTCATCATTTTATGGATCCAAAATACACTCTGAGCCATTCAGTCAGAACATCGAACACATAATATAAAGGATACATGGCATGTATCTAGACTTTACGCACAATGTAATCTATCCAAGATACACGAATAAGACAAGGAGTTTATCCTAATAACATGACAAATGAATACACTTCATGTAGCTGAAATGTATACACTGTATACTCTGGATGAGTTAACATGCTGAAGCCCTAGGCATGTAGCCCAGATTCATGTAAACCAACGTACATGACATATAGCTGGATAGTACATGCCATGTGGTCTCTAAATAAAGGATATAATTAAATTACCTTAAATTTAAAATTGAATCATTAAAACATTATTAATTTTATTATCAATTTATGTGTTTTATAATTTAATAATAGTTCTAATGAATTTTAAATGCTCAATTAATTCATTTTAACAATCTGAAATAATTAGTTCTTCCATTTTTTTGTTATGAATTCCATAAAATTGGGTTCCTCCAAATGAATTTATATGGTCATTAAGATGAAATGGAATTAATTAATTAATTAATTAATTAATTATCACAATCACATTTATCTTAATAATAAAGAACGAAAAAAATGAATGTTAGCGAGTTATTTTTTGTGTATTCATTGAATGTTTGATCGATCGTTAGCTTGACCAAGTACTATATATTTTTTCCATATATTAAACAAAAAATTATTGCATGGATTAGAAATTATTAATAATTAAATTATATTGATGGTCTACGATTCATCCCTCCCTCTATTGTTATGCAGTACCTGCATATCCAAGGTTGTTTATGTAATCCCCTTTAACCAATATTTTGGTTCCCCTCACCAACATGTGATTAATAAATACTTTTAATTAATAGAGTATCCAAAGAATGTGGAGGGGGTTCAAGAAAGAACCATTATGATCCTATCTTAGGTGATACATAGGTTGATGGGTGGAATGATGCAACTCATGCCATGATCAGAAAAAGAATTTATTCACCTAGGTCAAAGGTTGATATATTTTCCACTCAATAAATCAATAATTAGATAAGATAATGATCAACTATTTTACTATTTATTTATTTATATCTTATCATTATTTTTTATATAGATGAAAGATCTCTATGAAATAAATAAATGAATTAACGTGCAATGATGTAAATTAAATAAATGGATTACGTGTAAATGTTTTATGTAATATAGTTAATTAATTAAGTAAAATCTTCTTAATATTAACATGTTATTGAAAGGATAAAATAAGATTAAATTTATTAATAATAAATTAAAATACCTCAAATAAATATAAAGTCAAATAAGAAATTCTATTAATTGATTAGGAATAAAATATTTAGAACCAAGTGTTTCACTAACCATTATTGGGGAATTTACTTTTAATGTGGAGTTATTATGAATGTTTTTGGAAAATTTAAGAATCTTAAATCAAGAGAAGTATCCCAAACAAGAGTTGATGTAACTTGGAGGTAAAGTTTGATGAAATCTAAGTCAATATTTCCAAATTGGGGAGTCCACTAAATGAATCAAAGATCTTTAATCTTGAATTTGGAAAAGACCTTACTACCTAAATACCTTCACGTAGCTTGACCAACCCTCGTCGAGGTTATAAGAAGGGAGATATTAATCCTTTCCACTAGAATATCCTAGAAACTAAACATTTAAATTTTAATAGGGAGGGATATTGGGACTTGATAAAATAGCTGGAGAATTAATAAAATTAATATTATTATTATGTCTGACATAATTTGTAATCAAGTGAAGTACTAATAATTTGTTTTAATTATTGTAGAAAAATGGAAAGAAAAACCACAAAATTAGTGCAATCATTCCTTATGTTAGTGTATATCCATAAAAATAAAGTTTTTTAGATATGGTACAATCATGTATGCAATGAATTATTATCAATTTTTATTATTATGTGTTATAATCCCCTAATCCTATTCTGTCACCCCATAAAGTGAGTAGTGGTGACAAGGATGCATACCAGATATATGTAAAGAATGCTTCATATGTCTGTTGTTTCATATTATCAACTATGTATGATGTGTTTTTGATACAACACAAATATATGGATTCTCACAACATTATATCCCATCTTCTTTCTCTATTGAAATATAAGTAAAGGCATAAAATAAATAAGATTATAAATGCACTATAACTATGTAAACTAGAAGTGGAAAATCGATCTACTGATCATGAATTAAAAATGATAGGGTTATATTGTTTAGTTATATAAATTATTAACCCACTTGGATAATAAATTATCCAATAATCTTATCTTATTATCCATTCCACCAAGATTATCCTTAATTTTCTAGGACTTAATAAAAAGTTGGATAAGTCTCTCAGATACTTTTTTCGCATACTTCACTAAGCAGATAAGGACCGGTTAAAACATGTTTATCCACCCCTTATAGTGAAAATTTATAAATAAAATTTTATAGACCCCATATCTAATCTAAAGTAAAAATATCCTTTATGGCATCCTTTAAAGAGACAAAAGATTCAAAAACAGAAGAATAAACAAGAGTCTATTTGATTATAATGTGGAAATAATGGAAACTAGAAAAGAAATTATAATGAATTGAAGAAGTAATTATTTCATCCACTTTAGGTATATTCATCACATAACACCCTGAGATTTTTTGAAATATTTTTTTTTTCAAATTAATTTAATCTTTTTGATATTTTTCATTTTACACGATACTAAATATAGATTTTTTTATATGAAAAACAAAATGTTTGAATTACGTTATACAAAACACCAAGATGAGATGGTACTACCTGAAGTAATTATACTATCTTTTGGTATATGGAAAACTATGTTTTTCATGTGTTATACACAACATTGAGTTCTTTTGAGAGCTTTCATTACTCGAATGACTGAATTTTACCATACAATAGTATATTATTAAAATATTATCATTTAATATAATAAGATATAACCTAGCTGTTAAATTAGTTGTTATAAATATTATTAACTAACTTGTGAAAATATAATATATTAATTCATTGAGTACCAATATATTAGAAATGAAAATACATATTAATTGATTATAAAAGAAATATTTTTATTTTTAGTCATTTTCCATAATAAATTAAATTAATTAAAATTAGTGAATGATATTAATACAATATAAATGTAATATATATTAAATAAAATATTTTTTATATTTATCCAATATATTTTATAGGCATACGATGATAACAAACCCAATTTTATGTATAAAAAACAATATTTTTTTCAAAAGGGTAATTTTACCACCTTTTAGTGGAGACCCCATTTAAAATATAATTTTTGACACTTTTAAAATTTTTATATGACAAAATAAACTTCTTATTTGAAATATTAATATCTAGATTTACTTTTTTTTAAATTTTTGGTAATTTTCTAATAAGTTTAATGTTTTGATTAATAATGAAAAATACTTAATTTTAATTTAAAACAAACTTTTCATTTAAGAAATTTATGGGGTTTAATTATATATTTGATTGGTTTTAAAGTATAATTAAATAAACTTTTAATCAGTTAATACAATTTAAGTCATTGGAATCAATTTTACATTGAATTTGGCTATAAAAACATGTTAATATTTTAAACATTTTTTAAAACCCATTTTCTTATTCCGTCAACGATATTAATTTTAAATTAATTTTATCATATTATGTGTTTTGAATTATGAAAAATGGATTATATATTTGTAATCATAATATAAAAATTTAGTAAATAGTCCCCTTTTATTTTTTTATAATATTAATAATAACTTCAGTAATTTTCAATAATACAGTTAAGGGTTAATCAGGTAATTAAGGGTAAAAATAATATAATAAAAATTAGAAAACTATCATTACAATTTATAAAAATATATTTAATTAATTTATTTAAAATCTTCACACATAATAATTGAAATTTAAAAATTTAATTGACACTTTTCCATGAAAATTACTTAATTATTAACAATTCAATGGGAGTGAGAAAATGTCACAATCTTAATTTAATATGTATAATATTTTTAATATGGGGATACATTGAAGATATTCTCAACTATATATATTCTTCATAACTATAAATGTTTTATATACATCCTAGAAGTTTAATTTTAATTTATAGTGAAACAATAATTATCATAAATATTTACAAAATGATGATGTAGTATTTACCCAATTAATGAAACACTCAATTAAATGATATTATAAATATTAAAATAAAAATAATTTCACTTAATAAAGGTGATAAAATAATTTTATAGGTTATTATGAAATGTTTGGGGTGTGTTAAAGGAAATTGGTTTGAAGTTATCTTGCTGCATGTATTTTCTTAAAGTCATAGTTATGAATAGTGTCGAAATTGACACTTATGATATTTTATGAAAATAATATTTTATTAAATTATTTAAAAATCATAAAAAATATTAACTAAGTAAAATTTTATTATATATGGTCTAAAATATCTTAAATTTTCCATTTATGGTCCAATTGAAAATTTATATGCAAAAAATACATCCTCTTAATATTAAACTTTGTGATACTATAATTAAAATTAAAATAGGTTAACTAAGGGTTAATAAAAAAATATAATGTTTAAAATTACATAAAAAACTCTCTAAAATTTATTTTTTGATTTTATTAAAACCTTAAATCATCTTATATTTTAATATATTAACTTCTGGAGGTATTTTTATAGCGTTTTAATTTATTATAAATTAATATGTTTGAGTGTTTCCAAAAGTGCCCCTCCCCTCTCTTATAAAAGGGCACATATCCTTAGATTTTATTCACACCTCTAAATACATTTGGACTAGAATAAATATAAAAAATACTTATTATAAAATCCTTATATTCATCCTAGAGTCCTTACATTGGGAATAGAGGAAACCAAATAATCCATTTTGTATAAATCAAAAGAAGACACCCAAAGAAGAGGTAATGTTCATCAACAGAAGTTTTTTGTATTATTTCTTCCTTAAAACCCATAAATTATTTTATTTAATGTTTATATAATAAAATAATTATCCTAAATATTATGAGATATTTTTATATTAAGGGTGTACCTACACTTTCACACACTTCAATCTAATGGGTAACATACTTATTGTTCGTGTGTACGGCAGACTACTGCCTCTCGAAATGATGATTGTTCATTTTTCCTTTACCGCCTACCATGGTGGGAATTATCAGAGAAACTATATTTTTATGATATATATTATATTTATAACATTATTATACTTTTATAATTATAATATCATATCTACCATTTTACCACCTAATCTTTTGGGAAATGATAACGTCGATCGTGCGTACGTATGGATTACCATATCCACGATGTGATGTGATTCATTTTTCATCTATATTTCACATGGGTGGTAATAATGATGAATTTTATGAATATATATAATTTATATAACATTATAGTGATTATGGAATTATAATACATCATATACGTTTCTTTATTTTTATATGAAATGAAAATTAAAGCAGCGTTCATGCGTACGTACGACCCACCATCTCCATGAATAATGTATTTCATTATATATTTATCTCTTTTATAGATAACCATAAATATATTTATAATAAATATATATTATATTTTTATCATATTTACCATTATAGAGATAATTAAATCATGATATTAGTATGAGTACCAATAATAACAAGTTAAAACATTCACGAGAAACAAAGCGGTTATTACCCGAAACATACTTAAACTTGGAATTGTTAATAAGAGGATAATATAAAGTCATAAGTAAGTAATATATGGTTTTATATATATGAATATGGTTGTGTAATAGATATATAATAAATTTATATAGATTATACATGAGGTTTTCATGAGTACTATGAGAGTCAAGACATAAGGTAAGATAATTTCATCTCACTTTTTAATTTTGTGAGTTAAATGCCATATTCACCACTTGATTATTTATTTTGTAGAGTATATAATAATATATGACATGTTATTAATTAATTTTATGATATTAAAATATTTAATTGATGTTTTTATTTCATGGGGACCACGACTTAAAACTTACTCTAATAGTAAGGGATTTATGTCTAACCTTTATTTCTGTGGGGCACACACCTTATACACTACTTATTTCTTCTACATGGTGTATATACTACCAATGAATGTATTTTATGACTATTATCTAAAATATTATGGTATTTTAATATCAATATAACTTTATTTATTTTATTTGGAATATGATTCTTCTGATTACAAAGTTATTAGTATTTATTTCATGATCTCATCAATTATTTGGGACTGTTTCATTTTATGTTTCTATTGGGAAATATTTATCTTCCATGTACATGATTTCTAAAAATGTTTTCAAAAATGTTTTTTCAATTATATTATGTATTTTTAAAGTCAAATCTACCCATTTTTTACTTTTTAATACAATTTTTGAAAAGAATCTTTTTGTAATTTTACAAACAAGGCACTTTGTGAATTTTCTAGAAAATGTATGAAAATAATTTCTCCTTTTAACTTATATGGAATGAAAGCAATTTTCATCCATCATTACACCTTAATTATTTGAATATTCTTTTACAATATTACAAGTTTATTTTCAAATAAAAAATTTTTTATTTTAAAATTGCACAGAATTTTAAGAAAATAAACTTTTTTCAAAAGAAAAAAGATATTTTTCTTAAGAATTATTTTCAAGTGATCACTCAAAATTATTTTTCATATAAGATAACATTATTTTATGTTAATTATGTTTTACTAGGGATATGATTCAATGGTACCATTTTTATTATTTCTAATAATTATTTATTTTAATTATAGAATGATATTTATGAAACCCATTTATTTTTCATAGTTTATGTTATAATTGAATGATGTTTTTGAAATCCATTTCATTCCATGGGTTTTGGTTTGATGATTAATTTTTTATTATTGTGGAACACATATGTATGGATTTAATTATGTGATGGGTGGGTCCTATATCTCCATCCAATACATTAGATAAATTTGGATAACTCATGATGTATATATTTTATGTGTGAACCTGATTTCATGTTCACAATTCTATACATGAACCTAGTTTTCCTATCCATAATGTTATGAGTGGACCTGGTTTTCTTGTCCATATATTTTTGCATGGGCCTGATTTCATATCTTTAATTTAATGAGTGAACCTATTACTTTTTATACATGTTCATAAAGTTACAAGTTTATGTGTATGCCACAATTTCATATATTATGACAATATTTTGATCTCTTCTTTGATTTCATTATGATTATTATCTTATGAATTAGAAATATTTATTCTAAGATTCATGTTTATAATACTTTATATGCATGGTATGATCTTCTAATTTTATGGTCACACTCTCATACCCTTATGCTAATGTTTATGCTTTTACATCTTCCTTGTTTACACTTACTAAGCCTCTGATCTCACCTTTTTCTTATTTTTCCTTTCCCCAGGTTATAAGGAAAGGTTTTAAGTAGGATTAATAAAGGGAAAAATATTTGTGGGAAAAATTTAAGATCCTCCACCAGACTAGAAGTTTGTGTTTCAAGTTTCCAAATGCACAAAACTAATAAATACTTTGGGAATATTTTTTTTTAATGTATGAAATGTTCTTAAAAAATGATGTAATATAATTTTACACCAAGACTAGGTAATTATAGTTTTTATAAGAGAAAAGGTTTAGTTAAATTTTGGAAACTATAAAGGTTAAACTTTAGTGATATCCCTAGAGATATTTCTAAGGATATGTCTATGGATGTCTCTAAGGATAAGTCTAAGTATAGCTTACAATCCTAGATTTTTGAAAACAATTATAAAAGGCCTTGGATTAAAACTAAGATGTTATATATTGAAAGTAATTTCCCTTGATTATGTGGTTTTCCAATATTAATAGTGTTATTGACATTATACTGTTGTTTTAGTCAATGGATGGAACCCAATGAAACCATGTTAATGGGGAATATAATGGAAAATGTAATGATGGCACTCCCGAGAAACCACAAGTTATGAAATATGGAATAAAAAACCAATTTTATATGACCACACAACCTTATCAATCCATGAATCATGATGTAATTCCAAATGATCAAAGGAGGGAATTACATTTTCTTGAATCCTTCTTACGACAATGCCCATCTTATTTTAGTAGCATGACCCATCCACTAGTTGATGAGAAATGGATCTGTACCATTGAAAATATATTCTTCATTCTCTATTGTTCAAAATTTGAAAGATTTAGGTTGTGAACTTATCTCTTGGATGGTGAAGAGAATCAATGTTGGAAATTTATCAAGAATATGAGAAAACAAGATAAAATTTACTTCATGGATTTGGATGGGTTCAAGAACTTATTTTTGAGTAAGTACCTCCCTTATATTATTCTTACAAAAATAGAGATTTAAGTTTCCAATCTATCTCATGGTTATGATAAGAAAAGATGGATAAAATTCAACGGAAACTCTAAAAACTATAGTGAGAATAATATTAGATGTACATTATGCTCAAAATATGGAAGGAAACATGGAGGAAATTGTCTTAAGGGCACTGGTAAATATTTTAATTCTAGGAAAAAAGTTCATTGATAATTCTACTTCCAAAGTAACATGAATAAAATTAAATCTTTAAAGAGTGCACCTATGGAGATTCTATGTCTCAATTGAAAAGAGTTTGAGAATTATGATAACAAGGGACACAATCCAAGGACTAATATGGATGATAATACACAAAAATCATTTAGGAAAAAGAAAAAAGGGAAATATTATGCTGTTATAATGGATTAAGTGAACCATGATAATTAGGGAAGACTTATCATCCTCTATTTTTTTGGGAACTTAATGTTTTATTTTTCCTGAATAAGACCAATGAAAATATCATTGTTCATCCTATAAGAACCCAATTTTTCGTATGAGTTACATATCCTTTTATTTTCAGTTTAATTGCCTTTTTATATCCTTATATGAATTCTTATCTTGATAACATGTGTTTTGGAGGTGTACAAGGCATGTTCGGAGTCTGAAACCAAGTTTTGGGCTAAAAATGACATGGTGCACAGTTTGCGCATGACATGTGCATGATTAGTCTAAATAATGAAAGAGGTCGGAAAATTAAAGGTTTTTGGAATATTGGTTCCACACGATTACCACATGGTTAGTCAAATTGTATAGGGTAACTATGTGAACTGTCCCTCATAGGAAAAGAGGTGCACACAGTTTCATCACAGTTTGGGAAACCATGCGGGTAAACCGTGCGACCCTTCTGTGTGATTTTTTTAAAAATTTTAAATAAAAAATAAATTTTCATTTTAAAACCCAATTGGGTTTTCTTATCTCACACACAGGAGGCCTCACTTAGCTCTACTTTGAGGAGCCTAGCATAGGCTTTGAGCAAGTTATTCTATATAATCTCTATTTTGATCACTGATAGTCTCTACGAATCCGTATTGGTAAGGTCTGCATTCCTTTTTAGTCATTCTTGGTTCTTCGGAACAATGAATTCTCTATTTGGATTTAGGATCATATGACATAATATTATATTCTTCATTTGTTCTTCATATTTCTTCCAAACCAGGACGAATCGAGACTTGATACTAGACGGTCTGTCTACTACCAAGGTGAGGTAGGTGGTCTATAACTTCTTTCAGATTTTCTTGGAGTTTTTTTTATCATTCTTCCATTTCTCCATCCATCGGAATTTCAAGAGATGTCTCATTTTTGAGTGAGTAGATTTTAGTATATGGAGTTGGACCTAATGAGGTTGAACATAGGTTCCATTTTGGTGCATTGGCACCCGTTGCTTGTTTCGAGGTCACCTGATGGGTGCACCTTAAGGAAATGCCTTTCTTATGCCTATTAAAACCACCCAAGGAGTGTGTTCTTGTGATTTCCTAGTTATAGGAATCCATTAGATGCCTTTATAGATTGAATATTTTTCTTAAGAGATGTACTTACTCCCTTCATATTGATATCTTGTGACGCTATACCTATTTTGACAGCTTGGATTAAATGGAATGTGTTAAAATCGGTGGGTATACCAATATATAAATGATTAATGACTTGTTAAATGGATTTTATGGGTGGGTACTATAATATTCTTGGTAAATGATAAATGGTTTGCATGAGTGGGTATACTCATGGATTGTTCTTGTTGATGTGAGTGGGTATACTCACATGTTTATGAATGTTAATTTTGAATTCATGAATACTTGATTGAAGAGTTTGATAGATTCCATGGACTACTCTCCATGGATCTGGAATACGGTAGTGGAGGCCTTGGGTTGAATCTTCCCCTTGGGTCTTGATTCTGTGGGATTCCTCAGGCCTTTCTACCCCGTGGATCCGGATTGCTTGGTCTCACATAGGACTTTCAATTGACTTGCTCCTAGGACCCAAACCAGTGCCTAACCAAGTTTCCACCCGGGATACCGTGGGACTCTATGGGATGCCTTGGACATGCTCATTGGATCCTACCCTCCATGGTCTAGATATTTTACTTGGAGGCCTTGGTCTGCTGACACCTTGGATCCAGCCCTTTCAGTTTACACTTCAATATATGGCATGGCAATGGGATACTTGTTTTCTCTATAAAGTGTGGTCATGGGTTACAAAATACAGATTGATGTTTGGCACAGATGTGTGACTTACTTGTTTACTTGGTTATAACAGCCTTGTAAGGAGCTGACTCTCTTTTGAAGGTAGCATTGAGGGCTGTTTGGTTTTACGTATTACAATAGACTTATATAATGGTAACAAACACCTTATTTTACTGGTTGTTTACACTTGCTAGAACTTTTGTAGAATTACTGTTAGAACTATATAGACCTGGGTGGTTTCCTACTAGGATGTTTATCTCACACCCTATTTGGGCTTCCTTGGGGACCCAAACAGATTATATGGTTGTAGGTGATGATAGGGGAAATCTCCCTAGTACAGGTTATTAATTGTGTCTTCTTTGTTGGGGAGAATTGGACCAGGATGAGGCTTGCGATGATAGGATACCATTTTGTTCTTTTTTCCTTTTTTATAATTGTATTTTATTGTATTTCCATGTTCTATTCTGGATGCTTTCTAAATACTTGTACCATCTGCATCATTTTTTATATGAGAAACTTCTTGTTATTGATATGTATTCCTATCTTGTCTTACTTTCACTAGTTGATTGGTTATTTTTCTTCCACCAATTATTGTATGTCTAAATTCCCTTGTGATACTTTGGTAATGAGGGAATACTCTCCCCACTGACTCACCTTGGCCCTCGCTGTTAGTTGGAAACCTCTGGAATTTGGGGAGATGCGCTTGAGGCCATACGACCAACTGGGTTCGGGGAACCGTTTCAGGTTGCATTAGGGTTAGGAACATTACAAAGTGGTATTAGAGGTGTTTTCTTTTCTGGTTTGACTTACTATTTGCTGAAATTAGACCGGTATAGGAAGGAAATGATATTTGGTAATAAAATGTGCCTGAGAGTAGTTACCCCATGTACAGGGAAAATCCAAATTTCTTCAAATTGAGTTCTGATTTTTGGGATTTTGACAATTATAGTTGATTTGATTTCACCGTTGGGTGACACACTTGATTTCTGATATTACTATTGATGAAATTTTGGGTTCTATTTTAGTTGAAACATGATGAGATGAGGGTGTTCCATCTCATTCATCATTTAGAAACTTGTTACAATCACATTCCATACATTATGCCATGCCATCTAGGATAAATTTGATATTGTATACTGTTGTGATAGTTAAGGTTATAGCTATGCCTGATGTTGTGTTAGTTGGGCATAGTATCTAAAGGTGTGATGTCATCTTTCAATTATTAAGGAGTATGGTCTCTTATGAATTGGGAACTGATGCACTAGTGAAATGTAAATGTTAAATGAACTTAATATGTATGGTTTGAATGGGAATTGAGTTTTGGGTTCATGAGTTGTTATGGGCTCCCATGGATTCAGAAATTAGTAAACCCTTTGTAAAATTTCCTAAATAACTGAATGTGAAATGGAAATGGAAACTTGAACGAAAAATAGAGACTTGAACTAGACCCAGCATTTGAGTGGGAAAGAGGCATAATTTTAGTGGTCCAATCGGTGTTATTTATATAATCACGGATTTAGGAGTAGGAGGTGGGTTTGAATTGGTTTCTAGGAGGTTTTTGACCTGTTATACACTTTTGATCTTTGTGGTTTGATTTTGTTCTTTCCTGAGGTGTGCATTTGGAATTGTAGAGACATGACACCATGATGACCTCTAGTGGTATGCCACAATAGAGGCGATGACCATACTTCGGAGACAGTGGGCCATGGGCTACCACTTGATCCTCCAATAGTTTCAACTGTGAAACCTAAGGCTGTTCTAGAAATAGGTGTTGAGGCATAGTTCTGTGAGTGTTTCTTTCTCTATATGCAGACTTTATAGGGAGCACCACCGCCAGTCTTGACTATGGATGAGCTGACATGGGTGTTTTAACAGCAACATCCTTCTACGTTTTTAGGGGATGGTGGACCACAGGCCATGGAGATGTGGTTAGAGACAACATTAGTGATTTTTGAGCATCTGGATATGCCTCCGGAGTGGAGTGTCAAGGTCACGAAATTTATTCCATGTGAAGCGGAAAATCACTGGTGTGGCATTTTAAACCGTGATGATGGGCTAAAGAGTATGTGTTGGAATGATTTCCAAACCCACTTCTATGACTAATTTTACTCCTTGACTCTATAAGCGGAGAGGTATAGTTAGTTTATACATCTGGAGTAGGGTGCAATGATGGTTATGGAATACACAACACGCTTTATAGAGCTGAATCGTTTTGCATCGATGTATCTTATTGATGAGTTGTCGAGGGTGAGGCTCTTCGAGGAAGGTCTCAAACATGATATCAGATCTTAGGTCAACGTGTTCAGGCTGCCTTCTATCACTGATATTTGGAATTAGGTGCTAAATACAGAGTGGAGACCGAGGGAAGCTGGGGGTACATAAAAAAAGAGTGTTGTTTCTCGCCCCCGTGGATCTACGTCTTCTAGCAGGAAGCACCATTTCGAGGCTTCCCATGATGTGAGTTCTAGCCAGGATATGGGTGTATGCATTTTTTTTATTTTTTCCATCAGTGTGGTAGGTGAGGACTCTTAAAAAATCAGCGCGACCACAACCCATTTGAGTGCTGAGCTTATAGTAGGATATGGCACATGCATTAGTTTTGTAGGACCTTCCCTCTAGTTGTGAGTTGTAGGGGTTATCTCTGACATTAGGTTCAAGAGTAGGGTCTTTAGCTCCACGTTAGGCTGGGAGCTAGAGTAGTGTAGACTGGTTAAGCTAGGGAAGTGGTGGTCGGGGCTGTGGTAGCCAGACACTGAGGTCTCAGAGGTAGTATTGCAGATCAGCTTAGGGTAGCCAGGCAGGGTCATAGGGCCATGGTATAGGCCAGAATGTTTTAGTACAATAGACCCAACATGAGTAGGATCTCAGACCATCTATAGAGAGAGGTACGATCTTAGTAGATTCTAATATTGCATCTACTCATTTTGATACAGGTGCCTATCACAGTTTTATATCTGCATGAGTGGTTAAAAGCATTAGTCTTTCGATTTTTCTTTCTGAGGGTGCTTTGATGATAGACACACCGTTGGGAGTTATAATGGGTGATGTACACCAGTGTATGGAGTGTTCCCTTGAGATAAGAGGGTGTCACTTCATCTGGGATCTTTACATCCTCTAGATGACAAGGTTTAACGTCATTCTCGGAATGGAATGGCTCGTAGCTTATCGAGAGTACATTGACTATTATCAACAGAGGGTGACTTTTACATCACCAGAGGGTGTTGTGTTTATTCACAAGGGTGAATGGGATTTCTAGGCAAGAAGATATGGACCCTAGCATCATGGGTTTGGAGGGATGACAACCCAAATTTCTAGTTTGTTTTTGGATGATTAGGGAGTGGGTTAGTCTGACTTTCCTCTAATGGTTGAACACTTTAGGGACATCTTTCCTAATGAATTTTTTTGGTTTACCTTCTGATAGAGAGGTGGAGTTTACCATTGAACAAGTTACAAGAGTTGTTACGACATCCATTCCTCCTTACAGGATGGCTAAGACAGAGTTGCAGGAGCTCAAGAGAAAACTAGAGGATTTGAAGGTGAAGGGGTTTATCAGACCCAATAATTCTTCATGGGGTTTTCCGGTCCTTTTTGCAAAAAAGGTGGATGGAACTCTTAGTCTATGTATGGAATATAGAGAACTGAACCAACTGAAGGTTAAAAACCTATATCCTTTTCCAAAAATAAATGAACTATTTGATCAGTTTCTAGGAGCTCGAGTGTTCTCAAAGATCGACCTGAGGTCAGGTTATCACCTGGTGCATGTTTGACCTGCAAACATACCTTGTACAACCTTTCATAGTAGGTATGGGTTATATGTGTATCTGGTTATGCCGTTTGGTCTCAAATACGTGATAACTATTTTTATGGATTTGATGAACTGAGTGTTCCATCCTTATTTGGATTCTTTTGTGGCAGTTTTTTGGATGATATCTTGGTGTATTCTCACAATTTAAATGACCATGCCAACCATCTTTAGATTTTTATAAATACACTAAGAGAGAATGAGTTATATGCTAAGCTCTCAAAGTACCACTTTTGGATGGATCTAATTCACTTCTTGGGTCAAATTATCTTGGAGAAAAAAGTATCAGTGGACCCAGAGAAGGTGAGATCTATAGTTTCCTGGGAACAATCCAAGAATGTTTTTGACATATAGTGTTTCTTGGGGCCATCTGGATACTACATTCACTTTATATAGTAATTATCATGCTTATTAGCGCCATTGACAGGACTGACTAATAATGGTGTGAATTTTGTGTGGTTATAATCTTTTGAGACAACCTTTCAAGAGATGAAAGGGAGGATGAAATCAGCCCCAGTCTTGATATTGCTAGGTCAGGGCCACAATTATATGGTGTACTGTGATGCTTCTGGTATTGGGCTAGGGGTAGTGCTGATGCATGGGGATCGAGTTGTGGTGTATGGGTTTCGAAAACTGAGGCCTCATGAGAAGAATTACCCTAATCACGATCTTGGGTTAGCTGTAGTTGTTCATATGTTGCGCTATTGGAGGCACTATTTACTGGGAGAGAATTTTTTGGTGTTCACAGACCAAAAAACCATCAAGTATATATTTACATAAAATTACATAAATTTGAGACAGTGAAGGTGGGTGGAGTACCTATAGTCCTTTGAATTTGAGCTTGCCTACACACTTGGTAAGATAAATGTAGTAGCCATTGCACTAATCAAAAGGACTCAGATACAGGCAGTGCAGTAGGCCAGTAGTGAGCGGAAACTGATGGTGTTGTTTTCTAAGATGCATCTGGAGGTGCACAAAAGATAGGGGTAGAATTTTCTTTCATTACTAACTTTTCCCTCTACCCTACAGTATAGAGTTAGGATGTGGTAGATATCTGATTCATAAGTCCCAGTTCTACGAGAAGGTGTGGCAGGTGGGGACCCTCCTCCTGGTTGGATGGTAGGTGATGTTGAGATATTGTGTATCCATGGATGTGTCTGGGTTCTAGTGGATATATGTGAGGAGTTGATGTAGGAGTTTCATGATTCATCTTGGGTAGTGCATCCCAGTGTTACCAAGAAATTACGTGACTTGCGATTTTAGTAATGGTGGTCAGGAATGAAGAGAGAGGTAGCAGACTTTGTTACTAGGTGTTCCACCTATCTGTAGGTGAAGATGTAACATTAGTGGTCAGCTAGGCTTTTACAGTAGTTACCTATCCCATAGTGGAAATGAGTTTATGTCACAATGTCTTTTTTGATTAGTTTTCCAAGGTTTCATTAAGGTAACAATGTCATGTGGGTGGTCATTGAAAGGCTTACGAAGGTCACACATTTCTTTCCAATCAAGGAGGCCTCCAGTGTTGATAATATTTGGAAGTTGTACATACGAGAGGTGGTACAACTTCATGGGGTCCTACGCACTATCATTTCAGATAGGTACACCCAATTTACATCTTGTTTTTGGAAGAGTTTTCAGAGGGAACTGGGTACACAGGTGCTTCTGAGCACATCGTACCACCCTCAGATTGATGGCCAGTCATAGCATACGATACAGGTGCTAGATGACATACTACAAGAATTCATCATAGACTTTGGGGGATCTTGGGAGAGGCACATTCCCCTGGTTGAGTTTTCTTATAATAACTATAATTAGGTGATGATACAAACGACAATTTACAAGGATTTATATAGTAGGCCATGAAATTCTCCCCTATGTTGTTTAGAGGCAGGTTATTCAACTTTACTGGGACTATTTGTCATGCAAGAGACATTTGAGTAGGTCCAGTTGATTCAGAATCAGATGGTTACTACACAGTCTCTTCATAAATCATATTCTAATCACTACATACGACCCCTGGAGTCTGAGGTCAGGGATTATGTTTTATTACATCTTTTAACGAGGTTGGGACACAGGTGGATCAGGAGACAGGGTAAAATTTTACTAAGATATGTCAGGCTAGTTGGGATTCTAGAGAGAGTCGGGTTAGTTGCCTATCGTTTGTAGTTACCTCATAGGTACCAAGACATGCATGAAATCCTCTATGTATCTTAGCTGTGTCGCTACCACTCTAACCCATCTCAGGTTTTTGATCCAGAGGAGGTTGAGCTTCAGGTTGATGCATCCTTTGAGAAGCATCTGATTCATATCGTTGATAAGAGCAAAAAGGTTCTTTTAGGCCAGAAAATTCCTCTAGTACGGGTGATATGGAAGCATGACCATTTACATGAAAATAATTGGGAGAGGGAGACTGACGTACATGTTCAGTGGTCAATGTTTTTCTCAGACGAATCTTGACCACCTTTCAGAGAGAAATTCGGGGATGAATTGCTATAAGGGGGAAGATTGTAGGAACCCCAGTTTTTGTATGAGGTACATATCCATTTATTTTCAGTTTAAATTCCTTGTTATGGACTTATATTAATGATTAGCTTGATCATGGGTGTCTTGGAGGTGTCTGTGGCTTGTTCGGAAGCTGAACCCAAGTTTTTGGTTGAAAATGACCTCGTGCACAGGTTGCACCCAACCTACTCACGATTTTCCTAAACCATGCAATAGGTCTGAAAACTACATGTTTTGGGAAGAGAAGTTCCACACAGTTACCATGCAGTTACTCAAACTGTGTGGGGTAACCATGCAATGTGGCCCTCCTTGGAAGAGAGGAGCGCATGGTTTCCTCATGGTTTGGGAAACTGTGAAAGTAAACCTTGCGAAACTGCTGTGATTTTTTTTTTAAATTTTCAATTAAAAATAAATTTTATTTTTAAAACCCAATTGGGGTTTCTTCTCCCATGATAGGAGGCCTCCCACAGATCTCCTTTGAGGCACCTAACATAGGCTCTGATCTAGTTCTTCTTTCGGATCTTCGTTTCGATCACTGATCGTATCTACAGATCCACATCGGTAAGTCCGACATTCCTTTTTAATTTTTCTTGATTCCTAGGAACAACGACTATGATATTTGGATTTAGGGTCATATGATCTAATATTATATTCCTAATCTGTTCTTTAGATTTTTTCCAAACCAGGATGAATCATTAATTGATACTAGACGAGCTTTCTACTACTGAGGTGAGGTAGGTGGTCTATACCTTCTTTCGGCTTTTCTTGGTGTTTTTCGGGAGTTCTACCATTTCTCCATCTGTCAGACTTTCTGATGAGGTCATGTTTTTGAGAGAGTAGCTTTTAGTAGCTAGAGTTTGACCTGGTGAGGTTGATAATAGGTTCTGTTTAGGTGCGTTGGCACCCGTTTCTTGTTTTGAGGTCACCCAAGGGGTGAGAATTAAGTAAATACCTCGCTTATGCCTGTTAAAACCACCCAAGGGGTGTGTGCTTGTGCTTTCCTAGTTAGAGGAAGCCCTTATATGCCTTGATATCTTGAATAGATTTCTTAGGAGATATACTACCTCCTAGTATATTGATATCTTGTGACACAATACCTATTTTGATAGCTTGGCATAAATGGAATGTGTTAAAATGGGTTGGTATACCTATATGAAAATGATTAATGACTTGATAAATAGATTATATGGGAGGGTAGGACCATATTATTGGTAAATGATAAATGGTATGTAAGAGTGGTTTTACTCATGGATTGTGATTGTTGATGTGATTGGGTATGCACACATGTTTATGAATGTTAATTTTGAATTATTGAATACTTGATTGAATGGTTTGATAAATGCCATGAACTGATCTCCATGGATCTAGAATGCGGTAGTTGAGGCCTTGGGTTGACTCTGCCCCTTGGGTATTGATTTTGTGGGATTCCTCCAGTCTTTCTACCCTATGGATTTATCTTTCTTGGTCTCACGTAGGATGTTCTATTGACTTTATCCTAGGACCCAAACCACAGCCTAAATGAGTTTCCACCAGGGATGCCCATGGGACTCGATGAGATTCCTTGGTCATGCTCCTTGGATCCAGCCCTCCATGGTCTAGATATTTTACTTGGATGCCTTGGTCTACTAGCACCTTGTATCCATCCCTTGTGGTTTACACTTCAATATACGTCATGGCTGTGGGATACTTGTTTTCTCTATACAGTGTGGTTGTGGGATACAAGATACAGATTGATGTATGGTGTGGCTGTGTGACTTACTTGTTTACTTGGTTATAATGGACTTCTTAGGAGATGAACCTCTTTTTCAGGTACCCTTGAGGGCTGTTTGATTTTATGTATTACAGTAGACTTACACCATGGGCATACACACCTTATTTTACTAGTTGTTTACACTTTCTAGTACTTTTATAGAATTGCTATTAGAACTATATAGACTTTGGTGTCTACCTACTGGGATGTTTATATCACACCCTATTTAGTCCTCCTTGGGGACCCAAACAGATTATATGGTTGTATGTGATGATAGGGTAAAGCTCCCTAGTACAAGTTATTGACTGTGGATTTAGAGCAGGGGAGTATATGGCCAGGATGAGGCTTGCGATGCTGGGATACCTTTTTTGGTCTTTTTTCCATTGGGATACTTGTATTGTATTGTATTTCCATGTAATATTCTAGATGATTTCTATATACTTGTACCATATATATCATTTTGTATATGAGACACTTCTTATTATTGATATTTATTGCTATCTTGTCTTACTTTTAGTAATTAACTGGTTATTTTGCTTCCGCAATTTACTCTAGGTTTGACATCTTTTGTGATACTCTGGTAATGAGGGAATAGTCTCCCCACTGACTCACTTATGCCTTCTCTTCTAGTCATAAGCCTCTGAAATTTGGGGAGATGCGCTTGAGGCCATGTGACCAACCGGGTTCAAGGAACCATTTCGGGTGGCATCTGGGTCTCTCATGTTACACGTCCATTAGTGAAATTTATTGTAATTATCTACTTGGATTTTGGAATAATGAAATCACATATTCTATCAATACAAGGATGGACCCAAGCTTCCAATGAAAATGATTTTTTATAAGAAAAGATATTATATAGGGAATGAAGAAGCATGTGTGTATTCAATATGGTTTTATGGTAATTAAGGTTATTACCATGTGAGAATAAATGATGATGGTATTTTAATGTTTTTTATGTGAAAATTAAGAGCTAAATAAATTTTTTTTAGGGATTAATTATAAGTTTATTTTGTAAATTTAGTCACCTTATTTCAATTTTTTTTGATTTTCAGCTTTTGGAAGGATTGTAGGATTATCCATTTATGGAAAGTTTCAGTTAAACCTTAGATGAATTTTGTGATAATAAAGTATTATCTAACCATAGTTGGATTTATGCATACTTTATAATTTATTATAACATTTTTTTTGTGATAAATATAGATGGCATCATCTATCATACTATTTATAGATCTCATGATCTGCTAATGCTTTAGGAATGAAAAATTCAACTTCATTTCTTAGAATAAGATATGAAGTGGAAATTGATCAAGGTGAAATAAAGAGTGAAGTTTTACAAAAATCATGTAAGTGTAACCCCTTTGGAAAACTCTTCAACTTTAATAAAAAAATCTTCAAATAAAATTTTGTCCAATTATCTTCATTATTAATGATATCAATAAACCTCTTTCACACTTATTTAGTTTATGGTTTTGTGATTTTTAACTTTATATGGATCACCCACTTTTTTATGATTAATGATCATTATCAATCTCTATAATTATTTATGATTTTCTTATATGCCCAGATCTTCACCAATGTTCTCCAACAAAGAAACCTAGTTATAATTTACATTGTATAACCTTTATTTTCCATCTTTTCCCTATTAAAATGAAGTTTTAAAATTCATTTTTACAATATAGGTTTCAATGAAAGGAACTTTCAAGAATTAATCCCTTGAAAGCCCGATGAATTTCTAGGGTGAAATTCATTTTAGGGGGGGGGGAGAGAATATAACACCCTGAGATTTTGTGAAATAATATTTTTTGAATTAATTTAATCTTTTGCATATTTTTCATTTCACACAATACATAATATAATTTTTTTATAAAAAACACAGAGTTTGGATTGAATTATACAAAAAACCAAGTCAATATTTCACTACATGCAACACTTAGATTAACTTGTAGTATATGCAACACTATTCTTGTCTTGTGTTATACACAACGACATGTTCTTTTGATAGCATTCATTAGATGCAAGACTGAATTTTAACAAATAATACTTTATTATTAAAATACTATTATTCAATATAATAAGATATAACCTAGAAATTAAATTAGTGGTTATGAATAGTATTAATTAAATTATGAAAATATAATATTTTTATATGAATTCATTGGGTTCCAATTAATTTGAAATGAAAATATATACCAATTGATTATAAAGGGAAATGTTTTATTTTTAGTCCTTTTGTCATAATAAATTATATTAATTAAAATTTGTAAATGATATTAATGAAATATATATTTTATAAATTAAATAAAATATTTTTTATATTCATCCAATAGATTTTATAGGTATAAGATAAGAATAAACCCAAATTTATGCATAAAACCACATATTTTTCAAAAAGGGTAATTTTACCTCCATTTAATAAAGATCCCATTTTAAATATAATTTTTTACACTTTTAGAATTTTTACATGAAAAAATAAACTCCATATTTTAAATTATTATATCAAAATTTACACTGGTTTAATTTTTGGTGTTTTTTTGATAAGTTTCATGTTTTGATTAATAATAAAAAATAATGAATTTGAATAGAAAGTAACATTTTCATAGAAGTAATTTATAGTTTTTAATTATATATTTTATTGGTTTTAAAGTTTCATTAGATATTTTTTTTATATTTCAATTTAATTAAGGTGATTGGAATCAATTTCACCTTGAATTTGGATATAAAAATATGTCATTTTTTTGGACGTTAAAAAAAACTATTTTCTCGTTCTGTCAATGGGATTAATTTTAAATTAATTTTATCAAATTATGATTTTTTAATTATTAAAAATGGATTATATATTTTTAATCATTATGTTTAAATTAATAAATAGGCCCCTTTTATTTTTGGATAATATGAATAACAACTTTAGTAATTTTTAATACCATGGTTAAGGGTAAATCTGGTGATTAATGGTAAAAAGAATTTAATAGAAATTATTAAACTATCCTAAATTTTTTTAAAAAGATAATAAATGAAGTTAATTGAAACATTAAAACATAAAGATATAAATTTAATAATTTAATAGAAAATTTTCTATGAAAATGACTTAAGTATTTTGAAACTCAAGGGGAGTGAGAAAATGTCACACTCTTACTTTTAATATGTATAATATTTTTAATATGAGAATAAATTAATGAAACATTAAAATATATATATTATTGTGAAATATTAAAGGTTTATATACATCATATAATTTTAAATTTAATTTTTAGTTCATAAATAATTATCATAAGTAATAACAAAATGATGATGCAATAATTACCCAATTAATGAAACAATCATTTAAATGATATTATAAATATTAAAATAATTATAATTTGACTTAATAAAAGTTATAAAATAATTTATTGGTCAATATGGAATTTTAGGGTTGTGTTAGGTGAATTATTTTTGAAGTTATCATACTGTATGTATTTTCTTGAAGTCAAAGTTATGAATAATGTCAAAACTGACACTGATGATGTTTTATGAAAATAATATTTTATTAAATTATTTAAAAGTCATAATAAATGTTAAATAAGGAATATGGGATTATATATGGTAGAAAATATCTTAAAATTTCCATTTATGGTGTAATTTACACTTTATATGTATGAAATACATTCTCTTAATGTTAAAAATTTTGTTACCATAGTTAAAATAAAATAGGTTAACTAAGGGTTAATAAAAACGATAAGGTTTAAAATTTCATAAAAACCTGTCTAAAATTTATTAGTTGATGATATTACAACCTTATATCATCTTATATTTGAATATAAGAAATTTTGGGGGTATTTATATTGACTTTTCATTTATTATAAATTAATATTTTTGAGCGTTTCCAAAAGTGCCCCTCCACTCTCTAATAAAAGGGAACCTATCCTTATATTTTATTTACACCTCTAAATCCATTTTTCTCAGCCATAAATTTACCAATTATCCTCCCAAAATACTTATTTTCATCCTATATTCCTTTATTTTGGAAGAAATCCAAAAAAATAAGTCCTTTTGTGCCAATCAAAAGAAGATACCCAAATAAGCGGTAAAGTTCATCAACAAATGTTTTTGTATTATTTCTTTCTTTAACCCCCTAAATTATTTTTATTTAATGTTTATATAATAAATTAAGTATCCTAAATATACTGATATGTTTTTATATTAATTTTTCGACCTACACTTTCACATACTTCCATCTAATGGGTAACTGCCTTTCCATTCATGTGTACGGCGGACTACCGCCTCGCGAAAGGATGATTTCTTGATTTTCCTTGACTACCTATCATGATTTTAATTATGATGGAATATCTATTTTTATGATATATATGATATTCATGATTTTCTTATACTTATTTAATGATAATTTCATATCTAACTTTTTACCACCTAATATTTTAGGAAATTAAAACATTGCTCGTTCATACGTTTGCTTACCATCTCCACGATGCAATGTGATTCTTTTTTCAAATATATTTCACATGGTTGGTAATAAATTTTTTTATGAATAAATATGATTTATATAACATGATAATAATTTTTTAATTATAATATATCATATAATTTTGTTTCTGTTAATATGAAAATAAAATGAATGTAGCGTTTTTGTGTACGTATGAACTACCATCTCCATGAACAGTGTATTTCATTTTCTATTTCTATATTTTATATATAACCATAAATATATTTATAATGAATATATATTATATTTTTTTTATTTTTTATCATCATGGAGATAATTAAATCATGATCTAAGTATGAGGAACAATAATAAAAAGTTAAATCATGCATGAGAAACAAAGCAGTTATTACCCAAAACATAACATAAACTTGGAATTGTTAATAAGAGGGTAATATAAATTCATAATTAAGTCATATATGGTATTATATATATGAATATTTTTATTTAATATATTTATAATAAATTTATATTTATTATATAGGAGGTTTTCAAGAGTACTACGAGAGTCATACATAAAGTAAGAGATTTTTATCCTACTTTTTAATTTCATGTGATACATGCCATATTCACCACTTGCTTATTTTGTGTGGTGTATATAATGGAATAGGAAATTTTATGTCATTAATTTACTTTATTTAATGATATTAAAAGACTTAATTGATTCTATTCTTTCATAGAGATCAAGATTCAAATGTTACTCTAGAGGTAGTTGATTTATGTCTCACCTTTATTTCTGTGGGACACATCCCTTTTTCACTACCTATTTCTTCTATGTGGTGTATATATTAACCATGAATGTATTTTATGATTATTATCCATAATATTATGGTATTTTAATATCCATATAAATTAATTTCTTTCATGGGGCTTATGATTCTATTAATTATAAAGTGATTAATATTTATTTCATGATCTTGTTAATATCTGAGATTGTTTCGTTTTAAGTCTTCGTTGATGAATATTTATCTTCCTTGTCCATGTTTTATAAAAAAAATTAAAAAAACGTTTTTACTACTCTAATATGTATGTTTAAATTTATTTTTACATATTTTTGACTTATAAATACACTGTTTGAAAGGAATATCTTTTTCATTTTCTAAAAAAGGTACTTTGTGAATTTTTCAAAAAAAGTAAGAAAGTGATGTTTATTTTTAACTTATATGGAGTGAATGGAATTTTAAACCATCATTCCACCTCAATTATTTGAAGATTAATTTAAAATATTACAAGGTTGTTTTTAAATATAATATTTTCTTCTAAAATTACATGGTATTTTAAGAAAATAAAATTCTTTTAAACTAGAAAAGATATTTTCCTCAAGAATTATTTTCTGGTGATCACTCTAAATTATTTTCTATCTAATATAAAATTATTTTATGTTAATTATGTTTTACTAGGGATATTATTAAATTATATCATTATTATTATTTATAATAAGGATTTATCTTTATGATGAAATGATATTTATGAAACCCATTTCTTTTCTATGGGTTATTTTATGATTAAATGATGTTTATGAAACCCATTTCATTCCAAGGGTTCTGATATAATGATTGATATTATGTTATTGTTCGACAAATATATATGTTTTTCATTATGTCATGGGTGATAACTATATGTCCCTCCAAGGAAATGGGTAAATTTGGATAACTCTTGAGATATATATGTTATACGTGAACCAGATTTCATGTCCACAATTCCTTTTATTGTCATGGTTATCATGTCCATAATCTTATGAGTGGACTTGGTTTTCATGTCCATATGTTTACAAAAGGGCCTAATTTCATGTCCTTAATTTAATGAGTGAACTTGTTACTATTTATACATGTTCACAAATATACATGTTTTTGTGTATGCCACAATTTCATGTCTTATGTCAATGTTATGATCTCATGGATTAAGTTATTTAATTTCTTTATGATTAATGTCTTATGAACTGAAAATATTTATTATAGGATTCATGTTTATGATATTTTATATATAGGGTATGACCTTATAATGTTATTATCACACTCTCATTCCATTATACTCATGTTTATTATTACATATCTTCATTTTTTACCTTTACTGAGCATTTGAGCTCACCCTTTTCTTGTGTTTCCTTTTCATAGGTTATAAGGAATGATTTTAAGTAAGAGTAATAAAGGGAGAGATGTTTGTGGGAAACATTTAAGATCCTCCACCAGACTATAATTTTTTGTTCCAAGTTTCCAAATGTACTATACTAATATGGTATTTGGATGCGTGTCTATGTAATCTTCCACAAAATTTATGTAATATTCATGTACGTCATGCCTAGGTCGTTATAAAACAAGTTTCTATTCACCACTTATATATTAAATACAATATTCTTATGACATACATGTATTTGAATATAGGAAAAGAAAAAGAATAGAAAAGTTATTGAGTGATCTCAAACGGAGCCGAGAAGGGGTTATTCATATGTAATCCAAGGTCAGATTATTATTTCTCATTGATAAATGTATTGATTAAAGTTTGTAATATGTTTTACCAAAAAATAGTGTCTGGATAGACACAACAAGAAATTATTTATTTTTTTGAATAAATTTAGTTATGGTACATTAATACTAAACTAATGGTTTAGTAACTCCTGAATCTTAAATATCCATTAAAACAAATGATGGATATAAAATATAAGACTCTTACCTGATTATAGAATGATAACTCTTTTTCTATTAAAAATGAATGTAGTTACCTTGTTTATTTCCATTAAATTATTTTTATCTCAATTGTGCTAATATACTAGGTATACATACAAACTAGTTATCATGTTTTAGAAAATAAAACTTTTAAATAAAGGTATATCATAAATCATTTAGAGATAGTTTAACATATTCATGTGACGTATTCTAAAGCTAATGGTAACTTCATATACTTTATGGTAATTTTTAGAAATTCTCAGTGATGTAAATGAGTTCACTTGGTATAAGGAATATCCCTTATATCATGTCATATTATATATTATCCATGAAATAATTTCTCATATATATAGAGTAAAGGTTATTTCTAACTCACATTTCCTTATATACAACAATGTTATAATGTTATTAAAAGAAAGATCAATGATGAGTCTTATATATATTGAAAATATTACAATATCCCTTTTCAAGAAGTATTTTGTAAATAGAAGTGAAACAACTAACCATATTCCATCTATATTGTCTAATGGATATCATGAAAAATGTGATATTATAATAGTCAACTAGAACACAACCATAAGTGTTTTTTGAAATATATTTTTTAAAATCAGGCCTTAGCTACAAATGAACATCAAAACACTTTGGTGCATCTAATTTAAGGATCTTAAAGACACTAAGGATATTAATGTATAAATAAGATCAAATATATTTCCACAAAGAAAGCCTATATATTTATTGATACTAAGAGAAGACATAACTTCTACAGTTAAAGATCTAGATTCACATGAGTTGGTATAGTAATACTGGACTCCACTAAGCTTAGTGGGGGGATTAGTTCAAGGGACACATACTATATAGGAATTCATAACCAAAGAGGTGGTTCAGGTTCACCGAGGTGGGTTATACATTTATTATTCTTTTAGAATAATGGTTCATTCCAAGAATCAATAAATGGTTATATGATAAGGTTGAAAAGTATATATAAATTGAAGTAATGGACTCCATGTATCAATATTTGGGACTCCATATTTTGAATGTTTCTAAGACTTGATACTATTGGTGAGTATTCAAGATAAATTGGATATGGATGTTACAAGATGGTACCAATAAAGCATGATAGATTATTAAAATTTTATTCTATGACAAAACATATTCACCACACTTCATGACTAAAATACTTTTTTAATTCTATTTGTCACAGAATATTTTTATTATCATTATATTTGGATATTGAATGTCAAGGACACCTCATTTAAAGGAATCCTAATCTAACATATTTATATAAATCAATGAAAAGAATACCTTATGGCATATGTCTAATAGGAATAACTAAAAGTGTTAGTGACATAAATAAATTCCAATAATATATAAAGATTATATAAATTAATTTTCGAATAAATCATGCATAGTGGTCAAAGAATATTAATTTGGAAATGAATGAGTGACATGAGTCTCTATCCAGTTAGTGGGAGAACTCTATGTTTTCATGTAAGATATATTGATATTATATGGAAAATAAATTTTGTGTCATACTAGTTTGTTAACACTAAGGAATGAAAATTCCTCTAGAAATTACTTGAAGCAGCAACCATGTTTTTTGGAGAAAGATCTATATGATAGATCCCTGTGTTTTCTAAATTTATTCATAATACATATATTAACTATATATTGACAAAATAAAGGTCGAAAAAATTCAAGTCCAAATTTTTGTTGGCATATTATCCTTCTGGTAGATCATTCATGGACATAGGAAGAGATTATGAATATTAAAATAATTTCATAAACTAAAGTGTTAAAAATTCATCTCATATTCCATGATATGCATTGACACATGAAATTACTAATGCATAAAGCATAATAGGTTGATATCAAACAAAACCAACATAATTGCATATAATTTTAGTTAGAACTATCTGATAGTACTTTGAAAAGGAAAACTAGATGAGTTCTCATTGTTTGTAGAAGTGGTAATACTAGTGATCAAGGTAATTGGACACTTATATTTATTTATTCCAATTTTATATAGTATCAATGATAAGGCTATATTATTATACATAAAAAATTATTTTAGCTAGTGGTTTCTAGATTCATAATATTTGTATATGTTATGGATTTTGATGCAACTTAAGAATAGGTTTAACAATGTCATATTCTAATTTTGGGTTATACCAATAAAAAGTGATTTATCATTTTATGATAAGATTTGACTATGGATTTAGTCAAGATGTTAGGATTCTAACATGAGAACAAGAGGTGGATACACGATTATATCACTATTTTAGTGATTTTATCAAGATATTAATTATCGAGTAAATAGATTATCCACAAAGGCAGGTGGATTTTATAACCCTATCCATGAAAACATGATAGGCCTAATAGATATGACCATACTTAACAGAAGGATGTTTTTACCTGTGATAACTAACCAATCATTTTTAGTTAGCTCTATTTAAATCAGGAGATTATTGGAGTTGTTTCCCTAGAACAAACTAATATTTACTTTAGATTACATGTGTATTCAAATAAGTGAATACTATTTTAAATATCTTATCACATATTGATTGTTCTTCTATATTACATTGCTGTGATAATGTCTTAGGGTATCTATCACAATAATAAGTTTATTGCATTTCCCCTCTATGATGTGAACCATGAAGTTCCATGATGATATTTTTAAAATATAGTTCTATGGTTGGATAACACACTATTATGGGGAAGATAGTGTATATATTGTTAGGTTCAGGTACTCATAAGTGGACGAGACTTCATCTCATGAAGTTTGCACTTTTTAATCACCAAACTGGGAGGTTATGAGAATAGACCTACCAGTAGGAATTCCACATGTTTTGGTATCATGAGATATTCCTATCTATGATAATGTTTAACAGTTATAGGGATTTAATATTACCATTAATTCTTTACATGACTCATTCACTTATATTTTCTAATGAAAATTGTGACAACATAAGTTCATAGTGAGGTAGGGTATTTAGGATGTGTCATGAATGACATGTTATTAATGGATATGTTGAGGAAGTATTTTTACCTTCCATATTTATGGATATTGATATCTCATCCATTTTATTGAAATATAATTGTCATATAAATTATATATCCGTGGTGTAAAGAAGTTTATTTCAAATAGTCAAAGAATGATGTATCGTGAAAATAGGTTGATGAAAAAAAACTGTGAAACATGATTGATGAGATATTGATACAAAGGGATTATATTACATTGTAAGCATTTATATTTTATTGTTTTTGTTGCGACATTAATTTCTTTCTCTAGGGTTCCTTGACCCATTGCTAGAAAGTAATCTTGGAGTCTAGGCAAGTTTGCCTAATGAAAATGAGAGAAAATCCTAGAGCGTCACACACTTTGTGTTTCCATTGATCAAAAATAAAATAAATTTGAATTTAATTATTGGAATAAATATTATTCTGAATATTTATAAATAACTCCATTCATGATTTATTAATCGCTAATATTCACAAGTTGATAAATAATTTTTTATTTATTAATAAATAATTTATTTGATTGTATGAATATGAATAATAAATATTTATTCACTTTTTTTTGAGTAATATATTAATTTTATTTATTTAATATTAAATAAATATTTAATTTATAGTTTTTAAATAAAATATTTAATTAAGTGAAAAAATAATTTTATTTGGGCATTCAATAAATGGTGAGGAGTTCAAATGGAACAAGACCACATCCAATGATGAATATTTATTGGTAATCTGGTAAATAATATTCATCATTGTGCAAGTTAGCACACACTATAAAATAATAATAATAATAATATAATTATTTTATGGCATGGGGTTTTATAATTTTCATTATATAATTTATGGGTTGATATAAAATTAAATAATATTTTAACTTAATTCCTAACTCTACAAAAAGATGGTTATGTCTATTTTATAGGGTTAATCAAAATTTTGAGAATATAGATTTGTTGTGCACAATAGACTTCTCTCTCTTTAATTCATCCTCTTTCTCTCTTCCTCTCAATAATGAGATACTCAAGAGAGATTTATTCATGATCAATAGATTAATGATCAACAAAAATGAACCAATACAATTGATTCTCCGTGCGATCACTCAAAAGTGCATTGAAATTTTATGAAGATTAAAGAATCATGTGTGGACCATTGATAGAGGTATTATAACATTTTATCTTTAGATTAGAGTCAAGGAAATCCAAAAAGGGTCTTTCAAAAGATCAATAATTTCATTGAAAAAATGACCCAAAAAACAAAGTATTTGCTATATTCATATCTAAATAAATTAATTATAAAATTTTTATGAAATATCCCCTCTTAGGGATTCAAAAAATTAAACATTAAAATAAATTTTAAGATTACTCCCACCAACCTTCACTTTTTCTACACCCAGAACCAACACCTTCAACCTTCACGATTTCCATTTTTTATTGTTAATAGTTTGAAAATTAGCATCCTCAATATTACCATTATTTTAGTTAATAGATGTAAATCGGATTAATTGAGTCAAAAAATAATGTAATATTGAAATGTGATCTCCAACCAAATTATATGTTCAACATGATAGGCGATAAAGTAATACATCTTATGATTATGACAAATTAGCTATCACAAATCATTACTAACAACTTGCACATATTTTAATTTCCACACATGTTTAGAAAGAGGAGGGAGACCTATCAATGGTGTTCTTGCAGTAAAGGTGATAAAGGAAAGAATATTTGATTTTATATATGTTAAACATGTGGAAATATAACCGAGGGAAATGTATCAATGGGACTATAAAATTTTTACATTTGAAAAAATATGGCATAATATAGATAATTATTGTGGAAAATAAAGAATTAATTTAATATATTGGAGGAAAATTATGTTAAATATAATGTAACATTAATAGTTAAATGTCATAAACATGGGTTACATGGTAATTATTCAAGACAATTTTATATTTCAAGGGATAAAAAGGTAGATTAATTTCAAAAATTTATAGGACCAATGAAACAAGGAAGGTCTTATGCTATGAAAATAACCAAGGTGGATCATTTTGATTTAAGTTCACTTACCCTTTTATCCAATGCTGTGTATATCTTGTTTTATTTCAATTCATGCCACACTAGTATATCTAGTATGTTTTCTAAGAACATAGAGTTACTACCCCAAATATTTTTAAAAATTTTTGAAAAATTCTATGATTACATTATTGAAATATAATATTTGTAGGTAAGTTCTTATTGAAAATATTATTATTATACCTATAGTGAAATTTGATGATATTTTTAGTATGTATTGGATTTACTTATATATAACTAGCATAAATGTTTGAGAGAATAAATTACCATCTATATCCCAAATTTCCTACTGATTCAATATAATTGCAAGTAGGGTGATGAATCTACTTTGGATTCTTCATCTCAATAATGGATATTATTTCTGTATAAGTATGAGAGTATATATAAAATGAATAAAAATAAGGAAAATATCATCCATGATGAAATTCACATGGTAATAGAATATGATAATGAATCCCTTGTATAATTACTTAATCTTCCTTATAAATGAGAGGGTGAGTTGTCAATATAATTTATATATGGATAAAATAACATTCATGGGGCTTGTTATCACTAATAAATGTTTTTTAGGGATCCTTAAGAATATAGTAAATTTAAATATTTCTAAGACCAATATATTTGATTGAGATCCATATTTTTCATGGATTAGATGGATACTACTATCGATTTGTGGGAAAATTCTCATGATTGTGAATCCCAATAACCAAGATTACTCAAAAGGGAGTGATGTTTTTATAGAATAATGAATGTGAAGAGATATTTAATGAGTTATAAAATAGTCTAATAACTACAATAGTGCTCACATTATCCACCTTTGGGGATGGTTTTTTGATCTATAGTGATTCTTCAAAAAATAGAATGGGGTTTATACCCAATAAATATAAATAAGTGATAAATTATATTTCATAACAATTAAATATTCATGAGAATAACTACCCAATCAATGATTCATAATTATAAACAATGATCTTAATATTAATTATTTTGCATAATTATCTCTATAGGGAAAAGTGTGACATATATACGAATCATAAAATACTCAAGTATATATTCACAAAAAAGGACCTCAATATAAACTAACTAAGGTGGTTAGTAATGATCAAGAATTGCGATTTTTCAATAAATTACCATCCTGGGTAAGAGAACATAGCTGAAGATGCCTTGAGTTAAAAGGATCATGAAACCCTATCTGTGATGACGATTTAATGGTATCAAATCTTTTATAATTCAAAGGATTGACATGAGAAAAATAAAAGGTTCTACATAATAACTTTCACAAATAACCTATCAACTATGAATTCATGAGATGATTAAGTTTTCCTAAAATGAAGAAATAGATTTATAGAGAATAGTATTGAATATCCCACAATTTAACTTTTTTATAGATGTTGTTATAATGTTTGGAACCTGGATTTATTTCCCATAAAAACCTGAACTGAAGAGAAAACATCTAGGTGATTCATATATCTCATTATTCTATATTCATATGAGAAACACTAATATTTATAGATATAAGAAGTATAACTTCTAGTGGGGTAACAAGTATATAGAGATTGAAATTTTTTTATCTTGATGCTTGGTATACTAACATGTCAAGGATAGATGAGAAAAATTTAAGGGCATGATCAAACCATTTCCCATACCAGTATAAAAATGAGAAAACATAAACATGGATTTCATATTAGGAATTCTCATAATATATAAAGGAAATAATTCCATATGGGTGTTTATCGATCACCTTACAAATTTTGAACATTTCATTTTTATTAAGGATGATTTTTCTCTTGTAAAACTCTCTATGATATACTTAAGAGATGTGGTAAGACTATATGGAGTTACACTATCCATTGTATCTAATTGAGATCCTAGGTTTACCTTAGGGTTCTGGATAATCCTTCTACAAGTTTATGATTATAGCTAAGCTTCAGCATAGCTTATCTCCCTTAGATGGATGTCGAGTCTTAATGAACCATTAAAACTCTAGAGGACATTTTTAGACCATGTTCAATGTATTTATTAGGATATTAGGATAAACAAATCCCCTTGTGTTATTTCTCATATAATAACATTTTTTATTCTAGAGTTCAAATGGATATATATGAGGCTCGATAAGGGAATAGTTTTTAGACTCTAACTTTTTGGGATGATGTTAGAGAACATAAACTGATGGGACTTAAACGTATCCAATAGATGATAAAGAAGGTTCTAACCATTTCCCATCATATTAAATCTATGAAAAGTCAAAATACCAGAGTTTTTAAAAATATAAAAATTTATTCCTTCATATATCATCATGGATGAATGTTAATAGCCTTGGGAAGTAGGAAAACCTCATTCCTACATATAATGTACCATTGGATATCCTTGACCGAATTAGAGTCGTGGGCTATAGAATAAAAATATCACCTAAACTATCTCATATACATGATATACTCCATACATCCCTATAAAAGAAGTATATAAAAGACAGATCATATATAATAAATCCAGATATGGTTACTTTAGGGAATTATTTTTCCTATAATGATATTTCGATGAACTTCCATGATCATATAGACAAAATTCTATGAAACAAGACAAATCACTTGGTCAAAGAACTGTGGCAGAAGCACCAGTTAGAAGAAAAGACATGGAAATTAAAATAGGCGATGAAAAATAAGTATCTTCATGTATTTTAGTATTTGAAATAAAATTTATAGAGAATTTTTTTAATGGGGGAAGAATGTAATGATCCAAAATTTTATAAATGAAATTTTATTTTGAATGAATAAGTGCGTTATTATGCAACGCATTTATTGAAAACACTTATATTAAACCGTTTTAGCCTAATGTATTTAAAAGAACATAAAATATAACGACCTTTTATTATATAATCATTTTATAGTAACCATTAGGATTAAAATAAATTACAGGTTATGATAAAGTCTAATTGACATAGAAGGAAGAAGTGATAGGCTTGATGAGTATAACCATACCCCATAGATCCCATTTATTGGATATTCCATGGGTGATGGAATCATTTGGATTTTCCATTGATCTAGACCAAGCTAATATTAAATAACTAAATCATGAGTGAAACTTTTTATGGGAGATATTCAAGCTTTTCGATATCATGTACCAAACCATGTTTTTCGAACCACCAAAAAAAATCACTATCATCACACACCTTACTCTTAAGGTGTATGCCGATGTAATAAGGGGTTATGTATCTTGATCGTAGTAATATAAATTTTATATTTTATTTTAAATAATGTAATTAGTATATTTATCCCTTTTTAATTTTACTTTATGAATTCTTATATAATGAGTTTTATTAAAATTAGATTTGGATATAAAGAAATTAATACTATATTTTATGGAAATATCTAATTCTCTTTTTGATAAATTCATTTTTTTTGAAATAAATATTATTTTCAAAAAATAATAATATTTAATAATAATTTTTCATATATAAATAATAATATATCTTAATGAATCACAATGTAATTTTTATAAGGGTCAGAAAGTTGTTATTATTATAAAAACTAGTATTTTCGAGTAAATAATGTTTTTTATTTAAAACTGAAAATTATAAATATTTAGAAAATTATTTTTGTCAAATAAATATTAATTTTTTAATAAGAATTATGAATTTATATAATGGTTTATTTATCATAATTTTCTATGACAACTAATTTGTTTAGTAAAAATTATGTACGGTATAAATATAGTCTTTACAATGACTTTACAATAGCCTCAAAGTGATATAATAAATAGTATAAAGTGAATCCACAACCAAAAATAGGTTTCCCCTTTCAAATAAAATTTTTGAAGTTATTTTATTAATTTTAGAAACCATTAATGAATCCTCCAAAACCTATATTATATTTTATGGTTTTAAAATCAATTCTTTATAGGAATGACCCACTTACTCATTATTAATGTTATTGATTTAACAAGTTCATTTCCTAGACATATAATATTGAATATGAATCCTATTTGATAGAAAACTTAGGTGAAAACTGTAACACCCCTAGATTTTATAATATTTCTCTTTGAATAAATTTTATTTTTCTGATAGCTTTCTATATACGAGAAATTTAATTTAAACGAACCATATTATACTACCAAAATATTATTATTTAATGTGACAGTTATCAATTACTAGTTAAATTAGGGGGTATAAATAGAGATATCTAAATTATGAAAAAAATATTATTTATATATTTATTGAATAAATTCATTGGTTATAAAATGATTTGAAATGAAAATAAAACTGTTTGAAGGTAAATAGTGATATTTTTCTGAAAAATTGTTTTTATGGGAACAATAAGTTTTTTATTAAAATAAATTATATCAATATCATTTATGAATTATTTTAATTAAATGAAAAGATAATGTATTCATTTAATTTTTTTAATATTTATCTAGTGTTTTTTATGGGTGTTCAATAAGAATAAATAAGGTTTTATGCATAAAAATTCCAGTTTTCTCAAAAATTGGTTTTGATTTCCTTTTATGCACTTATTTTAAAAAATAATTCTTATTTCTTTTTTTCATGCTAAATTTAAACTAGATTTCTAAAAAATTTATTAATTAAATATTGAAAAGCGTATCTCATTTTTTGAATTAGGTTGTTAAAATTTGGTAAATAGGTCTCTTTTTTTTCTTTATAAATAACATCCTTAGTGAATATTTATCTCCTCAGTAATGCTAAAATGGGTAAGAATGGTTGAAACCTTGGGATAAGACTTTAAAATTTCTCTAACACTCCCCTTTATACTATCAAAAGAGTGTAGGTTGACCATTATCATCCTATTCTAAAAAATATGAACACTTGGTACCTTTTTTCTTTGTTTATGAATTTTATATTATTTTTTTAAAAAAGGAATACATTCAAAATTTCACTCTCTAACATTAATTTCTATTAATTTTTTACATAAGGATTAAATGTGGTTATGCTTGGTTGTATATATTTATATTAAAATATTCTTTCTATCGTAGTAATTTATTTTTACTTTTTATTGATTGAATAATTACCTTAAAAACCAATGAAACACTACCAAAGTATTTATTCAATTAATATAATAAAAGAAAATAAATGAATTTAAAAATATTCAAATAATATAACGTGGTTGAATTATTATGTTCCAAAAATATTTATAAATAATTATTACATATTATGGATGTGCGAATGGTTAATATTGTAATTTATTTTCTTTCATGTTGTTTTCAATGTTAAAGTAAATGAATAGTTCCAAAAATAATATTAATGATATTTTATAATAAATAATATTTTATTAAGTGATTTTAAAATCATAAAAATAAAATATTCAATAAAATAAATTTAATGAGATTGAAAATTTCAACCATGGTCCAATTAATGGTCACTTTTCCTTTTTATTGTAACATTAATGACCCTTAAATAGTATAAAACTTTGTTACCATAGTAAATGTCTAAAGGGTTAACAAGGGTTAAAATGAAGAGATAAGGGTGAAAGAATAACCAAAACATGTCCAAATTTTATTAGAATACAATATTTCTCATAATAGTAATATTATCTTATAATTCTTTCAATTTGGATACATTTATCCATAATAATTAATTTATAATAATTTAATAATTTATTTTATTCAAAGAGTTCACCTCCCCTCACTTATAAAAGGGAATATCCTATAATTCATTATTGAAAATATTTTAGGATTATATATTCACTAATCCCTTATTTAATACCTTCCTAGATTTAATTCCCACATCTAATATCTTACCATTTTTCTAAAAGACCATCCTTAATTGGAATAATGTGTAATCCATAATAGGTTTCTCAATAAAGAGGTATAACTCTTAACCAAGAAATTTCAATTTTATTTCATATTATACCTACTCTAAATATATTGTATTAATTATAAAATAATTAATTTAGTATATTCAATATAATAATTTTTTATTATTATGAGGGAACAACCATTATCCACCTTCTTCTAATTCGTTGAAAAAATGATAATGTTGCTCATTCATACGTGTGGACTACAACCTCCATGAAGTGATGCGATTCATTTTTCATTTATGCTTTACATAAATGGAAATAAGGATAAATTAAATTAATATATATAATATAAATGATAAAATATTTATTGAATAATGTTTTATTACTATTTACCTTTATTTAATTCCATCCGTTGAAATGTGGAAACACTATTGAAACTTACGTATGACCTACCATCTCCATGAACGGTTTATTCATTTTTCTATCCCTAAATTTTATGGATAACTATATATATATTTATATATAATAAAAATACATTATATTTTAATAATTTTTAAAATTATGGAGATGATGGGACCATGATCAATGTACAAGTAATGGAAATTCATAACTAAAACTTACATGAAAAACAAAACGATTAACACCTGGAAACAATTATTTTAATAAAAAATTATTAATAAATGTGTATTGAAATGTTATCGTAGGTTCATATATTATAATATATATATTTTAATTACTCAGGTATAAAATTATAATAAATTTAAAATTATTATAAAGTAGGTTTGAGTGCTTTCTTAACAGGTGGAACTTCAGGTAAGGGTTTTATGTTACAATCTCATTGTTTACCAAGATTGTTTATGATTATGTTTCTAATAAAGAAATTTCATGATCTAAATATATATATTATCATAATTTTCTATCTCCTATATATATTTAAATAGATTATATGTGTTACTTTCATTTTTCTATCTCAAAGTACCTAGGATACTGAGATAATACTTTTAAGGAAATCCGACCTATTTATCTCTTTGGTCGAAAATCCTTTTTCAACAACATACATGTTCTATAAAAATGAATTATAGAATATTTTTTATATTTTAAAATTATTTATAAAATTCAAATTCACCCTTTTTATACTTTCTAAAAAATATTTAAAATCAATCTTCTTGTAATTTCCTGAATGAAGAAATTTTAACCTTTTTACCAAAAATATGAAAGGATTATTTATTTTAACATTATTAGAGTGAACAGAATTTACAATAATTGTAACCAATAAATAATTTGAATATTTCCTTAAAAGTATAAATGGATCTTGTTAAAGATAATGTTTCCATAATATTTTGGAAATTTTTAGATTTTAAATAAATGATTTCAATGTGAAGAGGGTATTTTCCTCAAGAAATGATTCAGTGATATTCTGAAGGAATTTTTCATCTATGATAACATCATTTGATGTTACTTAGGATTTGATGGGGTAATGATCCATTGATACCATCCAATTTAATTCTTTTATAAATGTTATTTTTTAACAAAATGATTAAATTTTTATGAAACCCATTTCATTTTGATGAGTTATATTATGATGAATGTTTTATGACATTGTGAAACAAATATGTATTATTTTAATTATGTGATGAATGGTTTCAAAATTATATATACCTCTAATTCATTTAGTCAATATGGATATTCAATGAGATAATAAGAACAATAATATAGAGGGAACCTAGTTGAATAGGGGGAGTTTTTCATTATGATAGTCTTGGGAGTGAACCTTATTTATGGATTTGATGGAATGAGGAATGAACCCATTTTACTATGATATTCTTGGTAGTAATCCTTGACTAAAGAAATGTTTTTATATTATCATTTGTATAACACAAAATTATGTATTATTCCCATGTTATTCACTGATGTCTATCATTCGTTGATTCCTTTATACTTCATGCTCTATGAATAGTCAAGATTTATTCCTCAAATCAAGTTTTAATGATACACCGAGCATAGTTTTCAAATGTTAAAATATCATCCTTAAAATCATATGCACATTTTATGATTAATTGATCATAGATATATATATTTTTAACCCTTACTATGCATCAAGAACACCCTTTATAATGATTCTTTTCCCCAGGTTATGAAGAAAGGGTTTAAGTATGACATGACTATGAAGGTTTCTAGTTATGAAGAACATAGTGAGGGATGATGTAGATATATTATGAATTGGTTATTATATAAAGAACCAGGATTTTATAAATAAATATCAAAATTTTTTAGATGAATATTCAGTACATTTCATAAACACATGCCCGAGGAGGATAATATTTTAGTGTCTTTAGATACTAAAAACACAACATTATTATTTCATGAAATATCTTCAGAATATATCATAAAGATATTATCACATAGTATTACTCTTATCCATACCCTACCCAAAACATTCTTTATAACCTGGGGAAGGTAACATAATAAATGGTGATCTCAGATGCTTAGTAATGATAGAAATATGATATATCAATCTATGATCCTATGAAATCATAAGATAAGAATAAGGGTCTATGATAATGAACATAAATTAGTAAGTTTATACCCAACCTATCATAGATAAAAAAACATGATTCATGGCATAAAACATTATCATTTTAAAAAACATGGCCCATAAGAGTGATAAATTATCATAAATCAATTGAAAACCACAAGATTATATCCTAAAAGTGTGGCACCATCATAAATATAAAAAACCATATGTCAAAGAAAACTACCAAGAACATAAATATAGTGGATCATGAATTATAAATAGTTTAACAATATGGATTAGGGAACACCGGTTTCCCATAGTGGAACAAGACACACCAATTTCCCATTGTGGATCAAACCTATTGACTTGTTCCCCAATGTTATATGAAGATATATAAATCTTTACCCAATGCATTAGAGGGAGATATAGGTCCTACACATCTCATAATGAAAACCATAATTATGCATTCTATAATATACTAAAGCATTAATCATACCATAACACCATAACACGGGTAAATAAAACAAGTTTCATAAACATTTCGTCAATTCACCATAACATAACCCTTGAAAAATGGGTTTCATAAACATTTCATCAATACAATAATTAACCATCAATAGAAATAATAAATGTGTTATCATTTAATCTTATCCCTAGTAAAGTATAATTAACACCAAAGGATTTCATCTTAGATGGAAAATGATTTTAAAAGATCACTTGGAATATTTTGTGAGGAATATAACCTTTCCAGTTTAAAAAACACTTTTAAAACATAAAACATTTTCAAAATACTTTTTTTAACAAATATACCTGGAAAATTATAAATTCAACCTTAAAATAATTTACAACATTTATTGAGAAAAATATAATTTCCATTTTGGAAATGTTTTTTTAAACAAAAAATTCATAAAACATTTTTAAAATCCTTTTCCTTGAAAATAAACATTTAAAATTATAAAGGATTCTTTAAAAAAATAAATTGGTCATGATAACAGAAAATATTTTTCATGTCATACATGTTGAAACAAATATTCCTTTCACATTTTTTGTAAAATATAAAGTGGAATTGTTTGTAAAATGTCATAAATATTTTTTTTAAAAAAAAGGTAAAACATGGGTAAATATATATTTAAAAAATAATTTGGAATATTTAAAAAAAATTAATTTTTTTATAAAACATGATTTTGAAAGAAAAATGATTTTTGAATGAAGAGAGAAGTAATGATGGTTTTTATTAAAAAACATACTTTGAAATCTTGAGTAAATAAAGAAGAATATTAATTAAAACACTTAATATCAGGAAATAACCAGATGAGAAGAAAATTCATGAGTTTCTTGAGTGATAGATTAAAATATTTCATCATTGGAAGCATAAACATAAACAATCCTAAATAATGATGAGATTGTATCATAAAACCATTACCATTTTGGTGAGACTAAAAATAAAACCCATGATATAATAAAATTCAATGATATAATAATTGTAATTAATATAAGTAAATTCATGATATAACTTGTCAAATTAAAATTATATACACCTCATCAAAGAAGATTTGTGCATAACACAACATATTTCTCAAAGAAGGTAAATTAAGACAAAAATCCCAAACCGTTTTAGTAAATTTTGAATCATAAACTCCATTAAAGAGAGATCATAAAATGGGTATTTAAATCCCAATATTTTTTAGGATAAGTATCATAAAATACATTCATGGGTAGTATATACACTACATAAAATAAACACTCAAAATCCATTTTTTATATTTTTAAATAAATAAGTTTCTGGATTAGTGATAACCTTAAAAATTCATCCAATAAATTCAAAATCATTCCAATGTAAACAATTTAAAAGTAAAACTCTTCCAAATAGGTACAAATTTACTGCAAATCCCATAAATAGTAAACTACATGTTACATTTTCAAATTTAAAAAATTCAAATTTCAAAACTGTGGAAATTTACGATAACTGGGCCCCCTTAAGCCTACAACCAACCTTAATATTTCACCCCTAACACTATAGATACCATCAACATTAAACCATCACCGCCACCAATGAACCAACACCAATAAAATTCTAACCACTAGAAAGAAAACCATCAATGCCCCTTTGCATGAAGAACCTCACTAGAAAAAAACATCCCCAATGAACGAAAAAAATAAGATGAATATCACAGGTTAAATCTAATGAAAACCAAAATAAATTACCATAAAAACCTTAAATAGGATTCAAAAACAAAACCCCATCAGGAACCTAATTGAAAGGGGGAGAACATTCTGGTAGAGCCTCCTTGAACACCATTTCCGCCCACAAAACAAATCCCAAATCCTCCTGTAGAACTACCACACTAGAATGAAATGTTGGGGAGAGTGGACCCTGAAACCTATGCAAAAATATTAGTGAAATAGGGATTAAAATGGAGTGATTTCCAACTAGGACCATTAACCCCTTCCTTTAGGACTATAAATATAAACATCAACTAGCAAAATCCCACAAATCCGGACGCTATAAACAATATAAGGTACACTACCAGTGGGAACAATGGATGGAAATATTCCAATGAAGAATAAAAATATAATACTATATAACACTCATATATCACATCCAAAAACCTATTTTACATCCTCCACACCTTTTTGAATGGGATATTATTTAAGGATCTTGAGGCTTAAGCAGAGAAAAAAACCTAGGTCCCCAACAACAAACCGTTCCATTAACCAGGACACTGACCGAAGATGCCTTCACCAGATGAAGACTCAAAGATGGGTGTGTTAAAATGGATCCACTAAAGTTGAAAAATGAGAGACTTAAATCCAAAAAAATTGAAGAAAAAAGGGGAAAATGAAACCCTAAATCATAAGGGACTATTAGGGGAGAGAAGAAAGAGAGAGAATAAAGAGGAGAGGGGCACTGAATGAGGGAGAGGAAGGGGGAGGAACCACCACTGACCAAGACCCCCCTTATAGAATGACAATATAATGAAACAATAATGAGTTATAAGTTATAGAGAAGTTTATCATTGGCCTCTATTCTCCATAAAGAAACATATGGTGAATATGGTATGTTTCTTACATAAAATAAAAGTGGGACAAAAATCCCTTATCATAAGTCTTGAATTCCTTCATACATTTTAGAACTTATTTTATAATAAATATAGGTTTATTATACATATATTAACATACCATAGGTATATGTATCATACCATATATTATTTACTTATGAACTTTCATTATTATTTTATCAATAATTCCTTGTTAAAATCACATTTTGGGTAATAACTCCATTTCTTTTCTTGTATGTTTCAATTTTTTATTTTCAGTCCTTTTACTTTGATTATGGTTTCATCATAAAAATAATGTTAAAAATGATATAAATATTATATATATTCATTATATATGTATTTATAGTAATCCATAAAAATCTAGAGATAGAAAATTAAATACAACATTCATGGAGATGGTATGCCATACGTACGCATGACTATTGTTTCCATTTTCTCAGTGGATTGAAAGAAAGATAGGTAAAAAATATGTTATAATTAAAAAATACTTTTTATTTCATATATATCACATATTTTTCTTAATCCAATCATTATTACTTTCCATGTAAAGAATAAATTAATCACATCGCTTCCCAAGGCAGTAGTCTACCATACACATGAGCGACGTTATCGTATTCCCATAGAGTGGATAATAAAGAGGTATATATGATATACTAATTATATAAGTATAATTATATCAAAGATATTATATATATATATATAATCTATAATTATATCTATCTATGATAGGTGGTGATGGAAAACAAATAACATGAGTTTGTGAGGATGTAGTTCGTCATACACGCAAGTAATGATTTCGTATCATATTTGATGGAATTAGAGATGATTGTAGGTAATTACCTTTAAATAACAAAACATAAGTGTATTTAATATATTTATGTTATTATATCATCATGGTTAAATAATAATTGAATTAGGTGGAGGAATAGATAAAATAAAAACACTTGTTAAAGAACGTTACCTCTTCTTCGGGTAAGCTCCTTAGATTTTAACTATAAGACTTATTAGGCTATTTTTATGAAAAAATAGGATTATAGGATTATATTATTGAAGTAAGGAATTTATTTGTTCAGGTAATGTTTGACCAATGGTTTATTTAATTGTTATTAGTAGAGGAGAGGGGGAGGCCTTTTATATGTGAGGTGAGTGGCACACTTGAAATTTTTAAAAAAGAGTGTACCCATTATTTTAACCTAAAAAAAGGATATAAAATTAGTAATTCTAGAACATAGAATATTTAACATCCAAATATGACCATAAACGAGATTTTGGAGAAGTTTGGTTCATTTTTAACCCTTATCTGTTTAATTTAACCCACTTATAAACCGATTTGTACCTTAACCGCAGTAAATAATTTTTACTATTTTTAATATTTATTATGGTAAAAATTTAAGTTTTACTTATTATATAATATTAATTAGGTTTATTTAAAATATTGAATCTATTTTTCAAATTCAATTCATATAATTAGAAAAATTTAATTTAAAATTAACCCTGTAGACTCAACAAGAAGGCGATTTAATAAAGAGAAAATGCTCAAAAGTTTAAAATGTTTTTATATAAATATTAAATATAAAATTTATTAAAATGACCTAAATCTGAATCATAAATATTTAATTGAACTAATTTTACTTTTAAAACCATCTTGAAACAATTTTTATGAGTTTACATTTTTTAAAATAAATGAAAATTCCTAATAAAAACTTGTAATTTACACTGTTCATCCAAAAATTTATAGTTTTGTAAAATTATAAAAAATTCACTCCAATATAATTTTTAGATAAATTTTTAAAAACTAAAGATTATTTTTTCAAATAAATATCCTAAAATTAGAAAATTTAATTTTAAAATAAGTTCTCAAAAGGTGGGGAAAACAATTTTTTAGAAATATATTGTTTTTAAGTATAAAATTGGATTTATACTTATCTATCTTCTAGAAAACACAAAAGATTAATATTAAAAATATTACTGAATATATTATATATAAATATTATTCAAATAAATAACCAATTTATTTTATTAATTTATTAATGTAAAACGCGTTTTTTCACATAAAAATAATATTTCAGAAAAAAGATTTCTTTGCTTTCAAATAGTTTTTATTTTCATTTCTAATTAATTGGTAACCAAAGAATTAATTTTATATATATGTATAAAAAATATGTTTTCATAATTTTTTTAATCATATTCATACCCTCTATTCCAATTTCTAGGTGATAACTATCATATTAAATATTAACATTTTAATAGTATGTTATATTTCATTTAAAATTGGTGTTTCATGTAACATATGCTAAACTCAATGTTACATGTAATATAATATAAACTGAATGATACATGTAAAAAAATCTAAACTCAATGTTGCATGTAATGAAAGATATAAAAAATAATAAATTTATTTGAAAAAAATTCTTTTAAAAATCTTGGGGTTTTATATTCTACCTGCCTTAAAATGAATTTCACCCCTAAAATTCATCACTTTTGTACCAAAAAATAATGATTCTTATGCCTCATTACAATCTCAGGTTCCCATGAAGCTTCCTCAAGCTGGTGTTTTTTTTTCACAAAATATAGACGAATTGTGTGGTATTGTTTTTTATGACTTTCTTGGTATGATCTAGAATATCAATCGATTATTTCTTATAAGAAAGCTCATGCTTTGGAAGTACGACCTCTGAGTTCAATATGTTTGAAGTATCTGGTATGTACTCCCTCAAGAGAGGTACATGGAACACATTATGAACCTGAAAGATGTTTTTTGGAAGTTCCAAACAAAAATCTACTATCTCAATATGTTCATGTATTTCGAAGGGATCGATATACCTAGGTATTAGTTTTATATTCTTTCTTATAGAAATAAATTCCTAAAAATACCTTCTTACTAACTTCAAAATTTAGATCTCATTGATGATTATCAAGATGAAATTCATAGAAACATTGTTTTATCATTATATAATGATTAATATATCTAACCCTCTCTACTATCTCATCATATTTCTCAAGTTCCAATAGATTTATTTCTGTAACTTTATTCGAGTAGGTTGAAGTTCTACACTTCTTTCAATTATGGGATTTATAAGGATCTATATGAATTATCAAGTGAAAGAAATTGTTTTAAGAAAACTCAACTAGAGGAATGTGTTGATCCAAACAACCTTTTAAATCTATATAAAAATATCTTATCCTATCCTATAGGGTTTGAATTATTCTCTCAAGTTGACCATCTGTCTGAGGATGATACAAAATGTTGAAACTCAACTCTATATCAAGATCTTACTAAAGAATTTACCAAAAATTTGAGTTAAACTTTATATCCTGAATAGATACAATTTAATTTGGTACTCCATGGAACTTTACCACTTACTTAATGTATATTCTAGAATGATGATCTAGATATAAATACTCTCTAAAAGAAAAAAAGTGTCCTAACTTTGTAAGGTGATCGACTATAACCCATAATTAACTCAACATCAAAGATAAGATAAAACCTAAATGTTACCCATACCTTTAATCATATTTTCAAAAACATTTAATGTCATTAATCCTTAAATAACATTTTCACTAAAATATACAAAACTAAATGGTTTTATTTCCATAAATTCCTCTTAAAATATCATTAATCTCCATAAAATCCCATGTTGTAAAACCTAAAAAGGATTTTCAATGAATTTGATATTATGATCACAATCAATATCATAAACCCATGATGGTATCCATAATTCTTAAGTTAATCTTACTTGGAGACATATACAATTCCAAAAGTTAATTCACCATTTATTCCATATATAATCTCTTACCTTATACAAAAAAACATCACTAGAATCTTGGGTTTATCCTTGTTCTGATAGAATATAAAATGTGATTTCGTTATTCTTGAATTAATGTAGAGAGATATAATCACATAAAATCTCACTAAAGTATAAACAATAATATTTTCATAGGGCTCATTCATACAAAATAAAACTTGAAATTCCCAAATAAGGAGGGTATGATAAGTGTGCTCTAATGGTCATGATTCACTTCATCCATTTAAATTACATAATATTTTCCTTTTTTCATTTGTATTAATAGGTTTTTTGTGATTATCATCCACATTAGACCTTGTATTGGGGCATAGATTCTCATAATTCCTAAAATCCTTATACTTGAAACATTAGAGTGTTGGTGGTTCATTAGTTTGAATCTTCTTATCCTACATTACATTAACAAGACCATTAATTTAATTTCAACATTTATAGGCTTTATGACCTCCCATTACACATTTAAAGTAACTCATAATTCTATTTAATAAATTTCATTGATGCTTATTCCCACATTTCCTTCATACGGATGGATGAAATTTCATTCAAGCATTTGAGTTTTTATAAGACTCAATCTTCATTTTCTTATCAAAACTATATGAATTATTGGAATATCCAATTTACATTTCTATATTTAGTGAACATCACAAGAATTATTCATCACTACTAAATTCTGATATATATAAGGATTTTCTAAGACTTGGTTTTAGGTCATTAAAAACCAATAAAATTTTCTTTCATGGATGATCATTAAACTAGAAGCATAACTTGCATGTCTTGTAAATTTAGCTTCATATTTACCAATAGATTCATAATAATTTTTCTTTAATTTAATGAATTACTTATCCATATTTATTTATAGAATACAAGGGAATAAATTACTGAGAAATATACCCTTAAAATCTTCCCATTTCATGGATTAGATTATTTTTGTTCCCTCATATTCTTAATAATATTCCACCACTGATATTATCCTATTTATAAATGATAAAGAGCCAAAATTACTTTTTAAAGATTCTAAAATTGAATAATTGAAAATATCTTCTAAATTGTACTTATCCATTTCTCAAAAACTAGTGTATTAGTGGATCCACTAAAATATAGTGGATGTTTCCTCATGAAGGAATCAATATAATGTTGTTCTATCCTTTTTTCATTTGAAAGATTAGTATGATTCATAGCTTGATAATGCTGTATGAGAGTAAAAATAATATTTTTCATTCCAGTTCCCATAACATTTGGTTACTTTATAGGAAAATCTTTTAATTTTCCATCACAATCAGCATTAACAAGGTTCCTTTAGGTTCCATACATAAACTTAAACCACAAAGAATAGGGTGAGAAACATTAATCATATTCGAAAACTTCAGAATCATAAAAAATCTTTTATTTTATATCAAAATCATGACACCTTATTTTCAATATATGAAACATCAGGCTTCACCTAGGTCATTAATAGTTATTATTTAAATCCTCCATTATGGTTAGTAAATATTTTTTTAATTTCCAATGAATATCCCCAAGGAGTGTCAAACAAAGTGTGTAGAAAGGAACATTTTAATGCACTAGGGGATGACTGAGTCTAATTAAAGTCTCCCTTTTTAGAGTCATTACCCCTCGGTACCTATGATCAATATCCATATCCACTTGTATTATCTATATTGGGATGAATTTTGTTGGAAACTCCTTTCTCCATCCTTAACTAAAATTCTAATATATTTTACTAAATATAGAATTATCCTTAGAAATATACTTTGAGATATACCTAGACATCTCCATAAACATAATCTTAGACATACCCCTAGGGATCTCACAAAAGATTTTCTAATCCTAAAATCAAAATATTGACTAAAACATTCTATGATACCAATTGTAGTGAAAAATGTTTTTATACATAAATATCTCATTTTATAGATAAATTTTCAATAAATTTTCTAAATACACACCCAAAGACCTTAATAATTTAGTGTATTTGGAGACTAGAAAAACAATATTCTTATTTCATGAAATATCTTCAAAATCTCCCACAATGATCTTCTCACATAGTACCCCTATTTGTTATACCCTACATAAACCTTTCATCATAACCTGGGGAAGGAAAAATAAGAAAAGGTGACGTAAGATTCTCAGTAAGGGTAAACATAGGAGATATAAATATTTGATCATATAAAATAATTAGATAATAATAAGTCTATATGATCATGAACATAACTTAGGAAGTTTATACCTATCATATCATAGATCATAAAAACGAGTCTTGGTATAAAACGTTATCATTTTAAAAAACATACCCCATAAGAGTGAGAAATCATTATAAATAAATCCTCCAAAATCATTCCATAAAAGTTTGAAGCCATCATAAATATAGAAAATATTTAATATGTAAAAGTTAACTACCATGAAAATTAATATTGTGGATCAAGACTTATAACATGTTTCTCACTTTAGATCAGGACACACTTATTTCTCATTTTTAATCAAGCCTATAAACTTGTTTCCCATTATTATCTCATGAGACATAAATATTTACCCAATGCATTAAAGGTAGATATATATCCCACCCATCTTAAAATGAAAACCATACTTATTCTGTCCAAAATATCGTAAAACATTCATCTCATCATTACATCATAATATATGTTAACCAAATTAGTTTCATAAATATTTCATTAGCATAAATATTAACCATATAGAGATAGAATAAGGATGATATCATTCAATCTTATCCATAAAAAAATCAATTATTATCAAAGTATATCAACTTAGATGGAAAATTATTTTGAAAGAACACTTGGAACATTTCTTGAGGAATAAAGCCTTTCCACTTTGTAGAACACTTTTTCAAACATAATTTTTTTTGAATACTTCTCTTGAATAATATATTTGGAAACTTATAATAGAAAATTTTAAAAACATATGTAACATTTATTGAGGAAAATTACTTTTCCATTTTTTAAATCCCTTTTAAAAACTAAAAATTCATAAAGATTTTGGAAATCATTTTCTTTGAAAATAAAATTTAAAACTTAAAAAAGATTTTTTAAAAATGTTTTATCATGATAGTGGAAAATACCATTCATGTCTTACACATTTAAAAAATATTCCTTTCTCATTTTTGTTAAAAGATAAATAGGCATTGTTTGAAAAAATACACGACTTTTCCTTTCAGAATATTTTGTAAAATGGTCAAACATGGGTAAAAATGTATTTAATAAATAATTATGAGGATTTAAAAAAATTTTGGAAAACATTTTTAGAAATCATGATTTTGGAAGAAAAATTGTTTTCAACTAAAGAGAGAAATAAGGATGATTGTTTCTTAAAAACATTCCTTTGAACTCTTTAGTACATAAAGAGGAAAATAAATGGAAACACTTATTCACATGACATAACTAGAGTATAAGAAAATTCATGAGTTTCTTGAGATATGGAGAATAATATTCCATCGTTTGAATCATAAACATAAATAATCCCAAATAATGATGATATTTTATCATAAAACCATTACCACTTTAGTAACATTGAACGTAATCCCCCTGAAAGAATATCAATAAATGAAATAATAAGTATGAGGAATAAAAGTTGATTCATGATATAACATTTCAAAGAATAAGTATATATATATTATATAAAAATATAGGTGAATAAAATAATATATGTTTCAAATAAGTAATTTAGAGAAAAAAATCACTTACTTCTAGGTAACTTTTGAACCGAAAACCCCATGAAACAAAGATCATCAAATTGATATGTAAATCCCTTTAATTTTCAAGATAAGCATCATAAAATAAATTCATAGGTAGTATATACAACAAAATAAATAAATAAAATATTATCATATATCTATTATAGAACTTTACTCATATTTATCATACCTTATATTATTTACTTATGATATTTTAATACTTATTTATCAACAATTCCATGTTAAAATCACATTTCTGGAAATAACTATTTTTTGTGTATGTTTTGATTTTTTATTTTCAGTACAATTACTCTGATCATGGTTTCATAATATTTATAATTTTAATAATGATATGAATATCATATATATTCAGTATAAATTTATTTAGATTAATATATAAAAGTTAGAGATAGAAAATGAAATACATCGTTCATGGAGATGGTTGGTCATAAATACACTTGAATATTTTTTACATTTTATAGAAGTATTGAAATAAATATAGTTAAATAATATATTATAATTTAATAATAAATTTTACGTCATATATATCACACATTTTCAATAAACTCATCCTTATTACCTTCTATGTAAAGAATGAATGAATCACATCACTTCGTGAGGAGGTAGTCTGCCGTATACATGGGTGACGTTATTGTATTCCAAATGAATGGAAGGTAAGGTGTTATATATGATAAAATAAATCCATAAGTATGTTCATATCTTATATAATCATATATAATAATTTAATATATAATTATTTCCGATCGTGATATGTGGTGATGGAAAATGAATAACATCGATTGACGAGGCAGTAGTCCACTGTATACACAAGCGATGATTTCGTATCCCATTTGATGGAAGTGGAGATTATTGTAGGTCATGAAAATAACATAATAAAATATAATTATATTTAAGATAATTATGTCATTATATCATCAATGTGTAATAATAATTGAAGGAGGTTGAGGAAAAAATAAAATAAAATTGCTTGTTGAAGAACGTTACCACTTCTTCGGGTAACCTCCTCAGGTTTTGACCAAAAGCCTTCCTAGGATGAAGTTATGACCATAATATGGATTATAGTATTTAATAAAGAAACTAAGTAATTTATTTGGGTATTTATTGTCTGAAACAAAGGGTTTTGAATGTGTGAAGAGGAGAGGAGAGGGGGATGGCCTTTTATAAGTGAGGTGAGTGACAAACTTAATATTTTTAAAAAGAAAAAGGTGTAACCATGTTTTTTACATTTAAAAAGGAAATAAAATGGAAAATAATCCAAAATAGAAGATATAATGTTGAAATATGTCCTGGAAATGGGTGTTGGATATTTTTTGAGTCAATAGTTTCCTTATCTTTTCGGTTTAACCCCTCGATATACCCATTTTTTCCTTTATCGCTATAAATACTTTTTTCTAATTTTATTATTCATTATGGTAAAATATTAAGTTGAAGTTATTATATAATATAAATTATTTTTATTTAAAATTTTTAATCCATTTTTTCAAATTCCATTTATATTAGTGGAAAAATTTTATTTGAAATAATCCAGTAGATACGATGATAAGACAATTTTTCGAAGGGAAAATGTTCAAAAGATTAAAAAGTTTTTATATAAAAAATCAATATAAAATTGATTTAAATGAAATAAATTTGATTAATATACATATAATGGAAATAAGTTTAATTTTAAAACTATATTAAAACAATATTTATGTGTTTAACTTTTTAAAACAAATGAAATCTCTTAATAAAAACTAGTCTTTTTCACTATTCATCGAAATATTTTTTTCTTAGAAAATTCTCATAAATTCACTCCAAGATAATTTTTAAATTATGATTTATAAATTGAAGTTTATTTTTTAAAATAATTTTTTTTTAAATTTGGAAAATTTAATTTTAAATTAAGAGTTCCAAAGGTGACGAAACTTCTTTTAAAAAATTAAATTTGTTGTTGTAAAATAGGATTTGATATTATATCTTGTCTAGAAAACACAAAAGAAGAATTTTAAAAATTTTATTGAATATATAATATATAAATTTAATTAAAATAACTCAAAATAATAGTTTTTTTAATTTATTAATGTAAAATTCATTTGTTTTCATAAAATTTGTTTTCTAAAAAAAAATTCCTTTATTTTCAAATAGTTATTATTTTAATTAATAATTATTTGGTAACTAAATAACTAATTTTATATACATGTGAAAAACATATAGTTTCATAATTTAGTCAATACTATTCATACACACCATTCCAATAGCTAGGTAAAAACTATCATAATATATATTAATATCTTTATAGAATTTCACATTTCATTTAAACTTAGTATTTCATGTAATGTTAGATAAAATAAGTGTTTCATGTAATGATATATAAACTTATTTTTACATGTAACATAAGATAAAATCAGAGATTCATGTAATTCATAATAAAACAAATTAAATTTATTTGAAAAAATATTTTGAAAAAATCTCAAAAGTTTTACATGTTATGTATCCATGTTTCAAAAGACACTTAAACAATATGCTTCTAGATTGGATAAGTATGTTATGTGTTGCATATTAATCTAATTAGATTTTATTTATGTTTGAAATGTATGGGTTTCTATTGTTTTTTTAGATAAGGTTTTTTTAATCATTGAAGATTAGGATGAGATAACTTTGGTGGAAACCCTAAGTATAATATATGTATAGGATAACATTATAATGTGTTTTTATTGACCATAGATAACCTAAGTTAAACCTAAGGTTTAATTTATTGAAAATATGATTTCATGATTTAATCATAAAAATAATTATTTTTCATGATCAATAACTTTGATTAATGAGGTGATATAGTCATGCTATGTATCTTGAAATGGACTGACAATAGAAAAATGAAGTTTATTTGGTGACAAGTGCGCTTAAATATTTAACTATCTTATTTGAGATTAATTATATGAATTCATTTATATAATTAAATGTATAATAATGGTAGTTTCTATCTTAAACTATTATATGTAGAGTTATAAGTAAAATATCATAATGGTATGATGATTGGAACTAAAGTTTATTTATCCTCTATGATAGAACTTTGTGGGAATGTGCTTCCTATAAATTTATTTATTCTCACTCTAGATGAATTTGATGCTATTTTAGGAATGTATGTGAATTATTTATATAAATAAAATATCAATTTATGAGAAATAAATGTCACATTTTTTATTCTAAACCAAACTATGATCATCTATTGATGTGATGATCAATATGAACATCACACATGAATTTCATCCATTATACTAGTCTTGATTGGTATTCAAAAGGGATGCTTATCTTAGATGGTTGGGTAGAAGCTCAAAATCGAAGATATAACTATTATACGAGAAATTTTTATGCGTATATAGAATATTTTCTTAGTCTTCCTATAAATCATAATGTTTAGTTTTCAATGAAACCCATACAAAGTGATATACATATTTTGAAGACTGCATATATAATATCCCTGATTGAGTTTAAGGAATTAAAGATACAACTCCTAGAGAATCTAGATATGGGATTCATTCTACCATGTGAATCAATATGGGGTGGACCAATTATTTTTGTTTAGAATAATGTGTCAATGTTAATTTTAATTAATGATCTATAATCAAACAAGATAAAAATCAAGAACAAATAGCATCTATCACATATTTATGATTTTTTAGATAAAATTCATAGAGCTCAATACTATTACAAGATTGACTTTCACTCTACAAATCATCAATTGTGTGTTAATAAGGTAGATATATCCTTTAATTCCATACATATGAGGTATAAAAACTATTGAATTATACTGATTCCATTTAGTCTTACAAATTCCCCCACTATTATAATATTATTGAATAGAGACATTTGATATTACATTTATCAGTTTGTAGTGGTCTTTATTGATGATATCCTTGTGTATTTTAAGAGAAATAAAGATCATGAATATCATATAAGTATTTTACTAATGTTTATATGGAAGGATAATATTTATGAAAAAATTTCAATGTGTGAATTTTGGACACTAAAAGTATCAATTTTGGGTCATATAATCTCAGGTGAGGGTATATCAGTGGATCCATAAAAGAAAAAACTTATTAAACCTTATCCTAAAACAACCACTATACTTGAGATCATTAGTTTTCTTGGTTGTTATTGATATTACTAGATATATATGGATAATTTATCAAATTTATCTAATCTACTGACCGTATTTTCTCAAAAGGGAGCCAGGTTCCTTTAGATCGATGGATGCGAAGAAAATTTTAAGTATTAATATAGAAGGTTATTCAGTGCACCTTTTCTAACACTATCCTGTAGTGGATGAAGGTTTTTAAACTTTAGTTATTTATCAAATAAATGATTGAGATGTGTTCTTATGAATAATTTTATGGTTATTTCTTATACCTCATGGTAATTAGTGGTTAATGAGAAAAATTACCCAACTCAGGATTATGAGTTAGCTATGGTAATTATTATCATTAATGATATGAAGGAATTATATTTATTGAGAAAGGAATGATATATATATAAATCTCATAAAATTTTAATTTATATATTCATAGTTAAAGAGTTGAATATAAACTAAATAATATTTTTGGAGCTGATGAATGATTATGAAAACTCAACACTTTAACACCTTGTCTAGGAGAACAACATGGAAGATGATTTGAGTCAAAATGATTATTCCATATTATCTATGTTGAGTTTAGAAAAAGATACAATATTTTAATATTTATATAAAATAAAACTATAAATATTTAATTTAGGGTATAAATGTTATCTTACACAAATGAATATTCAACCATTAATCCATGTGAGGATCAAAGAGGCACAAAATGAATATGTAAAACTGTTCTTGAGTTAAATATTGACTCTGATAAAATATTATGGTTCAATAACTTTGTATTTTTTCTATCCATAATAGATTTGAATAATGATTTATTGGACGAACCTTATAGATCAACATTCTCTATTCATCATGGAAGTACGAAGATGTATAGAGCTCTGAAATAGTATTTCTAGTGGGAAAACATGATATGTGATATTTTAGAATATATATCTCAGTTCTTGGTATGCCAACATGATAAGGTTGGGAGAAATAAGTCCAATGGGATGGTACACCCATTACTCATACCGAAATGGAAATGGTAAAACATCACTAATGAGGTTTTTATCGGACTCCTGAAATTTCTAAGTCTATAATACTACTCGAGTTATATCTGATCTCCCGAAAAATTCATCACAGTTCATTGAAATTAGGGAATATTAATCCCCTAAAAAACTTTATATAATATAAATTAAGGAATTTTTAAGGTTTAATATAATACACAATTTTATTTTATCTGAACAGGACTCGAGGTTTACCTCAAAGTATTTGTAAAGGATTACACAAGATTAGCATTTAGAGTTGTGTTTATGTACTGCCTATCATACATTTAAAGATGTATGGTCTGATAGAACCATTAAAACCTAGGAATATATACTAATATATTTTTTTATGGATTAAAAATTTGGTTGTGATCAACACCTTCCTTTCATTAAGTTTTCATCTAACAATATATTTCAATTGAGAATTCATATGACTTCTTATGAATCTTTTTATTTAAAGAAGTGCAGAACACCAAAATGATGGGATTATGTTAGAGAAATAAATCTATTAGGACCTAGTATAGATTAAGAAATGGTAGAGAAATTTATAACCATTCAGTAACACATCAATTCACGTTAGATTTGATAAAAAAATTATAATGACAATCATTGGTGAAATGTGGAAATTGAAATTGGAGAGAAGGTATTTTTTTGAATTTCACTAGGGATGTCGTTTATGATATTTAGAATGAAAATAAAGCTTATTCCTAGGTATATTGGAACTTTCAAGATTCTTGATTGATTTTGGATGATAACATATCTTTTTTCATTTCCACCAAACCTCTCTCAAGTTCATGATGTGTTCTATATATCTATCCTGAGTTAATGCATAATTTATCCTTCCATATTTACCAAACTCAGAGGTTTTAACAATTGATAATGAGCATTACTTTGATGAAAACCAATATAAATGTCATATTATAGAGAAAAAAGATAAAAACCTAGACTTCTCACCTTGTTGATGTTATTTGGATAAATCATAAATTCAACGAAGAAACTTTGGAACCTAAGGATGGGATGAAACAAAGATATACTCATTTATTTTTATCAAAGTAATGGTTTTTAAATGTCAAAATTAAATTTAATGGGGGTATAATATAACACTCTGAGATTTTATGATATTTAATTTCAAATAAGTTTTATTTATTTGATATCATTATCTATACGTAACACCGAGTTTAAACTAATGACATTATAATATTGAAATATTATTATTTAATGTGACAGTTTCCATCTAGCTATTTGATTTGTTGGTATAAATTTTATAAATAATTATGGAAAAAATATATTCTTTACATATGTATATAAAAAAATAATTTGTAATTAATTTATTAGAAAATAAGATAAAATAATTTTAAGGTATGTAGAGCCTTTTTTTGGAACATAGTTTTTATAAACACATTATGTTTTTATTTAAATAAATTTGATTTATCTCTATTTCTGATTTTTTTAATGATATAAAAAGATAATATTTTCATTCAAATGACTTAATTTTGATCTATTTTTTTTAGTAATAGGGTATGAATAAATTCAATTTTATTCTTAAAAACACATTTCCCTAAAAAACTATTTTCGTTGCATTTTACATTCTTATTTTAAAATGAATTTATTTAAATTATATAAGTAAAATATTCAAAAATTGATCCCATATTTGGAATTAGGAGGTTCAAATTTGGAAAATAGACAACTTTTATTTTTAGTTATTATGAATAATAACATTAATAAATATTTTTCACCTCGATAATGGTAAAACCTATAAACCATGATTAAAAAGTTGGGATAAAGAATTATAATTTCTCTAACACTTTACATTACAATATCGTATGAGTGTAGTTTAACCTGTCATGACCCATCCCACGGGGCCTGTGCCGTGACTACCCCAGGCCCACCTTCTATCGGTCAGGGGCTGTCGACTAGCACCGAAAGGAATTTTCCCTAAAACTGAGAAGGTATTGCCTTTATAACATATAACCTCACGTAACCAAGCACACAATAAGATACGAACATAAGAAAACTGTATAAACAAAAGAGTGTTGAAAGTAAAGGGGCTGGAATACAATCCCTACATTAAAGGTACAAGTACAACTGAAACAAAAAATAACTGAAGAAAGAGAAAAGACAGCTACTGGATTGTCCTCTAAAGTTTCTACCAAAAGGGTAGGTACAGATCGCCTCCTCAACACTCCACGTCCACCAGTCTCCTCTGCGTACCGACACACCGTATGGTCGACCTCTGGGCACCATTCAGTCCTGGTAATCTCAGCCTCAGTCAGCATTTTCCGTCGTCTGTATCCAACATAACAAGTTGTGGGCATAACCTGGGTAGGGGTGAGTATAATGATACTCAGTAGGGACCCCGAGACCCTCAAGGTCTCACAAAAAATTACCAAGTATAAACCACAAAGTATGAAATCAATAGATAACCCTACTTAGGTATATGCCCATACATATACCTATGTTATCATGTAATCAATCTCAATCATGAGGAAATCATAGAGATACTGACTTAGCTTACACCAGGATTTATTCTAGGGGTAATAACAAGTAACATCCCCAGTCACATCATCGAACACCTTGGATGAAGGAGATCCCCTCCTCTATCGAGTATAGTAGGCCTTCCGCGTCACACAGATGCACTTCCCACAAACCTTGGATTACTAAGGTACTCCACCTATCAAGTACAGTGGGTCTGCCACATCACACAGAGGCGCTCCCCACCATGGGTCTGTCACGTCACATAAAAGCGCTCCCCCTTGTGACTTGCTGAGGTACTCCTCTTGTCGAGTACCGTGGGTCTGCCGTGTCACACAGAGGCGCTCCCCACCATGGCCTCCTGAGGTACTCCTCCTATCGTGTACCGTGGGTCTGCCACGTCACACAGAGGTGATCCCCACCAGGGGTCTACTGTGCCACACATAGGTTCTCCCCACTAGGTCTATCAAGTTACTCCAAGCCGAAAAGGTTAGAAGTCATTATGTCTCAGCCAGCTACTAGGTTCCTGCACTATGCTCACTCTTCCCTGGGAGGATCCTCTCCAAGAGCTACTGGATGATACTCCAACTGCCACGAAGTCCCAAGAAGAAGCATCACAAAAGTCCGCCACATCATAGGTGTCTCAATGCAATAGATGCCGCATCAATTAGACGCCTGGTCTGTGAGTTATTATCCTTTTAGTCCCGGGGGCCTGGTTGGATTCGTGCTCGATCCAACCTGACCATTACTAATATTAATCCAAAACATCAGTGGGGTATACTCAAAGGGACCTTATCAATCCAAGATTTCCAGCATCTTTGACAGTTCGTCAAATGGACGTCCGGTGCCAAAGTTATCTCCAAAAGAGTGTAAATGGGTCGTAGTGGGCCCAGGTCCGATCCGACCCGGCCTAGGATGACCCGGTTCGGGTCGACCCAGCCTGATGCACTGGGTCTGGCCCGACAGAGTTCGCGAGGTGGCTTACCGCCTAGAACTTCCCCCTCAATTTCACTGGGTGCATAACGTCTTCCACGTTTCCCAGCTGAGGAGATACGTGCATGAACCGTCCCACATCATCGACCATAATGAGCAGGACATCAACGATGGGGAGACATTTACGGAGGTTCCAATAGAGATTGAGGATAGAAAGGATCGGGTCCTTCATGGGTGGTAGATACCTCTATTGCATGTTCGTTGGCAGCTTGGAAACCTCCAGGAGAGCACATGGGAGCGGGAGGCTCAGATACGTGCTCAGTACCCCACTTGTTTCCTTAGTTTGAGTTATGGCTTAGAGAGACATAAATCCATGAGGTGGGGAGACCTTAAAGACCCAGAAATTCCATGCAATGTTTTTAATTATATGGGAATTTTATGAGTCCATGAAAATTTACGGTGCGTGATTCCGAGGCCTGATGTGCCCGGAATGAATTTTTGAACTTTTTTCGGGTATGTTCAGTAAACGTGCGAGTAGGTTTTTTTAACTTTTAAACCGGTGATCAGAATTGAAATCTGAGGAAAATGTTGAACTCGCAGCACCGGTATTCACTCAAGGAGACTTTCACCTCTACGGTAGTTGGTTGAGGGTGAATGTTTTGGTGTTTTTCATGAAAGACTAAAATATAATAAAAATGTTTAACATTTTTATTTGTTGAAACCTCCCATGTGGATATTATAAAGGTGGGGACCACCTGAACTTAAACCTCAATTTGATACCAAATGTAACAACTGGGCCCCAATGATAGCATAGATACCCCACCATAACATGGTCTTTGGGTCCTCGCCAGCCAAGTACCACCAGTTGGCCCGCAAAAATGTGGTCCCCACCTTAGGGCCCACCCACCTACCCAAACGGGTCATCTGAATAATGACAATCCTCAGAGGCCAACACATGTCCTTTCTTGTTTAATTTTTCCTCACTCACACACATCCTGGGAAACTTACTAGAAGGTCACCCATCCTGATCACTACTCTAGGCCAAGCATGCTTAACTGTGAAGTTCTAATCAAGCAGGCTCCTAAAAAGGAAGGTGCACCTTATTGACATGAGCCATATCATTTATTCATTTAACTTTTTATCATTCTGGGTATCACAATCACCCCCCTTTATATCCCAACATCCTCTTTGTGGGACCTACATTTCAATAGTAAATAATTAATTAATAATTAATTATTCTTAGCAGGCCAACTTAATAATTCACTCAATATTTAATTATCCAAATTATTTAACAAGTCAAAACCCATCCACACAAACAATGATTCATTTAGATATATAACAATTTACATTTGTGTTATAATCCTCAAAACATGTTGTATAAATCCTAGATATTTAGCAACCATCTCACACAACATATTATATTTTTAAACAACACCATCCAAGATAGATTAAGGCATGTAAAAATAATACGCATCAAATGGTACCCTTGTCCAACAGTCGTAACAAACAATCAATTCCCAATATTAATTTAATGCCTAAAAATTAATTAATTAAACAATTAATTAATTAATTAATTAAATCTTATCTATTTAACCAATTATCAATTAATTAACCATTAACTATTTAACACGTAATAATTAATCCATCCATTAATTTTTACGATTTTCCAATTTATATTCCGAACACATCAAATCTTCAATATTGTCAATAATCAATAAAAGACACAATTTTATTCCAACTCATGACTTGATAATTAATTCTACAATTAATTAACCTATTACCCATTCTGACAATCCAAATCCTTTAACTATTTAATCCTATCACTTTAACCAAACCAGTAAAACATGATTAAATTCAACACATGTTTAAGTCCTCATTTATCTCATATGGGTGACATCATTTAATAAAATAAAAAGTGTCATGCATTGACATATCATTAGGGTACCAATTAATTATTACATGTTAAATGTTTAATGGTTAATTAATTGATAATTGGTTAAATAGATAAGATTAAATTAATTAATTAATTTTTGATTTAATTAATTTTCATACATTAAATTTAGATTTTTAATTTATTGTTTGTTACAACTGTTGGACAAGGGTACCATTTGATGCATATTATTTTTTACATGACTTAAGCTGTCTTGGATGGTGTAATTGAAAAATATAATATGCTATGTGAGATGGTTGCTAAATATTAGGGCTTTTTACAACATGTTTTGAGGATTATAACACAAATGAAAATTGTTAAAGATCTGGATGAATCATTGTTTTAGTGGATGGGTTTTGAGTTGTTAAATAATTTGGATAATTAAAATTTGAGTTAATTATTTAGTTGGCTTGGTAAGAATAATTAATTGGTAATTAATTATTTACTATTGAGATGTAGGTCCCACAATTAGGACTTTGTTCTCTAAAGGGGGTGATTGTAACACCCACAATGATAAAGAGTTAAATGACTAAATGATATGACTCATGTAAACAAGGCACACCTTCCTTTTCAGGAGCCTGCCTAATTAGAATTCCACAGTTAAGCTTGTTTGGCCTGGAGTAGTGATCAAGATGGGTGAACTTCTAGGATGTTTCTCAGGATGCGTGTGAGTGAGGACAAAACAAACTAGAAAGGACATGTGTTGGCCTCTCTGAATTTTTATTAGTCAGATGACCCATTTGGGTACATGGGTGGGCCCTAGGGTGGGGACCACGTGTTTTCAGGCCAACTGGTGGTACTTGGCAGACCAGGACCCAACAACCTTATTATGTCGGGGTGTTTGTGTTGTCACTAAGGCCCAGTTGTTACATTTGGTATGAAAGGGAGGTTTTAGTTTAGGTGGTCCCCACCTTTATAACGTCCACATGAGAGGTTTCAACAAATAAAAATGTTAAATTTTTTTATTATATTTTATTCTTTCATGAAAAACAACAAAAACTAACTTTCACCCTCAACCAACTACTGTCAAGGTGAAAGTCTCCTTCATTGAATATCAGTACTGTGAGTTCAACGGTGTCCTCATATTTCAATTCTAAGCACCGATTTAAATGTTACAAAAACCCACTCCCACGTTTACTGAATGTACCCAAAAAAAAGTTAAAAAAATTCATTCCGGGCACATCAGGCCTTGGAATCACGCACCGTTAAATTTTACGGACTCATAGAATTCCCATATAAATAAAAAACATTTAAATGGAATTTACGGGACTTTACATAACCATTATAATAAAATACTTAAAAATATGTCCATGTTGTTCCATTTTTCTTTGATTATGGCCATTATTTTATTTAAATAAAATAATAAGCACAAAATTTTACTCTATTGACATTAATACCTATATTTTTTTATATAAGGATAAAAATGGTTTATATTCAGTTATAATTGTTTGTTTTAAAGATAATTTTTTTCTCTATAATAGTTAATTGTTTTTCATTTTTAGTGATTGAAGAAGTAAACTCTTACACAATGTCGATATAATATTTTATTCAATTAATAAAAAAAATAAATTGAATGATTTTAAAAATATAATTGGTAATATAAGTGGGGTGAATTATTGCTTTCCAAAAATTCCTTTTATATTATATTCTTTTCAAATTCAATGTAAATGAATAGTTTCAATATTGAAATTAATGATATTTTATAATAAATAGTATTTTATTAAATGATTTTAAATTTTTAAAAACCATATATTTTTTTAAATGAATAGGATACAGTTGAAAAAATACACCAATCTCCATTTATAGCCCCTTCTCCTTTTATGATAATAGTCCTGGCTCTTAAAGAGTAGAAAAATTTATTATCATGGTAATTGTCAAAAGGGTTAAAAGTGGTTAAAAGTAAGAGATAAGGGTTAAAAAATAACCAAAACATGTAAAACATTTATTGGATGAGTGATTTTGAAGTAATCCACAATTTATATTTTACTTATCTCAAATAAGAGTCATTTTTACATGAAAATTAATTTATATTAGTTTAATTATATAATTAATTCCAAGAGTGCCCCCCTTATTTATAAAATGGAACATCATTTCCCTCATTATTCAAAAATATTTGAGACTTTTAGATTATAAAATACTTACCAAAATACCTTATTATATTCTTTCTCCATATACTATAACTTATGGTCTTTCTAAAAGTCCATCCTTTCAAGGTTTAAGGTGTATGCCAAAAAAAGTTTCCCAACAAATAAGTATAACTCTTAACTGATTGTTTTCAATTTAATTTATTCTTTTCCCTCCTCTAAATATATGTTATTAATTCTGAAAAAATAAAATCATTATATTCAATATAATTAATTATTATTACAATGATGGAATAACCATTATCAACCTCCATTAAATCTATTGAAAAAATGATAACAACACTCATGCGTACGTGTTGACTACCACTGCTATGAAGCAATGTGAATCATATTTCATTTCCAATGATTTATATTAAGGATAAATTTAATTATTATGTTATATATATTTAATAATTAATTGATAATTGATAATTATTATTTACCTTTCTTTCATTATATCTGTTGAAAAATGGAATGAATGTTCATTTATACGTATGACATACCATCTCCATGAACAATGTAATTATTTATTCTATCTATGAATTTTAAAAAATTAATATATTTTATATTTATATCAGGGATAATATTTTATATATAATGAATCCATGATTGATATAAAAGGATTGGACTTTCATAACCAAGTCACCCAGTGAAAATGAAAGAGTTAACAGAAGGAAACAATGATTTTAATAAATAATTATTAATAAAAATGTGTAGATTTATAATAACTGGATAATATATGATATTATAAGTATGTACATGATTATGGTATATAAATTTTAAAAATTCATATTTATTACACAGGTGGTTAGAGAACCTTTTAAGCGAGTGAAACTTGAGGAAAGAGTTTTATGTTATAATCTCAATGTTTACGAGGATTATTTATGATTGTGTTTTAGATGTAGATATTTCATGATATAACTCTCTATAATATCATGATTTTTTTCTCCTCTTCTAATTTCTAATGATTACATGTTTTCCTTTCATTTTCTTATCTTTACGTACTCAAGATTCCAAAATAATATTGTTAAGAAAATCTTAGCTTTATTTATCTCTTTGGTTGAAAATCATATTTCTTCTATATATATGTTTTATAAAAATGTTTTCAAGAACGAATTTACTATTATTTAATGATTTTTTAATTTCATTTTGACCATTTTTTAATTTTTGATATTTTTTTAAAAAGAATCATATGTATTTTTCTGAATGAGGCACTTTTTACCATTTTACTAAAAATATGAAAGGAATCATTGTTTTAACATACATGGAATGAACAGAGTATTTCATCACCATTTCACTCAGTAATTTGAAGATTCCTTTACTTGTTTAAAAGATTAATTTAAAATAAAATTCTTTCCATAATATATTTGTGTTTTTTGGAATTTAAATTTGTTATTTAAAAGTTAAAAGGATATTTTACTCATGAAATATTCCGATTATCAGTTAAAGGCATTTTTGATCAATTATACATTCCTTGATATTACTTATGATTTTCTGGGGTTATGATCCAATGATACTATGCACATTAATTATTTTGATGGATTATGATGATTATGACTTAAGGATGATCTTATAAAACCAAATTCTTCCCCATAGGTTAATTATGCTATGATGAACCCTTTATTAAACCCCTTTGAGTTACGTTATTTTGAATTTATTAAATGTTTATTGCACCCATTTACTTTCCATATATTATGATATGATGAATGTTTTATGATATTGCAGAAAACATAAATATGATTTTCATTTTGTTATTAACAAGATATTAATTATATAGCTCACCAATGCATTGGGTAAATATAATTATATCACGAGATAATAAGGATTGGAATGGGGAGTGAACCCAATTTGATAAGATATATTCTCCAATATGATTGTATTGGGTTTGAACCTTGGCGAAGGATATGATGTAATGGGAAGTAAACCTAATCCACTATGATAGTCTTTATAGTAATCCTTGATTAAGGAAATTATTTTCTACGATTTTGTATATGAAAAAAACTATTATATTATGATTTTTATGCTCTTATGGCTCAGATTTTTTGATTGCTTAATGATTAATTTCTTATTAAATTTCATGATTTATATCGTGACTCATGTTTCTATCTATAATATGTATGGTATGATTTTTAAATGTTCAACTCTTGTATTAAAAACCTTATTATATTTTGTAATGGATTGTTATGTTATTCATTAAATAATAATCAAATAAGATGTAATATTTATGTATGAAAAATATGGGTCACTATAAAAACCATGAGATGGTTTGTGGTTTTTATTATTTTAATATATATATATTAAAAAAACTATGTTTTTTAATTAACAAAAAACCACCCTAAATTTTTCTAAAAATACCCACCCAAACTCCCACTATTATTTAATCAAAACCCATTGATAAATAATTTCCTCCATATATATCTCTAAATCCCTCATAAGGTGTTCCCATTCTCTTTAGAAGCTTCTTCTAAGCCTTTATAATTCTACTCTCAAGGTAAGGGATTCTATCCTCTTCCATTTTATTCAAGTAAATTATTTGTACTATCCTTTTTTATTTCCAATTGTTTATGTTTTGATGGGTTTTTACACATCACTTTACTATCCTTATAATTCCCATGTAATGAGAGACCACATTTCATTCTAATTAAACCATTCTATGGATCTTTATGCACAACATTTATGTTGTAAAAATTATCATGTGATATTCAATTCTATTTTTTTGAGAATAACTATCACAATTTACACTCTAAGGTATTCACCTATATATGCCTATAATTAATTGATTGGGTACTTCTTTGTATATGACCCACACTCCTTAATTTTTTGGTTAAAAGTGATTAAATGTGTTCTTATTTTGTATGATCTATGTGGCACACAAATTCATGTACATGATATGAATGTGACGAGGGGACCAACATCATATTTTAGTCTAATGAATTTTATAATGTTTCTATATCATGAGATATCATGCATGGTGCATGTGATGTTATCCCAGTAACACTATGTTATGATGTCTCAACGATTATCCTTGACTTATGATTATAATATCATATTATTTATTGTTCCCATATTTTTATGTTTCCTTGATGTTATCATCTTATATCAGGCTTCGATGTTCATGTTTATGGTTATCACCATTTTAGTTCACCTTGATATACCTATTTAGTAACATTTGTTACTTTCATCTAGTCATTCTTTGATGATTACCTTACTAGAATTTATATCCCACCCCTTTCTTTTGTACTTATCTATGTTATCCCATATATTATTAGAAGATCAATGGAATTTAAGTACATTTTATGTTGTTTTTAAAATAATGTCATTGTGTCCATGTTTCAAGTTATTTCTATATGTATCTAATTACCCAAGGACAATATATAACATCCCATAACCCACACTCCCAAATCCAATGATAAAATCCATAACTTTTACATTCATGTTCTTGATACTGATAATTGTGACCCAAATTTTTCATCTAAACTTTATAACATCAAAATAGAATCTTAGATCAATTACACACTCGAGGACCATTTGAGTTTAGATTTTTAGAGATTTAAGAAAAACTCCAACATAAACAATTCAAATAAGCTTAGATTTATAAAAAACGGGTTTATAAAGTTGAACATCATCTCCTAATATACCCAGCTTTTCTTATTTCATATTAGGTCATCGACATCATCCTTGTGAAATTCTTCATAGACAGAAATTATTCAACATCATTCCTTAAAACCTATGGAAAATGAAACATAATAAGGGCGATCTCAGATGCTTAGGGAGGGTAATAATAAGTATTAATAAGTAAATGTAATCAATGAGCATAAGGGTGAGTAAGTATATGATGACATAATCAAAGTGCATGAGGTAATCATAAAATAACTCATACCCATCAATACCTGGATCATTAAATATGAAAACATTAAATATTAAAGAGTAATCAAAATCAATAATCATGATCCATGTGATATCAATATCGATCATTAAAAATATAATAAACTTATAAAAAACATAAAGAAACACATAAAGGTATGTTGGGATATCATTATACTTTTCACTCTTATAAATGGAATAAACATGTTGTCAACTTTCATACATTTCACTCTTATAAATGGAATAACCATACAACCGAATTCCATACCCAATGCATTGTATGGATATCACTAACCCACCCATCTTTTATATATCACAAAACCACCCATAATTAGTTTATCACATAACAACCTTTCAAATTTACAAGTACAATTGTAAAATAATCACACATAAAAGCTTTCATAAACTCATTGGAGGAACCAATAACCCAGGTCATAACTTGATTAAACCATATAAAAGAAAAGATTTTTATAAAATTCTATTTGAAACAAGATTTACCAATGAAAAATAAATAGGTTGATTAACCCGTGAAAAAATGGGTACCATAACAATCTCTTTTGAACATTATTAACCCATAGAAAAGAAATAAATTCAATAAAAATCTCTTTGAAACATGATTAACCCATGGAAAAAAATGGGTAACAAAAAAATCTATTTAAAATATGACTAACCCATGTAAAATAAATGGGTTCAATAATAATATATTTAAAATATTATAATACCATGAAAAAGAAATGGGCACCATAATAATCTCTTTAAATCAGGTCTAACCCATGAAAACGAGATGGATTAAATAAAAATCTATTTGAAACATGAGTAACCCATGGAAAAGAAATGTGTTCCATAAAAATATATTTTAAAAATGATTAACCCATAGAAAATTAATGGGTTAAATAATAATCTATTTTAAACATGAGTAACCCATGGAAAAGAAATTGGTTTAATGATAATCTATTTAGGACTTAATCAACCCATGAAAAAGAAATGCGTTTCATAAAATAACTTTGAAATAATCAAAATAAATTCAAAGAAATAGTGGGGATAGTATCAATAAAAAATAACCACAAAGGAGGCTTAATAAAAACAAGGGTTGTTGACATTGATGAATGGAGATACCCATAGAATATCTTTAAAACATTCATAAGGAAAATAATCTTTAAACATCCCAAAGTGTCCCATACTATCTGGAAACATTTAAATTATAACCCCCATGAAAAAGTAAAATTAAATGAACTTATAATTTCATGATAATATTGAGATTCATGATACATTATATCAAAGTATAAGTATATACACCTCATAAAATAATATTTCTATATAAGATAACAAACATATCAAAGAAGGCAATTTGTGACAAAAGTCCATTACCGCTTTGGTAACATTGAAAATATGAAATCCATAAAAGGGAGATCATAAAATAGAAATTTAAAACCCAATAACAATAAGGATAATAATCATCAAATACATTCATGGTTATTAGATACACCAAAAAATAAAAATTAGAGGCGAATATTGAATAAGTCTCACAGAAATAAAAGTGAGACTTGAAATCCACTCAGAACTGTGGTAACATCTGAATAAGAAATCTCAAAAGTAATAATCATGGCATTAAATATTTAAATACCATGAAGTTAATATAATTCATTATATAATATATCAAAAGGGGTAGTATACACTCAGCACAAAATAAATAAGTGGTGATTACGATATAAGCCTTATGAAAGTAAAAGTGAGACAAGTATCCCTTACAAAGATTGTATCATTGAAGTGAGAATAAATCAATGACATAATTATCTATAAAAAATATAAAAAATGGAAATACATTATAATAAAATAATATATCATTTCACACATATGCTTTTCATAACATAACCAATGAAATAAAATTTTAACCAAATGAATAGAAACTGAGTTAAGAAATCCCTTACATTGAGTCTGATTTGTTAGGATTGTCCTTTATTATCCTGAATAATAAAAATATTTTAATTATTTACTTGTTTAATAAACTTTTATAATTTTATCAGTAATTTTATTTCACTTATAAACAATTTATATACAATTACATAATAAATAATGTTTAAGTTGGATATTTTGACCATATTCAGCTTATGTGTCAAAATTGACTTTGATAGGCCAACTATGATCATTAAGGTCATTATTAAAATATCTAAAAAATAATAAATATAAAATAATTATCAAATTTATACATTAATTATACTTTTAAAACAAATCATGAATTATTTTTATGAAAAATGAACCGACGTTAGAATCATGGAGATAGTAGACCATACAAACACATGAGTAACATTATCATTTTTCAATGATCATTATGGAATGAAGGTAAGTAAAATTTATATTTCCACAATGATAATTATATCATAAATACCATTTTATTTAATAATATATACTTATATATAAAAATTATTGTGATGTAAAAGTAATTAGACCGCATTGAGGAGGTAGTAGTCTACACGTCCATGAACGACATTGACACTTTTTAGTGTGTGAAAAGGGTAAAAAATAAAATGATATAGTATACTTAAAAAAAGGTAATTATTTAATTAATATAATATATATTTGATTTATATTTCATGTTTTTATTAAAACCATCCTTAATACATTCTATGTAATGTGTGAATGTATCACATTGCTCTGAGGAGGCAGTAGTCCACACATCCTCAAACGATGTTATCATATTTACACAAAATGGAAAGCAAGAAGGTATATGTTATATAAAAATTGATGAAGTATTAATAAAACATAAATATAATAAATAAAATATAAAAATAGTACGTCTATCATAATTATCAACCATGATAGGTGGTAAATGAAAAATGAATGACATTGTTTCGCGAGGTGGCAGTCTGCCATACACATGAATGGTAAATTCGTTACCCATTTGATGGAAGTGTGTGTAGGTGTAGGTCTAACCATTAACATAAAAACATATTAGTATATTTAGAATACTTATTTTATTATAAAATCTTGTAATTATAATAATTTAATGGGTGGATAAAGAAATAACACATAAATTCACATTGAATAATGTTACCCATTTTTCGGGTAACTCCTTTTGGTTTGCACCAAAGAGATTCCTTATTTGGGTTTATTACCAAATAATGGAATATAAATTTAGTGGATGAATTTTGGGAGATTATTTGGGAAGGGTTTTGATGATCCAAAGGTCTTGATTGGTGTGAATAAATGTGTGAGTGTGAGTACCTTTTTATAGTGGAGGGGGAGTGACTTTCTTCAAAATATAAAAACATAAAAAATAATGACAGGTATCTCTTATATAATATGCATAAAATAATGTTACCAATTTGATAGAATATATTATATAGTCTAATAATTTCCATTCAATGGGGTTTTATAAGTTTATAGGTCATTTTACCACCTAAGATTAATGTTTAACCACTAAGTAAACTCATTTTTACCTTAATCACTATAATTAAACTTAATTACATTCACTAATATTTTTGGTAAAAAATTAATTTTAAATTATTATATATTATAAATTATGATTATTTTAAATATTAAATCCATTTTTATAAATTATAACATTAGAAGTGGCATAAGTTAATATAAGGACCAGACCTTATTACATTACATAATCATGAATTTTAGTCCAGAACACACTTCCATTCATATTGAGGATATTTTAAAGTTTAGAGTTGTAAAGAATTGGGATATAACACATACATATCATTCAAAATTTATATAGAGTAGATACCACAAAAACAATTTTCTTTTCTTCCAAAATATAAAACATTTCAAATAAAATATGTTTTCTTTGAAAAATATTGATAACATTTAACTTGGATTCATTCTTTGTATTAAAAATCCTTATATACTGTGAAAATAATTTAAAAACCTGAGATGATCACAAAAATCTCAGTAAGTGATACAAAAAGAAGGAAATAAAACATTAGTACATGAATACTTGTGACGTATGAAATCATTTTCAAAAAGGCATTCTTGTCTCCCATATAAACTTACTTTGTGAAAATTGAGATTTTAATGTGACTTCTAAAAAACATAAATAATATAAATATAACCATAAAGGTATCTTGGTGCACTACTTACATAATCTTGTAACCCTCTTGGCTACCTTATAATTTATAACCCTCACGACTACCCAACAATTTGTGTAACCATTGCAGTTACACTTGGAGTAACCATACGACCGACCTCCAACTTACACATACCAAATGAATTGGATGGATATATAGGTCCAAAACTTCATCATAAAAAATTAAAAATAAATTTAAAACAATCATATAACATGAATACTTTCATAAAAACATTTCTTTTGAATTTCGTAAAACTGAATTTTAAAATAGGTTTTCAAAAGAAAGGTCCCATATAAATATCATATAATTGAATTTAGACTTAATATAGTGGATAGAATATGTATATACACTATAAATATACATAATTAAACAAAATATAAACAAAATTCATCTCACAAAAAAATTTAATACCACATAAATAATGAAGTAGAATGTTAACCCAAATAATGGAAACCAGGTTATGAATTCCCTTACCTCAGGTTTGTATTACCTAAAAATTGTTTAAAAATAATGTATAATGGTTAAAATAGTGTTATAAATATCTTTTAGAAACATTTTAATCTTTATAAAATCTTATATGATCATTTCATAACATCATTTCACCCATTAATTATTAGTGTTTTGTTCCTTCTATTGTTTCAGGTGCATTCTTTACATGATTTCCATAGCCGGTTTGTATTTTATTTTCTTATCGTATGAAAATGAAATTAAATAAGTGGAATGAAATTGTATTAATATGTTTACAGATTATATAATTATACCATAAATTATTTTTTTATCATATATGATGATGAATCATTAGATAAAACATTAATGATATTTGTTTAGATCATTTTTGGCGCTTCCTTGATAATAATGAAGTTGTTTCATTGTATAATTTAATTTCATGCATATAAGATAATTACATAACATAAAATAGATTACATAATAAAAATAAAATTATATTTCAACCATTAAAATGGTTTCATGATCATGTTTAAGGATGTAATAGAAATTTAAAACACATCATCCACGATTTTGGTAAATCGGCCCATCGCGAATGGTGTTTTTATTTTTAGAAAAGAGGGGAGGAGAGGAAGGAAGATGATGAATATTTTACATGAACATGATAAAATAAATAATATATAAGATTATCAAGATTTTATACCTCCTAGATAAGTTTAGGTAAATAGAGTATAATAAAAGAAAGGAATTGGAAAGAAAATACATGAAAAAGGAAGAGGACTCTTACCTCTTGATCTCTTCTCCTTGAGATCCTTCTTAAAGCCTTTGGTTTTGGAATTTTGGTGAGACCATAAGGTATTTTATGTGGGGAATATCATTGGGAAGATTATTTGGTATAACTTAGAAAATTCTCAAGGCTAGAGAGGTGTGAGAGGAAGGGGGGAATGGGGGTGGAATTTATAGTGGAGGAGAGGGGGGACTTTATATTATCTTAGTCATTATTTTAAGTTTTTTGTCCAAGACTACGAATGGTCTTAATTCATGAAATAAAAATAATAAATATATAATTTGAGTTTGAAAAAAGTGGGATTAAATCAGCTATGATATAAAAAATAGTGTATTTAACATATAATTTGGATATACGGTATTTTACCGTATTTCACAATTCATAAAAAAATCAATAATTTTAGAAAAATCCCAAAAAATCACCCTAACCATTTTTTGACGTGTATAATTCAAAAAAGAACTCAATTTTTATAAATTAATTTTATAAATATTATTAATTTAATTTTTAAATAAAATCATACTTTATTAAAAAATTAACAATTTTAAATCTATAACTGCTTTTATATCACATTGTAAAATTAACCAAGATGTAATTATTTTAAAGCCTTATGAAAATAAAATAATAATAATATTTACTACTCATTAGGGTCATATTACTATTCATATTACTATTGATAAGGGTATATTAATGTTCACAAAAAAGAACAGGTTGGTTCTATCAGACTCCAAATAACATAGTGATCACAATCGTAGATGATCATTTTTTGAAATTCAAAATATAGAAGTGGAAAAATTATGTTTAAAGGATAGTTATAAATATATACATAAAACAAAGTTTTATTCATTTCAATTTATTTTTATAAAATATTGGGGTGTTATAATTAATTTAATACTAATCCCGCAGACAGGATGACAAAGTAGAGTTTTAAAGTGAAGTTATTTAAAATATTGCTATATTTTTATATCTAAAATCACTATGAGAATTATTAAAATCATAAAAATTGTATTAAATTATATAATATTGTTCTAATTATACTTTAAAACAATTTAAAATATAATCTAATGCTAAAAAGTATTTTTATGAAAAACCAGTTTTCAATTAAAATTTGGTGTCATTCACTATTCAACAAAATATGAAATTTCTAAGAAAAATACCAAAAAGTATCCAAAAATAATATTTTTATATTAACCTTTTAAAAATTAAGTTTATTTTTTCAAATAAAAATTACTAAAGTTTCAAAAATTATATTTCAAATAGGTACGACATTAAAAGGCAGTAAAAATGTCTTTTCAAAAAATATATAGCTTTTTTTGCTTTAAATAAGATTTATTATTATCTTAACCCTATAAAAATTATTGGATGAATTTAAAAATAATTTATTAAATATATTCCATAAAAATTTAATTAATATATTTCACTAATAGTGATTAATTTAATTTATCAAGATAAAATTCCATTCTGGTCATAAAAATAGTTTTCATAAAATCACATCATTTTTATTCAATTGGTCTTTATTATCATTTCAAATTAATTAGAAACTAGTGAATTCATTTTATAAAAATTTGTAATATATGATTTCACAATTTAGTTAATCGTATTGATTCCCACCATTATAATGGTTAGGTGATAACTATTCTGTTAAATAAATAATATTAATCGCATACTATTGTCTGGTAAGACTTGGTCTTGTGTGTAACATAATTCATAAAAGAAATTTTATGTTGAATGAAACACAAGATAAACATATTGTTTCTTGTGATGAAATAAAAACTATGTATTATGTGTAAAAAAATATATTAAATAATTTAAATTAATTTGAAAGGATATATTTCATAAAATATTAGGATGTTACATCCTAACCCTTTAAAATGAATTTCACCCTTTAAATTAATATTGGTTATCAAATGATTCACATTTCTATAATTCATTTATTTAAAACCACAACGTTCAAAGTGTAAATAAAACAACCTCTAAAAAGTGAATGTTTGAAACATAAAGATCATCAGAAGTTGCGGATAACTAGGATTCTAAAAAGGGAGAATATTAGTAAAAAATTAATAGATGAATTTGGAAGGGTAAATAAATTATTATGATATAATATAGAGTGATAGAGAAAATGGTCAAGAGGAAGTTAATTAATAAAAAACCAAATTCCAAATATATGTAGACAAGGTAATTGATATCTTTAGAAAGATGGTAATAAGATAAAATTTTGTTTCAAGATCATTTTCCTGAAATTAATGAATTATCTTACCATCTAGTCCAAGTGATAAAAAATGAAATATAATTACTTGATGAGTATAATCTCATCCTTTAGTTAATTTTCACCAAAATATCATCTTTTTCTTTAAAAAATGAGTACTCAAGATGAATTTTTTATTCTCAAAGAACTAAAATCAACCTTTTTAAGACCACATAATCAAAAAAGGGATTGTAAAGCTATTCTACCTATCTTAAGAAATTAACCAAAACCAAAATGGTTAGAACATGGCATGATAATTCTCAAAATGAATAAACCTTCGTATGAAACATTAATATTCAAGAGTAATACCCAAAGTTAAAACTAAATTATTCCATAAATAATTATACATAAAATTCATCAAAATTTATTGAATAAGTTTGAAACCTAAAGATTAGAAGGATTTGATCATATATTCCTCCAAGATAAATCAACCATTATTATGAAAATAAAATCCCATATGTTTATTTAATAAACACAATAATTACTTACAAAAAACATTTCATGCTAATTATAATACCATGTAGGCCATTGGTAGTACATGAAACCCTTATTGTCCTTCGGTCATAGGTTCAAGCCCCACCACCTATTCTAATGCGACGAGTTATCACCGAGCATACATATTTTCATTTTTTCTTTAAACATGAAAAATAATAGCTCCATAAAAACACTTCATTTTGATCATACGGGTTAAAAATAACTCATCCCAAAAATCATCTCGAAAAATTTCATTAATAACATTGTTATTTTTACTATATAAAACCCTTAAATGAGTTGTTTAAGACTTCTAAATTGTGATCAAACTTAATCTTACAGTCCTACGTTGGTATCCATAACTATTAAGGTAACCTAAAATGAAAACATCATACTATAAAATGTTATCTAAAATGAACTTTTATGGAAAATATAATAACCTAGGACCCACACTTTTGAATCCTATGCTGAAATCCAGAAGTTTTATATTCATGTCTTTGATGTCGATAATTGTGACCCAATTCTTTCATCTAAAATTGACAACATCAAAATGGAATCTTTGGTAACTTACATACTAGAGTACATTTTAGGTTTATAGTTTTAGATATTTAGGAAAAACTCCTATATAAACAATTCACATCAACTTGGACTCATTAACAACAGGTTTATAAAGTTGAACTTCATCTACCTCTAGACCCATATTTTTATATTTCACATTAAGTCATCAAAATCGTCCTTGAGAAATCATTTATAGGAATAAATTGTTCAACAATATTCATTAAAACCTGTGGAAAAGGAAACACAATAAGGGTGATCCCAAATGCTCAGTAAGGGTAATCATAAACATTAACAATTAAATGTCATCAATGAACATAAGAGTGCATAAGTTTATGTTGAAATAATCATAGTGAATGAGTGAATCATAAAAGAACTTATACCCATAAATACCTCAATCATCAAATAAGGAAGCATTGTAAAATAAAGATTCATCAAAATAAATAATCATGATCCATGTGATTTCAATCAAGATCATTAAAATAATTATAAACCTATAGAAATAAAAAAGAAACACATAAAGGTTCCTTGGGAAATCAGTATCCTTTTATATCTTACAAAATGAATAACCATGCGGTCAAATTCCATACATGTCACTCTTATAAATGGAATATCCACATAGGTGACTTCCATACCCAATGCATTAGAGGTATATCAAAAACCCACCCATACTTGGTATATAATAGAACCACCCACCACTGGATTATAATGTAGAAACCCGTTGAATATCTAATTACCATTGAAAAATAATCACACATAAAAACATGCATAAACTTATTGGAGAAACCAATAACCCAATTCATAACATGATTAAACCATAGAAGAAATGAGTTCTTTAAAAATATCTTTGAAATATGATTAACCCATGTAAAAGAAACAATATCCATAGAAATCTCTTTGAAGAGTGATTAACCCATGGAAAAGAAATGGGTACCGTTACAATCTCTTTAGAACCTGATTAACCCATGGAAAAGAAATGAGTTTATTAAAAATATCTTTAAAAAAGGATTAACCTATGGAAAATAACTGGGTACCATAGCAATCACTTTAGAACATGATTAACCCATATTAAAAATGGGTTTAATAATAATCTCTTTGAAAAATGATTAACCTATGGAAAATAAATGGGTACCATAACAATCTATTTAAAATAGGTGTAACCAATAGAAAATAAATGGGTTAAATAATAATCTCTTTGAACCATAAGCAACCCGTGGAAAAGAAATGAGTTCCATAAAAATATATTTGAAACATGTTAACCAATGGAAAATAAATGGGTTAAATAAAAATCTCATTGAAAGATGAGTAACTCAAGGGAAAGAAATGGGTTCTATAAGAATCTATTAGGGATATAATCAACCTGTAAAAAAGAAACAGGTTTCATAACAATCTTATTTAAACAATAATAATACATCCAATGAAAGAATGGAGATGGTATCAAAAGATATCCCCAGTGGAGGAAAAGTAAAAAAAAAAGGTTTTTTTAACATTAATGAATGTAAATTCCCTTAAAATATCATTAAAACATTCATAAGGAAAATAATCTTTAAACATCCCAAAGTGTCCCATACCACCATGATTTTTTTTATTATAATACCAATTAAGTAATAAAATTAAATGAACTAAAAATATAATGAGAGTAACGATATTCACTATACATAATGTAAAATGATATATATACACACATTATTATATAATATAGGTGTATAACATAACAAACATCTCAAAGAAGAAAATTTGTATCAATAATCAATTATTGCTTTGGTAGCTTTGAAACTATAAAACCCATAAACTTAAGTATAAGAATAATCAAAATAAATTCATGGATATTAGATAGACCACACAACAAAAATAAGTGGTGAATATGGAATAAGTCTCATAGAAATAAAAGTGAGACTTGAAATCCCCTTACAACTGTAGTAACATCTAAATTAAAAATAAAAAAAGTAATAATATTAAAATGAAATATTTAAATAAAATTAATATAATATAATTCATTATAACATTTATCAATATGTGTATTAGATGTACCACACAAAATAAATAAGTAGTGATCACGACGTATGCCTCATGAAAGTAAAAATGAGAAAAGAATCCCTTACAAAGATCGTATCATTGGACTAATAATATATTAATGGAATAATTATGAATGAAAAATTTAAATCCAAATTTTTTTTTATAAATAAAATATAATACAATCATAGGTAACTTTAGACATATTCTTCGAATAACATTACCAATGGCATAGAATTTTAGCCCAATGAATAGAAATGGATTTAAGAAATCCATTATCTTGAGTCTGATTTTTCATGATTTCCCTCTATCAACCTAAATAATAAACTAATGTTAATAATTTAATTGATAAATAGACTTTTAAAGGTTTATTAATACTTTTATTTAACTTATAAACAAGTTATATAGAATTAATTAATAAATACTGTTTAAGTTAGATGTTTTAACCATAGTTGGCTTATGCGTCAAAAAAGACTTTGATAGGTCGACTATGGTCAATAAGGTAATTATTTACATACCTATATAATAATAAAAATTAAATAATTATCATATTTATACATAAATTATACTTTTATAACCAATCATGAATAAGTTTTATGAAAAATGAACCAACATTACCATCAAGGAGATGGTAGGCCGTACGTACGCATGAGTAACATTTTCATTTTTCATTGATTATTATGGAAAGAAGGTATGTAACATTTATCTTCATAGAACTATAACTATATCTGAAATAATATTATATTTAATAATATATACTTATATATAAAAATTCATGTAATTTAAAAGGAATCACATCGCGTCGAGGAGGTGGAAGACCACACATCCACACATGACGTTATCACTTTTTTAGTGTGTGAAAAGGGGAATAAAGAAAATGATATATTATAATTATAGAAATTTAATTATGTAATAAATATAATTTATATTTCATTTATATAACATACTTTTATTAAAACCATATTTAATAAATTCCATGTAATTTTTGAGTGTATCACATCACTTTGAGGAGGCGGTAGTCCACATATCCAAAAATAATGTTATCATACTTACAAAAAAAGGAAAGAATGAAGGTATGTTTAATATAAAAATTACTAAAGTATTAATAAAACATAAATATCCTATATATAATATAAAATAGTGTTTCTATAACAATTACCAACCATGATAGGTGGTAATGGAAAAATGAATGACATTGTTTCGTGAGGCGGTAGTCTGCTGTACACATGAAAGATAATTTCATTACCCATTTGATGGAAGTGTGTGTAAGTGTAGATATAAAAATTTACATAAAAATCAAAATTATATTTAGTATACGGATTTTATTATATAATAATGGAATAATAATAATTGAATTGGTGGATAAAGAAATAAAACATAAATACACGTTGAAGAATATCAACTCTTTTTCAGGTAACTCCTTAAGGTTTGCATGAAAGGGTTTCCTTAGTTAGATTAATTCCCAAAGTGAAGATTCTAGGGTTAGGGTAGGGATGTTGGGAGATTATTTTTCATGGTTTTTATGAGCAAATTATATTTATAAGTATGAATAAATGGGGTAGGGTAGGTGCCTTTTTATAGTGGAGGGGGAGTGAAATTACTATAAATATAAAAAGGTAAACACTATTTAGAGGTCTCCTTTACATAACGTGCCTAAAATAATGATACCAATTAGATATAATAGGAGATATAGTCAAATAAGTTAGATAAAATGGGTTTCTACATGTTTCTAGGTCGTTTGGAGCCTTAAGAATAATATTTAACCACTAACTAAACTTATTTTTACCTTAATTGCTGTAAATAATTTTAATTACTTTCACTAATAGTTTTTTTTGTAAAAATCTAAGTTGAACTCATTACAAATTATAAATTATTATTAATAAAAATTTATAATCTATTTCTCCAAATTATAATCACATAAGTGGCCGAAATTAATTAAAAACTAATTTTATAGAAGGGTCGACAAAGCAAGTTTTTAAAGTGAAAATGTTTAAAAGATTGCTATGTTTTAATTTCTAAAATAATTTAGAAAATGAATACAATTTCCTAGATTGGATTATATTATATGAAATTTATCTAATTATACTTTAAAAACCAATCAAAAATATAATTTAACATAATGAATTATTTAGGCGAAAAAGAAGTTTTCAATTAAAATTCAATGTCTTTCACTATTCATCAAAATATGAATGTTCTCAGAAAAATACAAATAATTAACAAAAAGTAAATTTAAATGTCACAATTTAAAAAATGAATTTTATTTTTTCAAAAAAAAATTATAAAATTTCAAAAAAAATTATTTCAAAATAGGTATTCAATTTAAAGGCGGTAAAACATCCTTTTAAAAAAATATATAGCTTTTTATGCTTAAAATTTGATTAATTATCATCTTAAACCAATAAAAAATATTGGATGAATTTTAATTTTTTTATTAAATATATATAATATAAATTTTATAAATATATTTTTCTAATAATGATTAATTTAATTTATTAAAATAAAATTCTATTTTGTTTATAAGAATAGTTTTCATAAAAATATATCCTTTATATTCAATTAATATTTATTTTCATTTATATTTAATTGGTAACCAATGAATTAAATTTATAAAAATGCGTAAACTATGATTTCATAATATAGTTAATCATATACATTCCCTTTATTCCAACAACTAGGTGATAACTATTATTTTAAATGAATAATATTAATGTTATATTGTTGTCCGGTAAGACTCAGCCGTGTGTGTAAAATAATTCATACAAAGGACTCGATGTTGTGTGCTGAAAAATATATATTTTCTGCCGCATGTGATGCAATATAAACCATTTGTTTCATGTAACATAATCTATTAAATAATTTAAATTAATTTAAAATAATACATTTTATAAAATCTAGGATGTTACACACTAGGCATATCAGTCTTTTGGGATTATATTATGTGTGTAATTATATAATAAATCATAAAATTAAGTGTATAAAAGATATGGATTTTCCTATCCAATGCCTCATTAACATAATGACAATAACAATCCATTAACTAACACTAATGATTTCACCTCACTATATTCACACATTTAATGATAGTTGATTTATCCATAATAAGTAATTAACATATAACGATGAAAAAATAGGTACAACAAGGAAAACAATAATAATATAATGATTCATATATAAAAACCAAATATATAATTATGGTGGAAATAAATACCCCTCCCCAAAATCATCTTTTAGGAATAAGACATACCTAACACCAAATCAATATAAGATAATATTACATCCATCTAACAAATATAATTTATCATAATAAAAATTGTAAGAGAAAATCAACAATATGAATCATTATCAAAAAAATCTGAAGCGTATTAATTAATCATATCTATATATGTGTAATAAAAATCTATATCACAAAAATATTCATAAAAAACCAGTAAAATTGTAATCCCATATACTTTTTATATTAATCACAACATCTACACTATAGCTACATATACCAGTAAATTCAACTCTAACCAGCCATAATAAAACCCCACTCATCATCTAGAAAACCACCACAACTTTTACCCTAGAAATTTTATCCTTTCTAAACTCCCATCATATTAATGAAATATAATTAAGATTACAATAACAACTAAAAAAAATTAAAATTATGTTCAATATATAATCACCTACTAATTTGTTTATAGGAATAAAATCAATTTTCAAATCAATATTAAAATTCATTTTACTATTAATTTCTTATTACCATCTATGTAAATTTACCTCATTATATAATACACAAAATTAGCCCTTGTTGCACAAATATATATTATTTGTCTATTTTTGTGTGAATTTTTATGTGTTACTATGACTCCTGTGGTAATAAAACTATTAAAACCGAAATTATATAAATTGGAGAATTTTGTGACATGTAATTATACTAATAGACAATATTGGAGATTAGAAAGTAATATAATTTTTTTTTGTTTTTGTAAATAATGAATTTCATGGTGATGTTATAGATTTTTTATGAATATATTAAAATCATATTTTTAGACGAAGTATTGAGGGAAACATACATTTTATTTTAATTGGTATAATGTTTTAGAGAACTTTATAATAAGATAGTGATGATTTTGAAGTGTTTGTATGTGTGTCACACCCCATATTTTAAAATTATTTTATTTTATTTCTTCTTGGATTAAGTTAGCCTCATCGAGGTTTGGGTTGAGTGCTGGTTTAAATTTTTTGATGTTTGATGATTTTGGTGGGTTTCAAACCGGTGCGCAAGCATCGTAGGGTTGGTAGTAACCGCATAGTCAACCCAGGTGCCCGTGCAGTTTCCTAATGTTTAAAATAAATAAAATTTTGAAGAATTAAAACAAATTAAATGTTTGGATTTTAATAATAATAATATTGTTTTGTAGATAAAAATATTATTATTGAAGGTGTTATTATTATTATTATTTTATTAAAATGGTCATTGATATTTTTATTGTTAAAAAAATGTAATAAATATTATTATGTTTATAATAATAATAAGAGTTTTTTAAATAATATTTTATTGTTATTAAGGATAAGAATGTTTTATTAATAAGAATGTTTTATTAATGTTTTAATATAATAATAATGTTTAAATAATATTTAATAATAACAATAATTAGTATAGTTATTATAAATAAAATATTGAAGAAACCCTAGGGGTGAGACCCCCATATTTTTCTCACATGGCACTAAACCCCCTCCTCCCCTGCTCCCTTATGCACGTGTAGCCCCCAACACATACCCCCCTCTCTCACCAACCAACTCCCCTCCTGACACGACGTACTCCTAGTGGCCCTCTTATTCTGGCATGTGGCCCCCTCTTGGTCTGACATCCTCCTACTCACTGACACGACCCCCTATGCCCTCCTACTCACCGGCGCGATCCCCCACACCATCCTGATCAGTGGAATGAGCCCTCCAGTCTAGAGGCCTTATCTTCAGCGGTTGTCCCTCTTTGCGAAATAGTCGGCCTTCCCTATTCCCCCTCTGGTACGAATCCCACATTTTTAGTGTTTTTCTTTGAAGAGTTTCCTTTACATTAAAACCCAATTTTTTGGGAGGTTTTTATTTGTGCCGTTTTGTCATTTTCTAGGGTATATGATTGGTCAACAATACGTTGTTCTTAATTTCGTTAAGGTTCCATCACATTCGCAGGAGTTGATGTTGGTGTTCCATGATTTTTCTTCCAATTTTAATCCATTTGATTCTTGAGTTTTATTAATTGATGTTCAAATCATGTTTCACACCATTATTATAACCCTAGTTAATTAATGGTAGCATTATCTTGTTGGTAGATTTGACTAAAAATAGGTGTTATGATTTTTATCTATTCAATCCCATGAATATTCCAAGCCAATTTGGTCTGAATAAATGTATTTATCTTGAAATGGTATTGTTGGATGTTTTGAGTGATGTTTTCTTGTAGAAACATATTATATAACTTATTTTACTTACATTTCTTGGTTTTATAGAACTCTATGTTTTTGGTAAAATGGTTTATTGTGTTAGTGGAAGGTGTGTGTGGGGTTTCTTAAAAAATGGTTGGGAAAATTCGACTTGTTCTATTCCATTAGATGTGGGAACATCCATGGATGCATGGTGTGTACCCATGGATTGGCCTTCAAATGATGATGATATTTGGAGTGGTTCTTTTATTGAACCTTGGTTTTCTAAAATGAGATCCTATATCCTATTTCCCTCTCTTTTGATAAACAGTTCCATTGTTTTCAAAATAACTTAGGTTTGTTTCAAAACTTTGAGGAATGTTTGATTTGTTTGGAATTTGAAAAAAGGAAATTGTTTCTTGAAATGGCCGAATGCCTCTTTGGCACCTTCAAGTGTGTTGTGGATGTTTTCAATTTAGTTTTTTTCTAAAGTTGATTTGAGATAAATACCCATTTGGAAATTATGACGTGTTTGGGTGTTCCTTTGAAACTTGAAGGCCATTTGGATAAGGCATAGTGAAAATGAGATTTTATATGGTTGAAAATTGATTTTGATATGTTTCCTTTATTTTTGGTAAATGGACCCTGGATGGGAAAAAATAAAGGCCCGTTTGGAATTTTGGAATGGATTTTTTGGAAAAACCTTCTTGGGTTTGGTCCCTTGCCTAGTTAGTGAGCTATGATATAGTAGTTTCCTTAGTATAGGACACTTAATTACACAATGAATTCTTGATGGTAGGGAACTACCCTTGGGGTGGCTGGGGTGGTGCCGGCTGGGTGATGTGTATGTGACTTGTATGTGACTTGTTGTTTGAATTATTTGAAACAACCCATTACAAAAATACATGGGAACCTAGAAAAACAAATAGGTTTATTGAGAATGATTTATTCACTAGTTTAGATTATGTAATGGCTAGTGGACCATAGTAGGTGGTTATTTTTTCATAATTGCTACAGGATCGGGCCCCTCGACTAGGCCAGGTTGGGAGACGGTCAGGCGTTAGGGTGTTATGACATCATTGAGTAGAGAATGACTTTAGGATGAGTCAAATGTATAGTATGTTATGGTTCTCCTCTGAGTTCCTAGTATTTCCCATGTTTTCCCATTATGAGTACTATTAGAACCGCTCCCTTACTATATATAATCTTGTTCTTTTTACCTGGTTATGGTTTTTTTGGGAAAACTGTTGATGTGTGATTGGTTGAAAATAGATTTCTAAGTATATGTTTTTAAAGAGAAATATCAACCTGAATTTTTTTTATTGTTCCTTGTCTTAAATTATGAGGGAAATGGAGCATGTTCTTTGTTTTTAAATGAAATGTGTGTATAAATATATATTTTCATAAATTTATTTCAAATTAGTGTTAATTGAATTTATTTGGTAACAAAATGGAATTGATTCTTTGGTGGTTACCTACTGAGCTATTAGCTCGCACCCTACCCATACCACTTGATCTTGGTATACCCAAGCTATTTTGTAGGTTCAACCTTTGTTCAAGTTTCCTAGTAGGTGGTCATTTTTGGAGCATAGATGGTCTTATGGTTGGTGGTGACCAAGAGGTCACATGGAGATCACGTTGTGGTGGTTCAATTTGTTCATTTAAGTTTCAGTTCTGTATCTTAGTATTCATCCTATTGAGTGTATTTTGTAAATAAATCTATTTATAATTTTCATCTTAGGTTCATTTGTTCGTGTTGTTGTGTGTTTATTTTATTCGATCTATTTATCTAGTCTTGGTTATTTGTTTTGGGCTTAAATCATTCCCAAATGTATGTTTTGATTTCTAATACCAGTTTCCAGCCCAGGTGGATTTGGAACACCCTTCGGGCATATCATGGACCGGCTCGGGTGACTGGTTCAGGGTCAACCCAGGTTGGTTTATGAAAAAATGTTATCAGAGGGGGCCCTCAATATTTTGGGGTGTTTGATACATGGAGATTAATATTTTTGTGGCTCTGGAGATAGGTTATGGGTCAATTCTTGATCACCACTGATCATGATGATACTTGAGTTACCAAGGGTAGTTCTAGTTTTGAGGATTTTTCTTTTCTTTTTGTATTGAGGGATAACAATAGAGGTGAATCGGAGTCACACTAATGCCCCACATAGGGCAGTAACCCCTATGGAGCTAGGTTCCCAGTTCAAGGTCCTCTTAGTGTTGTGTCTTACTTGGGATGTGTCCCACTACCATAAACTGGTGTTAGGAGTAAGCACCAGTTCCTCATTTCTGGTTAGTTTTGTCTATATTGTGTTTCATTTTGGTTTAGGTTAGTGTAAGTATGTTAAAAGTGAAAGTGGATTTTGAAATGGGAAAATAGATTTAAAAATAGAGGTGTTTTTCTTTAAATGGTTTTAAATTGGTGAAATAGAGGTTTTTGGAAAAGTGATTTTTTCTTGTGTTTTCATATGTTTGTATTATGAGTATGTTACCCTTGGATTAGGGTGTTGCTTTTGGTTGTGTTTAAGCTTGTTTGATATTTCAGGCCAGTTGTATTGGATCGGGGTGTTTCTTTTGATTGAGTTTTGGCTTGATGCTGATTTCTATTATGTTTATCATGTTGATCTAAATATTCCTCCAAGAAATGCCACTAGAAGTTGTTTATGAGTCATGCCCAATTATAGTTTCTATCAATTGTTTCTTGTTCTTTGAGGTGTTTAGGGTCTATTAGGGGAAGTGAAGCCGTTTTAGGGGAGTAGAGCATGTCTTCAGGTAGTTGGGACTCCCGATTTTGTTAGAGTTAGTATTGTATTTGGTTTAGTGGAGGGTTTATCCTTAGACCAGTGGAGGTGGATGTATCATCAGATTTGTTGTTAGGATGATGTGGGAGGTGTTTAATTCTGTCTTCATCCAATGGATTATAGCCGATGAGGTGAAGAAAAAAAGATGTAAGATTCCATCTATAGTTAACAAGGCCAGTGGTTGGTGGAGGCCTATGTTGGCCGCCTCATGGAGTTGGTATCCAGAGAGAAAGTGATTGGAAAATTTGGTGCCTCTTGTTGTATGCGAGGGTTCCCCCATTTAGAAAGTGGGGTGTATGAGAGGAACCTATTTTTGAAGAATCCCTTTTGTCGGTGTCAGCTTCTTGTTCACCAGACCACATTATAATGTGCCATCAGTATGGACAGTTTGAGTATCCAAAGCTATCTTGTCACATCCCTCTGAAGACTCACCATCGATGTGTCCATTAGGGTCACCGGGGAATGTTTTGTAAGAAGTTTCGTTGGAGTTAGGTGTTTTGATCCTGGGATACTAGTGCCTGATAGTGAGGCATGAGATGCTTCATCCATCAGAGCCCCGACCACAAGTCTTGGGGTGAAGCTCACGCACAGTCAAAACTTTCCAAGGATGATTGAAACCTTTTCCCTAGTTAAATTTCCATCTTTAGGGTGGAAATATCTAAAATTTCCCTGTTTATCCTTATTTTTGTTGTACATTCATCCTTTTTTGTAGTGGTGTGATGAACTCACTTTATCACAATTCGAGCAGTTGTACCTATTCTAAGTGTGGCATCACTAAATCAGTATTTTTTATTTGAGGGTTCTTTGGAACATGGGTGGACATGTCTGTTTTGGTTTTGGTTTTAGCTGTACTCGTTTGGAGATGTTTGGGTATTGTGAAATTGGTTGATGATGTTTCTAGTCCACTATCTAGTTCGTTTTATTTTTTTGGGTTCGGTAGTGTTGTTATTCACCCTTGTGTGAAGGGATTTTGGTTATTGTAGGAGATCTCCCTTATTTTGATGTTCTGGTATGCTAGGTTTCCTTGTAATAGCCATCTTGTTTAAATCATGGTGGTGATGTTTTCCGTTACTGTTATGGAAGTTGGTTGAGTTTGGGTTAAGAATTAATTACTCTCTGGTTGTGGTGAGGCCGCTGTGTGGGTAGGTTCAGGTTGGGATTTCCCATATTATCCCCTCCCTGAGGTGGTTTTTTGGAAATTTAATGTTTATGTGTTTGCATATTTTTTGTGGTGGGGGAACCCACCTCGTATTCTCCTCTTGTTTTGGGTTGTGGGTTTATCTTGATAGTTTGGGTGTGACTTGGGGAACAAATAGTCACCCAATAATTCCTTTTTTTTGTTATGTTTGGGCATGGACTCAATTCTTTACTTTCAGATTGGTGACTTTATAAAGGCAGAAAATTTTGTGGCTCGGAGAATTATCACACCCCAACCATTAAAATTAGTTTATTTTATTATTTCTTAGCATTGAATAGAATTTTTGAGGTTCGAGTTGAGTGATGGTTTAAATTTTTTGATGTTTGATGAGTAATGTGAGTTTCAGACTAGTGCACGGGCACCACCTAGTTGGCGGTAACCACAATGTTGGCCCAAGATCCCATGAAGTTTACTAATGTTTAAAATAAATAAAATTTTGTAGAATTAATATAAGGTTAATGTTTACACCGCAATAATAATAAAAATATTATGTATGTATGTATTATTATTATTATTATTATTGAAGGTGTTATTATTATTTATTATTAAAATTTTCATTGATATTTTTATTGTTAAAAAATTGAAATAAGTATTATTGAGTTTATAATAATAATAAGAGTGTTTTAATTATTGTTTTATTATTATGTAGGATAATTTTTTTATTAATAATTGTTTATTAATGTTTTAATATAATAATAATGTTTAAATAATTTATTTTTATAATTATTATTATCAGTATAGTTATTATAAACAAAAAAGAAGAAACCCTAGGTGGTCTCATCTCTCCCCTCTTCTTCTCCCACATCGTCGAACCCCATCATCCCCTCCTCCCTTGTGCATGTGCAGCCCCCAGCCCGGACCCCTATCCCTCAACAGCCAACTCCCCTCCCGACACACCCTGCTCTCGGTGGCCCTCTTGTTCCAGCAAACAGCCCCCTCCGGGTCTGTTGCCCTCCTGCACGTCAATACGAGCCCCCATGCCCTTCTGCTCACCGGTGTGAGACCTATGGTCTGACGACCTCATCTTCAGTGGATGTCCCTCCTTGCGATGTGTCTGACCTTCCCTCTTCCACCTCCAGTAAGAATACCTCATATTTAGGGTCTTTCTTTGAATATTTTCCTTTTCTGTAAAACCCAAATCATTATGGTTTTTATTTGTTAGTTTTTCTCACTGACTAGGGTGCGTGATCAGTCTACTGGACATTCTACTTCCTTCCATTGGGGATTTGTCATGTTCTCATAGGTTGAGGTCTATTTTTCATTCCTTTTCTTCAAATTTAAATCTATTTGATGCTTGGGTTTTATTAATTTATTTTTAAATCATGTTTTACGCCATTATTATAACCCTAGTTAATTCATGGTATCACTATCTTGTATATAGATTTGACTAAAAATATTCTTTGAGACGTTTCTCTATTCATTCCCATGAATATGCCTAGCCAATTTGGTTTGAATAATTTTTTTTTATCTTCAGATGATATTGTTGGATGTTTTGAGTGGTGTTTTCTTGTAGAATCATTTTATGGAACAAGTTTTCCTCGGGTTGGTTGGTTTTATGGAACTTAATGTTTTTGATAAAATAGTTTATTGTGTTAGTGGAAGGTGTGTGTGGGGTTTCATAAAAATGGTTAGGAAAAGGCCACTGGTGCCATGCCATTACTTGTGGGCACATCCATTGATACACGGAGTGCACCCATGGATGGGCCTTCAAATGATGATGACATTTAGAGTGGTTCTTTTATTTAACCTTGGTTTTCTAAAATGAACTCCTGTCTCCTATTTCCCTCTCTTTTGATAAATATTTCCTTGCTTTTCAAAATGACTTAGGGTGGTTTCAAAATTTTGTGGAAAGTTTGATTTGTTTGGCATTTGAAAAAAAGGAAATTGGTTCTTGAAAAGGTTAAATGCCCGTTTGACACCTTGAAGTATGTTGTACATGTTTTTAATTTAGTTTTGTGCTAAATTGAATTTGAGATAAAGATCCATTTGTTAGGTATGACGTGTTTGGGTGTGTGTTTGAAACTTAAAGTCCGTTTGGATAAGGCACAATGAAAATGATATTTTCTATGGTTGAAAATTTATTTTGATATGTTTCTTTTGTTTTTGGTAAATAGACCCTAGATGGGTAGAACTAAAGTCCTGTTTGGCATTTTGAAATGTATTTCTGGAAAAAACTTATTTTGTTAGGTCCCTTTTCTAGTTATTTCTCCATGAGTAGTGAGTTTACTAAATATGGGACACTCCCTTGTATAATTAATGCTTGATAGCAAGGAGATACTCTTGGGGTGGTCAGGGTGGTTCCAGTTGGGTGATGTGTATGTGGCATGTATGGGGCTTTTTTTTTGAATTTTATGGTACACCCCTTATGAAATAAACATTGGAACCTATCATAACAAATATATTTACTAAGAACGATTGCTACACTCATTTAGATTATGCACTAGATAGTGTCCCATAGAAGGGGATTATTTTTGTTATCATTGCTATGTGATTAGGCCCCTTGACCAGGATAGGTAGGGAAATAGTCGTGAATTAGGGAATTATGATGTCATTGAGTAGGGCATGCCTTTAGGATGAGTCACATGTATAATATGTTTTGGTTATCCTATGAGTTCCTAGTATTTATCATGTTTTCCCATTATGAGTACTATTAGAACCATTTCCCTCATTGTATAGAATCTTATTCTTTGTACCCGGTTTTGTTTTTTTTGGAAAAACTGTGAATGTGTGATTGGTTGAAAAAGGATTTCTAAGTAGATGTTTTTAAAGATAAAGCTCAACTTTCCTTTTTTCCTTCTTTTACCTTATCTTAAATTATGATGTGAATGGAGCATGTTGTTTATTTTCAAATGCAAAGTGTGTATAAAAATATATTTTCATAAATTTATTTCAAACTAGTGTTAATTGAAAGTCTTTGTGAAATAAATGGCATGGATTATTTTGTGGTTACCTACTGAAATGTTATCTCACACCTTACCTATAACACTCGGTGTTAGTATACCTGAGCTATTTTACAGGTTAAACCTTTTTCAGGTTTCCTATTAGGTGCTCATTTTTGGAGAATAGCTGATCTTATGGTTGGTGGTGACAAAGGGGTCACATGGAGATCACATGGTTGTGGTTCAGTTTGTTCATTTTAGTTTCAGTTTTGTATCTTTGTTTTCATCTTATTGAGTGTATTTTGTAAATGAATCTATTTATAATTTTTATTTGTTTTTCAGTTGTTCGTGTTGTTATTTTTTAGTTTATTCCATTTATTTATCTCTTCCTGATTATTTTTTTGGGATTAAATCATTCCCATGTTTATGTTTTGATTCTAGACACTAGTTTCCATCTCTTGGGGACCGAGAACGCACTTTAGGCCATGCCATAGACCAGATCGAGTGACCGGTTTGGTGTTAACCTGAGTTGGTTTTTGACAATGTGAGAATATTAAAACACCACAAAACCATATTGGTTATTCCAAGAAAGACCTGTTTAATAGAAAATTTATGTGTTAGTTTATCAATCAGGTTTAAATGGAATATATCTGGATACTACAGAAGCAATCATACTATATTGAAGTCACTATGAAATTTTTTTTAGGATTATTAATCTAGTTAAATTGATCACACTGTAGGGGTGATATCATCTAGAAATAGTACATGATGCTAAATATAATTAATTACATTTCACCTCAAAATTTTAGGGCATGAAATATAAATGATTCCCTAGTTAGATATGAAATATGAAGACCAGGATGTAACACTTGTGTCCTTCCATCATTGATAAAACCATTTCCTTGAATCTAAAATGTGTATTTAAACAAAAATTTATATCTATTTGATAAGTTCTCTCTACAAATATGTATTCAACGCCTAGCATAGTTAATTGTTTTCAAAGAGGTTGGTGGGTAAATAATGTCACACCACAATAAGAATCATCACACCATGATGTGATGATTTTGAAAATATTTTAATGATTTTAATGTCATCCAAAAATGTTTATTTTTCATGTTATATTGTGGGTTTATAATTAAAATAGTGTGAAATTTTGGGGAATAATCATCATGATACAAGTGATATACCTAATGTTTTGGACAATATAGTGACTAATAAAGAAGGAAGAAAAAATTAGAGTAGATTGCACAATAAAAAAGAGGATAATTAACATATTTATAATTCAAGGCAAAAGAATCATTTTTGTATGGAATTATATTGAGGTTTATATTCCATTAAGTAGATCCATATACAAAAATCAAACCCTAAATAGTTCTTGTTGTTCATAATAATTATTATTATAATATGTGACCATTTTTTAAATAATTCAATGCACATTAGATCAATGTAATGAGTATATAGATAAGTTGTTAATGTGATTCTATGATCCGTAGTGACCCCTTACATAAACTTATAATCATGATATTGGTTACATATTTTAGTAAATTGACACATAATTGATGTATGTTGACTAGATTTATCAATTAATTGTGAACCATGTCAAAATAAGTTTTCAGAGTATTTATTTTTTATATTTTGATGATGTGGTTGTGTGATTGATATTTATTGGTTTAAATTTTTATTCCCAATAAAAAAACAATACCCATGTGATTTTAATGGATATAGAAAAATAATTCACATGATAATTTGAACCCCTCTCAGGGTATGTTTGGTATAATGTGGTTATAATAAAGACTAATAAAAAAATAAAAATGAATAATATTTTAATATTGAAATGAAAATAATCAATAACTCAAAAAAAACATGTCATCACACATTTCCATATTTAATGAAAAATTGATATGTAATTTCAAGTAGTAATAAATTTTTATTAAAAATATAAATTAATGTAATATACATCATTAATAATATAATAATAATCATAAGATTTTTTACAGGAGGTGTAAGAGTAATAGTGAAATATGAGAATCAATATAATGGTACTCTAAAACTCATTCCTAATGTTTTAGATTTATAACCCCTCTTTATCTCTCATTTACCTATGATTCATCTAAATTTTATTCTTATCCCTTTTAATGGTCTTTTATTTACTTTTTTCACTTTCCCTTTTCTATGGATATACATCTATTTCTTTAAATTAGATGAATTATTTTCCACCTCAAATGATTTTGATAGAAATTATTTTCAAACCACTCAATGTTTTTTCTAATGTTCATTCTACTTATTTGTATGGAATATATTCTATTTATTTTTTAATATTACCCTTGGATATCTAATAAAATGTATTCTATATAATCTTTTGAAACTCCAAATTTATTCATCGATATAGGATTTATGACAATATTATACAACACATTCTATTCTCTTAGGTTGTAATATGTTTATACTTGATGTATGCTTCTTTTTTGAATGGAATACACAATTTTTAACACATTATGATGTTTCCAGTGGTATAGAATCATAACACCCTCCAATTAATTTTTAAATGTGTTATATCTCTTGAGATTATAATTTATATACATTATACAATTATCTTTGAGTATAATGTTTTGCATGGAGATGAGACAACTATATTTCCCCCTCACATTTTATTGTCTTAGAAATTAGCAATGACTTACCGGGATTTATTTTTATACATGGGTTTCATTACATATTTTGTTAATATGGTTGTTAATATAATTATACAATGGTTATGATATGATGATGATTAATATACTCTACATTTTACTCATGTTGATTTAATTTAGCTATTCAAAATTTTTACCCCCTTTAAAATGGTTTTAACTCCCCCATTAATTAATTTATGTTTTGAAGAAAAAACTTCCATAAAATATAACAATTCAATCTGAGACGCCCCATACTCACATTACTGAGCTTAGTGCTCAAAAACAATTCTCCAAAAACTAGTATCAGTACCAAGTGATATGATCCAATATAAATTTCTATATATTTCACATTCACTAAACATTACATCTCTCAACAATATCTCAATCCCCAAACGCAAAGGTTTATTATCACCAGATATTAAAAGCATTAAAATATGATAATGAATATTTTTGCATAATTCCATCATACTAGTCCTCCTTCAATACATCTTATGTGTTATAATTTTTTTTGTATCTGGGGGAATGAATAATATAATAAAGGGGTGACCTAAAATGGATAATAAGGGAAAATAATATCATATATTCATTAATAATTTTGAACATTGGTATATGAGAAATAATATAAGATATATGGAATAATAATAATTATCCATAATACATGTTATAAGAATGTTTAAACTCAAATTATTTACTATTTATAATGAAATAAGAGTGAAGAAACATGAATTAATAATCAGGATCCATGGATAAATATATATTCATATAACATAGAAATGGGGAATAAGCATAAACATAAGAAATAAAAATAAAATGGGTCAAGAATGACCACCCATTTCCCATAATATAGAGAACAATTCATCACTATATTATTACCATAAAATAGGGGATTATAAATAAGTACATAATTCCCATAAAATAGTGGAGTCAAAATCCAAACCTAATTCCCACAACATAGTGGTGTCAGAATTACTTCCTGAAGAACATAACATAGGGGAGATGGAATCACTACTTAATTCCAATAACATAGTGGATTATGAATCACTTACTTATTCTGATAAAATATTGGAGTATGAATAAATACTTTATTCTCAAAACATAGTGGATCAAAAATCCATACATGATTTATATAACATAGTGGAGCATACATCACCACCAAATTCTTATAGTGAAGCAAGTATTCATACTTGTTTCCCATAATTATCCCATGAGACATAGAACCAAGACCTATTCCTTGGATGTATATATAGGAACCCACCAATAACATAATGATAATTTATACACATTATTTCCACATAATTTTATTTATATATCAATTCTTGAATAAATATTGGAATGAAAATGGGTTTCATAACATTTTTAAGAAGCATTTCATAAAATGATCTCAAATGATATATCTTTTGAGACCGAAATTTCAACCCCCCATAAAGACTGCCTCAAAAGGTAATTTATAGGGAAATTCATGAAACATAACTTCATTTAATATAGTTATATAGGGGATAAAGAGGAAAATATAAGCGAAATGTAAAAATAAACCAATTTTTATAATAGATAAATTTATGAGTCACTTTGAGAAAAGATCATTTTAAATAAGGAAACATTAGTATTTTTAATACCATGTAAAAATAAATCTAAAAAATGGGGACTCTAAAAATTCATATATATTATCTAGAAGAAATTTAAGTGTAAAATAACATATATGATCATGGAAGGAAATGAATTTTCAATTTTTTAAAATACCTTTATCGAAACCCACATCATTAGAAGGATAAAAAACCATTCATTTAAAAAGAGTCTAGGATAAATGAAAAATAAAACGTGATAAAACATATTTGAGTTTTAAAATACAGAATAATATTTTTTATGAATGAATGAATTTTTATATAGAGGAGAACCATTCAATAAATTGGGTGAGGATTATTCTTAACAATATTTCACTTCATAAAGAACAAAGTTTATCAATGACAAAGAATAGATGTAACATACCCTAGAATGAAGTTCATGGGAAAGATATTAAAATCCCTAGAAACATGATATGATGTATAATATAATTCAATAATAAGGTATATCATACCCAACTTATTAGAATAATGTTCAAGAACAGTCAGAACTCAATTAATGGAAAATTTAGTTAATAATAACCCTTATGGATTGATAAACATTTGAATAAAAACCTATTGAAGTGAGAAAATGAAATAGAAAAAATAACTTTAATATAAATATAATCTTGATATACTATTTAAAATAGGCATTATACACATCATATAAATTAAAATAGTTTTACAATATCAAACATGTCTCAAAGAAGGAAGATTGAGATAAAGAACATCTTCCTTTTCTCCCAACATTCACAAAAGAAATTAAACCACTTTTATAATAAATAAAAACATCATAATGAATTATTTAAAAACATTATTCATATATATTAACATTTATACACTTAAATAATAATAATTTATTATATATTTATTATTTATTTTTATCATATGATGTTTGTAATTTTGATTATTTCACACACTCTTTATAATATCAATGTTTATACGTATACATTTATACCAATTTAATTATTCATTTATTATTTATGATACCAAAATATATGTTAAATAATTATTTTTCAATAGATAATTCTATTCCATGAGATTTTTAGTCATGATTTGTTTATTTGAAATTGACAAAGAGTTTATTTCATTAATTTTTAATAAAAGAATGTTGATATATTAATAATGATTTAAATATTAATATTAAATTTCTAAAAATACATTATTAAAATTTTAATATAAAATTATAATAAAAATTATAATTCCATAAAAATCTATCACAAAATTAATTTCAATATTCATCTTGGAGGTTACATCAACCTAAACACAATCATGTTATAATAAATGGATGAGTATGGATGTGATTTTAATATAATATCATAATACAAAAATTGTATTGGAATTATTTATATTTTATTTAAGAGATAAATTATAATTTATAAGAGTTTTATTATTAATTTAATATAATAAGATATTAATTAGAAATAAGAAACCATTTTTCCTCCAGTTATTTTCATTTGTGTTGCTAAATTTATAATAATCAGTTATTGTTAATAATTTTTAAATAATGAATAATTTATCTTTAAATAATAATAATAATTTCAAAAATATAATATTAATTTATTAGTACTATTTTTATAACCATACATGAATGAAATTTGGGAAAAACTAAATAAATTGTTTATAGAGGCGGTCTTCTGTACATAAGACAAGCAATGTTTTCAATTTTGTTGAATCAATGTAGGGAAGATAGATAATGATTATTAGATAAATATAAGACATTTCATTGTAATATTTATAAAGATTTTATTATATTTTTATGTTTATAATGACTATGTAGGTAGAAAATGAGGAAAATATAGAATAGAAAGTTAGAGGGTGGATAATACTCACGTAGAGAGTTTGAGTATTCTCTTACCTCTTGGAAATGGTGGCGATGAGGAATTTTATTCAATCCAATGGATGTAAAATGGGTAATAGGATTATAGAATAGGTAAAATGGGTAGTTTTTCAAGGGAAATACTATGGGATATGATTCATTAAGTTTGTGGATGTGATCTACTTTTATACTTTAAAAAGAGGGACCTTTCTTTGGAATTGAAAAATTAAGTGAGGAGAAAAGATGTAATCAGCTTGGTGTTAGGTGTGGAATGGTTAGTGAGACAGTTGGATATTTATTTTAATCCTAAAAATAGACCAATAGTAGGTCAATGTTTCCTGTAGACATAAAAAAATTTGATCCACTTTATGTTACACACTTTTACCTTTATTAACCCTGATTAAATATTTACCGTGGTAATTATTATTTTTAACTAAAAATATAAGATCAACCCTATTATTGAATTTCAAAATTATAATTCAAAATATAGGATATAATTAATATAATTAAATTTATAACAATTTTAAAAATATCTTTTATTTTGAATCATAAGATATATATAAAAACTATTTTTGTAGAAAAATGACTTATTAAATATTATCTATCCTTATTATTGTTTATTATGAATAACTAATTAAATGTATAAAAATATATTTGTTTATATTTTCAAATATTATATTATATTTATAATTTAAAATGGATCAATTTTATTTATTTAGATAAATATTACAAATAATTTTTTTAAAAAAATTTCTCTAAAAAATAATTGTTTTACCATAGTAACTAATATTTAAATTGGTAACATATTTTTTATTTTATAAATAAAAGGAACATATTAACAAATTTTTATATACTGATAAAAAATATTATTTTTATAAATCAATATAATATTTCCAAAAATTAATTTTAATATAAGTGCCCATAACTCATGAAATCAATTTTTAGAAAAATGTATTTTTGTAATAATTTAATGAATTTACTCATATTTCATTTCAAGTGAAAATATATTGATGAAAATTAATTAATTAATACATTTATTTATATAATTAATATTTCCCACATTATAAAGTAGTGATCATTTGGTTTAAACACATAAAATATATGAAAATGTCTTATTCATTGAGAAATTATTTTTTTGACTTATTGAATTTATTCATAATTAATTAAGATATATTACTTGGGAAATAAGAATTAAATTTTATCATTGCAATTATATTAATTAAAAAATTTATTATTTAATAAATGCATATTTTATAGAAATTGAAATTGTATAAAATACACATAATAATGGGAATATAAAATTTATTAATAGTTATAGTATTATATCTTCATAACATCTACTTTAAAATTCTCTCAAAACTTTCACATAAGATATAAGGGTAATATAATAAGTAGTGATTGTCATGGGTGGTGGTTCAACTTGAATGGATTCCATATCAATTTTCGTGATCTTGAACTTATCCCATAAATGATTTCACTCAGGCCACACTTGTTAGAGTTTGGTCTGGGCCTCTTATATAGAATACGATAGAGATGCTACCTCATTTCAAATATAAGGAAAATAACCATTAAAAAATAAGACTTATACAAATAAATTCGATTTCTTTCTATTTCCTTCATAGATCTCATAATTTTATTATTTATGTTGTTATCAAAAAATTCAAGGATTATGCTTTAAGGGTCATATAACCCTAAAATTTATATAAGCCCAAAGTCCATATATAGCGGTCATATTTAATTTATCTATATAATGTAAAATCAATCATCTAATTTTCTTATCTTTCATCTTGTTTGTTATATTTTTAATTCCTAGCCTTACTTCCATAGTTATTGTCAGGGTTATGATTTTCATAGAAAAACAAGAGGATAATGATTTTATATTTGTGTTATTTTTATTTACTAGAACATTTATTTCCCTTGTACTTTTATTAATGATGTTTCATAATATATTCCCATAATATATTAATGTTTATCTTATATTGAAATATATTTTTAATAAAATTTATTACGATTTATTTTAATCCAGTTTTTTTTGTGAAGCAAGATATTAAAAATTGTAGTTAATTAAAGGTAAATTAATTATAAAATCTTGGTGTGTTAAAAAAATTATATGAATTTGAAGTGTACTATTGTAGTAATCAATGGGTTATAAGAAGAGACTACAGGAACTAGGAGAGTGTGTGTAAATTGTATTATTTTATAAATTAATTTATGTCTATTGCTTAAAACATTTTACCCCCACACATCATATGATCATATTACTATGTGACCAGGAAGTTATTAAATATGTCTCTCCCATGATTACACCACCATCAAAATTTAATAAACAATTTTGAATTTAATGTAGATGAGTACAAGTAGATTTTACCTGGATTACCCAAATTTGGTCACTATATACCGAGTGATGTCCTAGTGTACCACAATAAACTATAAACTCACATTTTGGTGGATAAAATTTGTATTGTGATCACTATACCTTAAAAATAATTTTATTTATAATTTTTAGGGCTATAACACTACAAAAAAAAGCACAATGTCTACTATTCCCACCATTAAATTATAATTTGTGGTGGGATAGTAATCAGTAGAATTGTTGGTGTCTTTAAAATTGGAAATGAAAGTTGATTTTATATGTATCAAAACACTATATTTGTTTCTCCAATAAAAAATATTTATCTACAATGTTCTTAATAGTTTGATAAAGGTAGATTCATGAAGATACAATTGATTTTATTTATTTTAAATTATCATCACTATAACTATCATGCCTCAAAAACAAAATAATTCCATGAATGTAATTAATATTTTTTTATTATAATCTTTTAAAAAATACTTGATATGATATATAATAATTAAAAAATCCCAATCCCTTATTCTAACATCAAACAAATGTCTCAATAATGATGTATCTTGGATTATCTTCAATTGAATTTAGATAACTAAATTCCATTTAATCTCACTCATTGCATCATTTGAATTGTTATTAAAGATTATAGACATATATTTAATTTTATTGGATCAATTATAATTTATATAATGTTAAAAGATCATGAATTTTATACCACATGTCTCAAGATAGTAAAATAATTCTGAACATACCGACCCATCCTCTAAAAAATAGACCTATCTCTCCAAAATAAGAATTCAAATGTCACATTTTATTTTTACAAATCACCAACCACTACAATGTGATCATAAATACACAAAAATTGGTTCTTTACATTTCAACCAAAGATATCTAAAGGTAATGTAATTCAAACTTCTATATCCAAATAATGTATAATGTGGTTAAATTATATTATAAAAATATCAATTAAATACGACATAGAGAATTCCATACCTTTTTGCATATTATTTCTAGGTTATATGTTTTTCTACCTAACTTATAACATGATTTTTTTTATTTTATGTTTTTTAAGAACATGTAATTATCTATGGTATAAACTATTATATAAGAAATCTCAATCTACCCTTTTTTAGTTTATCATACATGATCACCATGAAATCTATCATTCCTAGAAACCATCAATCCATATCAGTCAATTATTTTCCAACAAGAATGGAATCATCTATTAAATTTCTATTATTAACATTGTTTTCAATCATACATATATGAAGACCATGATTATTGGTCCACCTCGAAATGGGTAACTTTGATAATTACTTTGGAAAGACTTATTTCTTAAAATAGAATATTCTATGTTAGATATACAATAGATCTCTTCTCATTTAACATCAAAACTCTTTCCATATAAACTAGTCCATTTTTTTACACCACAAAATATATATATAATGATTTTTTCTCCTTAATTCATATTTAATTCAAGTTTCATACAAAAATATTCGTGAACTCGTTATGTTCTTCCTCTAATGTCAACCCTATGTTGTAACGATCCATCCCATACCATTAAGGGATTCCTCAAAAATAAGTTCAACACTATGAGAGACACAAAAAATTTAACCAAAATGAATTTCATGATTTTAAAATCAAGGTTAAATGTCTTTTTCCATCTCCATGGTATGTTTGGTCCCCATTCAATAAATAGTATCTAGAAAACCCAAAATAATTCCTTACATTGTTATACACTTTACAAAATCGAAAAAACCATAATTTACAATGTTGACTACATTAAAAATTCATTCAATCCCGATGGATATATAAATTTTCAATAAAATTCTTACTAAAAACATTTAACAACTATAATTATCAATGTACACTTTGTTTTACATTATATTACCCTTACCACTAATCCAATAAGTTTCTAATGATCTCTCATTTTTTATATTATTCCATTTCTCTACATAATGATAATAAAACTATAATTTTATTCATTATATCTTCCTCCATAATTATTTTATATGTTTAATTCACCTAAATATTTGGATGAATCATTCATATAATGTTAGGGAGTCTATCATAGATTATAACCCTCTTTATCAACCTTTTCACCAATAATTTTCAATAAATCTTATCACCACTTGGTTAAAAATTGACTATTTTTTGTTTTTTAAAAATTATTATATAAATAAATTATCATTATCTAAAATATTTCATTCCAGTATCTATGTATTTATTTTCCTCTCCCACTTTTACTATAAAATAAAATGTTTATATTCTTTGAGTTTTCTTCTTTGATCTCCCCCTTTATCATTGTAATGGGTAAGGGTATATTTTTAATATCTTACCATTATTATATTACTCTTTTTCAGACCCTTAAATGATGTAAAAAACCTAAATATGTATTAATTATCTTGTCTACATAGACAATAATAAAATACAAATCTATCATCACATTCCCAATAATACCGAAATAATGTGTTTATACTCCAAATTTTATTCAAAATTTCTTAGACCTCATGTATCAATCCACCATATAATCTATTTTCGAAACCATTTGGTTATTCCAACCATTGTGCACTCTTTTTAGATATGATTACTTACTATTCATACCATTTAATTTACTAATAAACTATAGGCACATCCTCAAATATATTTAAGCAAGTGAACATACAACATAAAAAAGAGTCCTAAAATAATTATAAAAACCCATATTTCCAAACATAATGTAGGATACATTATCATATCTTAATAATGTCATATTTTACCTTTCTATAAATTAATTATATTAGCATATAAAATATTATCCTTTAATTCCTTAAATTATCTCTTTGATTTATATATAACACATAGAAAAAACCATTAGTAATGTGATAGTAAATGACATGTCTGTGATTCACACCATATGGCAAAGAAATTATACCATATGTTATAATAATCCCATTTAACCACTTATATTTCATCATATTATTTCATTAAAAAGGTGTTTCTCCAATACCAAATCAAGATAATAAAACTCCCCCTAAATTTATTGATATCTAACAACCAATTATTTTAAAAATTAAAAAATTTTGTGTCACATATTAGTATCATTAAATATCATGTATCTAATGAGATGTTATTACATTTTAGATAAAAAAAATTAAATCAATATCTCCTTTATTAGTATAACTTATCCTTCACTTTATTCATCATCAAAAATATATTGATACAGTTTGATATCACTTATTTACCACATTAATTTATACATCACGACTAGACACTTCAAATTATGCATTTTTAACCTGTTTAATTTTTTATCCAAATCAATAACACTTGAGGCTCCCCATCACAACTTCTAATTCAATATTTGAAAAATTACAATCAATTTTTATATTATTATTGAATACGTACTTTAATTACATAAAGTATAATTTTATATAATTCTATTCCATAGTAAAAATGGAAATTTTATCCTTATGTTTTTAGAAAACTCATAATTTTTAATATGTTTACACAATGTATTATATGTTCATCTTAAAAATATAAAAGGTTAATGGATATTTATGAAATTAAAATTATTTAAAATATGGATAATTCTATAAAAAAATCATATTTACTAATTTGGGTGGTTAGGATAAACCATCCCATTTCTTAAAAAATTATTTATTTCCTTCTTAGTAGTTATCCTTCAAGTCACAATACATGTGAAAATTTTACTTCATATATTTATATTTTAATCGTCAATTATAATCAAATTTAATTTTATCATTACTATGAGACTAATGAAACATATTATTATTTACTTAATTGAAGAAATTTAGTATAATTATTTAACAATTTTCTTCTACAATATCCCGTATCCCCCCTTTTTTAATCATCTTGTTTTATATAGGTATTTTTGAGACCACATAAGTATGATTTTTTCCTTTTAAATTTAGTATCCATAAAAACCACCTTATATTTTTTTATACTTAGTTAATAATTCAATAGGATTTATACAATTAATTATTTAATAAGGGTAACATTAATCTTCTTCATCTGTATCACCATCCTTTCTTTCCATGTTGACAGTTATTAATAATCCATCCTTAGTGTTGGATGCATCCTATATTGAATCTTATACTTACAATCATACAATAATTAAATCTATTTTAATTAAATATACTTCATTTTAAATTGGGTTCCCATCTCATTCAAGAAAGGAGTGGATATTATACCTTAATAATATACTCTTAAATTCATACAATTTTGCCTTTTAATATTTCCATGGTTATTAGATATAAAATATATTTTAAAAAACATATTGCATATAGTCATGGACTATTTGAGATGGAGAAGTTACCCTTCCATAGTGGATATAATTTTTCCCAAAACCCCAATCTATGGAAAGTCCTATAACTAAATTATAGAATCAATTCATTCCAAACATCATATGGGAACCATTTTATCCAAATTTTTTTAACAAATAACCTTTTATTCACCAATACCATATTTATTTATTTTTAAGAACCATTTATCTTGGTTATATCAAAACAAATATACCTTTAATTGATTATTTTATATTAATTTCAATATCTATGATGTTTATATTCCTTTAATTTGAGTATGATATCAAATTCTATATTTTAGATTTTATTTTCAACTCATAAATAAAAAATCTTGAGGAGGATAAAATTATATTTAAGAAAATTTTTATCCCATTTGTTCTTAAAAATCATGTAAAAGTTATATGAGAATATCAATTATCCCTAGTATCTTTAAAGACACCCTTTAAATAGATCCATTTAAATAAAAAACCTGTTTATTTAATAGTTTAGTTTACTAAAATATATTTTTACAAACTAATAATCTGCTACATTTTTAGTCATTTTTATCATTGGAAAACCTACCATTAAAATTTCCTTCATGAAACTAAATAAATATTAAGACAAACATAGAAAAATCAATATTTGAAATACATACCATTATATTTACCAAGGAACCACCATTATAACCATGTCTGGATCGATAATGATTTCTTAATTCTAAACTACTTGTCCTATACATTTCACAACCTAAAAACATAACTATAATTTTTGGGAATAAGGAATATAACTTATTCTCATGTAATTTTCAAGAGAAAAAATATATATTATTTCAATGATCTAATTCTATTTTTGAGTATTTCATGATATCATCTTCAAACTCCACAACAATGGGATTCAAAATATTTAAGACATCTAGTTCATTAATTTCACAAACACTAATGATTTATTGATAGAACTAACATTTTAATTCAATTTTCATAATTTTAACATTATTTACCATTTACTTTTGAAACCATGACCCAAGGTCAATTGTGGAAAATATATAAGTCCCCTATAATGAGTCCAAAAAACTTATAATTTGGGGTATGAGAAATTTATTTTTTTCCATCACCAATATAATTTTTTAATGCCAATTAATAAATGAAAACTACCATGGGTATTTATGGGAAATATAACTATTGCTACCCAATGAGAAACACTCAGTTGAATGAATCAAATTTACTCATTATCATCCCACTAAACCATCAACTCTATCTAATAAACCAGTGAAATTTGATAAAAATTTAAATAAATAGGGATTGTACTATATAATAAATCTATATAATTTTTCATATTTCTCTTCTATAAATGCCCTTAGAAATCCTATGATTAAAATTTCGATATTTACCACTACCACAAAAGATGGATAGTATTTTTCCATCCATTAAACAAAGTATTAACCCATCCCACATGTATGGTATTGACCAACATCATGTGTACTTAGAACGTACCAAGATTAATGATTATCCCTCTATCCCTTGAATTTATGGGTAGTATATTCTATCATAGAGAACAAAGATCATTGATAATAATTGTTTATATGTGTTGGGTTTTTTTATGTTTCTCTTGATGTATCATATGACCTTTTATGGATGGATAAAATTGGATAATTATCATAAAAGAATGGATGAAAGTTTATTACTATGATATTTAAAATTATATGGGATGATGGTTTTTTATTTAGGGAAAACTTCTAATTGGAAGTGTACGTCAGACAATGTTATTCTTCAATGAAATATCAAGGATTGATCAAATATCATTAGATGGATATATCACAGTTTATGTTTATGGGATACCCTTATATGGGTATAGGGAACTCATTTGGTACTCTTACATATCGGTGATGATACCCTCACATAGGTATTAGTTATTTAATGGTTACCATTTATTTTCAGTTTCATTTAGTGTTTCTATAGTGTATTGACAATAACTCAAGTGAATGAAAGGCTGATAATGAGACTCATAGGTTAATTATTTTTTTGACCGTACATTAACCTCTATAAAGAGGGTGGTGGAATAGATCTAAAGTTTTTTTGTAGAGTTTAATAAGAGTTTAATGGTGGGTTTTTGGAGATTTAATTTTTGGAGACCCAATTTGGTGAGGAAGTGATTGAGAGTGTTATACTCATTTGTATCTTCTTAAATGAATGATGTTTGCAATGTTATCTAGTGGCTTTATTAATTTTATAAAGAATAGTAAATATTTTTTGTCCATTTTTTTACATGTATTAAAATTATATATTTTTTTTATGGAGATTAGATTACTTTAATTGAAGTTCAAGGGCTCATAACTCAAGAGGAGGAGGTTATTAGACAATATCTATTCCAGATAACTTTGCAGATCATTTTCAATTCTCACACCAAATAAAACATACATACTTATCTATTTGGTATTTTTTTCCACCAGGTTAATCCATTGGATCAAATGGATTAGGTTTCTTCTTAATGGGTTCCTTGCTTCTCTTAGAGATGTAGGAATTTTTCCAAACCATATTAAATACTGTTTTTCCAATATTTTTATATTTTTTTGTGTGATGTAAAATAACACAGTTTTGTATAAATATTAATATTATTTCATTCATGTTCTTATGACTGTAACTTACTAGGAGGAGGTTATCAGAAAAATTCTATGTCTGATAATATTGTGGATCATTGCAGTTATACAGACTAGAGAAAATATAAAGACATCTATCTCCAGTAATATTTCTTTCACTCAGTCTATATGTTGTATCGAATGGATGATGGTTTCTTATCCATGCACTCCTTCCTTCTAAAAAAAGGGTATCAAAGGCCAGTTCATATATTGGTAAGTTCATTTATAATTCATCCACAATATTTAGTTAATTTCTCCAAATATGTTGTTTAATTTCAGTTTTTTTTGTGATTGAAAAAATAACTTCATATGAAATCAATGTTCATATTTATATGTTTTATGGAATAGACTTTTCCATTTAGATAATGATAAAAAATATATTTTCATATAGAAATATCATGAATCTCTTATTTCCAGTAAATGTTATGAAGCAATAGATAAAAATAAATGAGATTGGTAAGAATAAATTTTCCTAGATCTGAATATCACTTGTATGGAATATTGAGTTCAATATTATAAATAATAAAACTAATACATAGGTTATAAATTTGTTGGTTAAAATGTATGATAAGATAATAAATCATTAAATATTTTCATGATTTGAATACTTTTTAACTTAAATTTTTTATGTATAAGGCCTACTTCCAATCATTTAAATGACATAAACATTATTCAAGGGAGACTAGAATCTATAAAGAAATAATTTGAAGATGATGTTTAGTTTTTTTGTTTTCTTTATTCACTTCCAAAGAGTTGTAATGATATGATAACAATGTTGAGAAACTATAATGAGAAATAAGATCTTGTATTTTATGAAATTTGAAACACTGTCTTGAATAAGGAGTTAAGGTAGAATGGATTTCAGTATTCATTCAGAAATTCTCATAATTTTTCTATATGGGGATAATCGGTTCATCAGATAGATTTTATGAAGAAGAAATCTCTAAAGGATCAGTCCTAGAGAAGAATTTAAAATAAAATGACCTGTTTAAGTCATAAATGTTGGATTTTTTTGATAAGGGGACATATCAATAACGATTGTCGAAATTAGAGAGGGGATTCCACTTCTAGACGGACAAACTCGATTAATACAACTAATGGGGGGCCAACTTGATACAGAACATTATCATTCTAGATGAATCTAGGGTTATTGACTCTGGAAAATAATTTTATTCAACTGTTAAGAGAGGGTCCATGGTTAGTTTTGTAATTGGAAGCTATGGAAGAGTAAATCTAGGGGATGATGATGTTATAGATATAGTTAAAAAATGTTATGTGAAAATTAGAATGAAAAGTGGAAGTATCTTGAATCAAAAAGATGTTAGACATATTCTATGTACCTGGAAGTACCACATATTAGTTGGATAACTTAATGATGTGGGTTTCAAGAAAAAAATTTCAAATGCGGTTTATAATATCAGTAAATGTTCCATGGTGAATACTCATAGAGTAAAAAATAGTACCTTATTTTATAACGAATAAAGTGATGAAGTTATAGCTATTTTGAAGAATTTATCACATGGTCTAGAAAAGTGTTACTGTATGTTAGGCCATACTTATAGTAAAAATATTAATGTTTTATCAGTAAAGTGTATACTCAATCTCATTCAAAAATAAATTGGACGATGTTATTATTTTATACTCGGAAAAAAGAGAGTTTCTTCATCTTGGATGAAAAAACTAAGGAGTAAAATGATTTAAGTTATTCATTATTATGTGTGGGTACCAACCCCTATTTTCTTGTATGGATGATAACTTTAATTTGTGAAATTCATTTATAATTCTATTTATAATATCTAGGTTTACATCCTAATGAATAAATATAATGTTTTTTCAAGAATTCATTCAGTGGAATGTGATGTATAAGAAAGAGTGTGAAATGTTGAATTGTATATAGACAAACAATGGTAGGGAATAAACTATACACAAATTTCATAACTTATATAAGAAGTTGGAAATCAATAATGAGAAGGTTGTTCTAGAGAGTCCATAAAAAATGGCATAATTGAGATATTTAATTAGACACTAATGGAGAAATATCTATGTTCAAGGATTCGCTCTTGAATGAAAAAGGGAATTTGGGAAGAGGCCTTGAATACAATATCTTACTTGGTAAAAAAATTATGGCTTCATCGGTTGTACAAGAACCACCTAAATAACATTTTTCTATTGATAGATAAGAGTTTAGCTTCCTCATGATCTTTGGTATCATCACATAAGTTTATATTGATTCTAAAGATAGAGGTTCGTTAGAGGTGAAATCCAATGTGTGTTTTCTTATTGAATATGGTGATGAAAACAATGGTTATCACTGATGTGATTATGAAAAGAAAAAAGTCATTCGATGTTGAGGTGATGTTTTCAATAATAAACTTATTTGGAAATATCAAATTCTATGAAAGAAGGAAGTTGAGTAAAGTTCCACAATATAACTTTTTAGTGATTGAACATAGGTTATTGGAAAAACATTTAGTTCAGAACGTTTAGAGGAAATATCAAAGGCTTGTTCTCTAATAGTTAATATATAAGAAAAATGTAGATCATATAAACCATTGATAGGTGGAGAATACTCAAATAGACAATTACCATATAGAGAATGATCAATTTTACCATTACTATATAGAAGGCTACCAAACATAGAGATTCAAATGAATGAAACTGAGGTTTTCATAAGAAGATCCAATCATATTGGGAAAAATCTTCATTGGATTGGGTATGGTATGAACTACATACCTCTAATGGAAATAGGGTAACCAAATAGTACATAAGAAGTATATACTCTTAGAGACTATAAATAGTGTGTGCCATCCATTAAATAGGAAATGAGTTCATTAAATCTCAATAACACTTGGGAGTTAGCTGAGCTACTAAAAGGAAAGAGGCTTCTATAATTTTTTTTGTTTGAAATAGGAAGATAAGGGAAGTAAGTGATATAAATCAATGTTGGTGGTGAAATGTTCTCATCAAAAGTAAGAAACTTATTTTTTTAAACTTTTCTCACCCATTGTAAAATAAACGATTATCTGGAAAGTTCTTAGCATTATTCCATATGATGAAAACTAATTTGAGAAGATGGAAATAATAATAGATTATCTTCATGGTTATTTAGAGGAATAAATTTATTTGGTTCATCCCATGGTTTGAAAAATTAATCAGAAGGAGGATTTAGTGTGAATGTTGAAATGAAGTCTTTGAAAAATGTTTCAATCGATGTGAGTCTGATAACCATTATTTAAAAAACAAATGGGAATGTGGAACATATCTCATACTTTTTTTATATATATTATAAGTTTATTATGTGTCTATATTTATAATGGATTAAGGAATATAATATAAATAATTCAATAATATTTGGGATAATGAATCATGGGAAAGATAATAAGATCTAGGGGATGATAATTGAGAGGCATATGAAAGTTTTCCTATTGGTTTTATCCTAGATAAAATATATTAGAAAAGTTATCAAGAGATTTATAATGACTCTTGCAAACCTATCTGAACCCCCATCATTAGACATTTCAAATATACAAAAACTCTGGAATCATCAATGAATTGAGAATTGTGAAACATAGAGGTTGTTCCTTATGCATCATATGTCGGAAAATTGATATATGTAATGTGTTTTACTTGAAAATATATTTCATTTAGGAATTGTTAGTAGTTTCAGGTTAAAAATAGGATGGAATCATTGGGATATTGTTAAATGGATCTTATAGTATTTTAAAGGTTTACAGGATGTATCATTATTCTACATTTATGACGATAAATTGAAAGGTTCTGTAGATACATATTTTCATAGAGACATGGACTCACAGAAAATTACTACATGTTTTATTTTTTACTATCAGTTGAATAATGGTATGCTATATGTTTCCATTGAAATCAATGGTCACTTTATCTATAATTAAATTATATTACATTTCTATTATTAATCATGTAAATAGTTGATATGTTTGACGCACTTACTAAAGTAACTCATAAAAGGATGAGAGAAATGATTTTTATTATTTGATAGTTAGAGAGCTATTGACATTACTCAAAACCCAACATTTCATTCATGAATATAATAAATTTACCTAAAGCATCACTTCATATAAATATTGCTATAGTGTAATTTTTTTATCTATAAAAGGTTTCAATGAAGTAAAATTACCTAGATATATTTAAAAAGGAGATAGTATAATAATGTATGAGATATCCACATTTCTTAGTGGAAATATATTGAGAAGACTAAGTGGAGAGAACTTCATACAAAATTCACATGAATATATTATGTGAATAAAATTATAATAATAATGAAATTCCTAAAGAAATTTTTATATGGGAGGTTTTTATGTTTGGGGAAGATTATTTTGATTTATTAGAAAACATTTTATAGATAGAGATGATCAAATAGAGATCATATGATGTAAAAAATGAAAGTATTCATGATATTAATTTTTAGAGCATATGGATGAATGTAATTTTCATTAGAACAATATTTTAATTGTAATTGTGTATCAGACATAGTTTTTTACTTTTACAGTCATTAGAAAAAGGGATCCTGTGATGAATAATTGATGATTGGTTAGAGATCATTGGGTAGATTACTCATATTTATTGTTCATGGTTTACCCTTTCTTGTGTATATGGAAGTCATTTGGTACCCATAAAAAATAGAAGGTATTTCCTCACAATGAAATATTTTTGGTGGTTTCACTGGGTGTTACTAGATTGTATCAATATTATATAAAGTTAATGGAAGTTTGATCATGAATCTCAATGGATGGTGAAAACTTGTTTATCAGATAGAGACAACAATAAATATGGTGGTGTCCAATATTTTATTTTATATAGTAGAGATAAATAAGTGTTGAATGGTGGGTGTTATTAGAATTAGTTGTACGAGACCCAATTCTGAGAGGATGTTAGTGAGAGTATTATACTCATTTGTATCTCCTAAAATGATTGACGTTTTCAGTGTTATATAATGAATGTAGGACTCTACCCAAACCACATAAAATATTGTTTGGATATTCATTTGTAATTTTTTTGTGAAGTTCAGTCATGGAGTTTTGTCTAGAGATTATATTTATCTCATCCTATTCCCAGTACACATAACTCAGGAGAAGGTGGTTATAAAAAATATCAATATCCAATAACATTTTGGAGTATTTATATTGTTTATTCTTGGGAAAATTGACAAAAATATATTTTCAATAAATTTTATTTCCCTAGGTATATCAATTAATTCAAACAGATGAAGGTTTCTTCTCATGTGGTTACTTCCATCCCAAAAATATGATCCATGTATTTATATATCAAATCAATCCACATGACGAAGTTACATTTTTTATCTCTAAAACTAAAAAAACATTATATATTTCAACATTTCTAGAAATTATTGAGTAGAGTATACTATTAAACCCTTTCTCATTTTTTACCTATTTGAGGGAGCATTTTTATTGTATAAAAAAATCTTCTTAGAACCCAAATTAATTAATTAATAATGTATATATCAATAAATTCAATGCATTAATATCATAGAAAGTATAAATGATATTATAGATTATTATAATGGTAACCCACATCATAAAAGGCACCACACACTTGTCATCTTCCTTAGATGGATGATCAACTATAAATATTTTTCTAAAACACTTTTATGGTATTTAACACTCTTCATGAGGAGTCACGACAACTATTTTTATGATTATATGACTCAATAAATCTTTCTTTTTCCTCTTCCAATCACTGTAAGAATTCCTTCTCCAACCCAATTAAGAAAGAAATGTACTCACCTCCCAATTTTCAACTATATCACCAAACACAATATCTATTACAATAACCAATATTGTATAATATATATCCTTAGATACATAATCTTCGATCATATAATTAGTTCACACCTTATTTTAAACAACCAGTCCTTATGGTTCTCATTTATGACTATCTATTTTTTCATACCAAAAATCCCCAAGGGTATTAAATTAATATACTACACTGAAATATATTCTTGATTAAATTACAAAAATTAATGATAATTTGATATATAAAACTATTAAGGATAATTCTAACCATTGATGATAATATAAAAACTTTTACCATCAAGATCCATATTAAATCCAACATATATTACTATTTCAAATGATTTCTGAAAAAAGTATTATGTGTAAATATAACATTGTCACAACCTTCAAGGTCCCCAAATTCTATATAAATTAGAAATCTAGTTTAAATTACTTATTCATTCTAACCCATGTTATATTTAATCATCCCCTCTATGTGATGGTAGACACTACATCTAAAAATTAATATCCCAATTTATCTCCCTTGGCCTATCTTGATTGGATTACCTCTCCAATGCTTCGATAGTTTTATAAATCATTCTCACAGACTAAGTATCCATTGATGAAATATGCACTACTACTCATTTATATCCACTATTAAATCTTCTAAAAATTCATTATTCTTTTTATTATAATTAAAATTAAATCAAAACTATAGTACTTCCTAAATAATCAATATCACATAATTTTACATCATAACTTGGAAATTCACCTTCTTATTACTTTTTATAGGAAAAATACCAATTTTTATATGTAAATAAAGGATTAAATGAGTGTTAAGATGAATAAAACGATATGATAATGATAATGATCATCTAAATGAAAACATGATATAAGGGAATCGAAGAATAATATCGTACAATCATAATCATGTTGAAACATCATGAATCAAGAAATCATAAGAATATTTCAAGGATTACAACTGATAAAACATATCATAAGCTACCTTATATCATAATCATCATATTTTTAGGATTACCACCATCATAACTTAGTGTTCTTAGGATAACCAGTATCATAACATAGTGTGATTATAATAAATTCCCATGAATCAAACATGGTATATCATGAGTCATTAATATTACTCAATGAATTGGATATCTATAATAGATCCACCTAGCACATCATAATATGTACCTGAATATGTGTTCTATAAGAGAAAATAAACCATATATAGTTCTTAAGAATGATTAGACAAATTAGAAGGAAGTGTGCTTCATAATTCTAATATAAGGCATAACCAAATGATAAATCATAAGGATTACTAAGAGAATAAGGAATTAAATAATTTTAAACATTTATAATTTCAAAAGTAACGTAGAACCTGATAATGAATTTTTATTATAGATAATTCATGGGAAGGATCTAGGAGAAGATTTAAAAAATGTACCACTTTGGTATTGATTTATAAAATAAGATAAGTATATTTTCAAAGAAGGAAAGATCATATTATTTTTAATAAAAATATAATTTAAAAAAGAGGGTTATAAATAAAATATTTACAGTTTTTATAAATAATAAATGGTTTGAAAACATTTTATGGGGGTGATGATTGACATGTGACATGAAATATTAAAGTTCCCTTAAATATGGTTTATATAAAAGCATTAATTTTTAAGGGAAATAAAAATATATATTACTATACAATGAAATTTATATTTAATTAGGTATATATATATATGGTGAATAAATATATATAAAAAAGGTACATTATAAGATTATTGCGTGAAATGTAGAAAAGAAAGAGAATGCGTAATCGATAAGTCACAAAGGAGGTACATGAGATCCCTTTTAATTTTTTAAAACACCTTTATTCAAATTAAACATCTTAAAATAAGATAGAAAATTTATTTTGAAAATTAGAAAAGGTAAATTTGAATATCAAATAAGATAAAACTTAGTGTGGTTTTCAATTAATATGGAGAATATTAGTAGGAAAGGATATTATAATTAAGGATGGGAAATCATCATTTAAATTCATTGGAATTTTATTAAAATAGTTTTATTTTTAAAAAAGATTAGAAATAAATAGTAAATAAGCTTTTAGTCAATGGTTTATACTAATATATAAATAGGTTATACCATATGTAATGAAATATATAACTCAAGTAGAAACACTATAACTCAAGATATATGTTTGAGTTTTGAAAGACCCTTGTATTATAGGGAATACATATATCATAGCCTCCAATAAGGAGGAGCATGAAATCAAGTGATTTTTAGCTTCAAAAACAATTTAGGATATTATAGGTTATGGTGGTAGAAAATAAAGTATAAATATTAACATTGGAATATAATATCAAATCATTCCAAAAGGAAGGGTTATTGAGACAGAACCCATCAATATTAAGAAACATTCAAATAAATTCCAGTTAAAAGATAGATAGAGATTGAATTTCAATTTCAAATACCATGATTAAATATAATTAATGATATAAAATTTCTAACTGGTAGCATAAAAACTATTTAATATAACTTAGTCCCATTAATGAAAATGAATCTCAAAGAAGGATATTATTTCATAAAACCCCCATGACTTTAGTGATTTTTAAATAAATATTCACTAGAAGTTTAAAAATTATATAAACCATTAAATCCCAAAATATAAATCATAGTGTATCCAAAAATATATTCTTGGGATATGTAGATGCCAAAGAAATATGGAATGAGTGTGTAACATTAAAATGTTTCCTATTGAAGATAAATTGAGAAGAGAAACCCTTTTATCTTAAGAAACATTCAAATAAATCCCCAAGATAGGTATAAAATTAAATATAATATTGAATAAAATGAAAATTATTGTAATAATGGTAAAAATATTTCAAAAGTGAATTATTTAAACCATTGAAAATAAAACATTGTGTATAACATAAACATGTCTCAAATAGAGGAGTTCGAGAAAAAAACCATGACCTCATGTCTGACTGTGCTCTATACTCACACTTAATTTCCGGAATAATATAATTAAATTCAATAAATATATACCCAGGAACCATATTAACCTATATTTAGTTTCAAAAGACCAATTTATTATATTTTCCAATTTTTTTTAATATAGTTTTTTTCTTGTGTTGGTTACTTGTTGATGGTTTTGTTAACTTCTTCATAACAATTTTAGGGTTTTGACTGTGGTCAAAGGGCTTATAAAATGAATTCATGATCTATAAATTTTTATAGTGTTATTTAATTTATTATTAAATTAGGATTATACTTATATATTTTTTATGGTTATACCAAAATAACCATAATATGAAATGTTCTTTAAAAGGTCCATTTAAGATAGATAATGTTTTTACAACCATTTAATATTTTTATTTCTAATAGATTGTCATATATTATCATTAAATAATATTAATAGTGTAAAAATATATTTTATATATATTTAATAATTTTTTAATGTTTTCTATTATTGGTTGTAATGGATAAAAACATTTCATTCATGGATGTGGTATTTCACACACAGGGATGTAGACATTGTCATTTGTAAAAATGATTTTGGAGAAAAGTACAAAATTGATATTATATTATTATAATAAAGTGTAAGAATAATAATAATAATTTTTATCCAACCTTTATCGATATAGTGGACTTGAGGGGTATATAAGAAGAAAAAGCATAGAAAATCTTGGTTGAGAGTATGACATTTCCCTTGGAAGTTCTAGCTTGGGTAACTTTTAAAGACTCCAAAACATGGGATTTTGATGATACTAGGGATATAAAGAAATGAGTAGGGTTTTAATGAGTGAATATGGAAGAGTTTTATTTTTTAAAATATTTGTAATGGTTGAAAAAATGGGGATGAGGTGGTCTCAATTTATAAATGAATAAAGGGACACTTTTGTTAAAACTCATCATTTATAAATAATATCACTCCATTATTCAATCCCAAAGGCTCAAACAATATCTAATATTGGGGTGAATAAATATATAAGGTGGATATTACCTTTAATATATATCATCAAAACTATTTTAAACATGTTTCAAACTATTTACCATGTTTACCAACTTTTACCCTAATTTACTCTTACCGTGGTAACTCCGATTTCACACTTGGAAACTAATTTTAACGAACATAATTAAAATTATTTCATTTAATAATTTATAAATTATTATTTTAAATATATAAATAATTTTATAATATAATATTTCTTAGATTTATTAAATTGAATTTTAATATTAGCGCACATAATGCACAAAAACCCATTTTGTTGAAAAAGTGAATTTTTAAGCAGAATGTTTACTTTTTGACCAAAAATATCAATGTTATTAATTTTAATAATATAAATAATATTACTATTTTTATAATATGTGTAATGTAAAAGGAAAAAAAAATCCAAAAACTAATTTCTCTATGTCTTAATTTAATTAAAGTAACAGATGCAAAATAGTTTTCAAAAAATATTATTTGGTTTTATAAAATGACATTCATTGGTTAAATGAATTCAACATAGTATTTGAAAATGAATTATTTTAATTTTTAAATATCTATATATTGTATATCTAAATTATTTTAAAAAATTAAATGTTATATAAAAGTGATTTTATTATCAAAATCAATATTTTTCATTATACACCTAAACATCAATGATTTTAGAAAATTCTCACTAATGAATCATAATCTATTTTTGATATGATTAATTCAAAATTAAGTTTATTTTATAAAATTAAAATGAATAGATTTATATATTTATATTTTAAGTGAAATATATAAAATATAAATAAAAAATCTTTTATTAAAAAATGTAATTTTTAAACAATATCTATTCATAATATTATTGTATATTGATTCTTAATTGTAGTATTGATAATATACTAGTTCATATATAATTATATTTTAAAAGTATAAAATTAATTTAATAAGAAAAAATATACATTACACAGTAAATATATTATTTTAATATTAATGTTACTTTTATACTATATACACTTTAACAAACAATATTAATTAAATATTGGTATTTTGAATTTTAATTGTACTACTACATTGATATTGATTTTTTTGAATTTTATACCTACATCATATCATATTTCAATAATAATAATAATAATAATAATAAATAATTTTTATTAGTATATGTAACATGTAATGATATATACTTATAATATTTTAATATCGTATTTTTATTTCATTGTGAGTCATATTTTTTAACAACACAAAAATTTTGTACAACTACTTGATATATGAACAATGACCATATTTTCAATGACCATATTTATAGTGGATAGTTTTAATTTCTATATGTAGAGTTACTAAATAATTTTTTCATTCAACTATCATACTGCATGGAATAATTCTTATTTCATATTATTGATTTTGAATAATGCTTTCTTATTCAATGGTGATCATCCACATTATTGTTTTTATTTGGATATTAGTGATAATCAAGGTTGAATATTATCCAAGTGATTTTATTGTCGTAATGATTTTATTTTCCTATCTATTATCCCGTATTTATTTAAGAACATTTAATGGATGTACCTCATCAATTGGGAGTAATAATCCATGGTGTGCATTATATTGTTTTGTTTTATTTTTTAATACTCCACTAATAAATAATTAGGTGTTTTTAGTTTAATTCATTTCTCGTATGAGTTATTTTCTAAAAACATTCATTTTTTTATAATTATAAACAACTGGTTTATAAAACCAATATGGTTCATAAAAACCTAGGGTATTACATTCTTATACGTTAAAAAAATTAGATACTATCAATTTTAATTACACCTTACTATTTATTATAGGTTAGAGTATTTAAAATATATTAATTATTAGAGATATAACATCTAATAATAAATCTACAATATTTTATTAGGATATACCATGTTACTCTTCATTCCTCAAGAAACATTGACCATTCATATAATTATATACCCAAGTATGTTTATACCCAATTAATTTAATATTTAAATCATACATTTTAAAAAACCATTTGAATATATAAGACACTAAACTATATTGAAATTATACATTTCTTTAGAAATAAACTCTTATATTTATCCACTAGTTCATAAAGTCACACATGAGTATATATATATACCATAATATCAAAAATGGGAAAAAATAAAAAAACATATCATGAAATAATTATTAATCCCAAGATTACTAATAATGTCTAAATTAATTTTTCAAAATCTATCAACTCTTTATTACCTCAACATGAAGAATATATTTTCCCATAGAGTTATCTATGCCTTAATCAAGTGTTCTTCAATAGTTATCGCTAAAAATATAACATTGTCATAAAATATCTATAAATGGTTGTTGATACCATTTAATAATATGTTTCCATAACTTTAATGATAAATTATTGAATATTAATTCTTATGAGTTACATATAACCCTCATAAAATTTAAAATATACCAGAATACCATTAATAAATATCACTCACTAATGAAAATAACTATGATTAATTTATATTGTGTTCTCAACCTCATGACATTAAGTAAGACTCAAAAACTAACCATTTCTATTAAATATTAATTTTCTAACATTCTCAACCATTTATGTATTTTCCCTTATTAAATTATAATAAATAGTGGTTTTCTAGATAAAAATAATTCTTATCTTCATCCCCCTAATCTATTTTCAACCAATATTAAACAAAAATGTTTGTGATAATATCCAAAATAATAAGAGTATATGAACATAAAATTGCAATACTTACATGTACCCTCCAATTAAACCTTAATTTCAACCTATGATACTTTCTTTTCAATGATGTCATACTTGGTTAATACTATAGGTATCTGTGTTCTACCTAGGATACATTAAAGTATGTTCTCTCATACATCTTAACCTAATACTATAAAGGAAATAGAAAATAAATCCTTTATATTTTTTATAAAAGGGAATGTGATTGACCAATGAATATCACTCATAAGTGTCCAGATAGTTGTGCTGTTTTGACTCTCTTTCATGCACATGGACATGGATGAGTTAATAGCTAAAACAACCTCTTTGCAGTTATTACCCCTAGTTAAAACTATTCTAGAGCCTATATCAACTTTCTAGTATCTAGATAGGGAAGTAAATGTTTGAAAAAACAAAATATATAATTTACCAAAACATTATGATGATCTATTTTACATTGGATTATCCGATAGACTTCTCCAAAATATTTTAATGAATGTTCTATCTTCATAACTTCAAAAAATAACTAAAACTTACTATGATACCAATTTTAGTGACCTAATCCTTAAACAAAAATTATTTTATGGTTTCTCCCATAATATTCCAAAAAATAAAAATAATTGGACAAGAAGCCTAGGGTTTTTGGAAGATTATGTACATGAATATATAATAATAAACATAAAAAAAAATAGTTTAATGATAAATATAGTGCTCCTAAAATCAATATATTTTCTAAAACTGTATATGATACATAATAAAAAGTTTGAGATAGAATTCCAATTAAAGAGAGAAAATGGAAATAAATCATAACACGAGAAAGTGGATATGATTTTAATTATTACTAATTATTAATACCCATAAATCATAACATGTTTTAAAAAAATTTGATGGGGGTGATTCATGATATGATACAATAAATATGAATGTTCTATTAAATCAGGATTACTTAAATGTTTGAATTTAAAATGGTTTTATAAGCTTGTATGACCCCATAATTGAAAGGATATTTAAATATATATTTATTTAAGTGACATATATACACAAATATAATAGGCACATGAGAACATTATTATATAAAAGGGTAAAAATAAAGAGAATGTGTAATATGAAAGACATGAAGGATGTACAAAAAGTTTCCATTTTATGTTTTAAAAAACCTTTGTGGAAATCCAAAATCATAAAAAATATAATTAATTTTTTTTTAAATATAAGAAAGTAAATAGGATTTTAATTAGATAAATTAATAAATTATGTTTCCAATTATAAAGGAGAACATAGGTGGGAAAGGAAATTTTTGATAGAGAGGGGAAACCATCATTTAAGCGGATGAGAATTATCCTTAATTTATTTTAATTACAAAAAAGTATTAAAACTCACCAGTAAAGAAAATTTTAATAAAAGGTGATATATTAGTATATAAATATATTATAATATAAGAAATTAAATACATAACTCTAGTAGAAATATTATAACTCTTGAAATCATATTGAGTAATGAAAAATCCATATATTTTATGGAAGAAAAAAATCATAGCCCATGATAAGTAAGAGAATGAATGGAAGTTAAGTTTCCATTTTAACTAATAATTTATGAAATTATAGTTCATAGGGGTAGTATATAATTTATAAAAATTATGTTTTGTGCCTAATTTCAATGCATGCCTCAATGAAGGGTTGCTGAGACAAAACCGACACATTTTAAGAAACACACTAATAAAATCTCATTGAAAGAGAGAGATATTGATGTTTAAGTTAATATACCATGAATAAATATATTAAATGATATTAAATGTAAATTTGGTAGTATAAAAGCTATATAAAATATATTATGTGAATAAAATAAATTGTGTCTCAAATAATGAAATTTTGAAACAAAACCCTCATGAATTTAGTAATTTTTGTATAAAAAGTAACTAGAAGCCTAAAAATAATATAGATCCCTAGATCCAATAAATTAACTCCTTTATTATTCCATAATAAATTCTTAGGTTGTATATATTCAATATAAATAAAGAATGGTTGCATAACATTAAAAAAAGTCTCAATAAAGAAAAATTGGGATGTTAAACTCTTACAGATTATAAAATGTTCTAATAAAACCCCATGAATGGTAGAACATTAAATATTAAAATGAGTATATTGAAAATTGATGTACTAATATAAAAAATATGAAAATTATCATTATTTACAAATTTTAAAAGAAAAAATGGTGTATAAGATAAACATATTTCAAAGAGAGGAGTTTGAGACCAAAACCCATACCTCATATCTGAATATGCTCTGCACATGCATTTAATATCATGTATAATAAAATTAATTTCATTAAATATATACCCAATAGTTTTATTCACTTACATTTACTTTTATATGGCGCATTTATTATCTTGTACTTATTATTTCAAATATAGTTTTCGCTAATGTTTGTTACTTGGGGTTTTTTGAATAATTTCTTCGTAACACTTTCAGTTTTTTAACCATGGTCAAAGGTGTTGTCAAATAACTTCATACTCTACATAGTTATTAATATTTATGTAAATTTTTATTCTATTAGGATAATAATTATATAATTTTAATGCTTATCCCAAAATAATCCAAATTAAGAATATCATTTTAAAATTTCCATTTAAGGTGAATAATGTAAATATAACCATTTTTTTTATTATTTATAGATTGTAATATATAATCATTAAAAAATATTAATAGTTTAAAAAATATCTTTTTGAAATAAAAAATATAATTTTATAGTCATTCATGTTACTTAGTAAAGGAAAACAAAATAAGGTATTCTTGAAGGTGATAATCCACATAAATATGTTACCATTTTCATTTTTATGAATTATTATGTCATAAATTATAAAATTAATATTAGAACATTATAAAACATTTAATAATAGTAAAAATGTTGGTTTTATCATGCCTTAATGGATATAGGGTATATTAGGGGTGTAAAAGTAGAAAAGAACTTGGAAAAGTTAGGTTGAGAGTATTACCTTTCCCTTGAAAGTTCTCTATTGGGTAAATCCTTAAGACCCATTAGCTTCAAAATTTGGTGAGACTAAGGCTCAAAATTAGTGGGTATGGTTTTGAGTAATGACTAGTGATGTTTTATGGTTATATTTTTTTTGGAATGGCTGGAAAAATGGGGAATAGGTGATCACCTTTTATAAGTAAATAAAATGACACTTTTGTAAAAACTAATTATTTTCTAAAAAATATCACTAAATTATTCAAAGGGAAAGTCTCTAAAAGTGGAAAATAAGGATTCTAGGAAAGAAATAACTTTGATCCACCCTCCACCAACCAATATAAAAAATGTTTTTCATATGTTTTAACCATTTTAACAATGTTAAACTACTATTTTCATAAGTTATCCTTACTGTGGTAAATCCACATTGAACCTTAGAAACTAATTTTAATGGAAAAAATTAAAATATAAATTTTTTAATAATTAGAAAATGATTATTTTGAAAATTTTAATTATTTCTATAAAATAAAAATTTTATTAGTTCGTAAAATTAATTTATGTACTAGTGCTCATAACGCTTTAAACTAGTTTTTTTTAAAATGTATCTTTTTATGCCAAATGTTTTTGTATTTAGAAAAATTATCAAAGTTATAAATTATAATGATATTAATAAGATTATTATTTCTCAATTAATATTTATGTTACATCTAAATATACCCAAAAACTAATTTCCCCATGCGCAAATTTAATTGAATAAATATATGGAAAATAGTTTTCATAAAATATTACTTTGATTTCATAAATGATATTCATGGGTTTAATAAGTTGGAAAAAATGTTTTTAAATTAATTATTTTACTTCCTATATATATATTATATAAAATAGGTTTCAGAAACTTATTTCTCATACGAATCTATCTGTATTAGAAAAATCAATAATTTTTTCCATTTATATAAAAGTCGATTATTTTGGAACCCCCCCAAAAAATAATCCGAATATAATTTTGATATAATGGATTAAAAAATTATGTTTATTTTATTAAATTAATATTCAATTTTTTTATAATTATCATTTAAATGAAAATTATAAATTATAAGTTGAATCATGCTTATTAAAAAGTAAAGGTTTTAAACATTATTCATTCTTAATATTATTTCATATCGATTTATAATTTAATTTTTGTAGATATATTCATTTATATATTATAATACATTAAGTTTTTATAATACACTTTCAGGAAAAAATTTAAAATTCTTGATAGAACAGTTCTTTTGGAATAAATATTACATTTCTAAAAAAATACTATTTAAGTGATAAAATTATTTAATTATTTATATTCTATCATTTATTTTGATAATTACATAGATATTAAAATATTTATTATAATTTTATGTATACATCATATCATATTTTAAAAATAAAAATAATATTTATATATAAAAAATAAATATATGAACCTGTAGTATTTAATATCGTATTTTTATTTTGTTTTAAGTTATATTTTTTTAACAAAATAAAAATTTAGTATACCTATTTGATATATGACCGATGACTATATTTGAAATGAAAATATTACCAACATACATATTTACAATGACCATATTTTCAAATACTGTATTTTATTCCTATATATGGACTTACTAAATCATTTTTTCATTCCACTCTTACTTTACAAGACAGAATTAATATTTCATATTATAGATTTTTCTTAATGATTTCTGTTTCTAGGGTGATCATCCCCAATATAGGTTTTTGCTTGGATATTGTTTATCCTCAAGGTTAAATATGATACAAGAGGATTCCTAGTTATGAATATTTTATACTTTTCTATTTATTACCCCATATTGATTTGTTCGACTTTAATGGATGTAATTCATACATGGTGAGTAATAATTTATTATTTGAAACACATATTTTTTTCTTTCATAATGATCCACTTATGAATGAATATAGTTTTATTAGTTTAATTTATATTTCTGATGACTTATTTCCAAATCAATTTTAATTCCTTTAAAAATATTAAATTTATAAAAATATGGTTTATTGAAGGAGAATATCCGTAAATGAATATGGTGATATAATGAAATATTACAAGTATTAACTCCATACTGTATTAACATAACATAAACATAGCATCTAACAATGTGACCAAGAGTCATTAATTTACACAAACATCCTAGTATCTTGTGGTTCCCTATAATAATACATATCAATGTCATTTAATTGGAAAATTTCTATTTACCACCATCATATTGTTCATATCTATAATACATCCGAGTAATATATATAAAATCTTACCTATGATTCTATCTCATTTTTTCCAATACTAGGCACCTAAAACCAAAAACTCGAATAGAAGCATCACCCAACCTCAAAAAAAATATCACGATCGCTATAGGAAAGTAACTAACATCTAGGAATAAATGTTAAATATTAGGGAAAAAAATCTCATAAAAAAATATATAAAATAATAAACATACATCTAGTTATAAAAAATATTTTATGAAAAATATTTTACAAGAGTAAATAAAATAGGTTTCACAAAATAAATGTATGGAAAACACAAAACACTCCAAGATAACACAAATTAATTAAATATGAAGACACATATACCACAAAATTATCCTTATATATCTCTAGTTCAGTTTTTCCACTCTTCCAAGATCAAACAGATTGAATTTACTTTATCTTCATTATGACTAAATATCTTCATGATTATGGAAATGCTCATGCAAGGGGTAAGTTTAAGCTAGTATAAATTATTGAATGACTATAATAAATATCATTTCAAAATCAATTTTAGGAAATGGAATTTGATCAAAAATAATATATAATAATAGTTTTATAAAGAAAAAATTATTTAACAAAATCCTTTCAAAAACCATGATATCAAATCTATTTAGTTTTAAATCCACATGTTCTAATAGACACCAACCTCAAATACAATTTGATTAAATAAAAATAAAAACCATGTTTTATCTTAAAAACATGCATTTTAGAGAAATCTAATTCATTCCCAAATCAATGGGAAACTTTCTATTCTATATATTCCAATGGAAAATTTCCCCATTTACCCCATATTCTCTTGAGACTCCCTATTAACTTTAAAACCAATGTAAAATCCATATCCACTAAAATCTATTAATCTAAATTCATCTATGAATCAAAATATGGATTGAAATCAAATCCATTACCACTAAATTTACAGTGTTTAAACTATTTCATCACTCATTCACTTGTACAAAATCCACAATTTAGTAAATTATTTCATTTCTAAATTGGTCATCAATACCATACCCACATTATTTAAATCACTTTAATTAATATATTTACCATTTAGAAAAAATTGGGGTTTCAAAATAGGTATATATATATGTATCCATTTTATAGATTCAGTAACTTCATTAATGATATTCATGTTAAAATATTTAAATCATTTGAAAAAACCAATCCCTTCCAAAGGTATTTTAATAAAAATAAAATTATAATAAAATTCCTCATCTAAATGAAATCATGGTTTATTAGAAGTTTGAGATCATAAAATCAATTAATAACCATGATCAATCAATGTAATGTTAAAAAAATAATAAATCTCATAGAATGTATCAAATACACATACATAGATGTGATTTCCTAAATTATATATGAATTCTAAAATTTATTATCCATTCATGGTAATTCCCTATGTCCTATCATTGAAATTTATGATGTAACATCATTTCTAATAAAAAGGACATAATCCAAATTTTATAGAATGTAAGTATATATTAAACTCAATTATGATGCCCTTTTTTGAATTTGAATGGCCTTATTAAACCATAAGTCTAGTCAAGTGTCTCTATAATGTTACATGGAACCCATGAAACATTTTATAACACCCATTCAACACATCGGTTTCAATTTATAATAGAGGAGTTTCATAGATGAAATGTCTCACATTATTTAACAACTCCCATGTACTCTTGGAATGACCCACCCCAAAATTAGAGGAGATATATTTTTATTCCTCAAATATAAAGAATAAAAATCAAGGGTTTGATATATTTTTTACATCCCTATATATCAAAAATTATTTAATAAAATATATAGAATATCATATTTTATAAACCTAACGATTTAATAGATTCAAGAACATGGATTACGTTTCAACTCTCTTACAAATAGAACTAATTTTTTTATATATTTTTATGTGAATTTAAACTAATAAATCTCCACCAAATTTTCACTTTTGAAAATATTTTCAACACTTTTAGTTTTCAATGGTAGATTGTAATTTTAAGTGGAAATCTATAATTTATTGCTTTTTATGTGTTTTAATCATTTCTTGAAAATTTTTATCTAGGAATTCCTTCATTCATAATTCTAATTATTTTTTGGAATATTTTAATATGGAAAAAAATTGTCTAAGTCTTGAATATAAGGATTGATTGTATATATTATGAAAAAATCATAAGTATTTTTTATGTAATCATAATAATTTCCCCTCCATCATAATCCTTTTTTCATTTTCCAAAAAATTAGAATCCCCCATCATGAGAAATTATTTATTGAACATAAGTTCTAAACATCATAGTAAGACTTAAAAATACTTATGGTGGGGAAATTCATTTCATGAATCATCTAATTCTTTATGCTCGATATTTTGGGATTTTTTTATTGTAGAGACCCGAAGCTTAACGTACATAGACATTACATTACTTTTACGGAATACTTAGTACATAACAAAAACACACACACAAGGACCGTAATAGTTTAGTGTCTTTGGAAACTCGGAATATAATCTTCTAATCATGGTGAAAGATCTTCAACATCTCCCATAAATATCTTCCTTTTTTTAAACCTAAATCCTTTTTTATGTCCTAGGGAAAAGAAAACATAAAAGGGTGAGCTCAAATGCTCAGTAAGGGTAAACAAAAGAAATATCAATCACGTCACATTCATAAGAACGTATCTTTTGGAAATCTTAACCTGCAAAAGAGATCATAATTTCATAACATGGGATAAATCATAGTAGTGAAATGAAATCCCAATAATCATAACTTAAAACATGAAACTTTGTGACATACACACATAATCATAGAGAATCATTTCTTATTAGTCAAGACTCATTGCCAAGACTATCTTAGTGGACAAAGTCCCTTTCTGAACCGAGTTCACTCCTCGTTTCAGTCTTGTTTCACTGAACCGGTATAACCTACCGTTCTAGCCATGTATATCTCATGAGATATAAAATCTTTACCCAATGCATTGGAGGGAGATATAGGTCCCACCCATCTCATAATGATACCATTCTTATGTGTGCCACAAAATCATAAATCATAAATCATTACATAACCCATGTAATAAAAATGAGAATCTTAAACATCGTGACATCATAAAACAATTCATATAAGATAAAGTAATTCATAAAAATATTTCCATCACAAAATAATAAAATCCATGTAATAATAGGGATATAAACAGAACCCTATATTGTCTTAGATGGAAAATAATTTTGATAAAACTCTTGAACTCCATTCTTGAGGAAAATATCCTTTCTACTTCAAAAACACTTTTCCTTTCTTAACATGTCATAAAATTCTAAACTAAAAGAAGTTGATTAAAAATAAACTTGAAAACTTGTAAAGGAAGATTCTTGGAAATAATGTTTTAAAAATCCATTCATGCTGTATAAGTTAAAAAAAACATTCTTCTCGTACTTTTGTTGGAAAAGTCAAAAAAGTACCTCGTACGAAAAATGACAAAAGATTCCTTTCATATCTTTTACTAAAAACTCACCGAAGGGTAAAATAGGATTTAAACAGTTTTAGGTGAATATAAATAATATTACATATTGAGGAAACATGGATGTGGATGATAAAATACATCCCAGTAAATTCCAAAGTATAAACAATCTCGGATAAAAATGAGATTGTGATATTTCCCTTACCTGAGGTCCGATTTGCTTCGTATGTGTCCGAACCTCCTGTATAATGATTTAAATAATGTCATTGACTTATTATAGAATCATACTCATTGTTATGATATCATATATGGTTCACTTATGACTTTATATTACCCGTTCTTTTGTAAATTCCATGTTGAAGAGAGTTTTGGGTAAAATTGTTTCATTTGTCGTCCGTGTTTTGACTTGTAATTATTAATATGATTACTTAGATCATGATTACTTAATTATAGAATATAAAAAATTATTTATATATAATATATATTTAGAATATACATATATATAATAAATCAGTAAATGGAAAGAAATACACCGTTCATGGAGACGGTAGGCCGTACGTACGCATGAACGATGTTTTCGTTTCTTTATTGAGTTGAATGGAATTAAGTAGATGACATACATATATATACACATAAATACAGTATCATCATTATTTCATATATTTGATGATTAGTTATTATATATACTTTATAATCATTCATGAATGGTTAAAGTGGAGAATGAATCTCATCGCGTCGTGGAGACGGTAGTCCGTACGTACGCACGAGCGATGATATCATTCTCATGATCGTGGGAATGTATTTGAGTGTATGTATACAATTTCAGAATAAACATCACTTTAAATTAATCATATATAGTTATTATTTACACCATTATACCCATCCAAGTAAGGTGGTGGTGGAAAATAGATTTCACCATGGTGTGGAGAAGGTATTCCGTACGTACCCACGCACGGTGATTTCATTTTCCGTAGGATGGATAGATGGTGAAATAGGGTTGTTTAATACTTATAATAAAATATAAGTATATTAGTGATACTTATGTTATTACTTCATAATGAAACAACCTAAGAAGAAGAAGTGGAAGAAGAAATAAAGTTGAAAGAATCGGTAACGGACATTACCTCTTCTTTGAAGCGCCTCTTTGAGATCTCCTTTTAGGGAACTAAAATTGGTATTTGAGGAATACCAGAAACTATAGAATGTTTATAGGGAAGTGGAGAAGATAATTTGGCAGGGGTTGGCCGAGAATGAAGGCTCAAAGTGGTGTGAGGAAGAGAGGGAGGGGGTGCCCTTTTATAAGGGAGGAGAGGGACACCTTTGGAATAACTAAAAATATTATTTTATTATAAAGACAAATTCGGTTTTAAATAGCTCCAAATTGATTTATTTAGAATCTAAGGTGAGGATGGGTCGACATCCTCTCATCCAATAGAATTTCGACAAGTTTAGGTTCCTATTTTAACCTTATCATTTATATTTAACTTTATGTTAGATAATTTTACTTTTACTGTGTCTTCTTGTTTTCTTAAACTATAAGGTTAATAAACATACTATATCAAGCCAAAATAACCCCAAGTTGTTTATTATTAATATATATAACCTTATCTAAGTCATTTGGCCGAACCATAGATTTTTAGGAATAAAATAATAATTAATAATATAATATTTGTTTTAAAAACTATTTTATGTCAATTTTGAAACTATTTAGTAATTGATTTTTGTGAAAATCATAACAGAATTATTTGTTTAAAGAAAGTTAATTAAATCAATACTAACATGTGATATTAACTTATAAAATTAGTTGAATTTATAAAAAGTCTTAAATTACATTTATTTTGGTATTTATAACATAAATTATGTCAATATTTCATTAATAAGAGAATTACTGCATCATCTTTGTGTCATAATAAATGATAGATATTTAATCCCTAAAAATTCTAAATAAATTTCTATGATGTAGATAATTGTATTAGATTTCTAGATACTATTAATGTTATAAGTTTCATGAAGTGTATCACTAAATTAAAATTATTATACTTATAAGATTTAAGAAAGTGACATGTTGTCACATTCTTTGGTTTTAATAATAATTAAATTATTTTCATGGACAAAAGTCCATTAAATGAATATAATCCGACCCTTAGGTGATATGGGTCTACTTTTAGTCATCCAATAGGATTTTGACATGTGTTAGGGTAATTTTATAATATTATATTTACCCTTAATTACCTGATTTACCTTTAACTATGGTAAATAAAATTTACCGTAGTTACTATTCATAATTCCCAAAAATAAAAAGTAGCTTATTAACATAATTTGGATCCACTGATTCCAAATATGGAATCCATTTTTCTAAATTCAATACACAAAAGTTTCAGAAATTAAATTAAAATTAATCCCGTTGTCGAAAGAGAACGAGTTTTTCTTTAAAACATTGCAAAAGATTGAATTGAATTATCCTACGGATTCAAGGTAGAATCAATGCTAATGACATAAATTATATTAAATGGCAAAAATATATTCTATTTATACTTTAAAACCATTCAATATTATAATTTAACCATATAAATTATTGCGGTGAAAAAAGTTGTTTTTAATTAAAATATAGCGTGTTTTTACTATTCATCAAAATATGAAAGTTACCAGAATAATATGAAAATTTTATCCAAAGTAAATTTTTATTTCATGATTCCAAATAAGAATTTTATTTTGTCAAATTTAACTTATAAACATGTCAAAAACTAGATTTAATGTGGGTGCGCCATCAAAAGGCGACAAAAATGTATTTTTTGAAAAATACTTATTTTACCCGAAAAACTTATTTTGTTCTTATAACATGTTCTAGAAAATGTGTAATATGAATACTAATGTTATAAAATTCAAAATTTAGTTAATAATATTCATAATGGCTAGTTCATAATAATATTATAATAATATATCATTGTTTAGTAACACCCGGTATTGCATACAACACACGCTATCGAGGAAGGTCGCGATTGCGTGTAATGCAAGCCATGTCAGGGTTGCGTGTTTTACAAGAATCCTTCTTTGTTTTGTATAACAGAATCCAACCATATTTCATTTATACATTGAATATATATATATATATATACTCAATGTTGCGTAGAATAACTATTATCAAAATTGTGTGTAACGTGATCCAAGAATAGTTTTTCGTATACTACAAGCTAATACGGTGTTGCGTATAGCACAAGGTAATATTGGTGTAGCATACAACACAAGACATTAATGAAATTAAAAGATTATTTTTCATAAAATCTCGAGGTGTTACATTCTACCCCCCTTAAAATGAATTTCGCCCTCGAAATTCGTCGGGGTTATAAATGGTTTACTACTCGAAAGTTTGTTTAATAGAAACCCACATCGTAAAAAGGAATTCCAAAACATGGCCTTAAAAAATGAAGTATGAAATGTAACGGTTACCCAAATTAACTCATCACTGGGTTTCCACGTAGGAGAACATAGGTGAAAATATGGATATGGAAGAAAAATCTAACCATCAAGTTCTGATGGAGAGTGGTAGAAAACATGGCTATGAAAAAGCCAGCAATCACAAAGCCATAAATTTGTGACGATCTAAGGTACCATCTGATTCATCAGATATAAGAGCACTAGGACAACATTTTTGGTTTTCAAGGTCATTTCCCTAAAGTTGATGAAATTGGAATTAGAAGAAATACTTTTGTGATTTTGGTATAGTCTCACCGTTTGTCGTTCTTTGGAAAATTTCCACTTCATCTCTTAAAGAAATGAAGTTGAATTTTTCATTCGTGATGTGTTAGAAGATCATGTGATAGAATGATGGGTCATTCCATCTCTTTCAAACAATAGGTTAGAAAAAGTTATAAGTCTATCTTATGGTTAGATTATTCATATATGGTTCCAAAAATGAACTTATACTTCATATATCATACTGCTTAATAAAATAAAACTAGTTTCTACTAACCAGGGACTTCCTGTAGGCCAGTGGTAGGCGATAGAGGCCAGTCACACTTCGGTTGTGGGTTCGATTCCCATAGCCTTGTCCGACGCGATGGGTTGTCGCCCATCCTGCAGGTTGTCCTTTTTCTAAAGCTATATTACTATAACATCCCATCAACAATATCAAAAAAGTTTTATCCTTAAACAATACTAACTTATGTCCAACATAATCCATTCCAATATTTAGGCTTATCTAAAATACTTCGGTCCAAGCTCATAGTATAAAGAAAATGATCACGTGAATGCCATCATTTATCCACCATATATCATAAGATATATCTTGTTGGTCAAATTACAAACATGTGAATACCTTAAATATGTATTTTCTTAAAGAATGAATATCCATTGAACTTTAGTGAAAACATGAATGCAGTTAAAAGTTAACAATTTCCACATACCAAAATCCTCAAAATTCTATATCCTCAAACCATGATATCACTTAGTCCTTATATCAATCATGAGCTCATGAATACTATCAAACATATTATATTCTCTTTATCCCTTCATTATGTGCATATCATCTGCTTTCCAAAAATATTTCAATCACTTTTCATGGTTACCGATGCCATAAAATTATTGAAAACCACAATAGACCAAAACATAAATATTCCAATATTCCATGATACTATATACAACATTATTCTGGAATCCCATTACATAAACACTTAATCATTCCACCACATCATTGTCATATTCAACATCGCCAATGGTGATCGCATGTGACTTCCCTTTGTCCTTTTACTTAAGAGGTTGCTCATGTCGATTATCACTAACCCTTGGATTAGGGAATTTATTAGCATAATGCCCCATTTCCTTGTACTTGAAGCATTGAAGTGTAGTAGGTTCATTCTATGTATCCCTTCCTTTGTTTGCATCATTAGGCATCTTCTTCCCATCATTGCGGCATTCAAATGCCCGATGACCTTCCTTTCCACATTTGAAACATTTACTTGTCCCTTTAAGACAATTTCCACCATGCTTCTTTCCACACTTTGAGCATAAGGAAACATTCATCTTCTTTTCAACATTATTCTGAGATTTCTCCTTGAACTCCATCTTTCGTTTCTTGTCAAAACTATGAGATGGATAAGTAACACCAACTTCCATTTCTACCTTGATAGCACAACGCACAATTTCTTCATAGCTACTGAAGTCTCTTATAGCTAATTCCCTTCGAAGATTTGGTTTTAAGCCACTGAAGAATTGATCAACTTTACTTTCAGGTTGGATGATAAATCCAGATGCATACCTTGAAAGCCTTGTAAAATTTTCTTCGTATATACCAAAAGAATCATCATCCTTTTGCTTTAGTTCAAGAAACTCCTTCTCCATCTTTGTTCTAAGAATACGAGGGAAGTACTTATTGAAAAATAAGTTCTTGAACGCGTCCCATTCCATGGACTCAATTTCATCTCTTTTCCTCGTATTCTTGATAAGATTCCACCATTGATCAGCTTCACCTTCCAAACGATATACTGATAAGATGACTTTATCATGTTCAGAACATTGAAGACCTGAAAATATCTTTTCAGTGGTAATGATCCATTGTTCAGCAACAATTGAATCAGAAGACCCACTAAAAGAAGGTGGACGTTGCCTCATGAAGGACTCAATAGAATGTTGTTCCCTTCTCTGCTTATTTGGAAGTCCAGAATGATTCATAGATTGTGTAAGTATAGAAACAAGATTTTGTACTCCATCTCCCATAACATTTGTTTGTTCAGGAGGACAATCATTGCATTGTCCATTACATTGATCAACACGGTTCCTTCGGGTTCCAGCCATCATCTAAAACCCAAAAAGAATTGTGTGAGAGGAAAAAATCATGCTAGGGAAAACATCATAATAAAGGGGAAGTATCCTCAATATCTAACATCTTAGGTTAAATTCTATGATCGTTACCATAGTTCTAGGACTGTATCCTATACGTATACTTATCCTTAGGGACATCCCTAGACATACCTTAGAAATATCTCTAGGGATCTCACTAATGTTTTCGCATCCTAGTTTCCAAAGGTTGACTAAACCTTTCCTCTCATACCAACTGTAGAGACCGGGAGCTTAATGTACATAGACATTACATTACTTTTACGGAATACTTAGTACATAACAAAAACACACACACATGGACCGTAATAGTTTAGTGTCTTTGGAAACTCGGAATATAATCTTCTAATCGTGGTGAAAGATATTCAACATCTCCCATAAAGATCTTCTTTTTTTTTAAACCTAAATCCTTTATTTATGTCCTGGGGAAAAGAAAACATAAAAGGGTGAGCTCAAATGCTCAGTAAGGGTAAGAAAAAGAAATATCAATCACGTCATATTCATAAGAACATATCTTTTAGAAATCTTAACCTGCATAAGAGATCATAATTTCATAACATGGGATAAATCATAGTAGTGAAATGAAATCCCAATAATCATAACTTAAAACATGAAACTTTGTGACATAAACACATAATCATAGAGAATCATTTCTTATTAGTCAAGACTCATTGCCAAGACTATCTTAGTGGACAAAGTCCCTTTCTGAACCGAGTTCACTCCTCGTTTCAGTCCGGTTTCACTGAACTGGTATAACCTACCGTTCCAGCCATGTCTATCTCATGAGATAAAAAATCTTTACCCAATTCATTGGAGGGAGATATAGGTCCCAACCATCTCATAATGATACCATTCTTATGTGTGCCACAAAATCATAAATCATACATCATTACATAACCCATGTAATAAAAATGGGAATCTTAAACATCGTGACATCATAAAACAATTCATATAAGATAAAGGAATTCATAAAAATATTTCCATCACAACATAATAAAATCCTTGTAATAATAGGGATAGAAACAGAACCCTATATTGTCTTAGATGAAAAATAATTTTGATAAAACTCTTGAACTCCATTCTTGAGGAAAATATCCTTTCTACTTCAAAAACACTTTTCCTTTCTTAACATGTCATAAAATTATCAACTAAAAGAATTTGATTAAAAATAAACTTGAAAACTTGTAAAGAAATATTCTTGGAAATAATGTTTTAAAAATCCATTCATGCCGTATAAATTAAAAAAACATTCTTCTCGTACTTTTGTTGGAAAAGTCCAAAAAGTACCTCGTACGAAAAATGACAAAAGTTTCCTTTCATATCTTTTACTAAAAACTCACCGAAGGGTAAAATAGGATTTAAACAATTTTAGGTGAATAGAAATAATATTACATATTGAGGAAACATGGATGTGGATGATAAAATACACCCCAGTAAATGCCAAAGTATAAACAATCTCGGATAAAAATGAGATTGTGATATTTCCCTTACCTTAGGTCTGATTTGCTTCGTATGTGTCCGAACCTCCGGTATAATGATTTAAATAATGTCATTGAATTATTCCAGAATCATACTCATTGTTATGATATCATATATGGTTCACTTATGGCTTTATATTACCCGTTCTTTTGTAAATTCCATGTTAAAGAGCGTTTTGGGTAAAATTGTTTCATTTTTGTCCGTGTTTTGACTTGTAATTATTCATATGATTACTTAGATCATGATTAATTAATTACAGAATATAAAAAATGATTTATATATAATATATATTCCTAATATACATATATATATAATAAATCAGTAAATGGAAAGAAATACACCGTTCATGGAGACGGTAGGACGTATGTACGCATGAACGCTGTTTTCATTTCCTTATTGAGTTGAATGGAATTAAGTAGATGACATAAATATATATAAACATAAATACAGTATCATTATTATGTCATATATTTCATTATTACTTATTATATATACTTTATAATCATTCATGAATGGTTAAAGTGGAGAATGAATCTCATCGCGTCGTGGAGACGGTAGTCTGTACGTACGCACGAGCGATGATATCGTTCTCATGGTCGTGGGACTGTATTGGAGTGTATTTATACTATTTAAGAATCAGCATCACTTTAAAGTAATCATATATAGTTTTTATTTACACCATTATACCCATCCAAGTAAGGTGGTGGTGGAAAATAGATTTCACCACGGCCTGGAGAAGGTATTCTGTATGTACCCACGCGCGGTGATTTCGTTTTCCGTAGGATGGATAGATGATGAAATAGGGTTGTTTAATACTTATAATAACATATCAGTATATTAGTGATACAGATGTTATTACTTCATAATGAAACAACCTAAGAAGAAGAAGTGGAAGAAGAAATAAAGTTTGAAGAATCGGTAACGGACATTACCTCTTCTTTGAAGCGCCTCTTTGAGATCTCCTTTTAGGGAACTAAAATTGGTCTTTGAGGAATACCAGAAACTCTAGGGTGTTTCTAGGGAAGTGGAGACAATAATTTGGCAGGGTTTGGCCGAGCTTGAAGGCTCAAGGTGGTGTGAGGAAGAGAGGGAGGGGGTGCCCTTTTATAAGGGAGGAGAGGGGCACCTTTGGAATAACAAAAGATATTATTTTATTATAAAGCCAAATTCGGTTTTAAATAGATCCAAATTGATTTATTTAGAAGCTAAGGTGGGGAAGGGTCGAAATACTCTCATAAAATAGAATTTCAACAAGTTTAGGTTCCTATTTGAACCTTATCATTTATATTTAACTTTAAGTTAGATAATTTTACTTTTACCGTGTCTTCTTGTTTTCTTACACTATAAGGTTAATAAACATACTATATCAAGACAAACGAACCCCAAGTTGTTTATTATTAATATATATAACCTTATTTAAGTCATTTGGCCTAACCTTATATTTTTAGGAATAAAATAATAATTAATAATATAATATTTGTTTTAAAAACTATTTTTTGTCAATTTTGACACTATTTAGTAATTGATTTTTGTGAAAATCATAACAGAATGATTATTTGGAATAAAGTTAATTAAATACATACTAACATGTCATATTAACCTATAAAATTAGTTGAATTCATAAAAAGTCTTAAATTACATTTATTTGGATATTTATAACATAAATTATGTCAATATTTCATTAATAAGACAATTACTGCATCATCTTTGTGTCATAATAAATGATAATTATTTAATCCCTAAAAATTCTAAATAAATTCATATGATGTATATAATTGTATTAGATTTCTAGATACTATTCATGTTCGAAGTTTAATTAAGTTTATCACTAAATTAAAATTATTATACTTATAAGATTTAAGAAAGTGACATGTTGTCACATTCTTTGGTTTTAATAATAGTTAAATTATTTTCATGGACAAAAGTGCATTAAATGAATCTAATCCGACCCTTAGGTGATATGGGTCGACTTTTAGTCATCCAATAGGATTTTGACATGTGTTAGGGTAATTTTATAATATTATATTTATCCTTAATTACCTGATTTATCTTTAACTATGGTAAATAAAATTTACCATAGTTACTATTCATAATTCCCAAAAATAAAAAGTATCTTATTATCATAATTTGGATCCACTGATTCCAAATATGGAATCCATTTTTCTAAATTCAATACACAAAAGTTGCAGAAATTAAATTAAAATTAATCCCGTTGTCGAAAGAAAACGGGTTTTTCTTTAAAACATTGCAAAAGATTGAATTGATTTATCCTACTAATTCAAGGTAGAATCAATGCTAATGACATACATTATATTAAATGGTAAAAATATATTCTATTTATAATTTAAAACCATTCAATATTATAATTTAACTATATAAATTATTTCGAGGAAAAAAGTTGTTTTCAATTAAAATATAGCGTGTTTTTACTATTCATCAAAATATGAAAGTTACCAGAATAATATGAAAAATTTATCCAAAGTAAATTTTTATTTCATGATTCCAAAGAAGAATTTTATTTTGTCAAATTTAACTTATAAACATGTCAAAAACTAGATTTAAAGTTGGTGCGCCATCAAAAGGCGACAAAACTATATTTTTTGAAAAATACTTATTTTACCCGAAAAATTTATTTTGTTCTTATAACATGTTCTAGAAAATGTGTAAGATGAATACTAATGTTATAAAATTCAAAATTTAGTTAATACTATTCATAACGGCTAGTTCATAATAATATTATAATAATATATCGTTGTTTAGTAACACCCGATATTGTGTACAACACACGCTATCGAGGAAGGTCGCGATTGCGTGTAATGCAAGCCAAGTCAGGGTTGCGTGTTGTGCAAGAATCCTTCTTTTATTTTTATAACATAATCCAAAAATATTCCATTTATACATTGAATATATATATATATATATATACTCAATGTTGCGTAGAATAACTATTATCAAAATTGTGTGTAACACGATCCAAGAATAGTTTCGCGTATACTGCAAGCTAATACGGTGTTGCATATAGCGCAAGGTAATCTTGGTGTAGCATACAACACAAGAGATTATTGAAATTAAAAGAATATTTTTCATAAAATCTCGAGGTGTTACATTTATAATTTGGGTTTTCACTGTAGCACTTAGGATGACCCACATGGATTTAAATTTAGAAGACGATTAAATGTTGATGGACATGATATGATTAAAAGGTAATTAACCACATGATGTATATGAGAATTAAATATTCTCAAAACATGTAACCATGTGGAATAATAAATCACTACCTCTACCACCTAAGTCAATCATAAAGATATTGTCGCACACAAAAGAAGATTCTAGAGGGATGAATGAAATTTTTAATCAAATTTAGACAATTTTTCCTATATTATCATGGAAAAGAATATAAAAAAATAAGAGCATAATAGTTTATAATGAGGGGAAACCATTTAGATAATAGATGTGAAAGGAATGAGATAGTGCTATCTTGATAAAAAAAGAGGATGATGGGGGTTGTGTTAGCCATGCTTGGATAAAATCCCTAGAAGTTGTGGGTATGTGATCCATGGGTTAATCTTGAAAATTCTCAATGATTTTTATTTTTTATTTATTATGTTTCTATAGAACTATATTTTTGGAATGATAGAGGCCTTATTATTTAATTAATTATTAACTTCTATATTATTCTAATTGTATTCTCAATTTATAGATGAAATGTCAATTTTTATTACTTAAATTGTTTTTTAAAAGTTTTAATAACGAGAATATCATGTTTGTTTAGGTTCATATTCTTGAAGGTCTTTGAAATTTTGAATCACTTTTTTAAAGGGAACCACACCTATATCAAGGTCCTTATATGATATTTAGGATGATTTGGAGTTTTCATAGTTATTTTTATAGATATTGAGAAATATAAATTAAATGATCTTTTTAGTCAATGAAAAATGTCTTATAAAAATGATCCATACTTTCTATGGACACTACTGTAAAAATATACTTGTCATTATCCCATTATTTCTATTTTTCAATATCAAGTTTTTTATTATTTATTAAATATATCTATTTTAGTTTTAATTAAGTTAATTTACTTTAAATCCCTAATTTAGTTATAGTTTCGTCAATAAAAACAGAAAATGAACGTGAATATTTCAAAATTATGTTTAAAAACATTATTAAGAGACAATATGAGGGACATCTATATTTTATTTTTTAGGGAAAGAATTAAAGAAAATAGGCCCAGGATAGATCCTTCCCATCAAATAACTTTATTTAAATAGAGGATGATTAAGTTGATTTTTATTTGTATGCCCATAAATTATATCATTAATTTATTATCTTTAGATCAAAAAATTGATAGAAATTAAAACTACATTGCTATAAATGCTATAGATTCTGCTCAACTTAGTTTTGTGTCTTTTAATAACACCACATGTTGAAACATTATTGTACCTAAAATCACCATGGTTGATAATAAAATTTTAAAAGAATTGGCTTCATAATATGTCAAAAATAAAAAAATCCTACATAATCTATTGATTCAATTAATGGTTTTGAGGATAAATCTAATATTACTGACCAAAATCCAAAATTCAACAAATTTCTTAGTGATGATTAAAACAACCATTTTCAATAATTTAGTTTCCTTTGTGTTAATTTGAAACCCCAATGAATAGAAAGATATCAAATGGACATGATATATTTTCATTTTTTCCTTATACGAAGTTTCTAATGAATTATAATTTTATTCATATTCTATATAGATTTGATAATGTAATTAATTTAAATTATTTTTATTTAAAAATTAATTCCTTCTTCTATAACTACTGCCATTCCGAGAGAAATTTAAGGAATTCGAAAAATACATGGGAAAAAATTACCCAAATACTTAGAAAGATTCAATAATATTTATTTTAGTTCCCCAAATTATCATATATGTGAAAAAAATTGAAAAAAAAAACATTTTTATGATGGATTTCATGCTTATTTTTGATATATGATAAATGGTTCTATTGGTGGAGGTTTAGTTAATAAAACATATACTAATTAAGAAAAATTAACTTCAAACATAAACTAATATATTCAACAGATTAGAACAAGTGGACTTTTACATGTTATGTAAACTCAAGAGAACTTTAATCCTAATTCTAAGAAAAAACAATATTAGAAGAAAAATAAGTGATCTTACCCACATGGTTCAATAAAACATGTTCTCTAATGCTCAAAAAATCCAACCCAGACTAAATTGAACCTTTTAAGTACATGTCAATAGTATAATTTTGACATTAAATGAATATTTAGTGACCAATGTTCTAAATTGAACGAAATTTCTTAAAATTATAATGATGTATTTCTTGGACAACCATTTCAGTCCAACTATGTAACACCCTTAGTTTTTATAATTTTTTATAATAAACTAGTTTTTTTCCTAGCATACATTACACGGAACACCAATTTAATGTTATGTTACATTGAACATCTTGTTTATCTTGAGTTAAATGTGACACCATGTTTATCTTATGTTATACATGACACAAAGATTTAACAAACCATGATATATTATTAATATTTTCATTTAAACATGAATATTATAACCTAGCTGTTAAACATAGTGATATGAATAACAAAATCTTTTATTGAATATTCTAAAAAATTAATAAATTTAATTTGTAAAATTTTTATAAAATGTATTTTAAAAAATAAACTTAATTTTTTAAATCTAAATTTCAAAATTATAATAGAGTGATTTTCTTTTTACTTTATTGAAAAGATAAGATTTTCAATGAATAGTAAAACATATTGTTTTTTATTAAGAATTTCCTTTTCATTTACAAAATTGAAATACTTAAAATAATTTTTAAGATGGTTTTTATTGTAAAAATAGATCAATTATATATTTATTAATCCAATATATATCATTGGAATCAATTTCATATTAAAATTTTATATTAAGACTTTATCTTCTTATGAAACTTTCTCTCTTTGGAAACCCCCTTTCTTATCATATATACAAATTTAATTTTAAATTAAACTCCACCACTTCTATGAGTTGAATTTAAATAAATGGATTAAATATTTTGAATTATAATAATTTATCATATCTAATAATATCAACTTATTTTTTACTATAATTAATAGTAAAAATAGTAAACATTATTTACCACGGATAAGGTAAAAATAGATTTTATAATGGTGGTTGAACTAAAATGATAAAATTTAAAAATGACCAAAAAATTTTACAAACCAAATTTATGTCCATATTTATACATTATCTCCTCTAATGTTCTTAAATGACCAATTTTTGAGCTCTGTGCTATTCAAAAAACATGGGTTCACCGTTTTCATTTAAAAAATTAAAAGTGTGTCGCTCACCTCACTTATAAAATGCCACCAACTATCCACTTCAATTAAAAACTTAAAAACCATTTGTTTCATCCAATAACAACCAAAATTCATTCCATAATACCCTCCTGTATGATTAAAATATTTATTTTTTTATAAATCAAACTTAGGAATTATTTTGGTGAGAACTAATTAAAGACTTATGATGAAGAGGTAACGTCCATAACCAAGAGTTTCATTTTATTTGTTCATACACCTCATTAAATTACTATTAAACCATTATGATATAATATTATAAGTATATTAAATATATTGGGATGTTTTTATGTTAATTTAATGACTTAAAACCATCTCATTGTTCATCAAATGGGAAACAAAATTATTGATCTTTTGTACGGCATAAAATCACCTTGAGAATCGATATAATTTGTTTTAAATCACTAATTCTCATAGAAGGATATAATTAATAATGAATATAAATTATATATATGGCATTGTTATGATTTTTTATTATTATATCACATATTCCTTCTTACTCTCCATTATGTGAGAATATGATATCACCACTCGTGTGTACGGTGAACTGCCGCCTCGCGTAGTGATGCGATTTTTTCATGCTTTACATGGAAAGAAATAAGGATGGTTTTGTTGAAAATACATGATATTTATGAAAAAAAATTATTCTATAATGTTATTATATATTTTACCTTTATCTTTTTCAATCTGTTAAGAAAATGGAAACAACGTTCTTGCATACGTACAACCTACTTTCTCCACGAATAATATATTTCTTTTTCTATATCAAAATTTAAAAATTTAATATAAATTAATATATAAAAAATATATATGATATTAAAATAATAATTAAAATTATATATATTATGAAGTCATGATCAAATTACGAGGAAAAAAAACCAAAGAATTCACAAAAAACAACAATTATTGCCCAAAACCTGACTTTAACATAACATTGTTAATAAAAAGATAATAAAATTTCATAAGTAAATAATATATGGTATGATATATATATATATATTAATCTAAAAGATTTATAATAAACATTTATTTATTATACAGGAGGTTTGAACGTGTACAAAGTAATTTGAGACCTAATGTAAGAGGTTTTTTTTCTCAATTTTCATTCTTTGACACATATGTTATCTTATGCGACACTCTTCTTTAATTTGGTGTATATTAAGACCCTTTGATAGGTAATATCAAGAAATTATTTATTCTAATGATATTATAATTTTCACTTAATTTTATCCTTTCATGGGTCTTATGATTCAATGTTTCCAAAGTGGTAAGAGTGTTATGTCACAATCTCATCATATATCAGGATTGTCCATGACTTTAATTCAAATGATGAAATATTTTTATTTATCTCTCAAATAACTGATTTATTTTTTATCGTATTGTTATTTAATGAGAATACACATTTTACCTTCATTTTATTCTCTTTATGTACTCATGAGTTCAAAATAATTTTTTCTTAATAAAATTCATCTTTAATTTATCTCTTCTGTAAAAATCCATTTTTCTTCAAAAACCATGTTTTATAAAATTGTTTTCAATTTTTTTTATCCCTCACCAAATGATTTATTAAATAAATTATTATCCATGTTTTAATTCTTATAATTTTCTGAATGGAATCTTAATTTTTTCCAAACAATGCTATTTTGTCTTCTACTGAAGATTATAAAGGAATATTTGTTTAATATGTATGTAATGAATGAATTTACCAATGTTAATTAAATTATTTTCATTGAAGATTCCTTTGTAAATTTTCAAGGTTATTTTCAAAGAAAAGGATTTAAAAAATAATTTTTTAATTTTTAATTAAAAAAGGGAGTTTCCAAGAAATCATACATTCCAAAGGAAATGTACCAAGATATTTTTGATTCAAAATCATTTTCCATATAAGATAAAAAAATTTGATGTTGATTATTATTTAATAGGGATATAATCCAAGGATACCATTATTATTATTTTTCTAAATGGTTTATTCTTATGATGAAATGATATATATGAATCCCGTTTCTATTCCACACATTATACCATGATAAAATGATTATGAATCTTGCTTATCTTTCAATGAGTCATGCATTGATAAAATGATGAAATGATTATGAAACCGATTTCTTTTCCACAGGTTATGCAATGAATAAATGATACTAAGAACCATTTACTTTCATGGGTTCTAATATGATGAATGTTTTATGATCTCATGGAACACATATATATGATTTTCATTATGTGATGGGTGGGGTGTATATCTCAATCCAATGCATTGAGTAAATATTGATATCTCATGAGATAAAAAAGAATGGAATGGGGAGTTAACCCAGTTAAGTAAGGGTCTATTTCCCCTATGATAGTCTTGGAAGTTAACCTTTACTACAATAATAGTTTGTGTAGTGAACCCATTCCACTATTATTGTCTTGAAAATGAGACTCAAAACACTAAGGAAATTATTTTCTATGCTTATGTGTGTGCCATTAATAACTGAGCTATTAAATTTTAATGTTATCTTGGTTTATGTTCTCTAATTCCATAATGATTCATTTTTTATGAACTCCCATGAATAATTGAAAGACTCATATTTATGATATATGATATAAAGGGTATATTTTTCAAATGTTATTCTCATGTTCACATACCCTTATGTTCATGATATTTTGATATCTCCCTTGATTACCCTTACTGAGAATCTATGCTCACCCTTTATTATGTTTCCTTTCCCCATGTTATGATGGAAGTTATTATAAATGATATGTCTAATAAGGGTTCAAGTTATGAAGAACATATTGGGGGATGATTTAGATCATTTTTTATAAGGATCCAGCCTTAAACATTACATATTATAGTGTTTTTTAACTAGAAATCAAATTTTAGGATATTTTTAGTTTATAGTTTTATAGAATAAGGGAAAAAACTTACAAATTAACCCATATATTAAAAATAGAAACTTATACTTAGTATCTATTTTTTTCACCAAAGGAAAACTCTATAAAATAATACATGATTTCATTCCATGAAAAATATACAATACTTTCATCATGACATCTTCTTTATCCCTACCAATCTTAAGACCAATGAATATAATTTTAAAACATGGGATAAGCACAAGAAATATCCAAAATGGATATAAAAAGTAAATCATTTATACAATGAAAATATGAAAAACCATTAAAAACATTTTCTTAAAAATCATTAGAAAACATAGAAAAATCACATAGGTGCCTTGGTACATCATTAAAATATCCCTCTTACCATCACCCATACTAATGGAATATCCATATGATTGAATTCCACCTCTAGAGTACCCAATGAATTTAATACCTATAACGGGGCCCACCCTTCATATAAGCTATATCAGGATCACCCGTTTCTCATGAGCTATAATGGGGATTAACCCTTTATATAATCTATTTCGAGATCACTTGGGGAATATAATGGGGATCGACCATTTTTTATAATTTTTAAGGACTAAATCATGAATAAAACCCTTAAAAACCCTTTTAAATCCATGTGTAAAACACTTCCAAATATCAAAATATCATTTTCATGTAAAAATCACTTTAAAATATAAAAAAACATAATAAAGAAACTAATTTATTTGGAAAGTACTCTGAAAAATTATGATGGAAACATTAAATAATTAAACTAAAAATCTCATTCATGATATATAAGTTAAAAAACATTCCAAAGTATCAAAATAATCAATATATTTTTAAAATACCATTTTAAAACACTTTAAAAAAATATTTTTGAATACAAGTGTCCCATACCACTTTGAAGAATTTTAGAGAAATTAAAAAAATTAACATTTTAAAATATTAATGTTCATATAAATAAATTTATAAAACAATTTTTAAAACACATACATGAAAGAGAAATATTTAGAGGAATAAAAATTTAAAATATTTAAAATGTCGTTTTTAGTCAAAGGGCCCCTTACCTTGAGTCTAATTCAACACACATGTAATTTAATTTCTTGAATAATAAAATTATTTTAATTATTTACCTGCTTTATAAAAATTTTCAAGTTTATTATTCCTTTTATATAAGTTATTACTAAGTTATAACATTTAATAAAATATTTATGCTTATATTGGATGTTTTGATGATATTTGGTACATGGGTCCAAAATGACAAATATATGATGTCAATATTTAATGTGGTAATTAGTCCATCATCCCCAAAATAATATTCATTGCATGGTTTTATATTTATACATAAATTATATTTTTAAATCATACCATTATGTATGGTTATAAAAAATGAACAACATTATAATCATGGAGACGGTAGGCTGTATGTACGCATGAGTAACATTTCCATTTTTCAATGATCAATATGGAAAAGGTAAGTATTATTTTATCTTTCAAAAATTATCATAAAATCAATAATATCATATTAATAATATATATATATATATAAATATCATCTTTATGATGTGGTAATGAAAAACGAATCACATCGCTTCGTGAAGGTGATAGTTCACACGTACACACAAATAATGTTATAATTTTTATGTACATGAAAAGGTAAGAATTTAAATGATATATTATTTTTTAATAATGATAAATACGTAATTAATATTATATATAAACATTAATTTCATCATTCTAACTAGTCTTGAGATATGGTGATGGAAAATTAATTACATTAGTTTGTGAGGTGGTAGTTCGTCATGCTCACGAACGAATAATTCATTTCCCATTTGATTAAATTGGAGATAAATTTAAATGAAGATATTAATATAATAAAATCTCAGTATATTGAGGATACTAGAGTAATTATTCCCAAAATTATTAAGTTGAATTGGAGGATATGGAAGAAGAAATAAAATAGAAATAATTAATTAGAAATGAAACCTTTTCTTCAGACGATCTCCTTTGATTAAAACCTTAACACCTCCAAGAGGGGAATTCATCCTAAAATAAGGCTACTAGAATTTGGGGAAGTATTATAGGAAGTTATTTGGGTAGATCTTGGCTGAATGAAATAGTTTTTTAGGTTTGAAGAGTATAGAAAAATGAGTCCCTTTTATAGGAGAGGGGAGGGACACTCTTGGAATTCTTCAAAATATTAAATTGATATAAATTATGTTTCTTTTCAAAATGGATAAATAAATATTTATTTCAATGATATTACAATCTTGGATTGAATAACATTCATCCAATAAAAATTAGATAAGTTTTGAGTATTTATAATCCTTATCTTTTTGTTTTTCCCTTTTTAATTCCTACCGTGATATCATGCAATTTACACTATTAGGGTTAATATAATTACTATAACATGCCAAAAGACTAATAAATGAATCATTTATGAAATTTAAGAACTTATACCAATTAGTTGTCTAAATGATATATTTTGTTTTAATTTTTTATCATTTCATAAAATATTATTTATATTAAAATATCATTAATGTTAATTTTGACACTATTCATTATTTTACTTTTTAAAAATATCCTAAAAACTTGATATATTCATGAAATCTCCATTAAATCACCCGTAACATGTCAAATTCGCCCCAAAAATTATTTTATGGCATCAATTATATGAATTTTTTTTTATTTTTTTAATATTTTTATTTGATTCTCCCATTAATAAATTATTGTGTCACCATTTAATTTAATTATTTATTTCCTAAAATTATAAATAAATTACCATGACATAGATAAAAATTTTATATTTCTAAATAATATATATAGTCAAATATATCACATATATATCACTATATTAAAAATATTTTTTCACAACCCCTCCCTCGGGGGTCGTGCCATGACACCCCCCAAGACAGCCTTCTAAAGGCAGGGGATAACGACTAGCACTGAAGGCATCGACCTACAAGTGGGAGAGATTTGATTGAGTACTTGTACGCATGCACACTCAACCATGTCCAAAAGCTAGAAAGGTAAGCATACATGCAACTAATCAACCACTGAGTAAAAGTACAAACTGTAGGTCAAATGCGCTAGAATACAAACCCAACAAAAGATAAAATCTAACAGGAAAGTATAAGAAAACTATGAAATTCATCGGTTGAAAACCTAACCTAATGGGTAAGTGTTGAGTAGCTTCTAGAAGCTGTAGAAGTATTCCCCGCCTGATTGGTCTCGCTAGGCACCATTAGATCATGGGCCACCAAATAAGGCCCCAACCTTAAATATTACCTAATCTTGAGTTAAGTCAAGAATTCGAAATTTGAGGATCTTTTCAGGTTTAGAGTTTTAGAGAATAGTTACATTACATCTCAAAAACTACAACGTAGACACTTCTAATCTATCCAATTTTTTCAAAAAAAATAAACTCCTTAAAATAAAACAAGACTTATTTTCTTGATATAAATTTTTTTGAATTCATCATTTCTCTTACCCTTTCTTATACCCTGTGAAAAATATTTCAAAAACATTGGCAGAGAATTAAAAGCTCAGTAAAGGTTATAAAATAAGTAAAGAAAATATTATTCCATTAATAAATACAAATCAATGAAACCATAATTTTAAGTCATAACATACCTTATGAAATCATAAGATTTATGAATAACACAAAAAAATCATAAATCATAAAGGTAAATTGTGGCATACATAACATACTTACACTGTCACTTTCACAACAACATAGGGAGTTTTGTTTGGAATACCCATCACAGTATATTCCCTAAATCTATTCGGATAAACATTAACGTTTACCTCCGTCACATTACCCAATGGATTAGAGAGCTATATCGGCCTCACCCACCCTAGGTTTATCACGGAACCACCCATATACGTAAACAATTCTTGAGAAATATAAAATATTCATAAAACATAAAACAAGAATAAAGGAAATATAAAATTTCCACATTGCATTCATAAGATATTAGTTCAAGATATTGACATAATCAAATCATTTAAAACATTGAAAATGAATAGTTTTGAATCAAAGTGTCCCATACCACTCTGAAAATTTTGAAAGGAATTTACACTTTAAAGCACTCATGCCCATATAAATAAATCCTTAAAATCATTTCTAAAACATTGACATGAAAGGGAAGTATTTACAAGATTAAATATTTAAAACATTTAATATGATATTTTAGTTTAAGAATCCTTTACCAATTGATAAAATCTTGAATAAAAATCATTAAAGAATAATATAAAAGAAAACTATAATTATCATGAGAAACCAGAAATTCATGATATAAAATGTCAAAAGGATTGTATATACACCTTATATGATAATAAAGGTGCATAATATCAAGATATGCCTCAATGAACATAGATTGAGACGTAGTCCCTTACAACAATTGTACCATTAGATTAAGGATAAATCAATGACATAATTATGTGTAAAGAATATAAATACAGCCAATATAAGTGGATTTTAAGTGTAAAAAAATCAGAGTTAATTCACACATATTCATATCATGTCATAATCAAGATGTATATGTTTAACCCAAAAAATTGAAATTGGGTTAAGAAGTTCCCTTACTAAAATTTGGCAGCTAAACAGTTTCACTTAAAAATTCAGAAAATGAGTTGATGAGAAAGAAAAGGGTCTACCATTACATGGACATGAAATGTACATAAATATGGATATATAATAACTTATCCAAACATAAGAAAATGGAAATTAAAATACATAATATAAATAAGTCTTTGATTAAAAGAGAAGGGTGAAATGTTCTCTTACCTCGAGTCCGACTTTCCTTCTATGTTCCTTGTTATTTATGAATAATAAACATAAGTTAATTTATAATCGATTAAGAAACTTTTTCATGTTTATAATTCCTTTTATATCACTTTTTAGCTATCTATAATAATTAGTTAATTATTTGAGTTCATATTGGACATTTTGTCAATGTTTAGAACTTGAGTAAAAAATGAACATATAATTACAAATTGTCCATGTAGTCAAAATTACATTATCTCTATAATGATATTCTTGGTTTATATTTCATATATATCATATATATTTAGTATATATTTACTTATAATAGTACATATAATTTGGATATAAGAAATGAAATGCACCGTTCATGGAGGCGGTAAGTCGTACGTACACATGAACGCTACTTTCATTTATTTTTCATATTTGAAGGAATAAAAAATAAATGATAAATAGGAATATTATAACTCCAGTATAATATATATGTTATAAATGTTATATAATTTCATTAATTAAATCCTTTATAAGTTCCATGTATAGCATGAACGAGTCATATCACTTTGAGGGGGCGGTAGTCCTCACTTCCTCAAATGAAATTATCATATTTATGCTACATGAAAGGCATAAAGGCATATTATAAATGATAATTATAGAATAATATAGATAATATAGATATAAAATATATCATATATAATTTCATTTCCATCATAATGGACACTATGATAGGTGGTAGGGAAAAATCATACAATCATCGTTTCGTGAAGCAGTAGTTCACCGTACCGAGAAATAGTATGTTTGTATCCATTAGATAAAGGTGTGTGAAATTATAATTCAAATAATTCACATAAAATCATCCTAATATATTTAAGATACTGTTTTTTATAAAATAAGGTAATAAATATAGTTTAGGTGGTTATATAAGGAAAACAATGAAATGAACTTGAGAGAAGATGTTACCTTTAAATCGGCTAACTCCCTTTGGTTTGAACCAAAAGGATTTTTGAATTTACTTATGAAATGGGAGAGGATTATAAAAGAAATATAAGGATGTTGGGAGCTTATTGGAGAAGATTTTGGATGAGCCAAGGGACTTTAGAGGTGTGAGTAATGGGTTAGAGGTGGTGTCCTTTTATAAGAGGGGGGATGGGCACTTTAAAAATGTTTGAAAGTATTATTTTATTATAAACTAAATTTAGATTTTAAAAAGTCAAAAACAAATTTAATTAAAATATATGGTGGGGATTTTTTTAAATCTTCACAGTAAATAGGGTTTAGAAAAGTTTAGTGCATAAAAGTATCCTTATCTTTTAGCTTTAACTTTTAGTTAACTAATTTAACTTTTACCATTTCATCTTTTATATTCATATTATATGATTAATATATTTACTATAAAATGCCAATCTACCAAAAAATGGACCCTTAATGACATTTTTAACATCATATATCTTATTTGGATGAATATTATATTTTTATGATTATTTTATCATTTAATAAAATAGTATTTATTTTAAAAACTCATTTATGTCTATTTATATACTATTCATATTAACACTTTTAAACAAATCTAAAAAAACTTGATTCCTTCAAAAAACCAACATTAATTCAAATATAATACATTATAAACTTCCATAAAATTTTTGGATGGTACAAAAAGTTTCAAAATAAATTTATTTTAATATTTATAATCACATTTATTTAAATCTTTCATTAATAAGGTAATCACTACATCACCATTGTGTCATAAATAATTTTATTTATTTGATGTATAAAAATTATAAATAAAATACCATGATATTGGAAATATATTTATATTTCTAATAACTATTTATATTCGAAACTATCACTTATATAACCCCATATAATTGTTTTACGAAAAGATATATATTTATGTTACATTTTCCTTAGCTTTAAATTAATTTTTATAAAATGTCATTTTCACTTACAAGTGGATCCATGAGGTCCCAAAATCGACCAAAAGATGAAAATTGTCGGAAATATCTCATAAAATATAGTTAGGACAAGTGTAAGTGTAATTTAATATTATTATAATATTATTGTTTACCCTTATTTACCAGATTTACCCTTTAACCACGGTAAATAAAATATTTATGGAAGTCACTATTCATAATGTCTAAAAATAAAAGTTAAATATTTAAATTTTTTTTAACTTATTATTAAAAATATGGAATCTATTTTTATAAATTCAGAACACCGAAGTTTCAAAAATTAATTTAATATTAATTCCCATTGTCAGAATCAAAAAGCTTATTTTTAAGAAGTAAAAACTACCAAAAGATTGGCATGTGTTTATGTCGAATTTCAAAGTGAAATTATTTCTAATAACCAAAATTGGATCAAAAGGTTAAAATATAATCCAATTAAACATTAAAATAAATTTAAAGTACAATATAACTATATAAATAAATTATATTAAAAGGTTTTTTTGAGTTAAAATGCAGTATTTTTCACTATTCATAAAAAATGAACTTTATCAGAAAAATACCAAAATTTTATGCAAAGTAAATTTTGATGTCACGATTCTAAAGAATAATTTTATGTTATCAAATTAATCATATAAAATTGATAAAAACTATATTCAATTTTTTTTCCATCAAAGGCGGTAAAATGAATTTTTTTAAAAATATTAGAGTTTTTCATGCTTAAAATTAGATTCATTATTATTTTAATCCTCTAAAACTTACTGGATAAAAGTAAAAACAATTAAAAAACATGTTTAATCATATTGTATTTATTTATGTTCATTCCCACCAATACAATTTCTAGGTGTTAACTATAATTTTAAATAATAATAAAATTATATTATTTTTTGGTATAACTCAAAGTTTTGTGCAACGTAAGATTTCAAAGAAACCAATTTTTATGTATTGAGTACACTATTAGATATAACATTCCATTTAAATTAAAATTAATATTTAATTCAGAAATATTAATAAATATGATTATGACATATTCTTTATTTACCTGGGATGTTACACACCACGTCCTCTATCAAGGTGGCGGTCGTCTGTACTAGACACAACACATGAAGGCGATACATGTGCAGGGGTGAGTAACAAAATACTCAGTAGGGAACCTAAACCACAATGAAAATACCACAAAGAAATACATAAGGAAAACCATGAAGCATGATCATGAAACAAGAAAACTCACACAAGGAATAATCTAAATTATAGAAAACAAGACTATCAGTCATATCATTGACCAATTTGGACTATTGAGGTACTCATCCCAGATGAGTCTCATGGGTCTGCTGAGTCACGCAGATCCACTTGTAGTTGATCCACACATGGTCACTTGGAGCTGATCTACACAGGGTATCTAGAAGATGATCAACATAGGGTCTTTAGGAGTTGATCCACATAGGGTCTCTAGGAGATGATCCACATAGGGTCACTAGGAGCTCATCCACACAGGGTTGCTAGCTTCTTGTCTCAACCAGCTATAGGATTCCAACACAAAGCACCCTTGATTCTGAGAGAAACAACAGATCAAAGCCAATCATTGAATTTAAACCTCTAAGAAAGTCTCATTAGATCATTCCAAAAGAAAAACCTCTTCACGAGGGTTCCAACTCCACAAACAGCTCTTCAATGTGACGTACAGTTTGAAAGTTATTGATGTTTTTTCGAAAAGGGGTTGGTCGGGTCTGGTTTTGGTTCGATGCGACCTGGCCCAGGGTCCACCGACCCATCCTGGGTCCGACGCAACCCGGATCAGGACCAACCTAGATTTGGCCTAGCCCATTGGCCGCAGGTTCGGTGCAGCCTGCTGGGTGGCCCACATGCTACTCAGGACATGGTTGTAAGCCACGTCTGACCCCCTTACCCCGCGAGTCATTCGTGGGGCCACCTCCTACACCATGGTCATTTGACTGTGGCCTTTCCACGTGCAACATAGAAAGGCGCAGTTCCGTGTTCGCAGTGCCTCCGACACGGCTAAGTGGCTGCATCCACTCGCAGCCAGCCGCCAACACAGAGTCCGATGGCTCCTACTACTTCAATAAGGCCTAAGACAGCTATAACACCCGAGACTTTTATAAGAAATATTTTGTTTTTATTTTATATAAATCATCAATGGAATATTTCACTACAAACAACACTAGCTTGGCTTGCTTTACAAGCAATCACGACCTTCCTTGATAGCTTGCACCGTACACAGTACCGTGTTTCACTAAACAACGATATGCTGTTAAAATATTTTTAAAACTAGCCATTATGAATAGTAATATCCAATTTTTGAAATTTTTTAAATTTTATTTTTCAAAATGAACTTCATTTTTTGATTCAGAATATTGAAATTAGCCTAGGGTGAAATTTTGGTATTTTTCTGAAAACTTTCAATTTTTGATGAATAGTGAAAACACTGGGTTACTATTTAAAAACCAAATTTTTATTTAAATAATTATTTATTTTATTTAAATTTATTTTAGGTCAACGTTGATACATAATACCTATATAAGATCAATGAAATTAATTGGAGTCATTTTATAATAATTTTAGATATAAAAAAATTTATTGAAATTTGCACCGTCTTTTACCCACCTCCTAGGAGAATTTTCAAATTTACATAAAACTTAATTTTACCGCTTCTGTGAGTGGAATTTCAAAAAACCAAGAGACACGGTTGATGTCAGAAAGTAAAATGTGGTTCAATGAGATGAAAATAATTTTTGGTGAATAGTAATTTTTTACTTTTATTTACCACAGTTAAAAGTAAATAGGGTAATTAAGGGTAAAAATGATATTATTATTACTCTAACACATGTCCTAATTCTATTGGTTAAGTGTAATTCGACCCAAAAAAAACTTAGGAATAAAATATGACCATTTAGGCCCACTTGGATTAGATTAGGACATTTATTATTTATTTATTTAAAGAAGGGTTAAAATAGTTAAAATCAATGTTTAATAAGTAAATCATTTTTAATATAGGGTTATACATAAGATAAATTAGACTATAAATCTTCCTTAGAAAGATAAGAAGATTTCCTACATAATGGTATTTTATTTGTAATTATTAGACAATAAATAATATAATTTATTTATGACATAATGATGATGCAGTAATTATCCTATTAATGAAATATTGACATAATTGATGTTATAAATACCCAAATAAATGTAATTTGAGACTTTTTATGAATTAAAATAATTTTCTATGTTAGTAATGACATGTTAGTATTGATTTAAGTAACTTTATTCGAACTAATCTTTCTGTTATGAGTTTCACAAAAATCAATTACCAAATAGTGTCAAAATTGACATAAAATAGTTTTTAAAACAAATATTATATTATTAATTGTTATATTATTCCTAAAAATCTAATTTTCTGCCAAATGAATTAGATAAGGTTATATATGTTAATAATAAACAACTTGGGGTTCGTTTTGCATGTTCTAGTATGTTTATTAAACTTATAGTGTAATAAAACAAGAAGACACAGTAAAAGTAAAATTATTTAACTTAAAGTTAAATCTAAATGATAAGGTTAAAATAGAAACCTAAACATGTATAAATTATATTGGATGAGATAATTGCGACCCATACCCACATTATCTTAAAAAAAAAAAACAATTTGGAGCTATTTAAAAACGAATATGACTTTATAATAAAATAATATTTTTAGTTTTTCCAAAGGTGCCCCTTTCCTCCCTTATAAAAGGGCACCTCCTCCCTCTCTTCCTCACACCACTTTAAGCCTTCAAGCTATGCCAACACCTACCAAATTCTCTTCTACAATTTCCTAGAAACATCGTAGAGGTTCTGGTCTTCTTCAAAGACCAATTTTAGTGCCCTAAAAGGAGGTCTCAAAGAGGCGGTTCAAAGAAGAGGTAATGTCCGTTATCGATTCTTTCAACTTTATTTGTTCTTCCACATCTTATTATTTAGTTGTTTCATTATGAATTAATAACATCAGTATCACTCATATACTGATATGTTATTATAAGTATGAAACAACCCTATTTCACCATCTATCCATCCTACGGAAAACGAAATCACCGCACGTGCGTATGTACAGAATACCGTCTCCACGCCATGGTGTAATCTATTTTCCACCACCACCTAAATTGGATGGGTATAATGGTGTAAATATTTACTATATATGATTATTTCAAATTGATATTGATTCTTAAATAGTATACATACACTCCAATACAATTCCACGATCATGGGAATGATATCATCGCTCGTGCGTATGTACGGAATACCGTCTCCACGATGTGATGCGACTTGTTCTACATGATCTTCATTGCATAATTATTATATAAATTAATTGAATGAATAAATGTGATATATATTACACTAATACCATTCTGGAAATGAGGTATCTATAACCTAAAAAGAAGAATAAGAATTTATTCGACAAAACACGTATAAGAACAAAAAGTAATAAACACCCGAATAACAAGCAGCAATAAAATATTACTAATAAAAAGCTAAGAATATGACCATATATGATATCATAACAATGAGTATGATTCTTTAATAAGTGAATGACATTATTTAAATCACTATACAGGAGGTTCAGACACTTACGAAGCAAATCAGACCTAAGGTAAGGGACAATCTCGCAATCTCAATTTTTATTCGAGATTGTTTATACTTCATAATTTACTGGGGAATATTTATCATCCACATCCATGTTTCCTCAATATGTAATATTATTTATATCCTCCTACAATTTTTTAAATCAAATTTTACTCTTTGGTTAGTTTTTAGTAAAAGATATGAAAGGAATCTTTTGTCGTTTTTCGTACGAGGTACTTTTTGACTTTTCCGACAAAAGTACGAGAATAATGTTTTTTAACTTATAAGGCATGAATGGATTTTTAAAACATTATTTCCAAGAATATTCCTTTACAAGTTTTCAAGTTTATTTTTAATCAAATTCTTTTAGTTTAAAATTGTATGACATGTTAAGAAAGGAAAAATGTTTTTGAAGTAGAAAGGATATTTTCCTCAAGAATGGAGTTCAAGTGTTTTATCAAAAGTATTTTACATCTAAGATAATATAGGGTTCTGTTTATATCCATATTATTACATTGATTTGATTATGTTGTGATGGAATTATTTTTATGAATTCCTTTATCTTATATGAATTGTTTTATGATGTCACGATGTTTAAGAATCCCATTTTTATTACATGGGGTATGCAAGGATGTATGATTTATGATTTTGTGGCACACATAAGAATGGTATCATTATGAGATGGGTGGGACCTATATCTCCCTCCAATACATTGGGTAAAGATTTATATCTCATGTGATAGACATGGCTGGAACGTCAGGTTAAACCGGTTCAGTAAAACAAAACTGAAACGAGGAGTGAACTCGGTTCAGAAATGGACTTTTTCTGCTAAGATAGTCTTGGCTATGAGTATTGACTACTAAGAAATGATTCTCTATGATTATGTGTGTATGCCACAAAGTTTCATGTTTTAAGTTATGATTATTGGTATTACATTTCACTACTATGATTTATCCCATGTTATGAAATTATGATCTCTTTTGTAGGTTAAGATTTCCAAAATGATATGTTCTTATGAATATGACGTGATTGATAGTTCTTTTGTTTACCCTTAATGAGCATTTGATCTCACCCTTTTGTATGTTTTCTTTCCCCAGGTCAGGAAGAAGTTTATTTAGTAATATATGCCAAAAGGGACTATAGATATGATGAAATAAATGGGAGACAATGTAGATGCTTTATGAACCATTTGTTTATGTTTCCCAGTTTCTAAAGACACTATACCTATATGGTCATTTCATGGTTTTGTTATATGTTGTAATAATTATGCTTCAATTTTGAAATATTAACCATGTATGTAAACTATGGGTCGTTATAGTTGATATCAGAGGAAAGGTATAGTCAAACTTTGGAAACTAGGATGTGATAGCCTTAGTAAGAAATCTAAGGATAAGTCTAAGCATAGAACACAATCTTAGAAATGGTCATGAAAAACCTATGATAAGACCTTAAGTGTGAAATTTTATTCTTGATTATGTGTTTTTTCTATTATAATTTGTGTTTCTCACACTATTCTTCTTGGTTTTAGTCAATGGATGTGACTCGAAGGAACCGTGTTAATGCGGAATGCGACGGGAAATGAAATGATTGTCCCCCAGAGAAACCAAACTTTATGGGATCTGGAATGAAAAATCTTGTAGCCATGCTCACACAACTTTCTCAAGCTATGAATCATGCAGGACTTCCAAACGAGAAAAGAAAGGAGCAACATTCTGTTGAATCCTTCACGAGGCAGCGTCCACCTTCATTCAGCGGGTCTACTGATCCATTAGTTGCTGAACAATGGATCAGTACTACTAAAAAGATATTTTCAGTTCTTCAATGTTCTGAACATGATAAAGTCATCTTAGCAGTTTATCGTTTGTAAGGTGAAGCTGATCAATGGTGGAATCTTATCAAGAATGCGAGGCCAAGAGATGAAATTGAGTCTATAGAATTGGATGAGTTCAAGAACTCATTTTTCAATAAGTAATTCCCTAGTATTCTTCGAACAAAGATGGAGAAGGAGTTTCTTAAACTAATGCAAAAGGATGATGAATCTGTTGGTACCTATGAAGAAAATTTTACAAGATGTGCAAGGTACGCTTCTGGGATTATTGTCCAACCCGAGAGTAAGATCGATCGATTCTTTAGTGGCTTAAAACCAAGTATTCGAAGGGCGTTAGCCATAAGGGACCTTAATAGCTACGAGGAAGTCTTTCGATGTGCTCTTAAAGTTGTGATGGAGATTGGAGTAACCCATCAGTCATATGGGTTTGATAAAAAGAGGAAAATGGAATTCAAAGGAAAATCTAAAGAGCACACTGAAAAGAAGATGAGTTTTCCCTTATGCTCAAAGTGTTGAAATAAACATAGAGGGAGTTGTCCTAAAGGGACAAGTAAATGTTTCAAATGTGGAAAAGAAGGTCATCGGGCATTTGAATGCCGCAATGATGGGAAGAAGATGTCTAGTGATGTGAACAATGAAAAGGCTACACAGAGTGCCCCTCCTATACTTAAATGTTACAAGTGCAAGGAAATGTGGAATTATTCCAATCAATTCCATATTCCAAGGGTTGTTGATGATGATAAGCATAAACTAACTCTTAAGGCTAAAGACAATGTAAAGTCACATGAAATTTCTATCAGCGATGTGGAGTACGATAACGAAGTGGTGAAAGGTACACTTACCATCCACTATAAAGTAGAAAATGTTTTATTTGATTTTGGATCCACCCACTCTTTTATTTCTGAAGAATTTTCTTATGGTATCATCTTATTACCTCAAAAATTAGATGTTGAGTTAGCTGTGACAACCCCTAATGGCACAACAGTCGCATCAAAAGTTTATAATTCTTCTCCAATTGAAGTTTGTGGGAATGTGCTTCCTGCAAATCTTGTGATCCTTCCTATAGTGGAATTTGATGTGATTCTTGGCATGGATTGTCTTTCTCTATATGGAGCTTATCTCAATTTCCAAATAAGGGAAGTCACATTTCATATTCCAGATCAATCTATGATCGTCTATCGATGCAAGGATGAACATAACCTTCCAGTGGAAATTTCTTCCAAATTATGGGTCTTTATTCCACTAAATGAAGGTTATTTATCTCAAATGGTTGGAGAGAAACTCATGATTAAGAATATTCCCATTGTATGGGAGTTTGACGTTGTCTTTCTGGAGGAATTGTCGGGTCTTCCACCAAATCGTGAAGTTGAGTTTTCAATCGAACTCGTACTGGATGCTTTGCCTATTTCAAAGACACCTTATAGAATGGTCCCAATTGAGTTGCAGGAATTGATGAAGCAACTCCAAGAGAATATTGATAAGGGATTCATACGCCCTAGTGAGTCACCTTGGCAAGAACCTATTCTGTTTGTTAAGAAGAAAGATGGATCAATGAGACTCTACATTGATTATCTAGAACTTAACAAGATCACTATCAAGAAGAAATATCCTCTCTCATGCATTGATGACTTATTTGACCAACTAAACGGAGATAAATACTTTTCCAAGATTGATCTTCATTCAGGGTATCATCAATTAAGGGTCAAAAGGGAGGATATACCAAAGATGGATTTCCGTACAAGGTATGGACACTATGAATTTATAGTGATTCCATTTGGTCTTACTAATGCCCCTGCAATCTTCATGGATCTAATGAATAGAGTCTTTAGAGACTATCTTGATCAGTTTGTGGTAGTCTTTATAGACGATATTCTTTTCTATTCAAAGAGAAAGGAATAACATGAAGATCACATGAGAATTGTATTGAAGACCCTGAGAAAGGAGAAGCTTGATGCCAAATTTACCAAGTGTGAATTTTGGCTTCAAAAAGTTTCATTTTTGGGTCACATAATCTCAAAAGAGGGGATATCTGTGGATCCAGCAAAAATAGAGGTTATCGAAAGATGGTCGAGACCAACAACAGTAACTGAGATCCGAAGTTTTCTTGGTTTGGCTGGATATTATCGACGTTTTGTGAAAGATTTTTTATGATTATATAATCCACTCACCCAGTGGACTCGAAAAGGATTTAAGTTTGTTTGGATGGAGGAATGTGAAGAGAATTTCAAGGAGTTGAAAAGAAGGTTATCCAATTCACCTGTGCTCACACTGACTTGTAGTGGAGAAAGGTTTGTGATCTACAGTGATGCATCCAAGAAGGGATTGGGGTGTGTTCTTATGAAAAATGATATGGTGATAGCTTATGCCTCACAACGGTTGAAAATACACGAGAAAAATTACCCAACTCATGATTTGGAGTTAGCTGCAGTAATCTTTGCATTAAAGATTTGGAGGCATTATCTTTATGGAGAAAGGTGTGACATTTATACTGATCATAAAAGTTTAAAGTATATTTTCACACAAAAGGAGCTGAATATGCGTCAAAGAAGATGGTTGAAGCTTATTAAGTATTATGACTGTTCAATTCATTACCACCCCGGGAAAGAAAACAAGGTGGCAGATGCATTAAGTTGACAAGGCCATGTGAGCTTATCCATGATGAGGATCACAAAAGATCAAATATTTATGGATTTACAAAGGATGGATCTTGGAATTATAATGGAAGGGGAAAAATATTATCTTTCTCAAATGAATGTTCAACCATCTATACATGTGAATATTAAAGAGGAACAGAAAGAAGATATAGAGTTACAAAAGAAGGTGAGAAATGTTCCTGAATTCAACCTTGATTGTGATGGGATAATAAAGTTCAGGAATCAGGTTTGTGTTCCTCCCATCCCCGAATTAAAGAAGGAGCTGCTGGATGAGGCTCATAGTTCTTCATTCTCTATTCATCATGGAAGCACAAAGATTTATAGGGACCTAAAAGAGTACTTCTGGTGGGATGGCATGAAAAGAGATGTTGTTGAATATGTCTCTCGATGCTTGGTTTTTCAGCAAGTTAAAGCTGAGAGACAGAAGTCTAATGGGATGTTACAACCATTACCCATACCAGAATGGAAATGGGAAAACATCACTATGGACTTTATCACTGGACTTCCTAAAACATCCAAAGACAATAATGCAATCTGGGTCATAGTTGATCGTCTTACAAAGTCAGCACACTTCATCGCTATTAGACAAAATTTCTCTCTAGATCAGCTTCCCAGGATATATGTAAAGGAATTGGTAAAATTGCATGGAGTACCACTTTATATTATATCTGATCGGGATCCGAGGTTTACCTCAATGTTCTGGCAAAGTCTTCAGCATACTCTGGATACAGAGTTGCGTTTCAGCACTGCTTATCATCCTCAGACAAACGGTCAGTTTGAGAGGACGATTCAAACTCTAGAATATATGTTGAGAGCTTGATCTATGGATTTCAAAGGTGGTTGGGATCAACACCTACCTTTGGTGGAATTTTCTTATAATAATAGCTTTCACTCCAGTATTCAGATGCCTCCTTATGAATCTCTCTATGGAAAGAAATGCAGGACTCCAACTTACTGGGATGAAGTTGGGGAAAGAAATCTATTAAGACCTGATCTTGTTGATGAGATGGCAGAAAAGGTCTGATCGATTCAACAACACATAAGAGCATCTTAGAGTCGAAAAAAAAGTTATGTCGACAACCAAAGAAAATACTTAGAGTTTGATGTGGGTGATAAAGTGTTCTTACGAATATCTCCTTGGAAGAGAGTAATGAGATTTGGAAAGAAGGGAAAGCGGAGCCCTAGGTATATCGGTCCTTTCGAAATACTGGATCGTGTTGGGAAGGTAGCTTACCAATTGGCACTTCCACCGAATCTCTCCCAAGTTCACGATGTGTTCCATCTATCTCTCCTGAGAAAGTACATACCTGATCCTTCACATGTACTCAGCTCAGAAGTTGTACCGCTGGAGCAAGATCTTTCTTATGAAGAATAGCCGATAGAGATTCTGGATCGTAGCGAAAAAGTCCTACGGAACAAGACCACTCGCTTGGTGAAAGTTTTATGGAGGAACCACCAATTAGAATAATCTACATGGGAGCTTGAGGATATGATGAGGGGGAGGTATCCTCATCTGTTTGTTACAAAGTGATGAATTTTGAGGGCGAAATTCATTTTAAGGGGGGTAGAATGTAACAACCAAGACTTTTATTAGAAATATTTTGTTTTTATTTTATATAAATCATCAAAGGAATCTGTCACTACACACAACACTAGCTTGGCTTGATTTACACACAATCACGACCTTCCTCGTTAGCTTGCATCGTACGCAATACCGAGTTTCATTAAGCAACGATATGCTATTAAAATATTATTAAAACTAGCCGTTATGAATAGTAATACCCACTTTTTAAAATTTTGTAAATTTTATTTTTCAAAATGGACTTCATTTTTGGATTCGGAATATTGAAATTAGCCTAGTCTGAAATTTTGGTATTTTTCTGAAAACTTTCAATTTTTGATGAATAGTGAAAACACTGGGTTACTATTTAAAAACCGACTTTTTATTTAAATAATTATCTATTTTATTTAAATTTATTTTAGGTCAAAATTGATACGTAATACCTACATATGTTCAATGCAATTCATTGGAGTCATTTTATAATAATTTTAGATATATAAATATTTTATTGAACTTTTCACCGTCTTTTACCCACCTCATAAGAGAATTTGCAAATTTACGTAAAACTTAATTTTACCGCTTCTGTGAGTGGAATTTCAAAAATCCGAGAGACACGGTTGATGTCAGTAAGTAAAATGTGGTTAAATGAGATGAAAATAATTTTTGGTGAATAGTAACTTTTTACTTTTATTTACCACGGTTAAATGTAAATAGGGTAATTAAGGGTAAAAATGATATTTTTATTACCCTAAAACATGTCCTAATTCTATTGGATAAGTTTAATTAGACCAAAAACAACCTTAGGAATAAAATATGACCATTTAGACCCACATGGATTATATTAGGACATTTATTTTTAATTTATTTAAAGAAGGGTTAAAATAGTTAAAATCAATTTTTAATAAGTAAATCATTTTTAATATAGGGTTATACATAAGATAAATTCGACTATAAATATTAACTAGAAAGATAAAAAAATTTCCAAAATAATGGTATTTTATTTTTAATTTTTAGACAATAAATAATTTAATTTATTTATGACACAATGATGATGCAGTAATTATCTTATTAAGGAAATATTGACATAATTGATGTTATAAATACCCAAATAAATGTAATTTGAGACTTTTTATAAATTCAAATAATTTTCTATGTTAATATGACATGTTATTATTGATTTAATTAACTTTATTCTAACTAATATTTCTGTTATGATTTTAACGAAAATAAATTACCAAATAGTGTCAAAATTGATATAAAATAGTTTTTAAAACAAATATTATATTATTAATTGTTATTTTATTCCTAAAAATCTACGGTTTGGCCAAATGACTTATATAAGGTTATATATATTAATAATAAACAACTTGGGGTTCTTTTGGCTTGTTATAGTATGTTTATTAACTGTATAGTGTAAGAAAACAAGAAGACACGGTAAAAGTAAAATTATTTAACTTAAAGTTAAATCTAAATGACAAGGTTAAAATAGAAATCTAAACTTGTATAAATTCTATTGGATGAGATTATTTCGACCCATACCCACCTTAGCCTAAAAATAAATCAATTTGGAGCTATTTAAAACCAAATATGACTTTATAATAAAATAATATGTTTTGTTTTTCCAAAGGTGCCCCTCTCCTCCCTTATAAAAGAGAACCTTTTCCCTCTCTTCCTCACACCACTTTGTGCCTTCACGCTCGGCCCACCCCTGCCAATTTCTCATCTCCACTTCCCTAGAAACATCCTATAGGTCCTGTTCTTCTTCATAGACCAATTTTAGTTCCCTAAAAGGAGGTCTCAAAGAGGCGCTTCAAAGAAGAGGTAATGTCCGTTACCGATTCTTTCAACTTTATTTCTTATTCCAATTCTTATTCTTTAGTTTTTTAATTATGAATTAATAACATCAGTATCACTCATATAATTATATGTTATTATAAGTATGAAACAATCCTATTTCACCATCTATCCATCCTACAGAAAACTAAATCACCGCGCATGCGTACGTATGGAATACCGTCTCCACGCCGTGGTGTAATCTATTTTCCATCACCACCTTACTTGGATGGGTATAATGGTGTAAATAATGAATATATATGATTATTTTAAATTGATATTGATTCTGAAATAGTATACATACACTCCATTACAATTCCATGATCATGGGAACGATATCATCGCTCGTGCGTACGTACGGAATACGGTCTCCACGATGTGATGCGACTCGTTCTACATGATCTTCATTACATAATGATTATATAAATGAATTGAAGGAATAAATATGATATACATTACACTAATAATATTCAGGAAATGAGGTATCTATAACCTAAAAAGAAGAATAAGAATTTATTCGACAAAACACGCATAAGAACAAAAAGTAATAAACATCCGAATAACAAGTAACAATGAAATATTACTAATGAAAAGCTAAGAATATGACCATATATGATATCATAACAATGATTATGATTCTGTAATAAGTCAATGAAATTATTTAAATCATTATACATGATGTTCGGACACTTACGAAGCAAATCGGACCTAAGGTAAGGGACAATCTCGCAATCTCAATTTTTATCCGAGATTGTTTATAATTCAGAATTTACTAGGGAATATTTATCATCCACATCCTTGTTTCCTCAATATGTAATATTATTTGTATCCTCCTACAATTTTTTAAATCCAATTTTACCCTTCGGTGAGTTTTTAGTAAAAGATATGAAAGGAATCTTTTGTCGTTTTTCGTACGAGGTACTTTTTGACTTTTCTGAAAAAATACGAGAAGAATGTTTTTTTAACTTATACGGCATGAATGTATTTTTAAAACATTATTTCCAAGAATCTTCCTTTACATGTGTTCATGTTTATTTTTAATCAACTTCTTTTAGTTTAAAATTGTATGACATGTTAAGAAAGGAATTTTTTTTGAAGTAGAAAGGATATTTTCCTCAAGAATGGAGTTCAAGTGTTTTATCAAAAGTGTTTTCCATCTAAGATAATATAGGATTATGTTTCTATCCCTATTATTACATTGATTTGATTATGTTCTGATGGACTTATTTTTATGAATTCCTTTATCTTATATGAATTATTTTATGGTGTCACGATGTTTAAGAATCCCATTTTTATTACATGGGTTATGCAAGAATGTATGATTTATGATTTTGTGGCACACATAAGAATGGTATCATTATGAGATGGGTGGGACCTATATTTCCCTCCAATGCATTGGGTAATGATTTATATCTCATGAGATAGACATCGATGGAATGACAGTTTAAACCGGTTCAGTGAAACAGGACTGAAACGAGGAGTGCACTCGGTTCAAAAATGGACTTTCTCTGCTAAGATAGTCTTGGCTATGAGTATTGACTACTAAGAAATGATTCTCTATGATTATGTGTGTATTCCACAAAGTTTCATGTTTTAAGTTATGATTTTTAGGATTACATTTCACTACTATGATTTATCCCATGTTATGAAATTATGATCTCTTTTGCAGGTTAAGATTTCCAAAATGATATGTTCTTATGAATATGATGTGATTGATATTTCTTTTGTTTACCCTTACTGAGAATTTGAGCTCACCATTGTGTATGTTTTCTTTCCCCAGGTCAGGAAGAAGGTTATTAAGTAAGATATGCCAAAATGGACTATAGATATGATGAAATAAATGGGAGACAATGTAAATGATTTATGAACCAGTTGTTTATGTTTCTTAGTTTCTAAAGACACTATACCTATATGGTCCTTCCATGGTTTTGTTATATGTTGTAATAATTATACTTCAATTTTGAATAAATAACCATGTATGTAATGTATGGGTCGTTATAACAGCTGTGGCCTGCCTCTCGCCATGCCACCGCGGGCTACTTCCTACATCTCCTTCTACGGACCACTAGGTCCGCTCCGGTGGTCCATTCTTCGCACGTCTTATGCCTACAGCCTCTTGGGGAATCCATCTTCCCTATGATTTCCAAAAAACCACCTTGCCACCATTTCCAATATGCAACCATGAAGAACGCACAAAAACACACAAGGTAGAGGGGCTCGGGCGATGTTTGTGTTGGCCCATGCCCTCTGCATTAGAGGTTTAGAAACTAGGGATAAAGGATTGATGTTCTATCACAATTTTATCACAATGAAATTTCGATAAAAGAGTACCCTCCTTCAAAAACAACTTATCCACGGATCAAACTGTTCTTGGGTTGATCTATGTATGTTTTTTTAGAACAAAGAATAGGAAAAAATAAAGCACAAATAAAACCCCTACCAAGGTCCGATTGTTCATTGGCGATGAACGGTGTCGCTGCATTCGTTGTTCCACGATACTCTGTTTATGGCCATTAGTTGATCGTTTTTGGTGAAGATATGTTCAAAGGGGGGTCGGAAATCATCATCGTCACCCACCATAGCTTCAGTACAGAACCAGGATTGTGCCAATAATCTTGAGTTTTCTTCTTATCCATTAATGGATGAAACAAAAATCAACATTTTAATTACATTTCTATTATGAAGTAATTATGATGTTTCATTTAATGAAATAACATATTAAGTTTCACTTAATTGGAAAACCATTGGGCTACAATGATTTATAAATTTGGAAAAATAAAATAAAATGAGTTTATTTCATTTTTTAAACTTTTTATTTAAAACTTATGAAAAATAACTTTTTCCCTCACCCGTGCCGGTAGAGGTTAGGTCCATTTAGGAGAATCCCGTTGTTCTGAGTTCAACGGTGCCCTCATATTTTTGATCTGAGCAGTGGTTTAATATTTAGAAAAACCGACTCTCACGCTTATTTAAATGAACTAAAAAAGTTCAAAATTCTATTTTGGGCTCACCGGGCCTCAGAATTAGGTGTCGTTCGAGCTTCTGGTCTCAAAATAATTCCATATATTTTTATTTAAAAATTACATAGAATTTTTGGGATATTACATTACCCCCACCATTAGATATTTTCATCCCCTTAAGCAAAAAAATGCTAGACAAACAAATAGGGGTACAGAGAATGAATTTGATCCTCCCGCTCCCATGAGATCTATTAGAGATTTTCGTGATTCCACCGAACACACACGAGAGGAATCAACCATCCAAAAAGGACCCTCTCCTATCAATCCTATATTTCCATATGGAACTCCACAAACATCACCCCACCGTCAATGTCCAACTTTCCCTAGTTGATGACGTGCAATGGAACATGCACGTACCTCCTCAGCTGCAATACGTGAAAAAGATTGTGCACCCGATACAACTGTGGGGGGATAGCTAGGAAATATACCACCTCCCAAACTCTACTGAGAATTTGGAAAGGTCCAATGAATTTCAGAGATAACTTTCCACCCCAACCAAATATATGTAATCCCAGCCAGGGTGAGACCCGAAGAAATAGATGGTCCCCCTTCTCAAACTCCAAGGGGCTCTGTCTTTTGTTTGTATACAATTTTTGCATACTCAGTGTTGTACTCAATCAGTCCTGGATGATATTTACCTTCTCAATTGTAGACCATACCAACTCCGGACCCGTGAGTGCTGACTCTCCTCGGTCTTTCCAACATAGAGGCGATCTGTAAGGTCACCTGTACAAGGCCTCAAATGGTTCCATGCTAATGGGGCAGTGGTAGCAGTATTTTTATGAAAACTCCACCAGTGGTAGGTGGTCCTACCAATTGCGACCAAAATCATGGACACAAGCATGAAGCATGTCCTCCAAGGTCTATATGGTCTGCTCTATCTGACCATATATCTGTGGATGAAAGGCTGATCTCAATCACAACTGAGTCTTGAATGCTTCCTATAATCCCTTATATTGTTGGGATGTGAAGCGAGCATCATGGTATGATACTATTGTTGAAGGCACCCTATGATGCTGCACTATCTCCTAGACGTAGAGGCATCCTATGCCCTCTTCCGATCCATGCTCTCAGATAGGAAGGAAGTGATATGACTTGATGATTCAGTAAATGATCACCGAGATTGAATTGTAGCCTTTGGAAATGCATGGTAATCCCATCATGAAGTCTAACAAGATACCATACCACTTCCACTATGGTACTTCATGTGTATGTACTATGATTGTGAGAACATGATGCTAAGCCTTTACCTACTGACAAGTGAGGCACCGTGAAATGAACTCAGCCACTAATTTATTCATCTCTAGTAACCAGTACAAGCATCTAAGATCCTGTTACATCTTCGTTACTCTAGGATGTACTACGAAGTAGGAGGTATGTAACTCCCTCAAAATCTCCACTTTCAACACAACTATTACTACTATGTTTCCTTTGAAAAGAATGGAATTATCCCCACATATCAAAAATCAATCTGGAGCCTATCTTGAGGATAAAATAGAACATCAGGTCATGAAGTTGAAATCCACAAGTTTCACCTCCCAAACTCACAGTAAGAGTGGAGGAGTGACATACATATACTAAAGGTAAGCTTCTCCATCATTATTCATGAAGGATATCTACATCGCGGTTAACTGCTCGGTCACCTTACTCAACAGTTGTAAACCAGACCTTCTGCTAAGAATGTCTGCCACCGCATCCCCCTTCCTAGGAGAATAGACTATCTCAAAGTCATAGTCCTGGAGGAACTCTAGCTATCCCCACTATCTGAAGTTCAAGACTTTCTGTGAGAAGATATACCTGAGACTCTTGTGGTCAGAGTAGATGGTAAACCGTTCACCCGTCAAGTAGTGCCTCCAAATCTTCAATGAAAAGACAACTTCTACTAACTCTTGGTCATGGGTCACAAAGTTCTATTCATGTTTCCTCAAATTACATGAGCCATAGGTGATCACATCTCACTCCTGCATCAAGAAACAACCCAGTCCGGTCCCTGATGCATTGCAGACAACTACATACCCATTTTCCTCTTCTGGTAGTCTCAAGATAGGGGAACTCATCAATCTACAACTCAGCTTCCGGAAACTCTACTGGTACTTCGCTGTCCACATGAAGGGATGTCCCTTCCATGTCAAGACCGATAAAGGAGTTGATACTTATGAAAATTCAGGAACAAAACTCAGGTACTATCTACCCACCCCCAAGATACTCCACACCTCAATCACACTTCTAGGTGGATCCCAAGTAAGAACCACCTTTATCTTTTTCGGATCCACTACAACTAGCCTCTGAGATGATGTGTCCCAAATGTTAGGCCTCCCAAATCCATAAATGGAACATCAAGAGATTCCCATAAATCTTGTGCTCTCAGAGTGTATCCATAACTATCCGCAGGTATGTAGCATGATTCTATTCTGACACTGAGTACACCAAGATGTCATCAATGAAGACAACCACAAAACGACTGAGGTAAGGAAGGTAGATACTATTCATGATCCCCATGAACACTACTGGGTAATTACTTACACCGAAGGGCATTAACAAGTACTCATAGTGTCCATACTGGCATATGAATGCTGTCTTCAGTACATTCTTATCCCATACCCGAAGCTGGTGATATCCTGACCCGAGGAAAATCTTTGATAACCACCTCGATCCCTTTAGCTAGAAAAAGAGGTCATCAATTCTCAACATTGGATATTTTTTTCATGGTCATATTGTTCAGGCATCATAAGTCCACGCATAGCCACAATCTCCCATCTTCCTTCTTGGAAAAGAACACTAGGGCTACCCATGGTGAAGAACTAGGCCTCACGAAGGCCTTCCCCTACAAATCCTCTAGATGTACCCTCAAATGACGAATATCCAGGGGAGACATATGATATGGTGGTGTGGATATCAGTGTCATCCTTAGGTAATGGTCTATGCTGATGTCTACCTCCCTGCAAGGAGGTAGTCCCAGAACATGCTCAGGAAATACGTCCCCATACTCATCCACCACTACAAGAAAGCTTGGAATCCTCTCATCCACTATACCAATGGTGAGGCTAGCCAACTAGTGAGTGATCAATTGCACCATCCTCCAAGAAATTATATCCTATGTTTAAAGGGTTCCCTTCTCTATGGTGAAGTAAAACCTAGTCCCATCCTCATAGAAACACCACACTTTACACCAAAGATAGTCGATCCGAGCATGGACTATGGATAACCAGTCCATGCATAAGATGACATCGTAAGGCCTCAATGCTACTACTAACAGATCCTAGCCAAATCTCTCACCTTCTAGAGTAATCTCACACTGTAGGAACTAGTGTTTAATTATCGAATCTCCTCCCGTAGGATCCTCTAATCTTAAAGATCAATCCAGCGACTCCACTAGAATATTTGAGCTCAAGAATAAGGTCTGTGGAAAGGAATGAGTGACTATCACCTGTGTCTATAATAATTATATCAAAGGTGGAGAAGACACAGATAGTACCTCTAATAATCTCCAGAGCACCGTGGTCATAGCCCTCCATCACCTTGAGCTGACCTCACCCTTGTCCACCAGCTCCTTGAGACCGTGGTGGACCACCTAGGGGTGGTGGTGGTAGTACCTCAAACCACCATCCACCACCTTCTACTGGGCCTGATCCTTTGGTATGTTTGTTTTCCTATGGAACAACCTGCTCGATCCCCTTCCACAACCTCAGCGGCCCTTCAATCGCCTGCTAATCGTCTGTCCAGCATGTTGGGCAGTCACGAGCCATGTGTCCATGCCCGCCGCATGAGTAGCCTACCCTACTCCTATGGTGACCCCATCAACCTTGGTGGAATCTTAACACTAATAATGTGTCCCAGGTTCTCCCTCCGGATAGTCTATCCCACTTGGAACTTTGAATCATCTATCGACTGCCTGCCATGGATGACTCGACCACCTATTTCCTGGTGGTAGCTACCACCATCGGTGCCTTTGCGAGGAATCTCTCTAATAGTGGAGATCACACTAACTCTCTAGCCTTATTGGGGATGCTGAGGGAAATCATCGAATACCTTAACTTCCATTGGAGTCCCTACTCAATGGTTAGGGACCTGAAGATAGGGTCCTATACCATATCTGTAGAGTAGCTAGAGAGGTATGTGAACCTCATAGAGTACTCAGCCACTGAAATACTTCCCTATTGTAGATGAACCAGCTCCTGTATGTGGACCGAGCACAAGGTTGTGGGAAATAAATCCTCCTGAAAAATACATTTGATTTCATCCTAAGAGAGGGTCACCTCATCATGAGTCTACGTCATCAAATTACTCCATCTCCCAACTGAGTTTTGAAGAAGGCTCACAGCTAAGATCTCCATCTGGTCAAGTGGAATCCTCACTAAGTGGAAGACCCATGTCAGTGCCTCTATTTAATCTTTAGAGTCCTGAGGATATGTCTCTCCCCTAAACCTGGGAGGTCTTTGTATTTGAAACTCATGTAGGGAACTAAGCCTACATGCGTCCTCTAATGGTAATGCCAGCAGTGTATTCTAACCAATAGGTGGTGGTAACCCTGGTTCACCATCCAATGGGGACATCTCTAGAACTGGTCCCTGGACTGATGCCTTGTCGCTAGGAGGGCTTTCATCATGACCACATATCCGAAACCTAGATGAGAGTCTACATGGAGGCATCCTGAAACAGATCAATATGTACCAAGGTTAATAGATTATACCTCATGAGATGACTTTAATTCAAGAAGAAAATGAGGACAAACTCAATTGATATATGATTCATGCAACCAATGATTTTATGTATAGAGCTGAAAAGTTGAATTCAAGGTATTTATATATGGATATATCGGCGGCCGCACCAACATTGGACTCCCTGAACCTAAAAGTAAAGCTTGAATCATTTTACACTGTTTCACAAAAACAAAACAACAGAATATCTGTATTTGAGGTAGAACTAACCGAATTTGAAACCACTTTCTCCCAACCTATCCCTCGGGGACCATGCCATGACATCCCCCAATCCCACCTCCTGAAGGCTAGAGGGTGGAAAATTGCACTAAAGGAATCAACCTACAAGTGGGAGGCATTTTCCTAAGTACCTGTACGCATGAACACACAACCACATCCCAAAGCTACAATGGTAAACATGCATGCCACTAAATAACCTACATGTAAAAGTAAAAACTATTAGTCAAATGGGATTGAATACAATCCCAACAAAAGAAGAACTGAAAACAAGAAAGTACAAGGAAACTCTGAAAGTCATCCCCTGAAAACCCCACGTGATGGGTAAGTGTAGAGTAGATGTTGGAAACTATAGAAGTACGCCCATCCCACATGGTCCCACTAGACACCATTGGGTCCTGGGACACCAAGTCCTCCATCCAGGCAGCTATTGTCTACACCAGACACAACATGTGGGTGCAAAGCCCGTGTAGGGGTGAGTAACAAAATACTCAGTAGGGACCCCAAACCACAAAGTAAATACCACGAAGAAATCCAAAAAGCAAACAATTATGTACGATCATAAATAAATATAGATCACACCTGATATAATATAAATTATGGAATACAAGACTATCGACCATATCACTGAACACTTTGGACTATTGAGGTACTCATCCTTGATGAGTCATGTGGGTCTGCTTGGTCATAGAGATCTACTTGTAGCTGATCCACCTAGGGTCTCTTGGAGATGATCCACACAGGGTCGCTATGAGATAATCTAGAGAGGATCGCTAGTAACTGATCCAATAGGGTCTCTAGAAGATGATCCATACAGGGTCACTAGGAGATGATCCACATAGGGTCTCTAGCTTCTTGTCTCAGCCAGCCGCATGATTCACACAAAAAGTGTGCTTGATTCTGGGATAAATTACTCCTCAATAAAATCATTATATTTCAACTTCAATGAGAGTACAATTAGAGGGTGCGAAAATAACCTCATATTCATGAGGGTTCCAATTCCAAAAACAGCTCATCAATTAGAATTACGGTTTGAATATTATTGACATTTTTCAGAAAAGGGGTCGGTCAGGTTCGGGTCCAGTCTGACCTAACCCAACCTGGGAATGACACGACCTAGATCTGGCCCGACCTATTGGCCATGGGCCTGTTGGGATGTGGGTCTAGCTAGCTGTGGTCGCCCGCACCCTGCTTTGACTGCCAAGGGCTGGCTGACTCTTACCATTCTAGGACGCGGCTTGGAGACGCATCCGCCCCCTTTCCCCACGGGTTGTTTGTGGGGCCACCTCCTCCACCATGGTCATTTTACCGCCTCCTTACCATATGCGACACAGAGTGGTGCTGTGTGGCATCCACCCACCGCCAGCCATTGGAATGGAGGCTGAAGACTCATACAGCTTCCCCATGGCCGAAGCCGGCCACAAACCAATACAATTAGGGTTCTCCCCTCTGCATGCCATCGTGGCATAGCTCCACTCACCCGTGGCCGGTGTTGGGGCCACCGTTGGAAATTTCCATCTCCGACATGTTGACGACTCCATCCACAGACTGCTGGGTATGATCCCGTAGTCCGTTCTTTACGCCGCTTACGCCTATAGTCTCTGGGGGATGCCATCTTCCCTATGATGGACCCGAATCTTCCTTCCCTCCATTTCAAAGATGCGACCACAAAGAACACACCAAAAAACATAAGGAAAAGGGGTTTATGCCTTGTTCATTTCGGCCCATGCCCTCCACATTATAGGTTTAGAAACATGGGATAAAGGATTTAAGTTCTATCACAATTTAACCTTGTTGAAATCCTAAGAAATGAGTACCCTCCCACAAGAAAAAGAGATCTACATTTCAACCTATTTGTGGGTTGATCCGCATTCATTTTTTTTATAATTTATAATGAGGAAAACTCAATAAAAAAGAATAACCCTACATGGGTCAGATCGTTTATTAGTGATGAGTGGTGTCACTGCATTCGTTGTTCTGCAATCCTCTGTTTATGGCCATTGGTCAATCATTGTTGGTGAAAATCCTTTCGAAGGGGGGTTGGCGTTCATCATCGTCAGCCACCAAATCTTCATAGTAGAACCATGACTGTGAAAAGATACCAATGTTGTCTCTTTGTCCATTAAAGGATGAAACAAAAATCAACACCTTGATTATGATTTTATTGCGAAGTCATTATGCTGTTTCATTTAATTAAACAAAAATATTTTGTTTCTCTTGGTTGGAAAACTATCGAACTGTAACTATTTGAAAATTCAGGAAAATAAAATAATACAAGTTTATTTTTTTAACCTTTTCTTTAAAAAGTATGAAAAATAAACTTTTCCCTTGACCCATGCTAGTCGAGGTTAAGTCCATTTTAGGAGAATCGGTCGAGGTTAAGTCCATTCTAGGAGAATCCCATTGTTCTAATTTCAATGGTGCCCTCATATTGTTTATCCATTAAATGGTTTAGATTTTAGAAAAACCCGGTCAAACATTTATTGAAATAAACTAAAAAAAGTTCAAAATTCTATTCCAGCCTCACCGGGACTCGGAATCACGTTCTGTCAGAGTGTCTGGTCTCAAAATAATTATATACATACATTTTTAATAAATTTACACAAAATTTCTAATATATTACATATTTTAATTGTTAAAAACAAAAAAATTGGCAAAATTAACTTTCCTTTGAATATAATATTATAAAGGTTATATTATCATCATAACCGATAATTTAATGCATAGGGATGAAAAATAATCATATAATAAAATTAGGGAATGTTTTATGGTAGTTTTTTTAATATTTATAATTTTATTTTACCATTAATTACACGATTTACCCTTAACCAAGGTAATTTTAAAAAAATTACTAAAGTTACTATTCATATACCCAAAAACAAAATAAAACTATTTATAAAATTTTTAACCACTGATTCCCGATATGGAATCCTTTTTTTAAAATTCAAAACAAATAAGTTTCAGTCACCATTTTAAAATTAATCCCATTGATGGATCAAGAAAACATGGGTTTAAAGTAAAAACGTTGAAAAGTTCACAATGTTTTTATATCCAATTTTAATTTTAAAATTATTCCATTGAAAAAAATTAAAAGGATAAAAATATGATCCAATTATACTTTAGAACCATTAAAATGTATAATTTAACACTAAAATTAAATTTGTTGAAAAAGTTGTTTTTAATTAAAATGCAATATTTTCACTATTCATCAAACATGATACTTATCAGAAAATTTTAAAAAGTTTATCCAAATTAAATTTTGATACTCTAATTTCAATTAATTTTTTTTAAATAATATTTATAAAATTTTCAAAAACTATATTTGAAACTGGTGCTCCATCAAAAGACGACAAAACTGCCATTTTTTAGAAATACTTCTTTTTTGTGTAAAATTAGATTTGTTTAAATATAATGTATAGAAAAAAATGAATGTTTAAAATTATATTGAATATATATATATATATATATATATATTTCATTAATATAATCCAACAAGAGTGTTTTGATTTGTTTATTTATTGGTATAAATAAAGATTCTGCACATTTAAATAATTTTTCTGATAAACATTTCAATTTTTTTAAAAAAAATTTACATTCATTTATAATTAATTGTGAAAATAATTATATATAAATGTGTAAACCATATTTTCATTATTTAGTTAACATTGTTCATTCCTTATATTTTAATAACTGTATTAATCATAACATTTAAATAATAATATTTAGTTGTTTGTTTAAGTTTGATGTCACATATCATGTATGCTATCATAAATAGTGTTTTATTTAAAAAATTGAGATTTTAAACCACACATTTAATAAAATATTTCCTCAACATTTTAACTCATAATCAAAAAATAGTTGTTTGAATTGTCAAAATGTTTTTATTCAAATCACACACTGGAAAAACTATTAATGAAACTTCTAATTTAAAATAAAGAAAAGGAAGTAAGAAGGTCACCTGAGGTAACACATAATAGGGTTCCAAATATGAAAACATGGAAATAGAAGAAAAAATAACTATCATGTTCTGATAGAGAGCGATAAATAGTATGGTTAGAAGAAGCCTACCAATCCCAAAACCAAATATTTGTAATGGGTTAAAAGGTCATAGATTTCTTAGTAAGAAAATTAAATAGACAATGTTTTTGTTTTAAGATCAACCTCATAGAGTTGATGAATTATTTTACTACTTGGACTAAGAAAATCAGGAAACCCACTTAATTGAAAAGTAAAGTTTCATCTATTAATCAACTTCCACCATAAACTCATCATTTTTATCCAGATGATGAGTATGCAAATTGAATTTTTCACACCTAAAGCAATAGAATAAACTTAAAAAGAATCAATTAATACACAAAATATTAATTATATATTCTTCTCTTATTTAGAAATTAACCAAAACAAAAATGGTTAGGACACAATAAGACAATTCACAAAAATAATCATCCTTTAAAAGAAGAAATATTACTTTTAATCTCCAAAATTCAATAGTATTACCCAATTTTCAACATAGATAATTCAAATCTCCTTAAACTTCCTTAGAAAATATATTATAGAATAATATTGAAACCCATTAATTATTTTATCTCATAACCTTCAGAGATTAATTTTAATAATTATCTCCAAATATCATCATTTACTCCTGATGTCTCATACCAAAAATGTAATTTCCTAAATCACATAATCTCTAAGATATGCTAATTATTTCCATAAATAACCTTAACCAACATAAGTCCTCAATAAAATAATATATTATTCAAAAATATAATTCAAACGTTCCTTATCAAAAAAATACCATGATATTCTATTTACCTTAATCATATAGGATTCCCAAAATAGAGAACCGTCTTCTGAAATAACATTTATCACTTAATCCCCAAATCATTTTTTCTCACACCATAGTTATCTATTCAATAAATTATATGTTCCCAATATTAAATTATTATTTATCTAAAAATACATTAAACCAAAAATAAAAATCCATACTAAATAGGACTTCACATAGGCTAATGGAAGGTGGAACACCCTTGTCGCCCTTCAGTTGCGGGTTCGATTCCTATGGCTTTTTCAAATGTGACTGGTTTTCAACTATCATACATGTTGTCCATTATCTAAAACTATAAAATTATTATAATATTTACAAAATATGATGAAGTCCAAGAAAATAACCATAACATGTCTTGACCTCAATGTTTATCTCACACCTTTTATTTTTCTTCCCAAAAAGTAATAACCCATAATTACCTCAAATATAAATGTATTCAAAAATACCATTAATCACCTTATAATTTCATAACATAAATCCTTAAAAGGAGTTTCTAAGACATTTAACTTATGATCAACCTCAAAATTATAAACCCCTGATGATATCTCTAACTCTTATGAAAACATCATAATCTCTAAATCTTTCTAAACCATCATTTGATATCAACTGTAAGAACGCTTCTTTAAACATTAGATATTCTAGTTTTTTTGAAATAGAATTTAAATTCAAGGATCTTTTTAGTGTAGAGTTTTAGATAATTAGGAAAAAATATTACAAAGTAACCCATACATTACAAATAGACACTTTTATTTAGTATCAATTTTTACACCAAAGGAAACCCTTTTAAAATAAAACATAATTTATTTTCATGAAAAACCATTAATAATTTCATCATTACATCTTATTTGTCCTTACAAATCTTAATAACCTTGATTTTTTTTTAAAACTTAGGATGAGAACAAAAACGATTATTAAGGGACATAAAGAAAGTAAATCCTTAGTCCAATAAAAACATGAAAACACATTTTAAACCTTTTTATAAAACTCATTAGCAAACATAGAAAAATAATATAGGTGTGTTAGGTCATTATTACTATATCACTCTCACAATAACCCTTACTTATGGAAAAACCATACAATCATCTTCCACCTCTAGAGTACCCAATGCCTTAAAGATCCATAATGGGTCTCAAAATTCGTATAAGATATATCGGGTTCACCTATTTCTCTTGAGCTATAATGGGTATCAACCATTTTTATAAGCTATATTGGGCACAATCGTGAGCTATAATGGGGATAAAACCTTCGTTTATATTGTAAAAGGACTAAATCATGTATAAAAACCTTAAAAAGTATTTTAAAACTATTTTTAAAACACTTCTCAATATCAAAATATCATTTTTCGGTTAAAATAACATTAATATCTAAATACTACATACATAATAAAGAAACTACCTTATTTGGAAAGAAATCATTAAACTTATAATAAAAAAATTAAAAAATTAAAAAGATAATTTCTTTCATGATTTATAAGTTTAAAAAACCTTCCAAATAGTTTAAATAATAAATATATTTTTTTAAAACAATTTTAAAACATTAAAGAAATATTTTTGAATCAAAGTGCCCCATAACACTTTGAAAAATTTGATAGAAATTAATAAATTAAAATTTAAAAATATTCATGTCCATATAAAAATATTTATAAAAATATTTTTCAAACATTGAAATAAAAGAGAAATATTTAGTGGAATAAATCCTTAAAACATTTAAAATGATGTTTTTAGTTAAATAGCCCCCTACCTCGAGTTCGATTTGTCACGTATGTCCATTAATTTCATAAATAATAAACATATGTTAATTATTTACTTTATTTATAACCATTTTAATTTTTATTATACATTTCATATCACTTATTACCATGTTATGAAAATTAATAAATTATTTAAGCTTACATTGGACATTTTGATGATATTCAGTACATGGGTCCAAAATGACTTTGGTAAGATGTTAATAGTAAAAGTGGTAATTACTCCAAAATATCCAGAATAATATTCCAGAAATAGTTATCTAATTTATACAAAAGTTATACTTTTAAATCAAACCATTATGTATGGTTATGAAAAATGAACAATGTTATAATCATGGAGATGGTAGGTCACACGTACACATGAGTAATGTTTCCATTTTTTAATAATAATTATGGAAAGAAGGTAATTAGTATTTTTTATTTCTAGAATGATCATAAAATAATTAATATAATATATATATATATATCATCCATGTGATGTGGTGATGAAAAATGAATCACATTGCTTTACGGAGGTGATAGTTCACACGTAAGAATGAAAATTTTATTATTTTTATGTGCATAGAAAGGTAAGAATGTAAATGATATATTATTATTTAATAATTATAAATATTTCATTAATATCATATATAAACATTAATTATATCATTATATCCAATCTTGAGAGATGGTGATGGAAAAAGAATATATTTGTTCGAGAGGTGGTAGTTCGCCATACACATAAACAAATAATTTATTTCCCATTTGATGAAATTGGAGATGGATTTAGGTGATGATATTAACATAATAAAATCTCAGTATATTTATGATATTGAAGTTATTATTTCATAAAGTCGGAATAATACTTTAAGGATGTGGAAGATTAGATAAAATAGAATTACTTAATTAAAAATGATAGATGATTGCCTTGGATTAACACCTTAACACCTCTAAAGAGGGTATTATACATAAAATAACACCTATATAATGTGGGTAGGGATTAAAATAAGTTATTTTGGTTGATAATATCTAAACCAAATCAGTTTTTTGGTATGAATAATAGAAAAAATTGGGTTCCCTTTTCTAAGAGAGGGGAACGAAAATCTTGGAATTCTTCAAAATATTAAATTAATACAAATTAATTTTCTAATAAAATCGATCCAAACTTATTTAATTATAATATATGTTGATTTTGGATAGAATGAACTTAATATAATGAAAATTAGATAATTTTTGACAATTTTTGAATCCTTATCTTTTTGTTTGAACACTTATTAATTATTATCATGATATCATGTAATTTACACATTTAAAGTAAATATAATTAATATTACATGACAAACAATAAATAAATGAGTCATTTATGAAATTTTATGACATTTTTTTATAAAGGATTCATATTTTTTAATTTTATTTCATTTAATAAATATTAATTATTTTTAAATGTCCATAATGTCAATTTTTTCATTATTCATTATTTTACTTTTTAAAAGTATCATAAAAACATGAAATCTTCTAAAAATATCCATGAACTAATCCCTAACATTTCAAATTCATCCATAAAATTCCCAGATGACATCTATTATATACAATTATATTTATTTTAATATTTTTAATAGAAATTATTTGATTCTCCCATTAATAAATCAATTACTTCATCATTATTGTGTCACCGTTTAATTTAATTATTTATTTCCTAAAAATTATAAAAAAAGTAAAATTATGTAGATAAAAATTATATATTTATATATACTATTTATAGTCTAGAATATCACTTATATATCACCATATTAAAAATATTTTTTTTGTTTAAAACAAATGAATGACAAAATTGACTTTCCTTGAAATATAATATTATAAAGGTTATATTCTCATCCAAAATTCCATAAATGGTCTCATAAAAGATAATATAATTATTAGGGACAAAAAATACCAATCTAATTAAATCAGTACAAGTTTTATGGTAGTTTTATTAGAACATATCTGCTCTTTATTACACACTTAAACATGATTTATTACATAATATTGCACTTAAGGAAACTCTGAGGATTGAGAGGTATAGTGTCTTGGGAAATTATGAACATTATATAACAACTTAGAACATAAAAAACAACCTATTTTTTGAAAACATCTTTTAGATGACCATAATATTCCTTCATACTTAACATTGTATGGGATAACCTGAGGACATGCATAAGAAAAGGGTGAGCTATAAAGCCCAGTAAGGGATTACACAAGGAATAACATGAAGAATATAGCACATGTTAGGAAACAGTAATATCAATGTATAAAAATATAAACATGAACATAAATGCAAGATAGAGGATGATTATCATAACATGGAAATGTGGCAATAACATACAACATGATATTATCATGAGCCAATGCTCATTGCACATGGATTAGAAGAAGTAAACCCTAATTGCACTTAAATTAGCATGAGTAAACCCTCATTTTACTTGAATTAGAATGATTAAACCCTCATTGCACATTGAGTATCATGATACTAATCTTTACCCAATGTATTGGAGCGCTACAAGGGCACACCCTTCTTAATCATTTCATTTCATGCATAAGTGGGCCACATAGATCATACAACATGGATTCATTAAACATCATAATTTATTCCATGAATAAGATAGGTGGAATACATAAATGTATGTAATAAATCAACAAGTACATGTGTATAAATGTGAATACCCTTGATAGAAAAATGGGTATGGTATTCACTTACATGATGATTTTGGTATGAGAAATTTTGGGGTAACTTCGGAAGCCTAACAATGTCAAATAGAAATCATAAAATGGGTTGATGAAAAAAAGGGGTCTCTCATCATTTATAAATTAAATGGAAAATAAGGGGTTCATGTAACGTAATATCCCAACAAATGAAATGGAATTTATATTCACAATATAAAATAATTTCATGAATGTAAATGAAGGGAGAGAAATCTCTTTCTGAATTTTGACAGGGTAACATGTGTTAATGTGAGGAATTAATGAGATATAATGGGTTATAAAATCATTAAAACATAAGGAGGTATGTATATATGAGTTTATAAATCATACACCCAAAATTTTTAAATGAAAATAAAAAGGAATAACAATATATGGAATCATGGACATAAATAAGGAAGGAAGGAAAGTGGGGATCCCTTACTTGGAAGTGTGATCCAAAAGGCATGGGAGAGGATTGAGAGGGGATTCTTGGGAGCATGGGGCACCTTTAGAGAATTATAGATAGAGGATGGAAGATATTATTCAATCTATAAATCATTTTAGTGAAGAGTAATGGGAGATTGAGTGGGTTTATATAGGAAAAGAGAGAGAAGTCTTTATTATTTAGTTTTCAGAGACTACATATTAAACCAATCAAAACCACAAACCGACCCATGGTTTCTGCCCATGATTTTTTTACAAAGGGGATTTGAAAAAATTATTTTATAAGGCCAGTAAGAAAAATTATTAAAATATTAGACTTTATTATGTGGAGGTGAGTCATATTCTCAAGGAAATCATTTTAAAATGTTAAAATGTTTTATAAGTCTTAGAGGGTCCACAAATAAAATTTAAAATTAATCAAAAATATATAAAATCACATTATTTTAAATCTAAAATATATATTGGACGAATATACATTTTATAGTATTTTATTACATCACTATTGGGTCATTATGATGTCATAAAACAAATTATATATTTAAATAGTATTTAATTTTTACCCAAAAACTCAATTGTCTCAGAAAATTATAAAAAATTTACCGTTAGATAATTTTGATGTCCTAAATCCAAAAAAATATATTCATTTTACATAAATAATTTCCTAAATTTTTAAATTTTTACTTTTAAAATAAAAACCGACATTTATAAAAAATACATGGGTTTTGACAAAAACAACATTCAAACCTTATTAAAAATTACAATTGTCTAATAAAAATTATATGATCATTTATATATAATAAAATGTAATTTAGTAATAATATATTATTAAAAAATAATTTAATTCAAAAACACATTCATTTATCAAAATATATTTCTAAATTGAATTTAAATATTAACTAAAAATATTATTTGTGCCTTAAAAACCATTTATAAAGTAACAATAATAAAATTAATGCATATTATTTATATAAAAATAATGCACATAATCATAGTTCTAGGGTCTTGTTACATAACCCCTTAAAACATCCGCATAAGACCTAAGGGTAAGGTGTGCGATGGTGATAGACTCTTGGGGAAGCTTGGATATCATTGCTCCAGGGGTAATGTCTATTAACTTCCACTTATCCCATAGGAAGTTCTGTTCAAGCTTAACATATTGAAGCTCGGCTTGGGATTGGTCAAGAGTGAAGCCGAGTGACCCTACCTCCTTTCTGAGATCCGAAAAATGGGCTTCGTATGGAGAAATTCTACTGGATGAGGTCATTGTTTCCTTTTTCTAAGTAAATAGTAGTTGTTAAAGACCTATATTTGTACTAATCATGTGATCACTGTTCAACGACTATATTAGCAATGTTAATAAATCTTAATAGTATTTTAAAATAAAAAAACATAAAACCAAGGAAGTGCATAAGTTTTATATAACCAAGAAGCTATACATATCTGTCATAGATGTTGGCCTCATCCATACCTCAATTGCATTTGTCTTGGAGGGATCCATAGATATCCCATTGATTATGATGATATGACCCAAGAATGAGAACTCCTTCAACTATAACCCACACTTGATATACTTTTCATCGAGCTTATCCTTTCGCAAGGTCTCTAGTATAGTGCTTAGATGATCCTCATGCTCCTCCTTGGTTTTGGAGTATATTAGAATATTGTCTATAAAGACTACTACAAATGTTTCTAGGTAATATCTAAAGACTCTATTTGTTAGGTCTATGATGATTGCTGGGGAATTAATTAGTTCAAAAGGAATTACTATGACTTCATAGCACCCGTATATTGTATGAAAAATCTATCTTGGTGATATCCTCCTTATTCACCCTTGGTAATATCCCAACCGTAGATCCAAGTTGGAGAAGTATTGTGCTCCACGTAGCTGATTGAACAAGTCATCAATTCATGGTAGAGAATACTTGTTCTTTATCATGATTTTTTAGATCATGATAATCAATTCAAAGAGGCATTGACCCATCATTTTTATTGATGAAGAGGATTGGTGCAGACCATGGTAAAGCACTTGGGTGTATAAACCCTTTATCCAGATTATCCTACGGTTGTTTCTATAGCCCCATAATCTCCATAGAACCATTATATATGGAGTCTTAGATATTTTTGAAGCCCCAGGTATAATATCAACCGATAATTCAACATCTCTTTAGGAGGATGACCATGAAATTCCTTGGGAAACACTTCAGCGAATTCCGTCACAATGGGAATGTCTTAAATGGTGGTTTCTTCCTTAGTCTCAATAATCTGATCAAGATACATGCACTCATATGGTAGTAATATCCAGACTTGAGATGATAGTGACAAAGTAGATTCATCCCACCCCTTTCACTTGTATATAATCGGGTGTCGATTTTCCATATAGAGAGTGATTTCCCTCTCACATCAATTTATGTTGGATTTATATAGGGAAAGCCAATCCATGCCAAGAATTGCAACAAATTCCACCAGAGGGAGTATGTCAAGGTTAATCAGGATGCTCAATTAGAAAATTGTGATAGGGGAGGAGTTAAATTCATGGGATTCAATGATTTCCCCATTTGTCATTATCACCGACATCTTCACCTCCATGATCTGTGGTGGTGTTGGGATCATTCTACTAAACTTTTGGGATATCAAATAATGTTCAGAACAAGAATGAAAAATTAAATTCTCTATTCCTAAATTAATAACTAGCATACCTATCACCACTTTTTAGTTGAAGAAATCAACAATGCATTGAGGGTCGAACATAGGGTTCCTCTCCTCTGTCCCAATAGTAGGTTTTTCTTACTGATAGTTAATGGACAAGTTCCCTTCTCTTCCACACCTCAATTATTTCCTCATCCCCTTCAGGAAATTTATAGGGTTCTTATTTCCGCACCTTTGGCTAGTGAGATGATGGAATTTCTTAGCACCATTGGATGTATCCATCGGATCGCTAGAATTATAGTATACTTTCCACTTCTTATCCCCATGATACCCCTGAGATTTTACAATATCCATTTCAAATTTCAAGGAACATCGAACAATATCCTCATAGCTATCAAATTCACAGATCACTAGGGACTTTCATAGGCTAGGTTTTACCCCACTAAAGAAGTGGTCAAATGTGAATTCGGAGGTAAAGACAAAGCTGGAGGTGCATTGTGAAACCCTTTTGAAGTTTTCATCATATGCTCCAATGTATTCATCATCTTTTTTGTTTAAGGGCAATTAATTCCCTTTCTATATTAAGTCATATGGTGCGAGGAAAATATTTATCAATTTTTTCCAGAAATCCTTCCATTACAACACCTCAATATCTTACAAATGCTTTATATTTTTTATCAATTTCCTACATTGATCAGCTTCACCCTCCATATAACAATCATCAAGAACACACCTCTCTTGTTTAGGAAATTGAAGTATGTATAGGATTATCTTAATAGAGTTGATCAATTTTCCAGCGATTAAGGGAACTTATGATCCATTGAAAGTAGGTGTACTTTGTCTAATGAATCTCTTTATTGTAGCTTGTTATTTCTTGGGGGGGGGGGGGTGTACTATCCTCTTAACCCATGTTTTTATTCAAAACATGAGTTAAATGAGAGAGTATCATTGAAAAGTTTGGGATTCCCACTCACATCAGATTGAGAATCTAATTAGAACAGTCATCACATTGATCTTCTCATCGGTTGTTAACCTAATGCCTCCTACTACTAGCCATTGGCTAGAATAAAATCAAATTTAGGGGTAACACATAAAGGGGAATCCAACAAAAAAAGTTATAACTTATAAATTACATTTATTTCCTTATCCTATAAATTTATATTGTTCAATCTATCTTATCCATGATCTATTTCCCAATATCTATTCTTAGGGGAATTTTTTTATTCCCTTAATTATTTTTTATACTAAACTTATTAATTTACCAAAGAGTATACCCCGAGAGTGTAAAACCAAGAGTGCAGTAAGGCCCATTGCCACACACTAGTTCCCGTTCGAGTCTAGTTCAAAGCATTGTTTTTAGGTTTTACTCCTATATACATCTGTACCAGAGCCACATATACTTGTTCGTATCCAGAAAGGGATGCATTTTATTGATAAACCACTTACTCTATAACCACCAAAACTTAGGGATGTTTTTATTAGACTTAGTCTTATCCCAATGATTTCAAGAGGGTATTCTAATCCTAATCGAAAATAACTAAACCTACCTTTGATACAAACTATACCAACCCTACTCTTTATTACAAACTTAAACATGATTTATTACATAATATTTCACATAAGAAAACTCCAAAGATATAGAGATCTAGGGTCTTGAGAAATTAGGAACATTACATAAAAACATAAAACATAAAACACAACATTTTTATTGGAAACTTCTTTTACATGACCACAACATTCCTTCGTACTTATAATTTCATGGGATAACCAGAGGACATGCATTAGAAAAGGATGAGCTATAAAACATAGTAAGGGATTAGACAAGGAAAAACATGAAGAATAAAGTACATGTTAGGAAATAGACATATCAATGGAGAATAATTGATACATGAACATAATAGAATGATATAGCATGATTATCAGAACATGGAAATGTGGCAACAACATACAACATGATATTAGCATGAGCCAAGGCTCATTTCACATGGATTATCATGAGTAAACCATAATTTCACTTTAATTAGCATGATTAAACCCTCATTTAACTTGAATTAGCATGAGTAAAGCATCATTTCATAAGGATAATCATGATAATAATTTTTACCCAATGCATTGGAGTGCTATCAGGGGAACCCTTCTTAATCATTTCATTTTATGCAAAAGTGTGCCACATCATTCATACAAATGGATTCACTAAACATCATAATTTATTCCATGAATAAGAGGTGTATAATAAATAAATATAAGTCCAAAATAAAAAAGAAAATTTTAATAAAGGTTTATACCCTTGATAGAGAAATGGGTATGGTATTCACTTACACAATGATTTTGGATTGGAAAATTTTGGTGTAACTTTGTCAGCATAACGACATTAAATAGAAATAGTAAAATGGGTTGATGAGAGAAAAAGGGGCATATCATCATTTATACATGAAAGGTACTATAGGGGGGTCATATAACACAATATCCTAACATATTCAAAGGAATATATATTCATAATATAAAATAATTTCTTGATTGTAAATGAGGAGAGATAAATCCCTTATGGTATTTTGACATGGTAATGGGTGTGAATGTGAGGAATTAATGAGAGATAATGGGGTATATTATAATTAAAAAATAAGGAGGGTAGTATAGGGGAGGTGATAAATCTTACCCCAATATTTTTAATTGAAAATAAAAGGTTATAATAATATAAGAAAACATGGACATAAATAAGGAAAGAAGGAAAGTGAGGATCCCTTATTCAGAAGTGTGATCCCAAAGGCTTGGGAGAGGTTTGAGAGTGGGTTATTTGGAGAATAGAGAAATTTGGGAGGATTATAGAGAGTGGATAGAAGAGTTTGGTCAAGATCCAAATGGTTTTATTGAATAAGAATGAGATATTGAGTGGGTTTATATATTAAAGGAGTGGGAATTATTTATTATTTAGTTTTTGGACACAACACAATAAACTAATCAAAACCAAAAACCAAACCATGGGTTTTGACCATGTTTTTTGATAAATGGGAGTGGAGAAAATTATTCTATAATACCAATGGAAAAAAATATTAAAATATTAGGCTTTATTATGTGTATGTGAGTCACACTCTCAAGGAAATCATTTTAAAAAGTTAAAATGTTTTATAAGTCATGGGGGGTGCACAAAGGCATTGTAAAATTAATCAAAACAATATAAAATCTCATTATTTTAATGGTAAAACATATATTGGTCGAATATTCATTTTATATTATTTTATTAAATCACTTTTGGGTCATTATGATGTCCTAAAACACAATATATATTTAAACAATAATTAATTTTTACCAAAAAATTCAACTCTCTCAGAAAATTATGAATAATCACCATTAGATAATTTTGACATCCTAAATAAAAATATAATATTCATTTTATCTAAATAATTTTATAAATATGTGAATTTTTACTTTTAAAATAAAAAATGACATTTATTAAAAATTCATTGGTTTTGATAAAAACAGCTTTCGAACTTTAATAAAAATTACAATTGTATTCATAAAAAATATACGATCATTTTATTTAAAAAAAAGTAATTTTGTAGTAATATTTTATTAAAGTATTATTTAATTCAAAAACCATTAATTCATAAAAATATATTTCTTAATTGAATTTAAATATCAACTAAAAATACAATTATGCTTTAAAAACCATGTACAAAGTAACAATAATAAAATTAATGTATATTAGTTATACAAAAAATAAGGAAAATAATAATAATTCTATTGTATTTCAATATAAACCCTTAAAACACCCACATAAGACCTAAGGGTAAGGTGTACGATGGTGATAGACTCTTGGGGATGCTCAGACAATAGTGCTTGGATGGTAATCTCTATTAACTTCCCCTTCTCCCGTAGGTGGTTCCATTTAAACTTAACGTGTTGAAGCTCGACAAGAGATTGGTCAAGAGTGAAGCCCAGTTACACTAACTCATTTCTAGGATTCGAAAAATGAGCTTCGTACGGAGCAATTATACTGTATGAGGAAATCGCTTCCTTTATCTGAGTAAATTTGATTTGTTAAAGCCCTATACTTATACTAATCATGTGAAAACTATTCAACAACTATATTAGAAACAGTAACAATTTTAATGGTATTTTAAAATCTAAAAACATAAAACCAATGAAGGGATTATGTTTTATATAACCATTTTTACATAATAAGACATTTAATTTGTTGAAGAGGAATTTTCATTAATAAAAGTTTGGGTCATTACATTTATAATATTTATAATATTATTTTTACCTATAATTAATCAATTTACACTTAAACAAGGTAATTTTTAAAAAAATACCAAAGTTACTATTCATATGAGCAAAATAAAATTAACATATCTACATAATTTGGACCCAGTGATTCAAAATATTAAATCCACCTTTCAAAATTCAAAATAAATAATCTTTAGTAATTAATTTAAAATTTGTCCTGTTGACGGATTGAGAATTTTTTTTAAAAGTAAAAATGTTCAAAAGTTCACAATGATTTTATATCGAATTTAAATGTGAAATAGATTATGATTATATAAGTTTTATTATATTATATGATCATGGTATAATTATACATTAAAACCATTCAAATATATAATTTAACACTAAAAATAAATTTTAATAAAAATAAATTTTCAATGAAAGTACATTATTTTATCACTATTAATATGAAGCATATCAAAAAAATACCAAAATATCATAAAAAGTAAAATTTGAAACTATTATTTTAAATAGAATTTTATTTTGACAAATATAATCTATAAATATCTCAAAAACTAGATTTAAAACAAGTGAGGCGTCAAAATGCGACAAAACAATCATTTTTGAAAATATTCTTTTATGTGTAGAATAAGATTAGTTCTTATATAATCTCTATAAAACACAAAATATGAATGTTAAAAATTATATTAAATATATTAAATATATATACATAGTTCATTAATATAATCCAACAAGATTTATTTTTTTATTTATTGTAATAAATCACACTTGTTCACGTTTAAATAGTTTTCAAGAAAAACATTTACTTTTATTTTAAAAGGGGGTTTACATTCATTTGTAATTAATTATTTAAATATTTATATATACATGTGTAAACCATATTTTCAAAATTTAGTTAGTACTTTTCATTCCTTCTATTCATTTCATTCTAATAGCTAGTTTAATTGTAATATTTAAATAATAATAGATAGTTATTCGTTTAAGCATGATGTGGCATATCATGTATGATATCAAAAACAATGTTTCATTTTAAAAACACAAGACATTACACTTATGGACCCATATTATATGTGTCAAAGTTTCCAAAGGCACTAGAATGAAATGATTACGACATGGATCATTATTTTATGTAATGAATATTTGTCTGTTAGGATTTAATATTTATGTATGAAATGTTTGGGTATTTACAGTTGGTATTATAGTGAGGAGCTACTAAATTTGGAAACTAGGATTAGAAAATTTAGTTAGATCCCTACGGTTATGTATAAGGATATATAAAATGATATGTATGGGGCTGAGTGAAAGCGTATGAAAATATCATGGAATATTAGTAAAGGATAGAGTGAGTGGTTTCCAAGAAATTAAAACCCTGTACGGATACTACAAGTCAATTTGGGTCTAGAACAAAGGTACGTAGGGGTAATAACTCTAAAAATGGTGCATTGAGATAGATTTTATCATCTCATAGTACACGACAATGAGCCTTGTTTCACGCCTAGTTGTACACTCCTGAGGGATATTCTTTAAAAATTCATAAAATCTTTGTGAACCATCATAATGGATTTAAATATATGATAACTATGAATAACCTAATATAAACCTATGGTGTCATTCATAAAAATCGTTTTTCATGATTTGGACAACATATATGTAATTATTAATGATTATATCATTCCCCACTATGATTATTTTTGTTTACATTATTTTTTTAGGTTTAGTAAATGGATGGAACCTAAATGAACGGTGTTAATGCTAAGTGAGATTTACAATGAAATGAATATCCTCCCGAGTAGCCAAATGTTATGGGATATGGAATGAAAAAAATCATTGCTATGCTCACAAAAAATTCTTATGCCATGAAACATGATGAACTTTCAAACAAGAAAAAGAGGGGATAATATTTTATTGAGTTATTATGAGGAAACTTACACCTTTATTAAATGGTTTTTCTAATCCATTAGATAATGAGAAATGGATTTTCACCATTGAAAAGAGATTTTTTTTCAATGTTTTGAACCTGAAAAATTCATTTTGGTAGTCTATTTTTTATAAGGAAAAGAAGATCAATCGAGGGATCTCATCATAGATACAATGTAACATGATTAAAGTGAATCCATGGAGTGGGATGAGATAAAAGATTATTTTTCAATAATTTCTTCCTTGTGTTCTTCATATTAAAATTCAGAAGTAATTCTTAGAGCTAATGTAGAAGAATGATGAATATATTAGTACCTATGAAATTTTTTTAGAAGACTTATGAGGTATTCTTCATTCATTATCATCAAACCTTATATTAAGGTGGATAAATTATTCAATGGATTAAAACTAAGTCTTAGAAGAGAATTATCCATAAGGGACTTTAGCGGCTATGAAGAAATCATTAAATTTTCTCTCAAGGTGGTAATGGTGATCAGAGTTACCCATCAATCTTATTATTTTGATAATAAAAGGAAGTTAGATTTAAATGGAAAATATAAAAATCTTTGAGAAAACAAGATGAGTTTTCCTTCATGCTCGAAGTGGGGAAGTAAATATAGGGGAAATTGTCGTATGTGGATTGGTAAATGTTTAATGCATGAAAGGGAAGGTTATCAGGTAATCAAATGTTGAAGTGATGGGAAGAAGTTAACTAATGATTAAACTAGAGCGAATTGTAAAAAGAATACACCACACACACTCTGATGTTTCAAATGAAATAAGTATGTCCACTATGCTAACCAATTCCAAAATACAATGGTTATTGATGGTGATTGAAATCACCAACCTCTTAATTAAAGGGACATAGGAAAATATCATGTGATCACTATTTCTAATAAAGGGTGTGACAACACCATAGTGAATGGTACCCTTACCTTCCACTCTAGAACTGCTAATATATTATTTGAATCTGGATCTACCCATTCATTCATATTTGAATAATTTTATAAGGGTTTCAATATAACAACCAAATGATTAACTATAGAATTAGTAGTGAAAAAACATAATGGTATGATGATGACATCTCAAGTATATAATTCCTCTCCAGTTAATGTTTGTGAGACCATTCTTCTTGAAAATATTTTCATTCTTCCTCTGGTTGAATTTGATATTATCTTAGGAATGTATTTAATTTCTATACATAAATCCCAAAATAATTTCCAAGGAAGTTAAGTCAGGTTTGATGAACCAAAATAACCTACAATCACTTATCTGTGTGATGATAAATATGAAATTCTAATGGAAATAACATCTATTATATGGGTTTTGATTCCAATTTAAGAGAAGAATTTATCTTAGATAGTTGTGAGAAACAACATCTATGATATTTCAATTATGCGGGAGTTTTGCGATGTATTTTGATAAGTGATTACTATCCTTCCACAAAAACATGAAGTTGAGTTCTGAATAGAACGCATACCTAGTTCCATTCTTATTTCAATGAATGCATACAGAATGACACCAATTGGGATACATGAATTAAAGAAGACACTCCAAAAAAACATGAAAATTAATTCATTTAGAAAAGTGTGTCACCTTGGGGTGCACCTATTCTTTTTTGTTTAAGAATAAATATGGATCGATGTCACTCTTAATTGATTACAAGGAGCTGAAAAAGATCATAATAAATAAAAAGTATTATCTACCTCGTATTGATGACCTGTTTGATCAGCTGTGTAGAGTTCAACAATTTTCCATGATTGACCTTCATTATGGATATCATCAATCAATGGTAAATAAGGAGGATATACCCAAGACAATATTTTGTATAAGGTATGGACACTATGAATATATAGTTATGTCATTCAGTCTTACTAATTCCCCTAATATCTTCATAGATTTAATCAATAGAGTATTTACAGATTACCTTGATCAGTTTGTGGTAGTATTTATAGATGATATTCTTATCTATTAAAAGGGAAAGGAAGTGAATGAAGATCACTTTTTAATTGTACTGAATAACCTAAGGAAGGCGAAACTATATGATCAATTGAAAAGTGTGAATTTTGGATGCACAAGCTTTCATTTTTGGGTCATATAATCTCAAGAGACGGTATATATGTAGGTGCATCAAAGAGGAAGGATATTGAATTTTGTCTTAGAACAACCAAAGTGGTTGATATCCATAGTTTTCTTGATTTATATAGATATTATCATGGTTTTTGGAGCATTTATCATGACTGTCTAATCTACTCACCAAGTTAACTCCAAAGAGATCCGAGTTCCTTTGAAGAAATGAATGTGAGGAAAATTTCAATGAATTTAAGAGAATATTAGTCAGTACAACTATCGTACATTACCCTAAAAAATGATAAAGGGTTTTAATCTATAGTGATACATCCGAGAAGGTATTAAGACGCATTCGTATTTAAAATGACATGGTTATAGATTATTCCACCTGACAATGGAAGGTTCAAGATAAAAATTGACCAAATCATGATTTGGATTTATCTATAGTAGTTTTTATATTAAATATGTGGATGAATTATATTTATGGATAAAATTGTGATATGTATACTGATTAGAAAATTTTAAAGTATATATTCACACAAAAGGAGTCGAATATGCATCAAATAATATGGTAAGAGACGATTAAGTACTACGACTCCTCAATATATTACAACCCTGGGAAAGATCCAATATTGGGATGAAGTTGGATAAATAATGCTATTGGGACCCAAGATAGTTGGAGAGATGTTATAGAATATTAGAACCATTTAGAAACAAATAATGGTATCTAGGAGTCAGAATAAATGTTATGTTTACAATTGCCGGAATGATTTTGAATTGGATGTTAGTGACATGGTATTTCTAAGAATTTATCCATGGAAGAAGGTAATGAGATTGGGATAGAAGAGAAAACTAAAACCTAGGCATATAATTCCATTTTAGATTACTTATTTTATAAGGATGATAAACTATAGGTTGGTGCTTCTATAAAACCTATCTCAATTTCACGATGTGTTCCACATATATCTCATGGGGAAGTATATAATCGAACCTTCACATGTAATAAACATAGAGGACAAACCATTAGAGAAATAGATTTCTTATGTAGAACATCTTGTGATGATTTTGGATTATAGAGATAATGTTCTTCAAAATAAGATCACTCACCTGGTAAAAATTTTCTGGTGAAACAACTAGTTTGTGGAAGCTACATGGTAACATGAGGAAATGATAAGGTATAAGTGGCATCATTTTTTGTATCATAGAGATGAATTTCGGGAGAGATATTCATGGGGGGGGGGGGTAGAATGTAACACCTCGAGTTTTTATAATTTCTTTTCAAATAAATTGAATTAATTTGATATATTTTATTACAAGAAACACAAATTTTATCTTTCATAAATGAAACACCATGTTTATCCTGTGTTACAAGTGACATTGATTTTTACCAAACCATGATATATTACTATTATTATTATTTAAACAGTACCATTATAGCCTAGACATTAATCTAAGAGATATGAATAGTAATAAATAGTTTTAAAATATTAATTATAATGGGTTTATATTGAAAATAACTTATTGATAAAAAAGTACTTAAATATTTAGAAAAGTATTTATATGTTTCAAAAATTCTAACTTCTCAAAAAAATGTTTTTATTAAAATTTGTAAACTAATAATAATTTTTTTCGACTTTTATAAAACTAATTTGAAAAATTAAAATTAATTTTTTAAACGAACATGTTCAAATTATATTAGAGTGAATGTTTGAGATTTTTTGAAATGATCAGATTTTCATGGAATAGTGAAAAATATTTGTTTTCATTAAGAATTATCTTTTAATTTACAACATTTAGAAACTTATAAATTGTTTTTATATGATTTTAAAAGTAAAAGTATATCAACTATATGTTTATTAATACATTATATTTAATTTTAATAAATTTTATATTGGATTTTTATATTAAAACTTTCTCTACATATGCAAATTTTTCCCTTTGAAATCCTCTTTTTCATCACATTTGCAAATTTAATTTCAAATTAAATTCTGGAATTAATTTTAGTTTAATTTTGAAAAATAGATTCCATATTTAGAATAATAATAATTTATATTATCTAATAAGTTCAACTTAATTTTTTACTATAATGAATAATAAAAATAGTAAAAATTATTTACCACGTTTAAGGAAAAAATGTGTTCATTAGGGGTTTGAATAAAACGATAAGGGTTAAAACTTGCTTAAAATTATCAAAAACACATTATATAGACATATTTTGACCTTATAACCCATAATTTTAGATAATGACCCATTTTTGGTGTTTTTTCATGTTAAAAATGTGGGTATAACTTTTTCATTTCAAAACTTACAAGCGTTCTACTCACCCTCACTTATAAAATGCCACCCCTTCTACTCTTCTATTCACATTTTCAGAAACCATTTTTATTAGATAATACATATCCAAATCCCTTAAATAATTACCTTCTCTTATCATAGAATCCTTATTTTTTTTCATAAAGACAACTAAGGAAGTATTTTTGTTCAAACTAAAATAAGTTGTCTGAAGAATTGGTAACATCCTTAACCGAGCATTTTATTTTATTTATTCTTCCAACTAATTAAATTATTATTAAAAAATGAAGATATAATAAACTTTATATATTAAATATAATTATATTTTCTTATGTTCAGGTAATTACCTACAATCACCCCCTTCTCTAAAAAAATGGGAAAAAAAACCATTGACTGTGTGTATGGCGGACTACTGCCTCATGAACCGATGCAATTCGTTTTCCATCACCTCTTCTCACGACTGGATATTATAAAGTATATAATGTTTATATATTATATTTATGACATTATAATACTTCTGGAATTATTATATCACATATACATTATCCCTTTTCCATCTTGCGGGAATATGATAATGTCGCTTGTGTGTACGACAGTCTACTGCCTTGCGAAGTGATGTGATTCCCTCATGCATTAAATAGAAGGTAATAATGATGGTTTAAATGAAAATATATAATATATATGAATTCAAAATTATTCTATAATTGTAATATATTTTTTATATTTTTTTCTTTCAATTCAAAAAGAAAATGCAAACAACGTTCAGGCGTACGTATGGGCTACCATCTTCATGAATGGTGTATTTCATTTTTTATATCTAGATTTTATGGATTAATAGAAATAAATATATACTGAATATATATAGTATTTATATCATGGTAAAAATTATGAATATGATATAACCATGAAGAAATTAATAGGACCAAGAATAACAAATCAAAATATACATTAAAAACAAAGCAGTTATTGCCCGAAACATGACAATAACCTAAAATTGTTAATACATGGGTAATAAAAGGTTATTAGTAAATAAAATATGGTATTATATACATATATATATAAATATGGTTATATAATAGATTAATAATAAAATTTCATTTATTATACATGAGTTATACAGGTGTATAAAGAAAATTAAGAGTTATGGTAAACAAATTTTATCTCAATTTGCCTTCTTTGAGACATATGTTATGTTATAAATTCATCTTCTTTTATGAGGTGTATATATAGAAAAATTGATAGATAATATCATGATTTTATTTATTCTCATGATATTCAATGTTTCATTTAATTTTATTCTTTCATGAGGAATACAAATCAAAGTTACCAATGTGGTTAGGGTTTTATGTCACAACCTCATAGTTTATTGGGATTGTTTATGACTATACTTAAAATAATTAAATATTATGATATATCACTCAATAAACTCCTTTATCTAATCATGAGTTAAAAATAATTTTTTTAATAAGAAATTTCTTTATTTGACTCTTCATCTGAAAATCATTTTTCTTATGAAATCATGTTTTCTGATTTTTTTTTCGAAAATGTTATTAAAATTTTCCAAATTATATATTAAAGATATTATTACCATTTTTTACTTTTTAATTTTTTTTGAAATGAATCTTCACGTCATTTTACAAATAAGTCCCATTTGGATTTTACTGAAAATGTTAAATGAATATTTATTTTAACATGTATGGCATGGAATAAATTTCATGAAATCATAACCATTATTTTATTTGAATATTCTTTCATATGTTTTCAAGGTTATTTTCAAATAAAATTATTTCCATAATATTTTATGAATTTCCTATTTTAAAAAGTTTATTTTCAATAAAATGAAATTTTCTGTGTGAAATATTCCAAGTGATTTTTGTTTCAAAATCAATTTCTATCTATGATTAAATCTTTTGATGTTACTCATGATTTACTCAGGATATGATCAAAGGATAAAAATATTATTCTTTATCTAATTTTTTTATGTTTATGATGACATGATTTTTATGAAGCCCCATTCTATTCCACAAGTTATAATATGAAACAATTAGTATGAATTCTAATTCTTTTTCCATGTTTTTTCTTTGATGAAATGATTATGAAACTTGTTTAGTTTCTACAGCTTATGTTATTTTGAAATTTTTATGAAACCCATTTATTTTCATAGGTTCAGATATGATGGATGTTTTGTGATCTTGAGCCACACATATGTTTGATTTTCATTATATGGTGGTTGTCACCTATATCTCCCTCCAATGTGTTGGATAAATATTAATATCTTATTAAATAAATAAGACTAAAATGGGGGGTGAACACATATTAGTAAGGGGAACCTTACACTATGATAGTCTTGGGAGTAAACCAACCATACTACAATGGTTTGGGGAGTGAAATCATTCCACTATAATAGTATTGGAAGTGAGCCTTGAACTACTAAGGAAATTATTTTCTATGATTATCTTTATTTCACAAATAAATTCCTTATGGAAATGTTATCTTATCTTTTTTCATGTTCTTTGATTCATGTCTTATGAACTTCCAAGATTAATTATATGACTCATGTTTATGATCTACGATATGAAAGGTATGATTTTCAAATTTTATTTTCATTTTATCATACCCTTATTATAATGATATGTGGATATGTCCCTTTTTTACCCTTACTGAGCATCCGAGATCAACTTTTCTTTTGTTTCCTTTCCCCAGGTTATGATGAAGTTATTATGTATAATATATCTAATAAGGGTACTAGTTATGAAGAATATATTGGCAGATTAAATAAATATCTTATAGACCCACTATTTATGTGTCCAAGTATGAAAAGGCACAAGACCTCATTCTAGAAATGAATATTATGTTATGTAATGAATAATCTTCAATTTAGATGTAATATTTATGTATGATAAGTTTAGGTCTTTAGAAACCAACATAGATCTTTTCAACCAAAACAAAATATCAACCATGGTTGTAATACTCAAACACAATATTATTTTAGATAACCTAAATAACCAAAATGTTTTTTAAAAATATAATTAAGTAATCATTACTCTATATACTTTAATGTGAAATCCAATTCTCAACCTGTAGGTACCTTTCAATATGATCAATCTATCGAAAACCCCGATAATAACCATGAAGAAGATATGAACCAAAAATAAATTTCGATGAATTATTTAATATAAAAAATTGGTTAATTTATTGTTTATATGGGTATCACTAAGAAATAAATAAATAAATCTATACCTTTACAACCCCAACATAATATACAAGAACATGGAAAGAAAAATGGAAATTCCATAGAAACTATGAGTGGAACTAAATTGAATAAAACCCAAAATGAGAGTTCTAAATCTTATTCCTAACACAAAAATATTTCAACTATTATAGAACATTTTTTAGTTAAATAAAATTATAATGATATTGATAATAATTCTAAAAGTATTAAAAAATCATAAAATGTTAGGAAAGAAAAATCATTTTCAATAAAATAGTTTTTTATTAAAAAAACCATGAAATATTGTTAAAGAATTATTGGTAATTATTTTTAAAATGATAATGAATAATTAAAATAAACCCTACCCTATCCAAAGAGTAGTCTACCAGAGAGTACAAGAGATGAGAAGAGTTGGATAAGGAATTCTTGAAAATATCCAAAAAGTTCATGTTAATATCCCATTATTGGATATTGTGAGACAAATTCAAAGTATGAAATTTTATAAAAAGATATGTGTTATAAAAAAAATCTCAAAGAAGGAGAAATATTGATTTAAGGGAGGAATTTATCCTCTATGATACAAAATTAATTGCTAGTTAAATGTAAATATCTTAGAACATTTAATATTCCCTATACTATGATATAATTTGAGTTCTAGGATGTCATTCAATATTTTATAGCTTCTCGAAATGATATTTCAAACTCTTTTTATTTATATGTATAGTTTAAAGAATGAAAACCTATTGGAATAGTCATTAAACATTCCTACCAAAGTAATACAAAGCCTTCTATAGTTATTGGAGATATTACTGTTTATATAAGAAACATGGTTTTACCACTTGATTTTCATGAAATATATATGGAAGATGGTATAATTAGCTCACATAAACTTTTAATTTAGTGGAGGAACTTTTAAAAAAAATATAAATTTATCATTTATTAATTTATTGTGTAAATCCTTTATATTTTATGATATATTTCTCTTTAAATGAATAAACTTTCTCTGATAGCTTGCTTTACAAATAACACCGAGTTTAAATGAACTGTGATAGAATATTGAATTATTATTAAGTTATCGATAAGCCATTAGAATGATAGTTATCAATAGAATTTTAGAAATTATGAAAAATTATTTTTTTTATAGATGTATATATTAAATTCCTTGGTTATTAATTGTGAAATTATTTAAAAGTAGAAAAGGCTCATTTTTTTGAAATTTTGTTATTCATGAAATGTGTTTTCATCATAATAAATTATATAATCACTATTAATGAATTATTTTAATGAAATTTATATATTTTATATTTAATAGAAATATTTTAAAAGCATCTAATGGTTTCTATTTGGAATGAGATAAGAATAAATCTTTTTTTGGAATAAAAAACATTTTTCTAAAAATTGTTGTTATTAGGTTGCAAACTTTTTAAAAAAAGGATTACTTCCAATTATTAAAATTTAATATTGAATTTTTTTTTCCATAATTGGAATAAGAATTTAAATATTTTAATATAGTTTAAATTTATTATTTTCATAATGAATAATAACCCTGGTAAATATTTGTCCGCTTAGTAAGTGTAAATAATGTAATTAATGTTAAAAATGATGATATAAGGCTTTAAAAATCAATCTAAAAACTACTTTATTTATATTTTATGAGTTTAGTTGGACCATAATCACCCAATATTCTAATATATAGTAACTTGGAACAATTTGTATTTGATAATGACCTTAAAATTATTTCATGTAAAGACTTAATTCAAAATGTCACTTGTTTTGTTTTAATATCGCTAATATTTATTCCTTAGTATAAAAAGATGTTATATTATATGTTAAATGTTTATTTGAAAGTACAATTAATTTTTCTCAACATGGTAATTTATAATTATTTTTTAGTGATGGAATTATTACCTTAAATGTGTAAGCAACATGAAGAAAGTACTTATTAAAGTAAAAAAAATAAACATAATGATTTGAAGAATATAAAAATTAAAAAATATGTATAAATTATTATATTAAATGTTTTTTTTAAAATGAAAATAAAACATTAATTATGTGTTAAAATTTTATATTCTAATTTCATTTCAATATTATTGTCTTTTATGTCAGACTATGTAAGTAGTCCATAAAATGACATTAATGGTATATTATTTTAAATAATAGATTTTAAAAATCCATATAATTCATAAAAATATATTATTTTTCCAAGTGAATGTGTTATAGTCTATAATATAAACCATTATGCACTTATGGGTCCCTTTTAATTTTATAATAACAATCATCACCCCTAAATAGTAAAAAACATTGATATCATGGTAATCAACAAAAGGGTTGGAGTTAAAACTAAGATATAGGAGTTAAAAAATCTCTTACAAATGTATAAATTTTATTTTACGATATGATTTTCACATACTATCATCTTAGATTCTATATTTATAAATTTTGATCCATTTTAATACGAAAATAATTTATTTTAATTTAATACTTTTAATAATTCTATGGGTGACCCTCCTTGACTTATAAAAGGGCACCACCCCTCTTATATTATTCACAATGTTTAGCACTAAATCTTATCCAATACGTAACCTAATAACATATTATATTTATTCCCAAAATCCAATAGTTTTTTTTCCTTTCAAAATTCTAATATTTCAATGATTAATATGTATTCCAAAGATGGTTTCTCAATAAAGATGTATAACATTTAATCGAGTACTTTCAATTTAATTTAATCTTTTACATCATCTAAATCTATGTTATCCATGATAAAATAATGAATTAATAATATTAAATATACTTAATTGTTATTATTATTGTGGAACAATAATTATCCACCTCCTTTCCATAAAACTAGTAAAGAAAACATCGCTTGTGCGTAGGTGTGGAATACGACATCTACATAGTGTCCTGTATCATTTTTCATCACCAATTCAATTGTTTGGTTATAATTATTATTTTTATATATATATATGATGTTAATTATATTTTTATATTTATATTAATTATTATTATTTTTCTTGTCATTATTTCCATCCATCAAAAAGTGAGAACATCACTTCCGCATACATACAGGGCACCATCTCCATGATGTGATGTAATTGATTTTTCATCATCAATTTATATGAATTATTATTAAATATTTTATAATCATTAAATATGGTACAATTACATGAATAACTTTTTGGATAATATCAAACCATGATTAAAGTAGAAGTTCCAAGAATCTTCCATACAGAAACAAGCATGAAAAATGAACCATTCATCACCCAAAGCAGTGATATTAATAAATAATTATTAAAAAAAAGTGATAAGATGTTATAGGTAAATCATATATTGTATGATATATATGATTATGGTTCTATAAATGTTCTATAATGAATATATATTTATTATACAAGTGTCTTGAACACAAATTAATCAATATGCTACTTGAGGTAACAAATTTTGTTTTCTAATCTTATTTTAATCAAAACTGTCTATGAATGAATTTATATTAGAGATATAATATTATCCATAAAATATAAACCCATTTAATTTTTTTATCATTTAGTTATTTATGTAATTTTTATGTTTTATTACAATTTTAATCTCTTTGTTAATAAAAATTATCCATAATATTTTTACAGAGGATCGACCTTATTTCTCCTCTTTTGGTTGTGAATCTTCCTCTTATATATCCATGTTCTTTAAAATATTCGGAAGAATGTTATTAAAATAATAGAAATATTTTTTAATTAATTTATTACCATAATTTAATTTCTTTAACATGGTTTAAAAATAATCTTATTATCATTTTCCAAATTTTTTACTTTTTACTGAAGGTGTGAACATAATTTCTATTTTTAATGATTATGACATGAATAGAATATCTAACCATCATGACTAGTAAATTATTTGATTCATAACTTATAAGTTTCTAGGTACCCATTCTATGAAATTTTTTTCCATATTATTTCGGAATCATTTTTATATTTTATGTAAGTGATTTAAAAATGAATTGGGTATTGTCTAAAGAAATATTACAGTGATCTTTTAAATAAATTTTTCATCTATGATAACATCCTTTAACGTTACATATGATTTACATGGGATTTGATTGTATGATGCAATACTTATTATCTATCTATATAGTTTATTATTATGATGAAGATAGGTTTAGAACCCCATTTATTTTCTATGGTTTATGTAATTATGATATTTTGAATGTTTTATAATCTTGTGGAATATATATCAATGGATTACGATTATGTGATGGTTGTGTTAGTTATAACTCTACAATTCATTAGGTAATGTGATATTGATATCTCATGAGATTATAATGATAATAATGTACATTAATATAACTATATTTTTTCACATTTTGATGTGTGAGTAATATTTATTTTAGAAATTATTATAAAAAAATACATGAACATTATTTAAAATATAAATTTCCCATTTTTGATGTCTTAGTATGATTTCTTATAATATTTATCAAAATAAAATGCATGAAACTCATTAAAAATAGCTATATTCACATTTTTTATTCATGATTATGGTTGTTTCTAGCTATTCTTACAAGACTGTGCATGGATATAATTACAGATAGCTATGTTCACAACAATATGACTTCATTTGCATATGATTCCACAATATTATGTTATCAATATTAAATAATGATTAATTATTTTAATCACTTACTAATCATGATTCTAGATTTATATTGATTTTGGAGTTTAGGATCTATGTGTTTTTTGGTATGAATATTTTATTTTGATAACATGAACCTGATTGTGTTATCATACCCTTATAACCATCTAATGATATTGTGATTGATATATCCTATATTTACTTTTAGTGAGCATCTAAAGTCACCCTTTCTTATCTTTTCCGACCCTCTGTTTTAATAGATGGTTCTAAGTATGATATATCTATAATAGAAATAAAATGAATATATTTAAGGGTGATGTTGAATATATTTTAAGAAATAAGTTGATGATGTATTTAATATCCAAAGATAGTAAACCTTTATTATCTTAGATTATTTATAATTGTGATAGGTATTTAATATTCATATGTAACGTTATAATACTTCTATTTTTCAGCCATGTGTTTCCTCAGTTGGCATCAGAGGATAGTTTCTTTATTTTTGAATATTATGTTATGGTAAACATAGGAATTGAACCTAATAAAACATTAGTGAAAAATAGTGATATAGGATGTACCCAAAGTATCATAGGTTGATAAAAATGTCTCATAAATTGGGACATATTTGAAATGATTTTATTATGATTTATTATTATGTTTATTATTTCCCAATAATTGTGTTAGTTTTTTTTGGTTTTAGTAAATCGATAGAACCAAAGGGATCCTTAACCTCAATGAATGTGAATCTAAATACAATGACCATAATCCTAAGAGACCAAATGGATATGGATTAAGATGATATATTATGTGCATATTCTTACTCACATATCTCAATATATATGAAATAACATGAACTGGGATACGATTCTGAATACACCATGGAGGGAGAAACATTCCACTAAGTTTATTATTTAACATGGTAAACCATACTTCTATGGTCCTCTGATCCACTAGTTGGGGATCAATGGATCAATTAGTCAGAAATTTTTTTTGTTCTTAATTTCATAGACCATGATAACGTTTTCTTATTTATCAATTTCTTGGTAGGATAATATGATTAATTATAAAATCATATCAAGAACATTAGGAAAGATAAATAAATAATCTTCATTGAATGGGAGGGGTATAAGAGGGTATTTCCCAAAAAAACAATTACCATTAACTCTTCACACTATGATGTATAGGTAATTTTTGTAGATGAAATAAAATTATGACGATTCTTGAGGTACCAATATAGAATACATTAAATGGCTTTCAAGGTACAATTTTATCATTGTTATTGAACCTATGTGAAAAATTAATCAATTTTTTAATTTTCTGAAACCATGTATTCAAAAAATAATTTTCTATAATAGAATTTTAAAAATTATGGAATTTTTTAATATGATATGAAGGTAGAAATAGAGTGTCATAAATACAATTATTATTCAGGTTTTAGTGATATGAATCGAAAAATAGATCTTTAAGGAAACTAGAATGGTAAATACCTCAGAGGAAAGAAATTACAACCACCTACATGAAAAAAATATGGGGGAAAGAACTTGGTAGATTGTCAGAATATAACATGTAAAATAATTTATATTGTAAAGCATAGATATCAAGCAATTTATCATTGATGAAGGGTTAAAAGGTCAAAAAATGAAAAATAGGAGAAGATGGATGTAACCAATGAAGATCAATGCTTCAGATGTAGAGATGTTGGGAATTATGTGAATCAGTTCCCTAATTCATTAGTTTTTTAAAAGGTTGGGGCCAAAGCCTCAATTTATTATTTAAAGCAATGGCCTCTTTAGTGAGGGTGGATGGAGACCCATTATATAACCCGAAGGCCAAAGGCTAAGTGGCCTGAATACAAGTCTTAAAATCCCATTTTCGGCCCAAAGGACCCCTCAGTGAATAGTACTACTATAGTACCAGTGCTGCTACATTACTGCCACCGCTACAGTACCTACTACAGTGCCTCCACTGCTATAGTGACGCCAATGCTACAGTTCCGCTGATGCTGTAGCACTGCTACAGTCCTGGAATTTTTCCCCTACACTGATTTGATCCTGGGTCTTTTGGACGCCAAGAAGGAGCTTGCACCACTTGGGTACAAGCTAGTTGGCCTAATTCATTAGTTAATTTGTATGTTAATCCAAAAAAAAACCCATATAAAAAATGATAACAGGAATTCCTTTTCTATCAAATATAATGTGGGCTGTGAGAAGGATGTGGTGAAAGGTAAATTTACCATCCACTCTAAAACTAATTTTTTTATTTCATTCCCTCTATACCAAATATTTTATATACGAAATGTTTGGTAAGGTTATCACACCACTACCTCAATAATTATTTATTTTTTAACTATAAAAAATCTTAATTTTACAGTTACTACATTTTGTGTCTATAACACCTCTAAAATAAAAGTGTGTGGGAATGTGATTCTTATAAAAAATGTGATTCTACCTCTAGTTGAATTTTATATTCCATTCAGTATTAATTGAAACTCTCTATATAGATCCCATTTCAATTATCAAGGAATGAAAGTTCATTTTGATATTCTGAATCAACCTATGATTGTATTTCAGTGTGAGGATTATATATGAGCAGTTATTGGATGATACTTCCATTATATGGGTCTTAATTCCAATTCATAGGGGATATTTATCTGTATAGTGATATTTATCTCAAATTATTATGGATAAGATCAATATTGAAGATATTCCTATTATTTGGGATTATTCTGATGTGTTTTATAAATACTTTCCTAGTCATCCCCTGAATTGTGATGTTGGGTTTTCAATATAACTCATACATGGTGATCGACCTATTTCAAGGACTCTTTATATAATTTCCCCAATTGAGTATCATGTATTGAAGAAGAAACTCTAGGGAAATTTTGATAAAGGATTTATAAACCCCACTGTTCCACCATGGGGATAACCTATTCTTTTTGTTAATAAGAAATATGGGACAATTACACATTGAATTGATTATTGAGAACTTAATAAGTTCACTATCAAGAAAAAACATCCTTTATAATATATTAACTACTTTTTTGATCAACTACATAGAGCTCAATACTTTTTAAATATTTACCTTCATTATGGATATTATTAATTGTGGGTTAAAAATGAGGATATACTGAAAATTACATTCCATACGATGTATTATCATTATAAATTTATATTAATTACATTTTTACTTTAATTTTCCTATATATATTTATGTATCTAATGAATATGAACTTTATATATTACCCTGATTAGTTTTTTATAGTCTTTATAGATGATATTATTATATATTTGTTTGTTCCCAAGAATGTATTGCATTTATTATCAATGGTTTAATATTTGTTTATTTGTATTAATTATTCTCGTAGAATTGTTATAGATTCCTCAGATTTCATTGGATTTCATGCTTGAAAAAGAATCCATTTAAGTTTATAATATTATTGGGATACTTCCATGTTTTATTATCAGTTAATTGTGCGACTACAACTTGAAGAACTAAAGTGGAGGAGTTAATGAAAATGTGGAAAATTAAATTCTTATGATTGATGAGATTATCTTAAAAAAATTAAATACATGTGTTAATTAATGAAGGAGAATGATCTACATCATTTTTTGAGAAATTTTGAAGTGATTGATAAGGAGTAGATATTGGGAATAGATGTCGTAAGTTAATTTTTATACCATATTCTATCAACATAGTCTAAAGATTCATGTAGCCAAATATCCCACCAAGAAAAATCATCTACATAGTTGAGTGAAGATTCACATAGCTAAATTAAATATGTCAATATGTCATTTAGGTGTTTTAGAATAAATCACATAGCTAATTTTACCCATGTACCCAATTGCTATGTATCCAAATTTGACCACATAGTTGTTCGCAACATCATCAATGTGATCCCCATAATTGATCTAGTTCCCTAGGTGAATAATGCACCTAAAGTTAATATTTCATATTTGTATTGGATTCATATAGACATTTTGAATCCGTGAGATATGAGTAATTTCTAAAATATTTACTAAGATCACAGATATTCATATATCTCATGATAGATGGAATTAAGACTGTGTTTTATAGTTAATTAAATTAAGTCTCAAATTGGAATTATAATGAGTTTAAATGAGGAAAAAATTGGAAATATATTTATAAATTGGAATGAGATGATCCTACTACCAATGTTCATGAGGTTTCTACAATACAAATATGGAAATAATGTCTCTTATATATTTTAGAATAATATTCATATTAATTTTATTAATATTAATATTATGTGGTAGTATCAATGAAATTGAGGAGATATTTTGAAAACTATTTTAATAGGAAAATACATTCATTATCATTATAATAATATGGTGCGACAAATTTTGGAGATATACATTAGTATTTGAATTTTTTTTGCAGAATCCAGGTCTCACTAGATCATGATAAAATATCAAGACCATCATACCTATTCTAAAATTTTGCTAAAGATGTTGAAGATGTCCTGGGAAGACCTAATGATCCAATTGATCAGGGAGAAATACACTATTTCCAATCGGTTTAGGAGAAACTACGGAGATGAATATGATATTTATATGTTTAATACTCATTAAAAATGAAAACAATTGTATTATCAAGTGGTTGTTTTATGTGGAGGAACAAAGTGGGACTCTGGGCCGATCATACAGAGATTGTATGTGGTTGTAATCAATTTTTTGATAATCAGTAATTTATGAATGGGTGTTTAAAACATGATTTAAGGAGTATGATTTTATACTAAACCTTGTAAATATTGTGTGATGATTTCATTCAATTTATTACTATATATAAGGTGAGATCGTGTGAAATACTCTTGAGTCCATTGAGGATTTTTACTAGTTAAAGTGGTTTAATTTAAAATGCATGATTTTGAAAAAGTAAACCATGGATTCACCCACTCCATACTTAGTGTTAAATTTAGCCCGATGCACTTTAAGAGGTATTAGAAGTAGGTTCCCTCTAAATATCAAATAGACAATTCTAAGAGATAAAGGATTATAACACTATTAATAGTTGATGTATTCCCATAATTGATGAGATGAATTTTCATAATCAGATGAATAGGATGGTACCCTTCCTCTTATCACATTTTATATAAGTGATATATTCTATAATTGTGGGTTTCAACCCATTACCAAAGTACCTACAACGAATCATGATGATATGATAAATATGGTGTGAGATGGTAAGTCTCCAAATTTTATCTCAATGTCTCTATCAGAGATGATCTATAGAAAAGAAATGGGTCTCTAGATTACTATGATAATAATGGATTAATTGAGCAGTGGATATGTGGTTAATTTTAATGTCAAGTACTTTAAAATGATATTGTGATAAATATATGAGGATTTAGTGAGAATCTGTAGGAATCCATCATTGTTAAAAAATAGATTGAGGAACTTTCCAGACAGGTTTGATTGAAAAATATCAGCCCCACAATAAAAAGAATATCTCAAAATTTATGATCCACACAACAAACTCATATCTTCTGATAGGATAAAGGAACAATATTACATGAAAAAAATCAAGATATGTGATATCTTTTGAATCATTGAGAAAAAGAACAGTTAATGAGTAAAATATTTTTGAATCTAGAGATTCATATAGTGATAAGGATGATATTTAATTTAATAGAATTATTACTCTTATATAAAAAGGATTAAAAAAGGGAAATTTAAGTGAAAGTCTAAGGAACCACTTAATTTTTATAAGCATGGTGACTTTGTCCATTCTGTAAAAAAATTTCCCAGTCATATTTTTTAAGAATCTAAATCAAAATGAGATGATATTTTACCTTTTAAAAAATGGATTTAGAATAAAAATAAGAACAAAAATAGTTAGAAGAGATATTTATTGTCCAAGAAAACTAAATATTCATCATCAAGTTGTTCTTTTGATAATGAAGTTTGGTTCCTTTATTAGGTAAATAATGATATTATTCATTAATAAATAGTGATTATAGAGAATAACCGATAAAACATGAGTGGGAAACTCAAGAAAAATTAGAATTATATATGGTTCAGATATAGTAACTCAAGAAACAAAGGTATAATATTAGGAAATAAAATAAAATGGTGGCTTTAAAGAAAGAAGAACTAATAAAGATAAAAGTAGACTATATTGATGAGATCAGGTAGTGTATATTAGTGTTTAATATGGTATAAAATATTGTGAGTGATCTAGAAAATAATATGGATAAAAAATAAGAATAGATTCTTGAAAACTATTCCTTATATGTCATAGTTAAAAATGAGTTGAAAAATGAAAGATAATAATTAAATAAATTGATATAATTTAATAGATAATATCTTCAAGATGGCGATATAAATGGTTTCAACTATCAGAAAAAATCTCTTAGATAAGAAATTTTTTTTATAACTAATAATGTATGTCCAAAAACAACCTTGTAAAAGGTTGGGCCAAGAAAAATGAGATACAATTCTCCACAAAAAATAAGGTGATTAATTTGTAAAGGTTTCTACAACATTGCAAGAAAAGTGAGTATCAATTTGAAATAAGACTATAGAAACACAAATAAGGAAAGTTCTAGAATTAATCTAGATAAAGAACATTTAAATGGTATTACTAGTTGTATGGTAATAATGGGCATAGAACCTATTTTAATTATATCAATATGCATTTACCAGAAAAAAGGACAGAACCATGGTGTAGTTTTAGTGAACATACGAGGAAAAATATTATAAGACACAAATTATTATAAGATATTCACTGCAACTATCCACACCAAAATTATCATATTCTAGAAGAATCATGTGCTAGATATAATTTGGAAGGTCACAAGGTTGAGGTTTTTGTGAAAAGGTTAGAAGGGTAGGTTCCATAAACTATAAAAAGGAAGGAGTTTAAAATAAATTATGTACTATGTCATGTGATGATTCTGAGAATAATCAGAGTGTTTATAAATAGTTCTTACTTTATTGGAAAATTAAAATAAAATTGTCTAAAAATTAGGAGTAATCTAAAACATTATTGAGGATATAGGAAAGAATGTGGATTCAAATGGTGTGGAAGAATTTATGATACTACATCCACAACAAGAAAATTTAAGATTCAAAAGACTATAGAAGAGAAATATTTACTACCTAAAGAAGGATTTTATAGGGAGATTTTGAATAAAGGTTCCCATACAAATAATAGAAGAAATGAATGGAATAGGTGGTGTGGAAGTTCTCAATGTGAATATTATTTTTGAGAAACCAAGAAGTACCTCCTTATTCTCTATTATTTTAGGTTTTTTGGCCTAATATACAAGAGATTAATAGAGAAATCCTAAAGATATCACTATTGGGAATCATAAAGGGATGATTTTTTTTGTAATTGGGTTTTAAATATTTTAATTCTCTATTGTTTAGATAAATTACACCTATATAATATTTAATTAAATTTTGTTTTGTTTTAGAAAGTAATTTTTATATTTAACATTTACTAATATTTTCTTTTTATATTTTTAATTTATATATATTTTGTAATTTTTTTTGTAAAAAATAAGGCCGACAGAGTAGGACACTAAGGCCGAACCTTCAAAAACATATAGGGGGACCCAGTGGTGAACCCACGTGGGAGGTTTCCATTATGGCCCACAGAGAGCCTTGGTCAAGCATAGTGCTCGCATAGTACTGACCTAGCCTGTATATAAGTACTAAGGTTCGCCTGTATTATTTGTTCATATGTAGCCTACATACTGAGTGTCCATGTATGTGTTGTTTTGATATGGACATCATTCATCACATCTTGGATTATATACCACTCAATACCTATGTGTTATATTTGATGTGGGACAACTGAATTTTATTCTGGGCCATCATATTTCTTTTTTTAAAAGGTTTGGGATGAAGCTTCATTTATTATAAAATGAAATCAAAGACCACTTTAAACAAGGTATAGGGAGACCCATTACATAGCCTAAATGCCCAGTGGTCATTTATCCCATTACTAGGCCCGTAGGCCCAAACTTTTCGCCCAAATTCCATTCCGTGAATAGTAATGCTACAGTACCCACCTGTTTTTATTTATTATGTTTTAATTTTTATTATTTCATGCCACTTTTATTAATATAAGTAAATTTATTCAATTCTAAATTCATTCCATTTATTTTGTTATGTTCTCAACATGTTACAGTTGGAACCCAATGGTGAGTCATGAGTAACTATTAGTCATCCTATAGTAGGTTAGTTTTTATTATTCTCATGGAACCATTTGGTTTTAAGATTCATGGAATTGCCTTTTGTTTTGTCTAAAACATTTTATTTTTGTGTAAAAATTAAATGGTAGGTAAAAAGCTATTTTCCATGATTGAACAGTTCCAATATCTATTTTCAATGGTGATTAATGTCTCACCATTAGTTAACACTTTTTTCTCAAAATAATTATATTATTAATCTTATTTAATACTGTTAAAATAAATTACATTAAAAAATGTTTTCTATTTTATATTGAAATAAAATTTCAATATTTTTTAAAAATGAATTTCATTATTTTTCCATTGAAATTTACTCAGGTAGAATGTTTGTCATAAGATCCAAATTTTTTAATAACAATTTGATTAATTTATAATGTGTATAATTAAATTTTCATTTTAATCATTTTTAATTGTAATTTGTATAATAATAATAATAATTATTATATTAGATAGTCTTTTTAATATTTATTTAAAAAATATATATCTGATTTAGTTTATTTACAGAGCAACTTCAAAAAAATATGGTAACAATAATATTATTTTATTATTAAACACCAACATGTGTCACTAATAGATTGGACATGGACATTCTCCTATAGATATTTTTTTCATTTCTTTGGAAGATTGCTTCAAGGATAAAAACATATGTATCTATGTAGATGATCCATTCGACCTAGATACAAGAATACATTTCCAAATACACTGAAAAATTGATCACGATACTTCTTCAACATCTACCATTATACTATAATCACTTGATGTCTTCATCTCATTAAAATTTCTCCACTGATTTGATCAAATAATATAAGATGCAATTAATTACATCATCGTTTTCTCATATGTTATTGAATTTATCTTCTACTATTCTTCCATTGTAATTTTTAAAATCACATATTTATTCTCTAGATTCAGGGTTTAAAATTTTTTTGTTCAAAATCTTTTATTTTGATATTACTCCCTTCTAAAAGGAAGGTTGGGTTCTTCCTACAAATTAAAAGGTAGATAGGTTGTGACACCTTCAAAAGTCAGGGGTAATACAACTAGTTTTGAAAAAGGTATGTTTAGATTTATATAGTATTGGGTTATCACTCCCATAAAAAAAATGAGGATATAGTGCATACTGGTCTTCTTGAGGAGTAGAGGATATTGAAGAGAGGACTAGGATCTTGGTGATCTGAACCTCTATAAAAATATCCCATGTTATCTGTTTAATTTACACCAAAATTTTTAACACTATTATAACTTTGATAAATTAGTATTGTTAATAACAAATAAAAAAATAATATTAACCCCATCTAGTAACTACTATCATATAAAGGGACCTAATAATTGGCATCAGAGTGTGGTTCCTTTTTAAGGACTTGGTTTAAATTGTTTAATTACATATTTTTAAACTAACCATTATCATAGAAATAAAAGTATAAGGAAAAGATTGACTCCTATTTTATGTCTAATCAGGATTTTGAGATATAGAATATCATCATACCACCTCACTTCAGTGGAAGTTATTCTGTATACTTCAATGATATAATAGAGGTATTTCATAAAAATACAAGTATTGATTATTGTTCTATAATATCAAAACCATATAAATTTCCTAATGGTTATTTAGAAACTCTTAATTGTATTGATACAAAAAAATGTGTTTTAAATTTACAAGTTATTATTTACTTATATTTATATTTAAGTGTAAATATGTATAGTAATATTTCATCCTGTAAAACTGCTTCTGAGATTTGGATATTGTTAAAATTCACTCATCAAGGAACAAATAAGTTTCATAGAACCAAGTGAGGTATACAGCTAGCCGAATTTTATGATTTCAAGATGACTAATCAAGAAATCATAAATGAGATGTACAATAGATTAACTAAAATTTTTTAGAGCGTTGTTTCTCTCAGAGAGACCATGAATAATGAAGCACTCATGGAAAGGCTACATCAATATCTTCCCAAGAAATGAAATTCAAAGGAAGTTACTATTAAAGAATTTAAGGATGTTACTGAATATTATATGGTTGAATCGATAAGATCACTACTTCAATTAGATGTGGAAATGAATAATGATAATAGTAATAACTAGGATAAAAGGAAAGGTATAGAATTTAAATCAAATATATATGTTATTTTTAATTCATATGATTCTAATTTATAAGAATGTGAGAAGGATAAAATTGAAAACTTTACCAAAGGTGCGTACAAGTACATGAAGGGTAAGATATACTTTAAGAAACTTCCTAGAATAGATTTTCTAAAAGATGATAGAAAGTGTAGTAAAAAAGGTAAAACTAGTCAATATGATGTTTCAAAATTAATATGTTATGAGTATAGGAAAAATGGAAACATTAAATCATACTGTCCCAAGTTAAAACAAGAAGGAAAGACAAGAAATACAAGAATGGATATTGAAAATATTATCATTAAATATGGATTTGTAATGAAGATTAAAACTCAAGTGATGTGGGTTTTGAAAGTGAAAAAGTGTATGGAAATCCTTGTTTGATGTTTAATACTATAAATGAGATACACTCTAAATATAATAACAGTTTGGGATTTGAAAGTATTATTGAGAATGAAGTTAAATTATTAACTTGTCAAAATGAAAAATTTTAGAGTGTCATATTTAGAATGGGTGAACTGTATCGGGAACTGCAAAGAGAAAATAAGAAGATTAATGAAGAAAATTAAAAATTGAACGATTCTATTGTAACAAATATAGATGAGAAAAAGGTTGTAGATATTGAACTGTTACAATTCAAATATAATAAAATGAGAATAATATATTTTTTGTCAACAAACAATGAGTTTCAAAATAGAGTATTTACATCAGTTTGTGATTATTTAAATAAATATTAAAAGGAATACTGTAATATTAAACATGAAAATAAGAAATTGAAATTTTTATTTTTTTGTATTCAAATGTAGAAGTTTGCGATGACCTCTTCTAGGTCGTCATGATGTCAGATCTCCAATTTGGGATCGTTGCATTGCAAAACAGGTGCACAATGATCCATTGTTTGTTTCCCCATGACGAACACAAAGAACGCATGGTATAAATAGGGGGAAGAAATCCAAACTGTAAAGGAGGAACAAAACTCCGCCATCATTCATCACGGTGTTGATCATCTCCCATTAGAAGGATTAAACAGAGGGAATCAAAACATGTATTTTAACATAGTGGATTAATCCCCAAAATCAACCCAATAAAAACCCTCCGGTAAGAATGCATGATCCACGGGTCAAACTATTTGTGGGTTGATCCGCGTTCACCATTTTACTTCAAAAACAGGGAAAGGAAGAATCGAAGTAACAAACCCCTACCACAATCCGATTGAATAACGACCGTCACGTTGCATTTGTTGGAGAGGTTCATCAAATCTGGGAAGGGTTGATCGATCACGTCATCGTCGTCTGCCAATGGGTTCTCCTCAAAAGCTTCAATAAAAAAACCTTAATTTATAGGGTTATGTAGCTATCCCTACAAAAATTCCATAATCATGTACTTATATGGTAGGACTAGGTCGCTATGTAAAAAGGAAACATTTTCAAAAAACATAAATATTAATTTGTTTCATTTTCATTAAAATGTCCAAAAACCAACTCTTGTAGCTGACCAATGCCAGTCGATGTTAGTCACCTCCTAAAGAAAAGTCATTTATCTGAATGTAGCGGTGCCCTCATATTTTTTTATCCAGACACACATTTTATAGTTATTCCGCTTCTTTAAGAAAACTACCCGCGTGCGCTCTTTTATAGTTCAATTTATTTTTGAACATTTATTCCGAGAACTTCGGGCCTCAGAACCGCACACCGTCAAAAGTTATGGTCTCGAAATAATTCACATAATATTTAAAAATAATACACGGAAAATCTAAGACATTACATTCTCCCCACCTTGGTATTTTCATCCCCAAAAATGAAAAACAAGGCTACTAAAAAAAGATATGGGTTTTGGGCATGAATCTAATCCTCCCACTCCCACGTACTCTCAGAAAGATTCTTGTTCTGCCACCTGATGTGCACCATGGGAATTGATCACCCACGAAGGATTCTCTCCTACCGATCCTCAATCTCAACCGGGTACTCAGAAAAGGTCTCTCCATCCTTGAAATCTAGCTCGCCTCAGTCGATGACATTCGATGGGTCATTCACGAACCTCCTCAAATGCGACACATGGAAGAAATCATGTACCCAATGCAACTATGGAAGTAAAACTAGGTGGTACGACACCTCACCAACTTTGTGCAGTATCTGGAAAGGTCCAATGAACCTCATAGATACCTTGTCGCCCAAGCCAAATCTTCGAAAACCTTATTGAGGTGAGACCCTAATAAAGGTGTCCTCTCTATCCTCGAACTCCATGGGTCTTCGTTATCTGTCAACATAAGACTTTTTCTGGCTTTGTGCAGTCTTCATCTACTCCTTGATGATATGCACCTTCTCGGTGGTAGCTCGCACCATCTCTGGACCCATGAGTGATGACTCTCTAGGGGTAGTCCAGAAAATCATTGACCGGAAGGGTCTCTAATATAATTCCTCGAATGGTGCCATACCAATGGTGGAGTAGTAGATATTATTGTATAAAAACACCACCAGTTGTAGGTAGTCCTCCCAATAGTGACCAAAGTCCAAGATACAGGACTGCAACATATCCTCTAGAACTGTAATGGTCCTCTCAATATGACCATCAGTATGGGGATGGAATGTTGTGCTCAAGCGTAGCTGAGTCCCAAAATCCTGCTGCAATTCCATCCACAACCGGGACGTGAAGTGGGTGTCTCGATCTAAGACTATTGTAAAAGGAACTCCAGGAAGCCGAACTATCTTCTGCACGTAGAGGCATCCCAAGCTCTCTATGGAACTCCACTCCCTGATAACTAGGAAGTGGGCCAACTTGGTGAGTTTGTCAATGATCAACCAGAGGGGATTGTGCCCTTTGGACGTTCATGGTAAGCTCGTCACGAAGTCCATTGACATTCCTTCCCACTTTAACTCTGCAATATCCAAGGGGTGAGCTAATCCCACTAGAAACGGGTGCTCAGCCTTCACCTACTGGCATGTAAGGCATTGAGAAACGAACTCTACAACTGCTTTCATCATGACCGACCAACAAAACTATCATTAGAGATACTAGTATATCTTTTCCACTCCATGATGTACCGCTAAGGGGGATATATGAAACACCCTCAGGAACTCCTCCCACAACACCACTTCAGCTACAATGCATCCTCTAAAAAGAACTACATGCTCCCACCTTGAGAATATCCATTAGGGGCATGCCCTGAGGATAAATGAGCACATAAATCCTCACAGTCGACATCCCCAAGATATACCTCCCTAACTCGCTGTAAGAGTGGAGGAGTAACAACCATCGACTGAACGTAAGATGCATCCTCTCCATCCACAATGGATAACTGCAACAATGTCAACACTTCCATCGCCTCACTCAGCAGCTGTGAGCTCGATCTCCTGCTAAGAGCATCTACCACCTTTTCCCCTTCCCAAGAGTATTGATGATCTTGAAATCATAGTCCTGGTTGAACTCTATCCAATTCCACTATCTCATATTCAGATCCTTCTATGAAAATATGTACTTGAGGATCTTGTGGTCAGAGTAGCTGATGAACCACTCTCCCATATTGTAGTGTCTCCACATATTCAACGAGAAGACTACCACTACCAACTCAAGATCAGGGGTAGCATAGTTTTGCTCATGTGGAATAAGCTAGCACGAACCATAAGAAATCACTTCTTTTCTCTGCATCAGGACATAGCAAAGCCCGATCCCTGATGCGTCACAGAAAACTACGTACTTGACACCCTCCTCCAGTAATCTCAAGATCGGGGCACTCGTCAAACTCTGCCTCAAATGCTCGAAAGCCTGCTGTCACTTCTCCGTCCACATGATGGGTTTTCCCTTCCAGGTCAAGGCTGTCATTAGTGATGATATTAAGGAGAAATTAGAAATGAATCTTTGATAATATCCTGCCAACCCAAGGATGGTTCCCACATCTATCACGCTCTGAGATGGATCTAATGATAACACTTCCTCCACCTTGGTTGGGTCTAAAACTACTCTATATGCTAAAATAAAATGTCCAAGAATATGGACCCCCTGAATCCAGAACTATCACTTCGAGAGCTTCCCATAAATTTGGTGCTCTTGGAGTATGTCCAGAACCATCTGCTGGTGTCTCGCATACTCCTCCTCTGACACTGAGTACACAAGGATGTCATCAATGAAGACCACTATGAACTAGTCCAAGTATGGCTAGAAGATCCGGTTCCTATGTCCGATGAACAATGTGGGGGAGTTCGTCAAGCCGATAGGCATCACCAAGTACTCCTAGTGACTGTAGCCACATCTGAAATCTATCTTCAGTATATCCTCATCCTGTACTCGTAACTGGTGGTAACCTAATCTAAGGTCAACCTTCGAGAACCAATGTGCTCCTCTTATCTGATCAAAGAGGTCAGCAATTCTCAATAGTGGATACTTTTTCTTCACTATTATCTGATTCAGGCATCAGTAATTGTAACAACCCGAAATTTTGAATAAATCTTGTTTCCTAATTTTATGTGTTATTTTATTTTTATACTCAACAAAAATGTTTCATTTGATAACATGAGTATAATTAAAATGATACAGTTGGTTTTTGACTGTTATATGACCATTGGTCAATATGACCACTAGAAACTAAACGTTTTGATTATTGTCTCTAAATAAAAGTAATCTTGGTTAATTAATATAGAAAGAAGATTAGATGGCCTCGCCCAGTAGTCTTGGACCAATCGAAGCCCATCTAACAGAACTTGGGAAGGAGGTAGCACCACTGGGCTTTGCTATGGACCAAACCCAAGCTGAACTTCATCGTATAAAGCTAGAACGGGATCGCCTTCGCGAGAAGTTAAAACTGATAGAAATTACTACTCGTGCGATGTTGGTCGAGCCTCCCTCGGATTCTCTCACCTTAGCACACCTTACACTTAGGTCCTATGCTGGTGTGATAAGGGGCTATGTAAGGAGACCGTAACTGCCTTGTGTAATCATTTGTTTTAAATAAAAATTGGGATTTCTTCTTATGATGAAGTTTATGAATTTTCAAATGACCGGATAAATATAGTATGCATATTTTTGATGAATTTTAGAAAAAGGATATTTTAAAAATGGTTGTGTAAACCTTAAATAATTAAAAATGTGTAATGATTTTCAAAAAATGGTCTTCTACAATTATGTTCAGTACGAAATTTAGAGTCTAATAAGATCAACTTAATTTTTGATGAATATTAAATTATGAATAGTGATTTTATGATTAGGATTAGTAATGTGTCCAAATGGATTAGTAATCTCACTTAAAAAAAGTATTAATATAATCTAGGCACCTTGATTAAGTAATGTGATTCAATAAAATGGTTAAATAACGATTTCATAAATTATTATTCAAGTATTAGTTTTTTCGGGTGAATATTGTTTTTTTAATTAAAAATTTAATTAAAAATATTCAGATAATTATATTTATAAAACAGATTTCATTTTTGAACTCAGAGCACCGATATTATGCTATGGTAATTTTTGGGGTTTTTTCTGAAAAAATGAATTTTCGGTGAATAGTGTTTTTATTTAAAAATTAAATTAAAAATATTTAGAAAATTATTTTTATAAAATTGAGTTCATATTTGTAATCAGAGCGTTGATATTTGGTTAAGGTGAAATTTTGGGACTATTCTGAGAAAGTTGAATTTTCGATGAACAGTGAAAATATAGTTTTTAAGTTACGGGTGTTTAATGACATCATTAAATGATGTATTAAGTTTGTAATCAATATGTTCGAATTATGAATATTGAGATAAGGTATGAGGTGTCCCAAGTGGCCAATACCATGCGAAAATACCATGGGCAACCCCATGGTTTTTCCAAAACCACTAATGAGGTGTCCCTTTGCCATTAATGCATTGCCCCCTCACTTTCCCAATAAATACCAAGCCATCCTCTCATCCATTAGACTCCCCACTCTCCCCCAATGAAGTTCTGGTCTCATTACCCCCCAAGGAGTCCTCCCATGGTGCCCCCAAACCCTTAAGGTCCCAACCTTTGAGTTTTAAGAGTTATGTTTTAAGGTAAGGGATCTGACCTCTCTCTTTCATTTCAAGTAATCTCTTTTATGTCATTCCTTTTATGCTACATGTTCTTATGTTGGAGGATTTTCTTTTATACTCCTCTTACTGCCCTTTCTATGTTCATATAATGAGATATCCCCTCTTACTCTCATTATTTCGTTTTATGAAGTTTTAAGTGGCGCCGTTAGGCTGCCGAAATTTTTGTAACGGATTCTTTCTCCCTTCTCATTTTCAAGATCTATTTTCATGTAAAGTATTTCAAGTTCCTTTTTGTTATGTTGGGGTATGATCTCTATATTTATCATACTGATATTTTATGATAATATGATGAGATACCCCATTTTATCTCTTCAATTCAGTATTTTTAATTTTTAAGTGGCGTCGTTAGGCTGCCGAATTTGTAAGTGGTTCTTCACCCTTCTCGTTTTGAAGTTCTACTTTCATGTCAATTCTTTCAAGTTCCTTTTTGTTATGTTGGGGTATTATCTATATATATATCATACTGGAATATTATGTTCATATGATGAGAGACCCCATTTGATCTCTTTAATTCAGTATTTTGATGTTTTAAGTGGCGCCGTTAGGCTGCTGAATTTTTAGGGGATTCTTTCACCCTTCTCATTCTTTTCAAAGTTCTACTTTCATGTCAAGTCTTTCAAGTTCCCTTTTAATTATGTTGGGGAATTATCTCTATATATATCATACTGAACTCTTATGTTCACATGATGAGAGACCCTATTTGATCTTTTCAAATCATTTTTGTTGAAGTTTAAGTAACGTCGTTAGTCTGCCGAACTTTCATAAGAGAAATCTAATTTTTGTCTTCCTTCCATGTTTTGCTTTTCAAATGGTATGTCCTTGAAATTTCATTGCCATGATCATGTATCCTTCTTATTCTGTCCATCTACTGTTTTATGGGTCATTTATGAATGTTTGACCCATTTTCCCTATCTTTTTAATGTCTTCTAAAACCTCGTAACATAGCCGTTATGCTGCAGAATTTCCGTCTCAAAATGTCTCCCTCTTTTTCTATAGTTCTTTTATATTATTAAGTGAATACTAAAAGCTATTTATCCTAAAGGGGTATTCACATATATACCAAAATGTTCTATTTTGAATTCTGGGATTTACATACATGAGACCCACCTTCCTTTTCAGTGGGTTTTAAAGTGACGTAAAGATCATGTCTTTAAAGCGGTTTTTAAAACGTTGTGATTATGAAATGCAACTCATTTATTTTATGCTATATGGGTTATTTATGAAATTTTTGATGATGATATATGTGGCTCACATGATAATAAAGGAAAATTTAAGGGTGCGCCCTGATAGTGCTCCAATGCATTGGGTAATGATGTAACCACTAGAGATTACAATTTTCATGATACCTTGGTGAATAACCTTGGTAATTTTCAAATGACACCTTGGGGATGGACCTTGGTGATATGTTCATGATTGTCTATGTTAAATGATGTAGCCACATTTTCATGTTATGAAAAATGATTATTTTTATTATGATATGCCTCCTTATTTCATTATCATGCCTTAAAGTTCTTTTTCATGACCTTATTGATGTATCTCAAGTTCACATGTAAAATGTTTCTCTTGTTTTCCTTACTGGGCTTTTTGCTCACCCTTTCTTTTGATGTATGCTCCCAGGTTATGTGATGTAGTAATGAACCTAGGATGGACATGAGGAGAAGCCTTTCAAGTGTTTTAGAAGAATGTTTTATGTTTTAATGTTTAAAGTTCCGGGTTTCCAAGACACTAAACCTTAAAGATCCTCGATTTTGTAAAATGTAATGAAAGTTTATGTGATAAAGAGGCGGGATGCTATAGTTGGTATCAAAGGATTGTTTAGTTATTTGTGGAAATTAGGGTATGAAAAATCTAGGAAGAACCCTATAGAAAAGTTTAAATATTGGAAATCTTCCTGGTATTTTGGTGAGTATTGAGTAAGGGGTTTCCAAGCAAATACATCCCTGTATGGATACGAGCAGGTAGAGGTGGCTCTGGCACAGATGTACATAAGGGTAAAACCTGAAAACACCGCTTTGAGCTAGACTCGAACGGGAACTGGTACACGACAATGGGCCTTGCTGCACTCTTGGTTACGACACTCCCGAGGGATATGCTTTGGTAAATTCATAAGCTTAGTATGAACCATTATTAAAGGAACAAGGATAAAACAAAATAAAGATTCACATAAGAATATATGATCATGGATAACCTAGATTGGAACCTAGGGGATCACAAGTTAGGATATACTTTTATTCTACATGTTTATCCTTTTATGCTTAAAATTTCTTTTTCGTGATTATTAGCTAAGTAAATAAGCCCCTAATTATAGTTTCTTTTCTTAGTTAATGGTGGGAAATGGAAGAACATGTCCCAAAAACCAATGTGATAGGAAATGCGACGATTGTCGTATTAATATGACAGAGGTGATTAGGGGATTAAAAGATGATTATTATTTTGGAATACGTTCACTATTTTAGGGACCCTATATGATCGTGGTAAATAGATTACTACGGTATTTTCATTGAGGAGTAAGGTTGACTTATATTTTGAAGAATCGATGAATTTATGGTGGACTTATAGTAATTTAGGTTACTTATGGGAATGATTAACCTATCTTGGGTAAAATATGTTTAGTTTAGATAATTTTGTTATAAGATGTTAGGAGTGGTTGATGTTGTTTGGAGATGAACAATGAAGTTTATTTTGGAAGACTATGTTATCAAATCCTTCTTGTATTTGGGTTTCAATCTTAGTTTGGTTTATTTTGAAAAATTTTAAGGAGCGTTATTTAGGGGATGGTCTATGATGAACTTTGGGTATTACCATGGAACATTGAAGATTTAAAATTAGTTTCCATTCCTATGGGATTCTTCCTTTTTGAAGAGTTGTTTAACCTTACCCTTTCTATTTTTGGGATAATGTTTAAAGATAGAATAAATAGATAGTTAATCTTTTGTGGATTATGTGATTCTCTAGAAGATGATTCTTGTGTTTTGATGAGACCAAGTAGTTTTGAATCCTCATCGTTTGGGAGAAAAGATTAGTTTTGGTAGAAACTTATTAAAGGGTGAAACTCTACATGAAGGTAGATATATTTCCTTATGTTTTTGTTCTATGTTGTAAATGAATTCCTCAAAATTTTGAAAAGGAACGTAAAACCAAAACGTTATTGGTTTACGTTTCCTACTAGGTAATCAAAGATCATTTACACACATCATAAGTTTGGGATTTTCTTATGGTTAACTTTATCCTAATCATGTTCTCTGTCACTCTCCCTCAGAACTTGACCCTTTGTTTTCTCCTCCATGTCTATGTTTTCCTACATGGAATCCTAGCGTGGGCTAACTCGGGTGACCTTCGTACTTCCCTTTCATTCTTTTAAAGTAATAGTTTTACTGAATCCTTTTCTGATGTGGTACTTTCAATGAAATTTCAAAACCTAATTTTAAAAAATTGCGAGGACGCAATTTCTTAAGGGGGGAAGATTGTAACAACCCGAAATTTTGAATAAATCTTGTTTCCTAATTTTATGTGTTATTTTATTTTTATACTCAACAAAAATGTTTCATTTGATAACATGAGTATAATTAAAATGATACTGTTGGTTTTTGACTATTATATTACCATTGGTCAATATGACCACTGGAAACTAAACGTTTTGATTATTGTATCTAAATACAAGTAATCATGGTTAATTAATATAGAAAGAAGATTAGATGGCCTCACCCAGTAGTCTTGGACCAATCGAATCCCATCTAACAGAACTTGGGAAGGAGGTAGCACCACTGGGCTTGCTCTGGACCAAACCCAAGCTGAACTTCATCGTATAAAGCTAGAACGGGATCGCCTTCGCGAGAAGTTCAAACTGATAGAAATTACTACTAGTGCGATGTTGGCCGAGCCTCCCTCAGATTCTCTCATCTTAGCACACCTTACACTTAGGTCCTATGCTGGTGTGATAAGGGGCTATGTAAGGAGACCGTAACTGCCTTGTGTAATCCTTTGTTTTAAATAAAAATTGGGATTTCTTCTTATGATGAAGTTTATGAATTTTCAAATGACCGGATAAATATAGTATGCATATTTTTTTATGAATTTTAGAAAAAGGATATTTTAAAAATGGTTGTGTAAACCATAAATAATTAAAAATGTGTAATGATTTTCGAAAAATGGTCTTCTACAATTATGTTCAGTACGAAATTTAGAGTCTAATAAGATCAACTTAATTTTTGATGAATAGTAAATTATGAATAGTGATTTTATGATTAGGATTAGTAATGGGTCCAAATGGATTAGTAATCTCACTTAAAGAAAGTATTAATAAAATCTAGGCACCTTGATTAAGTAATGTGATTCAATAAAATGGTTAAATAATGATTTCATAAATTATTATTCAAGTATTAGTTTTTTCGGGTGAATATTGTTTTTTTAATTAATTTTTTTTAAAAAATATTTAGATAATTATTTTTATAAATGGATTTCATTTTTGAACTCAGAGCACCGATATTATGCTATGGTAATTTTTTGGGGTTTTTTCTGAAAAAAATGAATTTTCGGTGAATAGTGTTTTTATTTAAAAATTAAATTAAATATATTTAGAAAATTATTTTTATAAAATGGAGTTCATATTTGTAATCAGAGCGTTGATATTTGGTTAAGGTGAAATTTTGGGATTATTCTGAGAAAGTTGAATTTTCGATGAATAGTGAAAATATAGTTTTTAAGTTACGGGTGTTTAATGACATCATTAAATGATGTATTAAGTTTGTAATCAATATTTTATAATTATGAATAGTGAGATAAGGTATGAGGGGTCCCAAGTGGCCAATACCATGGCAAATACCATGGGCAAGCCCATGGTTTTGCCAAAACCACTAATGAGGTGTCCCTTTGCCATTAATGCCTTGTCCCCTCACTTTCCCTATAAATACCAAGCCATCCTCTCATCCATTCGACTCCCCACTCTCCCCCAACGAAGTTCGGGTCTCATTACCCCCCAGGGAGTCCTCCCATGGTGCCCCCAAGCCCTCAAGGTCCCAACCATTGAGTTTTAAGTGTTATGTTTTAAGGTAAGGGATCTGACCTCTGTCTTTCATTTCAAGTAATCTCTTTTATGTCATTCCTTTTATGAAACATGTTCTTATGTTGGAGGATGTTATTTTATACTCCTCTTACTTCCCTTTCTATGTTCATATAATTAGAGATCCCCTCTTACTCTCATTAGTTCGTTTTATGAAGTTTTAAGTGGCGTCGTTAGGCTGCCGAAATTTTTGTAACAGATTCTTTCTCCCTTCTCATTTTTCAAGATCTATTTTCATGTAAAGTATTTCAAGTTCCTTTTTGTTATGTTGGGGTATGATCTCTATATTTATCATACTGATATTTTATGATCATATTATGAGAGACCCCATTTGATCTCTTCAATTCAGTATTTTGAAGTTTTAAGTGGCGCCCTTAGGCTGCCGAATTTGTAAGTGGTTCTTCACCCTTCTCGTTTTGAAGTTCTACTTTCATGTCAATTCTTTAAAGTTCCTTTTTTTATGTTGGGGTATGATCTCTATATATATAATACTGTACTCTTATGTTAATATGATGAGAGACCCCATTTGATCTCTTCAATTCAGTATTTTGAAGTTTTAAGTGGTGCCGTTAGGCTGCTGAATTTTTAGGGGATTCTTTCACCCTTCTCATTCTTTTCAAAGTTCTACTTTCATGTCAAGTATTTCAAGTTCCCTTTTAATTATTTTGGGGCATTATATCTATATCTATCATACTGAACTCTTATGTTCACATGATGAGAGACCCTATTTGATCTTTTCAAATCATTTTTGTTGAAGTTTAAGTAACGCCGTTAGGCTGACGAACTTTCATAAGAGAAATATAATTTTTGTCTTCCTTCCATGTTTTTCTTTTCAAATGGTATGTCCTTGAAATTTCATTACCATGATCATGTATCCTTCTTATTCTGTCCATATACTGTTTTATGGGTCATTTATGAATGTTTTACCCATTTTACCTATCTTTTTAATGTCTTCTAAAACCTCGTAACATAGCCGTTATGCTGCAGAATTTCCGTCTCAAAATGTCTCTCTCCTTTCCTAAAGTTCTTTTATATTATTAAGTTAATACTCAAATCTCTTTATCCTAAATGGGTATTCACATATATACCAAAATGTTCTATTTTAAATTCTGGGATTTACATACATGAGACCCACCTACCTTTTCTGTGGGTTTTAAAGTGACGTAAAGATCATGTCTTTAAAGCGGTTTTTAAAACGTTGTGATTATGAAATGAAACCCATTTATTTTATGCTATATGGGTTATTTATGGAATTTTTGATGAGGATATATGTGGATCACATGATAATAAAGGCAAATATAAGGTTGCGCCCTAATAGCGCTCCAATGCATTGGGTAATGATGTAACCACTAGAGATTACAATTTTCACGATACCTTGGTGAATAACCTTGGTAATTTTCAAATGACACCTTGGGGATCGACCTTGGTGATATGTTCATGATTGTCTATGTTAAATGATGTAGCCACATTTTCAAGTTATGAAAAATGATTATTTTTATTATGATATGCCTCCTTATTTCATTCTCATGCCTTAAAGTTCTTTTTCATGACCTTATTGAAGTATCTCAAGTTCACATGTAAAATGTTTCTCTTGTTTTCCTTACTGGGATTTTTGCTCACCCTTTCTTTTGATGTATGCTCCCAGGTTATGTGATGTAGTAATGAACCTAGGATGAACATGAGGAGATGGCTTTCAAGTGTTTTAGAAGAATGTTTTATGTTTTCATGTTTAAAGTTCCTGGTTTCCAAGACACTAAACCTTAAAGATCCTAGATTTTGTAAAATGTAATGAAAGTTTATGTGATAAAGAGGAGGGATGCTATAGTAATCCATACACAACCTCAAACACCCTTCCGCCATCTTGGAAAACAGAACTGGGGCTGCCTTGGGTGATACACTGGGTCGTATGAAACCCTTTCTCTGGAAATCCTCCAACTGCACCCTCAGATTGCGAAGTTCTGTGGGAGCCATCCAATATACTTTTGCAGAAATCATTGTCGTCCCGAGGTGAAAGTCAATGAAGCAGTTGATTTATCTATGGGGAGGTAGTCTTGGAACATCTTTAGGAATGATTTCCTTATACTCAACCACTACTGATGGGAACTAGAAGCTCACAAAATCGACTACTCTGAGGGAAAGGCTAGAAAAATCATGAGTGATCGGCTCCACCCTCTAATGCATGAGCCCATTCTATGCTACCTGGGCCTCCTTTCCCCCGAGAAAGGAAAACATCGTCCCATCCCTACAGACACACCACACTCTTCACCAAAATTAGTCAATCTGGGCATTTACCAAAGATAACCAATCCATACCGAGAATGACGTCGTAAGGCCTCGACACTACCACCAAAAGGTTCCAACCAAAACGCTCGCCTCCAAGTGTAAGATCACATTGCCTGTAAAGGTACACGATCATCGAGTCTCCTCCCGTAGGTGTCTCCAAGTGTAATGATCGAGTCAACGACTCTACTCGAATCTCAAGGTTTTTCACAAGACATGTGGAAAGGAAGGAATGATTGGAACTTGTTTCTATAAGTTTTAAATCTAAGGTAGGGAATACATAGATCATACCTCAGATCATCCCTAGAGTCCCTGGGTCATACACCTCGACTGCATGCAGCTGTCCCCGGCCCTGTATCCCATCTCCCTTTGCCATGTGAGGAACTCCTAGGGGTGGTGGTGGAAGTAGATCGAAGCGGATGCCACCACCAAAAGGTCTCCATGATCCTCTACCATGTCTGTCACCTGGTAGGTCTATCTTCTCCACTCTCTACCTCTGCCTCGGTGGTCCATCCACCACTTCCCTGTCAATAGCTCGACAGGTCAAAAAATTCGTATCGAGATGTCCCATACCATCACTTGAGTAGCACCACCTCTCCTTAGGCTGACTGGATCCAGCCTGAGAGCCCCGAACTGCCAAACCCCTCTTTTAGGTCCTCCTATCATGTCTCCTATATCCTGATGCCTCTGTCTGACATCGGCTCCCAACTACCAAGGTCTCTGCACCTGTCTACCTGCTGCTGACTGCCGTCGGCTGTTTCTGTTTCTCTAAGAAGCTCTCTATCACTAAGGCTCTCTCGAGGACTCCATCATAAGTCAAAATTCCTATAGGCACGAAACTAACTCGAATGTACCATCGTAGACCCCAATAGAAGGTCCGAGATATGAAGTACTGATCCTTGACCATATCCATCGAGTACCTGGTGAGGTTCATGATCCTCGATGAATAGTCAGCCACCATCAAACTTCCCTACTGGTGCTGAAGAAGCTCTTCGATATGCACTGCTCTTAGCGTAACCAGTGAGAAATCCTCCCTAAAGAGTATCTCAATATCCATCCATGAAAGAGTCATCTCATCATGAGTCTATATGGTCAGACTCCACCATCGTCCCACCGAACCCTAAAGAAGGCTCGCTTCTTGGATCTCCATATGTTCTGATGGTGTCCTCACTAGATGGAAAAATCTAATCACCACCTCAAGTCAGTCCTCAGCCGCCTGAGGGTCAGGCTCACCTCAGAACCTGAGGGATATTTGTATCTAGAACACATGGTGCGCGCTCAGCCTGCGCTCCTCGTCGTTCGGTACTACAGGTACCATGGGCTGCTCCACCGGTGGTGGTATAACAGGTGCACCACCTGGAGGTAATGAATGGGGGAATTGGTCCCTGTATCAAACTCTCATCACTAATGGGGTCATCCTCACGATCGCGTTGCTAAATCCTTGTGGGTATGCGTTGTGAAGCACCCTGTAATGAAACAAGACGTACCATGGTCAACAAGTATATCTGGATAGCCGACACAAAGGGTATGTAAAACAAAACACATTCCTATACGATGAATGTACCATTATTTTACCTCCCCTCAACTAGTTTTTTCATGCACTGAGTCGAAAAGAAGGTTATCAGAGTCCTGTGGTATAGATACGTTGGCCGCTCGTACTAACACTGGAGTCTCAGGCCTAAAATCCAAGCATAAAACACTTAACACTATTGCCCCAAAACAGTCTCACATACTCTTGGTTCTAAGGTAAACTGACCTCTTCTGATACCACTATGTCATGACCTATCCCTATGGGGCCCACACTGCGGCTCCCCAAGCCCACCTCTAATAGGCCAGGGGCTCGTGACTAGCACGAAGTAAGAATATTTCTAACATGGGAGGCATTTCCTAAGTACCTTTACACAAGAACACATCTCCAAGCCCACAATAATGAAATTTAAAAACCACTAAGGAAAAAAATTCATGCATACAACTAAACCTAACCAATTGAGTATGAAGGAAAGTAAAGTACTGAATGAAAACTGGGCCAGATTACAAGCCCACCAAAAAAAGAGTCTAAAAACTACAAAGTCCAACCTATAAACACACAGAGGTACTGGGATTGCTGCTCGTAGCTATAGGAACACCTCAACCTATTGGGAACATAGAAAGCTTGGTCCTGTCCTGGTCCATCCTGGACCACGTCAAAATGATGCTCGTCTAAACAAGACACGATGCGTGTAGGCAAAGCCTGTGCAAGGGTGCATATAACAATACTCAGTAGAGGACCCCAAAAACCACGAATCAATACACAAAGTAAAGGTACAATCATATCTACACAGTATATGTCTACTGAACATATAATAATAGAACATAATCCAGATATACTTCAAACACAGACCCGCAGTCTAAAGACAAGTCACAAAACCGCATACCCCTGATAGGGATTTAGTCCAAAGATTCCACGAAGCACTCGCTGGGGAGAACTCAGTCCATGAGTTTTATAGCTCTGATGAAGTCCGTCCAAGAAGTACCATTCATTGGTAAAGGTAAAAAGATATATATATACTAATTCTGGGATAACACACTCCTGAGTGGGGAAAGATTGCGATACAAAGATGAGGATCACTGCCAGGGACTTGGCGGATATCGTGACTCGTCCAGATTCACCTACTAGTTAGAGGACCAGTTCCACATGGAAAATAGTCACATCGATACCTGAATCCACCTAGGTTCAACAATGGATAGAGGATCTCGCTATGGGCCTCTCAGAGGGATAACTGACTATATCTTGGAAAGTCATGTTGAAGGGATCATACTCCTATAAAAGGAAATGACAACTGATCTTCATGGGAAAGGGGAGAAGGGGAACTAAACCAAATGAAACATGTCCAAAATATGGTGGAAAAGAAGATCAATCCATGTACTGAAAAGTACACGGCGTGTAGATAGGTCACACGCCGTGTCTTTTGACCCTGGGTACTTCCCGTGTACAACAGCCCATGTCGTAAGGCTTGTCGTGTAGAATAAAATATACACAGCATGTAAGGGAGTGACACACCGTTTTCCTCTATCCAGGGATGAGAACATGTAAACTTTCCATGTGCCCATACATGGCTTCAACCCATGTGTTCAAACCCATGTAACTGGTGCACGAGGTAACCCATGCAACATGCCTGGTCTGGCCGTGTGGCAGAGTACACGGCCGTGTACTCCACCCCTGTGTCTGTGTATGATTTGAGATACACGGTGAGTCCCACGTAAGGACTCAAATGCTGTGTTATCCAGAGAACATGTTGTGTCATCTCTTTCCGTTTCACGGAACCCTAGGTGCCGCTGATTTTGTCCCACACGACGTGTTCTTCGATATACAGGCTGTGTTCTTCTGAAATTTCTAGAACCACCAGTTCTTTATTCCGCACCTCCATTAATCCTCTAATGCCTATTCTGGTGATCCGATCATTACTAAAATGAAGGGTTGAGGTCTCTCGATCATCATGAAGGCGATTCTGTCAGGTTTGGGCCTCTGATCAGCCTCGAAACCTGTTCTGATCTACCCACAGAAAGAATACTTGAAGAACGAGAACTCTCGAACCATGTCAATTCACTCGCCGCTATCGACATCGCACCTACAATATGCCATCATGATATCAGATGTCAAATTTGGGATAGTTTAATTGTGAAACATGTGTGTAATGATCCATTGTTCATTGCCCCATGAAGAACATGAAGAACGTGTGGTAAAAATAGGTTGAAGAAATCCAAAATACAAAAGATGAACGAACCACCGCCATAATTCATCACGGTGTTGATACTATCCCATTAGAAGGATTAAACTGAGGGAATCAAAACATGGATTTTAATATCGTGGATCAATCCCCGAAATCAACCCAATATAAACCTGCCTGAAAGAATGCATGATCCATGGGTCAACCTGTTTTTGGGTTGATCCACGTTCGCCATTTTACTTCAAAAAAGGGGAATGGAAGAATAGAAATAAGAAACCCATACCTCGATCCGGTTGAAGAATGATCACTACATCATGTTTTTTGGTGAGGTTTGTCGAATTTGCGAAGCATCGATCGATTGCATCGTTGTCGTCAACCAATAGGTTCTCCTCCAAAGATTTAATGGAAAATCCTCAATTTATAGGGTTATGCGGCTAACCCTAATGAATTACCAAATGCATGTACATATATGGGGGATTAGGTCACTATGAAAAAGGAAACATTTTAAATAAAATAAATTATTAATTTATTTTATTATCATTAAAATGTCCAAAAACAAACTCTTTCCCTAAGATTTTTGATCCAGACACCCATTTAAAAGTTATTACACTTATTTAGGAAAACTGCTAATGCACGCTATTTAAAAGATTAATATATTTTCAAACATTTATTTCGGGAACTCCAGGCCTTAGAACTGCATGTCATCAAAATTCCTGGTATCGAAATAATTCCAAATAATTTTTAAAAATAATACACCGAAAATCCAAGACATTACAGTTTTTGTCAAGTGAAACTTCTTGGTGGTCTTTGATCTTTAGATTCACTTTAAAAATCGGAAGAACACCCATTATGAGGTTTTGGTATGATATTTAGGTAGATTTTGAGTTTTTATAGATTTCATTCAATAAACACTATGAGATACTAATTAGATTATCATTCAACAACTAATACGTCCCTAATTTCAATAGTATTCCACTACCAATCTCATGATGAACTATCATAATTGCATTCCATGAAAATTTAAATCCATGAAGACACATTCAAGATTAAATAATAAGACGTTTTCACAAAAATCATGTCAATGAATATATCAATTGAATGTAACCGAACAAATTAATTTCCTATAAATAAATTCTATTAAAAACTCTATCATTTAATTTTCAAAAAAATCACAGTCATATTAATATATATCCTTTAATAATTTTGTGATAAAAAATAATAAATTCAAATAAAATAAAAAAAAATTCTTTTAAACTTTTACACTAATCTCACATTAATAATTAAGAAGAAATAATTATCCAATATATTAGATAATCTAAAAAACATGGGTGAGTAGTTTTTAAAGGATTTTGAATGTTTTTTTCTATAACAGATACTGAGTTTGAGAAGCTAGTAATGTAAATATTGGTAAGATGAGATATAACATGAGAACCTATGGATAACATGTTTTGAAGATTTCTTCCATTATAAACAATTATTAGGTTTTATTCCTATTTTTCCATGTAATATTGAGACAAGTGATCAAGATGATTATAGATATTAATAGTTAATAGGATTACTATTAATTTTTTTTAAACAATAAGATTTGAGGAAGAACATTTTTCATCTGATTATTTTTGTTTTTTAATTTTTTAGCATCAATGAAAAGTGATGATTAGAGAATACATAACCATATTTAATAGATTTATAAATTTGATTAGATGGTTTCCTTCATAGAGATTGACTGAAGATAACTATTATTGAATTTTTTTAAAGAAGAAAAAATATTATCCATAAGACTGAGTAACCATCCTTGGATTATCAAACATGAAGTATTCTTAAATAAAAAAAATAATATATATTAGTAATTAAAGTTGATTGACTTCAAAATAGTGAAGAAAATTTAAGGAATTAAGTTAGTCATTAGAGATCCATTAATTTTACAAATTTTGGGTACATATATTTTGTAAGTCATCAGAAATGAAGTCTAAATGTTTGAAAAAACTCACTATCATATTGAAAACATTTAAATGAATGGGGTTTTATGCTTTTCAGGGACTAGATATTCCCAAAAAATGTTTGAATAGGTTTTGAGAATAGTTCAATTAGTTATATAATTCTATGGTAGAACTGATTAATGGAAAAAGTTCTATAGATCAATTTGATATGTAATATTCTATGGATGATATATTAGAAAATATGAGCTTCATCCTATGATATGTAACATATTATTGATGGTATGAGATGTTATATGCTTATATTTAATTTATCCCATTGCTTTCAAGAGATATATCTTGAAGTTCCTATTGAAATATGGAAAAGGAAATGCTATACTATGTTATATAAGATACTAGGAGCATACAAAAGTTTTATAGTGATACATAATATCTTCTATAAGAAACATTAAATATTTGTGGTGGTATGTAAGAACATGTAGAGTAATTTTTTTCAAGGTATTAGACCTACTATGGTAAATATATTATCATGGATGACATGGAATACATGAAAATGCATGCATAATATTTTGTTAAAAATGTATGTGATCATCATGGGTATAATGAATATATTATTTAGTATGTGTAAGATATTTGTGTTCTATAATTAGATACAAAAGATATTCTATTTCTTATGTAAAATTTATCAGTTTAGAAAATGATAAAATTTTATGGAATACAATCAGATGATACATTACTGAGTTGTTCTTTAAATAATTAATTAATATAATGCTATTGGTAATTAAAGCGAATTAAAGATGGGAATTAATGAGAATAAATTTTACCTTTAGAAAATATTAGAGTTTTCTAATGATGGGATTTCAAATAAAAATATTTTAGAATAATTATGAAGATGAAACCTGGAGATTTTATCAGGATAAATATTAGACCACATGAAATGATAATCTTGGGTATTTGAGGAAAAATATGTAAGGAAGTCTATTAAATATACAATATTATTGGACCGTGGGTTAAATTAAAAAAATAATCTATTGATTGTAGGGAACATAACCATGAAATTCCATCAAGAATATTGAGATAACTACACTAACAAATATCAATGAGCATCTATAGTTAGAATTTGGAAATTATTTAAATTATCTGTTAGTAAGACAAATATAAAAAGTGAATTATTAAATGAAAAGAAAGTTTGTGTGTGATAAATGAAATAGATATTGAAATTTCATGATGTTAATTGAATCCAATAAAGAGAGTTGGTAAAGGTGATGATATTTAGTGAGATAAAATCTCATAGGTTAAGGAAAAAATAATAGGTAATGGGTAATAAAGAATAATATACCTACCTATGACACTGTTATATCGTCATGGGTGAATAAATTAAAGATATTGAATAAGAGAAAAAACTCTGATTGTAGAAAATATTGTTGTTTAACATATACATATTCAATGTGGTGAATCCATTAAAGATTGAAAAGAATATTGAAGAAACAATAAATAGGACATTGTGATTATTTTTTTATATTCATATAATTTATGATATTATACTAATGTGGAAGAAGAGAATATGAAGAAACTTTTTTACTTATAATTGTTGATCATTATGATGACTGAGTTGAGATAAAGGGAGTGATTTGCATAATTATTTATATAGGTATATTTTGGATGTTAAATAATATGATTTGGGAAGGATATCAGTAGTTTATACTAGGAAAAAGTTTAGAATAGATGAAAATATTATTCATCTATGAATTTGGGAGGACCTATCGCAAACTAGCTAGAGATGATATAAATAACCTATCATGAGACAATAGAAATTTTTTAGAGATAACCTTAATGGTAAAAGATGATACCTTCCCCAATACTATTAACTTTTTTATATTAAAGGATTTATGTTTTTTTAAATTGATTCGAACAGAGTAAGGATGTAGCTACACATACTAGATTTAAACCTTAAAAAATACAGCATGTACCGACAATTGTTTATTTATGGATTTTATTGTGATGTGGTGTATTTGGAAGTCATAATCACATTCATTCACACTATCATGTTTCATGGTTGGATTATTATAAGAGGTAATAAAAATAAAAATAATTCAATGAAATTGTTTTTAACTAATTCACCAAACATTCAGAGTGATTATATTGATCATAAGGCTTATCAACTAGTATCATAGTTTAAGGTTCTACCTCCAACAAGATATAATTATTTTTTCTCATTGGTCTTAAACTATATATATATGATGTTTAAATTTAATGAATATACTATGTTAATATAGTTTCCATCCCCATAAATACGAACCAAAAATTAGTTTCAACCAAAACATTGATGGATAAATAAAGAAAGATAGTATGTAGTTTAGAATGATCTTAAATGTGAAAGAGGATCTACCATGGGTTATAGGTAAAAAAAGGGGTAATTTTCTGTTATATCTATTTTTATTATTCTTCATAAATGATGATAGCTAGGTAATGGTTATTATGAACATATTTAATAACATATATGTTTTTATATTGAAATTAGTAAATATTTTTAAAAAATACCCATTAAAGTAGTTGGATATATATTAATTTTTTTATGGTTCTATGGGAGGAGAATACATAATTGGAATTTGAATTACATGTAATGGATTAAGTATTGGATGTTTTTTCAAATGTGAAACTATATCAGAAATATTTTTAATTCAAAATAATTTTCCTCCTCCAACAAATACATTTGTATGGAAATCACCTTTTTAGATTAGTGTTACCTCATAGAAACATAATCTAATATTATAAAAAACTCCTAAAAACTAACCAAAAGTAAAATTAAAAAATAAAATTTGAGAATTCAAAACCATAGATCACGAAGGTGATTTGGAATTCTACATCTATGACAGACATCATCCATGATCCTAGAAACATTGAGAAAACATTCTTCCCCAAATCATTTCTGACTCTATTGAGAAACTCAATCCCCACATGCCAACGCCACCAAGGAAATGAACTTATAAATGAAAAATATAACATCACTATAAACATATACCTTCAATTAACCTTTGTATTATAGTTTCATGGAAACCAAACAAAATAGTATATCACATAAAAAATTGACACATAATATAGATCAACATAACCAAAAACTATAGTCACTTGAACTAGAACCTAGAAAGTCATCATTTTCACACATATCATCACTATCATAAAATATCTATAATTAAAAGCATAACCATTAATAAGCCTTCATTGATATCTAAATAACCAACCAAAAATAACAACAACATTATTCCCCCTCCAAATAAATAAACTAGTCAAATCAATAACAAAAATAGATACCACCATCATCAATACATTTCCAGACCACTTCAAACACTAGGAAGAGAAAGAAACACAATGGAAGAAATAAGTAAAACTCTAGAAACACCTCCTGGAAATCCACATTTTATCCAAAATTACTCTCCAAACCTTTTAGATAACCACTAAAATTGACTCACTCAGGGAGGTGTGATAGAAAACAAACACATGGTAGAGTTAAACTAAACATAAACTCAAAAGGGAGTCACAACCTTCAACAGGACCATCAAAACATAGAACTACACCAACAAATTTGTGAACTCCACTAATGAAAGAACAAAAATCAGGAATAAACTGAATAATCACCTCCAATGGGTATTATAAATACTTCCATCACTTTCTATAACAACGATATGTCATGTATCCTAGGAAAAAGATGACACCTCAACCAAAACATCCAAAATTATCTTGAATAACCAATGTTCTATACCATGGATGTTATGAATACAGAAATGGTTATTAAGAGAAGTATAAAACACCAACATATTCCATTAGAGGAAATAACCGTAGAATTAAATCTAATAATGAAAGGGGCATCCCAATCATGAAAGGAAAAAAAATCCATAACAAAGGTCCAAGGGGAGATAAGATTAATATAAAATATGTGGGGGAAGTAAACAGAGAATATGATGGAGTGAGAGACATAATTATAGTGAGAAGGGCACATGACTCCCCTATCTAAATTGAAAATAAGTGCGAAATCTAACATTTTACGACCAAATAACACCCCTTATTTTTTGAAAAGATAATTTATCTATATATGAATATTTATTTAATAATTTCATTAATAAGAAAGATGAGATATGTAAAATAATTTAAGATAACATAAATAAATTATAATAAACTAAAAAATCTATTATTGACATCATGCATTCTTAATTGGATATAAAAAACCAAATGGTTAATAAATTTTGAATACTCCTTACAAGAAAGTATCAAGATGAATGAGGACAATATAAGGATGATAAAAATTAAATGGGAATAATTTTATAGATTACATTTATTTAATAAGAATAAATTCAATATTCTATGTCGTGAGTTAGAATTAAAAGTGATAAATTTGTATATATAACATGGTAACTCAATCCATTCTATTGATAATATATGTGATTCCATACATGTTTCTCATAAAATTATTATCGATAAAAATACTACTTGTAGTTTTAAGAATTTCTTGAAACTTTATAATGATCTACCTAATATGAGATCAAAACATTTATTAATAACTTTTCTAAGAAAATATATTTTCAATAATATTTTTTAAATTAAAAGTGGAGGTTATAATTACAAATTTAGAGAATATAGTTGGATAATTTTTTTGAGAAACATCGAACCAAATCATGGGTTGTTTCAAGAATGGTAAAAAATAAAATTTACCTAGAGGATCCCTAAAAGTATTTGTTTTAACACAAAAACCATACATATCTCATGTTTGAAAAATGTTTGTTAATTTAAAATGTTTATTCTTTATTGGTTTCTATTGGTGTTGTGGAAGGTTTGGGAAAATTTAATTTTTTCTTGGAATAATATTTTAGTTCATTGAGATTATAGAGGGCCCAAATAACGAAAAATCAAGTATGATATAAGGAAATGTTGGTATAAAAAATAAATGTGTTTACTTTATATGGATTTGTGAAACTTTATAAATTTCATGAGAAATTAAATATAAGTGTTTATTTTTCTTATAAATTCTAACTAAAAACAACCAATCATAAAACCAATTATTATGAAGAAAAAATACCACATAGTGAGAAGTTATAATAAAAAATAATACAGAATATTCTGAGGTGTAAGAAAGAGATTAATGTTAAACAAAAAACACTAAAAACAAATGCATTGAATGAATCTAAACTGGGAATAAGGAGGCACAAATTTTCTATGAGAAAAGGTCACATCATTGAAATTTTCAAACAAGAAATAGAAATCAATATTTCTAGAATAAATAATATTCAATAGAGAGAATCAATAATATAATGAAAATAAGAATTTGTTTTTTAGAATACATATTTTAAAATGAACTTAAGTGGTTTATAAAGAAGGGTTATTAAAAGATTATTTATAATCCATGTGAAAAATAAAATTAATAGGGATAGGTTTATAAATATTTATTGATCATATTCCTATCCCAATTAGATATATCATGGAATAGAGAACAAGAACAAAATGATGAATGTGTCTTTCAAGTTGATTTGAAAAATTTAATTTCACATGAGAATAAGATTGGAAAAATAGTATGACCAAGCATCCAAAGGGATTTCATGGATGGAAAAAAAATGTAGGAGCATCGATAAGGTGTTCCCACAAAAAGGGAACTAAAAAATGATTTAATATATTGATAAGAAAATATTTACACTGTTGACCATATTAAAAATCCTTTTAGAAACCACTTTATTACTATATCAATTTTTTTAAATGTGATGTGTGTGTGGGGTGGAATTTGAATTCTCTAAATGTATTATTGTATATATAATTTTCCATAACTGAGTGATTTTTCATGATGCCTCCTCAAAACACTTCTATTGGAAAAATGAAGATATGACATCAATTCATTTTAGAGAATATCATCCATAATGAAGACTAAAGGATAATATCCCATATGGTGGAGTTGGGCTATACAAATTCCAAAATATTATTATTTCCTATTAATATGGAATTTTATTATAATGATAAAGTTGAGTTATGTCAATCACTTTTCATATTTATGTTTTATATTGAAGCAATTATTTTTATTAAGTGGGATAAAATATTGAGTTGAATTATATGGAAAATAACATGATTCAAAATAATATTGCATACAATATATACAATAATTTGTATGTGTATTTGAGTTTATTATTATTTTTATTTTCAAAATAATAATGAAAAATACCATGAAAAGGAAATCTGAGTTGGAATCACATATTTTGTTTATAGATAACTTTGGTGTCTAGATTAATAACTCATGTTTTCTTCTAGGGTATAGCTCATGTAGAACATGAGTTGATATAATTAAGGTTCATTTTTTAGAAAAAAATTGATTTTTTGCTTCTCATAAGTATTTTATGTTTTCTAAATGGGTTTGAGATTAAATTTTAGTTATGGAAAAATCATAAAAATAGTATGACTTTTCCTACTATTCTTGATTCTTTATTTTTATTCTAATTTAGGGGGGATAATAAGACATATATCAGGTTTAATTAACCTAATTTAAATACTAACATGTGTATTAAAAAAATTAGATTCAAATTCATGAAGAATTGTGATTGTTTTTTATCAATAATTAATAAATATATTGAGAAACTAGTAATCAAAATATAGGTTGTATGAGATAGAATATAATATTAATATATATCAAATATATTGAAGTTGTTTACCATTGTATAAGTTTATGATGTTATATTACTATGTTGGGAATGGATATAGAGATAATATATTGATATGTTTATATAGGATGATAGTGAGGACGGAGATTTCTACTATATGGGGTTTTAAAACATTAATATTGAAATAAGTAGATTTCACATATAATGATTTATAAGCTAGGATTTATCCAAAGCATTTACTTGTTATTATGGAAGATATAATAACTAATTCCTATAATTTATTACTGTTTAAAAGTTGTTTGTCTATTATAGAAATTAAGTGAAGTTGTGTGTGATTAAATGTAATTGATTAAGAACATAAGATTTTTATAAGAGTGTGAAACCATAGATGTATTATCAAGAATAAATAATATTGAAATAAATAAATAAAATATCTTATATGATTAAGTATATTGAGATATTAACCCCAATTCTTTTGTGTTTTCTTTATAAAACTTTAGAAACTTTTAAGGAATATTTTTTGAGCTAGGAATTGAGTCGTCACAAGATTCGGGACCTAAGGAGTCTTTGTTTTGATATAATAAAAATATTAAATATATTTTGTCATGTGAAATATTTTTTTATGAAATAATGGAATAACACCCAAACAAATCATGAATGTGAATTTTGATACCCCCATTAAATCCATAATGGGTGTTTTACCATAGACATGACATAATCCATTTTGTCCGTCGGGTGTCTGGATCAAGTGTGGTTGTGGGTGGATAAATAATTTAATAAATAAGTAAATAGATTTATTATATATAATATCTCTAGAATTAATACCCTATATTTAATACCTCTAATTTCAATAACCTTAGTATAGATTCAGAACCCTATTGATTTTAGATAATCAATTGGATGAGCATTCTTGATGAAATGACAATGGATCATGGATAAATGATCAGAGTACAATAGGGATCCTTAACGAGAACATATTTCATATTTATCATCAATTAAATAAACATATAACCATTTTCATAAATGATGGATCCAAACACAATGTATTGTGTTTGTTTAATAATGATAAATCTCGACGTGTTATCCCATACCGAATGTGAATCAATTAACATAATAAGAATCAATTTTTATATTGGGGGTTGATTACAGTTGATGATTTTACCTTCTTAGAATTAAGAATGGTTTTTTTATATTTCTTTTATTATTCCCTACATCCATAAATTTTTTATTAATAATTTCAATCCATCTAGAATAATGGCCAAGGTTCAATCCTTACTTTGGTGTTTTTTGGTTTTCTCACTATTTTTCATTCAAATTTCATCGTTGGTATTCTATTTTTATTGGTGATTGGAAAAATAATTGGTGAATGATCATTGAATCTTCATTATTTGGGATAAAAAAATCATTGTTTTGGGTTTGAGTTTTTAATCAATTGTATGAACGAGGTTCAACCATGATGATAAATGATCTGATGATGGGTCAAAGGAGTCCTGTTCATTAGATTAGAATTTTGTGATACAGAGTAACGAAAAATGATTTATGGAAAAAATGGATAGCTATAATTTTTTCATCACCAAAATTAAGGACTAGTAAATTCTATATCTAGGTTATATACTAAGAATAATGACTCTAATAGAGGCTTCATAGGTGTGGGGTGAAGATTTTGGAAGGTTCTAGGATTCTGTGAAAACAAAATACATAGAGTATAGTATGAAGAACACACACTGAGTAGTCCCTTAGAAGAAGAAGCGAGGGTTTCAGAGAATTAAAATATAATATTCATGTGGGACTTACTAAAAACCATGGGACTCGTGACTGGTAACTCAGTATGTACCCCTTATGTACATAGGCACACACATGTCTTGGTAAATGGGAAAGACCGGATTAAAAGGGCATGACTTGGTACCCAAAAATGACCAGAGTACTGGATCATGGATAGGTATACAGGCACATCTATAGTACACCGACACAGCCCGAAGTGAACTAGCATGGGATGAAGTACATAATAAGACCTGAAGTAGTGAAGACATGTAGACTATTTCTTGTAAACATTGTTTACTTTTCCTTGGAGAGTTTTATTCCATTATTCTCTTTAGCATAATATCTCATATCTTGGTTGTTTCCCCTCAGTTCATCACTATGAGGGTATAGTGAGGCATCATATCCTAAGTATAAGATGTGACCCCCTATGTAGGTGTTTTCTTAGATAGAGTATAATATCCCTCCATTTGGCCTAAAGTTTGATCCTCTATTATTATCTTCTTCCCTAAGTTGGATATTTAGAATCATCATGACTAATATACTTAGGGAAAAAATCCATAACATAGAGGAATTTCCTATATATGGTCTGATATACACCATAAGCCCTGGGTGAGATCCCTTAGTTGGGTATTAGTATCCTCTGAGTTCCAATTAATAATTTTTCATGGCAAGGCCTGATGACCAAAGTTCGTGGATGATTTTAATCAATGTTATCAGACTTTTGGTGTGAGTTTTATTGGGTGAGTTTTAATTTGAACCCTTAAGTAGGATCCTTGGGCAACAATATAATTGCGGATTTACCATGATAATTAGTGTCTATCATGAGAATATATGGGTTATTACTGTTATGTCTCATGTTCAGATTAATATTCCTTTATAATGATGAGTTGAATAATCTCTTAATACCTTATGTTTGGTGATTTTATGATGTCTTACTAGGCATTGATATAATCACACCTACATGGGATATGTCTATACGTGTTGTTTCTTTTTAAGATGAAATGAATTTTGATGGAGTCCTAGGTGGAACTAGAGTAGGTGGAGCATAGTTGAGATATATAGACCATAATTTATAATAGGTTTTTTCATTTTCCATCAATCTCCTCCTTCCTAGTAGGTTGCGCTCATTTTAATGTTTTTTTGGTCTTTTATTTGGCCCTTATTCTTTCTAGTACTTATGTAACACTATTATGTGGGATATAGATATATCTATATACTATGGTATCATCTATATTTTAGAATTCAAAATTGTATGGGTATTTAGATTGGTCTATTTCTATACATGTACCATTGTTTAAGTACTTTGATGTTTGAGATATTCTTACATGGGCCTAGTGAGAAACCCCCACCCTATTAGATGTGGGATTAGGGTTACACACACAACTTATCACTCTCTAGGTAGGACCTATTATGTAGGGTCATGATAGAGTGGTATCAAAGGACTTTAATATGAGGGACATAACTTTGATATTTTATATCTATATGGTTTGATTTAAAAAATATAAATACTATATTAAAGTCTCTCGAGCTTGAATCTCAGTCTAGTAAATCTATCCCTTTAGTAAGACTCTGATAATCTCCTTGTTGAATAAGTAGATGTAGGCACTGGTTTCAAGGAAAAATTGGTATACATATCATATAATAATGGGTTGTGGATTCCATTTTCTTCTTGATTCAGCTCAAAATATATAATCTTTAACTGTGGTATATATTGTATAATTCAAGATTCCTCCACGATGATTGAAAAATAGGGTTCTACAAAAGGATCATGATGATAACCTATATACTGATGAGGAATCTATATAGGGTCATGTATAGGAGGTGGGTCCTCTGGGTGGTTTACCAATCTTACCAATTCACATTTAGCAGCAGGTTTCATCGGTAGTACTGATGGATAGGGAACACAAGATGAGAAAACATAACAAGTTTGATAGGTAGACAAACCTTATGTATTGAGGTGATACAGACCCCCAGGAAGCTGAGGAATGGATTTATATAGCTACATTAGTTTTACACCTTACTAAGACACCTCCCAATTAGTTGGTGGTCTTAATGCTGAGCCATCATCTTGGGTCCTTAAGGTGGGGGTGGAGTTTGGTGACTGTAGAATATTATATTATGACACTTTCTTGGATAGAGTTAATGAAACTTTCCAAATAATATTTCCATCTATATATATATTGTGATAGGTATGTGTCTAGAGGATTATGAAGCATTAGTAGGAAAACAAGAAAATATCGGTGTATTCATCGAGGTTCACTAAACACTCCCATCACACCAATGATATGGATTGATGTTATTTCTTTTTGAGAATGAAAATTTGTGAAAATCCTCCTCAGAAATATCCATTCTAGTGTGATAACTATTTTCATTACCATTTATTATGGATTTCTCAACTGAGATTTGATATTGGAGAGATTAATAGAAGAGAAACCAATATTAATTGGTTTAGTTAGTGGACACCCTAGAGTGGAGTCTTTAGAATATAATAGTATACATCTTAAATATGGATTTAAGAGATTTATAAATTTATAGAGATATTATTCGAACATAGGGCCTATAGTTTAATGATCAGAGGATAGTCTTTTCAACTGAGTGAGATGCAATGATACTATTTTGATGAATAGGAACATCTCACTCAAGATTTTATGACCCTTTATATAGTAGATAGAGAGATAATTGAAAGGACACCTCGGTAGAGACAATATCTAAATTTGGGTTTTCTATAGGGTAGATGACATTGAAAATGAGTTTGGATAGAATCATGAGGTGGATGATGATTTTGTATATTTCCAACACAACCCCCAGGTGGTTTACAACATGATCATGGAGATGGTTCTCAGGGATAAGGACAACTACAAGTAGTGGATGCCTATTAATCAGAGTCTAAATGTATGATTAGAGGTACAATATGTGTCTTCTACACCTTATATGTAGTATTTATAGAACTATGTGAGATTCATTCATTTATTTCACCATCTCATGTTTGATTCCCAGAGATTCGAGTTTATCCTTTGTCTTAACCTTTCAATTTCGTGACTCTTATTGGAGAAGACTCTATGATCTCACACTTCCGTGGACAGTGTGAAATAACTCTTGTAGGAGAGGTATTGAATTGGAATCATTTCATTTCCATGAATAGGCCTTATAATGTTATATTGGTTTTGGAATGGCTATCTATAGTTCATGCCTAAATTTACTTTTTAGGAAGAATATGTGGAGCATCCATTTAGATTAAATGAAGTTTTCCTTTATCTGAGAGAAGAAATATCGGAATAATAGGATGGGATAATACATAATGGGATACATCAAATTTCTCATTAAATGTGTAATATTCTTATTGTAAAAGATGATTTTTTGGGATTTCATTATCCTACAGTGGTGGTGGATTATGATGACATATATCATGAAGAAATTATAGAATTACCTCCCCATTAAGAGATATAATTTTTCAAATAATTTATCCAAGTTAATTCCCTAATATATAAAGTAGTGTATTGGATGGATCCCAATGATCTTCAAGGGTTGGAGGTGTAGGAGGCCGAGTTGCATGCGAAGGGAATTTTCAGTCCATGTGTTTCCCCTAGGTAGCACCCGTTTTTCTCACCTAGAAGGAATATAGGTTTTGAGGTTATGTGTGGATTACTATCACCTAAACAAGGTGACTTTCATGAATAAGTATTCACTAATGATAATTAATGACCTCTATTTCTAGTTGAAAATGGAGAGTTAGTTCTCAAATATTGAATTTTTGTTAGGCTATCACCATATTTGAGTTTGAGACGAGGATAGAAAAAAATCTACATTTTAATGTCTCTATGGTATCTATGAGTACATGGTATTTCCATTGGGAATAATAAATTCCCATGTAGTGTTCACGTGACTGATGAAAAAAATCATTCTGGACATCTTAGATTCATTCGGGGAGGTCTTTATCGATGAAATTCTAGTATAAACAGTGTTATAGGATGATCACATGAGATACTTCAAGATGGTTTTAGACATGCTATGAGAGAACCACCTCTATGGGAATCTATTGTTGTGTTAGTTATAGATTTGAGATGTCCACTTCCTAGTTCATTTTATCTAAGTAAAGGGTGTAGTAATGGACCAGACCGAGGTTGAGGTAGTACTATCTTGGGGGCCACCCAAGAGCATGAAAAAATTATAGAGATTCATTAGATTGGTTAGATGATATAAAATATTCATTCCCAATATCTCTAGTATATTAATACCCTTTAATATTTTGACCAAAAAGGGACAATCTTTCACGTGGATGGAGAGGTTCTAGTAATATTTTCAGGATTTAAAAGAATGGTAGACTATCACCCCCATATTGTGACTATTAGAGGAGGGTGTTGAGTGTATAGTTTTCTATGATTCATTTGGAACTATGCTTGGATGTGTTCTGATACAGATTTATACATTGATTTTCTTATGGGTAATAGTAATTAAGACCCTATGAGAAAGAAATACATGACCCCAGTTCTAGAACTAGTAGAAATGGTCTTTTCCCTAAAGATATGGTGACACCATCTAATGGGTTAGAGATTTATCATCTATTCCGACCACAATATTCTCATGTATATATTTTTATATAAGGATCATAACATGAGATAGTGTTGGTAGAAGGAGTTCTTATAGGATTATTACTTGATATTGTTTGTACACTCAATAAGAGGAACATGGTGGAATATTCTCTCAATGATAGATCTTTTTCATAGTTGTTGCATGAGGTGTAGAAACTGTTTGCATTATTTTAGTTATTCTTACTAAAAAAATGGTGGTTATAATTCTCTCCATTCGATGGATTTCACCCCTATAAATCTATAATGTGTTGGGGAGGATCATCTTAGATATACATATGGAAAGACCTTACGTGATGAGATATCCACTAGACATGCTTCTTGGGGATTTTATGATTGTAGGGAGCATGTCATATTTTTATGAGGGTAGACCATGGTATTAGGGATGATACAAGAGTTGGTTTTTAGGGAGTCTCATAAATCCCCCTTGGGAGTACATCCAGACATGACATAAATATACCAGGACCTTCAGTTTTAGTTTAACTAGCCATGGATGAGGAGGTGTGTAATAGTATTTTTGTCTCGATACCTCACATGTTTGTAGGTAAAGTCTAAGCATCAGATTCCAATGAGTTTGTCTCAATATAATGAGGTGATATAGTGGAAGTTATATTGGATATATATGGATTTCATTATGGGGATTCCACAATCATCTAGTGTACATGATGTTTTATAACTGATCATATAATGACTCACCAAGTCAGTCCACTACCTAGCCATCAAAGATAAGAGTTCAATAGAGATATTAAAACACATATAAGTGAAAAAGAATGTATGGATTGATGGATTTATTTCTATTATAGTTTAAACATTTGACCCTTTTTTCACCTCATGATTATGGTGAGGATTGAAGGAGGAATTTGGGACATTGTTGCAGTCAATCATGGAATTTCACACTTAAAAATTCATCCAAACTGAGAAAACCATTCAATATTTGAAGGATATGTTATGGACTCACATATTAAAATTCTTCAATAGTTGGGAGGATCATATAGCCTTATTAAATTTCACATACAATAATTGTTACCACTCCACAATCCGGATGTCTCCATTCATGGAACTGTATTATAGACCCTATAGGTCACCACTCTATTGGAATAATCCATTGGATTCTACACCCATGGACATAGTGATTGTTTATAAAAAAAATATGGTGTTGGTCATATAGGGGAATATGAGGATGAAACCGAGATATCATAAGTCTTATGTAGACTAAAGATAAAGTCTTTTGGAATTTCATGAGAGAGATCATGTGTTCATGAAGGTATTACCTTAGAGAGGATTAAACAGTTTTAGTTAGGACATAAAGCTATATATGATATCAATGGGGGCCTTTCTAGATACTATATTGTCTTGGAATGGAGTTTTACCCTTTGGATATATAGCCATAGTTAGACTAGGTACACGACATCATCCATGTGTTGTAGTTGATGAGGCACATACCAATCTTGTCACATGTTTTCCAATGGGGTGAGATAGACCTGAAGGATGGATCTACTTTCGTAATACAACTGATAGTGATCTGGGATCAATAGGATAAGATCCAGTATGGAAATAAATTCTCTTTTTATGAATTTTATGGCAGCACAAAAATCATTAGGATAGCACTCAAGAGAAGTATAATTAGATGCTAGCTCAATACTATCATCTTTTGTGTATTTTTTTTAATTTTTGATGAAAACACCCCAAAGGTGGGGAGAATATAATGAATATTTGTTTTTCCTTTTAAAACATTGGAATATTTTATGGAATATTTTCTAAGCGAATAACTGAGTCAGCATGAGATTCAAGGGTTAGAGGAGTCTTACTGTTGATATATTAAAAATTATATATATATTGTATCACACATGAAAGTTTTTTTTTGAAATAATCATATAATTCCAAAATAGATTTTTTAGATGTGAAATTTAAGGGTACCATTAAATCTGAAATATGGCTTTTACCCATAGTGAGGCATAATCCTTTTTGTGGGTCATATATCTTCCTTATGTGAGTTATTGAACATATTAGCACTTTGATATGTAAATATATAATTAAATTAATTAATATATCTCCCAAACTAATTCCTTTTATTTAATCCCTCTTATGAAAAAGTACTAGGGTTATCCACGTAACCCTAGTGATTTGATAGGAGCTGTTTGAGGAGCATTCTTTGACAAATAATAATAGATAGTGGATCAATGATTGGAGTACCATAAGAATCATCAATGATAGAAGAGTTTGTATATATTTTTAATTTTATTGACATTGAAATATTCTACATTGGTTATTGATCCAAAATATATGTAGGAGTTTATTTTATTTGGACTAATCTCTTTTTTATCCCACAATGAATGTGAATTAATTTTCTTAAAAATAATTAATTCATAGATCCATCAATGATTACTATTGATGAATTTATCTTTATAGAACCAATAATGGATATTTTTTGATATTTATTTGATTATTCACCAAATTTGTTCTACATTATATAATGGAATTCATCCTAAACAATTTTCACTATTTATTTTTCAAATGTAAATTTTTTGGGGTTTTTCCCTCCACCTGTTCTTCCTAAATTTATAATCATTATTCATTTGGGTTGAAAAGTAAAAAAATAACTAGAGTATGATCATTGAAAATTTTATCTTCGGTGAAATGGATCATTATAAAGGGTTTGATTTGAGAATAAATGGTATGATCAAGGTTCAATGATGATCACAGTTGATATGATGACGAATTAGAGGAAGCTAGTTTTCAAGATTGGTAATTTGGTGATGGGGACCGATGCCAGATGATTTCTAAGTTTATTTTATGGTATGAATCTAGCCATCGGTGAAATAGTGGTCTGTTCTATGCAATATCCTTATTATATGGAGATAATAATATAAGTAATGGATGCACTGGAGGAATATTGAAAGGACATGTGATGGTTCTAGTGTTCTGAAAAAATACTAACATAAATAGAATATAGTTCAAAGAACACACACCATGTAGTCCTCTAACTTCATCAGCTAGGGTTTTAGAGAAATAAATTATCATACATTTTGTGGGACCTACTACAAACTCTGTGACCTCTGACTGGTGACTCGTCTTTTACCCATAGGGTACATGGGAAAAAAGATTTATAGGTACATATGCATGACTATATTTCACATGAATAGGCTTATTCACCGACATGACCAGAGTACTTGAACATAGATAGGTACACATGAAAATTCATAGTAAATTATCCACACATGAAGAAAATTTTCATGGTCCAAAGTACACAAGAAAACTCATTGTAGTGAATACATGTTGTGTACTACCAATTTATGCCATGTATGTTCTCTTTGGTAATTTGAAGCCCAAATTTTTTTTGGTTTAAAATCATATATCTACAGTGTGTCACCTAAGTCAATCCATATGAAGTTATTGTGTGGAATAACATTTTGATCATAGTATATGATCCCCTATATAGGATTAGTCTTGGATAGAATTACATTATCCTTTCGTGTGGTATGGAGTGTGATCTTATATCATTCTATTATTCCTTATGAGGGGTCTTAGGAATTTTCATGAACAATATACTAAGTCATTTAATCCCATATTTAGTAGGATATTCCAAATAGGTTTTGGTATACCCCAAATTCCTTGTGGGAGATCCCCTATATGTGTGTCAATATCTTCTATGATCTAGTGTATAATTTTTCATGGAATGGTATGATGACCATGATTTCTCAAATGAGTTCCACTAGTGTTATCAGACCCATGGAGTGATTTCTACTAGATTAGTGTTAATTTGAATACTCATGCACGATCCTAGGATATCTTTATATTTGAGATTTTACGATGCGACATAGACACTTTCTTGAGTATATATTGGTTTTTATTATTATGTGTCATTGTTTTGATTGACAAGACATTGTGATGATGTGTTGGATACCCTATTACTACATTATGTTTAGTGATTTTAGGGTATCAAAAAAGTTTTTTTATTCAAAACACTGCATGGGATATACCCATACCTATCCTTTCTTATAAAGGGAAAAAATTATTTGACAAATTCCAAGGAGGACCAGGTGTTTTAAGACCATAGTTTAGCTAGATTGACCATGTTTCACACTAGGTTTTACATTTGAATGTTTTACCCTCCTTCCTAGTAGGTTAGAAAAATTTTATAGTTTTTTTGGGATTTTATTTATCACATAATCATTAAAGCACTTTTTTTAAAACTCTATTGTGAGATATAGATGTATAAATGCATTGCAGTATTAGTTTTTTTACCATTCACCATTGTATGTGTATTAGGATATGACTATGTGTGTACATGTACCTTAGGATAAAAACTCCCATTTGTGAGATCTTCCTACTCGACACTGGTCGTAAGCACTTGGAATATGGGAGGTGGGCTTGGGGAGTCACTATTAGCTTATCACTAGACAGGTCATCCCTAGTGGGTTTGGTTGAGATTGAGGGAAGTTGGATTTGATTGAAGGTAATTGATGATGAAAAAAATATATCTATAATAATTATAAACTATCCATAAATTATTAAGCACAATGGATTTTTAAATAATTCGGTAATGTCTTTTTGATGACAATGTTCATTGAGATCTATACATCGAAGAAAATCTATGGAATTATCTAAAGTGGTGGAGATCCAACTATGTAACCAAATTTGTGTACTCATATACAAAAAATCATTATAAATGAATTCAATAATCATTGTGAATACTATAATAATCAAAAAAATATATAATTGTTTTTAGAATAAATGAATTGGATATAGATTCCTAAATAATTTTATAGAGATTTATAGATTAGTTGAAGAAGTTATGGAATTCTGAGTTAGAGCTATGTAATTGAATAATTATGTGAGATAATTGTGATACATAACATTCTATGGATGATACATAATAAAAATGGGGGTTAATATATGATACATAACACTATTAAATTTTTAAAAAATGGTTTCTTATTAATAAAAAATACATCCCATTTCATATGATAGATATGTGTTAGTATTTATACTAAAATAAAGAAAATGAAATGTTTCCCTATGATACTTCAGATACAATGGAGCGTATGGAATATTGATGATGTGATACATAATATCATCCAGATGATACATAACATTTTAAAGATAGTATGTATGTTGATCCTTAGTAGAATTAGTAAATGTAAAAGACTAACTTTTCTTGGAATGAAATTATAGATGGTATTGGAGATATATAAATAATTTTGTAGTATTTTGTTGAAAATATATAATATAATTATGAAAATTTATAACATATTATTGAGTATGGGTAAGATATTTGAGATTGATAATATGATATGTATGATAATATATTTATTATATAATGTTTAACAGTTTGAAAAATGTGAGAATTATTGGTAGTGAAATTATATGATTCATTAATGAGTTCTTATTCATGTCATTAAATTAAATTATTATTATAGGTAATTATCCATGATTAAATCCCGTAATTATGGATAATTAATTAGATAATATGGGAACATCATGGTTAAAAAAATCATGTATGTCAAATATGATGAATTGAAAATCATTATATAGACACAAACATGGTATTTTTTTGGTAGAAACATTTAAATAGTTTAGATAAGTATCTTGGGTACTTTTGGAAAATCAATAGGTAACATAAGTTATAAAGGGAATATTCTAAGATCATGGGTGAAATTTTTAATTAAACAAATACATATTTTTTGGTGATAAAAAACATGTGATTTTATCAAGAATATCGAGAAGATAAAAGTGTTTAATATCATAGAATTTATATATATATAATATAGGGAATTTAATTTCAACTATTCAGAGGTTAAATATAAAAAGTATAATAAGATTATGAAAATATAGTCTGTAGTATATATAATAAACCAATAAAAAAATTCCTAGAGGTTCCTTGTATCAAATAAAGAGAGTGAGAGAAGCCATTGACATTTAGTGATAGAAAATAAAATGCATTCAGGATAAAGAATAAGGAAAGATGAAATAAAATAGAATGCCTTCCAAATATACTGTTATATCATGAATGAAGAAGAAAAGGAGGAATGAGATAAATGAGAAAGAATTTTTAGAAATTATAATATTTATACTACACATATATATACTCTATATATCAAACCACATGAAGAAAAAGATTATGACTAAGGTATAAATCAATATAAAAATCTTTTTATTTATTTACATTTTTTCCATTTAAGATCTTATATGATAAAGGAAGTTTCCAATGTGATGAAACTTAATACTTATAAGTGTTGATCATTCTCGACATTGAGTTAAGAAGAAGAGAACAACATGGATGTTACTTTAGCATAACATATATTTTAAATGAAAGACTCTAATTAAAGGAGGATATTTTAGTTGTTACTGGAGATGACTATAGAATAAAACAAAGATATAGTTCATTTGTGAATTTAGGAGGATAAATTATAAGTTGGTTAGATCATGCATAATGAACCTACTGGGTTTATAGTATATTATTATTGTGATATATCCTCAGGGGTATAATATGATACATCCCCCAACCTTATTCACATGATTATATTAATGGATATCTATATCTGATACATGAACCAAATACATTATGGATATATTCACACACATTAGGGATGAATATTATAAAAACACCATTTGCTTCTACTTTAGTATATTTACTAGTTTTTGAATCCATTAAGTGCACTAGATTCATAAATGTAATCTAATGAAAATACTTTTGGTTTCATTCAATGTGAATTAGGTTTATTTTATGATTGTTCGATTCAATTTTCATATTATAGTTTTGGAATATCATTGATTTCTATATATAAATAAATGAGATAAATACTATTCTTTTTGTTTTTGATTGATTATTAGGTAGGTGATCTTGATCTACCCAATGAGTTTATTTGAATTCTTATATCAAAATTATATGAATGGTATATAGAATTTTAACTTCATGTGGGGAAAATAGAATTTTAATAAAATACACTCTCATTTATAATTTTTTATATGAATTGGGATGGTCGAAATGTGTTTTTATCACATGATAAAATTCTTTATGTGGGATACATATGATTAGATTATGTATATGCTTATATATTTAGGTGATGATAGATGAGAAACTAATTTTATCATTAATTATGATAATATTTAATTATTGATGATGAATGTAAATTTTCTTGATGAATTTTTATGTGTTTTATAGCTTCCTTAGAACTATAATTTACCTTTAAAGATATATGAATAATTTAAAAATATTAAATGAAATATATAAATGAAGTTTTATAAAAATTTTATTCTTACATGTACTTGAATTTATCAGTCAATATCGAAACAATAGTGGATAAATGATTCAATATAATTTTTGATTTTAAGTGACGAATTATAACTTCTAATGTTTTAATAAACATAGAAATGGTATTTATATGTTTTATTGTTAATTAATGATAAAAAATCATATGAATGGTTTGTTTAAATGATGTCTCGGTGTTCTTGTTATTTTTTAACATGAAATTATGGAAGTATTTTTTTTATAAAATTAAATAATAATTCAAATAAGTCTTATAATTAAGTTAGAATATTTTTTTGATGGACCTATGTTTTGCTGAGAAATGAATTATGGCATTTATTGAAAAATTATATGTATTTATAAAGTTACTGAGTATCCAAAAACAAAACCTAAAGTAATAAATAATTTTATTGGTTTAGCTTGGTAAGGACATTTTAGTTTTGTGATTAATGTTATTATTTATTTCCTAAATATATTAAATTCATTGTATGACCATTAATTATATACCTAAGATTATATGCAGCTCTAGGAGATTCTTAGTCTCATGATGATAATTGCTTATATTTTTATCACACCCTTTATTTAAAAAAATCATGCATGTACATATTATAATTTTCAGGAGGCATGTGAGGGTATGATTGAGAAATTTAAAAATGAAGATAGTTTTTTATTGGAAATGGTTTAATTGGTTAAGAAAGTTTTGTTTCTTGAATTTAATACTAACAAAGAAGGGGTTTTGTGATTAAAAAAAGGATTTGTGTTTCATGTGACCCCATTTTGAAGAAATAACTATTGTGTCAGGCTTATAACTCTTTATTTTTTTCATCTTGGCAGTACAAAAATATATAAATATATTTGAGAACATTTTACAATGCCATTTTTAACTTGTATATAGGTTAATGTTGATTAAGAATTATTGAAGCGGTTGTTTAAAAATTTTATAAGGCTAAAATGAAAATAATATAATATTTCCAGGGATTTTGTGGTGGGATTTCAAAAAAAAATCACGTAAATAATGCATTTTTTAAAAAGATTGATCAGTTAACTAAATCAAATAATTTTCTTCCCATTTGAGATAACATGTATTTGTATCGACATTAAAAAATTTATTTTAAATAGATACCTTGATTTAATGGATTTAACTATTCCATTATATTTAATTATGATCCCATATTCACCTATAATCTCTAGAATAGGCTTCAGAAGTCATTGGGTAATAATGAAAATTTATATACTACATAACATACTCAATCAGGTGGAAATAAAAGTTAATGATTCTGATATTAATGAATATGTTTCAATATTTTTCAATTAATTATAATCAAATTTGTGGTCAACATATTTCATTAGTTGAATATTATTATAATAACAGTTTTCATTTAAGTATACAGATGACACCTTTGTGAATTTATATAGAAAGTGATGTAAGACTGCAATATATTGGGATGTGGTAGGTGAATGAAAATTTTTGGTACTATAATTGGTAGAAGAAATTTTTGATATAGTAAAGTTTATTATGAAGAACCATAGTATATATCATATTAGGGAGAAACTTTATATAAATAAACATATAAAATAATTTTCTTTTATAATAAGAGATCATGTTTTTATTAAAGTATTACCATGGAAAAGGGTATTGGTCTTTGGTAAATAGGGATTATTATGTACAACGTTTATTAGACCTAATGAGATTCTAGAGAATATTGAATTAGTTTATTGCTAAGTGGAATTTTTTATGAGTTTATCTTAGGTACATGATGCATTTAATGTTTCATTATTAATAAAATATGTGTTAGATGAATCTCGTGTTTTGATCCCAGATATAGTTTAGTTGGAAGAAAAAATTTATTATAAGGAATAGCCAATAAATATTATCAACTGATGAGAAAATGTTTTGTGGAATAATGTGATTTATTAGGTTAAGGTTTTGGAAAAACCCTTATGATTGATAAAGTATAATTAGAATTAAAAAATTCTATGAAGGAAAAATATTCCCACTTGTTTAAATAATGAATCAAATTATGATGACACAATTTCCAAAAGTAGGGTAAAATTTAAGAACCAATGTAGTGTCAAGATAAATAATTTTTATTTCATATTAATATACCTTAGTTTTTTATTTTAGTTATATTTACATAAAAATATTTTATTTCAGGATCAAAGGAACGAAGGAGATACCAAAGGATGCTAATCACAGAGGTCTGATATAGTGGATCCCTAGATCATTTTCCCTAACTAGGTTAACCCCCTTCAAAGGAAGGGACAAAAGAATAGAAAAATAAAAAAAGGTATTCTCTTTGAGATAACATATAATATAGTAACTCCACAAAAACATTTCATTCACTCCATGTATGTAAGATATATGTGTGGTCACCCACAAGTTCCTTAAACCATAATATGTTATATTCTGTTGACTATATAATAGTTCTATTACAATGAAGTGCATTGTAAGTAATAAAAAAATCTATATTAATTGATTCAATGGGAATGATTCTTTGATTTCATACCCAAATACTGGTGATAATGACCTAAGATTCAACTTTAAGGGAGCTTCCTATTCTATAAATTCCCAAGAAGTCCAAGATGACTGAAATTTGTTTATCCCGAATCACTCCTCTATTTGGATGACATCCATGAAATCGTAATCGTCTGTGCTGAGTTTTAATCCTAGGTAAGAAGGATACCACTAAACCCACTTCTACTACCCTGGGAATTGATTCATTTTTGGGGAGGAATTAGTGACCAAGAGACGTCATAGAGATGTAATTGTCTCCCAATCCTTCTATAATATAGTTATATCCACAAATAAGTTATTGGTTTAAAAGATGATAGATACAAATGCACTAGTTTTTCTTTATGTTTGCATTGTTCCTTGCTATCCATACACTCTACTAGCCCAAAGAGAGAATAATTTATCATTATTTTTTCTCTCATCCATGGTTGCCTACATGCTGGAACCACTTTTGGAGGAAAATCCCACTAAATGACTCATGAGAAGCCAATCTAGTGAATGAAATGAAGACACTCCCCACCGAACTCACCCAATCACTATCAATGAACAGATGATATGTGATTTCAATTTACTGATTTTTTAGTATAAAAATATTGAGACAAGGCTCACTCCTAAGTGATGTATATTTTCTTCCATCATCAGTTCATTTTCTCAAATAAACAAGACTGAAAATTTGAATTTGGTTTGAATCTTCTTACACCATAACATGTTACCCCATTCATCCTAAAAATATGGTTCCTTTTCAACCTAATGAACTCCTTTGCCAAGAAGGCCACAAAATAATACCCCTTTAATACACACTTTACTAGTTTAGAGATGAGAACTATATTCCCTAGTAGTCCCTTCTACTCCTCATCAAGAATGGATTTAATTAAACAAGGATATCCAATGGATTTTTTAAAATTGATATCTAGGGAAATGAATCATTATCCACACCTAATATTTCTACTAGAACTTGATGCCCCCCTTCTAATGTTCCATTTACTGTGATAATTTAGGTAACAAATGTAAGGTTGTATCAATTGATGGATCCTTGATGGCCTATTTCTATACTTGTTCATATCATTTTCATATTTTTCCTTCATGTTCCTAACCAAAAGTGTATACCCCTCGATAGCCTCCAATTCTTGATTAGCACGAATCCCATTCACTGTCTCAGAGTAAACTTTTACGTTGATACCTCCTTCAAATAGAGTACTTTCCATTATAATCAATGATTCTCAATGATGTTTTTCTTCCGAATGACCATCCTATAGGAAAGAGACCACTAATTTCTATAATAGAGAGATGAACTTATTTGTCACCTTAAGCATGAATAATATATGCATTGGTATAGATTTGAGGACACTGTTGAAAAGAGTTATGTTTTCACTACATAATAGGAACTTATTTTTCCTATTCAAGATCCACCACGTGATTTTATCAATAACCTTATCAAAGTGATGAATTCTGAGGATTTTCCTAGATATTGGTGCTCCTAATTAATCTAGAGAAAAGTGACCTCTATGCATGTCTATCACACTATCTAAATTTAAAACCCTTCATTCAGAAGTATAACTTGTCACATAGAAGCAACTCTTCTCTTGATTAACTAATTTCTCACTCCATTTCATGTATTCCTCCAAAACAACATTGGTCTATTGAATCTATCTACTACTACTGTAAACAAAAATGATCGTATCATCTATGAGAATCAGGTGAGAAATACCTTTGGCCAAATATCAATTGCAGTATGGAAGGATTCTTCCAAATTCTATACTTTTCTTAATATATCTACTCATCACATCTTGGGTGAGGATAAAAAATGTTGGGGAGAGTGGGACCCCTTGTATTAAACCCCAGAATTACTTGAACTAGCCATACTATTTTCAGATAATGGTTGTTGTAACCCATGATGTGATGAAGATATGAAACAAGAGATCCAAAACCCATGATGAGAATCCCATGACAGCAGGTACTCTCAAAATGAAAGCGCATTAGACCCTATAAAAGGCCTCACTCATGTATATTTTAATGAAAATGTTTGAACCAATGGCCTTTTGGTCAATCACACTAATCACCTCATGAACCAGAAAGATATCACCCTGAATCGACTGATCATTAATGAAGCGACATTTCACTTCAGAGACCCAAATGGGAAGATAGTCTGCCATTATTTTGTTAAGGATGCAAGCCATCACCTTTTATGGCATATTACACACCTAGATTATATAATATTGATTGACAAAGTTAGGATTTAGGACCTTATATAACATCACAATATTCATGGCACATTAAAATATAAGAGGATTATATCATGAAAGTAATCATGTAATTCTTGCACTAATTTAATCATGGAAATGTCCCACACGACCCTATAGAAGGTTCATGTGATGCCATCCAGTCCGGGTGTACTCACTGGATTAAGATTCCATATGACATTATAGATCACGCTTTTAAAATTTTATAATTTTAATATGAAACTGTGAACATTATTTTTTTAATTCATCATGTAAAAATTATCATATGATTAATTTTAGATAATTTTCTAGAAATTTTGATATTTCCATGAATAGTGATAAATACTGATTTTTATTGGAGTCAGTCTTCTATTTTTAGGCATTTACAATATAAATTTACTTTAAAATGGTTTCCAATTAACATTAGTTCTCTTATATTATTAATAATAAAATTATTTTTCTTTTTAATGAATTTTATTAGTTAATTTGGTATAAACAAATTCCATTAAAAACTCTTTTTTATGAAAATTTGTTTTCACCACATTTTATGAGATTACATTGAAATTAAATTAATTCACTTGGGTTAATTGAATTTCATAAAACATATTCCATATTTGAAATTATTATAATTAATATTAGGTAATAATTTCAACTTAATTATTGGTTATAATGAATTGTAATGTCATTTAAAAAATAATTCCCTAGTGAAGGTTAAAACAAGTTTACCAGGGGTTAAACTAAAGTGATAAGGGTTTAAATTTCCAATAAAATTTTATTGATTCTATTTTACGTCCATATATGGAGCCTATATTATGTGAAATTTGAAAATGTTCCATTTTAGAGTAATTTTGTTTTGATTAAGGCATTAATATAAATTTATCAATTTAAAAATTCCACGTCTCTCATCTCCCTCACATATTAAAGGAAACCACCTATCTTATACTATCTATAATTCAAGATCATTTTTTTTATTTTTACAACACAAAATAACTTACTTACATAACTCCCCATTTCACAGGGGAACTATATTGAGTAGAAAACTATCGTAGTAAGGATTTAGGTATAAACCAAGAGAGGTTGTCTGAAGTAAAGGTATTGTTCTTAGTTGAGTGTCTTTTTTTATTTATTTTTATACCATATTAAAAGATTATTAAAATATAAAACATTAATAATATTATTATCTCATTTATACATATATGTTGTCATTTTAGTGTAATAACCTATATCCATATTCTTTTCTCATCAAAACGGAAAAAAAACATCATACGTTGGTATGACAGACTACCACCTCATGAGATGATGTAATTTATTTTTAATCACTAACTCTCAAGGATAGTTATAATTATAAATTTATTGTATATATAAAATATCAATCACATAATTTTAATTATTTAAATATTATATATCTTTTATTTTCAGACATTTCTATCCATGTAAAAATGATAATGTCATTCAATTTTACTTGTGGATTGCAACCTTTATGAGGCAATGCATTTCATTTTTCATAATCGCAACACTTGAAACTATATATAAGTGTATTTAAATAAATGATATTATATTTATTTTATAGAAAAAATTATGGAAATATAAAATAATACTTACCTTATTTAAATCATGTTCATTGAAAAATGGAAATGTTAGTTATATGTACATACGACACACCAACTCCCTGATTGAAATGTATTTGATTTTTCATAAACATCTATCGTGGACGGTTTTAAAAGTATAACTTATATATAAAAAAATGATAATTATTTCATTATTAGTTTTTTTTGAAGATGATCTAATAATCACATTTTGACCATTTTCAACTTACCAAAGTAATTTTGTACATATAAGTCGAATATCATGAAAACTTCCAATGCGAACTTAATTGATTAAATTATTATATATAACATTGTAATAAATTAAATAATAGGATTGATAAACATGAGAAATATTTTTTTATAAAGTATATAATTAACATATTATTATTATTTAGAAAGGTATGGTTTTCACGTGATGATTTAGACTCATAGTAAAGAAACTTTACCTAAAAACATTATTTCAAATGTTTTAAAAACGTTATTTTCAAAATAGTTGTATTCCATATCCATATTCAGGATTTTTTGTGGATATATTTATATAGTTATAGATGTATTATAAATTAAATTTCATGTCACTTTTTATCATCTTTTAAAGGATTTCAAAAGGAATATTATTAGGTATTTTATAGTGAATGTTTTCACAAAAAGCAGAAAAATGTTCTATTTTATAAAATATGATGTCAATGGTTTTTACCGAAGATATAATAGTTATTTGATGTTTTTATTCAATTATAATATTTTTTTTCTAAAAATAAATCTGCGTATTCTTTTTATTATTGGTATATTCACAAATTATTATAAATAAAGTGGATATTTTGATATCAAGAAATATTTTTTCTTATAGGATTGAGAATTTTTTTAAGTATGACGATGAAACAAAGAATTCATGTGTCATGATTATGTTATGGTTATATGGAATATTTTATGATTATTGGTGAAACAAATATATTTTATGAGGAATGGTTAGACCTATATTACTAATGATGATTGTTGAGCCTGGTATTTGTTTTTAATGTATTGTGAAAAGGAATGATGTTAAGAGTTTAGGTTTCTCTTATGATATTTTTGGAATTTACCAAGTATCTTATTTCATTTGAAATAGTGATAATAAGAGTGAAATTAAAATTGTTTCCCAAGTTACCAACATAATTTATCAATGATTTCTATGAGTTTTTATGGAATTCTTGTGATTTCACAATGTAATCTAATAAGAATATGTTTAAAGAAAAGTATATGCTACTAATTATGGGTGAAATGTATAACTTTGTGAGTAAGTTTTAATGATTTTTTCTTGATTGAAATAAAATATTTATGTCTTTTATTTTTTCCCTTTATTATTTCTTATAAAATGTTTTACGAAAATCATTAGGTAGTAAAGTTGAGTTCATGTGTAAGGAAATTATAATTTTGATCCCAAAGTTTATATTAAAAAAGGAAAAATTTTATTAGTATTCAATGACTAATGTGTTTTATTCATTTTATATTTACCTTACTAATAATTTTTGGATCATCCCACATTTAAAAAAATTCATAGGGTTTTAAGAATGAATGGTAACAAGGATAAAATAATGATAAAATAATTTAATACATGCCTTGTAGAGAAAGCATGTTATATATTAATAGTTTTTTATTATGGGAAAGAACTTTATATTGAGTTGATGATTCCACATTTTGAAGTAATTTTATTTATATGAGTGGGATGAAATAAATCTATAAAACAACAAACCATAAAGTTCCTCAAAATTTATGATAGTGAATTCCTAACATAAAAATCAATATTATGTAACTTTTAATGTGTGGTCCTAATTTTAATTGCTCAATCATGTGAATTTGAAGGAATATAGAGACAAATAATACATGTGACACCATTGTATTTGAAATTTATAACATTAATTAATTAGATTGTATAATATCTATTATGTATTTTAATTTTCTTAAGAAATATTATTTTAAAATCTAAATGAATTATAATAGTCTTAATTTATAAAAAAGGTATAAATAATGTGATGAAAAGATTTTTTTTGTGATGATTTCATTTCATTATTTATACTAAGGTTCATTTTTAAAAAATTTAGTTCTAAAAAGGGGCCTAGATACCCTAGGGGTGGTTAATCAGGGCATGCATATTCTTTTTAAACTTCATCCTGGCCCACTAGATCTTGACCACTTTATTATATTGGCCACTTATTATGATCTTTAATTTTAATTTTGATCATCTATTTTAAAAATTTATCTTATGATCATGCACTTAAAGTAAATAAATAAAGCAAGAAGAAGGACACATAGAGTTTTACTTGGTTCACCCTCACTAGGCTACAACCAAGGAGTATACAATGACAATGTTCCTATGATACCAAATTCACTATGGATCACTTCCAATAATGATGTTCAGTCTAGATCAATTCTATGCCTATTCTCACTACCATTACATTATTTTGGGTCTTTTCATTGAATTACCATGGGTTACTCCCTATGTCTCCTTCTCTGGCTCAATGCTAGTGGAAATGATCACCATCTTCATCTTTCTTTTCTCAATGATCTTGGAAGAGATCCAATCACAGTTTATGACCTTTTAGGTACATTAATTTTTATGAAATAATGAATTATAAACTGTAGTTAGATGCCCTATTGAAGTCCCTTTTCACCCATAAATGAATTCCACTTTTCCATGAACTGTTAGGTTATGGAAATTTCTTTTGTGAACTTTTTTATACCATTACGAACCACCTGATTCTTCTAAAAATCATGTAATGCAAATGCTTCATGGACCACCTCCTTCACATACCACCCCTACCCCATAGACTGTCTCAAATTTTTCCTTCACATACTACCTCTATGAACTTCCTTTGTATACTACTTCTGCATACCACATCCATGAAGTACCTCTCCTTATGTGGAATTCATTCTTTTGTGGACTAAACCTTCAACAAGAATACTTCTTATACTTTTGTGGAATCCTCCTTGTTAACTAATACACCCTTCGTGGAATTTTCCCTTACAAACCCCTTTCAGACTTCACCTAATTCCTAGATAAAAGATGTTTTCTTATGAAGATCGATCTACTTAATGATGGGATTATCACTTCCTATATAAGAAAATATATCCAAAAATCTTGCTAATCTATTTTACTCAAACGTTAGATGTGGTACAACCTTCAATACATACTACTTCTCCTATGAACCATTCTTCCCTTCACGGTTCGTGTATTTTATTTTCTCCTCCTTTGTAGTGGGCAATCTCTTCCATAAATTATGTCCTTCATGACTCCAAAAATCAATGCTTCATTTTCACCAACGACAGCTTCCCCGCATACCAAAATCCTTCTATGAACCATATGCCTCCCATGAACTATAAGGCATCCCATGAACCATTTTCATACATTGTCTAAATAACACTCTTTTCATTCGACATAATGCTACTATGCAGAATCCTTCCTTTGCCGATTTACCAATGTCATTCCACATACAACCCTTCAAGGTTCATGAACTAACCTTTGAAATACACAAACTATGAACCCCTTTCCTAAAACCATTCTATTTCTGAAAACCAAACACCTGATTTTGAGGCATAGAAATTTAGAAAACTCTAGGAAACTATGTCACCTTAAAAACCTACTTCAAAAAATACGATCCATACACATTCATAGTAATCTGGATTTTTCAAAAAACACAATCACACCCAAAAACAACAAGAGGATGCCTTGAGGAAGTTTTTAAAAACAATATACACTTTTGGGTTTATTGACAACTTCTTCCCAATTTGATGCATTGTTAAAGATTCTTCCTTCTTCTACCACCATTATCTTCTTACGATTAAGATAAAAAATCAACGATTCACTCAATACATACTCTAAGACCACATGAGCCATAATGGGAGTGAGAAACAAGAGTATAATCCAAATTTCATTAATGAATCAGTTCATTCCATTCTAAAATCATTATTCTACTTTAATCATGATACTCAGCTATAATGATATAAATACTTTGATCGAAAGTGTCTACCATCATCAGATTTAATACTCCCCCTATGTCTCTACTCCCCAAAATAGCTTCAACTCTACCTATATTGATGACCCACATAGAATATTCTCCCTATGTCTTAAACAATAAATTTTCTACTTTTAATCTAAATAATTTCTCCACCTATTTCAATGAACTTGAAGGTCACTTTTATGTTGTCTGCAACAGGGTAAAGAACACATGTTAGTAAATTAGGGAAAAATAGATCATACCTCGTGGAGAGGGGGTCTTGTATCCACACTTTTTCAAGTGTGGGGAGTCGACTAAACTCCAAGAGCCATTTGATTCCATTAAAATACTTCTTTGGGTAATTTATTATTTTGAATGTGCACAACCTTTAGTTCTATAGGCTCATAATCCAACCTCACAAGCCCTTTCTCTGCCTTCTCCTTGATAAAAAGATACTTTATTTCAATGTGCTTTTTCCTTGAGTGATGGAATGAATTTTTTCTCATATTTATATCATTTCTTTTATCACAATGGATTCCTATCAGAGACTTAACGTCAACTCCCATATCAACAAGTTGCGGCTTCATTGACAATAGTTGTGTGCATGATTGAGTTAGTGCAATATAATCTACTTTTGCAATGATCATTGAAACTCAATCTATAATATTTCTTATCAAATAATTACACAATACACTGAGACATAATTCACCATCTGATGTTGATTTCCTACCATTTGATGATCTGGCACAATCTGTATCTGTATAGTCCAATAACCCTTGCTGAGATTTTCCATTGTATATAAAGAAAAAGTCAACCATTCCCTTGATATACTAATGTATGATTTTCACTAAAATCATGTAGATTTCCTTGGTATTACTTTGATACTACACTAATTGAAATTTGGTATGAAAAATATCTTGTGTTCTGACTGTTAGGTACCAAAAGGTTCTAATGATCCCACTATATTCTCTAACATTAATTGGTTTGCCTTAAGCATCCCTTGATAGTTTCATCTCGGTAGCCACTAGTGTCATCATCTCCTTGGAATTATCCATTCCAAATATTTTCAAAATCCCCTTGTAATATTTCGATTGAGAAATTATTGTGCCATTATTTCCTTATTTTACCTGTAAGACTAGGAAAAACATTAGTTCACCAATCATTGACATTTCAAAGTCACATTTCATGAATTCAGAAAACTGTATGCACTGCACTTTATCTGATCCTCTATAGATTATGTCATCGGCATATTCGTACACCATCATCATTTTATTACCATCATGGTTTACATATGAATGGTAATCAATTCCACCACATTAGAAACCAAGATTTTTTGAGAAACCGATCTATCCTTGAATACATTGCTCTTGGGGCTTACTTCAACCCATATAAATTCTTCTTCAACTAAAAAAACACTATTATCATATTTATGAATGAGGAAACCATCTCACTACCCAAAATATACTTCTTCTTCTAAAATCCCATTTAGAAATGCAGACATGAGATCTATCTAGAAAACATTGATCTTTCTTTTCACTAATATAGAAAAGAATAATTTGATTTTATCAATCCATGAAACATGTGAAAATGTATCATCAACATCAATGCCCTATATTTGGTTGTATCCTTTTCACACTATTCATTCTTTTTTATTTTCAAATTACAATACCTTTTTCATTCATCTTATTGTGAAAGACCCATTTCATCCCGATGAAATTCTTATCTGTTGGCCTGAAAATAATATCCAACATATGATTATTCTAAATTTGGTCAAGTTATTCATTAGTATAAACCTAGTTTTCATCTTTAGATAAATTTGAAAAACATTTAGTATCTACCTAGGATAATAATGATTCTTGATGTAGAGACTTCATCATCCTTGTTTGTACTAGAGCTATCTAATCACCAATATTTTTTTCCTATCAATTTTATCTCACCCCTTTGTAATATATGTAGATACATATTTAAAGACCTCATTCTCAGAATTATTATCTAATTATGAGTTAGAATATACCACTTCTACTCACATTATATTTCTTACCTCTTCATCACTCTCCTAAGGGAACTGTTTACTGTGCTATTAAATATTTTGTTTATTTTACACTATAGTGACATCATTTCTTTCAAATAATTTTCCCAAAAAATTATTAAAACACATTTAACCCTCTCTCACTACTTCTTGGTATCCTAAAAATAGTCATATGATACCAATTTTTTAGAATAAAATAGATAATCATAAAATACATGGATGTTACTGCTTCCCCCCATCCGGTTTTCATGATGTTAGACAATGTAAACTCTCATCCTTTCTATATAATTTAGATCTTTCATCTAATTAAGAGATAATATGTCCCCCTATGGCATATAACTCTTCCTGTTTTTAGGCCCACAATTCATACCCACAAATTTTATTCTTCTCCTTCATAATTTATTCACTTGGGACCACAGGTTAGACAAACCTCTCCATCTCAATAACATTTTTGAGTTGTGGATGCCTTCAAGGAGATTTTCATTGGGTGAATTTAGCACTTCTGTATATATCATGCATCCATTGACCATTAAATATTTTCAAGGAATTATTCTTCATCTCTCTTAACTGATTTGAACTAGTTTATATACTGGAGCAAATCATATCACTACATTTCATCTTTTGATGCCACTTCCCCTTGGATTGTATACCCCTTAAGCCTAAACCACATGAACATAAATTAACAAAATTTATACAAATAGGGAGAGATTTTTTCTCTAATTTTCAAGAATAGTATTTTTGTCCATCCTGATGGATCAACCCTATGATACTTTCCTACAAATCACTATACTGTTTTTGTTCTCGTTCCAGCTGTCTAGCCATATTAAACTATTCTGGCCATATCACTAAGAATTCTATACCCACAGGTTGAGTCTTCTTCTGAAATTTAGGTTCTTTAGGATTTTCCTTAATAAAAATTTGGGGTTTACACCTGCTTGTACAAATTCCCTTCATCGATTTTCTACCAAACATCAATTTTTCATGATTCTTTCTCTGAAGGGGAATCTCTCTACTGGTCATATCCTCCTTTTTATTCCTCTATTAAGGGGATATTTCTCATTCTTTCACTTCACTCCTTGTGACACATATAAGATTTTGGAGAAAATCTTTAATTATTTTTATTTAATAATTTATTCGAGTCTCCACACTAGTTCTTGTTACTGGTGGGCTCTTCAATGAACATACATTCTTCTTACTCACAACTGGTGTAGCTCTCCCCTTTTCTTCCAGGTTCGTTCACATTTATTCCATGAGTGTTGTTGTGAGTGTAGAATATGAGGTGCTTGATACACCTTTTGTTTTATTACTTTTGTTTCCTCTAAGTCTTTAAACCTATTTTTAACTTATAATTTTGTCTTTTAGTATAGTATTTCTCATGTTACACCACTGAAGTTGGAGATCTCCATTTGAATTCATTTTCTCTCCATGCTTTCTTCCAGCTACAATATCTTTCAAAATTATCATGTTTAGGACGAATAAAACATCTCCCATTATAAATATACTTCATGTAATAATTTCTCAACTAATATGTTGTTACACCTTGAATTGTTCCTCTTATATAGAGATCTTATAATTCTTAACACATACTGATATTATGTACATGTCTACCACAATAATAGAATTTTATGGATTATTTTTTATAAGAGTTTTTCCTTTCAGACTTTTCTAGTTGTTTCAACTTATTCTCAGATTTAGAAATATTCTAAATCCTCTGAGAACAAACTTGACATATGACCATGAATCCCATAAAAATAGAATATAATGTCATTACATCCTTTGAAATCTTTTTTAGTTCTGTCATTAGCATATTCTGAATGTTTTCTATTTCTAAAACAATTCATGTCTCTTTTCCTCTCATGCATAGAAGAGGGTTTATAGTATCCAATACTAGTTTTTTTCCGAAATTAGATGGAATTTGGGACGTTGCAACACTTTCCCGATTCTCTTATGATGTAGCATATTTTTTTCATTTCATCATCTCCTACTATAGGATAATCAAATTGTAAGTGAAAATCATCTTTTAATTTTGGATTTCCTTTGTCATTATATTTCTCCACTTCTTTCTTCACTAACTCTAGATCTTCTACCAATTGTTTAATCTTATTATCCCTTGATTCAAGTTGATCATTGAGTTATCTCTTGAGATTATTCCGAATAATCATATCATATTCCAATTCATGTGTGAGATTGTCCATAATCTCACTCTTCTCCTTTATTTTAACTTTTTCTTGAGTAATAAAATCATCAAAACATAGATTATCTTTAAATAGAATTTGGTTCTTCTGAACCAGCTCCGATTTCTATGAAGACTGATAATCTTTTCTGGATTCTGGATTCTGAATTTCATCTCATTCAAAAATATTTCCCTTGTAATCAACTTTGTGTTTTTCTACCATTGTAGATAGCTTTTGTAGTTATTTTTATTGGGAATCATTCTTATCTCTCATATTAGTAGAAACTTCAATATGACTTTTATTTATTCCTATGAGGTTGTTGAACTCTATTTCTTGGGATTGAATCCAGATATCTTTTGATTTATTTTCTTCCACCGGATTATGATTAAATTCATTTGTTTCATGAAAAACTTCCACTTTTGGTCTTCCTAAAATTCCTTCATTATTAGTAGTACCAACATCACTGGGAACATCTGGTTCTTCACTCATTCCTACAGAATCATAAAAAAATAGAATACAATCACTATCTGATATATCAAAAAAATTCTTTTGATCATTACATATTTCCTTCAACTAAGTCACACACTTTCCAAGACACTTCCATACTAAAGAGTAACACCAGACTTCTACTTGTTCATGGAAGTTATTCATTTTTCTATGAAAAAATAGGGTAACAATAGACTGAATCTTTAACTTCATCAACCGACTGAGCCAATTCATAGAAAAAAAATCTAACAAAAGAACCATTTCTTCTAATACTAATTGTTAAGTCAAAAAGGTGCATGGATACCCTAAGGGTGGGGGGGGGGGGGTGAATCAGGGTATGGATATTATTTTCAAACTTATTCCTTCCACACTAGATATGGAACTCTTTATTACATGGGTCTATTCTTGTTCTCTTCAATGTTAATGTTGATTGTGTCCTTTCAAATTTTATCTGATTATCACACACTGAAAGTAAAGAAACAAACCGAGAAAAAAGACACAAATATTATTACTTGTTTCACCCTCACCAGGCTACATCAAAGGAAAATACAACAACAATGTTCCAATTGTACCAAATTCACTAAGTCTCACTATCAATAATGATGTTTGGGAAATATAACTTTTATGACTAGGCTCACTGCCTTTACAAGATTAAGGGTGTTCACGTTGCATTCCCAAGGATCACTCCCTATGTCTCTTTGTTTGGATCACTACTGGTGTAAAGGATCATCATCTTCATCTTCCTCTTCCTTTTCTCACTAATCTCGAAATGGATCCACTCATAGTTTATGGAATTTTAAGACCCTTTATTTGAATGAAAGAATACATCCTAAACAATAGGTAGATGCTCTATTGAATTCCATTTTCACTCATAGATGAAATCAAATTTTCCACAAACTATTAGTTTGTGGAAAATATTTTTGAAAACAAATTTAGTCCCTTTACGAACCACATTCTTCTTCTATGAGCCACATAGTGCATTTGGTTCGTAGAAAACATCCTCTAAATACCGCCCCTGCTTCACAGACTATTTCCGCTTCTACCTTAACATACTACCACTATGAAACACCTATGCATACCACTTCTATGTAGCACTTCCACGAATCTCCACTACTTATATATAATTTATTCTTCGGTGGATTCCTACTCTCACAGACTACTTTTTCTCTTTTCGTGGAATCCTCCTAAAAAACTACTTCACCCTTTGCAGAATTCTCCCTCTTGGACCCCTTTTGGACTTCACTAAATTTCCAGAGCAGAGATGTTTTCTTATAAAAGCAGCTACAATTAATGATGTAATTAGCACTACTTATATATAAAAATAGATCTAGAAATCTAGATAATCCATTCTACTGAAATCTTTAATGTGGTACAACCTTCATCATAGACTACTTCTCCCACGAACTGTTGTCCCCTTTATAGTCTGTGTAATGCCTTTTCTCCTCGTTTGATGTGTCGGATCTCTTCCAAAAATTATATCCTTTGATGCTAAAAAATTCAACTCCTTGATTTTTCCAATGACAAGACACCCTGCAAACCAGAAGCCTTCCACGAACCATCTGCATCCCACAAACCACATGCCTTAATGCAAACTATTTTCATACACAGTACGCATACCACTCTTCACTATCCACAAAGTGATGCAATGAATAATTCTTCCACTGCTGATTTCTCAAAGCCATTCCACATACCACCTTTCAGGTTCTGTGGAATTTCCTTCACAATCCATGAACCGTGAAACCCTTTTTGAAAAACCTTCTTTTCCAAAAACAATCTCCCGATTTTCAGGCCAAAATGTTTTGATGAACACAGTGAGACTGTTCCTCCTTAAAAACCTGCTTTGGAAGACACCATCCATACATATTCAAAGTCATCTGGATTTTTCAAAAAAACAAATCACACCCAAAAATACTGAGAGGACACCTTGAAGGATTTTTTACCAAAAAAATACACAATGATGTGTATATTGGGGTTATAAATAAATGAATATGTATATGATAAAATTTGGGAGAAATGATAGGAATGATATTATGAAAATTTTAAAAGTGTGATGTAATGTTTATTTCTAATGATATTTGATATTGTATCTTACTATTCAAATTGTGATTTCTCAGTGACATGGAAAATAAATGGCATTCCAAGTATCCTTGTTTGAATGAGGTGGATAAATAGTGGTATGCTGATGAGAACTAGGAAGCCATGGTTAATACGAATCCTTGTGAAGGGACCCTAGATACTATAAATTAGGTGAGGAATAAATTTCATTTTCTCATGTTAATTTAATAAATATAGGTGATAATTTATCATGGTTATAAAGTAGTGACTTATTTTTTTCACAGTTCAAAGTAAAACATCCACTAACATTAGATTAGATGTTAGATCATGTTCTATAAAGGAATAGTAAGAGAGAATTATCATACATTTTGAATTGATTTGTTCTCTTAATAAAAGTTAAAGAATAATATGTTTATGGTTTCAAGTAATGTATGATTTAGTAGGATAACCTCATGTATGTAAATAGGACTGATGAGTTAACCTAGGTTTTATTTCTATATTTATTATCAGACAAACACCATCACATGACACTATAGATGGTTAAGGGTATGAAGTTATATAAATTATTTAAAGGATATATATATATATATACATTCTCATATAAATTCATAAATCAACATTAAATTTCTTAAAAATTTAATTGTGATATTTCTATGAATGAAAAATAGTAAGAAATTATATTTTTACCAAATCTCCATGACATGGAGAAATTATTATTTCTTACCCTCATTCATATTGCCCGTAAAAATATCCTTGATATCATAGATGTACGTGGATATAGGTTAAGAGATGGTTATGGGTATGATAATATTAGCAGGTCCTTAGATGAGAATGTTTGATTATTATCATTGGAGAAGTGTGTAACATCCCTCATTTTTATCCCTTTATTATTTTAAATATATTTCATTACATAGAACACAAAAAAATTGAAAAAAAAAATTTTCATAGATAAATTAATATAGTATAAAACAATCCTTAATATATTTTTTGTATGAAAAATTAAATATCAGTATGAAAATTACAAGTGCAATAAAATCACAAATCAATAAAAAGAACACAAACATGAAATCATTATCCTCATGGTTTTCCTTGAAGAAAATACGACCAATTATGACTAAGGGTATGGGGAAAATGTTTGAAATATATGAAAGTTTTGTAGAGAGAAGTAAATGAATTGGATGAATGAATTTTAGTGAATCCTATCATGTTATATCTGAAATTTAGAATAATATATATATATATATATCTATATATATATGTATATATGGTCATAAGATATATCGACATAGGATAAATGAGCATTGGAAGTATAATTGTTCAATATATGACCATTGGATTTGTGTTCATTAGGTATAATTCTATCCAATAGGTATATTTATTATTTTATAGTATAATTAAATAATGTGTTAAAAAAATATTTTACATGTAATTTAGAAAATAATTTTTTTTAAAATATTAATGAATTTTTGAATATTTATAATATTGTAATTATTTTAAGTGAATAATGTATTTTAAATTAAATTTATTTCTTTGAAAGAATTATATTAATAATATAGATTAAAAAATTCTCAGAAATATATATATAATAATTAAATAAACTCCATTAAATTGTTACCAAGGTATAAATAATTATAATTTAATGATTCAAGGTTAATGAAAATATCATAACGAATTGGTTTCAAATATATATTATAGTAATTTATTTAAAATAAAAGTTTCTAAAATTTAGAGTATAAAGCTTAATGGATTTTTTTGTTTATATCTTTTTAAAAAATGAATTAACAATCATCTATTTATTTTATACGTTAATAATAAGAAGAAAGTAACATTTTTTTGATTTAATATAGATGTCTAAATTTTTGTTTTTATATGATTTGTATTTGTTATTTAAAATTTATTTCAGTCACTTTTTGAAATTATTTAAAATTAAATGGATTTCATTTTAGCAATCATGGAGTTGAAATTAGTTAAGAGAGTCATTTTTTATTTTTTATATATTAATTATGCTACCAAGGAAAAGTTTAGTTACCATAAGAAGTGTAAAATGTTGTAAACGGGGTTGTGTTCAGTGATAAATGATGAAATGTAATATCCCATTATTTTCTCAGTATGTACCCATTTTAGTTTTTTCTAATACAATTTTGGTTGGGTTTTCTTCTTTTAAATCAAGTTTGTTGAGTTTCTTTTGGGGATGGAGAGGCTTTGTTAAGAAATGACCTAAAGCTTGGGGATATTAGTCTAGCATTTGAATTAATGGTGTTAGAGTATAAATGCTTCAAATGATTATGAGGGTTCTATATGGGTTTAGAAATCTTCATAGGTGGTTAAAGTTTTTTAAATATAATATGGTTTGTGATGTTTCTGTTGTAAACATTCATGTTGTGAATGGGTTACACGATGTGAACATATAGGTGGGAAACTGTTGTGAACCAGTTCAAAGCATGAAAGGATTACACATTGTGAATCTAGTTCATGTTATGAAATTTTTTATCAGGTTTATTTTAACCCAAGTGAACATATTTCTTATTTTATACACCACACAATAAATTTAAGTCATAAATCAAGGATTTACATTTTTGATTACTCAGTTGTATTGGGTTTTTGTATGGTGACACCTGAAAAAAGTTCATTCACTATGAGTCTACCCAATCCTTGGGAGACCCAGGGTGATTTTTGGGTGAACCTTTCCTCCCAAATGTCCCAGTCTAGTTTTTGATATCTAGTTTTTCTTTTTTGATATCCTTCACCTTCATTTTTCTTTTAGTGTCCACCGTTGAGGGTGTTTCTTTGATCGCCATAAAATGGTGGGTGGTCTAGAAAAAATCCCTAAAGTCTATTTCTAATTTATATAGGTATATGAAATAATTATGATCACACAAGAACACTATGAATTATATCCAAATAATTGATTAAATATATGTTTGATGCAAAGTAAGTGCATAGACCTTCCATTGTACCCTTCTGGGTCTATGGGCATTGATATCATGCTTGTGGCCATCAGCACTATTGGTCTTCCATTAAAGTTACAGTGAACTTAAAATAATGAAATTTGGGTTTTTATTAACAATTTGAATCAAGATTTCAGCATTTTGTGACTTGGAAATGAATTGAGATAAATAGAAACTTTTCATGGTTTGATTGTGGTGATTCACCCTGTCATAGGACAATCTAATAATTGAGAATATATGACAGTTTAATAGAGTGAGATAAATTAACAAACTAGGCATGAGATAAGAATAATATGAATGGTATACATGTTTTCTTGTATGTATATTTGCTAGTAGGATTTCCGAGGGATTCGACCAATATCTCATGAGACATGTAATCAATGTTTCATCCTAGCATAAGAGAACCCACAACTTGATAAGATATTTAATCCATATAATGTGCACATGGGAAGATGTAAGTGACTCCAGTAGGGGAATTCTCATGGAGTCTAATATGAGACGCTAAATTTCCACTTTGAATGGTATAATGACCTAGTAATATGTAAGAGAGTGCTACATGATAATTTTCATAGATCTTAATATGATATGTTAATTTCCCCTTGGATTGGTATTGCACACTGTGAAGATATAAGAGACTAGAGAATTAGAGTTCACATGGATTCTGATTTTTCAATTTTATAGATGGCATAGGCTACCCATCCTGATGTAGATAACATGAAGTATAAGTACGTTTGACTATCCCCGAGTATCAACTAAAACTCAAGGTTTAACAAATTTATTTTTTTCAGGGTATTAATTGATTAAATGATATCCCATTTTCTATTTATTTCATTCACATTATATTGGATTGGTTTTGTAGAAATAGTGGTGTCGAACTACTGAGTTTTACTCACACCTTATTAATTGCACCATTGGGTACCAAAGTATATTTTATTAATGTAGGTTTGGAAAGGGGAAAGGGACCTTATTGTTGTTTTTTTGTTTCTAGATGGTTTGGAGCTTGTATACTAGACTGACACTTTATTTGAGATTAAGAACATTTTATTTTATTTGTATTATATTGGGATTTTATCTGTATGACTTCCAATATTTCATTTATTTACATATCAGCCAAAAATTACATGGTTCATTAATATTTGGTCTGTTTGGTTCATCCATTGTCTTCATGTATTTTTTTTACGTTTTCTTCTATTTATGTTACCTTTACATTTGTTTATTTTAACTTTATTACAAATATGTTCCATAGGGTATAATCTCTCCACTATGTTCTATATACCTCTAATTCTAGTCAGAAACCTCTAGGGTATTGGTAGGATTTCTTGAGGTGTAGTAACCAACCATGATTGTCCAGATGAGAGGGTTTTGGGTTTAGTAATGTTACAAAGTTTTATAGGAGAACTCAGATTCTATTTTCTGTTGTTTTCCTATTTGGGAAAGATAGAAAGAAGACTAGGAATATGTTGGGACATGTAAATGAGCTTATTCATGTGATAATCTAAACTAAAAATGGGGAAATATATGATTACCCAGGGAGGTATTGTTTTTCATGTTATTCACTTGTTACTATTAATATTATTTTACCTTGGGTGATTCACATATTGTGTGATGTTATTATTTCTCAATATTTATAATTATGGCCCGGTATGACATGAGATGAGTATTAATGTATCTTGATATGAACATAGGGATATATATATATATATATATGTATTGACATGCATCATTAATGATAGGGTCATATTTATTTTATGTGAAATGTTTTCCTATATGAACTATTCAATGTAATTATGGTTATATCTAGTAAATGAAATGAAAGAACTAATGTGTTATTCCAATTCACATGTTAATCTAATTATAATAGGCATTATGTCGGTAGTTCTCTATTTACTATCACCTATTGAGGTTGAACATGATATTTGTATAGTAATCTAAGGAGTGTGTTTTTCTTGTATATAAATTGCAACATCATCATCTTAGATTTGAGTGTTTTGAGAGTGGTAATTAGAACACTCATAATGGAGTTGAGTTGGACCTACCATAAAATCCTAATAATTAGATGGAAATTCATATCCATGACCACTTCTTGAGGGTTATGCAATCTATATATATAGAGACTATTCACACCATACCATTGATGTATGGGTTAGTGACAGTGTTTCAGATACAACATCCACCAAAATTCATTATGTGGGAGGTCCCCATGAAATTGATTTTTTATTGAATCAATACAAATGATTTTGAGGTTCCTCAAGATACCCACAAGTAGGAGGGTGAATATTATTGTATACATGCTTCATAGACAAACCATGCATTGGTGGGAAATTATGGAGAAATCTAATCCGATAAAGGAGCTAACCTGGAAGGACATTGTGGAAAAGTTCTTGAGCCACATTTTGTCAAATAGGTTTAGGGATATAAAGTCTTTTAATTTTATGCACTTAAAATATGGGAGATTTTAAGTGACAGACTACACTAAATGTTTCACGAAACTATAGTATTTTTGTTCATCCTTAGTAGCTAATAAGGTAAATAGGGTGAAATGTTTTTTTGGATGAGCTTTGATATGAGATATGATCACTTGTGAATGCCTTTATCGGGAGTTACATTGAGGATGTGACAAATCAGGCTCTCATCATGGAGGGAAATATTAGAGAGTCCTTATGTGGTGTCCAAGTATGTTAAGCTGGGAAATCTAGGAGCTATTCTTCTAGTGGAAGGAAGAATTGATATGATAGTTACCATAAGTTAAGTAGTGGACAAAGGAATTATGGGAGTGTAAATCTATCTTAGAATCATATCCCATTGGTGCGCTTTTAGTGTGGACATAGTGGAGACTAAAGACATCAATTTCATTACCCAATTGTGTAGTATTGTTCTTGTGGAAGGATGGGACATCCTTAAGGGTTATATTGGATCTCACTATAGAAACATAGTGGTAGGGTATCATGAGATACACCTATGTCTAGAAATTACTTAGCTACCCTTCATTTGAACTGGTAGCTAGAGTTCTACTAGAATTTCAAGCCATATCCGGGGAAGTGGTACTCCAGTGTAGGAGCAACAATACCAATATGAGGGAACAACATAGGGGAGTAATACTAGAGCCCATGGAATAGGGCTAAGTCATCTACATTCTATGTAGATCACTCCAGTTAGTTTCTATGCCATACCTTCTACCGTCAGAGTTTTGATCCTTGTATCATATACCCTCACATATGATTTATTAGATACAGGAGCATAAAATGACTTCACATCTTCTCTTTTTTCAAATTATTTAGTCTTGGTTCTGAAAATATTGTATGTTTTGTTGACCATTGATATGTAGTTTATAGTACAATCAGATAATATCAAAATTCAGAAGACATGTTCTCTAGAAATTGGTGATTACCATCTATTTTAGGAACTGTTTGTGTTGTAAATGAAATGTTTTGATTTTATTCTCCTTATGGATTTGTTATTTCTATACTGAGATCACATCAACCAATACCAAATATGATTTACCTCTCAATCACCCGAAGGAGGAAACAATTCTAACCAAGGTGAGTGAGATCTTCAGGCTGTCCGGGAAGGACCAATTCATTAAATATCGGATTGTGTATAAATAATATAGAAATTATTACTCTAAGTGATGGTGGAATTTGGTACAATACTATTCCTCCATTGGTAGACTATTTTAGTATGTTTTTTACTGAAGAGATATATGACTTACCACATGTGCATAAGATCGATTCCATGATCGAGTAGGTTCAGAGAGCCAAACTAGTTTTTTTCCACCTTATAAGATAGAACCTATGGAGCTTTATGTGTTGAATGTTTATTTTGAAGATATAGAAGCAAAGGGATTAATATGTCCTAGTACATCACCTTGGGGTTCTCCTATAATTTTTTCAAGGAAGGCTGATGAGACTTTACACATGTGTGTGGACTATTGAGATTGAACCAGATGACGGTCAACAACCAGTATCCCCTTCTATACATCAATTATCTTTTCTATTATCTAAGAGGTGCAAAAATATTTTTAAGATTTAATTGAGATTAGGGTACCATTAGTTGAGATTAATACCACCAGACATTCCTCAGACTACTTTTAAGAGCAGTAATGGATTTTAAATGTTCTTAGTGATATTGTTTGGTCTAAATAACACAATAGGGGTATTCATGGACTTGATGAATCTAATATTTCATCTTTTTATGGACCAGTTTTTGGTGGGTTTTATTAAAAAAATCATAGTGTACTCGTAGTTAGTACATAATCATTCCAAACTTATTGGAATTGAAATGAGTACATTAAAAGAGCATCATCTTTACACTAAGATGACTAAATAAAGTTTTTGGATTAATAAAGTGGACTTTAGTGGAAATTTAATCTCAGAGGATAGAGTGTTAGTGGATACAAAGAAGGTTTTAGACAATGTATCATGGGCGAAGCCCAAAAATATCTTTGATATTAAGAGATCTCCAGGACTAGAAGGGTGTTATCAACATTTTATTCGAGGATTTTCCCATTTGGAATCACTGATTTCTTAGAAGACCAAGAAAGGGGTGAAGTTTTTTTGTCAGAGGCATACAAGAGATATTTTGAAGTTCTAAAGATAAGGTTGAACTCATCACCAATCCTCACCTTACACATCATGGGTATGGAATATACTATGTAATATTACACAACTGGAGTTAGACTTTGAGGAGTTCTGATATAGAGGGATCGAGTGGTTACTTATGGATCCAGACAACTAATACCACATGAGTGGAATTATCCAACTCATGATATGAATTTAGGTGTGGTGGTATACACCCTGATATTCTAGAGGCACTATCTTTTAGGTGAGAGGTTTATGATGTACATAGACTATATGAGTTATTGGTGTATTTTTTCTTTATGAACTAAACCTTCAGCAGAGGAGTTGGTTCAATTATATGTAGAATTCTGTCTTTGATATAGATTATACACTATGAAAGGGAAACATTTATTTTTATTCCAAGAGATGAAATACGTATGTAGAGGCAGTGCAAGATTATTTCAATGATTGGAGGATGATTGATGTCTTTGAAAACATGCTTCTAGATATTTAGGAGTCCAATGGATGAGTAGATCTAACCTTGAAATTTGTGTTACCCATGATTTTTAATTAGATCAACAATGATAATTTATCTAATCAAGTGGGATTATATATTAGGTAAAAAATATCTGGTGGGGATCGACCATCAGGATGGTCCCTTTGTAAAATATATTCTCTTCTTTTCCATGGATGAGTATGGGTTCCTATGATATTGAGTGAGGAAAAAATGAGAAAATTTAATGCTTCTATATGGGAGACACATATAGGGATGAAAAAGACTTATACAAATATATTTACATAGTATTAGATGATAGAGAAGATAAAGGAAGTGAGATGTTTCACTTTTCTGCAGGTGAAAGCCAAGGACTAGAGGCTAGCTGTGTAGTTAATACCTCTTCCCATTCCAAAATGGCAATGTGATTATGTCACTATGGATTTTTTCATAGAGTTACATTGTAAAAATAAAAACAATGATTTGGTATGGGTAATTTTGAATTTAATGATGAAGGTGACACATATTTTTCCTATTTGGGAGTCCTTCAACATCAATGATATGGGCAGTCTTTAACTGCATGGAACAGTTCGAATGCATGGTGTTTTGAGGAGTATTATTTCTGAAAGAGAAATTCATTTCACATATTGGTTATATTAGGTTCCTTATAAGGATTTGTGATCATAGGTTCATATGAGAACAACCTACCATACTTATACTCATTAGCAGTCATAACAGATGATTCAGATATTTGAGTATATATTAAGAGAACATGTTTTTTTGATTTTGGTGGTTTATGGGAGAAGCATTTGGCACTTATAGAGTTCCCCTATAATAATATATTCCAGAAATTATTCCATAAAGAACGTTTCAAATACATGTATGGTAGGTTATTTCGATCACCTTTTTTTCTGGATAGAGGTAAGTGAGTCATCAATAGTTGGACCTTGTCTTAAGAAGGAGATGTCAAAAGAGGATCTGTTGACTAGGAAGTTGTAGATGATCACACATATCTAGATTAAATCTTATGCTGACAATCAGATATGACCTCTGTAGTATGATATGGTTCATAAATATTTCCTTCAAGTGGTACCCAGGTTAAGGAAATTCTGTATCAAGAAGTTGGGGAAGCTGGTGCCCAGTTTGTTTAGGAATTTCATGATAGTACAAAGGGGTTTTCTTATAGTGTACCAATTGTTACTTCAATACTATAGTTCGAAGATTTTTTTTCACATACTGAATCTTTAGGGTTATCATCTTGACCATTTTCATTTAGTTGACATTGATAACATTGATGTTGTTGTAGATGCGTCTTTTAAGGAGAATCTGATATGGATTATGGACAATAGTAGGATGTATCTTCGGAGAAAGACTATACTTTTCGCATGAGTGGAGAAGAAACATGGGAAATTCAAGAGGAGACTTGGGAGAGGGAAACTGATTTAAATGTATAGTGGTCACACATATTTTTTGGGACTCTACAGTGATTCTTGGAGTATCTCGGGGATAAGCTATTATATAGTATGATCCCATTTTTCTAGGTGCATCCCTCTTTGAGTTTTTTGTTAAGAATCATTTGGTTTTTTTCTTCTTTTAAACATTTGTGGTCGAGTGTTTTTGGGGATAGAGAGACTTTGTTTTAAATTTCCTAAATTTTATTGATATATGTTATTTGAATTAATAGAGTTTGGGTATAAATGTGTCAAATTATAATGAGGGTTCTCCATTGGGTTTGGAAATATATAGAGGTGGTTTGTGTTTTTTTATATAGAATATGGGTTAAGATCTATCTTTTGGACACTTTCATGTCATGAATGGGTTAGTTGAGTTGAAATAATTTTTGAGAATATGTCATGAAATCATTAAAAGCATGAAACCTTTACACACCATGAAAATTGATTATGTTGTGGAAAGGTCGATCAAGGTTATTTTAACTAGGGGCAATGTCTTTTTTTGGTTTATACACCATGTGGGAAATTAACATCATGAATCATAGATTCTCATTCTGAATTCTTTGAGTGAAGCAGGATTTGTTTATGGTGAAGGATATTTTTTTCATTTTACTTGATGTATCTTCTCTTAGACCATTTATTGAATCTAGGTTATTTTTTAGATTTTACTTCCCTCCCAAACATCTATGTCTAGAATTTTATCTATAGTTTTTTATTGATCTCTATCACCTTTGTTTTTCTATATTAATTCCATTTTGAGGGTGTTTCTTTGATATTTTGATAAATTTGGGTGGTCTAGAATGAATATCAAAAATATATTTACAATTTATCTAGGTATTTGAAATAATTTTTATCATTCCACCATGTCGTGTGAGTGGCCAAAATAATTTATTAAATCTATTTTTTATGGAAATTATTTTCTTAGACCACCCTGCTAGGTCCATTGGCTTTGAGACTAGGGTTGTAGTCAACCAAATGAGGAGCCTTTCACTGAAGATAAAATGAAACAACAATTATGAAATTTATGTTTTGGATTAAAAATATGAATTCTGATTTTGGTATGTTGTAAATTTTTGATGAATTAAGATAAATATATTGTTTTCATGGTCTAATTTTGGTGATTCAACCAGTCATTAGAGAATGTACCAATTGATAATATATGTTAGGTAAATGGATTGAACTAAAATAACCTATTAGGCATGTGATATGAATCTAATGAAAGTTACAGATAGTTTTCTTGTATGTATATATTCTGATAGGATGACTAGCGGCGTGGACCACTATCATGTGAGACATGGCGTTGGTGGTTCATCTTGGTACAAAAGAACCCACCACTTGAGATGAGATTCACCCATGATATCTTGAACATGGGAAGACATCAGAGATTCATACCAAGGAATTCCCATGTTTCCTAGTATGAAATGGTTACTTTCCCTTTGGTATATTATTTCATCCTAGGAAGACATAAGTGACTCCAAAATTGGAATTCGCAAGAATCCTTGCATGAGATAGTGACTTTCCCCTTGGAATTTCATTTTTCATTTAGAAGATGTATGTGGATTTAGTATGGGAATTCACATGGAGGATACTTGTAATGTTCTATATATGGTACTTGCTATCCATCTTGACGTGGGAGGATTAGATGTGTTCCAAACACATCTAACCTAGAGTTGAAACAAGTTTGGATGCCTAGGAGTGTCAATCTAGAACATGAGGTTCGTCAGGTTTGTTTTATGTGTGCTATTAATTTATTAAAAATACCACATTATCATTTCACTTCATGTAGTTTCAATCAGACAAGTTTTGTTTAGGCATAGTGTTATTGACCTACTATGGTTTAATCCCATCCTATTTATACTATTGTTGGTCACCCATGAATATTTCTTAGAAATAGGTTTTGGAAAGGGAAAGGGACATTGTAGTTGATTTTTTCTTCCTGGATGGGTTAGAGCCTAGAAAAGGGAATGACATGGGATTATCAACTAGATACTTTTGAGTTTATTTTTTTCATCTTTCCCTTTTATCTATAGGAATTATAATATGTCATTAAGTTACATCTCAACCTATCATTAGATGGTTCATTATTATTTAATTTATTTGGTTTGTTTGGTTCATCCTTTATCTTTCAATTGTGTTCTTTAAAAATTTATTCTATTTATATTACTATGATATTTATTTATTTATTCTATATTTCAACATTTTTACAGGGGTATAGTATCCCCACTATGTTTTCTACACCCCTACTATCAGTTGTCCGCCACGAGAGTAAAGGTATGTGAAGTTTTGGTCTTGTAACCAAACTAGTTTGGCCACATTATAGAGTGCCTATAGGGGGGACGCTACATGAAAAATATATATAAAAATTTCATTAACTACACATATACATTATATGTCCTCTATTTGATCCATTTCTATACACTTTTCACGTATAAAAGAAAATCATTACACCTTAAGGAATGGGTATTTATGGACATTCTAGTCAAACTGACCAATAAAAGGACCCATTCTATAACCACCTCAATCCAAACATATATTTTCATCTGTTTTGGATATGAGAAAAAAAAATATCCAAAATCTTTATTAAAAAATTTTCATCTTCTCGGCTCAATAAAGAGGCCAAAATCATTCATTCCAAAGAAATGGTTTGTGATTATGTAAATTCATAAATTTTGTATGTAGACCTTCACTATAATTTTCAATTATATTTTCATCAATACCCTATATAAATCAGAATAACCACTATAATGTTGTTCTATTAACCTCACTATGGATATTTATCATAATATACCACATTATTCATACTCATTCCATAGTATAGAATGTTATTTTTTGGGTCATTTCAACCACCATCATGAAAAATGATATTCCACTTTCAATGTTCCAAACATGTTTGAGTATGAGTAAGACAATTCAAGTAAAGTATGATATTAAGGAGTAATTTATGTTATGAATTTAGTTTTTGATGCTTGAAAAAAATATTGCTCATTATAAAGTAACATTTTATAGGAAAATTTCCTTAAACGTTCCCATTGTAGATTCCATTATCATGAACATACCCAGAAATTATATAAAATGAACTTATTATTTGTGAATTTGGATCAATATATCTATTTGAAAACATCTATAAAACAATATAAACTTTATACATTTGATGATGAATATAAAAAATAACTAACTAATATAAGTGTAATAAATTATTATTATTGAAGTGTAGAAAGGTAAAATATATGAGTATGATTCTTAAATAATTTATTAATATGGAAATGTTTGTTATACGTGAGGATAAAGTGCATTAATTACAGTACAAAATAAATAAAGGGTTTCTTTACCAATATGAATTTTAAATTGATATATTCTTATATAAATTTACATCATGGGAAATTTTATTTTATTTCACTCAAAAACAACATATATTTTCTTCTCTTTCTGTTATTTTTTCATTTTACATGTCTTATAACAATTTCCCCTCACATTGTTTTATAATTCAACAGGAATGATGCATGTATGTTGGATCAACCTTATGTTTTCATTTTGTTTGAAAATATTTTTCTCCAATGTTCATGTTTTTAATATTGTTTTGTTTATGTAATTATCCCATATTCAATGAATTATTATGGACAATTTACATTTATTTGAACATATTTTTTTAAATATAAATTTTAAACACTCTTATTTATAAAATTTCACACAGTTAACATTCCCAATACCTTTTTATTATTTTCATTAAAATGTTTGTATTTAATGTTTTCATGGATCTAAAAAGTAATTTTTATTTAATTTCCCACTTGTTTTTGAAGACCATTTATTTTTAAAACATTTAAATTTAAAATTATTATTCTTAAAATGTAGTGTATCATTCTTATAATTTTAAAAATAGTATTCTTTTTATGTTCTCAAAAAATACTTATAATCTATATCAAAATAATTTAATGATTATTATTCTTTATTAGGGATATGTATTAATGAAATCATAAAAAATTTCCATATTTGATTTATTAATGATTTGAGGAAAATATTACCAAACACATTTCTTTCTAATGGTTTATTTATGACATAAATAATTTATGAATGTGATCAAGTACATGAGGTTCAGAAATTTATGATGTCTCATTATTTAATAAGTGGGTAAAAAACTATATTTCCCTCTAATGAAATGGGTAAAGATTTGTATCTCTTGAGATGAAAAGTATGGGACTAGGGAGTAAACCCAATCAATGATATTTACTATAATGGGAAGTGAACCAAATCTACTATGTTATGAGACACTTTACACTATGTGATTAGGGTATGGGATTCAGTCAATGAGCAAATAAATTATTTCATATGCTTATGCCTTTTCCAGTTTCTATTGTTATTTCTCAGGGTCCATGATTATTATAACATTTGCCAACATTTTTATTACTCTTTTCTTATATGATTCCCAGATTTTGATATCATTATTCAGGATTTATGATCAATGTTATATGGAGTTGTATTTTCTTATCTCATATTCATATACCTTTATTATGTTCTCATAACAACATGTTTATCTTAGGCTCCCTTATGATCTTTGATTGATATCCCTTATGTTCACTCTATACTAAGTATCTAAGATCACTCTTTATTATGTTTTCATTGACCAGATTATAATGAAGAGAGTAACATATTATACTTAAAATAAGGTGGTGGGGGGGGGGGGGGTAAATTATTGTTTAATTTTAGAGAAATGTTCTTTGTGTTATAAAATAAGTGGAATATGAATTTATTTTGTAAAGAAAAAAAACCAATAGCTTATCGGGGTTTGATTTATTTTAGGTTTTCACAATTTTTATTAGAGTGGGGTTTAATTTATTTTCCCTATTATGTATTAAATAATATGGGGATTAAACAAAAATCATCCTAGGTTTCACTAAAATTAATATAGGTTAAACCATGCGTGACTGCCATAGGTTATCTAAAAAGTGTTATAGGAATAAACTGAAGTGTTTTAAGGTAAGCTTACTATGTTACAGTATGAAATAAATGTCACATAATTTAAAAAATATTAGCATTAATTTTCATTATCAAATAAGTTTGAATAATAATATTATTTTTTAATATTCAAACTATCATATTATGTTTCCTTAAAATATTGGAAATGGGAAGAACCAAGTAAATAGCATGTTTGATGGAAAATGAAATGATTTTCCAAATTAGAAATATAAAATGATGCTACATGTAGTGTAAAATATTTTGGCAATGTACACATGTTTCAAACAATTAAATAAAGATTTATAAAATCTAAAACATACTAAGGATAGAAGAATCTTCCATTTAATCATTAATACAAAACATAAAATCTCATTTATTGGTTCTTCCTATCCACTAATTTGTATGAAATGGATCAATAGAACAAAAATATATTTTCACATATCAAGTAAACAGATAATTGATAGTTTTTTTAGATATTTTTTACTTGGAAGTTGAATTTGATTAATTATAGAATCTTATTAAGAATTTTGGGAAAAAGAAATAAATTTAAAATAGAGAATGAGAGGAGGTTATGAATTTATTTTTCTATTAATATTTTACCATCATTTTTATATTAAAATTAATAGAAAATTCATTTTTCGAAAGAAAAATAATGAGGAATACATTGGAATATATGTAGAAAATTTCATGATATATACTATTTATGGTTCTCATTTAGAATTGGCTCTAAAAAAATTATTTTTTAGTGGTTTAAAATAAATTCTCAAAAAATAACTGGAAATATGATTATTTTTTGGAAATGATGAACTTTTTCTGTGTGCTCTTATAGTGGAAATTAAAATTTAAGAATTAAACTATTTTTGTTGTTTTTGGAAGAAAAAAAGGAGTTTCATTAAAAATAAAATGATGAAACCCATAGAGTAAAGTATAATAATATTCATATATTCTTTAAACGTGGAACGAAACATAGAATAATAGGACTTCAAGAAAATTAATGAAAAAAAGTTATAAAGAGTATAAAAAATAAAACAAATAAAAATAAATTTCAATATAATGAAAAAAATTCAATTTAATGATTAAATTGAAAGGAATATGAGATATTTTTATACTATAATACTAATAAAATGGTAAATTATGACAATTGATTTCAATATATTCTAATTAAAACATAGAAATAATGTCTTTACAGTCAAAACTGTGGACGTTGGTCATGGAAATAGGGTGGTAAAGCTATAAACATTGATGTTCCGAGATCTATGTGGAATCACTGAGAGGGGGAGGGGGAAAATTAGTGATCACTTTTAAACATTTTTCAAATTTATTATTTTCAATTAAAACTGTATTACTGGTTAAAGCCTCAATCCACTCTTCTTGTGTTTCTTAGCCATACCTCAAATGATGTTGTAAATGTAAAGGCACTGAACAAAATGATTTACAAGGATCCGTTCAAAGACCTACTTCATGATGTGTTGGTTGTCCCCCCAATCACTGATTCTCCACTATAATCTTCTAATCAATTAAAATGGTCAATACATAGTCTCACTGTATCTCTCCTGGGTTCCATAATAGGGTCTTTATAATATATCCCATAGTGTTATTAGATTCCACTGGCCTACTCCACAGTCCCACTGAAGACTTCTTCTCCTCCCTAAATCACACAAGGTTCTTCTAGCTCTCGAGTCACATGAGTAGCTTCCTTATTTGAATGAAGTTTGATTCACCATAGATGATTGGATTCTATTTACCCACATGATTATTGAGTCACACATTCCTATGTATCTCTTCAATAATCTTCAACAACCTTTGGTAAGGTTTGTTGGATTTGCTCAATATTTTTTTATCACCTCTGTGATCACTCCTGAGTGAAATAATTCTTAAGAAATTATTTTTTCTTATGATGAAGACCTGAAATCAATTATATGTGTGAAATTACTACACACAAAATCATCAAGAATATAAATATTCAAGATTTATCTTGCACTAAATTAGCACTGTATGTCTTCCTAGATTCTCAAACAATGTCAAATCAGATATAAGATCTGCTATAAGTCTTCTCGGATTCGGTCTCAACTCAAATTCACTTCATGTATGGATTTCATAGCACTAAAAACTTATAGTTTTGGGTATCTCACTAACATCTCACACGCGCAACTGATTATACATGATTTCATACATGTATAGTATTTTTTGTAAACTCAAACAAAAAATATTATCTTAAATCAATTGTTTAGGGTCAATGTTCTTGTCTCATGAATTTACACATGCACTCTCCACTTAGCTTCTTCACTCAATATGCACACACACAATTTCTTTTTCATTGGTTCTTTCCACACACACACTTGTTGTTTATTTTAAGTTCAATATATCTGTGTTACTTCAAAGCGAAATGGGTGTAGTCTTTTATATGTGTTCTTCTTATTTCTTCCTCCTACTTCTTCACATGTGCACACAACCTCTCACTTATTTTATTTGCATGCAGATGGTCTCAACTCATGCAGATGTATGCATGTACACCATTCATGTATTCTCCCCCATTCTTTGCACACACACTACCTTGGGTGTATGTGTGAGTTATTTTTATTCGTATCATGTAGTGGGTACACGTGGATCTTCTACACTAAATCGATTATGGTTCCCAGCTTCTCCTCAAACAGGGGTTGTGCAGTTCTTCTATATACAGAGAGTGCAGACCTCCTTCACACCAGGTGTGCATACTACCTTCATGAACCATGATGGTTTGTGTTTTTCCTATTTGAAAATTTAGAATGGTACGTAGATATTCCTCGTGCAAGGGATTCCTAGGACCACTTCTTCTCAAGACACTTCGAGAGTTCATATAATTTTTGAAAGGCATGTGGGTTCTCAATTACTTCGCGTAGTAAAGCTACGCAGAACCTCTAACCGGTGCTCTATTTCTATAGAGAAATGAAATATTTCTCAATATCATCCACACAATGATCGGTCGAGGGACTCCACCTATTATAGGTGCGGATCAATGCGTTTCTCTGCATTCAAATCCCATTGGATATTCCGTGGGGTCCAAATATTGGAATGCCCAAGATCTTCAGTTTTGAAATCATCAAACCATAGATAATGATATTCCAGGACTCTCAGTTTGTTTTTGTTTAATGTAGGCTCCTCATTTCATGGTGTAATCCTCACACACATTCATTACGAGTGTCATAAAAATCTCAATCATGGACCCCTGAGATCCATGGCCTTTAACAACATCATTTTCCTCGGCCAATCCCAAGATCTTCATTTTATTCTCATGCATGAAAATGTAATTACATGCCTACGTTCGTGACGTTTAAAATATTCTCATTCATTTAATTTGAGCATAAATTGTGGTCGAAAGTAGGATCCTGGAGGTGCAGATCTACTTCAGTGGTATAACGACGTCAGGTGCATCTTCATGTGATCAGAGGTAGAAGACAATGGTGTGGAAAATCCAAGGTTTTTGGATCAACTTAGATTGGTCACAGATAATGGTTATTATATCATGAGATGTGGGATTAGACATGTGGTCCATATCTTGTACGAGATCAAATAGACGTCGAGGATTGCATCCGTGTTTTTAAAATCTTGTGCCATATTGAAACGTAACACATTATGTTATTTCTTAATATTAAAAGTCGCTTTATCCACATTCCATATCACTTTATCCCCCTCCTTGGTACCACCCTATACTAGTTTGGTAGACACACTATACACCCAACCCATGCACTCTATCACTGTACCGCCCCACACAGTGGTGCTCTCATTGGTTCTCCCATGTTCCCTTGTGGGTGTGCTTCTGTGTTCATGTGCCTTGCCCCATTCTATCCTGCTGCTTCCCTTCCAACCATAATTTCCTTCTTTGGGTGCATTTGACCCTATACCTCATGTTCCTAGGGTTTAGGATTTCGTCTTGTTAGTGGCCCGACAAAGCTCCATATTTTATATATAAACCACATATAAACACTTGGATAGAAAAAAAGTATAAATATAAAGAATTAAAAATGAATTGTACCATACTTTGAATTAAAATTATCTTCATCCTTAGCCATCAGGCTTATTCTTCTTCTTTACTTTTTGGAACACTTCTTAAGCATTTAAGATTAGCTCAATATTATTAAACACTTCATCCACATAGAAACCAGTGGATGGATCCCCCAAATGCATCATGTGGTCAATTATTGCATGGCCTTCTTTAAATGGTGTAATATAGTTTCATTCATTGACACATGACGTGGAACTTAGGATTAGTTCAATTAATCATCCGAATTGACAACATGGATATTTTCCAGGCGTGGAATCCAATGCTATGAATCTATAACAATTATCTAGGCATCATTTTCTTTGAAAAAGAATCATCAGATTTATAATAATGAGATATTCCCATCTCATTGATCATAATTTCCAACCAACAACTACAGAAAATACTTGTCAAATAATACTATTCATAATCAAAGTGGAATTTTCACCAAGTTAATAACATTAATTTAAGAATCAATACTTGAATCATCATCACCGCTTCAATAATTACCTTCACAAACACATATTGACACATATTTATAACCAATGCAACATTATGCTCAACGCTCATTATCCCATAAACAACTAGAAATGTCTTAATTAATGCAGGGTCTACTCTCTCCTTTATATATGTAATGATTTCAAGATAATATAATGATAAACACATTGATTTTATATTTAATTATAGATTAAAATTATTAGTGTTATGCTGATTTAATACCTTTTTTACAACTTTTATATGATAGATTTTTTTTGGGAATATACTTCCCAAAATAATATTATTATCCCTTGGTATGATTTTATATAATTTTGGGCCTAGAATAGATCTATCTATATAGATCCCATATTAAAATTTGATATCGGGAAATCAAATTTCATATAAAAAATAACCCTATGATAATATATTAGTGCAAGGATGACTTCTAATTCCCTATAGAAATTACATAACTTATATGGGTATTAAGACCCAATCATGAGGGTTATTTAGCTCAAATGATGGGGAAAATAATAAATATTAAATATATTCCTGTTATATGGAAATATGTCAATGTATTTACAAATTATTTTCCATGTCTTCCCCCAAACAATGAGGTTCAGTTTTTAAAAAATCTCACACCTTGTTCTATTCCATATCAAATACTATTAATAAAATTCCTTTGATTGACTTAAAGGAAAAGATGAATAAAATAACAGATTATTTGGATAAGTGTTTTACAAAAACATGTTCATCACTATGGTGTGTACTAGTCCTATTTCGTGAGATTTTTGATGAATCAAAGTGTATCTACATTGGTTATATTGAAATAAGAAGTTCATGATCAACAAAAAGTATGCTTTACCCTATATGATGACATTTTTGAATATATGTGAGAGGATCAACAATTGTAAATGATAAAAATTTTATCTTGATATCATCAATTAGGGGTTAAAAAATTATATATACTCAGAACACCCTTTTATAAAATAAATTGACACTATAAATTCAGATTTAATTATTTATGACCTATAAATCCACCCACCAACATCTTGGATGTGATGAATATTGTATGAAGATTTTACCAAGATTAATTTTTTGTATTCTTTATGGATAATATTATTATATATTACAATTTTGAAAAAGTATATCAAGATTAATTTTTTATTATTCTAAAGAGCATGATAAATGAGAAATGAAATTCCAAATTTAGCAAGTTTGAATTCTTAGCACATAAGGTATCATTCATGGGTCATGAAATAAAAAGAGAGGGTATATATCTGGATCCTAAAATGATGTAGGTGACTGAATAATTTCCCATCCCAACCTCTATTATTGAGATCCATAGTTTCTTATATTATATATATATACATTCCATACATTTTGAGAAATTTCTTAGGATTTTATAATCCACTAATCCTGTTATCCTATAAGTGAGTCAAATTCGTATTAATGAAGAAATATGAAGATTCCTTCAAGGAGCATAATAGATGGTTAGTCAATACACGTATACTAATAGTACACCATAGTGGATAGGGGTTTGTGATATAAAAATATGAATCAAATAATTTATTGGGGTAGTGTCCTAATAAAAAATTACATGGTTGTAGCTTATGGGTCACATAAATGGATGGTTTTGAAGGAAAATTACTCACCATGTGATCTAGAGGTAGAATTTGTTATATTTTCATTACATATATTGATGATTATTTCTATGATGAAATGTATAATTTATATAATGATCAAAATATCTTAAATTATATAATCAAATAGAATTTTTTGAACATGTTCGAGAGGATATGGTAGGAGTCTATAAAATACTATGGAATCCTAATACATCACCACTCTATGAAATAAGACAAAGTGGATAATGATTTGAGTAGGAAGGACCATGAAACCATATCTATGATGAGTATTTTATGGAACCAATACTAATGGAGTTTCAAATTATATACCAATAAATCATAAATTGGATAAATACAATCTTGACCAAATTTCAACTAAACTATATGTCCATGTTGTGATCAAGGAGTTCACTGAAAATGATGGAATTATAATATCTAAGAAAATAAAATGTGTCCCTTAAATATAATAATTGTTGTAGGATATTTTGGAAGATGATCATAGATGATAATTCTTTATTCATAATAGCAACATGATGATGTAATGAGATCTCAATAATCATTTCTTATGGGAAAAAATGAAGAGAGATATAAAAAAGTATGTATTATGATGCTCAGTATTCCAATAGGTTAAGGTGGAATATAAAAATTCTAAGGGTAGTTTTAAACCATTACCCATTACTATATATAAATTTGAATTCATCACTAGGGATATTAGTGTAGGTCTTCCTAAGACCTTAAAAGCCTATAATTTCATTTAGATTAGTTAATATCCTTATGAAGTTGGGACATTTCATATATTTTTAACATGATATATCACATTATTAGAATTAAAACATACATATAAAATAAGTGGTAAGGTAGAAAGGATTATCAATTTCAATTTTATATGATTGTGATATGGGGATTATTTTGTTTTTCTATAGAATTATTAAATAATAATTTAAAATAGAGTTGATATTTTTCATAGATTTTCAACCACATAATAATGGTCAGTATGAAAGAACCATTCGGACTCTAGATTATATATTTAGATCTTGTTAAATGGATTTCATAGGAGAATCATATCAATATATTTCTCTTATAGAGTTTTTATAAAAAATAGTTTCCATTTTAGAATTCAAATGAAACAACACGAGGCTTTGTATAGGAGGAGGTGAAAAATTCTAACCTATTTGGATGATGTCATAGAGTGAAAGGTATTTAGACTAGATATTGATCAAGAAATTTCAAAAAATATTCATAAATTATTTCAACATATCAATGAAGTAAAGATTCAATATAATAACTACATAAATAATCATCGATGATGTATTGATTTTGGAGTTAGAGACATTGTACTCCTAATAATATAACAATGGATGATGGTTTTTAGATTTATGAAGATTGGAATGATAATCCCATGAAATATTGGGCCCTTTGAAATCAATTTTTGTAATCATATGGTACCTTATAAACCTTCATATACACTACATATCTCTAAAGATAAATATGCATTCAATGTATCACATTTGAAGAAGTAGATACTAGATCCATAACATGCACTGAAATCAAAGGTTATAAAACTCGGACACAATATATCTTATGACGAAAAATAGATAGAGATGTTGGATCATAGAGATAATGCCATATGAAATAAAACCACCCACTAAGTTAATGTTCTCTAGATGAATCATAGGTTTTGAGATGAAATGTGGGGAGCCATAGATGTAATGACAAAGCAGTAACCTAATATCTTTATACTCCATATTTTTATCCATTTTTTATATTTAATATCTTGAATTACATGGTACATCATATGAAAATGAACCACAATATATTTTTTGAGATGAAGTATTACATTATAAGATAAAAACTATTCTATTTGGATAATGAAATTTGAGACATCATTATGAAAATTACAAGAAGAATTAACTATTAGTAAATATAAAGACCATGTATTTAAAGTATTCATCTATTTGGTTTTCCTTGATTATAATCCAACCATTTATTAGTATAGAATTAAAGAAAAAATTTGTAAATATAATATGAATTTTGTGAGTGATGTGACCAATTAGAATAAATGAAATTTATGGAACCATATATGGTTATATTTCACTACTGGAAATGGGGTCTATCCCCACACATCTATCCCCACGGTTTAATAAACTGTGGGGATAGTCCTTCTTTGTTTATCAATGCCCATGGTTTTTTAGAACCGTGGGTATTCAATCCACAATTTTATCGGGCCTCTTCCTCACTCCGTCTCGCGCTCCTCACTCTCGTGCTCCCCCGCTCTCGTGCTCCCCCGCTCTCGTCCCTGCTCGAACCCTAGGTTCCAGATCTCCACCTCCGGCCCTCTCCCCCCCTCCCCGACCCCTACCTCTTGGGTATCCGACCTCCGCCTCCCAGCCCTCTACTCCCCTCTCCGACCTTCCACCTCCTGGCCATCCGACCACCGGTACCCGGCCATCTCATCCCCACTCCGAACTCCACATCCGCTCCCGACCTCGACCTCCCGGCCGGCATTTCCACCTCAACGTCTCGGCCTCCGCCTCCCTTCCTCCAGCTCCAGCGACGTGCCCCTTCCCCCTGTAGGATCCCTCTCCTCCGGCAACGTCCCAGCAGATTCATTTCATTTAGGTTTGTAATTTTTTCTCCTTGATTTTTTATTCTTTTTAAACTAATCACCGATTCTTATATCAACTCACCGGCAGATTCATTGCATTTATGTTTCATCAATTTTTGGGTTGAGGTTCGAGTGTGGTTTTATAATGGTTGAGGCTTAAATCGATAAGCTCATTAAAACCAACTGTGTTAGGGAAGTCCAATACCTCACATGTCTGGACAACATTCTCCTAGTCATGAATAAGAATATAAAAATTAGGATCTATATTTACTTCTGATATCTCAATCACCATTTCTCAAAATATGATTTCCCCATCCTAGCAACAGAGTTGCTGATTGATGTGAATGTCGATTTCCAGGCTCCGTCCATCATGGATGGTTATTTTGGATACAATAAATCTGGATTTCTTGGTGATACATAGATGGAATTGACCTAGAGTGAAGTCATAGGGTCTAGGATCCTAAAAAATGTATCTTCTTAAAAGGATCAGAAGAAGATGGTTCTCCCTGAGAACACTAAAAAGCTAAAGCAACATCATACTTTTCATGTTTTTTTCTGATAGAAAGATGACAAATATTAAACCGAGTCAATTTTATGTCTATCACCATGATAATATTCAATAGGATCATAACCAATAGGTATCCTTATAATTTGAAATAGAGCTTCAACACACATGTTTATTCTAGGATTAATATCCGACTTTTATAATTCCAAAAGAATGATAGAGGCTTACTTGTGAACCTGGGGAATTAAAGAAAAACCACTCTTGATAATCCCCTTAAAATATTTAATATGAGTTTATGTGAAACTCAATGGAGTAATGACTGCTTGAGGTTGGAGTAAAGAAGAAATGTCTATAGCAGTGAGAGCTGATAAAATGTGCACTGAAAAATTTGGATTTCCTTAGCCACCTTAGCTCTTACTGTCAGAGGGCACATCCTCATGATCCACTAGTGGTGGTGATAGTACATGATGTATATGGGAATTCTTAGCAGACCCCATAACCACATTATCACTCCTTTATCTAACAATAGGCGATCCATGAAGAATTGGATCTACTGTTTGAGCTTCATCCTCAGCCTCAAACCTTCCGTGAACATTAGAAACTATAGAAAAATATTCAACTGAACTTTCCTTGGGAAAATAAATATATGTCACAATAACTAGCTCCTCAACCTGATGAAATTATTCATTAGACTAATCAAATTGGCTATGAGCAGCCTCTTCTTGACATTGAATAAGCTCAACCATGGTAAGATTTACTTCTGGAACCAAAGTTTCAGTTCTGAATGGTACTGACTCCTCCACTCTCCTAGAAGGTACCATCTTGATAGGTGATTCATTCGTAGATAGTGAGGTCTGAGATGGATCCCTTTGATCCATACCTTCCTAGCATATTTCCTTTAAGGATCTTGAATTAGAATCCCAAAAATAACCAATGGTATTCAATAAGATAACATGTAAAGTGTCATTCTTGTGAAACTTCACTACACCCCCTTCATCGAGATCCAATTCTTTTGTCTTCAAAACTAAAGAAATCAACCTTCCATAAGGGTAGTAATTAAGCTTACCCTTTCCATTGTAACAATGATGCAAAAAATGCATCACGTGCCTTGGAAGATTCGATTTCAGGTTATTTATTGGAATATACAACAAATATATATCCTGGAAAAGAGCTTTATCCATCTCACTAGCTTTCTAAACTATTCCAGTATGAACAAACTTACACAATACCTTCTATTCTACTTGAAAATATTTCACGGGCTTCTTTTCAAAATTATAGGTTCCAAATAAAAACTTAAACACTTCTGATGGCCCAAATGAGCCTATTTCAACAAGCATATGACTGAAACTAAACTCTCCCTCATGGGGACAATGGAACATCTCATCCTTTTTTATAGAAGAAATCATTAATGAATTTCCATTGACATTTGAAGAAATTACATCTTTATTTTTATTAAAATGAAACCCCACATATGGAGTGATTATTTGTGGGTTCTGTCAAATTAAGTGACTAAATTATTTATATTCTATGTTATTTTAGAACTGAATTATGTGTTTTTTCTTCACACATTCATTATACTTCAATCTCATTTCTTTTTGTACACTCTGTATGTATTAATGTCATGTGATGTAATTATAATTGTCATGCTAACTAGGTGCCTTTACTCATGGAACTACACGTTGTATAATATCATGACACATCATATAGGCAGACATGTTTTGTTGGTATGTCATACACAACAAAAAACTATATAGATTTTTTTCAACACACTATGTGAGTGAGAATACACACCCTATAGTGTATAAGGGTTCATATCATGTTGCCTCTAATACAATATATGTTTATTATATTTCTGATGGAAATTAAGAACTAACAAGAAGGGTTCCTATTGTGTTCCCTGTCATTTCATGCAATGCATGAATTACTTTTAAATTAATTAATATTTTTTAATTTATTAAAAATTATAGAAAATTTGAATCCCTAGGACTGTTTGGATGGGAAGTTCAGATAAATGAATTAATGCATTAATTGCATAATTATTTTATTACTTTTTGACTTTTATCTTAATAAACAAAAAATAGAAAGGAATTATAGCTTACTTATAATATGATATTGTAACCAGTTGGGGACATCATTTAAAAGGGGTCATGATTTAAGAAAATAAATACTTATAAAATGAATATAAAAATATGAAATATTATACTTAGACTGTTTCTCTCATGATAAAAAATTTTAGGAGAGGTGGAAGAGGAAATTAAATATGTTTTGCTAGCTACTAATATGCTTTGATTAATTTAATAATGAAATTGATTGTAATGAATTTTTTAAATATGATTTACATTGTTGACTGAAAGATATGTTTTTCTTGATATAGAATGGATAGAGGCTGGATGTATCGTGCCGATCGGATTTCAACCGAGTTTCAAAATAATTTGGAGAATTTTTTAGATTTTGCATTTAACAATGCGTCAGATGGAGGTTGTATACAATGTCCCTGTTATAATTGTGTTGGAAGACCATGGTTAAGACGAGAAGAAGTTAGTTACCATTTAACGAAATTTGGATTTCAAGCAAACTATAATGTTTGGTTTCACCATGGAGAGATGAACCAATCTTCGACTGTTCATAAACGAAATGAAAGAAGTGAAATGGAGAATTTGATATTTGATCGGTTTCCAAATGTGCATCATTCCGAGAGAGACAGTATGCCGGTGCAAGAAGACAATGATATTAGTAGACATGAGGAAAATACTGAAGGCAATGATGTTGAGAGAGTGAAAAATTTATTGGATGATGCCAGAACTCCAGTATATCAAGAATGTACTAAAATGACTAAGCTGGAATTTTTAATGCGGTTATATCATGGGAAAACCATGTATGGGATTTATAATACCGCCATTGATTATATTCTTACATTTTTTAAGGACTTGCTTCCTAATGGTGCAGATATTCCCTCAAATCATTACATGGCATGGAAGTTAATTAAGCAGCTTGGATTTGCTACTAATAAAGTCCATGCTTGTCCGAAAGATTGTAGTTTATTTTTGGAGGAAACAGCTGACCGTAATGACTGTAAAGTATGTGGTACATCTCGATGGAAGAAAAATGCAGATGGAACACCATCTCGTGTGCCACAGAAAGTCATGTGGCACTTTCAATTGATTTCCAGACTTCAAAATCTATTCATGTCTCCAGAAATCTCAGCCAATATGCGATGGCACGATGTTGAGATAATTAAAGGTAATGATGAGCTGGTCCATCCTGCAGATGGATTAGCATGGTAAACATTTGATTCACAACATCCTGATTTTGCAGCTGAGGTGCGTAATGTCAGATTGGGCCTATCATGTGATGGTTTTAATCCGTTTGGTCAGATGCTTACTGCTCATAGCACGTGGCCGGTTTTTATTCATGTTTATAATCTTCCTCCGTGGATGTGTATGAAAAAACCATTCACTTTCTTGAGTATACTGATTTCTGGACCTTCAGATCCTGGTAATGATATAGATGTCTACTTGCATCCTTTAATAAGAGAATTGAAACAACTTTGGGAATTAGGCGTGCAAACATTTGATGCTTCTTCAAAGAATACGTTTCAGATGCGTGCTGCCCTTCTATGGACCATAAATGATTTCCCTGCCTATGCAATGATGTCTGGGTGGAGCACGAAGGGAAAATTATCATGTCCCGTTTGTATGAAGAATACACGATCGAAAAGGCTTAAATATCGTCGTAGTTTCAGTTTCATGGGGCATCGTCGATTCTTGCCAAGGGATCATCAATACAGGAAGAATCGTCAGAGGTTTGATAATAATGTTGACACTGAAGAACCACCTCAACGTATGTCTGGAAGTGATGTGCTTAATGAATTGAAAGATTTCAGCTTTTCATTAGGGAAAGGTCAGTTGAAATCTCAAAAGAGGAAGACTTCTGATACTCAAGTCACTTACAATTGGAAAAAGAGAAGTATTTTTTTTGTGTTGCCATATTGGTCTACTAATTTGTTACGTCGTTGTTTAGACGTAATGCATATTGAGAAGAATATATGTGAAATGTTGCTTGCAATTCTTTTGAATATTAAGGGGAAGACCAAAGATGACTTCCGATCTCGTCAGGATTTATTGGACTGGGGTATTCGACCAGAACTACACCCTGTTTGTATCGGTGAAAACAAATGGAAAGTTCCATGTGCTTCTTATGTGATGACACCGACAGAGAAAGATCAATTTATGGAAATATTTGAGAATATCAAGGTTCCAGATGGTTATTCCAGCAACATATCTAAACGAGTCAACAGAAGACATTTGAAATTGAAATCCCTAAAAACTCATGATTATCACATCCTTCTTCATGAATTGATTCCAATAGCAATTCGGCATTTGCTACCCAAAAATGTAAGAGTGACGGTGATTCGCTTGTGTCATTTTTTTAGAGACCTTTGTGCTAAAAGGTTATCCAAAGCATTATTGATAAAAATGCAGCAAGAGGCACCATTAATTCTGTGTGAGTTGGAAAAATTTTTTCCTCCATCCTTTTTCACTTGCATGCTGCATTTAACAGTTCATCATCCAACTGAGGCACTTCTTGGGGGACCAGTCACTTTTTGGTGGATGTATCCCACTGAAAGAAATATGTGCACAATGAAATCATATGTTCGAAATAAGAATTATCCTGAAGGTTCCATTGTGAGGAGTTATCTGGCCCAAGAATGTATGGATTTTTGTTCAATGTATTTGTCCGATGTGACCACAAGACATAATCGACCAATGAGAAATTAAGATGAGTAGTATGAGGAAATTCAGCCCTCGTTTCCCTCTCTTCCTCAAACAGGTGGAATTGTCGGGTCATATACATTGGTTACATTGAGCTTTGAAGAGCGGAATATGGCACATCATACAGTCTTGTTTAATTGTGGTTTGTTCGATGCCTATATCAAGTAAGTAATTTGAATATCTATATGTCATCTCATACGATATCATATCACATATAACTTATACTATTATTATCATTTTATGTAGGGAACATAAACAAATTATAGGTAGAGTTCATCGATATTTTCCATTGAGAAGGAGAGAGGCTATACATAGCCAAGAGTTCCCAGCTTGGTTGAAATCAAAGGTATGACCATTACTTTAAATACCTTAAAATATAGATATATGTTTAATTATATTAGTCATATGTATTCCAGGTATTGAGTTTACCTGCTGAGTTCATTTCTCAAGAATTAAGAGCGTTGGATTTTGGTCCCAATTCTTTGGTTCGTGACTGCAAATCTTTAATAATCAATGGATATAAATTTTTCACAACCGATAGAGCAATGAAAATGAGAACACAAAATGATGGCGTTATGTTAACCGCTGGAACGGATTGTTATGACAGTGCATCAGATAGTCGACCTCGATATGAAGATGTGTATTATTATGGACTGGTTGAGAAAATATTGTTATTGGATTACTACTCTCAAGGTCGAGTCACTATGATGAAATGTAAATGGTTTGATTCAATGACGCGACATGGTACATTTATTGATGATTGTGGATTTAGAGTTATTGACATGAGTCGATTCTTGCATACTGATGAACCATACATTTTGGCATCAATGGCAAAACAAGTGTTTTATGTGAAAGATCATTTGAAACCTGATTACGGTGTCATTAATGAAGTAATCCCAAGACATATTTTTCATGATGCTGGAGATGAAATTTTCACTATTGATTCCCCCATCGGTGTTAGCCAAAATACTGTATTTGATGATGCAAATTGTCCCATTGTGAGAGATGATGTTGAACCTGAGGTGGTGGAGGGTAGTATATAAAAGCAACCATATATATTCAGAGTTCATTCAGTTTAACTTGACGTGAGTTTCTCAGGTTGGTACTAATGAAAAATGTTATGACATTATTTGCCTTCTTTGAATTCTAAGTTGTATGTATGATTTGTAAAAATTGTTGCTAAAAAATATTTATTTCATTCTTATGCAGATTATGAAGAAAACTACAAAAGCTCGCAAGAAGAGATTATTTGATGTTGATCCTGTTAGACGCGACCCTGAGTTGTCTTCAGTGAGTATAATAATTCTAATATTTATCTTCTACATTACATATAATGTAATCTTCATATTTTTGATCAATTTTTTTTAGGGACATATAACTCCAGAGTGCCCTCTTCCCACTATGGGACCGAGCAGGGATTCTCCTAGGCATAGGCGGAGCTCCCGTCTTACCACTCCCCCCACTAAGCCATCATTGGACATCCCATCTACCACACATGTACGCCCTCCGCTTGAGACCCTTGGGATGTTCCCATACATGCCGCCATCATCATCCCATTTACCCTCTTTTTCCCATTCCATGTCCATGCCGACTCGACCGATGTTCTCACCTGCACAATTTTCATATCTATTCATGTATCCCCAGACTTACTACGCATATTCTGACATGTCTACACCACCTCCTTTTCCTACCATCTTTCTTACACATATTGAGTATGTTCCTTCAGTTTCCACACCTATTCATGAAGATCAGCCGGAGCATGCTGTGGAACAAATACTTCCTTCGGAGGATGCTGATCCAGCACAGTCTACAGATGCCTCACAGTCTATTCAAGAGCCTGCATCAGGTGTTTTTATAAATCTTTCAAAATATAGAATTTCACTTCTGTCCTATTGTATTGTCACTTAACTCTTCTCTTTTCACCTCTTATCTTATTTAGTGGGATCTTCTAGTAGGCGACGTGGACGCACTCGAATGCGGGATGCCTGGAATCGTGAAACTCAGATTATGGTGGATTATAATCCTCAAAATCAAATGGTAGGTAAAAATGCTAAGGAGTGTAGAAGTTTCATGGATACTTTAGCCAAATATCATGATATCGTTCCAGTGGAACCAGTCTCATGGAGACATATCAGTGCTGACATCAAGGATAGGGCATGGGCGCAGATATGGGTATGGAAATTTTATAAATTTATATTTATATTAGTAATGTATTTATATGACTTAACATGTTCGTTGCAGAGTCGATTTAACTTTCCTAACGGTGAAGCTGCCAAAGCTGCTAGGTTGAGTGATATTGGAGAGTATTGGCGGTCATACAAACATGAGTTATATATTGGTTGGAGGAGTAGAGTGGGTACTGAGTTAGAGGGTGTACCCACAAACCCTGACTGTCCAAAAAGTCAATATCAAAAAATGACCGCACATTGGAAGACTGAACAGTTTAAGGTACTACCAATCTTTAATGATTTTTATATAAAAATTTAATTCTTATTACTTGTATTGTTTTTGTGTTTCTTAGGTAGTTTCAGAGAGAAACAAAAAGAAACAAAGATGAATTGACATATTTACACACATTAGGGTGCACTACAATGCCCGAGCATGAGAAACAACGGGTACGTTCATCTGAATCAAAACAATGTCCTTATTTATAACATGTCATCATAATTTATTCATGCATCCCCTTGGTTAGTCTATGTATCCTGGAAATCACATCTTATACTAGGAGAAGACTTGTCTATTTTTTCTAAACAAGTAGTATATTTCCTTGAAACCCATTTCAGAACACCATTTCAGAAAACCACCAATTGGTTATGACTGCCATTTACCTCAATGTTTGTAGGTCTTTGTTGCAACTCACTTCAATCAAATTTTTTTCATTTCTCATATATGGTTGTAATCCAAATTTATGCATTTCTCATATGTAGCAAGCTGTATTGGGCATTGAAGGTCCTGTACCTCGTGCCAAGTTATTCTGCTCCAGTAGAAAAAAAAAAGATGGAACTGCAGTTAATTCACAAACACAAGATAAAATTGTAAGTTTTTTTTATTTATATTTCAAACATTTATACGAAATTCATAATTTAATATGTTTATAATTTCAACAGTCTGCCTTGGAAGCCATGGATGAAAAGGAAGCTGACAACTTAGGGCCAAATGATCATTTGAGTCAGGTGTTAGGTGCGGAGCATCCAGGAAGAGTCCGTTGTAGACCAGGCAAAAACATTGTCCCCTCTAGGTATTGGTCATCATCGGAATCCTCTAAGGCCTCTGAGTTGGAAAGCTCTGCTGAATTAGCTGCAACAAAGAAAATGGTATTAGAGGAGCGTGAAAAAAGTAAGCTAATGAATGAACATTTCATGAAAGCAATGTCAGTTTTGATTCAGTTACTACCATCAGAGGCTGCTGCCACTTTTCATTCATGTATGGAATCAATGTGCTCTTTAAATTATGCCTCGGGTGATTCCCATGAGGGTCCTAGTGGCGGTCAGGGTGGTGGTGATGGAGTTGGTGAGGATGTTGGAGCTGGTGAGGATGTTGCTGATGCTGTTGTTGGTGATGATATTGCTGCTGATGATGCTGATGGTGCGGTTGGTGATGATGTTGATGATGATGATGATGCTGGACATGGGGATGATGATGATGGAGATGGGGGGGGGATATTAATCCCCTCCATTTTTGACTTAGCAGAGAGACTTCTGTTGGAGTTTATTTTTTTTTGTATTGGTGGACTGCTGTATGTGAATTTCTGTTTAGACTGTTTGAAAATTTCTGTTATTTGGGTTGTCTGGGCAGGGGGGAGGGCTGGGCAGTGGGGAGGGAGGGGGGGAGGTCTGGGCAGTGGGGAGGGAGGGGGAGGGGCTGGGCAGTGGGGGAGGGGGAGGGGGGCTGGGCAGGGGGAGGGCTGGGCAGGGGCTGGGCATGGGGGAAGGGGGAGGGGGCTGGGCAGGGAAAGGGCTGGCCAGGGGGGAGGGGGAGGGGGGCTGGGCAGGGGGAGGGCTGGGCAGGGGGGGTTGCTGGGCAGTGGGGAGGGAGGGGGAGGGGCTGGGCATGGGGGGAGGGGGAGGGGGGCTAGGCAGGGAAAGGGCTGGACAGGTGGGGAGGGGGAGGGGGGCTGGGTAGGGGGAGGGCTGGGCAGGGGGGATTGCTGGGCAGTGGGGAGGGAGGTGACAATTTTTAACTTGACATGATATTTGGACATGACATGAGTTAAACAGGTTTGGGTTAGACATAAAGTGGTTCGGGTTGTGAAATACTAGAGAGAGTAAACTGAAAATTGTCCAATCTACCCTACTTTATTTTCTATACATTTCATATTTATATACATTCCATTTTGGTTAAAATACACTACTGGAATGTATAAAAATTCTATCAAGAAAAGAAAGAATGTGTAGACTCCCAATACTTGAATGATGTCAATGACACCAATGACAATAAGACCACTACACTTTCTAACGAATACTTGAATGCTCATGAATTTGTCTCATGTATAGAAACCAGCAAAGGAATTGCTTGCAAGACTCAGGAGGCTTCTAATCCTGTCATCCCTGCTGATACCAACAAAAATATTTATTCTACAAGGGATGTCATCCTGAGAAGTAAGAGTAATCTGGCTGAAAGGGCTCATGTTAAACCTGACAATGGCCTGGTAAGTTCTCTGAAACCCCAACATGTGAATGACTCACTTATTTTAGCTGGATCAACATCTCTCATTTCCTGTTCTCCTGAAGTTAACACTGTGGTTCCATCTCATGCTAGCAGTTCCAAGATTGCTCAAACAGGTACCCCTAATCACCCTCTCCCTACACTGCTTAGCACTAATTGCACAGTCACTGAGAGGTCTTTGCTAACTGATGCTGATAAATATGTTTCTTCTGAAATGGGAAAAACTAGCATGGTCCCTTTATATAATACTGCTTTTGTCCATACTGTTTCTCCTGCTATTATTTTGCATTCTGCTACAGAAAATTCTGCTACTCTTGCTGCTGGACATCCTGTTCTCAACACTCAAGTTATATCCTAACTGAACTCATATTTACTGTGGAGATAAGGTGACTATTGTGATGTGAATTATGGGTTTCAGAGCATTGAAGGTTCACAAAATAGAAATATATTCACCAAAATCTTGGCTAGTGTCAGGTTGAAAGGATTGATGTGTAGTCAATGATAACATTACTAATATATGAAGCACCAAAAAAAAGTTTATAAATATAAATATATTCTTAGTGGTTTAGAATACAGGTGAACTCTCTTGAAGAAAATTTCTCAAACAAAGACTCTGGAATTCAATCGAAGTAAATAGTTGAGGAAAAAAGTGTTATGAGAAATCAATAAAGAAAATTTTATACAGATGATCATTATGAAGGTGGGATATTGGTGTTACCATTATAACTAGTTGGAGTTTCATATAATCTACTACTAATTATATATTATTATTATGAAAAATCACATTTATGGAAAAGTGGTAAACCATTTGAGATTACACACAGACATCACCAAAACAAACATGAAATAGTCGAATCACTGAACTGTAATTTAATCCTATTAGAGGATTTAACTCTTAAGAGACTCCATTTTAGAGGTGAATCCTTCCCACACCGATCTTCATTAAGATAGATTTCAATATTGTATGGTACGTTGTCCAATGTCTGGATGAGATCTTCCACAAAAATAATCTTCCCATTGAAACCATTTTCTAGTATGCCAAGATGATTGTGGATCCAGACACCTTTTTCCTTAGAGTGGCTAGCCTGAAGATGCCTCCCCAGTAACTGGTCATATTCCTCTTATGTAGTAATTACCTGAAGGATCTTGTCACAAAAAGCTTCCTTACAGTTGATGATGTTTCCAACTAGTCATATTCTATCAATTCCGTAACACACTAAGGGATATCAAATTCAGTAACCTCCTTGACAGCATGCACCCGGTCAGATATAGATTAATCCTATGCTGAAGAGTCAAGCCCCTTAGGCGAGTTTACCTCTTCTGGATTGGAAACCTTTAGAGGTATATTTCCTTTGCTTGAGGATTGAGTAACAGGAGGGATAGGTAATAAATAGTAATATTTCTTTCTACACAGCCTTTGAGAGTGCTAGATAAACCCTTCTGGATCGATAAGAGTGTTTCCCCCTTCCTTTAAGTGGTTATAATTTATTCCCCATCCATTTCCACTTCCTTAGACTCAATGAGCGCATCTGAATTAGAATACCTTTCTTTATTGGGAGCCCCTTAGGTGAGTTTACCTCTGTGTGTTTTGAAGGTTAGCTTTGGACTCTTAGTGTATTGGATTTGTAGCTCCAGTTCACTTCTAGAAGCATACAGTGACATTAGAATGTTGTCTATAAATTGTTCTCTGTCTTCTAGGATCTTCTCATTTGGTTTTGTTGTATTCTAAATAGATGTAGAAATGTTGATGCACAACAGGTTCATAGCAAACAACAATGATGTTCTTGTTGTTTGTTCTTCTCTGATGCTCGTGTATACATTTGTACAGGTTTGTATGTGTGTTCTTATTATTCTTGGTTCCACGCCTTCTCTACAATTTTGTCTGGTTCTCCTTATTTTATGTTCAGCGGCCCAAAACTGTGCATGTGGATATCCTCATGAATCATATAGTTCAATGACATGTCATTAAATATGTTTTTCCAAAAAGAATTATTATAATCAGTAGCATTAATAACTATAATATGACCCATAGACAAACAATCGAAAATTATATATAAAAGAGGTAAAGTATGGAGCTGTGTCACAGTTGCAGTGTCACTGAGAAATGTCACTAAAGAGCGGTGACTCCGGAGTGGTGATTTTTCCTATCTCTGAGTGGTGTAAAAACCCATTTTCATAGGATTAGTGACTCATACTTTGCGAAATTCTAGTACTAGTGTCTTGAAGTCGTAGAAGTGTGTTATATACTTTTTGAAAATTCTAGAGCGGTAGCTGTTTCACATCCTTTGTGAATTTTCTGGAGCGGTGTTTGTTTGGACCGATAGAAATGTCTGTTTGGATCAGTAGCAGTGTCTGGCCCTTTTCCATTTTTTTGGACCGGTATCTATTTCTGGTCCATTGATTTTTTTCTGGACTGATAGCTATTTCTGGCCCTTTTCCATTTTTTTCTCCAAAAATATCTCATGGGATTTAGTGAAATCCTTAAGTTGTTTGACTTGATCATTTAAGGCTTGAGTAACTGGGGTTAATATCATATTTTCCACAAGAAATTTCAAGTTATTATTCATTTCATGCTTGGAATTGTTCCTGGAGAAATAATAGTCAGCTTTTTGGGGTAATTTCCAGTTGGTAAGTGGAAGCCTCATTTGAAAACTGCTTGATTATATTATAAACATGGTCACTATTCTTCGTGATTTTATCCAAAGTATCATGGTCTGTTTCACTAGGCAATGCATACAATTCCTTTCTAATCATATTTTTTAATGGCTCAATATTAGTGGAGGTTGATGTATCCGCAACCGAAGTATAAGAACCTTTAATTAGTTATCCAATTTCAGTCTTCAACAGAGACAAATCATAGTTGTCAAGATATGTAACAAGGTTTTTAAGATCCTCCATAATGTTCTCCATTGTTATTTTATACTATATAGTCAAACCATTAATCCCAAGAGTCAATTTATTTACATCATTTTCATTCTTGGTGTTGCTTTCAACAATGGTCTCCAAGGTTGAAATGAGATTAGGCTAAATCTCATTTATCACCATCTTGGAAACAAAGGTAGAATCTGACATACTGATACCAACATAATAATAGGTAGAGGAAGAAGGCACCAACTTCCTAAACAGTTCCAATTTAGACTTTATATTGTTCAATTCATCATTTAACTAAAGGTTTCCTTTTCTAGAATTCTCAAATCATTCCTGATTTTAGTTTGTACTAACTAAAGGTCTTCACATGGAATGAGGCGTGTTCGAGGGCCTGTGTAAGAGAAGGTCCTAGATATGGTCCAACCAAGCTCGGTGTAGCTACGGGTTTTCCCCAAAGGCCATCACCGTGGCGCGCCGAGGGAGCAGTTATATAGGAGAGGGGCTGGCCAATGCCTACGTCTATTTTGGGGTGCGCAGAGTGCTGCTGTGAGAAGGCTGGGATTGGGGTTGTCTAGGGTTGTGTGGTCAGGCGGTCGGGGTTCCGGAGTGGAATTGGTGCGGTGTGCTGCTGCGTAGAGAGGGAAGTCGGTCTGGGTTGTCGCACCAACTATGTGTTGCAGCTACTACATGTCTGGCAGCGAGGAAGACCAGAGGGCCTTTGCATTGTGCTGCATGTATGAGGTGGGTTGTTGCATGTCTGAGGCTGGTTGCTGTGTGCTTCACCTAGTGTGGGAGTTTGGGGTGGCCCACTGTACTGATGGGGAAGGAAAGAGGCCGGAGGGAGGGGCATCCATCGCCACCCCTGGTGTTGTACGCCGCTTGATGCAAGTAGGGAGATGATAGAGAGGGACCGCACGACCCCCCAAACAAAACACACTTTTTTCATAACCTGCATTCCCCATCCCATTTTTTTGTTTTTTTCAGTCAACTTTGGGCATTCTGTCTGCTTCTGTTTTTGGGTTCTGGATTTCTGTTTTTTTTCATTTTGGCTTTTGCGTTCTGGTTTGCAGGATCAAGGTGAGATTCCTTTGTCTGCTTCATTTTTGGGCATTTTGGCTTTTGCATTCTGGTTTGAAGGATCAAGGTGAGATTCCATTTTAGCTTTTGCATTCTGCTTCGTTTTTGGGCATTTTGTCTGCTTCTGTTTTTTGGGTTCTGGATTCTGGATTCTGGATTTCTGTTCTGTTTTTTGGGTTCTGGATTCTGGATTTCTGTTCGGTTTTTTGGGTTCTGGGTGAACTGTGTGACCTGTTTTCTTTTTCCAGGTAAACCATATATACCCACGGTTATATAAACCGTGGGTATATATGCTGTTGTGAAACAATCTATACCCACGGTTAAAAACCGTGGGTATATATGTTGTGCTTTTAAAATGTATACCCACGGTTTATCAGAACTGTGGGTATGATGAAATATTAGTGGGCTATACCCACGGTTTTCAGAAAACCGTGGGTATAGGCCTATTGCGACGGCACTGCAGCGCACGGTTTTTAAAACCGTGGGTATAGGATATACCCACGGTTTTAAGGGCTATACCCACAGTTTTGAACCGTGGGTATAGGTGATATTTCCAGTAGTGTTTAGGATTGAAATATAAATGTTATATATTGGTCATGGGATACATGGTCAATATATATATATATATATTATTGGATATATGGTTGATAGAATAAAATATAAAGCTACCAATTCAGCTTTTAAGATAAATTATATTATTTTAAGGATTTTTTCTTGAACATAATGAAATTTAAATTAGTTTTGTTATGTTTTAAAATCCATTTAAATAAAATAGATTGAAAACATTCAAGGAATTAATGGTAAAATAAGTAAAAAACATACACTAAATAATGAAGGAGTAATAATGAAAAATAATTGAATGATTTATAGTTATTGAAAATGTGTTTAATTAAAATTTTATTTTCATTATATATTATATATCCTTATTTAGAATATAATTTTCTTATATTATGATAATGAAATTTAATGAAATGTGTTTTTTATATTAATTAAAATATGTTTAAATTCATATAATGATTATTACTATCTTAGGAATTAGATAAATTAACTATTATGTTAAAAATAAAGTTATCTAAAAATGGTTTTTATCTCACTTGTATTTATTATTTAAATTTAAGTTTACAAAATTCCAGAATATGATCATAATATGGCCATTGTAACTAGGAAAGTTTGTAAATTTAATTTTAAGAAACAAAATTCCAATGTAAAAATTTATTTAACAAAAAATGGCTAAAAGAGGTAAAAGAGGTCAAATATTGTAGTAAATCCCTAAAATATGTCTAACCATACCTTTAAATTTTGTGGATGTTAGAGTGCATAGACTATAGCTTTTTTAAACATGATTAGAAATGTGTTTTTCTAGAAATGATACTCAAACACACATATAAATGGAACAATCCTCTTGCAACTTCACAAAATATTTTAATTTTGTTTCTCTTAAATCTAAGACCAAATACCCCCTTCTAAAGACTTTTTACACATTTTTTAGCTTTTATTGTCAATAAAGAGACATAAATCATTCATTCTAAAGGACCCTAATGGAGAAAGAAGAAAATTAAATTAAGAATCTAGTTCTTCACCATTATTTTCATCTACCCTCTCATCTCTAATATTTATAAATATAATTCACCTCAATAATGAAATTATATTAACATAATTATAATTCTAAAGAATGATATTAGTATAATTTTATGATATACTCTTACTCATTCCATAGTATAAAATGTTCTTTCTTAAGTTTGTTCAACCACCTATATAGAGTATTCTATTCTATATTCACAACTTTTAAAATGAATAGTTATATAAAAATTATAATTGGTAATATATGATATTTTTGGGTAATTTATATATTGAATATCATTCTAGATGGGCTATAAAAAATGAATTGTCATTATAGAGTAATTTTATTATTATCAATGGATTACCAGAAACATGGGAATGAATAAATACTTTATAAAATAATGATTCCACTACATTGAATAATCTAGAAAAAATGAAATTGTTATAAATGAACAAGGTTTCATATCTCTACTATGAAAATGCATGAAATAATCAAATTTCATAATCTTAGATGATGAAAATTAATAATAACTAACATAAATTTTTTCAATAAATGATTATAATTGAAGAGTGTAATAGTTAATCTATATTAATATGTGTATGAATGAAGTTATTATAGTTATTTAAAAAGATATAATTGGTTAAATGACATTCATGGATGTTTGTTGCAACTCTAGTGTTTTATTTCCAATCTCACTTTTAAATTAATGTTTCTTATGACTAAATTAACATCAGCGGAAATTGTGTAATATTTTTCTTGAATATCACATCTAATTTCTTCTCTTCTGGAAAATATTCATTTTACATGTCTTCTCCATAATTATCCTCCCATGGAATTTTGATTCTCCAAGAGTTATGCTTTTATGTGGGACTATACATATGTGTTCTTTTGAGTCCAAAATGTTTTTCATCCATGTTCATATATTTCATATTTTATTTTTTATGTACATATAACATATTATATCATTTATCAAGGAAAAAATACATTGATTTTTACTTGTTTAATAAATTTTAAAATAAATCTTTCAAACTTTTTTATTTAAAATTTTCCATACAATTACTATCTACCATGTTTTTTATGATTTTTTAATAATGATTAATTTCAATGATTTTATGAATCAAAAAAGTAAATTTTACGTAACATTCCATTATTTTGAAAACCCAATGTTTTACAAATTATATTTTTAAAAATTAAATTTCATGAAAAATGTAATCGATAATTCTTTTTTTATGAATACTTTTTTAATGTTCTTAAATTTTATTTTTAATGTTTGTCATTATATATTAATGTTTAATATGTTTTATTGGGGACAAGTTTTAGTAAAATAATCCACATAATTTATCTAGATGGTTTGTTTGGTTTGCTGAATTTATTATGAAAACTTTTTATTTCCCAATGGTTATTTATTATAAGATTCATTTTTTAATGTGATCATGTTCGTGAGGTACATATATGTATGGTGTTTCTTAATGTAAAAGGCGGGTTTCAAAATAAATTTTCCTCCATTGTAGTTGGTAAAAATTTATATACCCAAATATAAAATGTTTGTGACTGAAGAGTAAACAAAATCCCAGATTTTTATGGGAATGGGGACTGATCTAACTCCATCATGTCATGAGACACTTTAAACTAGGTGGGTATGCTATATAATGAAAGACTTAGAATTTGAAATTATTTTCTATGCTAATGTTTTTTGATATTCTTATGTTATGCTTCATGGTTATGGATTATTATGAAATGTTCCCACATTTCTTCACCTCTCTTCTTATGACCTTCCAAATATTTTCTCTACATGATTTATGATTAATGATTTATTTTTTTTGTTGTTTTTTACTTATATTATATTAATGTACCTTTATTATGTTCTCATACCCACATGTTCTTATTATGGTCACATATGATCTTTGATTGAGATCTCTTATGTTAACCCCAAACACAACATATGAGATTTCAATTTATGAAGTTTCTATTCACTTCATTATGATAACGATCCTAGCATATCATATGTCCATAATTGGGGGGAATGTATGATTGGATTTTTGAAAAATGTTATCTAGGATATATAATAAGCCCTTTATGTATTCAATATCCAAAGACACTAAGAAAATAGGTTCTAGGGGTTTGATTTTTTGGAAATTTAATGAATATTCATGTTAAATAATGTATTATATATGTATGTTATTTTGGAGTTTTATTAGGATTTATCAGAGTGTGGATTAATTATACTTTATTGTAATGTAATGAAGAATATGGGAAGTAAAAAAATAAACCATGGTTATAAGAAACGTAAGTCCGGATAAACCATGTATGTTTGTCATTGGTTGTACTAAATGCATTATAGGATGAATCAAGATTGAAATATATTAAACTTATTATGTTATAGGTTAAAATAAATGTTTCATAATGTAAAATATCATAGGATTAGTTATCATTATCAAATTATTTTTTACTCTAGATATTATTGTTTTATATTTATAGAAATGTTTTTTGATTCAGTTGATGGATGGAACTAAGAAGATCCAAGTAAAAAATTATTTTGACTGACAATGAAATGATTTTGGAAATGATAAACCAAACATGATGGGAGATAAAGTATACAATATTATATAAACAATAACATGTAATGAATAATAACATGAAACTTATTGAACTTCCAAATGCACTAAGTATGGTATAAAATTGCACTAAATAATCCATACATCATCTTAGACTATAATTTAGTGGGTCTTCCGTTTCACTAATTTTAAACCAATGGTTCAAAAAAAATATAAAATGTATTTTCCCTTATCTAGTTATTAGATAATTAAAGTTTTTTTAATATGTTTATTTTATTAAAGGTGAAATTGAATATTTAGAGTATATTATTAATAATATGTGGGAAAATGATGAAATAAACAACATTTAATATGAGGAGTTTATGAGTTTTTTTCAATAAGTAATTTTCCTAAACACTTTTCATTAATGTAAATAGATAATTAATTATGTTGAGGAAAAATAATGAGTAATCTAATGCTAAAGATGTTAAAATTTTTATGAGACTTCTAGTGTACACTTGAAGTTTTATCATTGATCATGATTAATAAAATAAATTCTTTTTTAGTGGTCTAAAACAAGCCACTTAAAAGAATTATATATATGGGACAATGATAAATAAAATGAAATTGCATTATTTTTAATGAATGAAATAATATTTTGAGACACCCAAAAAAATTTATTTTGGAGAAAAAAAATGAAAAAATGGATCTTTGTGGAAATTAAAATTATATACCCCATTTAGAATGAATATATATCTTACAATATGAAAAAAAATGTAAAAACACATAGAATATAAGACGATCAAAAAAAGTAATTCTATAAACATGTAAAGATCCTGACAAATGAAATGGATGAAAATAAATTTCAATATAATGAACCACATGAACATTAAGGATTCACATTAACTGAGTATGGATAATTATCCAACCAATAACCTAATATAAGAAATAACGATCACAATCGATGTGAAAATCCTCTAATGTGAAGAGATAAATAGATGAACATTGAAATCATAACTACTCATGTGGGTTAAAAAAATATAGTAAAAAAGGTTCCCTAATTTCCCACTCAGAAATAGAAAATGTATTATTTGGTTCAGGTTTTACCCACACCTCAAATATAAAATGTTTATAAGTGTATTGTATCATAATCCCAATGATTATATTTTTAATTATCAATGAAAATTCATAGTGGTTTGATGATTTCATATCATGTCTAAAAATATTATATAATAGAAGTTTTTGAGAATGTGATTGTTAAAAATATTATTATTCTCCCTTGGGTAGAATTTTATGTGAATTTTCTCATGGATTGGATCTATCTATAGAGACCAAATATCAACGTTTTAGATAGTGAATTCATATTTCATATCAAAAATCAACCTACAATCATCCATCGATGAAAAGATGACGAGGATATCCCTATGGAAGTTACATTCACTATATCAGTCTTATGTGTAAAAACCCACTGATCAGTCAAACTGACATCACATAACCAAATTTGTACTTGTGTTAGCCTTGGACCAGGCCCATAACCAGTAACATATAGGATAAAATATCCCATACTATGTAAAGTTATTCTCCCCTTCCTCTATTATCGAACCCAAAAACTATGGAATATATAAAACCATTAATTGTTATGAGTAACTCTATATAGTGACTCCTAGATGGGCCGATTTCCCTTAAATACCCAAATCCATACCCATTCAGTGACAAACCAGGACTATATCCCATAAAAATCTGTAGGAACTATGCCTTTCCATATGTGGTTTCACTTGCCTCTGCCATAACAAGAACCCCTATATTTTAGTAGAATAACCAACCTAAAAGCGTTTGGAGTAGCACTATAAAATTAACTAGTGTAATTTGTAACACCTTACAGTTGGGTATTGTTCCTGAGGTCATGGGTTTGATTTGTGGGGGAGGTGAGTAAAATATTGTATGGTACGGGAAAATTCCTTCCAACTTTTACTATTTGGGGGCCTTAGTCATGGCTAACATCAATATTGAATTGGTCCCATGAGGGAATATGGGCTAACATAGGGGTCATTACATAATAATTCACCTTTTAGGTAACAACCCCCAAATAGACCAAACCCAAGATTGACTACATCACACAACTCCTGATAATTGAAAACAGATATTTCATGGAACACATTTAGATTTTCATATGTTAGATATTTTCCCCAACCCCTTGAGGATTTTTATTATGCATCCCTCATAACTCAAACTTAACACCTCGGGCTCAATAACAATGAATAACTATTATGAGTAAAATGGAACCAATGGCTAAGTGGTACTCGAAATGCTTTATAGATAGTTCTTAAGCCTATGTACATGGGTTCAAATTATAGGATAGGTGGAATAAAAATTCTTTTAGGGCAGATAATAGTACCTTCCATGTGTAAATCTCCATTAGGGAAGCGCCATATGGGTTTTACATTGCTATAATCTATGGGATTTGGTTGGTCTTGTGAGCTTGGGTTTGGCCCATCCATGGGTTCATTATATAAAGAAACAATCATGCAGTGTATTTAGCTCAAATGGTCAGGTAAAAATTCAATATTTTATATATTCCTATTAAATGGTAATATATTTATTTATTTTTGGATGTTTTTCCTTGTATTCCTTTAGATTGTGGGGTTTATTTTTCAATTGAACTCATACGTTGTGGTATGTCAATATCAATGATTCTTTGAATAATTCCCCAAATTGACATGGTGGAATTGAAGAAGAAAATTCAAGAGTATTTGTATAAGGGTTTTACATGACAAGGTGCTTCACCAGGGGGTGTACTAATAATATTTATTAAGAAGAAGGATGAATGAATTTGTCTCAACATTGATTATCATAAACATAACAAGATTATAATAATGGATATTTATGATCTACCCTATATTGATTGTTGTTTCCATTAATTGTTAGAGGTTCAATACTTCTAAATGATAGAATTTCTATCATTATATCTTAAATTAAGGTTAAAAATAGTAGATATACTCATGTCAAACTTTTTAATAGTTATTAACACTATGAATTCATGGTTATTTAATTCATGTTTAAAAAATCTTCTTCTATCTTTAGGGATTTGATGAATAGTGTATTTGGTGATTAACAAGATCAATTTCTGGTATTCATTATAGATGATATTATTATATATTCAAAGACTAAGGGGGTTCATTAAGATTATTTTAGTATAGTGATAAAGACCATAAAAACTGATAAATGGAAATCCAAATTTAACATGTTTGAATTCTTTCTACATAAATTATTATTGGGTAATGAAATAAAAAGTGATGATATTACAATGGATCTTTCGATGATGTAAGTAATTTAATAGCTTCCCAAACCAAGTAATATGATAAATAGATATATATTTCTTGGATTATATAAATTATATCAGAACATTGGGAGAAATTTATCATGATTTTTAAATACAATAATCATGATAATTTGAAGGGGTCAATTTTCTTGATTGAAAATTGTTTTTTGTAACTTTAAATGAGGTTTTCACCGCACAATTACTCACACTACCCTATTCTAGAGAAGGGTTTTTATATAAAACAATTAATGAAAGATTTGTTTGAGGTGTGACCATATAGAAAATGAAATGGTTGTATCTTATGACTCACATTTCTTAAATATTTAAATGTAAAATTATCCACCACATGATCTTGATCTTGAAAATCTAATATTGTAATTAAAGATATTTATGCATTATTTCTAAGATAAAAATTATGATATATATATATATTGATCAAATGACCTTGAAGTTTATATTCACATTGAAGGAATTGAACTTGAGCTAAAAGGAGATGGTTGGAGTTGATCATGGGATATGACTATCCAATACATTACCACCATTGGAAGGAAAACAATGGGTTTGATACACTAAGTAGCAAGTATTATGCTAGCTTAACTATGATGAGTACTAAAATAGATCCATTACTCAAGGGTTTACAAATTATGGACATAGGAATAACAAAGGGGTGAAATCAATCATTGACCAAAATACTACTGAACCATACATCCATGTGATATTAAGAGACACATAACAATAAGATGCTGATATATATGTAATAAGGTAAATAATATTATATAATTCAAAATTTTCAATGATGGAATAAGCATATTGAATAAAAAATGTGTCACATTAATATAATAAATTAATCAGTGGCTTTTGGAATATTCTCATAGAATACCATTCTCTCTCAGTAATAGTAGCATGAATATGTATAGAGATCTCATGAATCCTTTCGGATTGGAAAATATAAAGAGAGATATTAAAAATTATATATAATGTTGTTTTTTCTAAAAAAATATAAGGATGATTGTAATATATAAAATGGGGAGTTTTAACCATTATCCATACCTTTGTGATTATGTAAGTGCATCATCGTTGATATCATTAATGGTCTTCCTAATACCTGAAAATTATTTAATTATATTTGTATTTTACTTAATTTCCTTACGATGTTGGAACATTTAATTTATATTTTATTGGATTTATCACTAGATTAATAGTTTACTATATATATAAATTAATTTGTATGTATTCCTGAAGTAAATTTTTTAATTTTATTAGAATGATATCCATGGATTACATTAATGTTCTAGAGATGTATTAAATAATCTTTGAATAAAGATTTGATATTTTTCACTAATTATCATCCTCATATAGATGGGAAATCTGAATAGATCTTTCAAACTTTTGTCATATATTTTTAGGTCATATTTAATGGGTTTAAGAGGAGTTTTTTATCTATATAATCCTTTAGTGGAGTTCTCATAAAATAATTACTTACATTATAACATTGAAATGGAACCACATGAGGCTTTGTATAAGAGGAGGTGTAGAACTATAACTTATTGGGATGATGTCAGAGAGAGAAAACTATTGAGGAATGATATTGATCAAGAAAATTTATAGAAGATTAAAAATAATCAATGAAATGTCAATAATGTATATAGTCAACGGAATAGATGCAATAATAACCATAAATGAAGTTAGTATTTCGATGTAAGAGAAAAGTTGTTCCTTTAAATATCATCATAAAAGATGAATTCGATATTTAGGAAGATGGGAATGTTGATACCTAGATACATTAGGCCCTTTGAAATACATTATTCTGATTGGATGGATTGTTATTTCATTTCACTTCTACCATCGCTCTCAAAACTGCAATATGTGTTATATTTTTCACTTTTGAAGAAGTAAATTCCTTATCAATCATATGAACTAAACAAAAGGTTTATATAAATGAAATATGATCAATATTATGAGAAAAAATTGAAATACTTATTGGATCATCAGGATAATATATAATGAATGAACTGGAGGAATCATATGTTTTAGGATGTAACATGGGATTTGGAAGATGTAATATGAGAGTATTAACCTAATATATGTCAACCTAAAATTGTTATCCCTTTAACTTGTTTTATATCATGCTTCAAGTGAAATGATCAAATAAAATCAATAAAAAAAATATTATTGATGTAATGATATAACCCTAGTTAACCAAACAAGTCACCTAAGATGGTCTACCATAAGGTGAGGTGTAATTTAATGATATTTTAAAATAATACTATAAAAATAATTAGTTTAAGCGAACCATGAAAAATAATTATTTAAATATGACCATTAAAACCTATCCCTTAAATTGGTTGGTTTGAATAGGATTAAATAATTTTTTTAAAAATATATAAATATTATGATCAATACAGGTTTATGGATTAATTCTTAGGAAATACGAACTTGTGTTTTTGTAAAACCATTTTATTATTCAAAGTTATGGTTTCATCAAAAATGTTTTTTGATTTATTTTTGAAGGTGAATAATAAAATTTACTTATTTAATTTTTAGAAATTGTGATTGATAAAATAAATTTCATTTTTTAAATTAGTATATCAAATTTATCTTGTTATTGATTTATTAATTTTTTTTAATAAGTTTGGGTTTTCAATGAAGAGTGACGAATACTGATTTTTATTGAGAACTTTATTTTATTTTAAAGTATTTAAAAAATTAAAATTATATTTTCTGGACTATTTTTAAAATTTTATTAGTTCATTTTTATTTTATATAGTCTAACTATGGCGTTTTATAGGAATTGTAATGATTTATTTAGTATAAAAAAATTTATTTTAAAAGGTTATTTTTCTAAAAAATAGTTCTTCAATGAATTTTCTCAATTTAATTTAAAATAAAATTCTTCAACTTATATGTTGTGAATTTTAAATAAATATTTTGAGTCCGTGGGTCAAAATTTAGTAAATAAGACCCTTTTATTTTTCGTCAATATGAATAGTAACATTAGTAATTTTTATTACCATGGTAAACGGTAAATTAGATAATTCAAGTTAAAAAAATGATATAGACAATAAAATGACCACAATTCTTTCATTAATTTTATTTTACAAGTCTAATTCAACTATAACTGTCTATTATTTTTTTATATGAAAATGTTTTCCATTTGTATGGCATTATAACCTTTATATTATTTTATTTATAGAAAAGTCAAAAAAATTCACCCTCATGTTTTTAATAACAAAAGTATGCTTTACACAGGTATAGTAAGAAGTTATATTTGGTCATAAATAATAATTTTAAATATAAAATATTTGTATTTATCGGTTTAATTTTTTTAGTTTTTATTGAATAAATAATTACTCTAAATTCTTACACAACACTGACCTAGTAATTATTAAATTAACGGAAAAATAAAATAAATGATATTAAAAATATTAGTGGAAATATAATTTGAGATAATTAATGTGATTAAATAATTTTATATAAAAATATGAAAATATTAGGCTATAATATAATATTTGGTTCAAATTTATCTTGCTTCATTGATTTCATTAAATTCAATGTAATGAATAGTTCAAAAAATTGACTTAATGATCTTTTAAGATAAATAATATTTTATTGAATAATTAAAAATCACTAAAAATATATGATTTAGAAAATTGATTAATATTTAGTTTATAATATCATACTTCATTAATTTATGGACCATTTCCCCATTTATTGAAACTATCTTAGCTCTTAATGTGTAAAAAACCATGTTGTAAGAGTAAGTTTAAAAAGTGTTAACAAACAGGTTGAAATCAAATGATAAGGTTAAAAAAATAGTCAAAATTGTTTAATTTTAGTTTATTTAATCTATTTATACTTATCCTAATCCTATATTATAAATTAACCAGTATTTAAAAAATTGTAATTGAAAATTAATCTATATTAATTTGATATATAAAGATATTCGAAGAGTACCCCTTCCCACTCTTATGAAAGGAAAAATATTCGCTTTATTTTAAACTGAATAACCAATTTGGTTCAGCCAATACCACACAAAATACCTTCATATAATCCATCTCGTCATTCTATAGGTCTTGGTATAAGAATAATACCAACCTTAAAGGGTTTAATGTGTCATTCAAAGGAGACCTTTTAATGAAGTGGTGTAGTTTTAACCACATGTTTTAGTTTTATTTATTCTTCCAAATCCTCAAAGTATTATTCAACAATGATAAGATAATAACACAAGTATATTCCATAGAATTATATATTATTATGTTTATCTAATAACCTATATCAATCTACTTCCTCTATCAAATGGGAGAGGAATTCATCATTCATGTCTGTGGTGGACTACCGCCACACGAACTGATGTAATTCAGTTTCCATCACAATCTATAAAGAATGGTTATAATGATGGATTTAATATATATATATATATATATCATTTAATTATATATTTATCATTTTGAAAATAGAATATATCATTTTCCTTCTTTCTATTCCATTCACTAAAAAATGATAATGTTGTTTGAGCGCACAAGTTCACTACTGCCTCCACAGAGTGATGTGATGCATTTTTTTAAAAAAAATAAAATGAATGACATATATAAATACACTTAAAAAATTAATATTATATTTATTAAATTTTTATCATTATAGAAAGATAAAATAATATATCACTTTTTTATATAGTGATTGTAGAAAAATGGAAACATTGCTAATGCACATGTATGACCTACCATCACCATGATTGTAACATAGTTAATTATTCATTATCATATATAATATTTTTATTTCAAATAATAAGTAATGTATAAATTTGATAATTTTGTAATTATTATTATTTTATAGATAATGTAACAATTACCACTTTGATCATTATCAACCTACCAAAGTCATTTTGGACTTCTGAACCGCATATTGTCAAAACATCTGACGTGAAATTAAATAATTATGTAATTTTTATAACATGGTAATAAATGAAAAAAGAAATAGAAAAAATTATTATTTTTCAATAAATTAAATAATTAACATATTTTTAATTTTTTATGAATTTAAATAATATAGATGATGATTTGGACACATGGTAAGTTACACGTCATCTCGAAATTTTATTTTAAAGATATAATTTCGTAATATTTATCTTCCATGTCCATGATTTTAATGATATTATATAAATTTATTTATATGTACATAAAATAATTATAAATTTAATTTTATTCCAATTTCTTTCAAATATTCTAAAAAAATTAATCTTTTTCTAGAATTTTTTGAATAGCTATATAAAAGACTAAAGGAATGTTCTATTTCAACATATACAATGATAATTACTTTACCCTTAATTGTATCAATTATTTTATGTTTAGATTCTATAATATGATATCTTGATTTCTTGAATGAAAAATCCTCTTTCAATTTTTTGGGTTTTTTGGTGCTGAAAATTGATTTATTTGAAAAAATAAGAGATTATGTTAGTATTTTAAATTGTTTTTAACCTTGGTTCATAATAGTTTTCAATGTTTTTATTCATGATCTATTGTGTGGAAATTATATATGAAGGACTGAAACCCATTATAGCTCATGGGTGAGACTGATATAACTTATATAATGGGTATTCCCATGTAACACTAGGTGATCCTGAAATAGCTTATACGATGAGTGTGCCCTGACATTGCTCCAATATTTGGACAATGATTATGTCCTCTAAAGAATTATCTTCAATTTAAGCTATATGGTTACTCCCATTATAAGAGTTTTATAATAGTTTGATGGAGATGATGTCCCAAGGTACCTACATGAAATTTATATGTATGATAATGAGTTTTACTGGGAATTTTTTTATATAAAAAGGAAAGATAATGATCTTTTTTAAAAGAAAAATAATGACCCTTTTGATAAAAAGGTATAGTTTTAAGATAAAATTTTTCATAGTTTTTCACTAGAATATATCATTTCTTCTTTTATATATCTTTTATTGTGTTTTTGGTCTTATCAATGGTTTTAAAAAGTTTTTCATAGGTATTTACAAATGATTAAGGACAAGGATGAGGTTAAGATCAAACCTGTGAAGATATGTCATGAAAATAAAAAATTAAATCGTTTAAATTGTATGTTTGGTGGAGAAAATAGATACTGAGTATAAGATTCCACTCTGTAATATATAGTATTTTTATGCAAGAGTTAGGAATTAACTCTCAAAAACACTAAAAATAAAATATATTTTTTAATGGAAGAATACAAATTCTAGTTTAAATTCATTATAATATGTAAATTTTAATAATGATTTCTTATAGTTGGTATCATAATATGGTTTAGATAACATCAAAGGATATGATTTTATTTTTTCAAAAGGTAAAATTCCTCTATAACCATAATGGTTAGTATGGTAGATTTATAGTTATAATTATAATGGGTTAAATATAACTTAAATAGATGAATATATAAAAGTTTGAAGGGATTATTGTACTGTAAATTTTTTAAAGGACTTTATTCAACCTTATGGATTATTTTAATTTTAATAATTCCATTAATGTTTAAATGATATTCTTGTCAACAGTTTAAGGATATTTTTTCATGATTGAAGGAAAGTTATTTTTCAGAAACTTCTAATTTCTTCTTTTTGATTTGATTATCAATATTATTTCAAAATAGTGTTCATGTGATCTTGGTAGCTTTCTTAGTATTCAAATATCCTACAAGAAATTGTTTTAATTATCAAAAACTTTTTTATTTCTCTAAAAATTATATGGGTCACCATATACTTTTCATTTGATTTCAAAATTTAAACTCTATATAATCTATCAACAAGTTTAATTCCAAATATTACATTAGAATCAACTTTATAAAAGTTTTGAATCAGGTTGGAAGATAAATGGGACTTTAAAAAAAAATTAATGTTAGAATTTAAGGTATGAATTACTTTATTATATTCTATGTGTGAAATGTTTTTGGGCTGATATTGATCAATCATAAGTATATAATTAATTTATTTTGTTATAGTAATAATTTATTATTAAATAATATGATGATGCATTATTAATGTTTTAGGAAAGAATTTTAAAAAAGGATGCTTCTATGTATCAAATTTCTAGAATTATGATGAATTCGTATTTCATTAGTGATATTATGAGATATTTTTTTTTTAATATTATGAGAATTATAAAATATGTAAGGATTATTCTATAGTTTGTTTTCGATTTTTAGAAACATATGGTGTAGTGAAATGATGATACATTTTTCTGTTTTTTGGTATATATTACCCTTAAGTTAACATGAGAAAATATTTTTGGAGGAAGAATGAATTTACTTTTGGGTGTAAATATGATTAATGGAATTTCGAGTCTTTAAGGTTAATATGATAACCAATTTTGAGTTATTTATGGGTTTTTAAAATTTTTTATCATATGTTTTATCATATAGATATTTTTGGGATTAAAAATGAATTTAGTAACTAAGTGATTGATTTTTTATTTAAATGAGATCACAATAATTTTGGTATGCATTATAGGATTAAAGTAAGTCAAATACTATGAATTTTTCTTTGAAAAATTAGGGTTGAATTATTTTTTGGAAGTATATATGGGTTTCTGAAACATTATGGTGATTCAGGTTATTTATGGAAATTATTAGCATATCATGGAGTTTATATGATTTGGGAATATAATTTTTTTAAATGAGACTATAATAGTATTCATGTTCTTTGGATATGAATGTTTAATTTGACTTGTAATAATATATGATCAATTACTTATTATTTTTGGCTTTCAATCCTAGTAATGAATATTTTTTAGAATTTTAAGTATTTTATTATTAAAATTTTTAGTTTGAACTCATGGTATTACTATTGAATTTTGGATGTTAATGTTGAATTTCATTATATGATGGGTTTTTAATTTTGGGAATTTTCTTATCTTGTCCAAACCATTTTGGTTTTTGGTTATGTATAAAGATAACAGGAATTTATTATTATCCTTTTTTGATTATTTGATCTATTAGAAGTTGATTATATTTTTTCATAGAATAAAAATTCATCTTGAATACTCCCCGCTTAGAGAAAAAGTTGAGATTTCAGAAAAAATTGATTTAATGATGAAATTATTATTAAAATTTAAGTATATTTACTTTTATTATTATTATTATAGGTTGTAAAATAATTCCTCAACTTTTTGAAAATTATTTTGAAACAAAAAAATTATCTGATTACTTTTATTACCTAAAAATCAATTGTCATTAAACACATCACATATTTATTGTTTTGTGATAGTTAACTATCAAATGAACATGTTATATATCAATATCTATCAGTATTTAGGAGTTGGGTTTTTATACCATATCCTAATTCCCACATCCCAATAATGACCTTCAATATAGAAACTGAGTTATCTTTTATATTATATGATCTTATTACTTCCCTTTATATCTTATCTAAATGATATTTTATTAAAACTTTTTATGATGTGACATTTCAACAAAGGAATATTGAAAAGTTAGTCCATTTTACTATCTCATAGTTCAAATTTAATGTATGAAATTTATTAATGGGAGGGAATGCAATTTTATGATATTTTAAAATAATACAATCTACAACACCAATCTTAAGAGAAATGTGAAACTTATTATTAAAATATGATCATTATAATCTGGACATTATGTTGGCGGGTGTAAATGAGATAAAATATTTTTTGATAAATATTTAATTATTCTAATAATTAAAAATTTATTAATTAATTCTTATGAAATATTCACTCATGTTTCTGTAAAACCGTTTTATTATCCAATGTTATGTTTTGATCAAAAATTGTTCTTGATTTTTTTATGAAAGAGTAATATAATTTAATGATAGAGCATTTGGAAATAGTATTTTATAAAATAAATATAATTTTTGACATAATAATATCTAATTTATTCTACGATTAATTTTTTTTATTTTATTGAAAAATACAGGTTTTAACGAATAGGGAAAAAACTATTTTTATTGAAAAAAGTATTTATTTTTAATGTATTTAAAAATAAAAATTTTATTTTTAGATGAGTATTCAAATTTCATTAGTTCCTTTTAATTTTATAATAATCCAATTATGTTCTTTTTAAGTTAATTTTATACTTGAATTTTGTATTAAACCATTTTATATTTAAAAAGGATATTTCTGAAAAACCTTTTTTCTTGTGTTTTACCAGTTTAATTTTATAATAAATTATACCACCTATGTGTTTTGAATTTTGAAAAATGGATTCCATATTTTGAAATATTGGGTCCAAATTTTTTAAATTTCTCTCTTTTATTTTTATTAAATATGAATAGTAACCTCAATAATTTTTGTTACCAATGTATGAGTAAATTAGATGACAAATGTTAAAAGTAAAATGGTATGCACTGTAGAATGACCATAACTATTTCATTAATTTTTCTGGATGATTCCATTTATTCTATAATCATTCAATATTAGGTCCTTTTTCCTATTTTTATGATATTATAAACATTGTAATATTTTATTTAAAGAAAAGTAAAAAATGACACCCTTTTGTTTTTAATAAATATAATATTTTTTACAAAGGGATAAAAAAGAATATTTTTGGTTATAAATTGTATTTTTTAATCTAAATGATTTATATTCATCATTGTAGTTATTTTATTTTTTAGTGGAGAAATAATTACCCTAAATTCTTACGCAATGTTGAGAAAAAAATTATTCAATAAATGGAAAAATATAATAAATGATATTAAAAAAATTATAAGAAATATAATTTAAGGTAATTAATGTGATATATTAATTTTATTATTTACATTAAATATTGGGGATATAATAAAATATATATTTCCTAATTTTCCTTGTATTCCTGATGTTATTAAAGTCAAAGTAATGATTGAATCTAATAATTGAATTAATGATATTTTAAAAAATAATATTATATTAAATTACACAAAATTCCTAAAATATTCAGATTTGTACAAGTGATTAAGATATTTTTGATAATATCATTCATGTTCAACTTAATTTTACTTTTATCATTTATTTTAACTATGATGACCCTCAATGTGTACAAAATCGTTCTATAATGGTAAGTTTAAAAAGGGTTAACAGAGGGTCACAACCAAATAAAAAGGTTAAAAACTTGGTAAAAACATATCTAATTTTAATTTGATGAGATTATTTCAACCAATAATAATAATATAATTCTTTTACATTATTCTAAAGATATTTTAATTGAAAAATAATTTATAAGAATTTAACATTTTATGAAATTCATAAACTTCCCCTCCTCTCTCTCTCTTATAAAAGGGAATTAATTATTCTATTTATTTCACATTAAAAATACATTTTATTCCACCAATAAATACCCAAATACATTCCTAGAATCCAACCCCTAATTAAAGTGGTATTTATTTATACATAATTCCAGCCTTATATGGCTTGAGGTGTTAGTAAAAGGATACATTCCAAAGAAGATGTCTAGTTTTAACAGCATGTTTTAGTTTTATTTCTTCTTCAACATCATTCAAGTTATCATCAACCATGATAAAATAAAAAAACATGTATCTTAAATATAATGAAATTTTATTATGATTATATAATATCCAATTTCAATATCAAACCTCCATCAAATAGGTGGGGAATTCATCATCTGTGTGTATGGAGGACTACTGCCTTGTAAACCGATGTGATTCATTTTATATCACCATCTCTATAGTCTAGTTATAATTATGGATTTAATATATATATATATATATATGAAATTAGTAGTATATTTTTCATTCGGAATATATAATATATCATTTACCTAATAAACTTTAGATAGGCTGAATAATGATAATGTTGTTCAAGTGTATGCATCGACTACTACCTCCTTGAAGTGATGTGATTCGTTTTACATCACTAAATCACCTGGATAGTATATATAAATATATTTAAATTATTTATATTATAATTATGATATTATGATCGTTATGTAAATATTAAATAATTTTTAACTTCTTTCCATAACAATCATTGATTAATGGAAACATTACTCATGCGTATGTATGAATTACAATCTCTATTATTATAATATTAATACATTTTTGAAAACCATATTTGATGGTTATATCTGAAAGTATAAATGATGTATAAAAATCATAAATATATTATGATTATTATTTTGGATAGGATGGTATAATGACCACTTTGACCATAGTTAACCTATCTAAGCCATTTTGGACTTATGAACCGAATAACTTCAAAACAACTAATGTGAACATAAAAAATTATGTAATTGTTATAACACGGTAATAAGTGGAAAAAAGGAATACCAAACTAAAAAACATTCTCAAGAAATTAAATAATTTACATAAGTTTATTATTCAGGAATATAAAGAACATACATGATGAGACAGACTCAAGGTATGTCACGACCCGTCCTCGGGACCCGTGTCGTGACTACCCCAAGCCCACCTTCCATAGGCCATGGGCTGGCGACTAGAACCAAAGGCGTAAATCCCGATATAAGGGAAGGCATTGCCTTTATGTAAGAAAACAAAACACCATAGAGTTTGCAAGTAGAAGTAAACACTAAGTAAACAGAGTACAATAGTAAGTGCTGGAAAGTAAATGGGCTAGTATACAAACCCAACTGAAAGTAAAGTACAACTGAAAAGAGAGTAAAACAGCAGAAAATTAAAGCAGAAACATTGAGCCTTCCACTGGAAATCCCACCTGAAGGGTGGGTACAGATAGTCTCCTCAGCTCCTCGGCTCTCGCCGTCCTCTCTCTGTACGTCTCGTCCAGTGATCCACATCCAGGCACCGTCTAGCTCCACGAGCTCCTACCTCGATCAACACTATCCTTCGTCTACATCCAACACAACATAGTGTAGGCATAGCCCGTGAAGGGGTGAGTATACGCTACTCAGTAGGGACCCCGAGACCCCCCGAAGGTCTCCCAGAATCTACGAAGGATAATCCAAAAAGGAATGATACAATCACGATGTAACAACCAACTCTACATAGGTATATTACAATACATAAACCTAAGTCATCAATTCCAGTTGGGCTCCAAAATCCGAGCCCAAGTTCGATCTAGTCCACATAGGAAAGCACAATCCAATCCACACATGATAACACAACCCAATCCACACAGGATAGCAAAAAAATTATATCGAAGATAGTGATTGAAAGTCAAGACTCAGCTCACACAGGTATACTTCTTCGTAAGATGATAGAGATGATCAGATGCACCCACTGATTCATCTAAGCTGTCAGAGACCCATAGGATACAAGACCAGCTAAGTTGTCAGACCCACAGAGGACACAATACTAGCTACTCTGCCGGACCCACGTAGGATACAAGTACAGTGTCAGATACTGCCGGACCCACATAGGATACAAGAACAGTAGTCAAGTACTTCCAGATCCACATATGATACAAGAACAATAGTCAACACCGTCGAACCCACAGAGTATTCCAGTATGGTCGTCGTCGCAGCCGAACTCACAGAGGATCCCAGTGCAGTCGTTATCGTCGTCGCAGTCGCAGCCAGCTCTAGGGTTCTCGCACACAGCAAGCTCGGTTCCGGGAGGGTCCGCTCCATGATCCAAGGGGTTCGATACATCAACTGAAATGTATTTCAGAGTTTATGTATCCCAAAGTTCCGTCTCGTCAATAGGAACTCAACACGACAGACGGCGAGTCAATCAGACGCCCGGTCTGAGAGTCATTGGCTTTTTCGTCCCAGGGGCCCGGTTGGTTTTTAAGTCAAAACCAACCCGACCATACTCCAACTGCGTCCAAACCCGAGCGGAGTAAGCCAAAAGTATTGTCTCGCCAATAGGAATCCAAAAAAGTCGACGGCACGCCAATCAGACATCTGGAGCTCAAGTTATAAGCATTTCCGCTCTGAGGGCCTGGTTGGTTTCGTGTTCGAACCAACCTGGCCATACCCAAAGTTCTCTGAAACCTTGTTTGTAGTATACCAAAACGACCGTCTCGATCCAAGGGTTTCTAAGCAACTAATGGTGTGTGGATCGGAGGTTCGTAGCCCAAATTATGAGCGTTTGAACGGATCTGTCTAAAAACAGGGGGTTCAGGCCCGGTCCGACCCGGCCCGATACCCTTGGGTCGACCCGACCCAGGTACGGGTCCGGCCTGGTTGGGAGTAGCCCGACCTAGTGGGGTGCGGCCCGACCCGGCTGGCGCGGCCCGGTCCGGCCGGTGCGGCCCGGCGCGGGGGTCCGGCCCAGCGTGGGCGGTCCGGCCCGGCCCGGTTCAGGTACCCGCATGCTGAGCGGACTCAGAATGGGGGGGAGGCCGCTTCCCCCTTCGAACTGAACGGTGGACCCGCGGGGGGTCCGTCCTTGCTGCACTAGCCGGGGGTTCAAACCCCCGGTTTTCCTGGATCCGGTCGGCCGTAACGACCAGCCGGTTGTGCCATGCAAGCCCTATTGGTCCTGCCTCCTATAGCACCGACGGCCGGGGGTTCCGGCCGCTACCCTCTACACCACCGCGGCCTTAGGCCGTGGACCTTGGCCAACCAGCGCGGGGCAACGACGTCGCGCCCCTCCTCCACGGCCCGCCCCAGCCGCAACACTCCATGAAGCTCTGGAGAGGCGTGACGGCGCCGCACCCCTCTGCCAGGGCCCGACTCTGGCCATGGCCTGACTCCGGTCGCGACCCCTTTCGGTCTCAATGGTGCGGCGCGACGACACCACACTTCTTTGCTGTGGTTCGCACCGGTCGCGGTTCCTTCGTTTCCGTGTGGTGCGATGACACTGCGTCCCCTCCGTTCCAATCCATAACGAAGTACAACAACAATGGGGAGGAGGGTCAGCCATGTTTTTGTGGTCCGACCACCTCCCATTAATTTGATAACAAGCAGCTATTTAACGATGAACACCGAAAATAAACACGAATGTAAAATCAAACCCCTACCTCGAAGAAGAATTCTGGGAAGCTTGCGTCGCGGAAGACGACGTCGCGGGGGAAGGCTCTGTATACGATGACAATGTTCATCTAAGGAAGAAACATAATTTCCCTTTATTTGATGCGGGAAGAAGAATGAAGGAAGGAGCGTCGAAGAAGGGAACGTTGTCACACACCGGCTGTGGAGATAATAAGAGACGGCTCGTCGATCTCTCCTTGCGGAGATGGCGTTCTTTGTCGAATCCCTGGCGTTCATTGCGTTCTTCAAACTTAGAGAATTCTCTATCAAAAACTCCACACAACGATAAAACAATAATAAAATAAGGCTTTTGCCTTATTTTATTACTCATGCCAACATTTTTCAAAATTCAAAACTTGAATTCACCTAATCACTTAAACATGTGTTGTCAAATTAATTAGGTGTTTAATTGGCATGCATTATCGTGGAAGAGTTACAATTTTAAGGGGGGTTGCCAAAATTTAAGAGGGGGTTCAGGGGAAATGAAGTGGTGTGGCTCGTGTGGGACCCACCTCAGTAATATCATTCCATGTGGAGTTAGGATGTAGTGGTTCCCACCCGAACTTCTACACATAGGTTATAATTACTTAGAATAGAAATAAAATAATAGTGAAAATTTTATTTCACTCTTTAGTTAACCTATTTATTTGACAACACCTCCCGAGAAAACGAAACTCCAGAAAAGGTCTTCCTAAGTAATTACTGGCACTACGGTTTCATCGATGCCCTTGGATTCTGATTCCGAGCAACGATTCAAAAGTTAGGAAAACCCGCTCATTTGTTCACTGAACGTACCTGAGCTAAACTTCAGAAATTTATTTCGGGCACATCGTGCCTTGGAATCAGGTTCCTTTAAAAACTGCGTACTCGTAAAATTCCAAATAAATTAAGAAAAAAATTTCCTTGAAATTTACGGGTTTTTACAAGTTAAGAGACACTTTAAAATAAAATGTAATTTAAAAGATATAATTTCAAAATAATTGTATTCCATGTCCTTGTTTATAAATTTATCTTATAAATATATTTATATATAAATAAAATAATTATAATATTATTTTATATATCTATTACTAAATTGTATTCAAAAAAGAATACTTTTTACTTTCTTTACAAAATATAAAAGGAATGTTCATGTTAGAACCCAGTTCTTATTTCTGAGGTATGAGTTTCTTCGTTTCTCCTTTCCTTAAGTGTTTTTGAGAAAATAAGGAAAATGGGGGAAAATCCTAAATTTTGGGACGACACGCTGTGTACTTTTCCACACGCCATGTACCTTTGGCCGTGTGGGATGAGTACACAGGGCGTGTAGCCATGCTGACGACTCAGGGTGTAAAAAACTGACTACACGCTGTGTAGTGGTCTTTGAAACACTGTGTAGTCAGTCGGCAGATGAAACAGTAAGGTGGTGAGAGCATCCGCTAGCTGGGCGACAGTACACGTCGTGTAGTCGAGAATACATGCCAGGTACTCATGTCGACGGATGAACAGTGCGGTGGTGCCATCAGTGGAACAGTTAAATGAAAAGAGTACATGTAATATAATTGGAAGTACATGCCGTGTAGTTTGTTTTTTTGGCTTAAAATGGGAATAGCCTCCACATTTGGCAGAGGAGGCGTTTGGGTTCGTTTTGGAGAAAGAGAGGCGGCCGAAGCTTTAGAGATCTACCGATCGTGAACCAGGAACCTAATTCCACCTCCGTCAATCTTACTGGAACTGCACGGGTAAGATCTTTATTCTCCTTAAGCCGTTCATAACAATTATTTCCCAAGGGAAAGTTATTTATGTTTGAATGGGTTTTCTTCAAACTCAAATCAATGTCATATTTTGGCGTTTCTGAAATAAACGTTCGCATATACCATTCATGGGTGTTTAAGGCTGGTGGCTTGGTGTTTAATTTCCAACTATTGTGTATTTGTGTGTATTTTTGTGATACGCACCCATGAATGGGGTGTCGTATGGGAGAGGCCTTGTTGAATTAAATACCTAGACTTGTATAGGTAATTTAAATGTGCTAATATTGTTTTTTGGGATCGTTGCTTGGATCCAGGACCACCCCGGGGGTGCGTTCCTCTGTTTAGCTATTTGGCCAGGATACTTGGGGGTATTCCTTTATAATAATTGTATATTTTCCATGAGAGGAATTTTAATTGTATTTCATATATATTTCTGGTTTGCATATTGGGCATGGCCCGATTACTTATTTAGCCTGAGGGTAGTGTTGTGATTAGCCTGTGGGCAACATACTACTTAGCATGTGGGCAACTTCTTCCGTGCCTGTGGGCAGTGGATTCTGTGCCTATGGGAGACACCTCGTACACCTGTGGGAAATAGTCGATATTCCTGTGGGGAGATTCCTTTGTTTGGATTCTCTTTACCTGAGGGTAAGGGATTACGCATCTGAGGACACTGACTATTTACATAGAAATTCCCTATGGTGGTTTCTTAATAATAAATAATGAAATGAATGTTAAATGTTAATATAACAGGTAAGGTTAGTTACTTTTGCGTACTACTTAGTTTATTGCATTTACTTTTTCACACTGTTGTTGCATGTTTACACACAGTTGAGCACGTGCCTTTGGTGGGTGCCTACTGAGATTATTTCTCACACCCTATTTGGGTCATGCTTTTCGGCCCAAATAGATTACATTTTTGCAGGTATGGATAAGGGAAAAGGTCCCCTTAGAGGTACTTTATTGCTGATGAGGAGTAGGGGAGCATGGGACCGAGCTTAGGCTCGTGATGCTACCAGCTATTTTGTTCTGCTTTGCCGTACTCTGTATTGTACTGTACTGTATTGTTGTGTAACATGTTCTGGATGTTTTCTTAGAACATGAGGCATGTTTCATCAGTATTATATATGATTATTGGTTATTTTTACTGGAGTTGTTTATCTTAGATGTGTATGGTTTATTTCTTCTTCTATTGTTGTATGCTTTTTACTTTATTCCGTTGCGCTACACTTTGACAAATGAGGGCATAGTTTCCCCACTATCAGACCTAGGCCCTCGCTGCTAGTCGGTAGCCTCTGGCGTTTGGGGAAATGCACTTTAGGTCACGTGGAAAACCGGTTTCGGGGCACCCATGGAGTGGTACCCAGAACTGGGATGTTGCAAAGTGGTATCAGAGGAGTTCTTTTCATTGACTTACTATTTGGAGCCTTATTCAGGGATAGGATGAGAATGGTAGTTGGTAATAATATGTGCTCAGGCGTAGCTAAACCGTGTATAGGGAAAAGCAAATTTACCCAGTGTTGAAATTTTTCTAATTTTTCAATTTGACAGTTCAATTGATTTTCACCAAAGGGTGACACACTTGTATTGTGATGATTATATTTTATTCACAGGTTTTATTTAGTTGCAACCCGATGAGATGAGGGTATTCCATCTCATGAATCATTTAGGCACATACTAGAAATCAGATGCCCTGCATTGTTCCATGCCATGTAGGTGCATTAGAAATTGCAGGCTGTTGTGATAGTCGTTATGCTAGAAAAGCATGCTATTGTGATAGCTGCTTTGAGAAATACTTGTTATGTGATAGGGTATTACTGTGTTAGCCTATTGAAAGGAAGGATGCCAAACATTGTTTGTTGGGGAGTATGGGACCTCAATAACCAGAATTTGGTGGATCATTAACATGATTAGTTGTGTATAACACATATAAGATGACAAACTTTGATTAACGGGGAGTATGGGCCCTCACAGATCAGAATTTTCCACTTAAGTGTTGTTTTTTAGTATTTTCTGGATTTCGGAGAAGTTTCTGAGGAATACTTTCTGGAAACCTAGTATACACGCCGTGTAGTACCTTAAACACGCAGTGTATGTCCTTCTATTCAGGAAGAAAAGAAAATTTTTTGAGTACACGCCGTGTACCCTATGTACAGGCCGTGTCGTCTCTTCCCTTTTCATAGACCGTGTGGGCAGGGAAATGATTGGGGTGAACACGCCATGTACCGGAAGTACATGCCGTGTAGTGTTGACCTGATGTCCGCTCGTGTAAATAACAACACAGACGAGGAAGACCTTACTATATACACGCCGTGTCCACTGTGGAACATACCGTGTAGTCTGACCTTGGATTCGTCCATGTAACTAACAACACGGGTCGGCGAAGCTCATCTAGTACACGTCGTGTACATGTGGGACACGCCGTATAGTCTTGACTAGTGATTGACCATGTGGACTTAGCCGTGTGGCTAGAAAATGGGGTAGTGTACACGCAGTGTGCGGGTGTAGCACACCGCGTAGTATCAAGCCGAGTAGTCGACCGTGTCACGAACGACACGGGTAGTTGGAAGATTACACCATACACGTCGTGTAGGTTATATACACGCCGTGTAGTTTTGTTTAACAGGAGTCGTGTGGCTTGGCCGTGTAGAAGGACCCGGGAAGGGGAAGAAAAGTGAGGTACATGCCATATAGTCAGTATACACGCCGTGTAGTATTTTTGTGCAATTTTGAATGCCTTCTTCCTCATGTTTCCCTTTTGGTTTCTTCATTTTTAGACAGTGATAATCTGGATCTAGGGTGTGCGTTTGACCTTGTAGTGTCATGCCGCTGAGACGTTCACGAGTTGTTCGCCAGGAGAGCGGCAACGAGTATACTCCGGATATGGTGGGCCATGGGCTACCAGTGGATCCTCCAGCAGAGCCAGATACAGAACCATCCATTATACCGGACACAGTCACAGATGAGCAGTTTTGTGAAGGCTTTATGCGGTTCATGTAGACCTTTCAGGGAGCACCGCCGGCTGCCACATCTATGGCAGAGCTGACATGTATCTTTCAACAGTAGCATCCGCCTACGTTTTTAGGGTATGGCGGACCACAGGATGCAGAGTCTTGGGTGGGGTCATTGCAGACTATTTTTGAGCACCTTGAGATGCCTCTAGGGCGGAGGGTCAAGCTCGAAACTTATATGATGTGTGATTCCGCCAAGAGATGGTGGGATGTTACCACCTAGACATAGCATCACAGAGACATGGCGTGGGAAGATTTTCAGATATCCTTCTATGACTTCTTTTTCCTAGAGACGCTGAGGGAAGATTGAGCTTGAGAGTTCATGAATCTGCGGTAGGGTGCTATGTCAATGATGGATTATTCATCTCGCTTCACTGAGCTTCAGCGTTTTGCAACCGTTCTGGTGGGCGATGAGACACTGAGATCCAGACGCTTTGAGGATGGTCTTCGATATGACATCTGAGCACTGGTGAATGTTTTCAGGTTGCCTTCAGTACATGCTATTGTGAACGAGGCGCTGATTACCGAGAGGAACATGCGGGAAGCTAGTGGTGTGGACTAGGGTATTTCAGCACCAATTTAGGGTACTATTTCTACTGGTAAGAGGAAGTGACAGATGGACTTCTCTCAGGGTGGAATTACCAGTCAGAAGAATGTTTTAGGTGTCCATGTCATGTGCTACCAGTGTGTTAAGGAGGGGCACAAGAGATCTCAGTGTCCACGAGACCCAGTGGAGTGCTGAGCTTGCGGCAGGATGGGTCATCTATAGCGCTTTTGCTGGGCATTTCCACCAGTGGCTAGTGAGAGAGGTTCTGTACAGACTCTGCGTGCGTGGGCAAGACCATCAGCTTATTACCAGTCGGGGAACTGGAATACGTCAGGGCGTTCAGCCAGAGATGGTGGACGTGGCCATGGTAGCCAGATACTAGGATCTCAGAGGCAGCAGGGCGGGACAGCTTAGGGTAGCCAGGCTGTGTCACAGGGTCGTGGAACTGGGCACTCATATGCTGTGCAACAGACCCAGTAGGAGTAGGATCCTGGACCCTCTACTATCATAGGTACTATTCTAGTAGGTTCTATATTATCTTTAGTGATTTTTGATACGTGTGCTATGCATAGTTTCATATCTGTGCCCGTTGTGGAGAGCCTTGGGCTCTTTGTTTCTACTTCTTCTGCTGTTATGATGTTATACACTAAGTTGGGAACTAGAACGGCTAGTGTGCATCAGTGCAAGGAGTGCCCCCGTGAGGTTGGTGGGTGTCACTTCCTTTGGGACCTCTATGTCTTAGAGATGACGATCTAAGATTTCATTCTTGGGATGGACCGGTTGGTTCCCTCTAGAGACTTTGTGGATTTCTATCGTCGTAGGGTGAGTTTCACATCACCAGAGGGCAGATAGTTTCTATACAAGGGCGAATGGGATGTTCAGGCGAGTCGAGCTGGACCAGAGTATCGTGGGTGAGGTGGAGTCACAACCCAGATGGTGGACATATATCTAGATGATCAGGGGTCTTGTCAGAAGGATTTCCCTCCCGTGGTTGATTGTTTCAGGGATGTCTTCCCAGACGACTTTTCAGGTCTTCCTCCGGAGCGTGAGGTGGATTTCTCTATTGAACTTGTGCCAGGAGAAGTACCGGTGTTCATTCCTCTTTATAGGATGGCTACACCAGAACTGCAAGAGCTCAAGATACAGTTAGAGGAGTAACAGTCAAAGGGTTTCATCAGACCTAGTACTTCTTATTGGGGTTCTCTTGTCCTTTTTGCGAAGAAGGCGGACGGTACCCTCAGACATTGTGTGGATTATCAGAAGTTGAACCAGTTGACGGTTAAGAACCGATATACCATGCCGAGTATTGATGATCTTTTTGACCAACTTCATGGAGCATGAATGTTGTCAAATATTGACTTGAGATTAGGATATCATCAGCTGCATGTTAGACCATCTGATACACCTCTCATAGCTTTCAGGAGTAGGTATTTTCTATACAAGTATACAGTTATTCCGTTCGGACTCATGAACGCACCAGCAGTTTTCTTGGCTCTGATGAACCGTGTATTCCATCATTATCTAGATTCTTTTGTGGTAGTATTTGTGGGCGATATCTTAGTGTACTCTCACACTCGACACGACCATGCCACCCATCTTGAGATCGTATTGGGTACACTGATAGAGCATTGACTATATTCTATGCTCTCAAAGTTCCACTTTTGGATGGACCAGATACACTTCCTAGGTCATATCATTTTAGAGGCAGGAGTTGCAGTAGACCTAGAGAAGGTGAGAGTAGTAGTTTCTTGGGAGCAGCCTAAGAACGTGTTTGAGATACGAAGTTTCTTAGGGATGGATGGTTACTACAAGATTTTTATACAGGACTTCTCCCACTTAGAAGTTCTATTAACGAGTTTGACTAAGAAGGGTGTGAAGTTCATTTGTTCAGAAGCTTGCGAGACAACCTTCCAGGAGCTGAAGGGAACGTCTACATCGGCACCTATCCTGATACTCCTAGAGCAGGGGAAGAGATATACTGTTTACTATGATGCACCAGGTATTGGTCTAGGAGCTGTATTGATGTAGGGCGACTGAGTAGTTGTGTACGTGTCTCGACAGTTGAGGCACATGAGAGGAATTACCCGACGCATGATCTTGAGTTGGCTACAGTTGTTCATGTGTTGCACTATTGGAGACATTATCTTTTGGGAGAACATTTTGTGGTGTTCACGGAACACAAAAGTATGAAGTACATATTTACCCATCTTGACATGAACCTGAGGCATCAAAGGTGGGTTCAATACCTTCAGTAGTTCGATTTTGAGATTTCCTATACACCCGGTAAGGGTAATGCAGTAGCTGATGCACTGAGAAGGAAGACTCAGATACAGACAGTGCAAGAGGCCAGTGGTGAGTGGTAGCTTATGGATTTGTTCAATGAGATGCATTTGGAGGTGCACCACAGTTAGGGGAAAACCTATCTTTCTTCTTTAGCTATGACCTATACCCTCCTGGATAGAGTGAGGATGAGACAATTATCTGATTCAGAAGGCCTAGTTCTACGGGAGTTGGTGGCAGGTGAGGACCTCCTGGGTGGACGATAGGCGATGATGAGGTACTGCATTTCCATTGACGAGTGTGGGTTCCATGAGACATACGCGAGGAGCTGATGCTAGAGTTTCATGCTTTAGCGTGGAAAGTTCATACCAGGGTTACCATAATGTATCGTGACTTGAGACTTTATTACTGGTGGCCGGGTATGAAAAGGGATGTTGCTGGTTTTGTTACGATATGTTCCACCTGTCAGTAGGCGAAGGCAGAGCATCCGAGGCCAGCCAGACTGTTACAACTGTTACCTATTTTAGAGTGGAAATGGGTTGATGTCGCGATGGACTTCGTGACGGGATTTCTAAGGTCACCTCGAGGTAATGATGTCATGTGGGTTGTTGTGGAAAGACTCACAAAGGTATATCATTTTTTTCCGATCAAGAAGACCTTCAGAGTTGACGAGCTCGAGAAGTTTTATATCCAAGAAGTCATAAATCTTCATAGGGTCCCTCGTTCTATCGTTTCAGATAGAGACGCTCGTTTTACGTCTCGTTTCTGGTAGAGTTTTCAGAGGGCACTAGGTACACATGTGCTTTTTAGCACAGCTTACCACCCTTAGACCGATGGTCAGTTAGAGCTTACAATACAGGTGCTTGAGGGAATACTGAGTGCATGCGTCCTAGACTTTGGGGGATATTGGGAGAAGCATATACCCCTAGTCGAGTTTGCCTATAATAATAGTTTACATGCAACTGTTGATATGGAACCTTACGAGGATTTATATGGTAGGCCACGCCGATCACCCTTGTGCTGGTTAGAGGCAGGTGAGGCAGCTTTACAAGGACCACATCTCATCATGAGACTTCTGAGCAGGTCCAGTTGATTCAGAAGCGGATGGCTACCACACAGTCTCATCAGAAATCTTATACTGATCACTACTGACGACCCTTGGAGTTTGTGGTCGGGGATCAGGTTTTCTTGCGTGTTTCACTGAGGTTGGGACACAGGTGGATCAGAAGATAGGGTAAACATTCACCTCGGTATGTAGAACCATTTGAGATTTTGGAGAGATTCGGGCTAGTTTCCTATCTGTTGAAGTTACCATAGAGGTTCCGAGCCATGCATGACTTTTTCCATGTATCTTAGTTTTGCCATTATCATTCAGACATGTCTCACGTTTTTCAGCCCGAGGAGGTTGAGCTTGAGGTAGATGCATACTTTAAGGAGAATCTGATTCATATCATCGATAGGAGCACGGAGGTTCTTTGAGGCCGGTCAAATCCTCTCATATGGGTGTTATGGCAGCATGGCCGAGTGTAGCACAAAACCTGGGCGCGGGAGACCGACATACATGCTCAGTGGCCGGAGTTGTTCACGACTATATATTCACCACCCTTGGTAGGGAAATTCGGGGACAGATTGCTTTAAGGGGGTAAGTTTGTAAGAACCCGATTCTTATTTCTGAGGTATGGGTTTCTTCTTTTCTCCTTTCCTTAAGGGTTTTTTAGAAAATAAGGAAAATGGGGAAAATCCAAAATTTTGGGACTACACGCTGTGTACTTTTCCACACGTCGTGTACCTTTGGCTGTATGGGATGAGTACACAGGGCGTGTAGCCATGCTGATGACTCAGGGTGTAAAAAATTGACTTCACGCCATGTAGTGGTCCTTTACACGCCGTGTAGTGAGTCGGTAGATGAAACATTAAGGCGATGGGAGCAGCCGCCAGCTGGGTGATAGTACACGCCGTGTAGTCGGGAATACATGCTGTGTACTCATGTCAACAGATGAACAGTGCGGCGGTGCGGCAAGTGGAACACTTAAATTAAAAGAGTACATTCCGTGTACTTGGAAGTACATGCCGTGTAGGTTTTTTGGATTAAACTAGCTGTAGCCTCCACATTTGGCAGTGGAGGTGTATGGGTTCGTTTTGGAGCAAGAGAGGCAGCCAAAGCTTTGTAGATCCACCGATCGCGAACCGAGAACCTGATTCTGCCTCTTTTGATCATGCTGGAACCACGCAGGTAAGAGATTACTTCTCCTTATGTCATTCTTACCAGTTCTTTCCTGAGGGAAAGTTATTTATGTTTGAATGTGTTTTCTTCTAACTTAGATCTACATCATCTTTGGGTGTTTCTAGAATCGACGTTCGTGTATATCGTTCGTGGGTGTTTAAGGTAGGTTGCTTGGTGTTTAATTTCCAATTGTTGTGTGTTTGTGTGTATTTTTGTGATATGCGCCCATGAATGGGGTGTCTTATGGATGAGGCCTAGTTGAATTAAATACCTAGACTTGTATAGGTAATTTAAATGTTCTAATATTGTTGTTTGGGATCACTGCTTTGATCCAGGACCACCCCGGGGGTGCATTCCTCTGTTTAGCTGTTTGGCCAGGATAACTGAAGGGATGCCTTTATAATAATTGTAAAATTTACTTGAGAGTAATTTCAATTGTATTGAATATATATTTCTTGTTTTCACTTTGGGCATGGTCCAGTTACTTGTTTAGACTGAGGTTAGTACTGTGATTAGCATGTGGGAAATGTACAACTTAGCCTATTGGAAACTTCTTCTGTGCCTGTGGGCAGTTGATTCTGTGCCTATGGGCGACACCTCGTACTCCTGTGGAAAATAGTCGATATGCCTGTGGGCAGATTCCTATGTTTGGATTCTCTTTACCCGAGGGTAAGGGATTACGTGTCTGAGGACACTGACTGTTTACATAGAAATTCACTATGGTGGTTTCTTAATAATAAATAATGAAATCATTGTTAAATGGAAATATAACTGGTAAAGTTAGTTACATTTGAGTACTTCTTAGTTTATTGCATTTACTTTTGCACACTTTTGTTGCATGTTGACACACAGTTGAGAACGAGCCTTTGGTGGGTGCCTACTGAGATTTTTTCTCACACCCTATTTGGGTCATGTTTTTCGGCCCAAACAAATTACGTTTATTCAGGTATGGATAAGGGAAATGGTCCCATTATAGGTACTTGATTGCTGCTGAGGAGTAGGGGATCATGAGACTAGGATTAGGCTCGCGATGCTACCGACTGTTTTGTTTTTCTTTTCTGTACTCTGTATTGTACTGTAATGTATTGTTGTGTAACATGTTATGACTATTTTCTTAGAACTTGAGGCATGTTTCATCATAATTATATATGACTTTTGGTTGTCTTTACTGCAGTTTTCTATCTTATATAGTTATGGTTTATTGCTTCTGCTGTTTTTGTATGCTTTTTACTTTATTCCACTGCACTACACTTTGACAAATGAGGGCATAGTTTCCCCACTATCAGAGCTGGGCCCTCGCTTCTAGTCGGCAGCCCCTGGAATTTGGGGAAATACGCTTGACGACATGTGGAAAACTGGGTTCGGGGCACACATGGAGTGGTACCCGGAACCGGGACGTTACAGTTCAATTTTTCATATATGAAAACAATGAATTTTCTCTCCACTATAAATGTTATTTAAAGCTTGGATTACGTTAAAATAGTTCATTTTTTATTCAATGAAATACTCTAGTTATTTTTTTGGGTATTTTTCTATTAAAAATATATGTTTTTTAAGAATAAAAGAGTAATTTGATATTTGAAATTATTTTTCACATGGGTTTAAAAGTTTTTACAAGGGTTTTATTCAAGGTCGGGTCCTTAGACATTATAATGTAAAGGTTGAACCCCATTATAACTCATTGGTGAGCTGAATATAGCTTATATTTTGGGTGTTAATAGATAGAACCAAGTTATCTCAATATAGATTATACAATGGGTGCACAAATATGGTCATCTAAGGCATTAGTAAATGATTATGTTCTCTTGATAATAATTTTATATTTCAGATATATAGTTATTAAAATTGTAAAGATTTTTTAAGGGTTTTAAGATGATAATTTCCCAAGGAACCTATATGACTTTTCAGTTTATTCTAATGAGTTATCATGAAAATATGTTGAAAAAAGGTAAGATAATGACATTTTTAATGAAAATGTGATTATCCTTTAAGATAGAATAGTATAAGTATATGGGATGTTTTTTCATGAGTTTTCATTTTTCAACTAACCTTAAAAATGTAAGTTATATATTTAAAATAAAAAAAATTATAATTCATTTTTGAAAGTGAAACCATTTTTAAAACATCATTTTGTTTTTATAAAAACATTTCAAATTCACATAAATAAGAAATTTGATAATTTCAGGTGAGAAAGTATGAATTTATAAGAAAAACCAACCATGGATACACCATTAAATAAGAAAATTAGTAACTAACCATGAAATATGCCACCATATATAAAACTATACATAATTGAAAAATTAGATGATTTGGATTTAGCCTATGTTAATACATACTCATACCAAAAATGAAAACACTATTTCAAGTATAATTTGAATCCAAACAATATTGAGTCATGTCACAGTCTATGGATATAAAACCTCTTTTCATGTTACATACTCTAATGTTACATTCATCCATTTCCAAAAGAACTCACGGATACAAATTTTATATTCTTTCTAAAATCCATTTGAAAAATTTTCTCATACATTTTAAATATTTTAACAATGGATCATTTTTGATTCTAAACTTGAAACCCCATTTTATCATAAGAACTGCCTTTAATTTTTTTCATTGAACACATATCATCTAAAAAATAATTTTTTATATGAAAATAACCTTTAAAGAAATAAATCCCTTGAAAAATAACATCTTTGATATAAAATCCATCAATTTCAAAAATCTTACCAAATTATCTCATAGAAACATCAAGAAATTCAGAAATTAGAACATTTTTAGAGAGACAATGACATCCAAAATGGAGGAAAAGACGTCCTATTTAAAAACATATATTAGAAATGAGGAGATATAGTTTCCTCAAGACTATATCCAAAAGAATAAATGTCAAATATCTATCAAACACCCTTTATCTAAAATCTAAATCCCAATCTGGTTCCAAAAATACAAGAGGAGAAGAGACTGAGAGAGTATCTAAGTACAAGGGAGAGAATCATTTCAAAGATGATGTATTCCTTAAAGAGATCCACAAATAATGAATGGATATCATCAATATTAAAATGGAATATTCCTTAAGAGTTATGTGAAAGGTTTAGTTTGAACCTAATAAGGATTAATCGGTGATTATGTATAATGGATCTATGAGAATGAGGGTAAATTTAAACTTTTTAAGGATTTAGATCACAATGAATGGTTAGGAAACATGGTTATAAAAATCATGTTCCAACCATTCATGGCCTTTCCCACTTTGAAAATCATGGAACATAGTTACATTTGAAAAGCCACATCATTTGGGTAGACTATGATACAAACATGTAACACCACCAAAAAACCACATAGACACCTATATTTCTCCTTTGGTGTACCACAATATTTAACTAAACATCCCCAAATCATAAAAAATCCCTTATAACATTATAAAGAAATATTGCATTTTTACCACATGGTTAGACAAACTGTACAACCAAACTGTGCACATGGAATGTTTTCTTTAAAAGCCCATGTATTTTTCCCCTTCTATCAGAAACCTCAATAAAGACCCTAAGGATAATCCAATATCAAATTAAATATTACTAGTAACCCAAAGGGAATTAAAATTCTCCACAACATTAAATATCATTATACCTAAAAAGTCCTCATGATTTTAAACTCACTAAAAGAGTTGACCAATACATTTATATCAATATGTCCCACTCCCATGTATTGTCTCCAACTCATCTAAACTACCATAGTACACATACTAGGGGAATATTTTACCATGTAGTACCATATCTTGGTCATCTATTATATTAATAGGTTGTTTAACCATAATGGTATCATCATCAAGATCAATATCTTTCCATTTGATCACATGGGAAGGGTCTGTTTATACCTCCTCGGTAGGGAAAAATGAAGCACATTGGGAAATGACATCATTTTAGGTGAAAATATGAACTTATAAGCCACCATTCCATGACCCCAAATGATGTTAGAGGGAACAAAATTCCTTCATGATTACATATACTATTTACTAGAAATATGGTGTCCCAAGAAAGGTGAAGCTCTGAGAAAAAAATAATACATATCCTCAAACTCTTATGGGAAATGAGGTCGCTCAACATAAGATTTTAGATGACTCAGTGTCATAACCAATATCTTCTAGATCAACTACACCCTTTCTATCATCTCTTAAAAAAGACTTGTTCTAACCATGGGATGTTCACTCTACTATACCATACATAAGGTAGATCTACACATCCTCCCATTCAACTATTTAATGGGATCCATCCTAATCAAATAATGAAAAATATTGTTATAGGAAAATTCAACCAAAGGTAGTTTATTTTTCCATAATCCACTAAAATCTAGAAATTATGTTAGTTATATATCCATAAGAACCTAAATAGATATATTAGTTTTCCTATATATCAGTGGTTGATATGTCATGATTAATTTTAATTATGAACCTATCACATCATGTAGATCATTACAAAACCTATATGTAATCCAATGGTCCTTTTATAAATCAATCAAAGAGGGAACACCATGAATATTCACAACCTCTTTGATGCATTGGTTCCTGAGTTGCTTCACTTTTTTTCCTTGATGGGGGGGGGGGGGATGAGCTTATTTTTTAGTTGATTAATGATAAAAAATAACATCCTTACCTCTAGGTGTTATTGGTAAATATATTAAAATATGTTGGAAATATCATCCCACTACCATATCAGAATGGGTAAAGGTTGGAAGAAACTCGTTGGACTCTAATAATCTTCCATTGTTTTCTAAAAATTAAGTAACCTTGACCCAAATCATGCAATGAACTACCACATCCCCATACACCATTTTCAATGTCTCAAAATATGATACATATTGTTAGTCCCATGGTGTACATACTGTTGACGCTCCTTCTCGTCACATTGTCTAAAAGAATGGAAAGGGTAATGAATTAGCACAAATTGATTCATCCTTTGAAGAAAATATCAAAAATCGACAAAGGAATGAACAAGGAGAAGATTGCCCATAAGTCGTGCAAGTTCCCTCCTAGTCACACAAGTCCACTTGCTTGACCCATGATGGTCGTGCAAGTGACTTGTGTGACCTATGTGATAATCGCCTAGGGTCTTCTCCTACCTATAAATAGACCTAGTGGGCCCTCCATTCGTGGAGGATTTTTTTCCAGAAACTTAGATTTGAGCTCTCGGCGCCCTAGTCTCTTCTCGAAGCTTCCCAAACACTTCTAAGGTAATTTCTTACCTATAACGGAAGATCTAAAGAGGGGGAGGAAGGCCTAAGTGTTGAAACTCATCAACACTTGCGCACCTGAGTGTCCAGTCCTTAAGGGAAAAGGCCACGCATGTGCGCCGCCTTACTCCTTCAATAGAACTTGCGCGCCCCTTTTTTGGAAGAACCTCAAGAGGATTCTAAAGGCTTTAATCAAGAGTCTCTCAAGTATTACCCTGCTGGTTAACCGTCGTGCAAGTACCCCATATGTCACGCAAGAATACCTGAGCGACCAAGACTTGTGCGCCCACGCAGTACCTGCACGCCTGCCAGGACTTGCGCGCCCCTTCCTTTTTGGGTGCCCTTCTTGTCCATTTCACCCCTCTTAAACCATTCCACCTTTCCTATTCAAGATTTAGTCTTCAAGGCTCTCTTTAAATCCATTTATGGCATGATTTCTTGATTTTAATTCCTTATCTGAAAGGAATTCTGTGGAAAATCTCTCAAAACCTAGTGATTTACAAATATTTATGTCACTAAAGATTGAGATTTCATTCATTCAACCTCATACTTTACGATGAGAGATCCCCTAACATGGGCCTCCTTTTCAGGAGTAAGCCCCAATCATAATTCTCTTAACCTAGGCCTCCTTTTCAGGAGTAAGCCCTAGTCATAATTCTCTTAACATGGGCCTCATTTTCAGGAGTAATCCACAGTCATAATTCTCAAATCTGGGCATCCTCCTTAAGAGTAATCCCCAAGTCCTCATTAACCTGGGCCTCCTTTTTAGGAATAATCCCCAGCCCCCTAATTTGGGCATCCTCTTCAGGAGTAAGCCCAAAATCACTTAATTTTTCAAGTCTCTTAACCTGGGCCTCCTTTTCAGGAGTAAGACCTGGTCTTAATTCCTCTTAACCAGTCCTAATTTACCTTAAATCTGGGATTCCTTCTCAGGAGTAAAAAAAAACCAATCATAAGTCCTCTCCTAATTTGGGCCTCCTTTTTAGAAGTAAGTCCCAAGTTAGAGTATTAAAATCTCCATGAAGAACATATACCTTTATGGACCCTATTCCTGAATTTCTTCCCTGAAGTAAATCCAAATATTCATTTATCTGGGTAGTCATACATACATTAGTCCCAACTTATTTCTTATGATTGCATCTTTCATGGAACAATTGTCTGATTCTTACCAATACCTCTTGTTTATCACACCGAGCATGACTCACATGAGCTTAGAGTGTAAAAGTAATTATGACATCCTTTATTTGAGCCATCAATCATAAACATCATACTCCCTTACTCGAACTACGTGGGTTCTGATTCATTTTCTAAACAAAGGATACATAGGTAGCCCATCTGCAGGTTCGATCCCAACTCTGAAATAATCCATGTCCTTTTGAATGACAATAAACTTCAAGTGCCCCACTGAGTGGTTTAAAAACCAGCATGGTCATCATAATGACCAAGAGACTTCTATATAAATGTGTCGAAGGGTACTATTGGCCAAGAATCTCCAATAAATACAGATGATTCTCTATCGATGAAGAACCTCGAATACATATAAATGATTATCTAAATTTCCTACATATCGATCATTGATTGTCAAATATAAAGGAAATATCATTTTATACTTGGTAATGTAATAAGGATTCATGAACATAACTTAAATCTATAAAGAGAGTCCCGGAGTAGACAATAATTCCCCTAAAAAAGGTGTGATGAGTCTGACCTCCCATCCTCTCGACCAATGCAAATTCCTAAGCCTCATCAGTCCACAAACTAATGAGCACCTACCTTTGGAAAGTAGGTCCGAATGGATGTAGAATCATTGGATGTTTCCGGTTCTACAAACAAACCTGTTAGAAACCAATCAGAACGTTTGAAACTCCCATCAATGGAGATCATCCCCAGAATCTGAGGGAAACAAAAATGGTGAACCCGACGTGAATCCTTAACAAAGTTAAAATAATGTTTTACCTATTTTGTTAGGCCCCTATTTAAAACTCAATGAGAGGGCCAACAAAAACAATCATTTACATACATGATCATCCAAAATATTTAGTGGATGAATTTATCTTGATAACGTCTATTATATCAAACATGCACTCTTTTCCAAGATCTTTTGAATTTCTAGAATGGCTGCTCTCAAGTTCACATCTGTGAATACTGCTGCTGCAAATGCCACTGCTGCTACTCCTACTGGATCATCGTCCACTCTAAGGACGATATCACCTACTCAGCATCTTCAACGCTGGGTATAAAATGCACTGGTTAAGGAGTACCATCAACACGGTACTATCCCAACTCTAGAGGCTTCCCAAGAAGCCCTCCATGTAAATAACTCACATCGGTCATCCGGACAATGACGACCAGTGATCAAGAAGCAGGCGGTGCTGACTACCGTCTCCAACCATTTCGGGTCGTTATCCCCGGAACACAATCACCATTCGCTCCTTTATTCTGGGGATATGAATGAGCAGGTCCCTCAGAACCTTAATTCAAATAGATAGGAGTCCTTCCTGAGGGATCCCACAAACAATCACCGCCAGACTCGTGCGACAGTGCACCCTCAACATGATGAGGGTACCAACTCCAGGTGTTCGGATCAGGTTCCTCGAACCCGAGCAAGCAACACGAACCACCAGAGGCGGAATCCGGTCAACAGTGAGCAGGTTCTCATCTCTGCCATCTACGGTGAAATACACCAACAAAACTTGGTGGCAAGAAATGAGCCGGCACACACACCTGCCCGTTTTAATTTCGTTGTCCAGCAGACTCGTCTGGTAGCATCACGCCAATCCTGCCAGGCAATTCCGGCGGAGTACTGTAGGCAGGAACATACACATATTTATACATAATCAGCTAGTCAGCAAGCTCGTCTGACTACATATGATGGATCTCTTCAACCACGTTTGGTGAAGTGCAATCAGTAGGAACATACACCTACTGGTATTAATCAAGCCTACCAGAAATATCGCTTGGTAGCATTCGGAGAAGTTAGTCGGAAAGCCCCGACAACAAATAGGAGGTAGACTAAACTCTCTACCCCCACACTTGAGTACTGTCAGGATTCACTAATAGGAAAAGGAGGACAGGAGAATGCACATACACCTGCTCCAATCCTGGAGTGGACGTATATTCCCATTCTGGTAGCTGAAGTCACCAAGAATATTCTATCAATGGTGAAAGAGCAGAAGAAAATCCCTGATCATATTCTGGAGGCCTGCCAGGATATTATAACAACTTCAGCGACATCTCAGGGAAAGACACATAAATATATCCCTACCAATGGAGTGACACATCAACAATTCACTACGGAACAGACACACACATCTATTCCAGTCCAATAGGGTTGTGGGGCATACTTCCCCATATCATACGGACAACCAAGTCAGGCACATACACCTGATTTGAGTGGAGATTGTCAGCCTAATCTGGCCATCTTTCCTGATCAAGAATATACACCTGCTTAGAGAAACCACTTTCATCAAAAAGATGATTCCAAGGCAAGTAAGAAGGCGTCTAAGAAAAATACCCACCCATCACAGTCAGGAGATCAAGATCCAATCAGTAACAAGGCCTTTCTCTATGCTGGAGTTCTTGAAGCCCTCACACAGTTATCTATTGAAATTCAAGATTCTACCCCCTCATTTCCCAATAGTGGGAACATTAATTCCGAAGGTCTTCAACAAACACTTCCTTATGAAGGCTTGCATCATGACAATTCGCTCGATCTTGAAGTTTTATCTTCAGATGAGAGCCACAAGAACCCCCTATATGGTCAGAAGACCAAGGAGAAAGAGATCTCATCTTTTTCTGTAACCCATTATGGTGGTCCTCCCCATGATGATGAATTTCGCTGCAAAAGTCATCTCCGCAGTAGTGATGCACATTTCCTGGAAAATGCTCCAGTGGACAATGTAGTGCCGAGAAATCCCTCTTATCTTGAGGCACTTGCAAATGCGAAACCAGTCATGTCTGATGCTTCATCGCTAGCAGGTGAAACACTTTCTCAATCAGAAGATAGCCCAGGGTGTAGGTCATTCTCCGAACCACCCCTAAGTCATGCATCTTCTAGTTTGATCAATGATTTCTCTACCAATCCTATTGAATCCAATGAAGCAACAAGGAAACACTAACTCTGGTCAAATCAGGTAGAATAATGTTCATCAAATGACAAATAGGAAATGCTAAACATGAGAAAACAACTGGCGAAAGGTGAAGTGTCAGTCATGTTTTGGCCTTTGGCTGACTTCAGTATAATATTCCCGAAATGTTGACAGAAGATGAAATTCATGATATTCGTCTCAACATATGGAAAACTCTTTGTCAGTTAAAAAATAAAGTATTATCTTATGATTAATATGAAAATAATCTTAAGATAATAGAAGGGTTACAACTTCAGATTGATTTGGCATCTCTATCAGTCTCTCGATATCCGAAGGCTGAAAATCAGCGGAAAACCCTTCAACGTTCATGCCTTGGCGCACTAAGAAGATTGCGTCAGTTATTTGCCAATGCCCCATCTGGTATTCATGTCAGAGGATGGGGTGTTCATGGATCACTGCATTTCATGGTGCTCTCTAGTCAGCAAAGCCCGCCGAAAATGGTCTCATGCAATGTTATTTCCCATGGCCGGCCACAGTCAATGGGATTTGTTTGTAATCAAAAGCTTGACCAAGAACAGGCTTCAACTAGTTCCTCTAAAAATCAAGAATACAGAGAACAAGTTGTTGAATTACTATTGCATCAAGCAAACAAGAATATTAAACAGGCCTCTCATTTGTAGCAAGCACGTCCCTAAGTGACAGAAGTGTCAGAAATCATCCAACAGTCTTTTGAACCGGGTGATAAAAGCGGATACGGGTTAATGCATCCAGCTAATTTCCAGACTAAGGTTCACAAGATCAGGAAGACTTTCAAGAATGTCTCAGACATAGCATGTCAGGAACCACCCTAGATCGCCAGACTGGGGACTCTTTTAAACCAACCCTCAGAATCAACAAACAGGATTCGAGGAGTTGAGTGAGGATAGCAGGAACAGCGCCAGTCCACTGGACTGGGGACTTTTTCCAATAATCAATCTCCTCCTCAGAGAAAGTCGGTCTTTTCTCGATTGGGAAAGAAACCTGAAGAGGAACGAAGAGCCAAATTATCAAGAGATTCTCTCCAAATTATGGTTCGTCAAGAAGTTCCTGAGGGATTGAATCAACAAAAGGCAATGTCTCATCAAAGTCATGGAAGAAGACAATATCACAAAAATGCTGATAGAAGGGATGCGATGAGTTATGCATCAATCAATGTCATCAATGCCGTTGTTGCTGATCCACCAAATGAGGCTAACTCAGGGGACATAGATGAAGAGGTTCTTGCTCAAGAAGATGTGTGTAACGACACAAATGAAGAAGGTGTGCATACACGATGTCAAAGGATTACTTAGAACCTAGGTAATCCTTCGAGTAACCCACTTCCCCCTCTCTGAAAAGGATCTAACAAAGGGAAGGGAAAGAACCAGGTTACATATCCTTCCTCTGGAGAAGGTCAATCGCTCTCACTAGAGCAAAGGTTTGCACAACATGAGGAAGAAATGAAGGAATTAAGAAGGTTGAATGAAGAACTACTTCAGATTAGTCTTCTTCTTAAGCATGTTGGAGTCAGTCAGCCAAAGGAATTTGTTGCAGCTACTGAGATGGATCAATAATATCCTCCTCTATCAGTACACCCTCACAGGTCTAATATTACGGGTCATGTGCAACAACAGTTGGCAGTGCTACCATCAGTTATAGCTCCAATCTCTACATCTGTCCAAGCTCCAGTCATTGCACCTACCCAAGTCCAAGTTCAACTGGATGTTTCTCAAAAGTTAATAACTACTATTAAGTCATTAACAGCTCGGTTAGAAACTATGGAAGAGAAATGTGCACAAGTTCAACCAGAAAAGAAAGTTTACCCTGAATGGGTAGATTCAATTTCTCCTCCATCCAGTTTTGGGAACCCTGTATTCCCTATTTTCAATGGATCAGGCGATCCTGAGTAGCATTTTACACATTACGTGTCTTGTTGCGATCCTTTGATGGGAACTCCGGAGCAGCAAGAAGCTGTGAAACTCAGATGCTTCGTGCGAACCTTACAAGGACCAACTTTTGTTTGGTATACAAGCTTGCAATCCCGGCCAATAACCAGATTGGATGATCTTCACCAAAAATTCCTCCTTCAGTTCAGCTCAACTTTGCCAAAGACAATAATTTTCGATCATAAAAACTGTAAGCAAAGGGAGAATGAAAGGGTCTCTGATTTCATTGCTTGATGGAAGGGATTAACATATTACTTGAGTTTAGAACTCCCTCAAGAATAATTGTTGCCAATATGTGTGGAAAATCTGCATGACGAATTACGCACGCCATTAATCCCCGTGAAATACACAGGAGGGTTTTGAGACTTACTTCAATCGCTCAGCAGATCGAAGATTCCCTTATACAGGCTATGCCTAAATCTCGTGTAATTCCATCAGCTCCAGGAAGGAGAATGGGTAAAGAAGAAACTGCTACAGTTATGCTTAAACAAGCACCTGTACCTATTTCTACCTCAAAACCTTCATCTTCTCGAAGGGATCCACCTTCTGAGCGCCAACAACAAAGGCCTTTTCGTCCAGACGATCAAAAATATCAAAAATGAAAACAATTTGAGGATCTAAAGAGAAAAACATACTCTTTCCGAAATGAAAAAGTTCCTGGTTATTTCATTTCGGCTCTGGAAAACAATTTGGTTCAATTTCCAATACCCAAGAGGCCAAATAAGAAAGGAGATGAATACCATCCTAATTATTTCCCTTTTCATCAAATGTTGGGGCATCCCATCCAGGAGTGTTTCATCTTCAAAGACCTCCTGCAAAAGATGGTTGACTCGGGACAAGTCATATTGAAAGGATCTTCAGCCCAGGTAGCATGTGTCACTCCTACAATTTCATAGGAGGAAGGTGAATGGCAAGAAGTCAAAAGAAAAAATGCACAGAAGTATGATGATTGGATGGTCAGAAAGACAATCAATCGAACTCATGCTATTTTGTGAACACAATTAAAGAAACCAATTGTGTCTTATTCTATGAATATTGCGGCAAAACCCTCTTCGTTAGAGGAAAAGTCCTCAAAGAAACGGCATGATTCAACGAAAGAAAAAGAATTAGAAGAAGATGAGTATGTGTCAAAGCCTAAGTTATCTTTGACTTTGGTGGACTTCATGCCATCTACTTCAAATCCACGGGCACCGCCCCACCAATCGGCACAGCCTAAACAGGCTAATTAGGCAGAGTCTTAATCAGACAAAGAGTTAATCTTTGGTTCTGTTAATATGATTCAATTAACAGATCCATATGCCAGTCAAAGTTTCGATTTCAATGTGCCTGAATTCCCTGTATGAAACAGAGGAATCAGAGGAAGTTCCAAGGGATCAGGATACAGGGGAAGATGTGGATCTTTCAGAAGCCACTATTCTAATTCTACCCTGGCTAGAACTGTGTACGCAGCAGAAACTCATGGTGGATCCCTTCAGTGAGCTCAGTAAGAACAAGAAAGTTCTTCTACCAATAGAAACTTCATCCTAGCTACATGACGCTAAACTGTACAAAAGTCCCTTAAATCCTACATGACATTAAACTGTACTTCGTCCTAGCTACATGACGCTAAACTGTACAAAAGTCCTTTAATACTTCCTACATGACATTAAACTGTACTTCGTCCTAGCTACATGACGCTAAACTATAAAAAAGTCATTTAATACGTCCTACATGACATTAAACTGTACTTCTTCCTAGATACATGATGCTAAATTGTACAAAAGTCCATTAATACGTCCTACATGACATTAAGAAATATCTCTTGAGTCCATTGGTATTAATTCCACCTATTGATGGAAGACCACTTATCCCATATGTGACAGCCTTAGAGTGATCATTGACTGCCTTCCTTGCCTGAAAGAATGATGCTAGGAATGAAAACAGCCTTTACTATCTCAGTCGGACTATGCATGAAGCAGAATCCCGATATTCAAGTATTGAAAAGTGTTTCCTAGTATTAATCTTTGTAGTTCAGAAGTTGAGACACTACCTGCAACATCACAAGGTCCAATTGGTATCTCGCAATAACCCGCTCAAAGTCATCCGTAGTCGTCCAATGCTTACAGGATGTCTGGAAAGGTGGGAAGTTATTTTGTAACAATTTGATATTCAGTATGTGTCTCAAAAGGCAATAAAGGGCCAAGATCAAGCTGATTTCCTTGCTGAACATCCTTCAGCAGAAGATACATCTTCAGATATACTTCCTGATGAGGAAGTCTTCTCTATTCAAGATAGTCTTCAAACATGGGAAATGAACTTTGATGGCGCTTCCAGAAGTCCAACAGGGATGAAAATGGAAGATCCTGAATTCAATAAAGTTGGGTTAGGAATTGTGCTCATTTCTCCAAAAAAGGCAGTGATACCCTATTCCTTCTCATTGTTGGGAGGCGGGACAACTAATGAAGCTGAATACCAAGATCTAACCACAGGATTGGAGTTAGCGCTACAAGCATAAGTGAATCACTTAAAGGTGAAAGGTGACTCAGACCTGGTAATGAAACAAGTCAATGGGGATTATTCCATCAAAAAAGAAGAGTTAATCCCTTTGTATGATTACATCAGAGATTTAATGGTGGATTTTCATTCGGAACTAAAATTTTCTCATATCCTGTGATCACAAAATGCTCAAGCTGATGCATTAGATAATATCACCACAACTCTGGCAGTTCCATATCGGGAAGATACAATCATCAGTATTTACCATCATCGTACAATTTCACCTTATGTTCAAATCAGAATAGAGGAAATTAATCAAATTAGTCCCATTCCTGAACCATATGGTCATACCACAGGATGGATGACACCTATTAGGGAATACCTTCAAAATGGAACACTTCCACCTGATAGAGCTGTGAAAGAACAAATCTGGCGACGTGTGGTTAATTTTACACTTTATGATAGCCTAGATCACCTAGAGAAAATTCTCTACAAAAGAATTTTTTATGGAATTCTCTTCAGATGCATTGATGGTGAAGAGATAATGGCTATCATGAAAAAAGTGCATGCAGGAGTCTGTGGTGCCCATCAGTCTGGACATAGACTATCTGATCAAATTCGAAGGCTTTGATACTTTTGGCCTTCAATGATACAAGATTATGTTGATTTCAAAATAAAGTTTCATTATTTCCAAGTACATGCCAACATCATTCATCAACCCCCAGAGTTGCTTCATATAACTAAATACTCATGGCCATTTTCCACATGGGGAATGGATGTAGTATGACCTTATCCTTCAGCTACATCCATGAAGTTTAAGTACATTCTTACTGCTACTGACTTCTTTTCCAAATGGGCAGAGGAAATACCTCTCAAAGAATTTAGTTCTAAAAGCATTGTTAGCTTCGTAAAGTCTAACATAATTACCAGATTTTGTGTCCCTCATACCATATTGACGGACAATGGAACCAACTTCTTCTCATCCGAGGTAAGGAAGTTGTATCAACAATACAACATCAAATCCAACCATTTCTCTCAGTATCATGAAGTGGAAAATGGCCAAATAGAATAGTTTAATAAGACACTTTCAAACATACTTCAAACGATAGTGGATAAAGATAAGAAATCATGGCCTGATAAAATCTTTCATGCTTTATGGGCTTATCGGACCACCACCCTCACTACAACGCAGTCAACTCCATACTCATTGGTATATAAAATAGAAGCAGTCGTGCCCATTGAGTTTCAGTTACCTGTGCTCAGAGTAGCCATTTGTGATCAATCATCTACAGATGAACAATCTCAAAAGCGATTGGATGAATTGGAATGATTAGATGAGAAAATATTTTGCACCTTTCACCACTTGAAAGTCTATCAAAATTGAATAGCACGAGATTTCAACAAAAAAGTTTGTCTTCATTCATTAATTCAGGGAGAATTGGTATTGGTTCATAGAACTCCAATGATACCAGGAAAGAAATCTCCCAAGCTTGAGCCAAAGTGGGAAGGACCTTATTCAATACATAAGGTCTACTCCAATAGAGCTTATTCTTTAATCTCAATGGATGGAGAACTCATCATGACTCCAACCAATGCCAAATTTCTAAAGAAGAATTTTGTGTAATAAAAATACCATAACGGTCCATGCATATGACCTTAAACTATTCGCATCATCATCCAACATGTTGTTAAACTGTGTTGTCCTTGCTGCAAGACTTTAAACTACATAGTCCCTTACGTGCAGCAAGATGTTAAACTGCATAATCGCGGTCCATGCATATGACCTTAAAATATTCGCATCATCGTCCAACATGACGTTAAACCGTTCCATCATCCAACATGAAGTTAAACTGTAAAAAAGTTCCTAATACATCCAGCATGACGTTAAACTATGCCCTCTATTGTCCTTACTGTATGATAGTAAACTGCACATTCCCCCTTTCATCCAACATGACGTTAAACTGTATTGTTCCCATCGTCTTATCTATAGGACAATAAACTGTACAACACCCTTATTGTCCAACTTGAAATTAAAATGTGTCCCTATATTTTCCCTACATGATGTTAAACGTTTATTCTCATTCGTCCTACATGACGTAAAATTGAAAAATTCCCTTAAATACGTCCTACATGACATTAAACTGTATTCTGTCCCTACTACATGACACTAAACTGTGCAGTACCAATAGTCCTCACTGCAAGACTTTAAACTGCATAGTCCCTTCATATGTCCCACATGACATTAAACTATGCATCGTTAAGGTTGTTTCTACCAATTATTTCTCACACCGAGTATGACACATGTGGGCTTAGTGTAAACTTCAACCATAACACCCTCTCTGGGCCGCTAACCATGTGTAAGTCCCAAAACCATTTTTTAGGTCGTTGTCTTCAAGAACATCTTGATTACCTATTCATTCTTTAATTTAACTATATGGACTTTGATCCTTGTCTTCTAGGATGGGTACATAGGTAACCTTCTGAGGTTCAATACCAAAACCAATCTCTTCACATCAGTTCACCTCCATCTCATATGTTGATGATCTATGTAGCAGTCCTAGAACCAATATTTTTTACATTGGTTCACCATCGTCCTTGCTATATGATGTTAAATTGTACAACACTTTTGTCCTGTATGACAATAAAATACAACATTATTTGACACCCTCACCTAAGAGGAAATCATTATTTACATTGATCTTTAATCATGTTATATTCCAAAGACTACATGCATACATGGATATGCCCAAACCATTTATCTTGGGTCAATCCATCATTGCACTAAATTCCCCTTTCACCCTTCACTTGTACGAACCAAATCTGTACAAAGGGTATTTCAAGAACTACGTGCGGCTTGATTCCCATCCTTATGGGATACGTAGGAACATTTGAGCTTCCCACGAATCTAGCCCCAAGTCTTTGGGCCTAACAACAAATTTCACTTTCAGTCCCATGGCTGAAAAGTTCCCTTGTGAAAACATGAATGTGGTATGAAAACCCTAGTCTTCATTCACATCAGGTTTATAAAACACAACATGTGTGTTCCTTATAATGGTCCGAGCTATATGACCCTAAAATAATATCTCCTACACTCTCGTCCTACATGACGTTCAACAATATTTCAAGAACTACGTACGGCTTGATTCCCATCCTTATGGGATACATAGTGAAGTCCAACACCTTAATCCAGGACCCAAATACAACATGTTTATGGTTATCATTAGTCTATGTATCTCCTTCATGCATTGGACGATACTCATTTTCATTTTTCATAATCCTAACCTTAAATACTTCCAGATCATCATAATCCTTTTCTTGACTTCTGGTCACAAAATGTCTGATGTCCGAGAGTTCTTTTACCTGGCTATGCAACACATGCCCTTAGGTTGCCTTGCATAAACAGTCTACATAACAGACTTGTTAGCCAAAAGTTACCATTATTTGACTATGCATCCAATTCCCTTAGGTGGCCCTACATAATTCAACCACCTAACGGTTTTGCCAAATAGTGGTAATTTCATTCTTGGGATGAAAACCAATTTTTTCGTTATTTGTCTTATCAATAATATGTAAGGATCCACAAAAAATGGCCATCCTTAACATATTTTTCCCATACCCTTTTCATGATCTGAAAGTATTTAAGTCTATGGTTTATATTTTCCTTCCCTAATGTTTGGGTCAGACCTTCGTAGGAGTAACATTCATCCAATTCATAGACAATCTTGATTGGAAATATCTTCTCCATATTCAAGTACCTCTCTCTATACAGTAGACTCCGTGCTTTGGAAAATTTGAATCTCCATAAAATTCCACTGGATATTAAGTAGTAGAAAAGTAAATTTCTGAGAGTTCTTTTGCCTAACTATGCAGCACGTGCCCTTAGGCGGCCTTTCATAAACAGTCTACATAATAGACTTGTCAGCCAAAAGATACTATTATTTGACTATGCAGCCAATGACCTTAGGCGACCTTGCATAATTCAACCCCCTAACGAGTTTGTTAAATAGTGATAACTTTATTCTTGGGAAATACTTCCTCTATTACCTCTTAGTCCCTTTTTCACATCATTTGTCAGATTCAAAATTTCTTAAGTCATATTTTACGTTTTCCCCCATACTTGAATATGGTCATATGTTTTCAGATAAATTATCAATGAATTGAGTCAATTTTAATCCATTCAGTCAAAGATATTTCAACCTTAAACATTAACCATTTTATGTCTGACGTGCATGACTTTAAACTTCCCACAAACGGAAAGGGAAGTCTAAACAAAAGTCAGGTCTCATCTCACTAAACATATACTTTGTATGATTTAGGTAATATTGAGCAATTAAAAAGATTCAAAGTTTGTAGGGATATTTTTATAATCCTAGTAAAAATAAAACTGTGCTTACTAGGCCCACTGTCTTAGGTAAAAATTTAAAGCAGGTAGAAAAAGATGGAATGCACAAATGATTAAAGATGAACATGTTTTTCATTTGATGTACAAGAGTTAGAAGGACATCCACAAATTGGAGTCTCTTCCCTTTTTCAAGAATTATAAAAGGATTTCAACATAACTCTTCATTTGATTTATGGCATCCTGAGCTTCATCAGTATCCACTAGGAATTCATACATTCAACTGGATACAATAAGATGTCCAATGATACCAACTCTTCTTGGAACAATTGTAAAAGAATGTTCTTGAGTGCGGTTTGAGAAAACTTTTTTCTAATCAAACATTGCCTCTATTTTTGTCCAAGAGACTTGGAATATGGATACATGGATTTGAGAATGAAGCATTGGAAGTAAAGAGCCTTTTGGAGAGATTACTCTTTTCAGATATTGTTCCTAATGACAATATAGTCTTTTCTCTATCAACCGGCAGCGTAAAACATATCAGCCCATGGTTTTCCATTTTCATATCTGCAAGGGAATGGCATGGAGGAAAAATTTGAAAGTTCACACCATTATTTCTACTCTTAATGCACAGCATAACTGAAATAAAGGAATAGCATTGCGGTTGCATCTCAGGAAGATAATTCTTTGCATCTGGAACTTTGACTCCTTGCAGATGACCATGACCATACAGAGGAAATTAGATTCTGTGTGGAAAGTTAAGATGATACTTCTTCAAGTAGTTAGCCAAATCTGGGAGAGTGTTGTCGCAGATATCATAGTAATCATGTCCAACAACATTCATCATGCCACCAATCCTCTTGCTTTCCAGTTCATCAGCCATTCAAATTCTTATATGATCCATTGAATATGCACAAAGTTCGAATAATTAATTCTTAATTGAGTTGATTTTTCATAAAATTTGTGATGAAATTCGAAAAAATGGATAAGGAATTAAGGCGTGCAAGTCCTTTTTTGGGGTGAAAGTGTAACGATGTCGCTCAAGTATTTGGCGCGCACGTATCACCGCGAAATTACAAATACCTATGCAGAAGCGCGACACAAAGAATCAGCGGGAAAATAAGAACACTTGCATGACAAAGGAAAATTGCATAGAAAGAGCGAGAATCTTTGAATCTGGTTGCATTGCGTGAGAAATGGCCACATATTTATAAGCTAGGCCGCCCCCCTACACGCCGAAGCCTGCACAGCTTGCACCTGCGTGACACTATCTGTGCGTTCCACACTTGCGCGCCATAGTTCCTTAGTTTTCTCCTTTTCCCTCACACTCACATCCTCCTTCTTTCAAATCCAACTCTGAGGGGGACTTTTGTTGACGCTACCTTTTGTTACAGAGTCTAACGACTGAAAAATGGAAATACCTTAGTCCAAATTGATTCATCCTTTAAAGAAACATCAAATATTGAAAATGGCTTGAAGAGGGATTTGGTTACACTTGGGTCATGCATGTTTCAGCATGGTCTTGCAAGTATACTTGAGTGCCGCATATTGTTCGTGAAGGTGACTTGTGAGCCCTAAGTTATTTTCGCCCAAAGGTCTTCTAAAGCCTATAAATACCCCTTGTGGGCCCCCCATTTCAAGGACGAAAAAATACAGAAACTCAAATTTTAGCTCTCAGCACCCTAGTCTCTTCTCAAATCCTTCCGAACACTTCTAAGGTAATTTCATACCTAGAACGGAATATCTAAAGAGGGGGAACAAGGCCTAAGTGTTGAAACTCATCAACACCAGCATGCCTAAGTGGCCAGTCCTTAAGGAAAATGGGCACACTTGCGCGCCACCTTATTCCTTCAATAGAACTTGTGCGCCACTCATTTAAAAGTCTTTAGGGATAATACTAAGGGCTTGAGCTAAGTCTCACCCAAGTATCACCCTAAGGGTTGACCATCACACAAGTAATTATGTGTCGCACAAGTATACTTGCACGACCATGACTTGCACGCCCACGCAGGACTTGCGCGCCTCTTTCTTTTTGGGTTCCCCTCCGGCCTATTCACTTGCTTTCTTCAAATCCACCTCTCCTCTTCAAGATTTAGCTTTTAGAACCATCTTCAAAACCATTTATGTCGTGGTTCCTTTGTTGGTTCCTTATCTGAAAGGAATTCTGTGGAATATCTCTCAAAACATAGTGATTTATATATCTTTAAATCACTAAGGTGAGAGATTTCATTCAACCTCATCCTTTATGATGAGAAGTTCCCTAACCTGTGCCTTCTTTTCAGGAGTAAGCCGCAATCATAATTTATCTAATTTGGGAATCTTCCTTTGGAGTAATACCCAACCCATAATTTCCATTAACTTAGGCCTCCTTCTCAAAAATAATCCATAAGTCTCAAGTCTCCTTATCAAATGGGCCTCCTTCTCAAGAGTAAGTCCCAATCTCAAATTCTCAAATATGGGAATCCTCCTTAGGAGTAATCCCCTAGTCCCCTAACCTGGGATTCCTTTTTAAGAGTAAGCCACAGTCTTCAAGTTCCCTTAATTTTGGGCATCCTCCTTAGGAGAAAGCACCAGTCATAATTCCCTTTAAACTAGGCCTCCTTTTTAGGAATAAGCCCCAGTTATAATTTCTCTTAACCAGTCTTAGCTTCTTTTTAATTTGGGCATCATCCCTAGGAGTAATCCCATAGTCCCCTCCTAATTTGGGCATCTTCCTCAGAAGTAATTCCCAAGTTAGAGTATCCAAATCTCCATAAACCACATATACATTTATGGACCTTGTTCTCGGGATTTTTCTGTAAAGTAAATCCTGATCTTTATCTATTTGGGAAATCATACATACATAATCCCCATATAATTCTTTTTGACGACATCTTTCATGGCCTAAATTTTCAGGTTTACTGATTCCTCTTGTTTCTCACATCAAGCATGACTCACGTGAGCTTAGAGTGTAAAATTAACCATGATACATCTCTTTGGGCCATTAATCATATGTAAGCCCCATAATTCATAACTGAACTATGTGGACTTTGATCTCTGCCTTAAAAGTGGAGTACGTAGGAAGCCTTTTTGAGGTTCAATCCCATCACCCATTAATTCTCATCCATCCCATATGACGTTAAACTATATCTTAATTCCCGAACTACGTGGGTTATTTTTCCTTTTCTAACAAGGATACGTAGGTAGCCCATCTGTGGGTACAATCTCAACTCTGAAATACTCCATGTCCTTCTAAATGACAATAAACTTCAAGTGCCTCGCTGAGTGGCTTTAAAACCAGTATGGTTATCATAATGACCAAGAGATTTTTTTATATAATGTATTGAAGGATTCCATTGACTAAGAATCTCTAACAAATATAGATGATTCTCTATCGATGAAGAACCTAAAATATATATAAAATATTCTCTAAATCTCATACATATTAATTATTGGTTGTCACATCTTAAGGAAAGATCATTTTCATACTTGGTAGTGTAATAAGGATTCACGAACATAACTTATATCTATAAAGAGAGTCCTAGAGTAGACAATAATTCTCCCAAAAAGGTGTGATGAGTCCGACCTCCCATCATCTCGACCAATAAAAATTTTTAAGCCTCATAGGTCCACAACTAATGAGCACCTACCTTTGGAAAGTAGTCCCAAATGGATATAGAATCATTGGATGTTTCCGGTTCTACGAAAAAACCCGTTAGAAACCGATTGGAATGCTTGAACCTTAAGAAAACAAGGTCATCCCCATTTCTAGAGGAAACACCCAGCCTGTATATAACAAGCCAAAGGGTGGAGACTAGTGCATATTAGGGAAATCATGCATACTGGAGGACTTAATATAAGGTACATGTATGCATGAACACATCTCTAAGCTCTAAAATGTTGAAAGTAATGTAAAAATGATATCAAATTCATATATATATCTATATGACACAATTAGAGTATGAAAAAGTAATACAAACAATATGGCCCAAATAGAGGCCCACCAAAACTCAAAATAAAGTCTAACCATCTTAGATGGAGGAGAATACTATCAAAGGAAACACTGGGATGAACCTTGGTATGGTTATCCAAAAATTATTCTTTGTATACTCCATGGCCTTCTTGGACTCCATAAAATATACAATCGTATAAATGACACATGACAAGTTCAAGAAGATCCCTTACAGGGGTAAGTATAACAATATTCAATAGTACTCCTTAAAATCACTAATCATAAAGAATAAAGATAATCCAAATCTTCAATGTATAGGTATATTGATCAAGATATGGGAGATAACAATATTCAAAACCTTGATTTACTCATAATATCCTACTAGCCTCATTTGCTATCAATCATTCTTCCCTACACATGATTCTACTCAAGGATTCAAGATAAAACTCATATGGGAGAACACACCCCATGAGCCATGCTATCACTAATAGATCTTTTCAAATAGATTAGGCTCACTAGGTATCGATAAGAAGTATTAGTTAAATATTTGAAGATTACACATCCAAAATAGAGAATCACACCTAATACTACTGGAGGATTCCACAAAAAATGATAGATCAATATACTTTTTTATGTGATCAATTCCCTAGGCATAGTGGTCATGTTGATACTAATAAACCCATCTATAAAAGTAGATAGGATAGAGGATACCATCCTAGGCCTAACAATGGGATTACATGAACTATATTTGAATCAACATCCATAGAGGTGATAAAAATATCATACTAGAGACATAATTCTTCTATTTTCCCTAATATGGATAGGATAAGGGTCACACTAAAAAAAATTACACTGATGTGACTAAGGATCTAAACTTGTCTCGAAGGAAATTCATGGCTTGTACTAGGGGTATATTACATGTCCCGTCTGCCCTGGGTCAGCTTGTTCCTTGCCATCTGACATGGCATGTAATCCTCCATATAAATAGAATGTCCTATTGAATATATAGAATTTATTGGTTGAGTTAGCACTCAATGTTCCACCTGTCGATGGTTGTGTACATCTACCCATTTTCGTGTACTTTGGTTGTGCCCATGTTCTTCGTCATGGTTGAGTAACACGTCATTCTCGTGTAGATTACCCCTTCTTCTGTGCGTGGTCATGTTTGTGCATGTGTATCCTCTGAGATTCAAGTCAATATACTATCACCATGTCACATGATGTGTGATATGTTTCACACAGTGTTTGATATTTTTATTTTCATGTAAACCCTAATACCACAAAATGGTGACTACATGGTGTGTGTTCTTAGGACTTCACTTCATGTAGACAAGAATTTATTAGGAATTATAAAAAGGATTTAAATATATTCCCACAACACTACTACCATATATTACAACACTGAATTTACTTAAAAACCTAGATCTGGTTTTGGCCTAGCATCATCATGTATGGTGGATAAAATCAGGGCTTTGATCTAGTTGAATCACAATTGTCATCACAAATTCTAATCATCATGCATCAAAATGTGAATCAAGAATCAAATACCCATTTTTGATCCATCTACGATCATCTATTGTCATCATATCAACTCAATTTCACCACCGATCATAAACCCATAGAATTCACATTGATCCTCTATATTGAATACCATTCTCACAATGACCGAATATCGAGTATTTTTGAAATCTTAGGCCAAATAAGTTGTCATTGATGATCGAGTTAAGAAATGGGGGAGAGATTCTTAAATTGAAAAGGGAGTAATGAAACTATTTTTTATGGACTTGATTCGTTACATTTAGAATGATGAATAAAGGGAAATATATAAACAACATTAATGATTCCCCAATCCCTAGGTGAGTAAATCTAGACTCAAAACATTATTATCAACCCACAAATCAAACTGTTAGATGAAATGACTAGTTTTTATCATGGGGAAAACAAATTGGGAAATCAACAATGAAAATCAAATTACTTACCACATGTTAGGATCTACTTCTGACAAATAATAATTCATTGTTATTTTTTTCACAAGTTCATAAAATTATATTGGAAAAAAACGATACTCAATATGTTTTCATTCACCATTTTCTCTTCCAATGGATCCTTTATCAATCCCAAGTTCATGACTCTAACACAAGGGAGTTATCATAACCATATATTTATATAGGATATGATGTAACTACTTTATATCATAAATAAATAAATAAATAAATTTATTCATTTTATTATTTGGTATCATGACATAAATTTTTCAGAACACTCAACAATAATATAGTTTATGTCACACGTTGGGTAAAATCCATTTTCATGATTTAACATGGTTATCAAATTTCTTATTTGAGACTCTGTTCAAGATTTATCCCACTATTTTAGGAAACAATTTTTCATGTGATATAATATATTCAGTATTTTTAAAATATCAACAATAGGCCCACTTGCCTTGTAATTTTTCACATTCTTAGTGCCTGGATTTGAATGTACTATTAGATATGTGTCAAATATTTACATCAAAAAAATGAGACATTAAATTCTACCCACCTTAGGTATTTCCATAATTAAATGAGAAAAACCTAACTCAAAAAGTTGAGATTACTAGGATCTCATGTAGATATCCACTACCAAGCATTGTCTTGATGAATTTATTACCACCACTATACATTAAAGAGGGGAATAAATCACCCATGGAGGAACTTATCCTAATGATCCTCAATCTCCATAAAGCACTCTATGATGGTAGCTCCATCCTCAATGTCTAGACCTCTCCAATCAATATCATTCGATGGGCAGTGCACATACATGCTCATTAGAGACACATGTAAGACATGGTTTAACTGATGCAACATTGATGGTATGGCCATGTGTTATTCCATCTCATAGAACCTATGTAGTATAGAAAAAGAAAAATTAATATCATAGATAACTTTATACCCCATCTAAATATTAACAATGCACTCTGAGGTGATAATTTTAAGAATACATGGCCTCCTTCCTTGAACTAAAAAGGCCTTATTCAATAATTCACATAGGACTTTTAACAGATATGTGTAGTTCTCAACCACTCAATTAGGATCTTTAACTTTAATTTAACTACTTTATAAAACTCTGGGCCCATAAGTATAGACTCAGATAGATCATTCCAATATAGCGGTGACAAACACCTTCACCTATACAAAGAATAAAATGTTTCTGTACCGATGGTGGAATAGTATACATTGTCGTATGAAAAATCCACCATGGGTGTGTGATATTCACAACTATGAAAAATTTATAACATGCAATCCATTGAAATGTTCTCTAAAACCTGAATGGTATGCTATGTATGGAAATCATTATTACGGTGAAATAACATGATCAAATTAAACTGAGTCCAAAATGCATCCTAAAATCCTATCCATAATCATGATGTGAAGTAAACATCACAGTATAAAACTATTGTTAAGGGAACTCTATGAAGTTGGATTATCTCTTACATATAAATGAATCCCAATATATCTACTGAAATTTTCTCATGGATAGCTATGAAGTGGTCCGAAATGGTAATTTATTCTATGATCACCCATATAGCATTGTGTACTACAGATTTCTATGGTCATCCTATCATGATTCTCAAAGATATATCATCCCTAATCCATGTTGTTACCTATATGGGTTAAGCTACACCCTGTGGAACCTTGTTTCCAGCCTTCTCCTACTGAAAAGTGAGGTATTGAGAGACAAACTTTTCTATACATTTCTTTATACCATGCCACCATAACTAACGTATAATGTCCTGGTACATGTTCTCCACAACCAGATATACCTCCAAGGGGGATGTATAAAACACCCTTATAATGTAATCACACAATGTTAATTGTTTATTCATCCATCCTCTAAAAAGGATAACATACTCCCACATTCTGGAAATACATCAGAATGACGTCCAATAGATATCAGAGTACACAAGGTCTCAAAGTCAGTATCTCCTTGTAGATCCTCCATACCTTACTGTAGAAGAGATGGGGTAACATCTATATTCAGTAGGTAATATGAACCACTGTCATCTACTAAGGAAAAGTACTATCAGGTTAACTAATTTGATTCTTCTGTCAAAAACTATTAACAACATCTCATGGTGAGATCATCAAGCACTATTTTCCCTTTCCCATGAGTATATAATATTAGAAATCCATTTTCATGGAGGAACTCTAGCCATTCCCTCTATATCATGATAATATCCTTCTAAGAGGATATATAATTGTTACTCTTATATTAAAAAAAGATATAATGTTTATCCATAAAGAAATGTCTCTACATTTATAGGGAGAATACTACCACTGCAAACTCTAGATTATGGGTCTTGTAGTTTTTCTCATGTAGTCTCAACTATAGAGAACCATGGGAAATCACTACCTACCACTACATTAGAAAAAATATATATACTGGCCCTAGAGGTATTGTAGAACTCTACATAATCGACACCCTCTTGTAGAAATATCACGATGGGGGATCCCATCAACCTCCCCCAGAACACTTGAAAATCCCACTGAAACCTCTCTGCCGTAATGAAAGGTTTTTTATTATGTGTCAATATAGTCATAGGTTCTGATATCCTAGAGGTGTTATGTACAAATCTATAGTAATAGACTACCTACACAAGGAAGCACCTCACCATTATCATGATCCTGAGTGTCTCCTGAGCTAACATTGCCTCAATCTTTTCCAGGCCCACATCTACACCCATGAAGAGAATAAAAATCCAAGAATATGGAACTATCAATTCCATAACTTACACTTTGAGATATTCCAATAAATATGGGGCTCTCAGTGTAAATCTATTACCATCATATGCTCCTCCTCATACACTGAGTACACTAGAAGGTTATAGACAATGACCACCAAAAACTATTCCATGAAAGGCTGAAAGATTTGGTTCTTGAGTCCCATGAACAATACATATTAATTCATCACCCTGAAAGGTATCACAATTTACTCATAATTAGAATCATTGGAATGTGATCTTCAGTGTATCCTCATCCATACTTGAAGCTCATGGTAACCCGATCTTTGTTTAATCATTTAAATCCATATTTTTCCTCCCAATTGGTCAAATAGGTCATATATCCTTGGTAGTGGATAAATATAATTCCATTTTACCAGGTTCATTCACAAATAATATACAAATAATTTCAATCTATCATCCTTATTCTTTGAGAAAAAAACTAGGGCTTACCAGGGTGTAACACTAGTTCTCACAAAACCCCTCCTATACGAGTCATCAAACATCACCCTTAGTACTCAAATCTCAAAAGGATCCATTTGATATTTTGGAATAGATATCAAGGAATTTCCTAGGTGCAATTATATACATAATTACATATCCTTGTGGGGAGGTAAGCATGGAACACCCTTATAAAAGATGTCATCATAATCCACCACCATTAAAGGATACTAAAAGGATATTCCATCCATTTCTCAAATTATAATACATTAAAAGTTGTTATAAAATGGTAATATCATCATATTTATGTACTCATCCTACTCTCACTACCTTTTTTTATCACCCACAAATCAAAAACTCATCCCATCACTATGGATACACCAAATCCTCTTCAAGATGCAGTCAATATGGGAATGAACTATAGATAGCTAGTCCATACCTAAGATGACATTGAATGGCCTCATTGCGTCTATAATAAGATTCCATAATATTATCTATCATACAAGAGTGATTTCAAACTATTTAAATACTTTTTGACCCTTGATTCACGTCTGTGGGGTGTCTCCTAGAGCAAGGGTCAATGTAAGGGGTTTACCAGAATATCTAAGTCTCAAACTAGAGAAGTGGAATGAAAATAATTTCTTGAACCCATTTCCAAAAATTACTAAATCTAAAAAAGGTATGATATATGTCTTACCTCGGATCATCCTAGGATCCTCTCGGTCATAGGTCTCTACTTTTAACAGTTTCACTTATCCTAGACCACCACTGCCTAAGCCTGGCATGGTACACATAAGAGTAGTGGTGGAAACGATTTCAAATTTTTTCCACATATAGATGATCTCTATACTCCATTACCACATTATCCACCATGAAACAATTGGTTGTCCATGAACTAACTATATAAAATCTACTAACCAAATATGTCAATCTTGATTGAGATGTCACCAGTCGTTGAAAGAGAATCACAACCTTAATCTTGGATGATTATAATTATCCTGAGAGCCCTGAACATCAAAAATTTTGTATTAGAATCATATAATAGAGAGTATATTATACCTTTATTCATATTATTATCATCATCCACCACCTTCCAATGTCCATGTTTCGATACTCTGACTACAAGCACCATTTTTCTGTGTTTTCTCACCCAGAAATATCTCAATAAATAAATCTCACTCAAGAACTCTAGCGTAGGTGAGAATGGGAATAGATATCACTAAAACCATGATAACTCAGTTTAATACCCACTCAAAAAGTTATTATCTGAATAATAGATCTTAATCCATATCCAAAGAGTATAATGAGAGGTTAGTGAACCTCACTGAGTACTCTGACACAGTTATGCTATCCAGCTAAAACTTCTGAAGCTCCCAAATGTATACATATTTCAACACCACTAGATACAAATACGATCAAAATAGATGATAAAAATATTACTTGGATAGTGTTGTTTCAACATTTTTCCATGATTAGAACACTCTACGAGTTTAAATGGCAGTGAACTACCATGTTTTGGGGTTATCCCAACTCCCAAGAAGATATGGACTATCTAGAGGCAGTCACTTGAGTTTCCTATCACTGATGGTGATTTATTGGTATATCGATCAATATATAACAAATAATGATAATATAAAAATAAATATAATCATAAGTATATTTAAGGATCAATAGGGCTCAACCATTCTTCCAACAATATGATTATTCTCAAGGATTTCAGATAATTCTCATATAGGAAAACTCACTTCATGAGACACACTATCACTGATGGTGATATTTTGAGGGAGTTTTCTTATCAGTTCTGACTAAGAAGTACTCAATGGATCTCCAAAGATCAGAAAACCCTAATTGGGGATCACACCCAGGACCACTGGGGTATGCCACCAACCCAATTTTATCAATATTCTAGATAGGGGATCGATAAACTATGCATGGTGGTCACACCAATACCATGAACAACACCTAGGGAAGAATATATGATTGAGGATCCCACCCCAGGCCTCACAGAGGGTTAAAATGATATATATATAAATTTTCATCAATATAGTGGATCACAATCATATAATAAGGATGTAATTCCAAAATATTACCATGTTTGTATGGACCGAGGAATCATTCTCAATTTACCTTCATTTATACTAAAAAGATACAAGAACTTAACATTTCTTGAAAGAAGAACATGATGTGTACCAAGGGTACACATACTGTCTTATTTTTACTAAGTCTACTCAAGTCTCATCATCTCACATGACATGTAATAATTCATATACATGGTGTTTCTAATTGGGGTACCTAGAGTGTAGAGTTCTGGTTGTCACTCGGCATGCCACCTTCCCATGCTTCTGTACATTTTCCCATAATTGTGTCCTATAGTAGTGACCGTGTACATTCTTATGTCTGATTATTCGGTCATGAACTTGTACTCTACCCATTATCATGTTCTTGGAAATTAATGTTCCTCTATATCCTCTATGATACATGCTAATCCTCCTGCATCGAGTCACACTACATGTGGCACCTTTCAAACAACATGTGATATTTTTATCTATGTTTAAACCATTGGGCCATAGACGGGGGACTACATGTCATGTGTTTATTACACTATATTCCATGTAGTTCATAAGATATAAAGAATTATATAATATCTTTAGGTGTATACTCATACCACTTCCACGTTAGACTACACCATAGAATCCATAAAAAATATGGATCTAGTGTTGACTGAGCCTCACCATCATTAGTGGATGAAATATTGCATTTGATCCACTTAAATCATAACTTCCATCAAACCTTATCATTTCCACAAGTAAAATCTCAAATCAAGAATCACCTCTCTGATATGGATTCACCTATGACAATCGAACATCATTATCACACCTCAATCTTCCCCTTGATTGTAAACTCGAAACCATGGTATGGATCCGCTGGACTGAATAAGGGTGGAGAAATGATCAAATACTAGGAATTTTTGAACCGACTAACAAAGAATATGCAAGTGATGATAATGTAAATAAATGTGGGTATAGATTAAAAAATCACAGTAATGAGGAATGAAACATATATTTTATCTGGGTGGCCACGATTCATTATTGTTAGAATGATGAATAAAGTGAAATTTATAAACAACCATAATGATTCCCCAAACCCAAGGTGATTAATATGGCCATTAACAAAACAATCAACCCATGAGTCAAAATATTAGGATAATTGATTCAAATTTATCATGGGGAAAATGGAGAAATAAACCATGAAAAATAAATACCCTTCATTTGTTTAAGAATGATCGTTGATGAAAAATGAAGACATGTTTTCATCATTAGTGAGATCCTCAAATTTTATTATAAATAATAATTATTGATCTATTATTATTCATCTAGATATAATCCTATATATTATCTATCAATATTAGGATTATTTTTCTATCCCACTAGATTTTGAATAACCATATATTTCTATAGTATATAATGTCTTTATGTTTAAACAAAACAAAATAAATTTATTCATTTATTTCTTTTATTATTTTCATTTATGAAAAAACTTTATCAAAACTCTGAACACAAAATATTTTTATGTCACACCTAGTGTAAATATCTAATTTTTAATTTATTATTGGGTCCATAATTTTTATCCAAGACAAAATACATGATTTACTCCACTATTTTAGGGAAAAGTTAAAAATGTGATATAATATATTCAATGTTTTTATTATATCAACAAAGAGGATCACCGAGCCTCAGAATATTATGTCATCCCCACCCCTAGCTTGAAAAATATTTATATATATATATATATTTTAATTCCTAAAATAGAAACATAGATATGTTAAATATTTAATTTTTTTTTAACGGTGAGTTAAAATTATTTATCAGTTTTCAAATATCTCAAAATGAGGAGGACAACTTTCTAAGACAAAGAAAATACACTAATGAACCACCAAAATTATATTATCATGGATCCGGCTATGGAAATTAATAAACCTATTCATACATTATATATGATATTTTGGGATAAATACTATAAAATATTAGACCAAAAACGTTATAGAAGTATGATTGAGAGTTCTCTTTACCTTATTGTGAACCTGATATACCTTCTGTTTAGTGTTTTCCATTGTGTTTGTTATCAATCCAATCATAATGTAACACCATTAAAAGATTATAAAATGTTTTTTGATTTTATAAATATTTCTATAAATCATGTTGTATCCAATCCTAATTGAATTTAATTAATCATTATAGATTTATATATGATGATTTTGGTAGGTTTTCAACTATATAGGAAACACACAAGTAGGAATTTTCAGAATTTTTGACATTATATAATCTCTTGAGGCTGCAAAAAGAAAAAATAAGTATCTATTTATGTTATTAAAGCATATTATATAGATTTAGGGATTTTTTGTACAAAACATATATTGATGAAATGTAATATCATATATTTTGGGTGAACATCTCCTTTTTACCTTGTTAAATTTGATATTTATAATTCAATAATAATCACTAGAAATTATTTTTAGCAATTACACAGAAACTGATATTTTACATCACTTTTTGAGGGAATACTTTCAAAAAGACTATATATTGTTATAATATATTATGATAGATATTTAATACCTGATTTCTTCACAAACCCATTACATTATTTCATTTTTATTTTTTTATAGGGGATAGGAATGAATTGCATATAAATAATTTTTCTATCTCTTTTTTTTCAATTGAAAGTATTAATGATATTTGAATTTTTTTAATTTTCATGTTTTCGAAAAATATTTTTAAAATAATAATAAATATCTTTTTTATGATCACATTGATTATTTGATACATGTTTTTTTTTCTATCTATCTATTTCACTTTTTCAATCATTTTTATAATCAAAAGGGTGGGGGAGTACAATTTATGGGGATAAAATAATAATGTTTTTATAGAATTATACCTTTTTTTTCAAGGTGGGATACATATGTGTGATACTTATAAATATTTTATCATTTCCCTCTTTTTATTTACTATCCCTTATCTACCTCTTTATTATAATTTATTCTTTTATTTTGATGTTAAATGAGATTATGTTATCATAAAAAATGTTGATATTTTAAACCTATAATTTATTTTTATGATCCCAATAACATATAGTGCTTACTAATATTGTTTTGACTATTTCATGGTCATAGAGTTTATAATTTTTCTGAGGTAATCAATCAGACTATGTAATGACATTATCCTTGGACTTTTTTTCAAAATAGTGAAACTGGTCTTCCCTGCAGATTAAACCACAATGTGGTGAAATCATGAACTCCATATTAGATATGATTGTGGTTGGACTTGGTTATCATGCCTCAATTAGTGGGATTTTTGATTTGTGAAGTCACCTATATGAAACAAAAAAGACCTCTATGGGAATTTTGGTAGTTCTTGTGATTGAAAATGGCGAGCTGAAACACACCATACTATTTATCGGGTAATGGTGGATTATAATTATACCCATTAAAAATGACCTACAAAATAATTCTACATGTGTGGAACATAGAGTTTCGGGTTCATAATGAGCATGAATTTATCACCATTCCATGTTTCAAGACATCTCAACATTTTAGTTATCAATTCTTTAAAACACACATGGCATTTTCAAAATCCACCAAATTCTAGAATTAAATGCCTTGATTCAGCCCATTAAATACTAAGCTCAACCCAAGAGTCTCGGTACACCTATGAAGGATATAAATATAAACCATGGGAATCTTGGATCTAAAAAATAAACATATATGACAACTAATATCTTCCAAATTATTCTATAGTGTGGTTTTCCAAATATAATCCAATTTCCTTCAATAATTAAAAGGAAAACCTAACATAAATTAATTCAATGCAATTTCTATTTCCCTATTTCACTTTTATCAAATTTAAAACTTATTTGGATTTACTAAATCCTCTTCCTAATATACCTTCCCCCCTCTCTCTTAATATTTATGTTGCTTCTTAATCCTCTAGATTGATAATTAAGTACTTTGTAAAGGGTTTATAAAAAAACCTATATCTTCATAATTTCATCATTAGGTTCTAATCATTAATAATATAAGTTTTCATGGTGGTTGATTTATGTTTAATTAAAGGGACTCCTTTTAGTTCTTATTTTACATTACATCCATGGTTTCATTTTTCTTCTTTGGTTCATGGCTTCCATTAAAAACAACGGAGAAAAATAAACCACTCAATCATTCTTGAGGGGAGGAGATGTAGGGGATCATTGGTGAGCTATTTATGAATTCCAATATCAAAGTGTTCTATTTTTAATTTCTAATATTCTTAAATATTAATTTTATAGTTTTCTCATTTTACATTTCTTATTTTATTAGTAATAGATTAATTTAATGATAATCTATTTTACATCATAGAATCATATTACATTTATTTTTCAAAATTTAATTCCCCACCCTCCTTACATATTATCATTGACCTATAGATTTCATATTAGTGAATCCACTGATATATCAGTGTATTTCATGTGGAAATTGATTTAAACCTCACATAATCAACCTTAGGGTCTATTAATAATGAATCACTACTATAAATCCATATACAATTAAGCAACTACATACCATCTTTGAGGATAGATCACAATGTGTTATTTAAACCATATTTTTAGATTCATGAATGAATGAATGTTGGCGTGTTGGGTCAGAAAGGCATGTGATTAGTCTGATGTTAAAATTCATGGGGAAGTAGTTTATTAATCCATATGGATATCACAAACATATGTATATAAAAAATAAAATTTAATCCCTAAGTTATTGAAAAACTAGATACCTTTGATAAAAACATTATATATTTCCATATTATAGTATGTAAATATATCTTTTTGTGTGACGATAATTGGATCAATTTATGATGTGTTTCTTACCCCAAAATTTGTCTAGGTAATTACCAAAATGATTCATAAAGAGGCTTAGCCACTAAAAAAGGAAGATGGTATGTCCACAAATAAGAATACACATTCATTAACAAATATTAGTTACAATAAATAGTTGAAAATATTCTTAATCAATAATTTTTATATACCAATATCATAGCACCTAATGTTATATATTGTACTATAAAATTGTGGGACTCATGAGACCTACTATCCTGAATTAGAGTGGGGAAAATATGATATATATGCATATTAAAGTTACCCTAATTTTCACCCCTAGGTCAACCCCACTGGTTTCCTATTGATGTGGCTCCATAGACACTTTTTTTGTCAATATAAATTTTTTTATATACAAGTTAGTCCAAACAAGTTTTTGGCAAAGTCGAGGTGGGATGATAGTGCACCAAAATGGGTTGATGTGTTGATCCTGACCTTTATATTCTAATTCTTGTTTCATATATTCAATGGGATGTAGGAAATCATCATTTTATAAAATTTTGTGGTGTTTTTTTGGTGGATATAAATAAATTTATGAATTCATGGTATGAAAAATATCAATCAGAATCCAATGGTGCCAGTTCAGGTTCATCATCTAAACCATATGTGATAATAAATCAATGCTGATAAAGGATAAGAGGTTAATTAATGTACTGACAATATAATTTTTTTATAACTAAACTAAAAAAGATGAGGTCTCAATTTTGATAATTTAGGATAACCTTCATGGTGTGTATGATATGTGGTTGAACATAATTGTCATGAATAACAACATTTTTTCAATAAAATTATATTTGAAAAATATTTTGGGAATATTATGTTCTATATAGATTTAGACATAAAATTTAGAGAATGAAATCATATTTTTTTGGCACTAATCATGTGTTTAAGGATATAGAAGAATCCTTTTCTAGTATTATAGTTATGTATGACAATGGAATAAGAAAATAACATTGATGAAATCACAATAACTTCATAAAATTCATTTTTTATCAGTTCACCATGGTATATGTGTGTGATAGTTTCTTCATATCTCTATGATATTTTGATGTAGAATATCACTAATGTTACTGTATCCCTATCCATAGAGAAGGGAAAATAGGGTAAATGAATATCTCAAAGGGTATAACTGTTAAAGATCCAGATCTCTTACTCTAACCAAAATCTCATGATTCATAGAAAATAATTTATTAAGATTCAAAACTACATGAGTGAGAATTGATATATTCTAGCTAAAACAAATGAGGTTAAATTCTAAATAAACTTGAAAGGATATATAATAAATTAAATATAAATGATCATGAAGCCACTTCAAGGACTAAATAGATTCATATATTCAAATTTTCAATTTATATATTTATCTAGGATACTAATTTTTTTATTACGTTTGTATTAGTAAATATGTATGAGGATTTATGGAGTGTTCATAAAGATTGCGTGCATATTCCATAAGTCAAAAATTTGAGGGTCCTAGATCACATCCATCTCAATTATAACCAATTTTATTTTTATAAATTCTATTGGGAATTAGAGATATTGGTGCATGTAATTGACAATAGAGTACATGTCTCAAAAGAAGTGCAGATGATATTGGATTGTGGTACCCCTCATAGAGTCACAGGAAAATTTTCTATTGATTAGTGAAATTATTACTTTGATACCATAAATTTGTGATTCGGAATATATTCATGAATATATTATTTTATTGTCTCTAATTATATTTGAAATGATTAAATATATTCTCTCTTAAGAAGACATATGCTTCTGGGACACTATATAAAGACCCACACTTTTCATACAGATATATCACATCTTAATAGATTAATAGTCATTACATAACATTATGATCTATGAAATAATCATATATGTCTCATTCCTTTAGAAACATAGATAGTTAAAAAATATTTTATAAGATATCTACATCATCTCTCACTCAGTTCTTTAAAACTAGGACCCTTCTTAGGCATGTCATACATAAGACCTTTCTTCATAACTTGGGGAAAAGAATCATAATAAAGGGTGATATTTAATGATAATTAAATGTAAAAAAGGGGATAAATCAATGATCATATAAGAATAAAATGAGAAAAAGGGTGTGCGAACTTGAGAAAAACATTTGAAAACTATAACCTATATATCATAGATCATAATATTATTTCACTTCATAAAGCATGGTTGTCTATAAGACATGAATAAGAAATGAATCAAAGTACACGATCCCTAAGATCTTAACATAGTCATAAGATATGAGTTCAGGAAAAAAATAAGAATACAATATCATTTACATAGTAGTCAAAAAAATATTCCAAGACTATGATTGTGGTTTTGGTAAACTATCAAAACTATCTTAGTAACTAAGGTTTACTCCAAAGGCTATTATAGTGGATAGATTCCTTTACTAAACTATGTTCACTCCCCATTTCTGTCTTATTCATCCCATGAGATATCCATCTTTATATGATTTATTAGTGGTATATATAATTATAGACCACCTAAAGCATAATTTAAATCATATATGTGTGTGTGAAAAGATCATAAAATATTAATCATATCATAAACAATTAAAAATAAATGGATTTCATCGAAATTCTTTGAATAAAAATCTTGTGTAATAGAAATGTGTTTCATAATACTTTCAAAAATTAATCATAGAATAACTTTTGAAAGGAAAGAGTTTTATAAACATATATTCACAATAACCATAAACTATTTAGATAAATTATAATGTTGTTGTCATTAAAAAATATCCATAATAACATCTAGAAAACATAAAATGATATTATCTTAGAAAGAAAATTATTTTAAAATATAACTTTGAACATTTTGTGAGGAAGATACCCTTGTCATATTAAAATCACATATTCAAAATATAAAAATTTCACTAATATTAAAGAAAAAAAACCTAATTTTAAAATAACATTTAAAACATATAATGGAAGATTCAAATAATTGAGTGGTCATGATAGTGGTAAATTCTATTTATGTCATATAATATAAAATAAAACATTCTTATCACAGTTTTGTATAAAATAAAAAGATACCACATGAACATAATTATAAGAAGATTCTATTCAAACCATTTTAAAATAGAAAATAATTGGTAAAAAATAATTTTACTAATAAAATGAAAATATTATAAAATCATAGAAAATGTTTTTATAAGACCTTGATTTGAAATTAGAAGGATCCCCGATGAAAGAGATAAATAATGTTGGGTTTTCCTATAAACTATTCATCTAGTTTCTTAAGTATATAAAGATAGAAAATGAAAGGAAAACATGTATTCAAAATAAATAAAAATAGAAGATTAAACCACATCAGTTTCTTTAGAGTTATATCATATGATATATTTACTGTAATATTGATCATAAAAAATCATGGTAAATAAGGAGACTGTAACATAAACCATTTACTAGTTTTGTTATTTTCAAATAAAAAAATGAGAGAGAGAGACTTATATGGATAAACATATCACTGTAATTTCCATTATAATAAATATAAAAAAATTCAAGGGAATTATATAAACCTCCTAAAAGAAACAATTAGTGAGCATGTATTGTGTCTCGTAGATATAAAAGTGAGAAGAAAACAAATTACACTACTCATGTAGACAGTAAGCCATACATACACATGAATATTGTCTTTAACGGATTCACTGAAAGAGAGGTAAATATTAATTCAAATTTAAATAATACTAATTATATCATATATACTCATTAAATATATATTTATTATTAACCATGTAAAGTGGAAATGAAAAATGAGTCACATCACTTCATAGAGGTGGTAGTCCACACATACGTACGAGCGACATTATCATTTTACAATAGATTATAAGGTAAAGAGTAATAAGTGATATTATAATTAAATGCGAATAATTATTTAAAAAATTATATATATATATATATACACTTTAATTTAAATATTATATCCAGTCATGAGAGGAGGTAACATAAAATATTTTACATCAGTTCGAGAGGCGGTATCATGCTGTACACATGATCGACAGTTTCCATTCCTATTTGATGAAAGAGGAGATGGATAATATTAATACCATAAACATAATAACATTTTAGTATATTTAATATATGTTTTTTATCAATTTATGATTAATAATATATATTTATTGGAGGTTAAGAAGAATTAAAAAGAAGGTGATTGGATAACGAGAGTACTTCTTATTTGAATGAAATGCTCTAGATATGCTCTTAAGGAAATTAGGGATGGTATTATGGAAAGAAAAGAACCAAAAAAATATTTTTAATTATGTTAATAAGATATTTTGGTTGGAAGTTTTCTAGATTGAGGGCAACAAGTAATTGATAAATGATAATGGAGGCGTTCCATTTTATAAGTAAGGTGTGGGGGGATTTGGTTATTCTAAAAAAATTACAATTTTAAAAGGTAATCATATAGAAAAATGATTCTAAATGGAAAAATAATAACATATAAGTCTTTATGTTGTTTAGCTATCACCATATAATAAAATCTGGATAGGTATATTTCGTTTTTTATACATTATCTTCTGGTTTAACCCCATACTTAACCTATGTCAACTTTAATTGCCGTAAAAACTATTTCAATCCTAAAGGGTAAATAATGTTACTATAAATGAAATAATAACTCCTAATTGGTCCATGGATGATATTTTTAACTATATTACATTAAATTAGACTATGATAATATTTTAATAAATTTTAAATCATTTAATAATATATTATTTATTAAAAAATATCAAGAAGGTAATTTTTAGAACTATTCATATAATTTGACTATGAAAACAACATGAATACTGTAGGATTATAATATACTTCATTAACACATCTGTAGAATGTTATATTTATCTAAAAAATAATTTAACCCAATAAATCATTAATATTATATTTGTTTTAGTATTTTTCAAGCCATTTATTATATTTTTAATGTCATTTATCATATTTTTCAATTAATTGAAGAAATATTGTGTGGGAATTATGTAAGAATTTAAGGTAATTATATAATGAATAAAAATTATAAATTAATTACCATCCTGAAAATACTTTTATTATTCCTAATAAAAATTAATATTCATTAAAAAAATTATTTTCCCTATGTGGATATTTAAGTGGTATTTAAAAGAAAGATAGTGGAATTTTGTATTTTTCATTACATAATTTATTATATTGGTAATTTTAAGGGAAAATATTTTTCATAAATAATTAAATATCAAGAATAATGTAATGGGGGTTTTAATTCCTTCTTCTAAAAAAATTTAATGTTATTATTCGGGGTCTTATCTCTTAGTTTTAACCTAGGGTAACTCGATTTACCCTTTTACTATAGTGGTGAATTTTTAGTTTTTTTATTATTCATTATGACCAAAAACAAAGTTGGAATTATTATGTAATATTATTTGTTCTTATAAATAATATGGAAAATAAAACTCCATATTCAGTCTCTATAAGTGGAAAATTTTCATTTTATATGTATCTTATGTAGTGCAACGAAAAATGGTTTTCTGAAAAAAAAAATAGTCTAAATGTATTTTTATACAATGATCACATATAATATTGATTTTAATGTAATTAATTATATTTTATAACTAATGTATTATTATATTTTTTAAGAACAAATTATTAAATTTACGAGTATTTTAAAATGAAAACAAATTAAAGTTTTTCAAAAATAGGTTTTTTTTCACTTTCCGCTAAAAAATAAAAAATTTCAATAAAATCCTAAACAATTTCCTTCAAATAATATGGATATTATTATTTTTAAAATTAAATTTATTTTTTAAAATAATAATTATAAATTTGGTTAAATATAATTATAAATTTTGAATCACAAAATGCAATAAAGCTGATTTTTTAAGAAAATATAATTATGAATCATAAACTGACATTACTAAAAATTGAGTACTTATTTCCAAACCATTAATAAACACATTTTATTGAGAATAACCATTATATATATATATATATATTAATGTGGTTACTTCTACTCATACCACCAAATTTACCATCTCGGTTATAACGATCATGATTAAAATTTAATAAAATATTATCATTTGTTAAAACTTGGTGTTTCATGTAATAAGAATATAAAATAAATATTTTTTTTAAATATAATTATATTATAAAATATCAATTTTATACACTCTCCCTGTACTTTAATAAATTTTATCCTTGAAATTTTAACTTATTCTCAATAATTAAGGTTTTGGCATGTGAAAAATATTTTGTGGAAAACCCGTATCCAGAAAAGAGTGATATAAAATCCTATTAAAAAGTAAGAAATGGAAGTGTAAAGGACATATATAATAAGAATAAAACTAGGATTACATATAGGATAAAAATAATGGGAAGTGAATATATGGACATGGAGGGGAAAACCAACTCCCAAGGAAAAATAGAGAGTGATAGAGAACATTATATGGACATAGTTAACAACCACTAACCCATAAATATGTGATATTTGGAAAGAAAATATGATCATATAAAATTAAGGTAAATGTATAGAATTTTATTTCAAGATCCATTTGCAAAATTTGAGGGATTCATTTAATATTATGACACTGAACATGGAAAAATATAATCACTTGATTTATTTCTATATCAAAAGAATAATTTCATCCTTTGGTTGTGCTTTGATGAATTTCTAATTCTTATCTTACTGCATGAAATTAAAATTCATGATGAATTATCATTCCTAAAAAACTAAAAAATTAACTTTTAATGGATCATAAGATCACTAAAAGAATGGCATTTCATTCCTTATTTTGTCCAGTTAAAATCAAAAATCAAAAATGGTAAAAAAATTATCCATTCCAAATTAATACAATACACTAATCTTTAAAACCTCAATAATTACACCCAAAATCATACAAAATAATTCCATAAGTAGTTAATCTTCATACTCCAATAAAATTTTTCTAAAAAAATTAAAATCCCACAAATCTATAATTCATGATTACATATATTTTTTCCAATATTATCTTTAATAAAAATCCCCAAGAAAATTGACATTGAACATAATGTCAAATACGAAACATGTTAATACCATGATCATATATTCCCTGGAAACTTGATAGTACTTTTTAAAAATAATATAAATCACCATAAAACCTAAATGAGTGTGTATATTGTTCTAAAAAATTATCTTTGTCTTTATTCTTCAAATAAAATCAAAAACTATCCAATATATTTTATAAATATAATATTTAAATAAGCATCATTATCAATCACTAATAAATTTCATGGTCACCAATACTACCCCATTTATATTATCTATATCAACCATTTATTTATCTAAAATAAAAATTATTACATCAACATGAGGAACAGTTTAAGGGTTATAATTCCATCAATAACATATTTCCTATAAAATACAACTTTACCCTAAATCCTTTTTCTATATTATCGGTACCATTCAAAAAATGCATGAAAATCCGTAATGAAAAACTTATGTAAAATAGTCATTTTGTGTTTAATGATTCGTATAACTAAAATATCACAAATAAAACACTTCAATAAAATAATTCATGAATCCCAATATATAAACACTTCAATCCAGTCATTTCAATTTTTAGTAAAACATAGTTCATTTTGAGGTATCGAAGTCAATACTTAGGTTAGATAATTGACATAGATAATTCCCATGTTCTAACATATAAGCCACTGAATTACTTATAAATTCATTTCACTAGAACCTTCATTTCCATATAGAAAACATATTTCCATTTATTTAAAACATTCTCTTGGGTGATTTTTCTAATATTCTAGACTTGAATAAAAATGAAATTTCCTTCATATGTGTTCATTACCACATGAAATTTATTAAACTTCCATATTAATCTTTTTTTGTGCATTAGGAATCCAACCAATTGTTATATTGTTAATAATATATTGTTATCAATGACTATAAATAATCACCATGTTTCACCATAAAATTAAAATTACATTTAGTTTTTCATGAGTAAAATCACTTTAATGTATATAAAATACACCATTAACACGAATCATTTTTATTCTCTCAATTTTTTAAAATAAAAAACCATAATATGGGTAACAATATTCATAGTGTAAAACCATATGTTCATGAAAAGAAATTTATAATATGTCTAAATTATGACATGTTATTTTAAATCTATGACAACTTAGGTTTAACCAAGTTTATTCATTGTTATCATCTATTAAAATAATTAATAATGATTTAGAAAGAAATTTTGAATTTTCCCAAACATATCACTCGATAGTGTCAAAATGGGTGCATTTTATGGGTATACAGACCATTCACTAAAATAATGTTTGAGATATACTTGACCAATTGTTTTTCTAGTTTATTACAAGTATAAGAATCTATGCCAAAGCTACATCTTTTTTTATACCCGCACAAAGATGTTTTTCTAGGAAAACCAAACTCGTTTCATTACCAACACTTAGAACGTTCTCCTTTACTCCAGAATATCCTAAGGGTTCTCAGTACTATTTTCTCATTATAAATTCTGAAGGCTAATTATACCATTATCTGATTCCAACTATAATAGTATTGACTTATATCTAGTGGGATATAATTTATTCACATCATATCACTCCATGGGAAGATATACCTCCTAGGTGGGACTCTTAACACCATCCACTGTGGTAGCCCATTCCACATAAAGACAATGGGAACGTGGTGATGATTCGACAAGTGATCACACATGGGAGTTACCATGGACTTGATCCCTTCCTTTACTCTAATACTAAATATATTAACCCATACACTTCAAATATAGAAAGAAAATATTTCTAGACGAATATTCATTATATAAAATGTTGATCCATAACAGAATTGTATACTTCTAATTCCATTATAAACATGGAAACTTAACAAAGTGGTTTGTAAGATGTCTACATCATTTACCAATTAGATAATCACAATTAGCATCCATCTTATATATATCAAGCGTAACACATTTATTCAAAACTTGAGTAATGGAAACATAATAAAGGGTGAGCTCTAATGCTTAATAATGGCACAAAATAGAGACATCAATAATAACATAAACATAACATGAGAAAAAGTGAATTATAATTTAATAATAACCTTAAAAACAATACCCTTTATGTCATAGATCATAATCTTGATCCATGGAATAAATCTTGGATGTTAATAAGGCATGAATCATAATGGAATCAAAAAACATGAGCTATGAGATTATAACATATGAATACAACATTTGTTTCTAGAATACACATAATATTATAACATAATATCATTATTAAACAAGGATCACTACTAACTCTATCATATATTATGGGTTTAATTCTTTAAATGATTATAGTAGTTAATTTTTAATCCCAATACTATCATAATATATAGATTCTATTACTAATCTCGGTTCACTCCATATTCCAGTACTGTATATCTAATGAGATATCCATCATTACACAAATTCAATGAAAGGATATATTATTTATGTCCTATTAATAACATAATGAAAATAATATTTTTTTATAAAAAATATCATAAAATAGTCATTATACCATAAATTGTAAAAAATAGATAGGTTTTATAAATATTTCATCATGAAATAACTTAGGGAAAAGAAATTGGTTACACAATCATTACATCAACTTAGTAGATAATAACCTATTGAAAGGAATGAGTTTGATAAATATATTATCATCATAGTTATAAACCATGTAGAGAAATAATAATTATGGCCTCATTTAATCATATCCCTAGAAAATTTTAATAAACATAAAAGGATATCATATTAGATAGAAAATGATTTTAAAAGATCACATGGAACATTTCTTGAGAAAAATATGTATTTTACATTGAAATCAGTTGTTTAATATCTAAAAAATTCGAAATATTAAAAAAAATATTTAAAATGGAACTTTAAAATATATAAAGGAAACACAACATTATTGATCTGTCTCAGTGGTGGGAAATATCCTTCATATCTTATAAGTTAAAAGAAAACATTTATTCACACTTTTGTGGAAATTCAAAAAGTATGTCATTCAAAGAACAAAAACAAGATCACATTGAAACCATTTTATAAAAACTAAATAATGTGTAATAATTACATTAAATAATAATAGTATAGTATTATAATAATTCTTGAAATCATTTTTAGGCACCTGTATATGGAAGAAAAGTGATCTTCATCCAATGAGAGAAATTCAATTGGTTTTTCATTGAAATTATTATTTTGGTCTCTTAAGTACATAAGGATATAAAAATTAAATTTAAATAGGTATTCATAATAAATAAATAATGAATATTAATATTTTTATGTTTCTTGAGAATTAGATCATAATATGATGTCATTGGAAACTTGATCATAAATAATCTCTGTAAATAATGAGACTACAACATAAAACACTTTAAACTATGGTAACATTAAAATAAAAACATAAAGACATTTAGATACTTATATGGGTATGTATATCCCAATAAAATTCATTATAATAAGAATTAATAAATTCATGGACATTACATACTCTACATAAAATAAAAAATTAGTGAATATGTCTTGTATATCATAGAAGTAAAAATAAGATGAAAATAACCTACCTTGAGTTCCACTTACATAGAAATCACACTAATAATCTATATAATAAATCAATATTTATTAAAAATATATAAAACATTAATTAAATAAATATAATATAATAAATTATCCACTTATAAAACTCTACTATCCATTTATAAAAAAATTTCTTATTGATATCGTCATTTGCATGTGTTAATAGTTTTATTTATCATGAGAGTTTTAGATTGGATATTCTGGAGCTTGTATTATGGTCATGGTTCCATCATCTTTATAATATTAGTCATTTTATAAATATCACATAGATTCATTATAAATATATATTTATACTTATATTTAGACTCATCCATAAAGGATAGAGATATTAAAATGAATTACATCTTTCTGGATATAGCATGTCACACAAACACATGAACTCTATTTTCACATTTCAACAGATAGAAAGAAATAAAGATAATTATTAATTCAACTTTATAGAATCATTATTATATCAAACATATCATATATATTACTTAAATTTAGACACATTTCTACCCATGTATAGTTTAATTGAAAAATGAATTACATCACTTCGTTGAGTTGATACTCCACACATATGCACGAGAGATGTTACTGTTTTCATATGGATTGCAAGGTGAGATGTTATATCACACCCAGACCAGGTTGATTTATTATTTGAAATTTTTTTAATAATTATTTTGTGTTTCTATAGAAGGAGGGTCGAGTTTTAAATTTTTGGAAGCGTTTTCCACTATTGCGCGGTCAGCCCGCATGGATGCCCAAGTGTATTGGGTTGTGGTGCATGACTTGCGCATGTTTGTTTAAGTTGTGTGATGAGTGCATGGATTAGCACTATAAAAAGGTAGTGTCAGGTGACACGGGTTCAGCACTACTTACTCAACCATGCGTCTGGATGTAGGAAATCATGCATGGACTGTGTGGTTACCTATTTTTTAGAATAAATAATACTATTGCATTTAAAATAAAACAAAACAATAATTGGATAAATAAATTGAAATAAATAAATAAATTTTCGATAATAATAATAATGATATGATGATGATGATGATAATGATGATGATGATGATTATTTTTATAATTATTTTTATCTTTGGTTTTAATATTATTTTTAGTATAAGATAACATGAAAAAAATAGAGAAACCTGATTCTACCGGGTGACACCCACCTTCCCCCCCTTTTCATTCTCCCATTTGCACACCAGGACCCTACCTCCAATCCTCTTTCCTCCTGCATCACCACTCCAGCCCCCTGCCTTCACGCTCCCCTCACCCTCATTACACATCCAGTGCCCCTACTGGTCCCCATCACCCATGCCTCACACTCCCGGCCTACTCCCATCGTTTAGCTGCCCAACTCACAGACCTCCTCCCACTACGTCTATTACACCTCTTGCTAATGCCGGTAGCCTAGCATTGCTACACTCTCCGGTGCTGGCCACCCACAATGCCACCCTCTTCTGCGTCAGCCGTCCACAGCGTCGCCCTTCCTTTTTTCGGAAACCCACACTGACAAACATGAACCCTGTTGGACAACACCTCCGCATTGCTGTGGTGTGGTCGAAAATTCCCTCACCAGGTTCATGAAGGTTGTCTCAGGTCATGTCGGACCGCGTCCCGTCCACCACCGCTGAAAGAAAATCGATTCAGATCACTTCGGACCATCCACAGTTATTCGCAGGGTGTATTTGGTCCTACCACATGTTTTGGTTCACCACCACCATCTAATGTGAGAGTTTTTTATCACACAGATGTTTAATTTAGTGTCGTTATTGTGTTTTGATATTCCTTCTATTTTATATGTAGTTCATATAATTATTTTGGTGAGTAATCTTTCCTTGTTGTGTTCTCATGGTCACTACTGCTTCCCAAGGTGATGTTTTTCATCCCTTGTTTCATGGCACACTTTATATTTGGGTCTTTTTTATATCATTAAGTCCCTAGTTTTTATTGAGAGGTGTGTCGGTCTTTGCCGATTTAATGTTGGGTGTTGGGAATTGTTGCAGGGAGTCGATATCGTTAACAAGTGCACACATGCATCTTCATAGGTACGAATATATATATATATATATATATATATATATATTTGTCTTCTGAGTGTGTGTTCCCTTAGGGCACAGGGAACATGCGCATCAGATTAAAGGTGTATATATATATATACAGAAGTTCATGCGTGCGTGCAAGCGTGATGTTTCTTGAGTTAGAAAGTTTTCGATTGACTTATTTGAGGTAGGAAAATATGAATTTTCCTTTTTTAAAATATGTCCATTGAATTATTGACTGTTTTTAATTAATTATTTTACTTTATTAACATCTTTAAAAAATAATTGGACAATCTGTTACAGTTTTTTCTAGTTAGTTGGGTTTGTTAAAAGTAATGGTAATACTATTTTATCATTTTTGTAATATTTGTGATATGTTTATAGAATTTTTGATGAACTTTTTGACTTGTTTATGGAATGAATAGTAAACTATTTGGGTTGCTTTAAATTTATTTATACCTGATTAAGGGATCATTTGACATGTTTTATAAAGTCTCTTGTGTTTCCTAAATGGATTTTAATTTTCAAATTAATTTCGTCCCCTTGAGTGGTTTCTAAGGATAGTTTTAAATGAGGACTTATAAAGTGTCAGTTTAAGTGTTTTGGAAAACATGGGTTTTAATGGGTTCTCTAAGGTTTGAAAATTTGGTTTGAAACATGTTTTGGTGGTTAATGTTTTCTTGAAAATGGTTGGTAAATGTTAATTATTTTTTTATGTTTTGGTAAATGTGTGTTATGGTATATGCATGTTTTCATGAAAGAATATTGGCATGTGTTGGTCTGTCTGACCATGATTGTAAGAATTGATGTTTAATTATCTTTTTAGAAACATTTTTAATGTTCTGGAAAATGGTTGAATGAGGTAAAGTTAAAGGCCCATTTGGAATCATTGAAATAGTTAATTTTGGAAAAACTCCTCTTTAGTTAGGTCTGTTTCTTTGTTGATTGATTATGAGACAAGAGGGTCCTTGGTATGGGCACCCCTTTTGAGAATATTTATTTTATGGTATGAGACTAATGTTGTGGTGGTCAGGGTGGTGCTATATTGTGTCATGTGCTTGGTGATATATATATGGCTTGATCATTTAATGTGTAGCACATGCCTTTGTGAACATAGCCGAACAACTTATCATTGAAAGGGGGTTTGCTGAGAATGATTACTACACTAGTTTAAAAAACACACTGGCTAGTGGCCCTTAGAATAGACTTTGCTCTGCTATGGGATTGAGACCCTCGATTAGGCCAGGTAGGGAAACACCAAGCGTTTGGGAATTATGATGTCATTGAGAGTAGGCATGACGTCTGGATGAGTCACATATATAGTACTTTTTTTTCTTTCTCTAAGTTCCTAGGTTTTCTATTATCCTATGGTAAAAGCACTATTAGTACCATTTCGCTTGCTGTGTGTGGAATAATACCCTTGAACTTGGTATTGGTGTTTTCTTAGAAAACTCTTTTATGTATGGTTCATTTTAAAAAAAGGAATTAAAAGTAGTTATTTTGTAAAAGTTTGGGCGAGCCTCTATTTTGTTTTCTTTTCATTGTTTTTGAAATATAAGGGCATTGAAATTCTGATTTTTAGTTTTCAAAATTCAGTGTAAATATGAAAAAATTATTTTCATAATTTTAGTTCAAACTAGTATTATTGGGATGTTTTAGAATTGAAAAATTCATGGATTTTGTGGTTCATTTTTTTCATACCTAATAAGTATTTTAATGCTCATGCCTATCCTATCCTTTTAGATGTAGGTTCAGCTATTTATTTCTAGTTTTTATTTCATATGCCCGTGTGAGGCAGACTGTTAGTTGTTGGAGGTGACCAAGGGGTCACATGGAGGTATGTGTAGTCTTGTTTTCTTTTGGATTCTAGCTTTAGTTTTTCTTTGTTTAGTTTTTATTAATTTATTTTTCTGTCTTTTATGGTTCAAATCATTCCCACTTGGGTAGTTTTAATTCCCAAAACTAGTTTCCTGCCCATGGGGATTGGGAACGCCCCACATGCAATGTCGTGGGCCAGCTCGAGTGACCAGTTTAGGGTCAAACCAGGTCAGTTCATGAAAAAATAGTATCATAGGAAGGCTCTTGATATTTGGGATGCCTGTTAGATAGATATTATAATTGTCAGGGCTCAAGAGTTTGGTTACGGATCAGTTCCTGATGACCACCGCTTATTATGAGACCTGAGTAACCAGGTATAGTCAGGGATTTAAGTCTTTTTTCTTGGGTTATTTTGGATTGAGGGATGATAATGGAGGTTAATCGGTTCATGTTGTGGCCACACATGGGGTGGTGATCCATGTGAATTCCAAGTGCATGTCTCAAGGTCCCCTTAGTGTTATGCCTATCTTGGGGCATGGATCACTACCATGTCGTCGAGTCAGAAATATACACTATTTCCTCATTCTAGTGGTTTGTTATTTGTTTTGTTTGGTTTTAATGTTGGTTTATGCGAGTTTGTGTCAAAAGTAAAATTGGTTTTGTAATGGAAAAGTGTTCCTTTTAATTTTTTTCTAAATTGGTGAAGTGGGTTTTAAGTAGAATGTTTTTCAATTTGGAAAATTTTTGTGCGTTTGGATTTGATAAGGAAAAGAGATGTTTGAACAATTACATTCTTTCTAGAGGGTCACATGTGCATGGGTATGTGTGGAGAGTTTTTGGGAGCACTTGTCTATAGATGATGTAAGAGATATTGAATGGACACACATGTGACAGTTGATAAGGTGCCATTGGTGAGTTTTAAAATTTAAAAGAAATGGAAGTGTTTGGAGAATTATTTTTTTCTTCTATTTGAATATCTTTGTATTATGTACCTATTGACCTTGTCCTAGGTTGTTTCTTTGGTTGTGCTTTGGCTTTATGATGATCATAGTTGTGTTTTTCATGTTATTCAGAGTGTTCCACCCAGAAAGGTTGTTAAGGTTTCCAATGATTCATGCCCATTTTTCATTTCTTTTTGTGTGTTGCCAATATATCAAGGAAATCAAAGTTTATTAGGGGCAGTTGTGTATTTTGGATAATTTTTTTGGGCCCTCAGGTTCTTGGGAACTCCCAGGGTTGTTAAGGATCATGTCATCTTGGGTTTGTTAGAGGGTCCATTTTAGGACTAGTTGAGGTTGGGTATCTCATTTTAATTAGGATTTGGGGTGTGGCCAGTTTTCATGAGGGTTCCCCATATGGAGAGCTATGTGTGCTAGAGGAATCTATTTTTGAAGGACCTAGTTCATTGGTGACAAATTATGGTTTGTCAGATCATTACCTTGTGTTCCACTAGATTGGCCAATTCAAGTATCCTAATCCACCTTGTCTCATACCTCCAAAGTCCTGCTATTGGGTGACCATTCATGTCAATGGGAAATGTTCCAAAAAAAGTGTCGTTTGAGGAAGAAGTTCCGGTTGGGGGATGCTATAACCTGACTGTGAGGCATAAGATGCTTCAGCTATTAGAGCCCCATCCCCAGGTCTCAGGGTAAAGCTTTCGCATAGTTAGGAGTTTCCGAGGGTGTGTGGAACTTCGTTCTAGATCATGTTTTTAGCTTTTAGGATATTAATATCAAATTTTTCCTTGTACAATTATTTTCATCATCGTAATCTCATCCTTGTGGTGGTGGTGTGATGAGCTTGTTCTACCACAATCTAAGAAACCTTATCTGCTCTTACTGTGGTTCCAAAGTCAATTAGATTTCTCAATGTGGTATTGGTCCCATGAATTAATAGACCTATTCTACTTTTGATTTTGGTCTCAGGTGTGTTTGTTAGGGAGATGTTTAGTGAAAAAATGTGTGTTGTTTTAGGGCTCTTTCTTAGTTCAGATGCCTCTGTGGGTTTTCTTTTTGGTGTTTCGATTTTGTGGAGGATTCCTCCATCCTAAGGTCTCAGTATACTAGTTGGCCCCATATTGTTTTAGTCCTTGTGGTGGTGAGAACCCCTCAAGTTCTCCCCATGTTTTTAGAGTGGTTTTGGATGGGTTGGTCAGGTGTGACTTGGAGAGTAAATAGTCAACCCGAAACTCCTTGTTTCTTCTGGCTGTGTTCAGACATGGATTTAATTCTTGGATATCTATTGGCTTGGTGAATTTCTGGGGGTAGAAAGTGTTTGTTGTGGAGATAATTGTCACACCCTGACCTGTTTGATTTATTATTTTTAATTATTTTAATAATTATTTTTAGTTTCGGTTGCAGGGGTCATGTTTTAAAATTTTGGAAATTTTTTTCATTGTTACTCGATTATCTCGCATGGATGACCAAGTGAATTGGGTTGTGGCATGTGACTTGTGCGTGATCTTTTAATTCGTGTGATGAGCGCATGGCTCAGCACTGTAAGCGGGAAGTTTCGGGTGATGCGAGTTGAGCACAACTTACTCAATTGTGCATCTGGCTACAGGTAATCATGTTCGGACCTCAGGATTACCTAGTTTTTATAATATATAATACAATTTCATTTAAAATAAAATAAAACAAAAATGTGTTAAATAAAATAAAATGAAATAAATAAATAAATTTTTGATAACAATAATAATTATATGATGTTTATGATGATGATGATGATGATTATTATTATTATGTTTGGTTTTAATATTATTTTTATTATATGAAAAAATGAAAAGAATAGAGAAACCCTATTCTACCTGGCGCCCCCTTTCCCTCCTTTTTTGTTCTCCCATTTGCGCTCCGGGACACTGCCTCTGATACTCCTTTCTTCTGCATCACTGCTATGGTGCCCCTACATTCACGCTCCCCTCACCCTCGCTCCTCCTCCCGTGCCCCTGCTGGTCCCCACTGCCCATGCCTCACACTCCTAGCCTACTCCCATAATGTAGCTGGCCCACTCGCTAACCTCCTCCCACTGGGCCACTATCCCCTCTTACCGACCCCAGTAGCCCTGCAACGCCACCCTTTCCTATGCTGTCCACCCACAATGCCTCTCTCTTCTGCGTCGGCCGCCCGCAACACCGCTTTTCCCTTGTCCGGTAGCCAACAACGATGAACCCTCACTCTGGTAACCTTCTCCAGGAAACCCGACCCCATTCCCGACGTGCTTCCGGTGAACCCGAACCCACCTATATGGAAGCCAGTAGTGAAAACTCGAACCCTATTACACAACACCTCCTCATTGCTATGGTGTGGCCGTAGATCCCCTCATTGGGTTCACGAAGGGTATCTCAGGTCATGTCAGACCACGTCCTGTCCACCACCGCTTAAGGTGAAGTGATTCGGATTGCTTCAGACCATTCTCCATTATTGACAGGATGAATTTTCTCTTGCCTCATTCTTTGGTTCGCTACCACCATCCATGGTGAGAGTTTTTTTCCTGCACACACATTTAATTTAGTGTCGCTATTGTGTTTTGAATTCCTTCTATTTTATTTGTAGTGCAGATAATTATTTTTGGTGTGCAATCTTTCCTTTCCATGTTCTCATGATCACTGCCACTATCTGAGGTGATGTTTTTCATCCCTTATATTGTTGTACACATTATTTTTGGGTCATGTTTATATCATTGAGTCCCTAATTTTTATTTATAGGTGCATCAGTCTTTGACCCCTTAATGTCGGGTGTCAGGAATTGTTGCAGGGAGTCGAGATCATTTCCAAGTGTGCACACACATCTTCCCAAGTATGAATATATATATATCTCTGTGTGTGTGTATTCTGAGTGAGTGTTCCTTCATGGTGCGGGGAACACGCGCATTATTTTAAAGGTGTGTATATATATATACATGGAAGTGCATTCATGAGTGCGAGTGGGATGTTTCCCGAGTTTGAATGTTTTGGCTTGACTTCCTTGAGGTAGGAAAATCTGAATTTTCCATTATTTTAAAATAAGTCCATTTAATGCTTGCATGTTTTTAATTAATACTTTTACTTGATTAGCATCTTTGAAAAAAAAATTCAGACAATCTGCTATAGTGTTTTCTAGTTAGTTGGGTTTGTTAAAAGTAGTGGTTATACTATTGTCTATTTTGTGTAATCTGTCTGATTTGTTAATATAAATTTTTGAATATTTTTTTGATTTGTTTATGGAATTACTAGTAAGCTATTTGGGTTGCTTTAAATTTATTTATACCGGGTTAAGGGGTCATTTGACATGTTTTCTAAATTCGATTTTTTTAACTAAATGGATTTTAATTTTCAAAAGAAGTTGGTCCCCTTGAGTGGTTTATAAGGAGTTTTTTAAATGATGTCTTATAACGTGTTACATTATGTGTTTTAGAAAACATTGGTTATAATGGGTTCTCTAAGGTTTGATAATTTGGTTTGAAACATGTTATAGTGTTTAAGGATGTCTTGAAAATGGTTAGTATATGTTTATTGCTTTGGAATGTTTGGTAAATGCATGTTTTGGAAAATGCATGTTTTCGTGAAAGAATATTGGCATGTTTTGGCCTATCTATCCATGCTTTTAAGAAATGACATTTAATTATTGTTTTAGATATATTTACAAATTTTATTGTAAATAGTTTAATGAGTTAAAGCTAATGTCCCATTTGGAATCTTTGAAACATTTTGTTAGAAAAACCCCTCTTTGGTTAGATCTCTTTCTTCGTCGATTGATCATGAGACAAGAGGGTCCTTGGTATGGGCCCCCTTTTGAGAATATTTATTTTATGGCATGAGACTAATCTTGAGGTGGTTGGGGTGGTACCGGATTGTGTCGCATGCTTGGTAACATATATATGGCTTGTTGTTTTAATGTGTGGTACAACTATTTTTGAACATAGCATAGAAACTTAGCATAAAAAAGGGGTTTACTGGGAATGATTGCTGCAGTAGTTTATAATATGCACTAGATAGTGGCCCTTAGTATGGACTTTTCTCTACTAGGGGATTAGCCCTCTCGGTTAGGTCAGGTAGGGAAACACCGAGCATTTGGGCATTATGATGTCATCAAGAGTAGGAATGCCTTCAGGACAAGTCACATGTATAGTACGTTCTGGTCTTCCTCTTAGTTCCTAGGTTTTATTTGATATTTTAGTACAAGCACTATTAGTACCATTTCCCTTGACGTGTGTGGAATCATTCCCTTGAACTTGGTTTTGGTTTTTTCTGAGAAAAGTCTTGTATGTGTGGTTTGTTTTAAAAAAAGGACTTCAAAGTAGCTGCTTTGGAAAAGTTTATGTGATCTCCTCTTTTGTTTACTTTTCCATGTTTTTGAATTATAAGGGAAATAGAATTGTGATTTTATGTTTTCCAAATGATGGGTATATATAAAAACCTTATTTATATAACTGTAGTTCAAACGAGAATTATTGTGCTGTTTTGGAAATTGAAATGCATGGATTCTGTGGTTAATATTTGGAATCCCTATTGAGCGTTTTAACTCTCACACCTATCATATCTTTTTAGATGCATGTCTAGATATTTGGTTCAGGTTCTTGTTTCGTGTACCCATGAGAGGCAGGCTGTTAGTTGTTGGAGGTGACCAAGGTCTCCCATAGAGGTATGTAAAGTGTTGTTTTCTTGCCGCTGCAAGTTTTATTTTTCTCTGTTATGTATTTATTAATTTATTTGTCTTTATTTTTTGGGCCAAATAATTTCCACTGGTATTGTTTTGATGCCCGACACTAGTTGACAGCCCGTGTGGATCGGGAATTCCCCTTGGGCCATGTCACGGGCCGGCTCGGGTGACCGGTTCAGGGTCGACCCGTGTTGGTTCGTGACATGTTATATGTTATATTATAATTATATAAGTATAATTATTTCATAAATATAATTTATATATATACTTTAAATCCATAATTATATCCACTTATGAGAGGCAGAAATGTAAAATGAATTACATCAGTTCATGATGAAGCAGTCCTCCGTAAACATGATTTGTGATCTTATTTCACATTTTATGGAAGATTAGATTAATAAGGGTAGTTTAAAAGATATAATAAAATATAATTATATTTATGATTTTTAATTTTTCTTTGATAAATAACTTATATTTATTGGAGGTAAAGAAATAATTAAAATGAAAGTGACTGGTTTAGGTGATTACCCACTCTTTGAAAGAACTCCTTTAGATCTCCTTATAAGGATCTTACGGTATACCATTTTGGAATACCAAATCACATATAATGTGGATAAAGATTATTAGAAGATATTTTTTCATAGTTATGTTAATATAAAAGGTTCAATGTGATGTAAAGAAGAGAAATTAGGATCTCTCTTTTAATGTGAGGGGATGAGCACTTTTAAAAATTCCTAAATGATTAAAATATAAAAAGGCCAAATTCTAAATAATTGATTCAAGATTTCAAGAGTTTCAAAGATAAAACAATATTTGGTTGAAATAAAATAATCCAATCGGATTTGGATATGTTTATTTTGTGTTTTAAACCATATCGTTTGGTTTAAGCCCTTAGTTTACCTATTTTAACCATAACTGTTATAAAAAATATTTCAATCATAATGGGTTATGAATGTTACCATAAATGGACAAGTGACTCATAAATTGACCATGGTTGATATTTTCAACTATATCACATTCCATTGCAATATTACTGTATTTTTAATTTTAAATAATTTAATAGTATATTATTTTTTATAAAATAAATTTAATGTCATTTTTGGATCTATTAAATTAATTTTACATTAAAAACAAAATTACTACAAATTAATTCGAATATATTCCATATAACAGTATAACATGTTATATTTTTGTAAAAAATAAATGGGAAAAATAATTTATCAAATTATATTACTATTAATATTTTAATAACCATTTGTTATATTTTTCTATTAATTGGAGAGATACTATAATGATGTTTCTTAAACATTTAAGGAAATTATATAATTAGGAGAAAATTATAAATAACTTACAACCACAAAAAATAATTTCATAATATTCAAAATAAAAATTAATATTCATTCAAAAAATGCCTTTATTGAGATGTGAACACATAAGAGTTATTTGAAATTAAGAGAATGAAATACTTACTTTTAACATGGTGATGAATATATATAGACCATAAGGAGATAATGGTTGAAATATAATTATCAAATAATATTTACGATAAATTAGAATGGCCTTATCACTTAGTTTTAACCGAGGTTAACACGATGAACACTTTTACCATGGTGAAGAAATTTTATTGTTTTTACTATTCGTTATTACCAAAAATGAAGTTTAACTTATTAAATAAATATATTCAAAATATAAAATCTATTTAATAAAATTAAATCTATATAAATGGATGAAATTAATTTTATAAGTATCAGTCAAAGCACGATAAAAAACAGTTGTTAGAAATATTCCTTTTTTATGTCTTGAAGAATTTTAATTCCTAGATGACCTATAATGTTGATATATATATAAATAATTAGATTGGTTTTAAATAAAGGAGTGTTATATTATTTTTTGGATAGAATTAAAAATTGTATGGGGATTTTAAATGAAAATAAATGTTAATTTAAAAATCATTTCTTTCACTATTCAATAAAAAATAAAACAATTTCATAAAAATACAAAAGGTTACACTAAATTAATTTTGACATGAAGATTTCAAAAATGAAGTTAATTTTATAAAATAGGAAATCTAAATTTGTAAAAAAAAATTATAATATTGACACAAAATATAATAGAATCAAATTTGATGAAAATACATTTCGGAATAATAAAATGACTTGAAAAAAAATTATTAATTATTTCCAAAACATTAATAAACAATTTTATATAGTGTGAAAAAATTATATATATATATATATATATATCATAATGTGGTTTTTATTATATATTCCACAATATTTAAAAATATGTTTATAATGGTCATGTTTACATTTTAATAGTGTGTTTTGGCCGATTAAAATTTAGTGTTGTGTAAAACACAATCATTGAAGATATAAAATTTATTTCAATAAAAATATAATCTAAAATATGAAGGAGTTACACACTAATACAATCTTCATAGTACACCAGTGATGGTTCCCTGATTCATAGATTTCTTAGTAAATGGAGGAAGAGAATCAACTTGGACACAGTTCAAAGGTGAATGTAGAATGATTCATTATTCTAGGTGTTTTAGAATTCCTAGGTCTGTCAAAGTTAGAAGTGGTCACTGAAATCCATACACGTTTATAGGAATCGAAAAAGTGTTCACCTTAACATGTGAACAAGTTTCATCACTAATTTTTTGTTTCCCCAATTTTTTGAAAATAATATAATGTTTTTATATAATTATAGTCTCTAACTTATATGAAGTATACCATATTAACTAGGTAATGAGTAAGAGGAAGAAGGATAAATTCATATCACGTATTCCCTACCTACCATTTTTAACAAAACATATATAATATTACAAATTTTCATAAGGGTTGTATATAATCCTCTGTTGTGGATGATGAAACATTAATATATCAAGATAATATCATGTTTATAGAATTAGAGGATTTAAGGATTGATAATAGAAAATTGGGAGGGTGTGTATTCTCTCCAAGCTCAATGGGAGAACATCTTAGAGATAACTTTGAGTTCCTCTCTTCAATATAGGTTATAACATCGATTATTGATCTGAAATATATCATTGGTCAATTAGAATATTTATCATGTTTTTTTGTTAATTAGTATCTAAACCATTTATAGCCATGCTAATATATTCCATCGTATGAAATATCTAAATATTCCTGTGGATGTTATGTTCATGGTTGATGAAAATATATTTATAATTTCCATATAGATCCCTTTATCCTCAGCCAAGTTTAGTGACTTCCACAAAGAGATGGATGGACATGATCATTCATTACTTATAGATACATAGTTAAATATTTATATTGCATGATTGCTCACATTACAATATTATACCCCAATATTTGTTGAAATTATTTTTAAGATAATTTAGGAATGAGTTATTAGGACTATCACTCCTCTTCTAGGGTATTACATGATATATTTTAGGTGGTTATTTTTGATCAGGTGGACCCTCCCGAGGTTAGTATTTGAGGTGTCAGGGGGGGTGGTGGTGGTTACCTTCATGTGAAAAACCTTACCAGAAAAATTACTAAATTTACAATAAATAGAGGAAATAAAAGTTTTCTTACGGATCATGGTGTACCATAAGATGAGGAAACATTTTCAACAATAACACTCTATTAAAAATTTATGATTAAAAAAATTATTTATTTGGATGGAATAACTAATTATCAATATTTTATTATATTATCCCAATAATCAGTTGATAAATGAATTATTTCCGAAAAATTTCACTATTCCCACTATATGCAGCATAATGATTTGATAATGAATATTGTATCCCAACATCTCAAACAATATAGGGTGTAAATAATATGGATGATTCAATGTTGATGTTATTAGGATAAAATTAATAAACTATTTTATGAGAATTAAAATACCATAATATATCCGAATTCCTAAAATAATATCTAATTTAACCCCTAGTTTATGACCATTTAATATGCATCATAAAAATGAGTGTGAAAGACATCCAAAAGTTATATTATAAAGCCCATATGGTGGGCCTATACAAAAAACTCCACAATGATCAACATATGTTCAATGTCATAGGTGATAGTGGATTCAACTGTCACTCTATCCTTATTACCATGAAGAAGATTATATGTTTGTTTGACAAAGAATGAAAAATATTGCTTAATCTCTCTATGGATGAATAATTGAAATATTATACTAGACATTAAGCTATAGTGGTCATGGAAATATCTTATCATGTTTAGTTGGTGGTGGAATAAAAGACATTGTATTATGGAATAAATTTCCTTCATAAATAACCTATAATAATTATTAGCTATAGTTGAGTGGATGATTGCATACCATCAAATGAAATTTTAAGAGGGTAAAAGAGATAAAATAAATTTTTCTATAGAAATAGTGAAGTTATTCACTACTGTAGAAGTTAAAGATTTGGGGTTTTTAAATATTCAATAAGACATTGATGAAACCGCATAACCATTTATCTAGCTCTAAGTGTTGGTAGAACATTCCATTTAATTTTCATTAAGAATATTTTTATTTATTATTAGTTTTAATGGTGACACACCAAACAATGGGTTTTCTACCCACATTTTTATAAATAAATAACATTTCCCTCTAATATAAAGATATATTTCTTCATCATCAGTATTAAATTTATATCACTTTGAAAAATGGTTCCTAATAGAATTTATATTCACATAAAGAGAAATTTCAAGGTAATTAAATCCATTTAAACATTTAATGATACAATATTTAAGTGAATGATAATTTCAAAAACACTTGTATCAATAACTAGAAGATTGAATAAATCAATTATTTATTAAGGAAGTTTCCCTTTAATGGTTATTGGTATATTGGATACATAGTATGTATGGAATCATCATAATTCATAGTTATTATTTATGACAATATATATAAAAGCATTTGATTTCATCATGGAAAATATATCATGAATAGTTATAGGCTATATTGATTGGTTATGTATGTCCCATATTTATAAGATAAATATAATCTATCTAGATGTGGGAGAATAAAAGACACAATATAATTTAATTTATTAAGGTACTTTTTCATTATTGATTTAATATCAATAAGGGAACAAATACACAAAAATTGCTATAATATTAATTTTGAAAAATTACCTAAACCAATATTTTTAGACATAAGAATATTTTATAATTTTTTTATATGCATTGACTTAAAAATAACATGAATTTTACTAGGTCAAACTATTAGTCCATAGAATATTTATTTATTTTCCTATATATCTCTCTAATATTTTTAGATGCCACAAAATTGTGGATACTTCACTTTTTTTTTCATTATCTTTCTTTACAAGTTTTCACAAAATTAAGTACCATTTTCCTTTTCGTTGATAGTTTATGGTCATGGAGGTCAAACTAGAGAGGGATGAAATTTATAGTGGTATAGGTTTTTCTAAATGTTGATAATTTTTAAATTAATATTCCTTTAACTAATATCCAATTATGTTTAATGTCTTATATCTTTGACTAAAATTTGTCAACGATTTATGATCATGTGGAATGTTCTAGGCTATAATAGAAGTAGTATCTAGGTTCCAAATTTTTTATTCTCATCAGTTTAAATTGATGATATTCAAATAACCTGACCAATGAATCTCAATAATATTCAATAGTTGATCATTCAAATTTATTTTATATTTTTTTATTTAATTACCTAAAAACATGAATTCCATTGATCAATATATTGTACCTCTCTTATCATTACTATTTCTATCGAGAATGAAAATGAAGACTTATATAGTTATATACACACATGCTCCATGAATCTATGAATAATGTTCATTAATGTTAGGGTTATATAAATGGTTGTTTAAGGGCTGCACACCATTCTATATCAATATCAACAAGGTTATCTTATTCTATATACAGTCTTAATATAGAGGATGGGATGGTAATTTTTTATAGGTATTTATAAAAATATATATAAATTTTTATTGGGAACAACTATAACATGGCCCAACTGAGAGAAATCTCCATTTTACAAACCAATTTATCAATGGATCATAGGCATTCGTCTCCATATTGAAATGATTTTATACTAACAATGAGGGTCTATTGGATAAATGTGGGATGAATATACACTCTAAATACAATTAATAATCATATTATCAACAATTGATGAAATTTAAATAAAAAAAATATTCTATATAAACCCAAACTATATGCTACATAAGTATTTGACATTTCATCCTAGTCATACAATAATAAACAAGATAATGAGAGGGATAATCACAAATATAAATGTACAAGATAAAAAAAATTTTAACATCCCCAATATTGAGTAAGAACTCGACCCATCTACAAAACCTGAAAATCTCCCATCTATAATTGGTTCCGAATAATTAACCTTCACATTAGCCTATACTAAGAACCATTATTTCTATATAGGCCCAGAGGGTTCGTTCATGGTACGAGTATAAACTCAGTAATCCACCACCCATGAATATATACATATTTATACTAATGTTTGTAAAATGTAAATTAAAAATAATAAACATATCAAAAAACCTTCTCCCCCTTTTCTTATATAGTCACAAGTATGCCACTCCTAATTTGAACAATTATTGAATGGAACGATATATGCAAAAATTATTTTAGTTAAATTTACATTTACATTCCACGAAAATCCATACAATATGGCATCATAATCTTACCTAACTATATGTTAAACCCAGGTTACATTTTTCTTCAATCAGTAAATATGTATATAATATAACTTGATCAATTTTTTAAGTGATCATAAATGTTTAGCACATATACTAAAGAGTTTTCACATTGATTATAATAATTTATAGACCATCAAAATTATTATTTTCCTAAATCGAAGAGGGTGAGTCACTGTGCAATAATATTTAAAGTCTATTCAAAATATAATTTCATGAAGAATAATTGAATATTATTTAATTAAAGTCTATGAAAAAATATAATTATATTTTTTTCTTGACAATTTTTTGAAGAGAAGATGATAAGTTCAGAGGATGATGATAATGGTTGGGTATAATATTTTGATAACACTTTGAATGGGAATTATATTTAAAATTGGACCCAAACCAACCAGACAATAGAAGGGATCCAAGTGAAACTATTATTGAGGAGGGAACAAGGATCTACCTCAAATAGCTAGTAGGTAGAAGGGGTTATGTATTTTCCCCATGGAGCATGCTCGGGCCGTTTATAGGACCTCAATATGAGAATATGGGATCATTGTGCATTCCAAGAGTGCTGGTAGGCCTAAGCCCATGTGTTAGGTAGTTCTTGTGTGAGAATGTTCTGATCCCCCATAGCCAGCTCGATCGAGTAGTAGTGGTAGTTGAGTAGTAATCCAAATTAGATCCACATAGGATGTTCAATGTAGGATGGAATTAATAAAACACTATTTACATTCCTTTTAAAAAGACAATCATAACATTTTTACATCCAGTCTCTTCGATTTAGACCATATGATGGAGCCTACAATTTTATTCTTCCTCAGATGATCTGGGAAACAATAGAGTGTAGATATTCCATCATTTTTGAGTAGAAAAACTAATGGGTGGGTCTATATGGGTTAAACTGAATCCTCTACTACATAAGTAAGGCTGTATTGAACATCTGTGATTTATCAGTGATCCTTGCATGTGATGAAAACATGTCTCATAAATCAATTATGGATGAAAAAATGATCCTGACCCACTTAATTAAACAGAGTCCCTTAGAAAATGTAAATTCTAATATTCAAGAATATTTATGAGTGAAAAATGGTCATGCATGCAAACCCACATTTCATGCATACAAATAAAATGAGAGGGAAATTAAATAAGAGTCTTTAGTCATTCTTTATCCATGTGATAATTATACCACATGAAAACCTACGGTTTTCTGATTTTCTTTGGGTATTTGGGTTATATGTTATGCATGAATTCATACATGTAGTTGATCCTCCTAGATGATGGCTAATTCTATGTGAGAAGAAACGCATAACCTAATATTTCAAGTTATGATAAAAACCCATTGTTATTTTGAAATGAAAATAACATGTTGAGAAGTTAATCGCGATTCTTTGGATGTATGAGTTTCACTCCACATTTATATGAATTCATGAAAGAAAAGATATATATGATTAATAAGATGTGTAAATAAGCATATACAAAAATCCTATGTTTTTTTGATGTGATGCATGCAGATTGGATAATCCCCAAGTAATTGGGTATTCATGAAGAGGAAAAATTTAATACTCACAAATTGTATGTTATATCACATGAGTATTCATAAAGAAATAAATACCCATTATTAATGTTTTATGTAAAATTAGTAAATAAATTCTATTCCCACATTTGAGTTTTTATATTTGATGGATAATTATAAAAGTGTTTAATTCATGAAAAAAATTTAATTGAGGATTTAAGTGGAAGAATTTAAATGATGGAAATTTTGATACCCCTTGCACTATAATATAATTTTATAAATATGTGCCTGAATTTTATGAGAATAGTCCAACTATTAAAATTTCTGTTGAGTATCCTTGCATAAATTTTATAAGAAGAATTTTGAGAGTGAGACAAAGATTGATAACTCTTTATGAAGGCGATCACATGATCCAGAGAATTTTAAAAGAAGACTCAAGACCACCATTACTGGTATTATTGACTAAGTACACAAGGAATGAGAAGTAATATTTCTTATGAAGATATATTATCTTAAACAACTTTTGGGATTCTTGTAGAAACCACTTGTGTTCTTTAAGAGATAACTAAACAGGTGAGAGTCAGTATATATAACATTAGTGGGTTTTTAGTCAAAATATCTCAATTTTAGATGGTCCAAATTATTAATTTGTGATTATATATTATAGGAATTTTACTATTTTTCATTTTGGGAGATTTCCTATACTTGTAATCACACTGTATTACTTGTGGAGAACCCATGTTTGTAAATATAACTGAAAAGGAAAGGATGTTGTCACCAATTCCATTAGGGGTGAACCCTGTATTAAACTCATGTGTATTTTTGTGTTTTTAGTTGTTTTCATATGGGAGAGTTTAGATTTTTAGGAATGAGGGATCAAGCTCTTAACAGATCACAATGGTGAATTTAAAAAAGTTTAAATTGTAAAAAGTACATTACTGACTTTCCCCATCCCCCTAGTGATATTTTTGAAGCTGATATCTTCAAGTGGTACTGGAGAATAGGGTTCCTTAAATATATATAAATACTTTACTAAGGAACTAATGATTGAGAATTTAAATTCATTCAACTTTAGAGGAGTTTATTTCTTTTATGGAAATAATTTTTATGGATATAAGAACCAAATTCTTTTATATCTACTATCAAAAGGTCTTGAGATTAGTGATACTATAACAGTTGGTTTTATTTCACATGAATTTGTGTTCACACTACAAATGTTGATAAGTGAAATATTTAATTTTATGGGGAATATAAACATGCTATTTTTTATCCTTATCTGATAATGAGTTTACAAAGGTGATGGGTCTAAATCAGGCAATTATATGTGGGATACAAAAATAATATATATGACAGAAATATGAAAATAAAAAAATATACTAAAAATATTGAAATATAAGTTGGAATATATCTGAATGAATTATGATGATTTTCTTGATGAATACTTTACAATGGTATATGAGATATTAATCCATATTAGGGGCTTTTGGGATACTTGTGGAGATTCATATCTTGTAATTAAATTGATGTGAAACTTTCCTGATATATTTGATTCAATTATTTTTTCCTTAGATGAATTGGGAGAAATATATCTTGATGAGTTGCATAATACACTTATTAATTACGAGATGAGAAAATATCATATGTTTAGAATGATAGCATAGAAATAAATGGATTTAAAAGAAATGTAAAATATCAATCTAAAGGAAAAGAATGATGATCCGTCCTCTGATTTCAATGAGAACGAGGTAAGTGATACATATCATAAAATAATCATGACCTTATTTGCAAAAAAATTATAAAGTAGGAAAATGAATATATAATGGTTTGATTCCTTTAATGTATTTTTTTGTCAAATACATTTTCTAAAAAAAGAATATGATGTTTATGAGAGTGATGATAAACATGAATGCTACAATAAAACAAGATTTAGAAAAGATAATGCTAGAAATAAAAAAATTATCAAGGACGTATGAGAGAAATATGATGAGTAAGAGAGCTGATTATAACTCTTCAATATGGACCGAATCCGAAGATTAAGGCTCATCTAAAATCATAAAATATTCATAGAAAAGTTAAGAGATAAAGAGATTCCTAAAGTAGTTACGAGAAAGAAGAAGAGAGAAACTATCAGTACATGATAAGAACTTAACATGATTCATGCCTTAGTCAAAACACCTATCTCACAAAATAAAATATGATTCTTTAGAAAGAAAACATGAAATTAACTACAGAAAATAATACAGAAAATAGTCCTTTTGTTGATAAAAATGGGGAATTGATCAAAAGAGAAGTATCTTTTGTTAATGATATAAAAAATAGAAATTGAAAATTGTTGAACAACATAAGATGATATATGATCTTTAAGAGATGTTAGTTTCTCGTTGAGGAAGAGTTGTTTGAGACAAAATCCATATGTTTCAAAATTGAACATTAGTTGAATAATACTAGAGAAGGTTTAAATAATTATATTCAGATCAAGAGATAAACCTCTCAAGCAAGATATAAGAAAACAAAAATTTGCTTATAATCATTTTGATTGATGTGTTACTTTTAATAGTGTTGGTTTGATAGTTAAAATTGATGAATATAAATTTTTTCTAAGAAGGATACAACCCCAAGAAAATAAAGGCTCAATTTGTAATAAGAAAATAACAATAAAGATCTGGATTCATCCGACACCAAGTTGGATGAATAGTGTTTCAAGTATTTTGTTGGTGTTGGGGTAAATATGGTCAAAAATCATTTTATTATTGTTTGAACAGGTCTTTAATATGAATGAGGAAAAAAGCAATGGGGTGTCTCAATATGTATATAAGGAAAAACTCATAGAGAAAAAAATAATGAAAAAATCTTCACTAAAACCATATACAGAAAAATAAAACTCAACTAAAACCATACACAAAAAAATAAAACTCATACTATGGAAGAATTCTTAGGTAGATATAGTTTAAAAGGTCACAAGGATGAGGTGTTCATGATAATAACGTAAGGAGAGGTTCCCAATGTTGTGAAAGGGAAGCGTATTCAAAATAAAATTAGGGGACAATCATATGAAAGGGTTGATAAGATTGAGAATGACATGAAAGGTTAATTAGTTGTTTATTGAAGTGTGTGTAGGATTTATTATTACATTAATAAATCTAATTATTTGAAATCCATTTAATAAGAGCTGATAATTTTTAGTCATTATTTGACATGTGAATATATGTTATGGACATTATAATGAATAATGGTTATTTAACTATTTTTTTCTACATAGGGTTAGCATAAATAGAAGTAGAGTTGATTATCTAATTACTATTTTCTAAGTATCATGTGATATTATTCCTTTTTTTAAAACATGTGAATATTTTTTTGAGAAGATATATGATAAGAGAAAAACCCCCAATTGAAATTTTAATTTTATTTTCAAAGTGGGAGAGAATATTGAGCACACATATTGACTTATTGATAATGTGAAAAGAAGTTAAAAATAAAATACAAAGGAGGATATTTTTAATACCATGTTTCATTTGACATAAATTGGTCAATAGGTGGATTATATAACCTTTTCCATTGGTGAAGTGATCTTAAATGTTTAACACATGTGCTAAAGAGTTATTATATTTTTACAAGATTTTATAGACAATGGAAATGCTTATTTCCATGAAGTGAAGAAGGAAAGTAAATCTATAAGAATATTTGAATTCCATGAAAAACAATTCATGAAAAATAAATGAATTGGATTTAATTAAAGCTATGTTAAAGTATTATAATATATTTATCATTACATTTTTAAATAGAAGTTAAGGAGTTATGAATATGATGAGAATGGTTTGGTAGAATATTTGGAAAACACTTTGAATGAGCCTTATATGAAAAATAGTATCCAAACCTACCAGCCAGCCTAAAGGATCCAATGGTAGCCACAAATGAGTTGGGGAAAAGGATCTACCTTGAGTAACTAGTAGGTGGTAGGGGCTATGTATAAGCCAAGTGGAGTGCACTCATGCTGTATTTAGGTTTAAAAGAGGAGAATATGGGAGCTTTATGCACACCAAGAGTGCCTATGGGATAAAACTCATGTGCCATGTAGTTCTCATGTTAGTGGGTTTTGATACCCTATAGATAGATTGATTGAGTAGAACTTACTATTCTGTAGTAAACCAAATCCTAGTTGTGTGGGATGTTTGATCTAGGAAGAGAGAACTGCTCATTTTTTATATGTATTTTAAAATTCTAGACATAATTTGGGCCATCTGATATATTCTATCTAGACTTCCAATTGATCCTATGGTTTTCTTCCTCCCCCAATGATAAATAAATCTCTAGAGTACATAATTTTTTCCATTATTGAGGAACCAAACTCAAGGTTATCTCAACTTGAATAAAACCATTAGCTCTTCCATATTTGGAAGCCTTTATCGAGCACTGGTTATCAACCACATATCCATACACATAATACAAACATGATTCATCTGTTTGTTATACATGAAACAATTATATGATATTTCTAATGAAATAGAGTTAGTTTATTGAATACAATATCAATATTTAAGCACATTTATGATAAAAAATGGCCAGGCATGCATCTCCATATTGAACATTTAGGTTATTTTAAGAAGCCATGGGTATTCTAAAATTAATATACCATAAAGAGGAGTTAATAATGATTCTTTGAGTGTATGAGTTTCATTACACATTTACATGAATGCGTGAATGGTGACCCATTGATGATTAGTAATCTGCGTTAACACTACTAGAAAAGGGGGCATTGGAGCCCCACCAGACTCGGGCGACCGCCATTGGCGGTCGCTATAGCTCACCATTAGCGACCGCCAATGGCGGTCGCTAACCTGCCTAAAAAATTTCGGGGGGTTTCTGCCCCCCCCCCCCCCCCCCGCGCCCTCATCTCCCTCGATCTCCCTCGCCCTAACCCCCTCCCTCCCTCGCCGCCCTCCCTCGCGCCGCCCTCCCCTCCCCCGCCGCCCGGCCTCCCCCGCCGCCCGGCCTCCCCCGCCGCCCGGCCTCCCCCGCCGCCCGGCCTCCCCCGCCGCCCGCCCTCCCCAGCCGCCCGGCCTCCCCCGCCGCCCGCCCTCCCCCGCCGCCCGGCCTCCCCCGCCGCCTGCCATCCGGCCTCCGGCCGCCGCCCTCGGACCTCCGGCTGCCGCCCTCCGGCCTCTCGGACCTCCCCCCCCCCCACCCCGGACGGCACCCGCACCCCGGACGGCCCCCGGCGCGCACTCCAGACCGCCCCCCGCACCCCGGACACCTCCCCGCACCCCGGACAGCACCCCCCCGCGCACTCCGGACCGCCCCCCGCACCCCGGACGCCTCCCTGCACCCCGGACAGCCCCCCCTGCACTCGGACACCCCCCTCCGAACCCGGACAGCCCCCCCGCACCCGGGACAACCCCCCCCCCCCCCCCCCCCCCGCACTCGGACACCCCCCCTCCGAACCCGGACAGCCCCCCCGCACCCCGGACAGGCCCCCCGCACCCCGGACACCCCACCCCGCACCCCCGACAGCCCCACTGCACCCCAGACAGCCCCCCTCCCCCACACCCCGGACACCCCCGCACCCCGAACACCCCTGCCCGCACCCTTGACAGGCCCCCGACACCCCGGACACCCCTCCCCGCACCTCGGACAGCCCCCCCCCCCCCCCCCCCCCCCGACCCCGGACACCCCCCCCCCCTCGCTGCCCGTCCCCCATCCCCTCACCGCCTCCTCTCCCCCAGCTCCCCGCCGCCGCCACCGCCCGTCCCCTCCCTTGCCGCACCACCTTTGGCTCCGGCTCCCCTTCGCTACCTCCTCTCCCTCGCAGCACCGCCTTCGGCTCCCCTCCCTTTCAGGTTTGTAGCTCAATCAGGTAACATGAGCTTTCAGTTACATTATTATTTTATCAATGGTTCATAAACAAATGGTTAATATTTATTTTGAATATAGTTGATTTGAAAAATGTAAATGTAATAAGTATTGTGTAAATGTTTGTTATACAGATATTATTATGGATAAGAGTTGGATTGATCTTCCAAATCGAACGTCTAGAGAATATTTCAATGGCATTATGCAGTTTATTGACTTCATGAGAGGATTTGAAAGTGACTATATTAGTTGTCCATGTAGAAAATGTGCTAACAGATATCAATTCACACAAGATACTGTGAGGGAGCACCTTTTCTTTAATGGATTTCTGAAAAATTATAAGAGTTGGACTCGTCATGGAGAAGAATATGTTCGTTGTCAAAATACAGATGCAGCTCAGATGGATGTTGATGCAAGGATGACTGATCCAATGCATGAAATGCTTACTGAAATGGTACGTGGGTTTGATCCTGAAGGCATTGACATCCAGAATCTTGAGACCGGTGAGATAAATCTTCGCTCTGGTGCAGATCGTGATTCGAGGAGGTTTTATGAAGTACTTGATGATGCGAAAACAGAATTATATCCTGGATGTACTTCTTACAATAAACTGTCGTTTATCGTGGAGTTGTTGCATTTGAAGACTTTGAATAATTGGTCAGACACATCATTCGACATGCTTTTGGTTTTATTGAAAAAAGTTCTTCCTGTCGACGCTAAGATTCCTGAGTCGTATTACTATGCTCGTAAGTTGACAGAGAACTTAGGTTTAACATATGAGACTATAGATGCATGTGCAAACAACTGTATGTTGTTTAGAAATGAAACTGCTCATTTGGATATTTGTACGGTTTGTGGCACTTCCAGGTGGAAAGAGAACAGGGGAAATAAGACTCATCAAAGTCAGATTGCGATACAGGGGAAACCGATTGCCGTAAAGCAAATGCGTTACTTTCCCCTTAAACCGAGGTTGAAAAGATTTTGTATGTCATCTAAAGTTTCTAATTTAATGAGATGGCATGCAGAAAGAGTTCATGAAAGTGACATGTTAACCCACCCGGCAGACACTCATGCATGGAAGGATTTTGATAAGAGACATCCCGACTTTGCTAAAGATGTTCGTAATGTCCGATTGGGATTGGCAGCAGACGGTTTCAATCCATTCAAGTCTATGGTTGGTGCAACTCATAGCACATGGCCCGTGGTGTTGGTTCCATATAATCTACCTCCGTGGCTTTGTATGAAGCAACAATTTATATTACATTCCACTCTTATTGATGGACCTAAAAGTCCGGGGGGATAAGATTGATGTTTACCTTCAGGCATTGATTGATGAGTTGAATGAATTTTGGGGCGATGGTGTGATGACTTATGACTGCGAAACGAATGAAATGTTCAAACTGCATGCAGCTTTATTGTGGACAATCAATGACTTCCCAGCTTATGCAAATTTATCAGGCTGGAGTACGAAAGGGGAATTTGCTTGCCCTTGTTGCAATAAAAGTAAAAAATCTGAATGGCTTAAACATTCCAAAAAATGGGCATACATGGGTCACAGGCGTTTTCTCCCTCCCCAGCACAGGTTCAGAAAGGACAGAGTGGCATTTGATGGTTCTAGAGAGTTCAGCCCAGCACCAAAACGGCGTGCGGCGGTCCGATTCGGAGCAAACGTGCTCCAAACGACCTGAAACCGCACGGGAACGATAGAAATATTATTCCTGAGATGCAGGAGGAGGCCGCACGTCCATCGGACGTGCGGTGCGCGCGGCACGTCCGATTGTGTCGTTTTCAGCAGCGCGGCGCGCGCTGAAATGGCGCGTTGGGGGGTCAAAACCACCCGAACGACCTCCGAATGCCACGAAACCGTACGACAACATCCGGGGCGTGAATTTTGAAATTGTCGGCTAGACGGCACCTCATTCGGAGGTGCCGTGTGACCGCGGCGGCCGGAAACGCGTTTCCGGCGCCGTTAAACACCAAAACGGCGTGCGGCGGTCCGATTCGGAGAAAACGTGCTCTGAACGACCTGAAACCGCACGGGAACGATAGAAATATTATTCCTGAGATGCAGGAGGAGGCCGCACGTCCATCGGACGTGTGGTGCGCGCGGCACGTCCGATTGTGTCGTTTTTAGCAGCGCGGCGCGCGCTGAAATGGCGTGTTGGGGGGTCAAAACCACCCGAACGACCTACGAATGCCACGAAACCGTACGACAACATCCGGGGCGTGAATTGTGAAATGGTCGGCCAGACGGCACCTCATTCAGAGGTGCCGTGTGACCGTGGCGGCCGGAAACGCGTTTCCGGCGCCGTTAAACACCAAAACGGCGTGCGGCGGTCCGATTCGGAGCAAACGTGCTCCGAACGACCTGAAACCGCACGGGAACGATAGAAATATTATTCCTGAGATGCAGGAGGAGGCCGCACGTCCATCGGACGTGCGGTGCGCGCGGCACGTCCGATTGTGTCGTTTTCAGCAGCGCGGCGCGCGCTGAAATGACGCGTTGGGGGGTCAAAACCACCCGAACAACCTCCGAATGCCACGAAACCGTACGACAACATCCGGGGCATGAATTGTGAAATGGTCGGCCAGACGGAACCTCATTCGGAGGTGCCGTGTGACTGCGGCGGCCGGAAACGCGTTTCCGCCGCCGTTAAACACCAAAACGGCGTGCGGCGGTCCGATTCGGAGCAAACATGCTCCGAATGACCTGAAACCGCACGGGAACGATAGAAATATTATTCCTGAGATGCAGGAGGAGGCCGCACATCCATCGGACGTGCGGTGCGCGCGGCACGTCCGATTGTGTCGTTTTCAGTAGCGCGGCGCGCGCTGAAATGGCGCGTTGGGGGGTCAAAACCACCCGAACGACCTCCGAATGCCACGAAACCGTACGACAACATCCGGGGCGTGAATTGTGAAATGGTCGGCCAGACGGAACCTCATTCGGAGGTGCCGTGTGACCGCGGCAGCCGGAAACGCGTTTCCGGCGCCGTTAAACACCAAAACGGCGTGCGGCGGTCCGATTCGGAGAAAACGTGCTCCGAATGACCTGAAACCGCACGGGAACGATAGAAATATTATTCCTGAGATGCAGGAGGAGGCCGCACGTCCATCGGACGTGCGGTGCGCGCGGCACGTCCGATTGTGTCGTTTTCAGCAGCGCGGCGCGCGCTGAAATGGCGCGTTGGGGGGTCAAAACCACCCGAACGACCTCCGAATGCCACGAAACCGTACGACAACATCCGGGGCGTGAATTGTAAAATGGTCGGCCAGAAGGCACCTCATTCGGAGGTGCCGTGTGACCGCGGCGGCCAGAAACGCGTTTCCGGCGCCGTTAAACACCAAAACGGCGTGCGGCGGTCCGATTCGGAGCAAACGTGCTCCGAACGACCTGAAACCGCACGGGAACGATATAAATATTATTCCTGAGATGTAGGAGGAGGCCGCACGTCCATCGGACGTGTGGTGCGCGCGGCACGTCCGATTGTGTCGTTTTCAGCAGCGCGGCGCGCGCTGAAATGGCGCGTTGGGGGGTCAAAACTACCCGAACGACCTCCGAATGCCACGAAACCGTACGACAACATCCGGGGCATGAATTGTGAAATGGTCGGCCAGACGGCACCTCATTCGGAGGTGCCGTGTGACCGCGGCGGCCGGAAACGCGTTTCCGGCGCCGTTAAACACCAAAACGGCGTGCGGCGGTCCGATTCGGAGCAAACGTGCTCCGAACGACCTGAAACCGCACGGGAATGATAGAAATATTATTCCTGAGATGAAGGAGGAGGCCGCACATCCATCGGACGTGCGGTGCGCGCGGCACGTCTGATTGTGTCGTTTTCAGCAGCGCGGCGCGCGCTGAAATGGCGCGTTGGGTGGTTAAAACCACCCGAACGACCTCCGAATGCCACGAAACCGTACGACAACATCCGGGGCTTGAATTGTGAAATGGTCGGCTAGAAGGCACCTCATTCGGAGGTGCCGTGTGACCGCGGCGGCCGGAAACGCGTTTCCGGCGCCGTTAAACACCAAAACGGCGTGCGGCGGTCCGATTCGGAGCAAACGTGCTCCAAACGACCTGAAACCGCACGAGAACGATAGAAATATTATTCCTGAGATGAAGGAGGAGGCCGCACGTCCATCGGACATGCGGTGCGCGCGGCACGTCTGATTGTGTCGTTTTCAGCAGCGCGGCGCGCGCTGAAATGGCGCGTTGGGGGGTCAAAACCACCCGAACGACCTCCGAATGCCACGAAACCGTACGACAACATCCGGGGCGTGAATTGTGAAATGGTCGGCCAGACGGCACCTCATTCGGAGGTGCCGTGTGACCGCGGCGGCCTGAAACGCGTTTCCGGCGCCGTTAAACACCAAAACAGCGTGCGGCGGTTCGATTCGGAGCAAACGTGTTCCGAACGACCTGAAATGAGATTATTTCTTGAATCAAAGTTTTTAAATTATTATAGCACAATGATTTGATATTATATATATATTAAATATATATTAAAACATTTAAAATATATTATATATATATATATATATTTAAAATATTGTATTTAATAGTATATATATGAATATTTTTACACATATATATATATATATATATTTATATTCAATTCAATAAAAAAATTTTAAATTTTTTTTTTTATAATAGCGACCGCCATAGGCGGTCGCTATAGGTGCCGGGCAGAGGTCCTTCAGCGACCGCGCCGCGGTCGCTGAAGGCCGAGCTGCCGGGTCGCTAATGGCCTCTAGCGACGAGGCAACAGCGACCGCCAATGGCGGTCGCTGCGCGGCCGCTAAAGCCCTTTAGCGACCGCCAATGGCGGTCGCTAATGGGCTTATTTATAGTAGTGTAAGAAGCAGAAACCCAGGTCCCTCGGGTGTTTATGATGTGTGCCATGTAAATTGGATACTCACGGAGTAATTCAGTACTAATGAAGAGATAAAATATAATACTCACAACTTATGGTCTATTTCAAATGATTGTTCATAATGAAATAAACAGACATTGCTAATGGAGTATTTAAAATGAGGAAATAAATATAATTCCCACATTTGTGTATTAATATTCGAGGGAGAATAGTAAATGTTTTTAATTAATTAACACATTAATTAATGATTTAAGTTGAGTAATTTAAACCATGGAATTATTCAAATCATAGAAATCAAAATATTGTTGTATAAATATAGGTATATATATGATGATAAAAGAAAAACTATTTCAATACCATTTGAGACTCCTTTTATCCATTGTGTAAGAAGAATTTTTTGAGTGAGCTAAAGATGATTAATTCATGAAGAAGGTGATCAAATGAGACCGTGTATTTTAAAATAAGTTTCAAAACAATAATTTTTGAAGTTATTTAAGAAGTACACAAGTAATGAGGAACAAGATTTCTCATGGATAAATATTATCTTAGAGAACCAAAAGGTGTCTATTATAAACAACCAGAGCTTTTTAGGATATAGCTCAACTAGAAGTATTCTGTATAACGCATACTGATGGGCTTATAGTCTAATGACAACATCAAGAGATGGTCCAGAGTAATCATTTGTGACCATATATTATGGGTGTTTTTCTCTTATAAATTTTGGGATATTTCTTATAATTTTAATCACATTTTTTTCTAGTAGACAATCAATGTTGGTAAATCTGACCAACATGGAAAGGATGTAGTAACCCATTCCATAAGTGGATAACCCTATATAAAACATGTGTGCCTCTTACTACATTAAGTTGTTTTCTTACTTGATGAGTGGAAATATTAAGGACATGGGATCAAGATTTTGACAAATCATATAGGTTGATTTAAAATGAATAAATTGTAAAATATACATCACTAATTCACCCCTACCCCTCTCGGTGATATATTTAAACTTGATCACTCCACTATATAATACTTTTGAGTCCTATAATTCCCTAATGACACATCCGTAATTCACATCATGAAGCCTAATGCCTTCTAATCCCATGTATCATCCACCATATTAACATCCTAATAAACCCATGACATGACAAAAATCATACACATTATTATGGACCGTCATCCCCAACAAAAAAATGATCTTAAAGCCACAATATGGTCGTATCAACAACCACATACCTTGACATTCTATGGAAATTTACTCATCCACATTAATGGTTAAAACCATACCATATTACCCATAATATATAGAATTATCCACCCACAATTACTATATTAAACCACATTTTGTTTCATGTACATGATGCACACTACCCTAATAACATCAAAAAACAAAAAGATTGAGTAGAAACACAAAAATCCTAGGACACAGCCTCAGTAAACCTTAATATATAGTATATATTCACTTCACCAACCCATTTTAATTATAAAAACAGCTTCGTCATCTTGTAGTACCATATCATTCGATATCTAGTGATCAAAATCAGCCCTATAGTCATAGAGTTCATACACAACATCTTCCCATGGAACAACATCAGTAATCGATTCCTAGGAATATCTTCCATTATCAGTGCCATCATGGTTAACTAACCATTGGGCCCCACATCACAAAATACATCTCATACAGGCCCCAAAATCACTATATCACCTTTGAAACTACACTATGGTATCTCTTATGATAAATTAAAACACCTATTTGTTTAATCTTCAGTCACACACAGACCTCCCACTCGCACCCTATTAGCATGCATGAAAAAACACATGTACACATTAAAAATAATATAGGAACTATATACTTGTTATCAGTAGGAATCCAATTTTCATGAAACTATTATTGATTTGGTTCCAATGAAATGATCTCACAAAATCTGATAAATTATCTAAAATTTGGGTTTTCTAGGAAAATAGATATTAAAAAATATTTATGGTATATTCTTATTGGATTTTATATTCTCACACAACTACCTCCCATGATGAATGAATGAAACATCAAATAAAAACAAGAGATATCTCATTCATGGAATAAAAAATGAAGGAGGGAGGAGTTCTTTGGGAATCACTACTACTGGAAAGAAATATCCTTCATATTCCCCCTTTTTTTTATTTATTATTTAAACAATGTAATTAAAATCATATATTTATAATAAATATGTTAGGTTATAGAAAATGAATCCTTCTAATGGAATAAAGTGTCTTGTTCCAAATACCCATCACGATGCCAAACCCCCTTATGGTGTGGCATTACACCCTAGAATATTCAACTTCACTCCCACTTCACTACCAAGGGGAAAAATGGTACTACCCCTAGATTACATGGAGAGACTCCCCATTTGAGATATATTTACTTCTTGGACCTTAGCCATGACCCCCATCTTTCATGGTGAGACTACCCCCATTGAGATTAGAAACCCTTAGGATAGAATACACATACAAAAATCAATTCACAACCATTTTATGGTGTGATAGCCCTTGGATATGGTGAAAATTCTTAGCCACACTTTGATTCCCATGTAAAATGACATTAATTCTTCATAAATAGTATTATAGCCCCCTAATATTAGAAAACATTTGAGCCTCATCTATAGCCTTCTCTAAAACCCCAGACAATACAATATGGTCATATCACAGCCATTCAATCTAGAATCATACCTAAAATAATATTCCCAAAACTCAAGGTAAAAAAATGTTCCAACCATATGTAGGTCCTCCTTGAGATATCCTAAAAATACATAGAACAAACTCCCTTCACACATAATAATTGGAATCTCTATATTCTACAACACTTAGGTGATTCTAAAACACCTCACTCTGATACCAAATATCCTATACTATTCTAGATTCATAATCAAATATGTTTATCACATCTATGGGACCAACATACCATAAGAAAAACCTATGTGATCTCATCTCAACTCAACAATGGGAACGTAGATGGTATCATACCCATACCTTCCACACACACACACACACTGACTACTAACATATAACCACCAATCATAAGTCATCATCATCTTGCATTATCCAACCAACCACATCTCATCCAATATTATACCTAACTCCAATTATCATCCAACATCATTCATGATTCTCACTATCATCTCATATCATACTAAACGTCCATTATTATCCTACATCACCCCTGATGGCCACTATTATTGCACATATTACATAATAGTTACTGTCATCCCATACTATCCATAATTCTCACTATCAATCCAAACTCCAATAAATCCCATATTTACATTGTATCATATCTGATTCAGACATGTTAAATAGAACCAGGTTAATTCAATTATCACACATGAACCTCATACTACATCATTTATCACACATTACAAAAAACCATATCCATAATCTCACAACATAACTATAACACTGATTGTATCTTCTTGCTACTCTATGTACATCATGACAACTATATACTACTAAACCAATGAATGATAAGATATTTATTGTCATACCAGTAGTGATGTACTCCCCTAGAAATTATCCCCACCACTAATTATATTGTATCCTTCCATGCTTTTCATGTGAAGATGAATCATAACTACTATTTCATAGTATTGATGCCACTCCTACCTCATCCCCTAGTGTTTAATCCTTTCCAGGGATCTCAAAAACATGTGTGTTACTTTGAAAATATTATTTAAATTATCCATATGGTTTCTAGGTTTATACAATTTTTATGGTCAATCACACTAGACCCAAACATTTTATTTTTATCCACATAGAAAATATATTATAAACAATCCAATTTTTGGTGGTATCAATGAACCTCTTCTCTAATTACCCAGATCGGTCTCCTCTGAGAAATGCATCTGAATTCTAAGAAATCCACTAACTATCTCACCAGACCAGACTATTTGAATCATTATATTAACATCCATTAATTTGTTGTCTTCTAATAATGCTATCACTACCTTTGATAATGAGGTCAACATGGATTTTTTTACCTTCACTATGATAGCATGCTATAAACCATCCAAAAATTATAACACCTTGAGATTTATTAAACTATTATTTCAAATGAACATAAGATTTTCAATATTTTTTCACATGAAACACAATGTTTAGATTGTGTTTCATTGAACACCGAGTTTATCATTCCTTACATGCAACATTGATTTTAAACGAAACATGACATACTATTAATATATTATTATGATAGTTATCACATGGATGTCATAATGGATAATATTAATAAGAATAACTAAATTATAAAAATAATTGGTTTACACATGTATATGGAATGAATTATTTTGTGACTAATTAATTAAAAATGAAAATTAAAACTATTTGAATATAATGTAATTTTTTAAAAAAAAACTATTTTTAAGAATTTTTTTTACATAAATAAATTAAACAAAACACTTTTGGAAAATGAATTTAATGAAATGTATATAGTGTATATAAAATCAACTAATTGACATTCATCTTATTTTTTTCCAAAACAATGGATAAGAATTAATCCAATGTTACGCTTAAAAGCACTATTTTTCTAAAATGAAGTTTTGTCACATTTTTATACAATTATTTTAAAACTATATTTTGATACTTGTAGAAAATTTATTTCATATAATAAAATTAATGATTAAAATAATAAACTCAAAATTCTATTATGGTGAATTAATGATAATCTTCAAAAAATATTAATTTTTATCGATTAGAGAAAAACAGAGAATTTTAATTCTCAAATCCAATTTTGTTTAAATAATTTATGAAGTTGAATTACATATTAAATTTGATTCGAAGTTAAATAATTTCAATGATATATATATTAATACCAATTATGTCATTATAATATATTTCTTAATTAAATTGGATATAAAAACATGGTGATCTTTTAATATTTTCTCTTTGAAAACTCACTTTCTAGTCATGTTTACATGATTAATTTAAAAAAAAAATATTCCACTTCTAGGAATATAATTTCAAAAAATGGATTTCATATCTTTAATAATAATAATATATACTATATAATAATTTCAACGTAATTTTTTAACAAAATGAAATTTGAAGACTGTAAAAATTAATAACCACAATTAAGGTAAAAATGTATTTACCAAGGATTAAATTAAAATGATAAGAGTTAAAATGAGATTAAAACATGTCTAAAATATATTTTATGAAATAATATAGATCCTATAATATATAATTATTTATAATATTTTATTTTGGATCTTTTTTCCTTGATAATAACATGGGTACACCAGTTTATTTTCAAAAATTACTAGTGTTCCACACACCTCACTTATAAAAGGCCACCCTCAATCCTCTATTCTTCACAGCTCAAAACAATTTTAGTTATGCATATACATTATTAAATCACATTTCCAATTAAGTATTTAAACTTTATAAGATTTTTTTGTATAAAAATCCAACCTAGGAAGGAGTTTGGTGAAAACCTAAGGAGTTTCCCTGAAGAAGAGGTAATGTTTTGCAATAAGTGTTTTTATTTTATTTCTTCCTCCAACTCCTTTAAGTATTATTAAAAAAATATTATATAATATCATAATTATATTAAATATATTTATATAAGTTATGTTATGTTAATTAACAAAAACCATCTATACATCCCTCAAATGGGTTATGAAATAATCGTTCATGTGTAAGATGGACTACCACCTCACGAACCAATTTCATTCATTATTCCATTACAACCTATCATGATTTGGTTTGATGACAGATCTAATATATATATATTTTATATATAATATATTTATACCTATTTATACATTATATAATATATATCATTTTTCTTTCCATTCTATAGGGGATAGGATAATGTTGCTCGTGTGTACAATAGACTACCGCCTCATGAGGTGATGTGATTCATTTTCACAAATGATTTAGTTGGAAGATAATAAGGAAAAAGTTAATAGATATATGTGATATAAATGAAATAGTTATGATAATTATGACATATATATCATTCTTAAAAGATACTATATCATTCTACATATTACCTTTTCACTCACTCAAAGATGATAACATTGTTTAGGTACATAGAGACTACCACCTTCATGAAGAGATATGACTCTATTTTCATCCTCACATCAAATGGATTATATGTATAAGTATATTTAAATAAATAATATAGTAAATATATTATTAAAACCATTTTTAAGGATATCATATTACTTAAATCCTTTCCATGATGATCATTGAAAAATGGAAACGTCACTCATGCGTACGTACGACCTATCGTCTCAATGATTGTAACATGCTTCTTTTCTCAAAACTATCTTTAATTATTGGTCATTAAAGTTTAATTGAGGTATAAATATGTAAATTTTTTCTTGATTATTATTTTATACTTGATTAAACCATGATCAAATTAATAGGATAGAAAATAACAGATCAAAACATATATGAAAAGCCAAGCAGTTATTACTCAAAACGTGACTTTAACATAGAATGATTCATAAATGGGTTACAAAATGACATAATTAAATCATATATAGTATTATATATGTATATGTTATCACAACCCATCCTCGGGGCCTATTCCATGACAACCCTAAGCCCGCCTCCCATAGGCCAGGGGCTGGAGACTAGCACCAAAGGCGTAAATCCTGAAAAAAGGGAAGACATTACCTTTAATAAGAAAAAAACACCACAATGTACACAAGCTGAAGTAAACACTAAGTGAACTGAGTACAAAAGTAAGTACCGGAATTTAAATGGTCCAAAATACAAACCCAACTGAAAGTAAAGTACAATTGAAAGGAAAGTACAACAGTAGGAGGTAAAACAACAACACCGACTCGTCCTCTGGAAATCCCACAGAAAGGGTGGGTACAGATAGTCTCCTCAACTACTCGGTCTGACCGTCCGCTCCGTGTACGTCCCTCCCAGTGGTCCACCTCCGGGTACCGTCCAGCTCTACCAGCCTCCACCTCGATCAGTGTTGTCCATCGTCTGCATCCAACAAAATGTAGTGCGGGCATAGCCCATGCAGGGGTGAGTATACGATACTCAGTAGGGACCCCGAGACCCCCGAAGGTCTCTCAGAATCCATGAAGGATAAACCAAAAAGGAAAGATTCAAACACGAGATAACAAACAACCCTACTTAGGTATATTACCATACATATACCTAAGTCATCAAACCCAGTTTGGCTTTAACTCTCAAGCCCAAGTTCAACCTAGTCCACACAGGAAAGAAAAACCCAGTCCACATAGGAAAACACAACCCAATCCACTCAGGACAGCACAAACCAATCCACACAGGAAAATAAGTCAATCATATCAATGATAATGATTGAAAATCAATACTCCGCTCACATAGGTATACTACTTCTGAAGATAAGTAGAGATTATTAGATGTAGCCTTTGAATCATCTCCTCTGTCGATCCTATGTAGGATCTTAGTACAGAAGTCGTCACTTCCGAACCCATAGAGGATCCAAGTATAGTAGTCAACACTGCCGAACCCACGGAGGATCCAATAACAGTCAAAAACACTATTGAACCCACAAAGGATCCTAGTACAGAAGTCATCATCGTCGAACCCACGGAGGATCCCAGCACGGTAGACGTCGTCGTCGAACCCACAGGAGTAGTCATCCTCGTCAAACCCACTAAGGATCCTAGTACGGTAGTCGTCCTCATCGAACCCACTGAGGATCCTAGTACGGTAGTCTTCATCTTCGTCGCAACCAGCTCTAGGGTTCCCACACAAAACACGCTCGATTCCGGGAGGGTCCGCTCCACGAGCCAAGGGGTTCGATACATCAACAGTCATGAAGTCCAGAGTTGATGTATCACAAAGTTCCGTCTCTTCAACAGAAACTCAACACTACAGACAGTGCATCAATTGGACGTCCGGTCTGAGAGTTATTAGCTTTTTCGTCCTGGGGGCCCGGTTGGATTTTTTAAACTAAAATTAACATGACCGTACTCCAGCTGCATCCAAACTTCAAGAGGAGTATTCCAAGAGAACTTTCTCACTAAAAGGAATCCAATGAAGTCAACGGCACATCAATCGGACGTCCGGAGCTCAAGTTATAAGCATTTCCGCTCCGAGGGCCTGGTTGGTTTCGTGTTCGAACCAACCAGGCCATACCTAAGGTTCTCTGAAACCTTGAGTGTAAAATACCAAAATGACCATCTCGATCCAAGGATACCAACACAATTGACGGTGTGTCATTCGGAGGTCTGTATCCCAGGTTATAGGCTTTTGAACAGATTTGTCCGAAAGTAGGGGGTTTGGGCCCAGTCCGACCCGGTCCCATGCCCCCTGGGTTGGGCCGAACCGGGTCGACCCGACCCGGGTCCGGGTCCGGCCCAACCCGGATGGCGCGGCCTGGCCCAGTGCGGGCGCCCGAGCGCCGAGCGGGCGCGGAAGGGGGGCGCCGCCCCCTGATTTCCGAAACGGCAGACCACCTTTTCTGGTGGGGTCCACCCTAAATCAAACTGGGGGTTACACCCCCCGTTATTTGGAAATGGTCGGCCATTATGGACAGTTGGTGAGCTACCGCGGGACCCCCACAGTTCCCGCCTCCCGATGCACCGACGGCCGGCTAAGTCCGATCGCCCCCTTGTTGATACACCGCGACCGAAGGTCGCGGCTTCCGTCTGTCCGGTGCGGTGCGACGGGGCCGTGCCCATCCGCCGTGGACCGCCCCGCCCGTGGCTCCCTCGGGTTCTCCGGTGCGGCGTGACGGCACAACGCAGCACCGCTCCGGCCGCGGTTCTCTCGTTCCTGCGCGGTGCAACGGCACCGCGCCGTCTTCGCCACAATGATCCCCGAAGATCAAGAAGAAAAAGGGGAGGAGGATCAGCCGTGTTTGTGCAGTCCGACCTCCTCCCATTATAACGATAACAAGTGGTCTTTATTTTTAAATCACGAAGATGATAAACAAAACTTTCTTAAAGAAAAACCCCTACCTCTTAGTATTTCACTATCCCGTGTTCATCCCCAAGGGGGGTTAAGGAATCGACGTCCTTTCCGACTCTGATATTCAAAAGGTATCGAAGAAGAAGAAGCTTGGTCGGCGTTCTTTGTTCTTTGCTGGGGTAGAAGTCAGTTAGAGGTTCTCTAGAGAATTATTTAATTTCTTTTTCCCCACATATTCTCGGCTTTCCAAAATATAAAAAGGAGAACATCACAGTGTTTCCATAATGGTGTCATTAAAGCATCGTTACGCTATGAATTTAATGACCCATTAATAATCCTCTTTGATGTCCATCGTCACCACCCTATCGCTGCCCCACCACCCAAAAAGGGAGAAGGTAAAATAAAATATTTCATCTGAATTATTTTATTATTTTTCTCGAAAGGTCCGAAAAAAATAACTTTTTCTCTCGGCCCTTGCCGGCCAAAGTTAAGGTTCACCGAAGCGAATCCCGGTGCTGTGAATTCATTGATTCCGTCAGATTTTAATTTTGTGCACTGGATCAAAAGTTATAAAACCCCATTCGTTCGTTCACTGAACGTACCCAAGCTAAACTTCGAAAATTGATTCCGGGCACACCAGGACTCAGAATCAAGTGCCATCAGAAACTGCGTACTCATAAAATTCCCAAGAAAATAAAAAAAAATTCCTGAAAATTCTTGGTCTTTACATTACTCCCAAATCAGGGTTTACGACCCCAAAAATCTATATCATAAACTAGGAAAACAAAAGAGGGTACTGAGCACGCATCTGCGCCTCCCGCTCCCATATGGTCTCCTGGAGGTTCTCATGCTACCAAAAAATGCGCACTAGAGGAATCAACCGTCCACATAGGACCCTCTCCTCTCGATCCTCAATCTCTACTGGGACCTCTGAAAAAGTCACCCCATCATCGATGTCCAGATCCTCGTGATCAATGATATCTATCGGGCTGTGTACATATCTCCTCAGTTGAGATATGTGAAAGACTTCATGCACCCGATGTAACTGAGGTGGAAGAGCCAGGCGATATGCCACCTCACCAATCCTATTGTGAACCTAGAATGGTCCGAGGAAGCGTGGATATAACTTATCGCCCTAGACAAATCTCCATAATCCATGTCGAGGTGAGACCCGTAAGAAGGCATGGTCACCATCCTCAAACTCCAGTGGTCTCCGCCTCCTGTCAGCATAGGACTTCTGTTGGCTCTGTGCAGTCTTCATCCGCTCCTGGATGACCTGAACCTTCTCCATCGTAGCCTGAACCATCTCTAGTTCTACATGTCCTGACTCCATCACTATCCACAAAGGATATCTGAAATATGTCCAGCTGCGGTCTTGCCACTCCTAACAGCTGAAAGTCAGATATCCTACTAAGAGAATCTATTACAATGTCCCCCCTCTCCAGGAGTATAAACTACCTTGAAGTCATAGTCCTGGAGGAAAAAAATCCTTCACCGCTATTTCAGGTTCATGTCCTTCTAAGAAAAGATACACATGAGACTATTGAGTTGATGAGAACTGTAAACCGTTCGCATGACGAACAATGGGTGAGATTAGCCATTTGTAAGAACTCAACTCCACCCTCCTTCGTCTATGATCAACAAGAGTTTCTGAGATTCATCCTCTTCCGAAAAGAGAAATCTAGTCTCATCACCAAGATGAACCACGTCCTTTTCCTAACACAGCCAATCCTGACATTAATGGTACTATTTCATGCCATAGACGATGTCGTAACGCCTCGATGCTACTATCAAGAGATCCAACCGTTACTCTCGCCTCCAAGGGTCAAGTCACAGTATCGGCAGCAGTGTGTGGTCACGAGGTCTCCTCCAGTAGGAATCTCAAAAGTGAGGGTCATGTCAATGGTTTGAACCGGAACCTCTCAGTATCAAATTCATAAAAAGGACAGGGAAGAAAAAATCACAAGAACCAGTGTGTTTTATTACTACAGCTCAAGGTACAAAGACACAAAGCATCCACAGAAAAAACATCAACAAAGCTAGAAGCAACATGAACAAAAGTCTCCATGTCTGGAGCTAGTCCCGCTTCTGTCCATCTGCTCTCGGAGCAGCATGGTCGTAGGCCTCAGCTGCTTGAAGCTGAGATCTCCCATGTCCACCCATTCCCTACGGTCAGGGTGGTCTTCCTAGTGGTGGTGGTGGTAGGGCCTCAAAGTGTCGCCCACCACCCGCTGCTTGGCCAGCTCCTCTACATCATCTGCCTGCTCCTTGTGGACTGCCATGGTCGATCCTCTGCTTGGGAGGTCCCTCTATAGCTTGCTACTCATCTGAAGGGTGGGTCGGGCAGTCTCGAGCCATGTGACCCTGCCCTCCGCATGCATAGAACTATCTACTCCTCGTGTGGATGGCTCTGTTTCGTGTGCCCCGCACGACCAATCCTATTTCTTGAGATTTCTCATCTGATGGTCCGGCCCACTTGGTCCTCTGCGTTATCTCTCTACTTCCAGCTGCAGAAGACTCCGCTGTGGGTGATCCTGCGGAGCGCCTCACTGCTGGTGACTGCTCAGCGAGAAAACTCTCCACTAGAAGGGCAATCTCCCGCACCCCCACCTGTGTCAGGATGTTGAGGGAGATCATCGAAGCCCTGATCTCATGCCTCAGTCCCTACTCGATGGTCCAAGCCCTGAATAACAGGTCCCATACCATATCTGTGGAGTAGCGCGAGAGGTTGGTAAATCTCGCCGAGTACTGGGCTACTAAGATGCTTCCCTGCCGCAGCTGTAGTAGCTCCTGGATGCACACCGCATGAAGGGTGGCTAGAACGAACTCAGAGCGGAAGAGACTCTCGAAGTCCGTCCAAAGAAGATATGCCTTTTCGTGCACCTAGAGCATTAGGCTCCACCATCTACCTACTGCTGCAAGCAGGAGACTCGCCGCAAGGATCACCATGATGTCAGCTCGTGTCCCTACTAATCTGAAGACTCAGACGATAGCCTCCAGCCAATCCTTGGCTGCCTGAGGGTTAGTCTCTCTATGGAACCTGGGAGGCCTCTGCCTCTGAAACTCATGCAACGTGTTGAGGCGGCATGCACTCTCCACCGCTGGGGCTGTTATCATCGGTTGCTCGGCGGGTAAAGGTACCGCCTGTGCCTCTGCTATAATGGGGCCCTGCACTGAGGCCTCGTCGCTCGGTGGGCTGCCGTATCACACAATGCTCGGCACCCTAGCTGGATGCCATGGTGGGGCCATCCTAAAAGAAGCAGGTGTGCCACGGTCAAACAGTATACTTGTTGATCTGACACAAAGTAGTCAGAAAGAAAACTTTTGAAAGGAAACACACACGCAATCAGTGATTTCCTGCACTGAGTCGGAAATAAGAGGCCAGGGTCCTGGTGTATGGATTCGGTGGCTGCCACAACTACACTAGACTCCCTGTACTAATAACCACACTCAATACCTTTAACACTATTGCTTCACATAGAAGAAATTATTAGAGTCCTGAGTTCTATGGTAGAACCGACACCTCTGATACCAATTTGTCACGACCCATCCTCGGGGCTCGTGCCGTGACTACCCCAATCCCACCTCCGATAGGCCAGGGACTGGCGACTAGCACCAAAGGCATAAATCCCAAAAAATGGAAGGCATTGCCTTTATATAAGAAAACAAACACCACATAGTACACAAGATGAAATAAACACTAAGTGAACTGAGTACAAAAGTAAGTACTGGAAAGTAAATGGGCCAGAATACAAACCCAATTGAAAGTAAAGTACAACTGAAAGCAATGTACATCAGCAGGAGGTAAAACAACAACATCGAGTCATCCTCCAGAAATCCCACCTGAAGGGTGGGTACAAATAGTCTCCTCAGCTCCTCGGTCCGACCGTCCGCTCCGTGTACATCCTTCCAAGTGGTCCACCTCCAGGTATCGTCCAGCTCCACTAGCCTCCACCTTGATCAGTGCTGTCCATCGTCTGCATCCAACACAACGTAGTGCAGGCATAGCCCAGGTAGGGGTGAGTATACATTACTTAGTAGGGACCCTGAGCCACTGAAGGTATCTCAGAATCCACGAAGGATAAACCACAAAGGAATGATTCAAACACGAGATAAAAAACAACCCTACTTATTTATATGCCCATACATATACCTAAGTCATCAAACCCAGTTCAGCTCCAACTCTTGAGCCCAAGTACAACCTAGTCCACATAGGAAAGCACAACCCAGTCTACACAGGAAAACACAACCCAATCCACTCAGGAAAGCACAAACCAATCCACACAAGAAAATAAGTCAATCATATCAATGATAATGATTGAAAATCAGGACTCATCTCACACAGGTATACTACTTCTGAAGAGAGGTGGAGATGATTACATGTAGCCTCTGAATCATCTCCTCTGCCGATCCTACTTAGGATCTTAGTACAGAAGTTGTCACTGCCAAACCCACGGAGGATCCAAGTATAGTAGTCATCGCTACCGAACCCACAGAGGATCCAAGTACAATTGACAATGCTGCTGAACCCACATAGGATCGTAGTTCAGAAGTCATCGTCGTCGAACCCACGGAGGATCCCAGCACGGTAGACGTCATCGTCGAACCCACAGAGGATCCCAGAATGGTAGATGTCGTCGTTGAACCCATAGAGTATCCTAGTATGGTAGTCGTCCTCTTCGAACCCACTGAGGATCCTAGTACGGTAGTCGTCCTCGTCAAACCCACTGAGGATCCTAGTACGGTAGTCATCATTTTCGTTGCAACCAGCTCTAGGGTTCCCGCACACAGCACGCTCGATTCCGAGAGGGTCTGATCCACGAGCCAAGGGGGTCGATACATCAACTGTCACGAAGTCCAGAGTTGATGTATCACAAAGTTCCGTCTGGTCAACAGAAACTCAACGCGACAGACAGCGCGTCAATCGGACGCCCAGTCTGAGAGTTATTAGCCTTTTCATCCTGGGGGACTGGTTGGTTTTTAAAGATAAAATAAACCCGAACATACACCAACTATATCCAAACCTCGAGAAGAGTAATCCAAAAGAACCGTCTCACTAAGAGGAATCCATCAAAGTCGACGGCACGCCAATCGGACGTCCGGAGCTCAAGTTATAAGCGTTTCTACTCCGAGGGCCCGGTTGGTTTCAGGTTCGAACCAACCCGGCCATACCCAAGGTTCTCCAAAACCTTAAGTGTAATATACCAAAATGGCCGTCTCAATCCAAGGATTATAACACAATTGACGGTGCATCGTTCGGATGTCTATACCCTATGGTATGAGTGTTTGAACGGATCTATCTGAAAGTAAGGGGTTTGGGCCCGGTCCGACCCGGCCGAATGCACCATTGGGCGGCCCGAACCGGGTCGACCCGACCCGGGTTCGGGTCTGGCCCAGTTGGGCAGGGCCCGGCCTGGCTGGTGTGGCCTAGCCCAGCTGGCCCGGCCCGACCCGGCACGGGGGTCCGGCCAACGCGGGTGGCCCGGCCCGGTGCAGGCGGTCCGGCCCGGTGCGGGCGGTCCGACCCAGCGCGGGCGGTCCGGGCCAGTACGGGTGCCCGAGCACCGAGCGGGTGTGGAAGGGGGGCGCTGCCCCACTGATTTCTGAAACAGAGGCCCCCTTTTTCTAGTGGGGTCCAGCCTGAATAAAACCAGGGGTTATGCCCCACGGTTATTCGGAAACGACCGGCCTTTATGTCCAGCCGGTGAGCTGCCGTCGGACCCTCGAGGGTCCCACCTCCAGATGCGCTGGCGGCAGGCTGAGTCAGGCCACCCCCTTGTTGAACCACCGCGGAAAAAAGTTGCAGCTTTCATCAATCCGGCATGGCGCGACGGCTTCGCGCCCCTCCGCCGCGGCCCGCCCCGGCCACGTCTCCCTCGGGTTCTCTGGCACGACGCGACGACCCCACGCACCCCCACCGCGGCCCGCTCTGGCCGTGGTTCTCTCGTTCCCGCGCGGTGCAAAGACACCTTGCCATCTTCTCCATAACGATCCACGATGATCAAGAAGAAAAAGGGGAGGAGGATTGGTCGTGTTTGTGCGGTCCGACCTCATCCTGTTATAACGATAACAAGAGGTCTTAATTTTTAAATCACGAAGATGATGAACAAAACTTTCTTGATGAAAAAACCCTACCTCATAGAATTTTGCTGTCGCAGGTTCATCCTCAAGGGGGGATAAGGTGTCAATGTCACTTTCTGGCTCCGATATTCGAAAGGCGTCGAAGAAGATGAAGTTTGGTTGGTGTTCTTCATTCTTCGATGGGGCAGAAGTTCGTCAGAGGTTCGCTAGAGAATCCTCCAATTTCTTTTCCCCCACATATTCTCGGCGTGCCAAAATATAAAAAGGAGCACGTTGCAACGTTTCCATAATGGTGTCATTAACGCGTCATAATGCTATGAGTTTAATGACCCATTAATGAGCCTCATATATGGGCATTGTCACTTCCCTGTCGCTGCCCCGCCACCCAAAAAGGGAGAAGGTAAAATAAAATAATTCATTTAAATTATTTTATTATTTTTCTCGAAAGGTCTGAAAAAATAACTCTTTTTTTCTCAGCCCTTTCCGGCCAAAGTTAAGCTTCACCTAAGAGAATCCCAGTGCTGTGAGTTCATCGATGCCCTCAGATTTTAATTTCGAGCACCAGTTCAAAAGGTAGAAAACTCTGCTCGTTCGTTCACTGAACGCACCAGAGATAAACTTTGAAAATTGATTCCGGGGACACCGGGCATCAGAATCCAGCACCGTCAGAAACTACGTACTCGTAAAATGCCAAAGAAATTAAGAAAAAAAATCTCTTTGAAATTTACGGGTCTTTACATATGTGGGTTTTTAATAGATGTATAATAAATTTATTTTTATTATACAGTTGGTTTGAATGAGTACCAAGGAAGTGAAGACTTTCAGTAAGTGATTTCTAATCTCTCTTTTCATTTAGGGGTGACATATGAAACTTATACACACATTTAGTTTTTTTTATTTTTTATATACTACCCATTTGACATGTTATATAACTAATATAATTATTTTCATGATATTTAATGTTTAATTAGATGTTATGAATTATTGGGTTTTACGATTCAAAATATTACTAAAGCGGTAAGGTATTTTCGTCCCACTTTTTACATCTATGAGGCACATTTTATATTCACCACCTATTTATTTTATTTTATATTGATACTATGAATGAATATATTAATTATTATTCTACTGAATATTATTTTTATTTACCTATCCATTTTTTCACCTCTGTTTAATGAGTCTTATTGTTCAAAATTTACCAAAGAAATAATGGATTTTTGTCACAATTCACCTTCTTTGAGACTTATGTTATGTTTTTCACATGTCTTATTTTATAAGGTATATATAAATCCCCTTTTACATATAATATAATGAAATTATCTATTCTCATAATATTATATGTTTCATTTATTTTTATTCTTTTAGGGGTATTAAAATTTAGTTTCACTAAATTGGTAATGATTTTATTATACAATCTCATCGTTTATCCAGATTATTTATGATCATGCTTCCAATGAAAAAATATTTTGATATATATCTCAAGAAAATCATGATCGTATCCTATAGTTTTTTCATTATTATAAATGGTTTCCCGTCATTTTACTTTCTTTATACAGTCATGAGTTCAATAGAAATTTTTTATAGATTTCATCTTTATTTAACACTTAGGTTGAAAACCCAATTTTCCAAAACAATGTTTTGTAAGAATGATTTGAAAAATTATTTTAAAATTAATAAAATTCTTTATTAACAAAATTTTACCCATTTTGACTTTATTAATTTTTCTGAATGTAATCTTCATATAATTTTCAAAAACAATTCTTGTTTGTATTATAACTACAACATGAAAGGACTATTTTTTTTAACATGTATGGTATGAATATAATTTTACTTTATCATAAAAATTATTTTATTTGAATATTCCTTTATAAGGATTCAAGGTTATTTTAAGATAAATTAATTTTTAGAATGTTTTATGGATTTTTATTTTTAAAAAGTTGTTTTCAAAGAAAATTTATTTTTCTTAAGAAATGTAAAAGATATTCCAAAATCATTCTCTATCTAATATTGAATCCTTTGAGGTTACATATACATTACTAGGGATATGATCCATATATAAAATTATTATTAATTATAATAATGGATTATTTTTAGGATGAATTTATGTTTTGAACCTAATTTCCTTCCATGGGTTATACCATGATATACCACTTATGAAACCCACTTCTTTTCACAAGATATTATATGAAGAAATGCTTAAATGATTATGAAACTTGTATCTTTTACATAGTATATGATATGATGAAATGTTTATTAAACACATTTCTTTTCATGGTTTCTGATATAATAAATTTTCTATGACATTTTTAGAAAACATTTATGGATTATGTGGTGGGTGGGACTAATATCTCTTTCCAATACATTGGGAAATTATTAATTTTATATAAGAACAAAGGGTACAAGAGAGGTTATCCAATGACCAAAACATGGTACACGGGAGGTTATACCAAACACAGAGGAGGGTACATGGGAGGATATCCCATTACCAAATTAGGTACATGGGTAGTTTTTCAGGCCTAAAAGGTTATTGATATATTTGTGTGTATCCTTGATATATTATTTTATATAATTATGTGTATGCTACAAGTCTATGTCATAAACCATTGTTATGCACTCAAGGATCACGTTCATTGATTCCCATATGATTCATGTCTTCTGAACATCCGGCCATAAAGCCACAACTCAATATTATTATTTTTGATATGTAGGGTCTGGTTTTCAATTGTTAGACTTATGTTCTTATACACTTATACTCTTGTTATGATTACGTATCTCCCATAACTACCCTTACTAAGCATCTCAGCTCACCCTTTCTTATTTTTTCCTTTCCCTAGGTTACAAAGAATGGTTTTAAGAAGGATTAATAAATGAGAATATCTTTATGGGATACATTGAATATATTTATTCAAATTAGAATATTTATTACCTAGTATCCAAATACACTATACTTTTACTATCCTCATTCACATGTTGGGTAATGTATTAAATATTTATCTAAAAATATGTAATATTTTTGTTTCAAAATCCTATATCATTATACTTAGTATAAGAAGAAAGGTCTCTTTATCCTTTAGAAACTAGGATGAGAAATATTTTCTCAGATACCTAGAGATATTTAAAATTATATTCCTAGGGATGTCTCTAAGGACAAGTATAAAGATGTTTCAAAGTACATGAAAATGTCAAGGAATTTTGGTAATGAATATATTGTATTTTCTAGGAAATTACATACATATCTAGATACTACAAGTGGATATTGATCTGAAATATAGGTACATAGGGGTAATAGATCCAAAATGTGGGCAATGATCTAGACTAGATCTTCACCTGGTGCATGAAAATGGGCCTTTCTGCACACCTAGTTTGACACTGTGATGGGATATTATTTTGAAATTCACAAACTCGTTGAGAATATTCATTAAGGATTTAAATAGTTTATGTCTATGAATTACATAAGATAAACCTGAGGTTTTATAGATTAAAAATAATTTTTAATTATTTTGACATACTATAAGTGATTGTTTTCACGATGATGTGGTTTTCTACTATGATTAGTGTTTCACCAAATATAATTTTTTGTTTTCTCCAATGGTTGTAACTAAAAGGAACTTGGTTAGCAGTGAATGTGTCGAAAATTTTTCTACTGAGTAGCCAATTAGAATGATGAATGGATTGAATGATGTAATGATAATGCATAATCAGATATCATATAATAGTATTAACAATGTTCACCTTAACCATCCCAAAAAATCACAAAAGAAGAGAAGGAAAGAGTTTGATGAGATTTATAGTAGTGGATACCATGGAGGAAAGAAGACTAATTTTCCTACATGTCTAGAATCTGGGAAAAGAACTCAAGGGAATACCTCAGAGTAGAAAGAATATGTTTTGGTTGTAGAAAATAAGGACACAAAGTAAGTAACGTTAATGTAAAAATGAAATGTTTGGTTAACACAATGGATGAGAATAATCACATATCTAAGGTATCATAGACCATTGAATGTCTTAAACGTGAAAATTATGTGCATTATGAAAATAAATTTCTTAAAGAAAAAAATCATGATGAGAATTAGAAAGGCTGTATGAGTAATGGTTTTAATATTGATGATGAAGAGACTACGAATGAAATACAAAAGGAAATTTTTATTAAAGAATACAATGTTGAGTGTTGGTTCATGGATTGAGAAGGAAGTGGTATGATAAAAGAAATAATTTATTATCATTAGAGTATTTTATTGTATGAATCATGAAATATATAAGGGTTAATCAGTATAAGTCTTTAATTCATAATTTTCAAAAAATATTTTAAATGGTTATGATGGAATAGAAAATTTATTTAATAGAAATGTGATATTTTTTATTAAGGGAAGATAACCCTTAATATGTTTAGGATGTTGAGATAATAATGTTGGGATAAATATACATTGGATAAGTATAAGTACATTAGATAGTATTGATTACCTTGGAAATGATTAATGATTTTTTAAAACTGTGGTTTATTCTATCATTGATGGAGATTACAACTTTTTTGTATTTTAGGAATGTATCTAATAATCTATATTTTTATAAGAAACGAGGAATCATGTTTGTTTTCAGTAAATTTTTATGGTAATTCAGGATATTACCATTTTTAAAGAGATTTAATGATGAAGGTATTCACATAATTAGTATGTGATAATTAATAGCTAACAAATGATATATGTGGGATTCATTTTAGTTTATTTTGAGAAATATAGCGACGTTATTTAGAAGTTTTAATTTTTTATAGGTTATAATATTAACTATTTATGGAATTGTTTAAGTTGATATTTGGATGAGGTTTTAGAGATTAACATATTACATCACCATATAAAGATTTATCCATATTGGATAACCACTATTATTTGTTTTTACTATATATAAACATGGAATGAATTATAATTTTATTATGGATCTTATTTATTGCTTCAAATAATAAAACTTTATCTCTTAGAGTAATATAATAAGTAGAAACTGATCTAGGAACAACCAATGGATGAAATGTTTCCTATGAAATAAAAAGATATCACGTAATTATATTTTCATATGTTCTCAGTCACGATAGAGAAGAAATTCCCCAATTTTAGGAAAATGATCTTGAAATAAAATATAATCACGTAATCATAATTTTTATCATATTAATGAACTTTTTAATGAATCTTTGGTTAATGTTTTTTGATCATTAACATTCTCTTAATCATGTTCTCTCTCACTCTCCATCATTAGTTGGGTGTTAGTTTTCTCTTCAATGTCGATGTTTTAAATTCCCTCATTTGTTCCCATATTTGGAAACCTTTTATGTGTTATTCTAGATGATTTTGACACATAATGTTTTCTTTTTAAGATAATGATCTAATATACATTTTTATAAAGTGGGTTTGTATTAAGGAATTTAGAAATGTTAAAACTTTGATGACTGAGATGAATTTCAAAGGTGAAATTCATTTTAAGGGAGGTAGAATGTAAAACCTAGGGATTTTTTCTAATTTTTTTTAAATAATTTATGATTTTTGATATTATTTGTAATTAAAAATACCATGTTTATCTTGCATTACTTTAAACATGGAGCTTATCTTTCCTTACACGCAAGATTCAGTTTAAAAACATGATATACTGTTAGAATATTATTATGATAGTTATCACATAGTTTTTGGATTGGTGGCTATGAATAAGATTAACTATACTAAAAAAATATATGATTTAAACATATATATATATTGAATTATTTTGTGGGAAATTAATTAAAAAATTAAATAAAAAATATTTTAAAATAAATGAAATCTTTTTCTCAAAAAAAATTTTTACACTGAAAAACATGTATTACCAAAATAAATTAAACAAAAAACTTTTAATGAATAATTTTAATGAAATTTATATAGTTTATATTCTATAATGTTATTAACTTTCATCTTATGTTATTTATAAGTGATATAAGAATATATAAAATTTTACTCTTAAAAACTGTATTTTTCTAAAAAATTGTTTGTCCCCATTTTTGAAACATATTTTAAAAACAATTATGACAAAAATAGAGAAATTATTTCAAATAATAAAAATGATTTTTAATTAAGAATTCAAAAATTATCTTAAGGTGATTTTTTGACGATATTTGGAAATGTTAAATTTTTAGGATGAATAGTGAAAAATAATAATTCTAAATTGAAAAATTATTTAAAAAAAATTAAATTAAATTTATAAATTAAATGGATTTTAAAATTAAAATACATCAATTATATATCTATTAATCTAATTTAGGAAATGGTAATTAATTTCATATTGAAATTGTGTATACAATCTTCTTAATCTTTCGAACATTTTCCATTTGAAAACCTTTTCTCTCATCATGTTTGAGGGATTAATTTGGAAAAACATTTTCCCACTTATGTGAAATTATTTTGAAAAAAATGGATTCCTTGTTGTAAATATGAATAATTTCTAGTTTATAATATGTTCAGATTAATATTTGACAAAAATGAATAGTAAAATAAGTAAAAACTAATTACTAATATTATGGTAAAAATTGATTTACCAGGGGTTAAAAAATGATAAAAGAAAAAATGAGATAAAAAACTTGTAAAAAGTGATTTTATGGCCAGATTTTGGCTCTATAATGTCTAATTGTATTTAATACTCTATTTGGGAGTCTTTTTTCAATTGGAAAATCGCTTTACACCCTTTTCATTTCGAAAATTACACGTGTACCACCCAACACAACCATAAAAGGATTCCCACTCTCCTATGTTATTTACACCTTAAAAAACTATTGGTTCTATAAATACTTACCCAAATAACTTATAAAAATTTATCCTCTCATCCTATGAGCCTTTGTTTTGGTATAAATTTATCCCTAGAATTATTTTCGTGAAAAACTAAGGAGGTTACCCGAAGAAGTGGTAACATTCAGCAACAATCATTTTTATATTATTTCTTCCTCCAAATAATAAAATTTCAAAAAAACATACTGATATAATAAAATCAATAAATTAAATATACATATAGATCTTTATATGTTATTTTTATGACATAAAACCACCTTTACTTCCATAAAATTGATTATGAAATCCTCGTTTGTTTGTACGGCGGACAACCGCCTCACGAACTGATGTCATTTTTTTTCCATTTCCACCTCTCATGATTTGAGATAAATATGGATATAAAGTAAATTTATGAAATTTATAACATAATTATAAATATTTATTCATTATATCAAAGACACCATTTAACTTTCCATTCCATATGGGATACAATAATATTGCTCGTGTGTACTGTGAACTACCACCTTGCAAAGTGATGTGATTCATTTTGACTAATGATTTACATGGAAGATTGTCAGGATAAATAAATAATTATTATATTAATTAAAAATGTAACATTTTTAAAAATAATATTTCTTTTTATTTTTAACCTTTTTGCCCACTAAAAGATGGTAACGTCGTTCGTGTACATGTGGACTACCACCTTCACAAAGTGACGTTACTCTATTTTCATTAACCAAACACAAGGATGATATGTATAAGTATAATTAAAGAAATAATCTCATATTTATTTTATTATTATTATTTTATATATATAATATGTTTCTTAACTTCTTTCCATAATGATTGTTGAAAAATGGAAGCATTACTCAAGTGTCCGTATGAACTACTATCTCCATGATTGTAACATACTTCATTTCTCAAAACCAACATTCATGATTAGTCTAAAAATTATAATTTATGAATAAGTATTATAATTAATTTATGAATATTATTCTCGATATTATGTAATAATTATCAATATAACATGTTACAAAATTTTATAACAAAATATATATGAAAAACAAAGTTCTTATTATCCAAAACGTGACTATAACATGGAATTATTAATATATGCGTAATAAATGGACATAATTAAATAATATATGGTATTATATATGTAATTTTGATTCTTTAACAGATGTTGTAAAAAATTATATTTGTTATATAGGAGCTTCAAATTATTTCAAAAGAATTAGATACATACAGTTAGCAATTTCTAATCTCTCATTAATTTTTGGGAGACAAATGAAAATTCACTAATCATTTATTTTGTGTGGTCTATATAATTATACATTGAAATTTTATATATATAATTTAATTATTTTCATATTATTCAATTTTTAATTGTATTTTATGCTTTATTGGGGCTTAAGATTGAAAATATTTCTAAAGTTGTAAAGGATTTCGTTCTCTATTTTAACTTCCATGAGACACATTCCATATTTAAAACCTATTTATTTTTTTTGTTAATAATTACCTTAAAATTAATTTATTATTATTCTCCAGAAATGTATTTTTATTTAAATATCCATTGGAGGCCATCTATTTCAACTGGTTTACGGTTCAAAATTTACCAACACGGTAATATATTTTTATTTCAATTTGATTTCCATGAGAAATATGTTATGTTATGCACCTGTGATATTTTATGAGGTGTATATATAGCCCCTATAACATGTAATATCATGACTTTTTTCATTATCATGACATTATATTCTTCATTTAATGTAATACAATCATGTTAATTAAAATTCAATACTGAAAAAGTGGTAATGATTTTATGAAGAATATTTTCATTTATTAGGATTATTTATGATCATGATTCCAATGATTAAATATTATAAAATATCACTCAATAAACTAAAAAAATTTATTCTCTTATGGTTATGTCATTAGAATACTTGTCTTCTGTTCATTATCCTCCCTTCATCCACGCAAGAGTTCAAAATATAGTTTTTAATAAAAATGATCTTTATTGAAATACTCAATTGGAAACCCCTTTTCTTTGAAAACCATGTTTTCTAAAAAAATCAACATGTTTTTAACATTATTAAAATGATTTATAAAATTCATTTTTAACAATTTTGAATTTTAAAATTGAAAGGAATCTCCATTTTAGTTTTAAAAAACAATGTATGTATTTTAATGAAAAGTGAATGAAATATTTTATTTAACATATAAAAAATGGATAACATTTTCCATCATCATGATCATTATTATCATTAAATATTCCTTTATAATATTTTAAGGTTATTTTAAAAAAAAAATATTTTCAAATTTTTAATGAAAATGTTATTTTCAAATAAAATCTATTTTCCTCAAGATATTTTCTAAGAAATCTTTCAAAATCATTTTCCAAATAATATAACATACTTTAAGGTTACTAATGCTTTATTGGGTATTTTATCGAAGGATACCATTATTATTCTTTCTCTAAGTATTTTATGTTTATAATAATGTGATTTTAATGAAACCCATTTCTCTTCCACGAGTTATACCATGATATAACTCTCGTAAAACCCACTTCATTTAACAAGTTATTATTTGCTGAAATGATGAAATGTTTTTGAAACCCATATCTTTTTTACACGTTATGATATGATGAAATGTTTATGATACCAATTTATTTTCATGTGTTCTGATATGATGAATGATCTTTGGACTTTTTCCAAAAAAATGCATGGATTATGCTATGGGTGGGACCTATATATCCCTATAATTAATTGGGTAATTATTAATGTTATATGATCACAAAGGGTACACATGAGGTCATCCCAATCCCAAAAGTGGGTACACAAGAGGTTATCCAAATACTGAAAGTGAGTACATGGGGGGTCACACCAAGTCCAAAGAAGGTATATGGGTGGTTAGCCCAAACCATACATGTTATGAATGTCTTGGTTAATATCCTTAACGTATGATTTTTTTATGCTTATGTGTATTCCATATGTTTATGTATTACACTAATATTATGATCTCATGGATCATATTCTTTTATTAACTTATGATTCATTTCATACAAACTACTAGTATTTATGAAATCACTCAATATTATGTTATTTTATATGCAGGGTATTGTTTTCAAATGTTATACCCATGCTATCATACCTTTATTATGATTTTATGATTATGCATCTCTCTTGTTTACCCTTACTGAGCATCTAAGATCACCATTGCTTATTTTTCCTTTACATGGTTTACCAAGAAGGTTTTTAAGTAGGATTAATATTGGGGAATATCGTTAGGGGAGACATTGAAGATCTTTCACCAGATTATAATAGTGTTTACAGAGTTGCAAAGACACTAACTATTATGATTGTTATGAATTTTTTTTGTAACTTATTAAATATAAATATAATAATATGTAATATTAATATAAAAAAATCCTTTCCTATTATACAAATAGTCACAAAAAATGGTCTTATTTCATTCTTTCATTGATATAAATCAAAAGAGATCTATAAACCACCTACCACCTTCTTAAAATAATATCTACCACTAGTTTGGATGCATGACCTATTAAGACTGAGCATCCCCATGTTTTTTGGGAATAAAGTTCTTCAAAAAACATGGCCTTGAAATCTTTCCATGTCAGTTTCTCATGTCATCCTTCTTCTATCTATACACCAGAACCATTTTTTACTGGTCCTTTGGTAACATATGTGCTATACATCACGCTACATTTTGGGGGGTTTATTAGTATGATAAATTTTTTAGTATATACACTACCTTGTACTATTCCCCATGGGGTCTCCCCACACACTAAAATAATATAGTATGTTGTCACTGGAACTCTCGTGTCAAATATTTCAAAAATAGATCAACTCTATGTGATTAATAATCAATACTATAGATATCCCATATTAAAAATTCTTTTAGTTTCTCATCTACCCATTACCCATGCTCTAGTACCCATTGCGTCTATCATTGCTGCATTGGAGCCTCTAATTACTTTTTATTATCACCTCCTTTATTAGGGCCCTCATCATGTGTAAGACCTAGTCTCACCACATCACCACACTCCTTACACTCTGATGGTTGTCATCATTGTCTCATCTTATTAAGAACCAAATACCACGATTAATAATGATATAAAATTATAGACATAATAATATTAATAGATGTAATATGTATCAATACCCCATATCCCTTACACTTCCATACCACACCCATATCACATATCATCTATCCATACATCTACTTGCTTACCCATATTCGGTTAATACACCACATATAGAAGACCCATGTCATTTCCATATATTTGTTCTTATAGAGTAGAATTTAACAAAGAATCTATATGGGAAAACCACATATTGTATGTGGTAGGAACATTAAACAATAAAACCCTTAATATTATATAACATTTAACCTTCATTAGATGGATGAGTAGAATTACATAAATAGGATATACACGACTCAATGTTTAACATATTATTAAATCATTAAAGACTCAAATGGTTTCATTTTATTACAATTTAAAAAAATCCAAGGAATCAAAAATATTCCACATTATCCCTACATGCATAACTTGATACATGGGTATTAACTCTTGCATCTCGTAGATTAGAGTCCAAATCAAAAAGAAAAATCATTGAATAAAATTTATTTCATCCCAAATAACACAATATTTACCAGGAAAATCAAACAATAATCACTATTTTCCCAGTTACATGGACTTTAGCACATGTAGGTGTTATCCAGACCCACAACATGACATCCATTCCAAGCTCCAACATATTTCTAGACTGTAGGTCTACCAAAATACAAAAAACAATATTAATAGAATGATATTTTTAAAAACTAGAATCAAGACCACTTGGTAATTCCACATTGTAACTGCCTTACCCTGATACTACCTCGTAACACCATGGATTTCAAATAACTTTGTAATGTCCTTGTCCCATGAAAACCACCAGAGTACAAACCAAGTCTGTTATTGACCTTGGAAGCATTTACCTATGCAATAAAGGATTCCAAATAAAAGACCTGGAATATTGGGTGACAATGGGGAGATGATACCCTCTTGAGATAATAAATAAAGATAAAAATAAAAGTGGAAGTAATTTAAATAAACTGAAATAACAAGAATTGTATAGAAATAAGATAATCATGATATGCATATACCATTTTATTTTTTTATACAAGAGTATACATGATAAGACATGGAATCATCACATATATAAATGTATAAGATAACCTATAAACCAACCATCCCGGAATAGAGGAACCACTATACCATTTTTATGATATGATTACAAGATCACACAACCGATATACTACTATCTCAACTAGGTTTTATATGATAAATATTCACTTAAATATGTACCAAGAACAATAAATATTTCATTCATCTCATTGGGCCCATGAAATTTTGTATTATGAACTAATTAAACAACCATAAAAATATATCGATATAATATCCATATGTATAATAATGTATGAAAAATGCAAATAAAAAACTATCCACATATCACACAACTTACTACCCAAGATATCAAATAGCTAAAAGTGTTCCTCCTCCCATACTGGTCAGTGCTAGTGTGAATGTTATGTCGATAGAATATTAAACTAGATACATCTTCATCCTTCCAACCAAATCAATACTATATAAAACAACATTACAACATTTTCATATATACATCCCAGGTCCCATGATTCCTAATAAAAATATCACTAATCCATATCACAAGTATCAAAACCTTCTAAACCCATTGATTAATTTCCATATCAATTGCTTGACAAACCCAAGGCATAAAGATACTTATCCTTCCAGTTTCATCCCTTCAGACCTAACAGAAATGAAAATCCCTTTGCCCCTATCTGGTGTCCCAAAAAACCACCAACCAAGGAATTCTATGGTAAGAACAACCTACACACTGATTCTCAATGTTATCCCCTATTCCACCTATACTAAAAATATCTTTACCAATAATGAGTGGAGTAAAAACCTTAAAGGCCATTCACAATTTTCCCAATACCTAAAAATCCACATCAACCCACCATAGTGAGTGGCATCACCAACATCTTAGGACACACCATTGGAAAACCTAATTCAACACTTGAAAGCCATGACACTCATATGTGGAAATGGTAAACAAAATATATATCATCATGGAAAACCATGTCTTCACACTTATTGTGATCAACATCACACACAGTCACACATGAGACACCCTATATATTCCCATACTACGACTTCAATGATCTCATTACAATAATATCACATAAAATTGGTCCCATCGCACCCAACCAACAATGGTACCCCATATAAGACATGCCATTCCATATAAGTCAAAAAATCACTATTTCACATAGAGTACTTCACCATGTATGGAATCCCTCCTTTTATTGCATAACATTTCATTAATTTTACAAAAATTGGATATTTAAAGTCCAGTGTCTTGGAAATCAGGAACAATATACATAAAATCATTAAAAATTATTCTAATCCACTTGAAGGATTCATCAAAGGTTATTCATATGTTCAATTACTGCATCTCATAACCTGGAGACATACATCAAAGGAATTGGTGAGAAAATGGCCATGCAAAGAAAGAAAGAAAGGGAATCAGTTTACTTGTGATATCAATAACAACTTGATGAAAAAACATAAATACATGAGAAATGAAAAAAGAGTAATATCATAGATAAAATAAACTGATTCATAATTTGAAAATGTGGCTACAACATTTAATTTATACATTCACGGAAATATCACAAATGTTTATCAACGAGGTTTCATAAAAAAAATTACCAACATTATTCATCAAGGTATCGTGAAACTTGTAATCTCTAGATATTAAATTATTTACCCGATGCATTGGAGTACTATTAGATAACACCCTTAATATTTATTTATTTTCATGTGATCTACATAGATCATAATCATACATTTCATAAATAACCTATATAGAGTAAAAGAAATGGGTTTCACTTCAAAATTGTGACATTTTAAAAGTGCTTAAAAATATGATCATTATGTCATTTATAACCCATGGAAACAGAGTGAGGTTTATATGTATTTCAATTTAAGAATCAAATAGATCAATTTTATGTCTTTATGAATAACCCTAGAAATGAAAATAGATTCAGGTATTCACAAAAATAAAACAAGATAATTTCTTGAGAAAGAGAGTGATTTTCAGACGAAAACTCTACAGCATAACGACTATAAAACATGGCTTTAGAAAATATTGAAAAGAGTGGGGGAAAGGAGAAAAAATTTCTTGATAACTGATAATACATTATAGGGACTTAATAACATAGAAATAAGATCATGGTATAGATATTTGAAGTACATACGACATGAAAGGAAACTTGAATGAAAAGAGAAGATGCGATTTATTTTACGAAAAAACTCAGCAACCTAACTGCGTCGCATAAAATTCAGAAAAATAAGTAGATGAGAGTGGAAAGGGTCCCTCATAAATTGAAAATGAAGTGTAAAGTAGTAGTTATATAGAATAAAAAACCCCCACATAATAAAATGGAAACTATAAGGTATAACATAATGTAAGTCATGACTTAAAAGAGGAGGGTGAAAGGTTTCCTTACCTTGAAGAGTAACTTAGAAAGATTGAAGGTTGGGACCTTGGGGGGAATGATGGAACCTTGGGAGGACTCATTGGGAGTTAAAAAGACTAGAGATTCATTGATGATATATTTTTAATGAATGGAATGAGGGAATGGCATAGTATTTATAGAAAAATTGAGGGAATATTTTATTAATTTCCAAGGGACACCTCATCGCTGGTATTTGAAAAACAATGGGATTTACCGTAGTATTTTTCCATGTTATTAGCCACATTGGACACCTCATAACATATCTTACTATTCACAACCTGACTAAAATGATTAAATCATTATTACATCATTAATGATTTCAATAATAACACCGAAACTCAAAACTATATTTTAACTATTCACTGAAAAAAAATTATTTTATAAAAATACAAAAAATTCACCCTAAACTAATATAGATTATCTGAATTAAAAAATGAACTCAATTTTATGAAAATAAATTCATTATTATGAGATATTGAATTTATAAGTAAAATATTACTTACACAAAAATACTAATACTTAAAGAATAATTCCTGAAACAGTTATTTACTTATGCTATTATATCACATTACCATTCAAGATAGCTAAAATACATTTATACGTTCTTAAGTGAGGTTACTATTCCATTCTTCATATTATTATTCAAAAGGGGAATACTACTATTCATACTTTATTATTCACTAAAAATTAAGTTAATCTTATTAGACTCTAAATTTAATATACCCTTTTTTTTTCAAAATTCATCAATAATATAGAACTTCTATAAATTTATCCTATATTTATCCAGACATTTTAAATTAAAAATTTTTACCATAATAAGAAATAAAAAATGTATCTATACCAAAGGATTATTAAAAGTAATTAAGGCCTTGTTACATAGCCCCTTATAACACCTACATATGACTTAAGTTTAAGATGTTCTATGGTCGTATAATATTTGGGAATCTCAGACAACATTGCTCGAGTGGTGATTTCTATCATCTTGAACATCTCCCATAGGCAATTCCTTTCAAAATTCACATATTGAAGCTCGGCTTGGTCTCGGTATAGAGTAAAGCCTAGAGATGCTACCTCCTTCCTTTGTTCTGACAAATGATCTTTGTATAGATTGAGTCTACTAGATGAGGTCATCAACTCTTCTTTCTGTAATAATTAAACAAGATCATTTGCATTTATAAATAATAATCGTAACATTAAGAGTTTAGTTTCCAATGACCATATTGACTAATGGTCATATAACAGTCAAAAACCAATAGTATAATTTTAATTATACTCACTTAATTAATTAAATGATATAGTTTTGTTTAGTATAAAATAAAATAACACACAAATTTAGGAAACAAAAATTATTCAAATGTTTGGGCCATTACATTCTTCCCCCTTAAGAGATATTATCCCCAAAATTTGAACTCATACCCTCAGAATGGAAATGGTGTGGGTACTTATGCCTCGTAGAGTTCTCTGGTTCCCACGAGGCCTCTTTATATTTTTGGTTCCTCCACAACACCTTAACAAGGTGGGTAGTCTTGTTTCACAGAACCTGGTCTCTACGATCCAAGATCTCCACCAGCTGCTCCTCATAAGAGATGTCATGTTATAGTTGTACCACCTATGGATTTAGTACAAGTGAAGGGCCAGGTATGTACATCCTCAAGAGGGATATGTGGAAGACATCATGTACTTTTTTTAGATTTGGAGGAAGTTCAAGCCAATAGGCCACTACTCCTACGTGGTCAAGGATTTCATAGGGGCCAATGTACCCAGGGATACGATTCCCTTTCTCCCCAAACATCATGACTCTTTTTGATGGTAAAAGTCATAGAAATAATTTTTTACCAACATCAAACTACAAGTCTCTTCAATGGATGTCAGCATAATTCTTTTGCCGACTCTGAGTAACCTCAATGTGTTATTGGATATAATGGAACTTTTCTTTCATCTATTTCACAAGATTTGGACCAAAAAGCATTATCTCACAAGCTTCATGCCAAAAAGTAGGATTTCTACATCATTTCCCATATAGAGCTTCACAGGGAACCATTTGAAAGCTAGAGTAGAAGCTTTTATTGTAAGAGAAATCATCTAATGGGATATGTTGATCCCATTAACCTTTAAATTCCATTGATCTTGTTCTCAATATTTCATTGAGTGTTTGAAAAGTTTTTTTTTATTTTCCATCATATTGGGGGTGATATGTTATACTAAAATTTAATTTAGTGATCCGAGCATGTTGAAGACTTCTACATAATTTTGATGTGAACCTTGGATCATGATGAGATATAATTGAAAGTGGAACTCCATGCATCCTTACCACTTCTTTCACATAAATCATGGAATGTTGATCAAAAGAAAAATATTCCCAAATATAGAGAAAATGAGTAGCCTGGGTGAGAGAGTCCACAATAACCCATATCAGATTGTTTCCTTTGGAAGTTCTCGGGATACCTGTGACAAAGTCTAGAGTGATATTGTCCCAGTTCTATGCTGGTATGGGTAGTGGTTGTAATACCCCTTTAGGAAGTTTTCTCTCTTCCTTAAATTACTAACATACTAGGCACCTTAAAGTATAGTAAGATATCTACCATTTCATATTATCCCACCAATAATGATCATAAAGGTCTCGATACATTTTTGAAATTACAGGATGTATAGAGAAATTAGATCTACGAGCTTCATCCATTAGATCCTTCTTTATTTCCATAATAGATGGAAGACATAGTCTTGTAAAAAATTTCAGTACACCTTCTTGATCAATATTGAACTCAAGCATCTTCCCATCCTTCACAGCCTCAAACTTCTTCTATAACAAAGGATCTTTATTCTAATCTTTCTTGATCTTATCCAGTACTGATGGTTGAGAAATAATTTGGGTTAGGGTTGATGATTTCCCTTTCCTTATAATTCCCATGTTTATGTTTACTAGTTCAATGGTCAAAGGATCTCTTTGAATCCTCATCATGGAAAGAACATCTTGGTCTTTAATTCATAATGCATCATCAAATTTGTTTTCTCTTCTGGGATGATAATGAATGGAACAATCATACCCATTGAGAAATTCCAACAATCTTCTTTGTCTCATGTTAAATTCCTTTTGTGTGAAAATATAATTCAAACTCTGATGGTCTGTGTATATATCACATTTATCCCCATAAAGATACTGCCTCCATATCTTCAGAGCAAAAACGACTACATACAGCTCTTGATTATGCATAGGATAGTTATTCTCATGAGTCTTCAACTATCGAGATGCGTAAGCAATGACTTTTTCATTTTTCATGAGGAGGCGCCCAAGACCTCTTAGAGATGAATCACTAAAAATAATGAATCTTTATCCACTTGAGGGTAGAGTTATAATGGGTGTGGTAACCAATTACTTCTTCAGCTCTTGAAAACATTCTTCACACTCCTTTGTCTAGATGGGCTTAAACCCTTTTTGAGTTAACTTGGTTAATGGATTAGAAAATTGTAAAAATTTATTCAAAAACCTCCCATAATATCCCACTAATCCATGGAAACTAAGTAATTTAGTTCTTATTGTAGGCTGAGGCCACTCCTCTGTAAAATTTTTCCTTGCAGGGTCTACTGTGATTCCTTCATTGGTTACAATGTGCTCCATGAAAGCAACTTGTTGTAACAAAAATTGAAATTTTCTGAACATTCAAAAAATCCTCTCCTTCCATAGAGTTTTCAAAATAACCCTTAGATGGTCCTAATTCTTCTCAACACTTTTTGAATATATCATGATATCCACAATAAAAACTACAACAATGTTATCAAGGTAGTCCTTAAAGTCTCTATTCATAAATTCCATAAAAATAGCCGGTGCATTAGTCCGTCTAAAGGGCCTAAAAACAAACTCATAACGCCCATATCTTTTTCAAAAAGTAATTTTGGGAATATCTTCTTTCTTCACCCTCAATTGATGATAACCAGATAGAAGATCAATTTTAGAAAATAATTGAGCTCTATGAAGTTGGTCAACAAAGTAATCAATTTATGTAAGAGGGTATTTGTTTTTCACTGTGATCCCATTTAGTTCCCTATAATTAATGTATATCCACATCAATCCATTATTCATCTTAAAAAAGAGAACAGGTGTTCCCCAAGGAGACATGATTAGTCGGATAAACCCCTTTTCCAAAAGATCATGGAGTTTCTTCTTTAATTCCTCTAGCTCCACATTTTCCATCATATACAGGGTCTTTGATATCAGATGAGATCAAGGTACAAGTTTAATGGACAAATCTACCTCTCTTTCTAGGATAGGTCTAGGTAATCCCTCACGAAATATATCATTGTATTCCTAGATGATGGGGACATTTTCTATCTTAATACTCTCATTTACTTCATTGTTTTCACCTATCAACTCCATAAAGAAGGATATTGGAGGTTCTTCTAGACCAAGATCAGGTTGATATATCTCTCATTGGAAGATAACTATTGGTTTTACATTCATGACTACTGATATTTACTTGCTTCAGCATTTGACCTTAGCATTATTTTTGAGAGTCAGTCCATCCATAGTATAATTTTTAATTCCTGCATGGTAAGGACTACTAGATTTTTGATAATATTGTGATCATTAAAGTAAATACTAGAGTTTCTAAACACTGACAACTCATTGATAATCCCACCAGGAGTCTTCCCTGATAACTATACTTTTAGTAAACTAGGAGTTTATTCTAAATTCATTGCAAGCTTGGTGGAAATAAAGGATCACATAGAACCAGAATAAAAAAAATACTTTCTAGCTTTGAGAGAACAACTAGAGTACCTTCCACCACATAATTTGGAATTTAAACGTCAGCCATAATGATTGAAAAAGTACGACCTTGTTCCCCTGGTAGTTGCTTTGGCAGATAGTGATTCCCCTCCACTGCCCTCAGATTTGGACAGTGATTGGAAAAGTGACCAAGTTGTCCACAATTATAACAATGGACATTAGGTAGGGCATGCACCATCTTCCCCTTATCATTAGTGTTGGGAATTTAAGGATTCACCTCACTACGACAATTCTGTGCAATTTGGCCATCTCTTCTACACTTTAAGCACTTCTTTCTCCCGCGCAGGTAGTTCCCCAAATGTTTCTTCCAACATTTATAAATCATGGAACATTTCAGTTTCTTGACTCCTCTTTCCTTATTAAATTTTTTCCCTAAGCTTGGATCCATCGATCTTTTCTTGTAATTTGATTTATGAGACCCTTGTATCTCACCATACTCCAGTTCAACATTCATCACACTTTGATCTTCTCATAGCTATCAGTGCCTCGATTGGCTATGTTCTTCCACATATGTGGTCTAAGTACACCTAAGAATCTATCAACTGTAATGTTTGGATCCATGAAAAAGCTAAGGGTAACATGAAAGCCTTGTGATGTTTATCTTGTAACTTCCCACAGATTCATTCTCCTTATGCTTCAGCTTGAGAAACTCCTTCTCCATTACTGTTCTCATAGAATGAGGTAAATACTTATCAAATAAGATCCCTCTGAACTCTTCCCACTCCATAGCTTCAACCTACACTCTTGGCCTCATGTTCTTAATTAGTTCCCACAACTGATCAGATTGTCCTTCTAAATGGTAGACAGCCAGGGTGACATTCTCTTGATCTGAAAATGCATAGCACATAAATGATCTTCTCTATATAGATGATTCACTGTTCAACAATCAATGGGTTAGTAGATCCACTAAAGGTTGGTGGTCATTGAAACATAATGGTATCCACAAAATGTTGTTCCCTTCACAGAGATATTGGTCCCTCATCTTGAATCAAGTTATTTTACATTGCTTGAGTCAGTTGGGTTATCATTCTCATGAATGTTTTCATTCCGGCTTCCATCGGAGGGTCGTTAGTGCATGGTCCATTACGACAACCATTTACACGGTTCCTCCTATTACACACCATTCTATAAAAGAATAAAATTTTAGTTAGAAGCATATTTATTTTATGAATCTTTTAAATATAATGGATTTTATGTCTTAAAACCTCATTCATAAACAATTACGTTTGCCTATAAATCCTTCATAACGATTCATAAAAATATTGTTGTTAACCAAACGTATCCTTCATAAGTGTCAAACCAAGAGTGCAGCAAGGCTCATTGTCATATAACAGGATACCTCAGGTCAAGCCCAAATCTACTTAATGAAGTTTTCACTCCTAGGTATATATGTGCCAAAGACACATCCACTTGTTCATATCCATACATGGATGTATTTTCTCAGAAACCACATACATATTATTTCACCATAATACCAGGAAGTTTTCCTATATTTGAACTTCTCTATAGGGTTCTTCTTAATTTTTATGTATCCTAATTTAAATAAGTAACTAAACAATCCTTTGATACCAACTTTTTCATCCCGACTTTTATTACATAACTTTTTTTACATTTGATAAGCAGAGGATATTTAAAGTCTAGTGTCTTGGAAATCAAGAAAAATATACACGAAAACATTAAACATACTTCTAATTCACTAGAAGTAATTATCAAAGGTTCATCTTAAGTACAATTACTTCATGTCATAACCTAGATACATACATCAATGGAACGGGTGAGCAGAAGGCCCAATAATGAAACAAAGGGAATCAATTTACTTGTGATGTCAATAAGAATTTAATGAAAAACATAAAGACATGTGCAATAGAAAAAGAGGCATATAATAGATAAAATAACATGATTTATAACATGAATATCTGGCTACAAAATTTAATTTATATATTTATGAACATATCACCAAGGTTCATCCCCAAGGAGTTAAAAAAATTATGAAGGTTATTCACCAAGGTATCGTGAAACTTTTCACCTCAAGGTATTAAATTATTTAACCAATGCATTGGAGCGCTATTAGGGTGAACCATTAATATGCCATTATTTTCCTGTGATCCACATTGATCATAATCATAAATTTTATAAATAACCCATAGAGAGTAAAATAAATGGATTTCACTTCAAAATCTTTACGTTTTAAAAGTGCTTAAAAATAAAATCATTATTTCATATATAACCCATAGAAAGAGAGTGGGGGTTATATATATGTCAATTTCAAAATCAAATGGATCATTTATGGGTCTTGATAAATACCCCTTTAGATGAAAATATATATGTGGATTCACAAAAATAAAACATGAAAATTTCTTGAGAAAGAGAGAGATTTTGAGACGAATATTCAACATCATAATGTCTATAAAAAATGATTATAGAAAATATTTAAATGAGAGGGGGAAATGATTTTTTTGAAATAACTCATAATAAAGTATAAGGATAGAATAAAATAGAAATAATATCATGTTATGGATATTTTTAGGATATACCACTTGAAAATAATACTTTAATGAAAAGATAAGATGCAATTTCTTTTATGAAAAAATTCAGTAGCCTAACAGTGTCGATTAAAATTATAAAAAATAAGTTGATGAGAGTGGAAAGGGTATATAATAAATTGAACATGAAATGTAAATTAGTGGGTATATAGAAGAAAAAACCTCCACATAATAAAATGGAAACTATAAGACATAACATAAAAGGAAGACATGACTTAAAAGAGGAGGGTGAAAGGTTCCCTTACCTTGAATAGTAACTTAAAAAGCATGAAGGTTGGGACCTTTGGGAGATTGAGGGAACATTGGAAGGACTATTTGGGAGGTGAAAAGACAATAGATTAATTTATGATGAAATTTTAATTAATGGAATGCAGAATGGATTGGTATTTATAGAAAAAAGTGACGGAATATTTTATTAATTTCCAAGGGACAACTCTTTGGTGATATTTGAAAATGAATGGGATTTACCATGGTATTTTTCAATGGTATTGAACACATGGGAAACCTCATAACATATATTACTATTAACAAGTAAACTAGAATTATTACATCATTATTACATCATTAATTATGTCATTAATCAAACCGAAACTCAAAACTATATTTTTACTATTCACTGAAAAACAAACCATTTTTTAAAAATATCATAAATTCACCCTAAACTAATATAGATGATATGAATTAAAAAATGAATTCTATTTTATGGAAATAAATTTAAAATTATTAGATATTTAATTTTTGAATAAAAACACTATTTACCTGAAAAATAATATTACTTAACTAATAATTCCTGAAACAGTTATTTGATTATGCTATTATATCACATTACCATTCAAGATGCCTAAAATATATTTATACTTTCTTAAATGAGGTTAATATTCCATTAGACACATTACTATTCATAAGGTAAATATTAATATTCATATTTTACTATTTACTAAAAATTAAGTTGATCTTATTAGACTCTAAATTTCATACTGGTCCCAACTATAGAAGACCATTTTTTGAAAATCATTTAACATTATTAACTATTAAAAGTATAGTAAAATATTTTAATATAACCTTTTTTCCAAAGTTTTTCAATAATATGAAACTTCTATAAATTTATCCTCTATTGTTTTCATACATTTGAAATTCACAAATTTTACCATAATAAGAAATAAAAACATTATCTATACCAAAGTATTACACAAAGTAACTAAATTCTAGTTAAATATACTCTTATAAGACCTGCATAAGACCTAAGTGTAAGATGTGATATGGTGATAGAATCTTTTGGTGGCTCAGACAATATTTCCAGAGTGGTGATTTCTATTAGCTTTAACTTCTCCCATAAGCGATTCCGTTCAAGCTTCACATGATGAAGCTCAGCTTGGTCTTGGTCCAGAGCAAAGCCCAGAGATACGACCTCTTTCCCAAGATCTGTTATATGGGCTTCATATGGCCTGATTCTATTAGATGAGGCCATCAACTCTTCTTTCTGTATTAATTAACCAAGATCACTTGTATTTATAAATAACAATTTTAACGTTAAGTGTTTAATTTCCAATGGTCATATTGAACAATGCCCATATAACAATCTAAACCCAACAGTATAATTTTAGTTATACTCACTTCAATAATTAAAGGATATAGTTTTGATGAGTATAAATTAAAATTACATACAAATTTTGGAAACCAAAATTATTCAAAATTTTGGGTCGTTAAGCCACAGTATCTCTTGGAACCATTGAAAATATATATCGGGTCAAATTTCAATCACACAAAGACCACCCCACTCACTCTAGTTTACCACAGATCTCAAAACACTTGTATAATTTGAGAAAAAATCATGGAAACGCCTATTTAGTCAATGAGTCACTTACCTATTTTATTTCTAATACCACAATACACTCCAAATGAATTTGATTTATACGGATTATTTGTTTATTTTTTAATGTAGATTTATTTTTTGTTAACTAAAATAATAATGGATTTAATAAGGTTCATAGAAATCTAATAGACTGAATGTTCATGGAAGATTAAATTCACGAGTTTCAAGATCGATTTAGTAGTACTAAATGACCTCATAGGTAAACGAATCAACATACTATGTTCGTGTATATATGAAAAGGTGATATTATTGCTACTACAACTGATTCCAATATTTACAAATTTCACCATTTGAGATTTTTATGAAAATGTCTAAAAATTGAGCCAAAACCTCGAGCGTAATTTGTAGAAGTGGAGAACTAAAAAAAGAGTTGAATCATATAATTCTTTCAATAAACTATTTACTTAGTTTACATCTAAATTTTTATATTATGAGTCTTTACCACAAAGACGTATTTTGAGGATTTATTTTACAATTCTTAGTATTTATCCTTCAATATTTATCTGATCCTCCATGATGTAGGAAGAATATGGTTAGGGACATAGAGGATTTTAAAATTCTATGTCCTCATGTGTTTCTAGTGATTATAAGAAAAATATCAGGTACTTCTTGTTTTTATAAGAGAGATTATTCTTTATATTGTAGTTTATGGATTCTAAGAATAAGTATAGATACCTTCTGATATGTTTTAAATAATGGGTACACCTTATAATAAGTTTAAGGTCATGTATAACATATATTTAGTACAAATATCTACCTTACACTTTGGTTTAAAATTATGGTATGAATATATCCTTTAATTTAGTATTTGGTTTATAAAAATAATACTCAATGTTTCCTTCTTAAACATATAATGTGTTTTTTGAGTTATGTTATTTGTATTACAACTATAATTAAATTTTAATATTTTTGATATTTGGATCATCTTATTATATTTTAATAAAATTATGAAAGAATTACCTCTATTTTTCTTAATATATCGCTTATAGATTGTATTTACAATGAATACACTATCTTTATAGAGGTATTTTATTTTTATCAACATTTTTAAATCCAATAAATAGAAAACCAAATGGCTGGAAAAGTATATGTTGATTTCTTCTAAACCACATTTCATCCCCTCTTATATATTTATTATATTTATTTTCTATTATATCCTTCATAAAAGATTTGGAATCATATAAATTATATACCAGGTTCTAAATATCCATCATTTATCATAGTTTCTTCTTGTTTCCTTATAATAGATTTGTTGCTAGAGGAATGTTATTTTTGTGATTAATGGTATTCTATTAGAAAAATATTTTTTTTTCAAAAAACAACATAACTATTAAGGATAAGATTATGATTATTGTAATAATAATATAATTTCAAAAATCAATAATACTCAAGTTGATGAATTTATCAGGATGAATGAAAAGTAAAACGTTCTAGAGAAACAAAATTGTTCATTTTTCTAGATATGGAGAGATATCATATTGGGTAAACCATAATGCTTGTAATATATTATAATGTTATTAGAATATATACATTTATAATCAAATATGATCTTGTGAAATAGATAATGGAATTTATAAGAATCATTATATTACTTAGTTTGGATCATAAAATGTATAAGAAACTCAAAAAGCTATGTTGAGAGCGAAATATCAAGATTTTGATTTTATGTCTGATAAAGTTGTAAATGACATGAATCAATGTTTTATGAAAATTGTAATTGTTTTAAAATCATTTTGTGGGAAATATCTTTAGAACACTAACTTATTGAAATGATTATTGATATAATTCCAAATGATTTTTAATTGAAGAGGGAAACTTTCGATGAAAATAAAAAAAATATATATTATGATTGTATGCATAGATTGTAAATTTAATATAATATGAAACAAAACTAAATGTAGAATTTATGAAATAAAAGTGGAATAATGGATTATAAATTTCCTATAGTTCTATTATTCCTACATCAAATACATTCTTTAATTTTACAAATATTTATAAATATCATGCATCATTAAAGAAGTGTAAGAATTCAAAATAAAGTATCTCGGATGATAATGATAATGAAATTTCACAAATTTTAAGGAGAATGAATAAATATATGATTAATATTATTTTCTACAATCCATATAAAAAATGTAGGAAAGACAGGCTTGATAAGAAAGAATCATCAGATGTGATTTTCAATATATGATTGAGGGATGGACACATAAGACAAAACTAATGTATTTTGAATATGAATATAAAGCCAATGTGAAAAAATAAATGTAAAGGAAAAATATCATGAAATAACTGGACACCATGAGTGATATTTAACATGGAATATCTTCTTATAGATCATTAGAAGACCATGTGAGTGAAATTTTGAAAATAGATAGATTCTATTAAATTATTCTAAAGGTTGAAATATTCTACATGGATAAGGTAACTATTGAATCCTTGATAAATTTAACATTAGATTCTAAATATTAATATAATTGCAATGATGATTATTAAAAATCATTAAATGAAGGAAAAAATAACCCATCATATAATAAAACATTTAATAATTTAGATTATAAGGAAGATTTAACAACTTATTTTGGAGATGGTTTTATATATAACTCATATGGATATTGAATATAATAATTTTAACAGATCTATGATTTTTCAAAGGGAAACCTTTTTAAATTTGATAAATGAATTACTTAATTAACCATAAAAATATTAAAACCATCAATTGAGTTAGATTAAAATACTATGTTGAGTTTTAATTAATTAGATCAGAATCAATTAATTTTCATTTGGTTTTCAATCAAAAATTTAATTTTTTTTGATGGAAGTGGAGTTTAACAAATTTTAATTCTTGAAAAAAAATTCATAAACACATTAAACATTCTGAAACATAAAATAGAACTGTATTTACTTTCAAAGAACCTAATTTTCAATAAAATTACATTATATCAAAACGTGATCCCTTTTTCACTAAATACCAAAGGCTAGGTCAATATAAAAAAATACCTTTAATCAACATCAAATCATTTGGTCTTGATGGTTAATTTATTTCCAAATAATAACTAATTGTAAAATGATAGCATTATCATTGACTACATGACAAATTCACTATTTATAAACCCTATTTAAAACTTATATAGATTGTGTGTTGGGCCTCAAACCAAAAAGAATGTAGTTTTCACATTTGGAATAAGAAAAAGAAAATAAAATGAACAATAAAACAAGAAACAAATTTAAGAATTCAATAATTAGTAGATAGATAGACAAGATGTGGAACAAGAATAATGGTAAGGAACTTTTTTGACTGATTTAATGTCTTTTTCATTCATTCAAAAATGTTTCACAGGGCCTGTAATTTTCAATAGTAAACAAGAAAACTCATCAACTGAAACTATGAATTAATTAATTCCACAAGGTTTAAAATGTATAATTAATCATTCATGAAATTATATAATTACATTTCAATAAAATTAGTTTTATAATTAATCTTATTGTTATTCTCACTCAAACAATCTTTTTTTAGAATATTGAAAATGTTGAAGAATTTATTGAATGAATTTAATCAAATGAAATTTTTATTAATTTATAAAGAATAATATATATTAAATCATGTTGAATGATTTGAGTGTTCCTTAACAAACAAAGAATGATTAATTCTTGAAATAGTAATGTTTTAACCAGAATTATTTTTACATAAAAATTTTATACAGAAAACATAATTGGAATTTTTATTTCACAAGAACTCATAATAGAAAAATAAATAAGCAAGAGAAGAAAAAAATAATATCTTATCTATTGAGTATCTCTCCCTCCAGCTCAATCCATCATTCTACGACCAAGTTCTCTCCTTTCATCTCTAGCTCTCTCTCCTGCTCTTAGAAAACATCTATCCAAAAAATAAGTTTGGAATCGAAAATTTTGTTCATAATGTCTGTTAGGAGTTTATTGTCTTAAAAATACTCTATAAATATTATTGATTTTGATGATCAAAAATACCCTTATTTGTTTTAATAATGATCTTATTTTAAGATTTTTTTATGAAGTTTATATTCTTTATAATTATTATTTTGGAATAATATTAAAGTATTTATTCATGAGAAATATTCTTTAAAGTGTTTGGAATGCTGTTAAGTGTAATCTGGAAATGATGTTTTCTATTTTTCATTTTCTAGAATTACTTTTCATTCCCTATGATGAATAATTTATCATAAATTTCATACCCTATGTGTAACGCCCCGACCCCAGCTACACAGAGTCGGTGCATTACTTCGTAACATTGTCATGATCAAAAAAGATCACGTCTCGAAAGACCGATTAGTTTAGTAGCCTTGGAAACACTAGATACATTTGTAAACGTTACATTACATCATAAAGTGAAAAACAACAATAACAAAGTCTCCATAGTCCACACTCATATCCTCTTCTCACAATCCCTGCAGGTCATTCATAAAATACTTCTTCACATCCTGGAAAATATTAAAACATTGAAAGGGGTGAGCTCAGATGCCCAGTAAGGATAACAATATTGCGGAAGCTTTCATAAATAAACATAAAAATTTAAGGCAATGTATAACTAAAACAAAAGCCTTATTGAACTTGAACATCAATATAATATGGCAAAAGTAAAATTAGATAATGCCATTCACTTCTTCACATGGATATTCTACTGGTCGAATAATCACATGAAATATCAATAACCACTTTCATAATGAGGGAATATATAATGCCGGACATTCTGAAACATTTTGTCAAGGCCTCAGCCAAGACGTCTAAAATGATTAAGGCCTCGGCCAAAACCATAAATCAAATTGGGAAAGGGCCTCGGCCAATTCCACGTCTAGTTGTCTCATGAGACCTACCGATGCATCGAGGAGCTATAGCGGGCTCCACCCGTCACTTATTAAGTCCAATACATTCCTCATATGAATAGGTTTAAACATATCATAAACCATAACATAATCATATCTCATAAAACATGCATAAAGGAAACATAACATTTCCACATTTCAATCACAAGATATCAATACAACACATTGATATAATAAAAACGCTTTCAAAACCATTTTCAATACCAAAATAAAAGAAAGTTAAAACTTTGTATTTATTTTTCATTAAAAAAAGATGGCTTGTAGAGGAAGCTGAAACTCAAATAATGGTCACGGCGGCGGAGAAGTCGTTGTCTCTGCATAAGTATGGAAAGAAAAACATTCCCTTTTTTTCATTTAGAAAAACGCTTCGTATAAAAAGATTCCTTTTGAATAAACGTAAAAGTCAAAGGGTTTTATACACCGTATAAAAGAAAGTTGTGTATAAAACCAAATATGCCTCAATGAAAGGGGATTGAGACGAAGTCCTTAAAAAGATCATTTTTAAAATAAAATAGATATATTATGTGTATTCACTATAGGTACACATAAAGAAAGTAAAAATACAAAATAGGACATAATAATATCATGACATAATTTGAAAGTAAGAGATTAACCCAAAGAATAGAAGTTGGGTTAAGAAATTCCCTTACCTTGTGTCTTGTCCTGACTCGACCGTTCTTTAAACTCCTGAATAATAAACTAGAGTTAATTTGTATTTACTTAAGAACCTTTTTCATGTTAATTATTCCATTTATATCACTTATTACCATGTTATGAACATTATTTAATTATTTAAGTTAATAACGGTCGTTTTGACGATCTTTGGTACTTGAGTAAAAAATAAACTTCTTATAATTACAAGTTGTTCATGTGGTGAAATATCCATTATATCCATAATTATAATCATGATGTATATATCATATATATCATATATATACAGTATATACATTCATTCATAATGTCACGTAACATTTAGAGGTAAGAAATGAAATGCACCGTTCATGGAGACGGTAAGCCGTACGTACGCATGAACGCTACTTTCATTTCTATTTCGTATTTAATGGAATGAAATCATAATGATATAAATTTATAATATAATTACAGTATAATATAGTGTATAATACCATTTAATACATCCTTTATACATCCCACATATGGCATTAACGATTCAAATCACTTAGAGGGGGCGGTAGTCCGCACTTCCTAAAATGAAATTATCGTGTTTTACCCATAATGGAAATCACAAAGTATGCCCTAAATTAGAAATACAGAAGCATAAGTAAAACATAAACATATTTTATATCATATATAAATATAGTGACATCTTAAGGGCCACCTTTTAAGGTGTTATATGAGTGTTGAACAATCATCGTTTCGTGAGGCAGAAATTCGCCATCCACAGAAACCGTATGTTCTTTAACCATTAGATGTAGGTGTGTGTAAGTGTAGTTCGAATCCTTCTTATAACAACATCCTAGTATATTGAGGATACTGGTTTTGTTACAAAAGAAATTAATAAAAAGAGTTTAGGGGGTTGGAGAAGAAAAATAAAACAAAACAACATTAGAGAAGACATTACCTCAAAATCTGGTAACTCTTTTTGATTTGAGCCAAAGGCTTCCTTGAGAAGAGTTATGCCCAAAGTGAGGCTTCTAGGAGTAAGGGAGGGATGTTCTGAGAGTATTTGGGCGGAGGTTGGCCGAGCCAAATGGCTTGAAGGTGTAAATAAGGTGGGAGAGGTGGGGGCCTTTTATAAGTGGAGAGGAGGGGCACTCTTGGAAAGTAAAGAAAATTCACTTTATTATAAAATGAGTTTCGGATTTTAGAGGTCCCACACTTATATAATTCGAGGATACGATGATAAGGGTTCTAAATCTACTCATCCAATAGATTTTTGACAGGTGTAAGCCTTGGATTTTACATTATCTTTTCATTTTATTAAAATCGTTAAATAATGAGGTCATCGCTACATCATCATGATGTCATAAATAATTTAATTTATTTAATGTCTAAAAATTATAAAAAAATACTATGATGTAGGAAATATTTTTATATTTCTAATGAGTATTTATAATCAAAATTTGGACTTGTGTAACCCCACTTAAAAACTGTTTTAGTAAAACAACTCATGTTTGTGTCAATTTAATTTAAACATTAAATAAATATATATTAATGTCATTTTCCTACTAAAGTGGCTCCATGGGGTCCCCAAGTTGACCCATGGGTTGTCTTGGACGGCCATGAATCATCCAATAGGAGTAGGACAAGTGTCAAGCTCATATCATATTATTAAAACATTGTTTTTACCTTAAACTACACTAATTACCTCTAATCGCGATTAAGAACTTAAAAGTTACTATTCA